>OX638372.1:90117317-91426043 GCA_951812925.1 Calliopum simillimum
GTATAAAAAGCAGTTTTGAAGCAATTTTTATAGTACTATAAAATTCGACCTAGAGCCAAACAAGCGAAACACATTTAGGGTTTTACTAGTAACATCATGGGCTTTCAGGAACAGCATTCAAAAAAATTTTTGGATTTTTTTTGTTGCACTGTGTAATATGACTCCACCTTTTCTGGCTACGAGGGACTTTTCTGGACCTACTTTTTTTTTCTTAATTTAAACACAAGAAAACTGAATCCAAAGTTAATTTTTCGATATCTACAAGGGTCTAGGCTTCGGTCCTCAAGGGGTTATTATGTTCACTTCTAAAGCGAACACCTCCCTTTTTAGTTGTGTACATACCATTTCGGTTGTTGCAAGGTATTTGTTGTCCCTGCACTAAGCACAACATTCAGTAAAGCAGTGGAAATTCAACCTGAAGGTAACATAACCCAAAAGCGGTAGCATCTAAGTAGTTAAAACAATTTAACAATTTAAGGGCTTGCTTGTGTTTAATGGCTTGGCTACTGACTTAAGTTAATATTGATTTTTCATTTTAACTGTTTTTTAAACAAATTTCGCCCTTCGTTTAGTTTTTACTATTATTTTAATTTTTTTTTTTTTCATTAAAAAATTAAATATTTTAATTCCAACAAAAATTCATAGAATTTTGCCTATCTTCTTTTTTTGTTCAAAGATTATTTATTTCTCAACAATATGGACATACTGGAATCAATTTATATACCCCATCGTGTCTTTCAAGTGTTCAATTTGACTCAATTACAAGTGGATCGGAAGACATGGTCCCTAGTACGATGTCGCACAATGGAATGCTACAGCGTTTGCGTGCTCTTAGTATCAATCTATATACTTTTTCATAGCCTCTACACCGAAGAAAATTTTATGAGCAGTAAACTAAGTGAAATAGTTACTGTAATTGCAATTTTTTGGTATACGTGTAGCACATATCTTCTCCATACTGGAGTCAATGGCACGAAGGAATGAGCAACAAAAGATTTACGAGAAAGTACAAGAGATTGATCGTATATTCGAATGTTCACGTCAATGTGTCTGTGGATAATAGGTTTGTTCGACTATCAAAGTAAATTCTTTAATAAACCTTTCCCTGCTTAGATCCTTTCGCCGCAAAATACTGAAACATGCCGTCATGATGCTCACAATTTTTGTGTCAATTCAGCTATTTATGTTTGGAACTACGCCGCAATATACGTACATTGGATTTTGCCTCTGGTGCCCTATGTCATCTGTAGTTTGCGTTATTTTCAAATTTTTACTGCCATCTGGATAGTAAAACAACGCTTTGATTTATTAATTGCCACGTTGGAAGGAGTAAATTCGAATAAGAGTAGTCAAAAGATATCAAGCATATCACCGTCTACCATTAAGTTGATACAACCCCGTGTGGCAATTTTTGAGACCACCGAACGTATGAATCGTTTTGAGTTGGAAAATTTAGAATTGCAGAAGTTGTTCATTATACGTGATCTTTATAATCGTTTTGTGGGAACTAACCGCCTTGCTGAATTCTTGTTTTGGGATTTCAGTGCTCATTAATGTGACTATTGATTTCGTATTAACAACTACGAATTTCTATTGGATTTTTGTACAATTATCGGGAACAGAATTCGATTTTTTAATAACCATTAGTATTGCTATCTGGGCAATACCAGTTACGTGCAAAATCATAGTGTTGGCCATATTATGTGATCGCACGGTGCAAAGTGTATGTAGTTCATATAAAGTGCATATTGCACAGTCCTACAAAGGCTTTTCTTTCTCGGTTTCTGAAGATGAATTTGGGGGTCCTAATTCTTAAGATGATAGAAAACTAAGGGGCCGTCAGCCCTTTAAACGTCTATGCAAACCGAGAAAGGGAAACAAGTTGTACATTCATATAAACCGATCCTTGTTTATGGCTATTTACAGAACACTAATATTACATTGGGCTTACAGAGAATTGAAATTGACACCAAGCATTATAACTATGGCGTGGTGGTAAGCACTAGTCATTAACTACATTCTTTTACTGTCAATATCAAATGTTTTACAGATCAAACAATTTTGTCTACAACTGCTTCATCAGAAAATCACCTTTAGTGCGGCTGGATTATTCAATATTGATTGGACACTACTGTATACAGTAAGTTTTTGAATAAATTATTTGTAATACGACAAATTCAAATGGTTCGAATAATTTGTTCGAACTATTTGAGGCATTTGTAAAAACTACGTTCCCAACTTTATATATTTAATGAATGTTTTAAATACTTGCAGATCTTTGGTGCAATTATGACATATCTGATTATATTAATACAATTTCAGTTGAATGAGGAGAAAAAAAATGCCTAAGAATGTCAACTTCAAAAAATTTATATCATCCGATCTTGGTCCGCATGGGCACAAAATTCTTTTAATAAAATGTGTTGTAAATAGAAACTTGAGCTTTTTTTATTTTTATGGTTCAGAAAATGTGAACAAGGTTACAGCAACTTTCGAAAACCATCTAAATTTGCGAGAGACTTGAACAAGTGGCCCATTATTTGGAAGCAAATTTGAATATTCAACGAGTTCTGCATATGAGGAATCGAATAAGACGTTTTCATTACAGATCATTTGAAGTCAAGTCAGACCTTGGTCTTGTTCTTGCTCATTGAGTCTTGGTCTTGGTATTGATATTGAGTCGTGTTCTTGATCTTGGTCATTAAGTCTTGGTCTCGGTCTTGGTCTTGAAAAAAAATTTCTAAAGATTGTTGGTTATTCAAAATTTCCAAACCTTATTTTTACAAAGCAGTTGGCTTTTAAAATGCCAAACATCGAATTGTGAAAGATTTTATGCTTGAAAGGGGCGTGACATACCTATTAACTATAAATTTGCAAGGCTAAAAAGCAGTCTTGGTCTTGATGATCATCGCCAGCAAGACCAACACCATAGCAATCTTGGTCTAGCAATGATATCAGCGTCTTGGTCTTGCAAAATTTCCAAGACCAAAACTAAATCTGCTCATCAATTAGTGCTTACCCTATCTCTAAACCAAATTTCATAGAAATCGATGCAACGGCTTAGTCGTGAGAGCGTATTTTGCACTGCTTCTCCTTACAACCATTGCAACAAAAAAATAAAAATTAAATTCAGCGAATATGAATAGATTTAGGCATAAAAACAGGGACGAACCGATGTGGTTTGCCTATTTATATATAGAGTTTGCTTGTATGGAATATGCTACGCCGCACAGTGGTCTATAAGGGAGCGCTAGCCGGTCATAACTCCGAAAATTTTCGTATTAAAAGTAATATTTTTTTTGGACCAATTTAAAGTTAAATATCTAGGTAACATATTTTAAGTACCAGAATATCAAGAAATAATACCATTTTTGAGTTTTGCGTCTAAAACTTGATGAATTCAGAAAATAGTAATTTTTTACAAAACCTTTTAAAATATGTGAAAATTTAAATGAGTGTTTCTTTAAAACTAAATAATTTTACCTCCTAAAACTTATGGTGAGGATAATCTGATCTATTTTCTGAAGACTTGCGTACTTAGATGTTAGGTTTTTTTAATATAAAAAGGAAATCCGGATCATCACAAAAATCTCTAATTTCATTTCGCAAATTTACGAAACTTGCACTCTGTGGACTATAACTAATATGTTTCATGGAGTTGCAACGGCTATATCACTAAAGTGTGTAGTATCAGGTTTTCTGAAGGTTCTTCTCATTTATCTGACTCCCCCATCGCTCCCCTTCATGGACTACGATGAGTTTTTCTTCAGCGACTTTTCTGTATTCTTGCAACGCTCCAGTTTCGTAAAACTAATAACAACCAAAGTGTTTGAAGTAAAACAATAAAATTCGATTTCTGATATAGTATTAGTAGCATCTATTTATTTGTTGAAAATGGGCGTGTTCGGGGCAAGAATACAGAAAAGTCGCGTGTTCGGGTCAAGAACACGCCCACCTCCCATATAACCAAAAATTTAGAATCGCCATAACTTCGTAAATATTTAAGGTACTACAATAATATGTAATATCTGAGTTAGTATAGATATCATTAAGTCATTTGGTGAAAATGGGCGTGATCAAATCAAGGACAAGCCCACCTTCCAAATAGGCCAAAATTTTGTCGTGATATAATCAATTTTTTAGAAAACTGTCCGCCATTTTGTTTACAAAAAAGGTGATACCGAATTCGTAATCAGCGACCTCAAAAACCTCTTTAGCCACAATTTTGTCGTGATAGAATCAATTTTTTAGAAAATTATCCGCCATTTTGGATCCGCCATTTTGTTTAAAAAAGATGATACCGAATTCGAAATAAGCAACCTCAAAAACCCCCTTAATCACAATTTTGTCGTGATATAATTAATTTTTAAGAAAATTGTCCGCCATTTTGGATCCGCCGTTTTGATTTTAAAAAAATCGTTTTCAGATTTATAGTCAGCGACCCCCAAAACATAGAAATTGATATTTTTTTTTTAAAAAAAGTAACCAGGAAAGAGTTATGATCAGCTAGAATAGCATTCTAGACCACTGTGCGCCGCACTATGGTTTTTTTTTTTTGACTAAAAAGTGCACACAAAAATAATTCACTACAAGGACCCTTTTTTTTAAAAAAAATCAAATGCAAAATTAAAGGTTATACATTGTCTGAAAAGATGCCCGCTTTTTCTAGAATTTGATCCACAAATTAGGGACAGAGGTCGAAATCTCATAAATTTTGAAAAAAACGGTTTTTCTGTTTAAAAATGCTAGTCGCATTAAACGCAGGAGTGATATATTAATAAATTTATGTGCATTCAATCAAATCAATTAAGATGAAATCAAATCAAAGTGAAAATGGGCGGTGCCGCGCCCCATAAACAAATTCGTCATATTCGTCATATCTCTGAAACTATTGAACGCAGATGAATTAGATTCGGTATATTTGTAACAGGCACAGAGAGAAATAATATCCACTAAAGAAATGGGCGGCGCCACGCCCTACAAATATAAAACTTATCATATCTCCGAAACTATTTGAACTACAGCAATAAATTTTGGTATGTATATAAAGAATAGTGAGTCCAATAACATTTGCTGAAAAAAAAGGCGGTACCACACCCAACAATGAAGATATCCTTATTAATTGCCACCTGTTCTACAGGAAACAGTTCATTGATGTAGCTCTGCCTGTGGGCGTGGCTCCACATATTTTTTCAGTAGACATTATTTTTCTTGATGACTTTTGTATATAAACCGAATTTCATCCACATGGGTCAAATAGTTTCGCAAATATGGTGTGTTTTATACTTTTGGGGCGTGGCACCGCACACTTTTCTAATAAATATTATTTCTCTCTGTACCTTATACAAATGTACCGAGTCTTATCTATCTGCGTCTAATAGTTTCGAAGATATCAGGAATTTGTTTTTGGGGCGTGGCACCGCCCATTTTTATAATGAATTAATTTTTTCTTGCTTGATTTCATTGAATGCATATAAATTTATTCATATATCACTCCTGCGTTTAATGCGACTAACATTTTTAAACAGAAAAACCGTTTTTTTGGATCAAATGCTAGAAAAAGCGGGCATCTTTTCGGATAGCTCAATGTATAACCTTTAATTTTGCATTTGATTTTTTTAAAAAAAAGGGTCCTTGTAGTGAATTATTTTTGTGTGCACTTTTTAGTCCAAAAAAAACCATAGTGCGCCGTCTTGTTCGATTTCGTCTAGTTTTTTTCTCAGAGCTTGCACTTACTGTTCTTAGTGTTAGAGTAAAATACTTTAACCCATTATGGCACAGTGGTGAAATTTTGTAGCAAATATTTCCGTGGTACTTACTGACACAATATTCCCTTACTTTTGGCGCCATTTTTGTACCTTTTTTAGAAAAATGTAAAAATTACATATTAGTGTTAAAGCTTTCTGTAGAAATATTCCTCGTAATATCCTGCATACGTTTGGTGATAACACATATACACCTCAGTTGTAAGGATTTTATAGTTTAATATAACACAAGAATGCGTTATTTTGTATTTTTTCCATAGTATAATAAAAACTTCAATTATCGAATCCAAAATAGACGTTTAAAAAAAAAAACCCGCACTCGTCGTTTTTCTCCAACACGTTAGAATTTTTAAAGGTCTATTTTATGAATATTTTGCAATTTTTCATGGATGCAAAACTGTGTTGGACCGTGTTATCACTGCTATGCCATCTTCCCTAATTTTATCTACTGAGGTGGAACCAGTTGGTTGATGTGATTACAAAAGATACACAAGTATTAATCGCACACCTTTGTTTTTCGAGTAATTTTAAAATAATAAAACAATATAAATGTTTCTTTAAGACAAAAGACTAATATTTTCTTTTTTGTGCAATATTTATTGTTTTACAAAGTGTCAAAAAATTTTTAAATTCAGATCCTTATAGATTTGTTACCTTCTCACTCATATGAAATTGTATCAATATAATCAAATATGTTGTAGTTGCACCAACAATCTGCAAAGATGAAAAACATTCATAAAATATTTAGTTATTGGAATATCTCTAATAGTTCGAACTTATCAAATTATTCGAACCATGTTTATTATTCCATCCTTTTCAATTATTGTAACCATTCATATAGTTCGAAGCACCTGAATCATTTTAATCAGTCGAACTCTTCGTGTTATTCAAACCATATCAATTAATTGTTAGTACCATTCAAATATGACAAAACATTGCAAACCATTCATTGCAACAAAATTAGAGGTTGAATGTATTTTGGTGCACTGCATTCGAATTCGAGGTCTGGATTGCTTATATACCCTAAAAATTTCAAGGTATCCTTGCTTAAAGTTGCAGAAAGCATTTTTTTATGCTTAAAGCGCAGTTCTAGTAAAGGGTGTAAGTACGTACAGGGTTAGGCGCATGAACTGTCACCAAATTCAGACCGATACATCTGGCAAACTGATAAAGACAGCTGTGTCAAATTCATACCAGTGACAGCTCATTATGTTGTTTACAAGCCGCCAAAAGCATTTGCGTCTAAATTTTATAAAACAAAAGTTTTTCGAAATTGATTTCAAACGTAATAGTGTGATTGCATTATATTTGTCTGGAAAATCACAACCAGTTATTGTTCGTCAGCTCAAACATCTCAAAGTGAATAACATGTTTGTGTATCGTACCATAACACGTTATAATGGTACTGGTAGCGTTGCCAAATACTATGATGGTGGACCGAAAAAAGTGCAGCATCGACTGAAATAGTGTGGCAAGTGAAGGCTCGACTTGGCCGAAATTCACGTCGCAGTGGTAATCAAATGGCCAAAGAACTGAAAATATCCCAGCGAATCATCAGACGAATATTGCAAAAGACACACGATCTTACACCAAAGCAAAAAAAAAGTTAGACTCGAAAGAGCAAAGGAGTTGTTACGCTTGCACGAACGTGGCCAATTGCCTAACATTGTGTTCTCTGATGAGAAAAATTTCCCGACTGAGCAGTTCATAAACTCTCAAAATGATCGTGTTTACTTGACCGAACGCTCCTACGAGAATTTGAGCCTACGAACAGCCACCCGAAATAATTTCTCATCTCAAGTAATGGTAAGGGCAGCTGTGACCGCTGAAGGACGCTCTCCAATCGTTTTTATCGAGTCTGGTGTCAAAGTCAATGCGACATATTATCGGGAAAATTAGAGCTGTGGGCACGCAAACATTTCGGTCGCAGACCATGGACGTTCCAACAGCACCTTCTCATAAAGCTCGTGTGAACCAAGAATGGTTAAAAAACCACGTTCTAAACTTCATTTCGTCCACATAATGGCTCTCAAATTCGCCGGACGCAAATCCGATGGACTATTCCATCTGGGCCATCTTAGAGAGCAAGGTTAGGACTAAAAAATATGCCAGTATGGATGCGCTGAAGAAAGCCATTTTATGGGAATTGGCCAACATACCGGAAGATCACATTCGTGCAGCATGCAACTCTGTTTTTGACCCTTTGAAGGCCATGGTCAAGGCAAAAGATGGCCATATCGGGCTAAAGTATCCGGATTTTAGTTTTTTGATAATTTCCACACATTTTTGTCATTTGAATCAATAAAAAATAATTTTATAAAGTTATGATCATTTGATCAGGTAAAAGTTCATGCGCCTAACCCTGTAGTTCCAATTTTTCAGCTATAGCATATTAACCCCTTACAAAGAATAACGTTATATTTAACACATGAAAATGATATCCCTTAACGTTAAAGGAAGATAACTCGGAAAGTGAGAGTCCAATTGGAAATATTTAAAGATATAGTTTAATAGGAAGATTATGGCTAATCGATGCCATTGAAAAATTAAACTACACCTTTTCCTAGAACTGCGCCACAAACCTGAAAACAGTGTTTTATTCAATTTCAAGCAAGGATATCTCGAAATGTTGAGGTATATGAGCAATTTTTACCTCGGATTCAGACTCACCGCACCAAAATACATGTGGATACTATCCATTGAACAGTCGTGTCTGGTCAAATGTACAGTAGACCTATCGTTAAAATTAAAAATTAAAAAAACCTTGCTCCCAGGGGCTAGAAAGTTTCCTATTGATGTAAGTATCAAGTTTAAAAATTTTGGTCCCGATCGGAAAATATTTGACTGTGCCGGAAGGCCGTCGAAGGTGGGAAAAACGCAATTTATATGGAAAACTGGGACTTTAATCGCAATAATCAGTCCTATCTTTGAAACTATTTGACATAAGTGAATGAAATTTGGTATGTATATGAACAATACTTAAGTAAATAGTATCCAATAAAAAAATGAGCTGTGCCACACCCCTCCACCCGAAATTTGTCGTATCTCTGAAAATATTTGGCTCTGGTAAATGAGATTTGGTACATATCTGATTGGTACTGGGAAAAAATTTTCATTAAAAATGGGCGGGGCCACACCTCCTCATTCTGAAAAAGTAAAATTTGTCATATCTCTGAAACTATTTGGCACAGGTGAATAAGATTGGATTTTAGATAAAGTGATGCGAAAACCTGTGTCAAATAGTTTCAGAGATATGACAAGTTTGATTTTTTTAGAAGGAGGGGGTGTCACCCCGCCGGTTTTTTTTTTTAATTTTTTTTCCTAGCGCCAATTACATATGTACCGAATCTCATTCCCCTGAGTCCAATATTTCCAGAGATACAAGAATTTCGTGTTGAGGAGGCCCATTTTTTTTTTTTTTTTTTTGGATGCAATTTACTCAAGCATTGTTCATATTATACATACCAAGTCTCATTGACTTATGTCAAATAGTTTCAGAGATAGGACTGATTCTTGCGATTAAAGCCCTATTTTTCCATATAAATAGCGTTTTTCCGACCTTCAACGGCCTTGCGGCACTGTCAAATATTTTCCAATCGGGACCAAAATTTGTATGCTTGATACTTACACCAAGCCCCTGGGAGCAAGGTTTTTTTAATTTTTAATTTTAACGATAGGTCTAATGGATAGCCGTGTCTGGTCAAATGTACAGGTCACTTTATTTTTTTTGTGTGCCGGTGTTATTATTCGAACTACTTCAATAATTCAAATCAAACGAATGCGATGAATCATTTCAATCACTCGAGCCAAATAAATTATTTGAATAATTTGAGCCATTCGAATAATTGAACCATTCGAACTATTAGAAATATTTTATTTATGTGATTTATTACAAACTTACTGTGTACAGTAGTGTACAATCAACATTGAAAAATCCAGCTGCAGTAAAGGTGATTTTCTGATGGAGCAGTTGTAGAGAAAATTGCTCGATCTGTAAAATATTGCTATACTAACTATAAAAGCTTATGGTTAATTTCAACAAAAAGCATACCACCGTATTATGGTTATCATTCATGCTGTCAATTTGGATTCTGTGTAAACCCAGTGCAATGTTAGTGGTCTGAAAAAATCGTAAAAATTATCAATATCTTGAAAAATAACAGAAGCCTGAAAACATATCACTTTTTGTTCTTTCTCGGTTTGTATGGACGTTGAAAGAGATATTGAGACGTTTTATTTATGAACTTGGTTATTTTCTATTATATTAAGGCTTGGACTGTCCATAATCGACTTCTGAAAACGAGAACGAAATACCATTATAAGACTTACACTTTGCACCGTACGATCACATAATATCGCCAGCACTAGCACATTGCATAGATGTGGTATGGACCAGATAGCGCTACTGGCAATCTGCAGAAAATCCGAATATGTTGATGAGTATTTCTTAAAGTTGAGAAATATCCAATAGCAATTTGAGGTTATTGATAGGAAATCATTTGCCACATTAATGAGAACTGAAATTCCAACACAACGATTCAACATGGCTGTTAGTTCCCATAAACGATTGTAGAGGTCACGTATTATGAGCAACTTCTGTAATTCCGAATTGTCCATATCAAAACGACGATTCATACGTTCGGTTGTTTCAAAAATTGCTATACAGGGTTGTATCAATTTAATAGTGGGCGTTGATAAAGTCGATATTGTTTTACTGTTTTTATTCAAATTAACTTCTTCGAGTGCGGCAACCAATAACGCAAAACGTTGTTTTATAATCGAGATGGCAGTAAAAATTTGAAAATAACGCAAACTACAGATGACAAAGGGCACCAGATATAATATCCAAAATATGGAAAATTGTGACTTTGCTCCACTGAGCATAGTGCCGAGTATAAATAGTTCAGATGATATATAAATTGTAAACATTATGACGACATTTTTCAGCATTTTGCGACGAAAAGATCTAAGCAGGTATAGTTTTATTAAAGAATTGTATATTATATATTTAAACAAACCTATTATCCACAGATACATTGAGTGAGCACTCGAATATATGATCAATCTCACGCACTCTCTCATAAAACTTTTGTTGCTCATTCCGTCGTGCCATTGTCTCCAGTACGGAAAAGATATGTGCCAAACGTATGCCAGATAATTGTATAAAATCAACTGTCTGACCAATTTCACTGTCATTAATTTTCATGAATTCTTCTTCGACAAATAGACTATACAAAAGTAGACAGGTTGATATAAAGATCATGCAAACGCTGTAGAATTCTAATGGGCGACATCGTACTAGAGTCCATGATTTCCAATCCAATTGTAATTGCGTCAAACTGCACACTTGATATAGGCGATGCGCTATATAAATTGATTCCAGTATGTCCATAGTGATAATCAAGAATTAATCTAAGAAAAATCAAACGTAAAAAATTATTTACATCTTTGTTGGAATTTTTTATATTGTGCAACAGAAAAATCTGAATTTGTCCACTAATTTAGGGTAGCTGATCCCAAATTTTGCAACAGTTTTTCCCCATCACGTCTGAGGTCCGATTTATATTCTTTGATTTAAATTGCAGAAAACGCTATTTTCAGTAATCATATTTTTGTCATTTCATTGAATAGCCTTGATCTTTCTTTTTAAGCTGCGGGCTTAATTATTTCAATGGGATCATTACTCTCCGAGATATCGTCAATTGAAGTAAAGGTATACAAATAATATACAGACCTTTACAGTCATTTGCGATAGCTTTACTTCAATGAATGATATTTCACTACTTCCTGGTTGAAAACCATTTGTCTAAAAATAACGTTTTCTGCATTTTAAATCAAAGATAATTAAGATCACAGACGTGATAGGAAAGAACGGCTGCTCGTGACCCTGATTTAGTCAAAAGATTAGTTATCGAAATCAAATTCAGATTGGTTTCCCCTGAATTTGTTGCACAGTGTTAATTAGGAACTAGTAAGGGTGTAAACTTTGGCCTGGCCAAACGTTAAATACCCAACACTGCAGTATTTTTAAAATTTTGCTCATATGGGAGGCACCACGCCCTCTTGTCTGAGTTCGTCTAGCTTTAGCTCAGAGCGTGCATTTATAGTCCTTAGTATTTGAGTGAAATTTAGTTGGATTATCTCAAAAAACGCGTTCAGTTTAGCGTTTTGAAGCTTTTGCTTATATGGGAGGTGCCACGCCTTCTTCAGTTTATTTTTCAGAGCTTGCGCTTACAATTCGTAGTATTTATGTGTATGTCGGTTGCATTCTCGTGAAAAATACTCCTAAAGATGCATTTTGAATATATCTTTTGTATGGGCGGTAGGCGTGTCCATTGACCGATTTCGCTCATTTTCAATCTCACGAGATAACTTTGACGATGGAGTCATTGTGCCAAATTTCATTGTATTAACTTGGTTAGTTTTCACGTAAAAAATATTTCCACGCACAGCCAGCCACCCAGCCAGCCAGCCAGACAGACGGACATGGCTATATCGACTCAGGAGGTGACGCTGATCAAGAATATATATACTTTTCTATATCTGCCACGCCTCCTTCTCTGCGTAACAAACGGAAGGATAAAGTGAATATACCCTGGGTGTAGGGTATAAAAAGTAGAAAAGTACAAACCCAACGGGAAACGGAAGCGCATTGAAACGCCTTCAGTTGTGCTTCTAGGGAAGCAAGAAGCTGCTTCCAGTGCTGTTCTCACTGCTTATCTTTTTTAACACAGCATGTCCTAGCGCAGATGCACTTCTTCAGAAGCACATGTAATACGCTTCAAATACGCTTCCGTGGCAGCACATATTTGGAAGCATATGAAACACGCTTCCGTGGAAGTTTTTCAAAATTTTTAGTTCCATTTCACAAAAATTACTTTTTTTCTGTTACTTTTGGTAGATTTATTAACTTTTACAACAAAAAAAAAAAAATAGAATTTGAAAAATTTCGTATGCTACCAGAGATGTGCTTCCATTGCGCTCTTTTTGGAAGCAGCTTCATAAAAATTTTAAAAAGTTCACTTCATCCTGTGCTGTGTAAGGTTCATTAACTGATGTTGATATCATAATCGTACCACAAATTCCAATTTGCGCAGATTTTGTAACAAATTCGAAGATAAAAATAATAATTGTGAATTGATGTAGATTTATGCTATTGCGAATATTCATCAGAGATAGCAAATTTGTTATCTACTTACTTCATTTATATCAAATGTCTAGTACATTAACTTTATCTGCAAATTAGTTGTATTAACTAATTTATGCCAAATTAGATTATCGTGTTGCTAATAAATCCACATACATTTTACTTTAAAAGGTTTTTACATAGGAAGCACTCCATGCCAAGTGTACCAGGTTTAATTTTTTTTTCTCCGATTTCTCTCAAATTTGGCAGTATGGTAGATCCGGTGTGCAAGAACAACAATCCGGGACAATTTGGTCCTAGTACCATTTGTTGTTAAAATACAGGGTGTTGAAGTTGGAGTTTTTAGTCGTTTTCATGAAAAGGGTGTTTTTTCAAAAATTTATAGCTTACACTAAAGTTTGTAAATTGATAAATCTAAGTTACTGCTCCCATTTATTTTGAAGTGTTCTTTTTGTAAAAAAGTATTTCTTGGTGAAAAAAAATTTTTTACACTTAAAAATACTTTTGAATTTTTTTTAAAAAAACCCCATTCGATTTTTTTTAAAAGTACTTTAAATTAAAGCATAATTTATAAGCTTTAAAATGATGTATGACTCAAGATGGGATTCGGACGCTAAATGGGGGTTTTTGGCTTTAGAACGCCCGCGGAAGGCAAAAATCTTTTTTTAACCCAAGAGGAAAGCATCTTACGAAAAATGTGTACTAGGCATAAAATGCTTAGAATCATCAAGGAAATAAGTGCGAAATTTTTTGGAAAGTTAAAAAAATTTTTTTTTTTTTGAGTAATTTTTGAAAAAATTTTATAAAAAAAAATTTCAAAAATTATTAAAAAAAAAAGTTTCCAAAAAAATCCAAAAAAATCTCACGTATCGCTTGGACGATTTTAAGCATTTTTTGTCTTGAACACTTTTTTCGTAAGATGCTTTCCTCTTGAGTAAAAAAAGATTTTTGCCTTCCGCGGGCGTTCAAAAGCCAAAAACTCTCATTTATCGTCCGAATCCCATCTTGAGTCATACATCATTTGAAAGCTTATAAATTATGCTTCAATTTAAAGTACTTTTAAAAGAAATCGAAGGGGGCTTTTTTTAAAAAAGTTTAAAAGTATTTTTAAGTGTAAAAAATTTTGGTGAAAAAAATTTTTTTTTCACAAATATTTTTTGTTAAAAGAACACTTAAAAATAAATAGAAGAAGTAACTTAGATTAATCAATTTACAAAGTTTAGTGTAAGCTTTAAATTTTTGAAACAACACCCTTTTCATGAAAACGACTAAAAACGCCAAATTCAACACCCTGTATTTTAACAGCAAATGGTACTAGGACCAAATTGTAGGGGATTGTTGTTCTTGCACAACAGATCTACCATATTGCCAAATTTGAGCGAAATCGGAGAAAAAAAAATTTAAACCTGGTACACTTGGCATGGAGTGCTTCATAGATAAAACGATGGGGCAAGTTAAGTATATTGCACCTAACAGTGTGCATATAATCTGAATACAACTTTCCATTCTGGTAAGGGCGTAGCCCATCTAAAACTTTTGTTGCATCTGGGTTATAACACCCATTTGTGAGACTTACTGCCTATTTTAGGTATTAGGCCAGCTCGCAACTAAATTAATACCAAATTGAGGAACCTTAATCAGAATCCGATGCGTGCAAACACAAATTTTTTATGAAAACGGGTGATCCAATAAGAGCTTCCTACTTTGTTTTCTAAATAAAATACTTAAAAATCAATGTATTGATGCAAATCTTTATTTGGAATGATAACACTGTTCGACACAAAAAACACATTAGAAAATTCAAAACATTCTAAAAGTAGACGTTAAAAAAAATGCTTGTGTCTCGTGGTTTTTCTCCAGCACGTCACATTTTTTTTAATCGATTTTTGAAGTTTTTTTATCCACTGTACATGAAAAAAACAAAAATTCCGCATTCTTGTGTTAAATCGATGAATTTAACTAAATGATCCTTACATCTGAGGTGTATCATGTGTGCAGCAAACTTATGCGGGATATTGCGGGGAATATTTTTGTAAAAAATTTTAACTCTGTATAACCCCCACATGTGGGTCATTTCTGCCTTTTTCTTAAAAAGGTATAAAAATTACACCTAAAACAGGGAAATATTGAGTCAGTATGTACTACAGAAATATTTGCTATACAATTTCACTACTATTTGCTCAACACTAAAAAAGCAAAATTTCATCCCGAAAGCAAAAAAATCGTTTAAATCAGAAAGCACTTCTATCAATCAATATTTTCCAATTTTCACCCCACCGTAAAACTCTAAAACTTCATTTTGGACAAAACTCGTTCTCACAAGATCATAACGAAATCAAGGATTATATTCCTAGAACACATTAACCTATTACATCCTGTTTTTATGGGTCTTTTTGACCCATTTTTCTAAAACTGAGCCACAATGGGTTAAAGAATTTTGCAAAAATACCCTACAAAAAATTTCACTAAGAGTTACCAAAGACGAAAAATTCTTAAAACTTAAGGTAAGCGCGTCAGGGATGTAATCAATATGCAATTTGAAAAGTTCTAATGATTTTAACGATTTTTTTAGTTTCGGGCTTAAATTTCGAATTTTACGTGTTTAAAAACTAGTAGTGAAATTTTATAGCAAATACAAAAATATTTCCCGCAATATCCTGCATAAGTTCGCTGAACACATGATACACCTCAGATGTAAGGATCATTTAGTTAAATTCATCGATTTAACACAAGAATGCGGAATTTTTGTTTTTTTCATGTACAGTGGATAAAAAAACTTCAAAAATCGATTAAAAAAATGTGACGTGCTGGCGAAAAACCACGAGACACAGGCATTTTTTTTAACGTCTACTTTTAGAACTTTTTGGATTTTCTCATATGTTTTACAAAAAGTTCGAAATTGTCGAACAGTGTAATTTTCGACAACTCTTTTGAGCATATCGGCCTGTACTCCTTGAATAACTCGAGTTATGTTGGTTTCCAAAGCGTCTATAGTTTCGGGTTTGTCGACATAAACAAGTGATTTAACATATCCCCAAATATGATGTTGTCATCGAACGTTGCCCTCAATAAAGCGATTGTTTCTCCAACTGTATGGCATGTTGCGCCATCCTGTTGAAACCAATGGTTGGCGTCCAATACAGTAAAATTGCTTCTAAATCTGGTGATGGTGTTACGAATGGTGCGCTCAATTGGATGCTTATAACGACCAAAATGATGTTGAAGGACTCTATAACATTCTCTAACTGATGACTGGTTTTGGTAGTAGGTAAGTTTCCACAATTAATAAACGTTGTTCAGAAGTAAGTCTAGTCATGATTGAGTCGTATTGAATACTGAACACAAACGTCATATGGATTAGCCATTTGACACATAACATTTGTCAAAACACCCCAGTTGGGAAAGAGACCTCGGTGTGGATCACCCTTTATATATCTTGTGACTTGTAAACGCTGGAACCCTCTGTTTGTTAAGGTTTGATCAAAAAATAAGAGAGCCATAAAATTGGATGAATTGGGTAGTGTTAAGTGGCGTCTTATTGAGGTCAAAGAAAAAAAAATAAAAAATTTAAACATTACGAACGAATAGCTATTTTTGTGTCACCCTTAGAATGTGAGACCAGCTTCCATTATTTCGCTTTCATGAAATTTATTCCCCCACTTTCAGGGTGCTCCAGGTGGGGAAGAATGTAAGACCAGCTTCCATTATTTTTACTCTCTCACATAGATATAGATTAAGCATGTTCAGGGGAAAAAATAATGGAGATTGGTTTTAAGTTTTACAATATCAGGACCGCCCTGGAATTTAAATTTTCATTAAAATTTCATTTACGAAGGGGAGCACCACTAAGAGTTAGAGTTAGAGATAGGGTGTTTATATATACATATGTTCGAAAAAATATTAATGGACAAAAAAATAATAGGGGTTGGTCGTATATTTTACCACTCCAGGTGTACCCTGAAATTGGTTGGACTCAATTTCATAACTTTCATACAAAAGTCTTTTTTGCAAGAAAGACCTCGATGAGATGCGACTAAACACTACACAATTGGCTCTAGTCAAATACAATTTTGAAAAGATAATATCGGTCTAGTCATTCTCTACATCTCCGAAAAAAATCAATCAATTATGGGCAGTTAATTTTTTTTTTTGTGTCCACTTTTCAAGCTTTGATCGAAAAAATTCTTTTTTTTACTTCTACTTTACAAACAAAATCACAGTTTTGCGCATTTCATATATCTTGTGGGCATCTTAATAAACACTCATACGCCGCACAATGGCTCATTTTATGAAAAGGTGTTGCAAAAATCCATTTTGGTTTGCGTCTCTTAAACAATTCTGATATTTGCATCAATTCGAGAAATGTTAGGATCTATATGATTTAAAAACTCTAACCAAATCGGGCCAGTGCTCTGCTTTCTGCAGCTTCTAAAAATTGAGTAAATTTTGAAGTTGATAGAATTCATGTCAAAGCTATCAAGATTTCTTTTGATGGAATCTGATTCGTCTATAAAGTGGAATAGAATAGTGGCTTGGAGGAGAAAATTACTATCTAATATTTTTTCAAAATTTCAAAAATTTACGGAGATACCGGACTTTGTAATTTTAAGGAAACTCAATACAAAATTTTTTTTTTTTTTTTTGAGTGTAAGAAATTATGATTTTTGCAAAGAGAAATGCCAAAATGATCCACTGTACACCGCATGGATAATCGTACTTAACTGACTTATGTCACATTTTAAATAAGGATACACGTACCTCCTAAGGAATAAGTCATAAGAAAATAGTTTTGTAAGCTACAATATCACCAGCTAATGCTTTTCTCCAGAAGTACTGATTTTGTGACCTTTACTTATCCTGGAATACCTTTTTAGCTTATATGGGCTCAATGGACTTTTGGTATTTTCTTTGTAATGGTGTACCTAAGTCTAGTTCCGATTATTGTAATTTCAAATGCTAATTTGCCTAGACTATAAGATTGAAATAATCGTTTAAGCTAGTCGTATCAAGATGATATATCAGTTGAACCACACTTTAAAAATTTTAATTTTATTGTAGTCATAGCACTTCATTCTTTTTAAAAATGCATGAAGTATGCATATTAACCCGAATTTATATGCGTTGTATTATCAAGAGATAAATTCTTTTAATTAAATCTCACCGCTCTTGGTTGTGCTACCTTCAGGTTAAACTTTCACTGCCATACTGAATGTTGCGATAAGTGCAGGGTCAACTGTGAACAAGTGCCTTGCAACATTTTATCTTGCGTCAAACAAAGTGATACACTTTACAAAATTATTCCATGATAACAGTTTATATTCCACACTTTGTTCTTCATTTTCTTGGTTTCGATTTCCGAATGTTGTTTAAAAAAAAAAAAACAATATTCGGAACGGAAATTGAAAATCATACGTGGATATTCGGTTACATATTGCACTAGATATTTTCATGAAATTTGGGAAACGTATGGCTTTTATAATAACCTAATAATGAACGAATGTTTGCCGACATTAGAGAAGAAACAAGTCTCTTTTTTAAACATTTCAAAAATTAATTTCAATATTTCTTGAAACAAAAATTTTCAATGGTTTATATGGTTCTTATATGGTTCACGAGATATGACCAAATTAAATTTAAAGTTAAGGGTGGTGCCACGCCTCTTCATGAGTATCTACAAAGTCAAAGTCTATCTTATTTTTTAGTCCATACTGATATGCATCATTTTGCTAAATTTCATTAAAATCGGTACAGTCATTCTTGGCAACAGTTCTTACATGCACAGTTTTACGTCGTTAACAAAGAGAAGATATCTCAGAAACCATACAAGATACAGCAATTCTGATACGAGATTCGGAATGAGCATCGCCAAAAACGTTAAAAATTATTGCTCTTGTTAGTATCTTAAATATTTTATATAAAATTATATAATTCTGACCCAGCTCCAAATGGTTTCTGATTTTAAATAAAAAAAAAAAAACAGAATTTAAAAAAAAAAAATCATCAAAATCGGATCTGTTCTTGAGGACTTCCATCTAAAAGGCTTTATTGACTCCATTATTATGTCACCATACGACGGATTAAGGAATGGAAATGGAAATGTATGGAAATTTTTAAAAGCGTTTCCGACTTCGCTCGGAGATGTTGAGGGCACTTGAAACAAAAAACTAGTAAGGGTGTTACCTTTAGCTTGGCTAAACATTGAATACCCTAAACCGCAGTATTTTGAAAATTTTGCTTGAACGGGCGGTGTCACGATCTCTTGTCGGAATTCACATAGCTTTTGCTCCGATCTTGCACTTGTTGTTTTCAGTGTCTAAATGAAATTTGGTTGGATTATTTCTAAAAACGCTTTCTGTATAGCATTTTGACACTTTTTCTCATATGGGAGGTGCCACGCCTTGTTGTCCGAATTCACCCTGTTTTTGCTCAGAGCTTTATCCTACTATACATAGTATGTATTTATGTGTGTTTTGCTTGCCTTATCGCGAATAATGCTCTAAATATTGCGTTTTGAATGTATTTTTTGTATGGGCGGTAGGCGTGTCCGTTGACCAATTTCGCTTAATTTCAACTCGAAGAGTTTACTTTGACGACGAAGGCAGTTCTTCCAAAAAATATTTAAATGATTTCAACGGACAGACAGACGGATATTGCTTTGTCGTCTCAGGAGCTGACGCTGATCAAGAATATATAAACTTTCCATTCCTGCTACGCTTCTTTATCCGCGTTACAAACGGAAGGACGAAGTGAATACACCCAGGGTGTAGGATATAAAAATTTAAGTGCACCAAACGATAGCAGTAAGACGAAGAAAAATTTTGGATATGTAATACCACCATATGCATCTAATCTTCCGTTTATATATATTTTTTTTAGTGTATTTAAATATAGTTTCATATTCTATTTGCATAGTAACGATAATTATCCTGTCTCTTATTGTACTTTATGACTTCTCTCTCTGTTACTCTAGATTTTTGCTACATTCTTTTGTTTCATGATAATTCATCAATCACCACCAACTAACAACCGGTAATTGACTGTCAAACTTAATTGATTTAAGTTAAGGGCATTCTTGTAATGTCTACATTTGATTAAATATTGTTGTGTTAATAAATTTGAGCAATATTACATTGACTTTACCTTTTTGCACCTTTTTTGGGTACACTGCAGGTAATATGCAGGTGATGTCAAAAGTAATGTCATAATGTGAGTGTGCCAAAATTTCTGCAAATAGTGACAAATGTCATTGTGCTTTGATTATTATATTACAGACAGATGTAGAATTTAATCGCAATAAGTCACTTAATTTATAGCCAGCTATTTTGCGACCAACAATGCAGAATGCCGTAAAACTGGCATAAGTGTGCAACAACTCAGGAGGTAGTCATTTGACCGATCATCATTTTTTCAAATGAATGTCATCAATTTAACAACATCAAATAAATCGTCCGTATAAATAGAATCCAATTGTTTTTAACTACCTACAACAAAGTGGCATGGTTGGTTGCATTCAATATCCATTACAATATTTTACAGCTCTGATGTTAATAGTTGATAATGTAATTAAATTTGTAAGGGTGTTTGTTATCTTTGCCGTCGCCAAACAACAAATACCCTACACCACATCAACAGTAGCGTTGGACACTAAAAACATAAAATTCTAGTAGATGTGTATTTTTTGCGATTTTGTGTCCACCAAGATGATATTCATGACTGTATTCCAAAGGTTTTAAACGTTCTGGAAAAATGTACGTAGTCCGTCAGGATTTTGAAATATCTTCTCTTCTTATACGAGCTAAAGTTGTATGAATGTATGTATGTAAAAAACAGCTGTAGCGACTTTGATTAAACTTCAGATAATGTTAGATATAAGCATACATTGAAGATTTGAACTTTGTGAGTGCTCATGAAGAGGAGTTGCACCGTCCTAAATTTTAAATTTAATCAGGTCATATCTCGCAAACCATACAAGATATTTTGATGAAATTTGGTAGGCGAGTAGTGCTTATCAATGCCTTGTAACAAACGAAAAGTAGGCGGCATCGAGGATGTACCACGTCCACTTTTTAACCTTTAAAAATTTTGACTCAATATTACTCGATACGACTACAACTATTTTTATGAAAATTTAGGAGATGTTACCCCCTGGAAACAAGGGTAATTTTGTCATATGCCGTTATAACGAGAAAACTCGTTGAAAGACCTGACATTGCCCGCAAAAGCATAATACGCTATAAAAAGCAATCTTTCTGAGTTTAAATGTAGGGAGTTTACTTACTATTAGGCATCTATAAACTGAAAGTGGACGAAATATCGCCTGTGCGCGAAAACGACTTCAACAATTTCGATGAAAATTTAAGAGATATTACCTTTGAAAACAAGGATTAGTATGTGATATGCAAACTCATTGCACCGCCCAAAATATATAATACGCTATGAAAAGAAGCTAATAAAGCAATCTCTCTGAAATTAACTGTGTGGAGTCTACTTGCTATTGAGCACCACCCAATTGAAAGTGGGCGAAATATCATAGTCTAAGATACGAATAAGGAGAGATTTTCACTCATCTGTTTAATGGATGAAACCTATTTTTTATGATAGTAAATACGTTTAGAAACATATTGTGAGTGGGTTGCCTCAAAAAATCCTGGCAAGGCTATGGTTCATTCCATATTGAAAAGTGAATTTTTTTCAAAAAATCCAATCATCTGTTTAATGAAAAAATCATATACCATTCGAAAGTTTAGAGCCTCTACAATATGTAAAAGTAGGGTTGCCTATTTTTTTCCTGGCAAGGCATAGGGTTGTCAGGCTTTAAAAGGTCGGCCAAAACCACAAATTTCCACTCATCTGTTTAATGAAAAAATTATATACCATTCGAAAGCTTAGAGTCTCTACAATATGTTAAAGAAGGGTTGCCTATTTTTTTCCTGGCAAGGCATAGGGTTGCCAGGCTTTAAAGGTAGGCCAATACCACAAATTTGCACTATGTGTTTTTAAAAAAAATTTGTTTAATGAAAAAATTATACACCAATCGAAAGCTTAAAGCCTCTACAATGTGTTTACGTAGAGTTGCCTATTTTTTTCCTGGCAAGGCATAGGGTTGCCAGGCTTTAAAAGGTTAGTCAATACCACAAATTTGCACTCATCTGTTTAATAAATAAATTTTGTGTTAAAATAAAGATAATTTCATTACGAACACGGTGATACAGGGTTGCTTGTGAAAAATCTGTTTTAAGCCAGGGTTGCCGAGCTTTAAGAAATGAAATATTGGTACAAATGAAAATGTGCGACAGAGAGATCCGAGCGAACTATTTGGTTAGGATGTATACTAGACCTATCGCTAAAATTGAAAATGAAAAAAACCTTGCTCCCAAGGGCTAAAAAGTTTCCTATTGGTGTAAATATCAAGCTTAAAAATTTTGGTTCCGATCGGAAAATATTTTACAGTGCCGCAAGGCCGTTGAAGGTCGGAAAAACGCTATTTATACGGAAAAATGGTGCCTTAATCGCAAGAATCAGTCCTATCTCTGAAACTATTTGAGATAAGTGAATGAAATTTAGTATGTGTACGAACAATGCTTAAGTTATTTGCATCCAATAAAAAAATAGACGATGCGACGCCCCCTCGAGCCGAAATTATTGTATCTCTGGAAATAACGGACTCATGGGAATGAGACTCGGTACATATGTAATTGGCACTGGTAAAAAAATGTTTCGTAAAAATGGGCGAGGTCACGCCCATTCCTTCTAAAAAAATCAAATTTGTCATATCTCTGAAACTATTTGATACATATGAATAAGATTTGATTTCAGGTAATGTGAAGAGAACAGGATATGGCACTGTAAAAATGTTAAAGCAATTTAAGCTACTTAGTTGATATAGAAGCAGTAATTTTTTCTGTCCTTATTTTGGTCTCCTAAGTTTAGACACCATGCAAAAAAAATTTGGTCCCGGTCGGAACATATTTGACCGTGCCACCAGGCCGTTAAATGTCGGAAAAACGCTATTTATATGAATATAAGGAAACAATCAATCCTATCTTTGAAATTATTTGACATAGGAGGATAAGATTTAGTATTTATATGAAGAAAAAAGGCTACTTCGGCGTCTTTAAGTCACTGTTTTTGAGGCATTTGTTGAATTTTAATGTAATTGCACATGACCGACGGTGCCTTATACCCTTTTAAAAGCTGGACCTTTTTAAAAACTGTACAGACAGAAAAGATGAAAATAAATTTAAGCCATTATTGGTGCCCTTTTTTCCAAAGAAGTTGCGGAAAGGTTGAAAATAAACTTAACCATGATTACCTCAAAGCTCCTTTGATGAAAAATATTAAAGCTTGCAAACAATTTTAGATCTACAAGGGAATTTGAATCAGACTGCAATAAAGAATGCGCGGCAGTTTGAGAAAAATACCCCGTGAATATTTATTCACGATAACTCCCACTAGGCTTAATCATTTGAAGCGATGAGAAAGTTTGGGTGTAGCACAAAAAATATGTTCTTCTTTACGGCTAGAATCATTGAGAAAGTTCATGTATTACAGATAGCACATTTTATGTAGCTCTTGCCAGAACATTCAAGAATAATTAATATGTTAATTAAAAATTTCAAGCAGAGACTGAAACCCTGAAAAAGTAGGAATCAAATTCAGTTCAATCAAAATTAAATGTTCAGGTTTGGGTTTGGGGCTTATAAAAGTATTGAACTTATTAGTGCTCTAGTTTGGTTTTAGTCTTCTAGAGATCAAAGGTAAAAACTCGGTACAGATAATTTAGAGATAAAGTTCCGTAGCATTCAATGCGTTGCTAATAAAATGCCCAAAGTAATGTATAGTACAAAATTGTCGACCTACATTTTTCACTAGAGGCTTACCGTCAGCGAGATATTTACTTTTTTAGCTCACATGAGATCATTAGGCACTTTTGATATTTTATTTTGATGGTTTATTTAAGACCTACTTATACCGATTTAAAGCTTTCATCTACCTACTGCAAATTCAAATGCTAATTTTCTTGGACTAGTACCATGCGTAGGGTATTTAAAAAAATGCGACTCGAACGTCAACTAAGTACTTGTACTACATTGTATACATAGATGTGCTCATATATACTTTCAGTTGAGAAATGGAAACTCTCTTGTACGGTTTTCTACGAGCCAGTACGCTCTTTGGCATTTACAATCCTCCGCGGGCGGCAGTGTACGCGACGACGAAAAGACAGAAACTTTGGGTATTGATACGACTATACCCATGGCTTATGATACTAATAACTGTACTAAGCGCCACCTATGCCGTATCGCAGGCAACATTCGAAAAATCAAACATTATCTCAATGTTGGTGTGCACCATTGTCTTTTTAATGCAAAAAACTACCCATATCATTATACTGCTGGAATCTGTACTGAAGCGCGGACAACACGAGCGATTTCTACAGACACTGGCTGAAATCGAGACGTCACTGAAGCTGCATTTGCAATGCCATAGACCAACGAAATCGCAACTTCATCAATTGCGTATGAGATATTCAGCAATTGCGGTGCTACTTTTGCTGGCAATGATAAGTTACAACGTTAGCGCTTACTTTGCACCACCATCGGATGTTTTCTTTAAGGTCACCTACACTTGGTATGGATTCAACACCGTACTGACGATGCATATGCGCATCCTGCAGTTCATTTTCTATGTGGAGTATTTGCAGAGTTTTATGCGGCTGCTGAACTGGAAGTTGTGGCAATTGGTAACACGTAAGTGTGGCACTTTGTCACAACAGCTAATGGATGTTGATTATGGTGCATTGGAAAGCACTGCATACTTGCAGGCTTTAAAGCAGATTAACGTGTTGCTTAACGATGCATTTCATTTGTTAAATGACTTTGTGGGCTGGTCACTATTCCTTTCAATTTCATGCTACTGCTTGGATATAACATGTCACACCTATTGGATATTTTTGGTATTGGATAATTTGATTTCACCCTACGCTTTCATAAATTGGATTTTGGCCACTCTACAAATGAGTTTGCTATTATATATCATCTGTCAAGATGGAAATGCTTGCAAAATGGAAGTAAGTTGAGTGGGGAGTGGGGAATGGGTAGCGCTTGAGACCGCTACAGACTGTCATAACTAAAAAAAAGAAACAAATTTTTGAGTTAAGTACCGAGAAACTACCGCTAGCTAGTTTTTTGATTTGTGTAAAAAAAGAAAAAAATCATAATGATCCTTTTTGAATCTTTAAAAAAGTGACAGATATTTAGTTGTCACATTAAAGTTGAAAAAGGCACTTTGTCATACTCGTCATTCTTATCAGCAAAAACGAGATTTACATGTGCGCCATAACTCGAAGAAGGGTCGGTTTTTGACCAGTTTTTTGGATGAAAAAGAAAATAAATATTTTGTTTTTGAGCCAAGTGGCACCATACACTTTTCCAGTGTATCGGTGTAATTTACATATGTATAAAATCTCAGTTATTTGCGTCAGATTGTTTCAGAGATATGACAAATTTTGTTTTTGAGGGATGTGATACCGTTCACTTTTTCAGTAGAAGTTAATTGTCCAGTTGTCCTTTATATCAATGTCAAATATCATTTATCTGCATCAAATAGCTTGAGAGATATGACAAGTTTCGTTTTTGAGGGCGTGGCACCATATATTTTCCAGTGGATGTTTTTTGTTTGTCTTGGTGTTTAACATCAATATCAAATTTCATTTATTTGCGTCAAATAATTTCACAGACATGACAAATTTCGTTTTTGGGAGAAGAGGCACCGTCCACTTTTCCAGTTGGTGTTATTTGTCTGGTATGAAATCAGTATGAAATCTCATTTATTTGTATCAATTAGTTTCAGAGATATGAGATATTTTGGGTTTTACGGGCGTGGCATCTTCTATTGTTTTAGTAGATGTTATTTGTCTCGGTGTCGTTAACATCAATATCAAATCTTATTTGTCTGTGTCAAATAGTTTCAGATATTCAAAATTTTTTGTTTTAAGGGGCGTGGTATCGCCCACTTTTTAGTGAATGTTATTTGTCTTGGTTTCCTTTACTTCAATATCAAATCTCATCCATCGACGTCAAATATTTTCAGATGTATAATGAATTATGTTTTTGGGGGGGCTTTGTATCGCACACGGTATTTTCACACGTAAGCCTTACTCTGATCAATATCAATATACAGTAAAAATTTCATCAAAATCGGGCGGATAGTTTCCGATCCATTATAGAACAGACGCAAATACATATATAACTTGAATTCAATATCATACGTATATATTAGAGCTGGCCAAGGGCCGTGATTTTTTTTTTTGTGGCCCGCGGGCTTTTACTCTTCAGCTATGGGGTTCGTGCGGATCCGGGCCTTACCGCATAAGCCCGAAATTAGAGACCCGTCAATCACGGGAAGATTGGAAAGAATAATTTTGTTCTTACATAAAAATAAGTAAAATTTTGTATAAATATGAGGCTGAGAATGTCCATTGTCATTCAAGTCAAACAAATTATCTTATTAGATTAGAATGTTTGGTTTTTTCTCATATGAAAATTATAGCCCAGGAAAATAAGACATTTTCTGCAAAAAAATTCCCAGTGGAAATTTTTCACCGGAATTGTCTTTATTTATGCATGATACACAAACTGTGAAAAGTCCATTGTAAAGTCGTGTGCGCATAAAAAGTTATTAAGGCTCAAAGGTCGCTAAAATCAGTTTTTTGCAAATATCTCGCTAATGCTAACTTTTACAGAAAAATGTTGGTCTCCAATTTTGTAGCACAGGAAACTTCATACAAAAGTACGGTAAAAGTATTTGCGTACGACTTCTAGTTTAGGAGATCACCCAATTTAAAAAGTTGTTAACAATTATGATATGAAATACTACCTATGAGTTCATATTAAAATATCTTACTTTTTAAATTGCAATAACTCTTCAATGAGAAGTTGTACAAACAAAATTAAAATGCCGTTTGAAAGATATTTTGATTTTCTATATACCGTTTAAAATTTTTTTTTCGAACGGCTCATGACCTTAAAAATATTCTTCAATAACCGTTAAGGCTTCGAAATTACTGGTTTTTTAAGGATATCTGCAAATTGGTAAGTACTACGATAAAAAGTAATCGGACCAAATTTGTAGAGAATTACAAGATCTACAAAAATAAGCGATATGTGTACACATAGAAGTAACCGTATAGAAGATATTCAATAGAAACCGGTTTTTTTGGCATTTTAAGGGTTTTTTTGGAATATCTTCTAAACGGTTACTTTTATGTGTACGCATATCGCTTATTTTTTGTAGATCTTGTAATTTTCTACAAATTTGGTCCCATTACTTTTAATCGTAGTACTTACCAACTCGCAGATATCCTTAAAAAAACAGTAATTTCGAAGCCTTAACGGTTATTCAAGAATATTTTTTAGGTCATGAGCCGTTTGAAAAAAAAATGTTGTACGATATATAGAAAATTAAATTATCTTTCAAACGGCATTTTAATTTTGTTTGTACAACTTCTCATTGAAGAGTTATTGCAATTTAAAAAGTAAGATGTTTTAATATGAACTCATAGGTAGTATTTCATATCATAATTGTTAACAACTTTTTAAATTGGGTGATCTCCTAAACTAGAAGCCGTACGCATATACTTTTACCGTACTTTTGTAGGAAATTTCCTGTGCTACAAAATTGTAGACCAACATTTTTCTATAAAAGTTAGCATAAGCGAGATATTTGCAAAAAACTGATTTTAGCGACCTTTGAGCCTTAATAACTTTTTATGCGCACACGACTTTGCAATGGACTTTTCACAGTTTGTGTATCATGCATAAATAAAGACAATTCCGGTGAAAAATTTCCACTGGGAATTTTTTCGCACAGAAGCTCTTTTTTCGTCTTTTTTTCCAGGGCTATTATTAATTTAGCTTCATCAATGTGTAATAATATGGTGGAATCGGGCCAGGCCGGGCTCGGGTCTGGACAAAAAATATTCGTGCGGGCCCGGGCTTTTTTTCAAGTGCTTGTTTTGTGTTCGCGCTGGGCCTAATTTTTGAGGCCCACGTCCAGCTCTAGTATATATGTATACATAGGCAATCGATTTAACATTTGAATTAAAAATGGAAATGGAAAATGGCTTATCGCTTTTGAGATTCTTGACCCATCTTGATTCAGTTTCCGTGAAGCTGATACTGTGTAGATAAGCAAAGTTGTCGGCCATTCTTGATGGGTTAAGCTTCATATTTAAATAAGTTAGAAGCTCGAACTTCCAAAAAAATTGTGAAAAATGATTGCTGTAACAAGAAATACCTTCACAGAAAATTGTTAGAGATAATTGAAAGGACTTACTATACACCAAGCACGATGGGAGAAATTTTGTATTAGTCGTGAGCAGAGAAAAGACATAAAGTTTGGGTTGAAATGGGTTGTCGTTTATACGGAAGGTTTACGGGCACACATAGAACATAACTAGAATTTGATGAAGATGATGCCATCATGTGCACTTTAAAAACAGGTTTAAGTATCAGGTGACCTGATGCTTAGAATAATTTCCCCAGTTGATAAAGCAAGTATAACCTTAAGTGTTTTGTCTCTACCAAAACTTGCTTGAATGCATTTGCATGAATTTAACTTTTACTTGCGTTTTGCAGTTTTGAAATGCAAATAACTTTAATATTCCCTCATACAATAAATTAAAATGGTTATCGACGCTCAAATCGACAAGTGGCAGGATAAACAAAAGTACTCATGAAAGCTCTGTAAAACATTGCAAACTCATTTAATTATATAAATTACGATTTTCTTTAGTCAAATAAATTGTTGATTAATAAACAACTAATTGAACAATGATAAATAATTTTCATACAAGTACACTACAATATTTTGCTGAACTTTTGTTTAATTCTATGTAATAGTTCTATTTGCATAAATACATTAGTAGTCTAAGCATTTTAGATAAAGAACATGGCCAATCTTCGGAAAAATGTGAGTGAAAATTTTTCTTCGAGTTTTCCCATGCATTGCTATAATAAAGTGTAAAAATTCCATTCAAAAACGTATTCTCAGAAAAAGTTATTTAAGGTAAAAGGTCGTATAATCAGTTGTTCGCACATAGTACTTAAACTAAGTATTATTATCACTGAGACGTGTCAGGTTGATTTGCTTAAGAACGATCTTGACGGCAGCTGTGCGATAACACTGACATAATCAATTTCTTCCAGATGACCCCAAAAATTTCATTAAATCTTTTGATTTCCAGGAAATGCGTGATTTAGTACTCTGCCTCATCATTGCCATCAGTTTATTTATTATTTAGAATTTTGGATTCTAGTCAGTGCTAATGTCAGATCTTTTTACGTAATCTTTAGAAATCGTCGTATTCCAGACTAAATATTGTTTTTGAAGCTTCAATGTTCAGTCATTATTTCAGTGCTGAATTTCAAAAACTGCTAAGTGTTGATCAAACTGTATATCTTCTTATTTTTGAACTAAATAAATGAGCTGGAAAGGCCCTCACCAGAATCCTAGCCTCTACCGGACCATTTTTTCTTGTGTTGATTCCATTGAAGCAGTCCACGAAGCAGTCTGTAGCATCTTCCCTGGCACCATTGAACCAAATATTTGTGGAACTCTCCCCATTCTTTTTTTTTTTCATGTATTGCATTTCTGCAAGGCAATTATGTTTTTGGGGTCGCTGATTCTGAATCTATAACACATTTTCTTAAAACAAAATGTAGGATCCAAAATTCGAACAATACCCTCAAAAAATTATTTTGTAACTACAAAATTGTATCTATGAGGTTTTTGAGCTGGCTTATTCCAAATTCGGGTTAAACTTTTTTTAAGACAAAATGGCGGATCCAAAGTAGAGGACAATTTTCTCAAAAAGTTGTGGCTAGGGAAGTTCTTGAGTTTGCTAATTGGAACATCAAATTTTTCAAAAAAAAAAATGACAGACAATTTCAAGCTATATGAAAGATGGGCGTGTTCATGAAAGTGTAAATTTCGTAAACCTGGGAAATAAAATGATTTTTGCTGATGATCTGGATTTAATTTATGCAAATCTTTAGCGAATAAATTTGATACACTCCCTTTAGTTTTCAAAGAGTAGTACTGTTTTTTCTCCTTTTTTTTTTTTTGATTTTTAAGTGGTGAAATTGGTAAACTGTGTCACTACTTCACACAATTGTTTATAACATGGACATTTCTTAACTGATTTTCATGTTCAGACCATTTTTAGAGTGGAATTGGGTTAAACTATCGGCACTTATTTGGCAAAAAGTTCTAAATTTACCACTTTTTATACCCTACACCCAGGGTATATTCACTTTGTCCTTCCGTTTGTAACGCAGAGAAGAAGGCATGGCAGATATAGAAAAGTATATATATTCTTGATCAGCGTCACCTCCTGAGTCGATATAGCCATGTCCGTCTGTCTGTCTGTCTGGATGGCTGGGTGGGTGGCTGGCTGTGTGTTGAAATACACTTTTTGGAAAACCTGAGTAAGATAATTCAATGAAATTTGGTACACTGCCTTCATCATCAAAGTTAGCTCGGGAGATTGAAAATGAGAAAAATCGGTCAACGGACACGCTTACCGCCTGTACAAAAAATATATTCAAAATGCAATTTTAGGAGTATTTTTAACGACAATGCAACCAAAATACACATAAACACTACGCATTATAAGCGCAAGCCCTGAGAAATAACTAAGCGGATTTGGGCAAGAGGGCGTGGCACCTCCCATATAAGCAAAAGTTTCATAATGCTATACTGAAATAGTTTTTTGGGATAATCCAACCAAATTTCACTCAGACATTAAAAACTATAAATTAAAGCTCTGAACAAAAACTGGGTGACTAGGAAAAGAGGGCGTGGCACCTCCCATATAAGCAATATTTTCAAAACACTGCAGTGTAGGGTTTTTATTTTTTGGCCAGGCCAGTTAAACCCTTACTAGTTTAATACTAAAATTAGTAAAAAATGTATTAGTAAAAAATTTTACTTTTTGCTAATTAACAAAAAACCTACTTTTTGCTAATAGCCTGATACATAACCTTTCCCAAAAAGATCAGTACATGAAAATCGGTTGAGAAATATATTTCTTATGAACAATTTTCATGGGTTTTGTGAATAAATATCGGTCAGTTTTATGTTTCGAAACTTTAAAAAAATCCTAGTTCCTAGACCGTAAAATATACAATTTTAATTTTGGATTCACATTGCAGTCGTGTTAGTGATTTCACCTCGGAATGAGAGATAATAAGCTGTAAACTATATACACCTTCATTTTGGTGTTCTAAATGTTGTCTCAAAAGTCAAAGTCAAAGGTCACAAAAATTAGGTTTTTTTTTTTTTTTTCAAATATCAAATATCGTTTTTCATAAAAGTATTTTTTGACAATTTTTTAGTCCTGGAAATTTCCTATAAGAAGGACCTGAGAGCTGTTGTCGTTCGACTTATAGGTTAGGAGATATAAAATAAAATATATTCGAAAAAAAAAATTAAATAGTTTTGTTTTTTTCGTGTGACTCATCATTCATGAGCTATGGCAATTTAAAATCAACATATTACCATGTACACTTAAATCCTGTATGTATGCATTATCATGCTTTGACACTTTTTTAATTAGGATATCTCCTAACCTATGAGTCGTACGAAAACAGCTCTGAGGTCTTTTTTATATGAAATTTACAGGGCTACAAAATTGTCTAGAGCTACTTTGCTGAAAAAGTATGTAACCTTTAGTGGGATGCTTGCAAAAAACTGATTTTTGTGACCTTTGACCTTGAATAATTTACGGCGTAGACACGAGATTTTATGAGACTTTTGAGACAACTTTAAGAACACCAATTGAAGGTGTGCACTAGCTTACAGCTTATTGTCTTTCATGCCGAAGTTGACCTCTTTTTTTGCTTAAGTGACTGGACTAATCATTATAAAAAGTAATTTTGTTTTTTTCCAAAAAATATATTTTGCAAGATAGCAAGTTGGATATGAAGCATTTTTTTTTTGTAATTTTAGACCACTGCGCCAGTAACGAACATTCTGTGTGATTCGCTTACAGCTCTGGTGTAAATAATGACATGAACTCATATACAAGATATAATCATTGAACATTTTTCGTTTGTAAAAATGCTCACCTACATATACCACAATACGTTTTAACTTTCATTTGAATAATGGAAACTTTCTTGACCGGCATACTACGTGCCAGTTCGCTTTTTGGAATTTACATATATCCCAAACCAATATCTAAAAAAGGCCGGAAACTCCATCTATTACTACGTCTATACCCGTGGCTAGTGATGTTTCTAAGCGCGCTAAGCACTATCTATGCGATATCGCAAACATATTTCGATACAAAAATAATCATCTCAGTGCTGGTATGGAGCATGGTATTTGTGGCACAAAAAGTTGCCCACGTCGTCATAATGCTCGAGGCCATGTTGAAGCGGAAGCAACATGAGTGTTTTTTGCATAAGTTGGCGGAAGTTGATGCATCACTTAAGTTGCGTTTACGTTATAGAGAGCCAACGAAGCGCTTACTCCGGCATTTGCGTGTAAAATATTTGGCAATTGTGTTGGTATTGGTGCTAACGCTGATATTATACACCATCACCGCTTATTTTAGTTTTGAGGTCATTATTGCATTTCATGGCATCGCTTCAGTGTTGACAATGCATATGTGCATCCTGCAATTGATTTTCTACCTCGAGTATTTGCATAATTTCCTAGAGGTACTTAATTGGAAACTACGTCAGTTGGTTACACGTAAATGTGGTACAGACTCAGAGCAGCTAATGGACATTGATTATGGTGCATTGGAAAGCATTGCGTACTTGCAGGCGTTACAGCAAATCTATGTGCTGACAATTGATGCATTTCGTTTGTGGAATAACATTGCTGGTTGGTCACTTTTGTGCAATATCGCCTGCTATATCTTGGATATAACTTGCCACACCTATTGGGTATTTTTGGCTATGAATAATCTTGATGTTTCATCGCATGTTTATAAATTTTGGATTATGAATTTTGTACCAATGAGCCTCATGCTATATACCATCTGTCAAGGTGCTAACGATTGCAAAATTGAAGTAAGTGCAAATTCAGAAATTTTTTTGGGGAAAAGTTACTTGACATACAAACTAAAGTGATATGAAAAATACATCAAATGTGTAGTAAAATATCCTTAGATCAGTTTCTGTTGCTTAGAAATATCATCCCCGCACAGTGATTTTTGCGAGATTGATTTCCGGTCACAAGTCGCAAAGTAATAATATAGTATTCAAATAAAATATCTAGTTAAAACACTTCAATTACCAAAATACCAAGCAATCATACGATTTCCGAGTTTTCACTTGTTAAACTTGATGAATTCAAATTTCATCAAAAAATTTTAGAGTTAAATAAGTCTACCATAAAAAATAAATAGTTCTACCTGCTAAGTAAGTTCAATTTTGTCCATTTGATAAGAATTTTAAAATTTATAAATTAGGTTTCATTAATACATTCGGTCATTCGACTAAAATTTGCCGCTATAAAACGTTCCGGTGAACAATCTGTGGCAAAAAAATCGACGTGCTTAAGCTTAAGAACGACGATATCCGCAGATCTTTCGTTGAAGAACTTAAAACAGCCCCGATCGATTGTGATGGAAGCATTGAAACATCATGGAGTGCCGCTAAGGCTGCTTTCTTAAACTCCAGTGAAAAAATACTTGGGTTCCGACCCTCGAATAAGAAACACTGGATGAGCGAGGAAACGTGGTGTCTTGTTGACAAAAGAAGAAGCGCGAAAAAACTGAGAGATGTCGCTAAATCTAGAGCGCAAAAGAACGACGCCGAAAAGGTATTTAACTCTCCCAATAAAGAAGTCAGGTGTTCGTGCAGACAAGACAAAAGATGAATGTATAACGACCTCGCGAGCGAAGCCGAAAGCGCTGCTATTGCTCAAAATCTCAGGCAACTTTACGATATCACCCGCAGACTATCTGGCAGAAAACACTAGCAGAATCGCCCTCTTAACATCTGCAGACGACCAACTAAGTAGATGGAAAGAGTTTTTTTGTGACATACTGAATCCCAGGCTACCACATTCCCGCAACCAGAATCATCAACTACAACTGCCGCAGTGACTCGCAGTAGTAAGTAGTCGAATACAAACACAACCGCCTACAATCGATGAAATAGTGAAAGCTATCCAAAGCATGAAAACCAACAAGGCCGCCGGTATAGATCAAATAATAGCTGAACTGCTAAAAGCATGTCCCATTACATCAGCTAAGATTCTTTATCCTCTGATTTCAAGAATCTGGAGCGAAGAGCGTTTGCCAGAAGATTGGCTGCGTGGCATGCTAGTCAAATTGCCGAAAAAAGGGGTCCTAAGCGAGTGCCCAAATTATAGTGGAAAACTTTGCGCTCAGTACCATCAAAAGTACTAACAAAAGTGCTTCTAAACAAGGTACGCAAAGAACTTGATTTGGCCATCCGAATGCAACAAGCAGGATTCCGGCCAAACCGATCATGTGTGGATCAAATCAACACCCTTAGAATAATTGTCGAGCAATCATGCACCACTAATTCAGGTGTACGGCAGCGGTGTTTACTTTCACCATCCCTCTTCCTTATCGTTCTTAACAAAGCACTTAATAAGGTCAAAAGGGGTATCCAATGGAACTTTACTGAACATCTAGAAGATCTCGACTACGCTGACGACATTTGCCTCTTATCGTCCAAACACTCAGATATGCAAAGCAAAATTGAAGAACTTGTCTTGGAATCACAAAAGACCGGCCTATAAATCAACGTATCCAAGACTAAAAGCATGAAGCTAAGCGCAAACAGGAATGACACCACGTTTAGAGCTGGCAGTGATGACAGTGAAAACGTAGATAGCTTCACGTATTTAAGCAAAAGGCGCGTTTGCTCAACTGAACAAAATATGGTCTTTTTCCGTTATATCCACCAAAACGAAAGTGCGCATTTTTGATTCGATATGAAATCGGTTTTGTTATATGGGTGCAAAACATGGCGTGTTACTGAACAACTAACGAACAAGCTGCAAGTATTCGTCAATAAATGCTTAAGGCGTATACTAAAGATTTGGTGGCCTCGCACTATATCAAATGCCGAGCTACATCAAAAATGCAATCAGAGGGCTATAACAAACGAGGTCAAGCTGCGCAAATGGAAATGGATTGGTCACACTCTCCGAAAACCACACAGCGAAGTTTGGAATACACAAGGCAGTAGAAGACGTGGTAGATCCAAAACCAACTGGAAAAGGTCGCTGGAAAAGGAAAAGGAAATACAAGAATTGGGAAAGTCGTGGCAAGAGATCAAAGTCATCGCAAGGGATCTCAAAAAATGGTAACTTCTCATATTGGCCATATGCGCCTCCTAGGAGTTAAAGGAGAATACATACATACATACATACAATACAAAGAGGAAATCCAGATCATCAGGCAAAACATCAAGACAGTTCCCCAATAAAATAAATTTTACCATTAAGCTTACAGTACAGTAAATTTTTTTTTTTTTTTTTTTAATTGAAGTGATTACTATATATTTCAAATAAAAAAAATAAAAAAAAGATGATCCCACTAAAATTCGAACCGAAAACCATCCGTGTGATGGATAGAAAAATACTACTTTTACATACAATAACCAATTTGTTAGACTTTTATACCACTGACCTATATGATGAAGATGTATAAAATTTGTTCGAAATTTGCAGTGGGTTTCTCAGATTTTTATAAAAATTTACAGAGCTGTTCTAAGTGTCCGCACTTCAGAGTGTAGTGTAGTGTTTTTGAAAAAAATTGATGCAAAATAAAAAAAAAAATTTTTTAATTTTTGTTTTCGGATTCATCTAGCATTTTAAATGTTATTTTGATTTCCATTTTTAAATTTTGAAAATTTTGAACATTTACAAAATGGCGGCCTTTTTTTGAAAAATCTCATAAGTTGATTTTCTCAAAATAATATTTGAGGGGGTTAGAAGCAAAGGGGTACAAGTGACATAAAGTAAATTTTGTGCAAAACACAGTTAAAGTCAATGTTATTTAGTAAATTCCAGTGTGGGTTAAATATTTAAACTTAACTTGTTTTAGAACCTCTGAAATATCCCCTACCTAACGTATTTTTGAAAAATTGTCTAGGCAACACCAATAAAAAGTTATTAATACTTTACTGAAAGCCTACTGCACTTGTACCCCTTTGCTTCTAAACATCTTTAAATAAATTTTCGTATTTGAACAAAAATATTTTATTTAAATTTAACCTAACATAGAATGTATGTAGGTTTGTTGTTAATGAATTGGTTATGATTTATATTTTAGTATGCTTATAAGCACCATTCTGAGATAATCTATGGCTTAGTCGCCAAATTCATTTATTCGATTTTATATCCTTTTTTAAAAACTGAATTTGATTCTTCAAAAGGACTTGCTTTATTTTTTTTTTTTTTCTGTGACTAAATTCACGTGAAAAAATAGGTGTAACACATCCAAAGCAGTTAAAACAGCCAATTTTCCCCACGTTTGCACTTTGCATTGAATCTAAGACTTGTACTTATTTTTTTATTGTCACTTGTCATTAGCCAATACTTCAAATATTGTGCAACTACTTTGGGGTCTTGGTTCTTGGAACTTGCAAACTGCTTTCTAATCTCCTGTAAAAAAAATTGTTTCCCAAGAAGAGCTTAGCAACTATCTCATCTAAAAAAACAGTCAGTGTTAAGCTTGAAATGAAAGGCAAGCGCATTTGCAAAAGTTTTTTTGCAAAAAACACTAAACACTTGCTAGGAAAGAAAATCCTACTGTAATAACTTCACCTGAACTACGGGGAAAACATTAACCGGCAAATAAAATTCCAAAATGTCATGTTGATTTTGTTAAACAGCTCATCCAATCTTTTCCGAAATGAACAAACACAATATTTGACACAAAATTTAAACTTAAGAAAATTGTATGATCCTTATATTGAATTTTGCCTTGAAAAAATCGAAGACCCATTAAAAAAGGCACATTACCGCCAAATATTTAATACGCACTTTAATCTACGGTTCAAGCGTTCACATACTGACACCTACGCTACTTGTGATAGTTTAGAAACAAAAATCAAATACAGCGAGGACCAGGAAGTAGTCGCTAACAGTATAATACAAAAAGAAAAACATTTGTACACAGTAGATTTAGCAAAAAAAAATCTAAGTAATTGGCCAAAATCTTAATCAAAAGTGTTTCAACAGCTGTACATGCAATTTGTTTTGATTTAGAAAAAACACTACCTACACCTGAACAAATATGCAGCAAAATTTTTATTTGCGCCAATTATGGACATATAATTTTGGAACACACAATTGAGGCACCCAGCAATCTTCAATGTTTATGTGGCATGAAGGTGAAGCCAATAAAGGATCCCAAGAGATGGGTCATGCCTTTTACGCTACGTCCTTCAACTTCCACCACTTATTAAGCACTTGATTGAGTATGTTTTTCCTCCTGACGATTGGATTAATACCTATTGTCAAAAAATCCTGTCGAAAATTTTCAGTGCATAAAATGCAACAAAAAGATTTCCATTCTATTGACAACATGAACCAAATAATTTCGAACAAGCAAATAAAGGACATCCGTTAGATGCAGTGGCTTCATTTTAGGAAAGAAGAACCTTTCACTTTATTTTGCAAAAATTCGTTGAAAAAAAAACATTCTGTTTCAAAAAATTTACCTAGGAATAAGAAAGTCAGATCGTCCATTATCAAAAAATTCGATTGATCTTGATGTGTTACATACCGAATCTTTGCCAATTAAAACCGAAAAATACGAAAATTTGAAAAATTAATCGAGTATTACCCACCAGTTCATCATAGTTTTTATAATTGCCTGAAGCATGAAAAAAGCACACCTAATGAAGATATCGATTCAGATTAGCTAGATGCTATTTCTACTTCTACTGCTACCACTACTATTTACTTCTAATACTAGTTATTTATTTTAAAAATTTGAATAAAATATTTTTCTTCTAATATAAAAAATAATTTTTCAATCGTTTAGAAGCAAAGGGGTACAAGTACAAAGGCTTTTAGTAAAGCACTAATAACTTCTGAGAGAGAACCCTTAGAAAAATTTTGAAAAATACATTTAACAGAGAATTCTTTAAGGATTCTTAAAATTGGAATAATTCTTTCTTTCTTAGGCTATGTGAGCTGTTATGCACCATTAACTTTACTATTTATTTCCTATATAAAAAAATTCAAGTCACTTGTACCCCTTTGCTTCTAAACAAAACTGTAATTGTGTTAATTGGCTTTTCTTAATGGTGCCCTACAGAGGCTTAGGACCTTAAAAGTTAAATTATTATTTTTTTCTCAAATAGATTAATGCTCGCTCTATATATTTCCGTGCTTAACTCAATTTTTCATAAATTGGCACTTGTACCCCTTTGCTTCTAACCCCCTCATTTTTGTTATTTTTTTTTAATTTTTTTAGAGAAAGGTGTATGAAAAGCAAACGTTTTGTAGTAGACCTGTTATGCGTTTAAAGAATATGGCTTTCATCGCTTAGAAAATACAAGGTAGACAAAAAAATTCAAGCAAATTTCTTGGCTAAAATAAATCGACTTTGTTTATGATGTTTTTTTAATTCAAGCCCTCAACGTATTTTTGGTAGTTTTTTTAGAAGTTAATTTGCAAAAACGCTCCATGGCTTACCTTTTAGATCATTCAAAACAATTTTTAAAGAAATAAAAGAAAATTATCTTCTATGTGAATTTAAAACCAAGACGGTAACCGATTTATGAATAATCATATTTTGAATATTTTAAAGTTGTCTGTGTACTCTCCGTACTTCCAAATCTGTTTTAATATAAATGGTTTTTAAAATTCATTCAGTTTTGTTCCAATCAATAAAGTTTGATTTTCCTTTTTCTTACAGGCGGACATCTTTAGAAAACTTGTAAATAGATTAATCAATACAACGGCATCGTGTAAAAAAAGATATAAGGATTTGATATTTGAATTTTCACTGCAGTTGCAACATGGTACCATATCAATTACAGCGAATCACTTTTTCAACGTTGATAAGAAACTTATTATGACGGTAAGTTTTCATACTTATGGTGTTCACTGTATGCATGTATTTGGTCTGGTATTCATATAATCTTGCATATGTATATATCTAAAATTAAAACATCTTTTGTTTATTTGAGAAAAATTTCAAGAGTTTATGGGGTATCTCATATGTCCACATATAATACTGCATACCAAATACTAAGATTCGGTGAACACCCTTAAATAAAATTATTTATAAAACATTTTTTTTTTTTTTGCAGGTATATGTTGCAATATTGACATATCTTATTATTCTCATACAATTTCTAAAGTCAGATGATGGAGGCATTCAATAAATGAGTTTTTTTTTTTTAAGAAACTGATGTATTGTATTGATGTGCTTTGTATAATTTGTTTTTGCTTCTTTTTTTTTAAATCCGGAAATTAGCCCCAATGTACAAGCAAAGTATTAAAGGCCAAAGTCGGCTATGATCCTTTTAATTTTTTTTAAGCTTAAAATGTTTTGTTTTTCAAAACCGTATCCTTCATGGACGGCGTTGAATCTGGTGATGTATGAAATTCCCATTAATAGGCGGAAATAATACCTTTGGCATAATTTGTTTTTTTTTTTAAATATCCGGAATCGAGGTAAAAATCCAGTGCTCCAAGTCTTTCGTTAGTTTTCTGTAATAAAACAAATGTAAAATGTACAATGATCTCACAGCCAAAGCCCAAGCATTGTCAGAAGTTACAGATATAAGCACGATGGCAATCAATCAATATCTATACTAATTGCAGTAAATATATTCCCACTTTTGTTCTTTATTGTCCGATTTTAGTTTGAAAAAACATTTCTTGGAGACCAGCATCATATGTGTTATCATTTGTTATGCGTAGTTTGCTCAAGGAAGAATATACCGTCTGGCTTAAGCCTGGCTTTATTAACAGAGTTGAGAATAACCATAATTTGTCTTAAAATACTAAAGCAGCTAGTGTTGATCAAATAGTTGTCTTAGTATTGAAAATATGCTTGAAACTCACAATGGAATTTTTGCACATACTCAATGGCTGGCCCATAGGAACACAGGAGAAAGGTGGGGGGACACTTTTCCCAAAATCGTTTTCACGCCTTTTTAACTTTTCTCATTAATATATAAACAACTTATTGCGTTGTCATTTGTTTTTCCATCACTATTTTAAAAGCGCCTTCAAATTTCAGTAAGAAATAAAAGTTAATCAAATTTTTCGTCTACGTATCTCAACATGGCGGAATTTATAAATTGCCGAAAGTCATTTCTACTCCATGTCGATGGATATCTATATTACAAACATTCGGGCACCATTGGATCGACAACATATTGGAATTGCCGTAACAAAGCCGAATGCAGCGCTAGGGCAATAACTTCTGGCAGACCAGAAAATATCACACTGTTGAAAGGGCCTGATGTCTCGAAACACATTTCACACGCGCCAAATCCTGAAGAAGTCGAAGCAGTAAATTTTGTTAATAGAATCAAAAAAAATTGGGATAAAAATCTTTTGGGAAATCTTTTTAGTGGGAAAAAATATATTGGGAAGAAAAAAAAAAATTGGGAAAAATTTTTTGGAAAATGAATTTCTTGGGAAAACGATTTTGGGAAAAGTTTACCCCAACCCAGGAGAAACTCATAAAAAAATTTGACTTTTCGTTAATCCAAAACAATAGAAACATAATAATGATATTAATTTGTCAACTCTATTTTAATCAAAAATTAGTAGATGGATATCTTACTGGAATCAGCAAGATAATGAAGGCTCTTCCTCGTAATGTATAAAACTTTTAGAATACACTGTTCGACAATTTGAAACTTTTTATTAAACACATGAGAAAATCCAAAAAAATCTTTAAATAGACGTTAAAAAGATAGGTACTCGTGTCTCGTCGTTTTTCTCCAGCACGCCAGATTTTTTTTAATCGATTTTTGAAGTTTTTTAATCCACTGTACATAAAAACAACACAAATCATGTGTTGAGTAAACTTATGCAGGATATTGGGAGAAATATTTTTGAAGAAAATTTTAACCCTCTAAAACCCCCAGATGTGGATCATTTTGACCCTTTTCTCAAAAAGGTACAAAAATGACACCTAAAACAGGGAAATATTGAATCGAAATGTACTACAGAAATAATTGCTACAAAATTTCATTGATGGTTGCTGAACACTTAAAAGTCGAAATTTTATCCCGAAACCCAAAAAATCGTTGAAATCAATTAGGACTTCCCACATTGTATATTTATTACATCCCTGCCGCACTTTCCTTAAGTTTTAAGAATTTTTCGTCTATAGCAACTCCTAGTGAAATTTTTCCTAAAATATTTTCGCAAAATTCTTTAACCCATTGTAATCCAGTTTTTAGAAAAAGGGGTCTAAAGGACCCTTAAAACAGGATGTAATGGGTTGGTATGTTCTAAGAAAATGATTCTTGTGTGATTTTTGCTATCCAAAATGTAGTTTTACAGTTTTACAGTGGGGTGAAATTTGGAAAATATTGATTGTTAAGTCGTAATTGGTTTTAACGATCTTTTGGGTTTCGGGATAAAATTTTGACTTTTAAGTGTTCAGCAACCAATAGTGAAATTTTATAGCAAATATTTCTGTAGTACATTCCGACTCAATATTTCCCTGTTTTAGGTGTAATTTTTGAACTTTTTCGAGGAAAGGGTCAAAATGACCCACATGTGTGGGCTTTAGAGGGTTAAAATTTTCTGCAAAAATATTTCTCGCAATATCCTGTATAAGTTTACAGAACACAGATGTAAGGATCATTAAGTAAAATGTATCGATTTAACACAAGAATGCGTTATTTATGTTTTTTTCATATACAGTGGATTAAAAAACTTCAAAAATCGATTAAAAAGAAAAAGCTGAAAAGCTCAATTTGTATAAAGTTCGAAAAACTTTCGGAAAAACATGGAAAGGAGAAGGAAATAATTGGAACAAATGAAAATTATAGGATGAAGAAAGTGCATTACCAAATCTGTGCTGCGAATCAAACCTGGAACCTCTGGGCAGTTAGTATAGTAAATTACCACAGACCCTACAAATTGTAACAAATATGTACGGCAAAATATGAGTGTCATAATTTTTATTGCAGTCGTGCAATTTTTCGAAAATTTTTAATTTACTAAAACAGTAAGGTAAAATTTATTTTATTGGAGAGTTGTCACTATATTGTCTTGAAATTTTAGTAAAATTTACTAGAAATAAAGTAGTACGAACTATTTTTTTCTCCGTGTATCAATACCCCTGAGTCCGCTCTACGGATGACTTAATGGCGTTCTTCACGGAAAGGTGGAACCAATGTGATCAACTCCTTGGTACATTTGTTGCTTTGAATATTTTTAAAGCATTTGATCGGATGTGTCATCGTGCTCTCGTAACATAAGTAATTGCATTTGGCGTTTATCTTTATTCAGCTCATGGAAAAACGAGCTTCCGTTGTGGGCGTTCTATTCGTGTTGTCGTAGACGGTTTCAAATCTAATGTATACTACATTAACGCTGGAGTTCCCCGGGTTCTGTCCATTCCCCATTTAATTTACTTGTTTTAAGCTGATGTGCATCGACCATCAACCCAATCCATTCCTTTGCAGTCGAAAGCTGCATTTGTTCATATTGCTTCAAAAAGCGTCCAAGTTCTATAGAGATTGAGAGGAAAAGGATGTTATGTGAATGACACATTCCCAAATGACCTCATTAAAATCGCCGAGTAGAGTCGCACTAATTGGTCCGATATCAGTGGTATTAAAAACCAATGTTCTTTCTGGTCTCATAAACGAATGAATTTTACCATCCCTACCCCTAAATATGATCAGCATAGATATTATGAGATCAGCAACTCTTGACGTTCTGGGCTGACTTGAGCTGGACAGATCATGTACTTGACCATATACTCACTTTTAAAAAACGTTGTAAGAAATAATTAACAGTTGCTGTCCTTCGAACTGTCTAATAAGTATTTCTATATTAGACTTGAGCCAGAGAAATTTATGATCTGGTTTCATTAGTTTGCACTCGGTCATTGAAAGAAATATATGATCCTATCTCTCTTATCCATCATCTTTTTAACCTATATCCTTTTCTTTAAAGGTTTTCTAAGAGATGGCGTAACTATCAATAGATCGCATCGGGCACACCTGTGACTATATTCATTTCAAAGCACATTGTCTAAGCTTTATTTTTCAGTATGTGTCATTCCACTGAAGTGTAAACAACATATATTTTTTTCTCTGTGAACATGTCGACTTTCGTTCCAACAAAACGCAATTTGCGGGAAGGTTTACTTTTGTGCTTCCATTTGAAGAAAAAAGCGGTTGAAGCACAACGATGAAGCACTGGCGATGAAAAGTGGATCCTTTACGATAATCCTAAGCGAAAAAAATCGTGGGGACCACCAGGCCATGCATCAACATCGACGGCCAAGCCGAATATTCATGGCGCACAATGGGAGGGTTTGTATGGAACGGCGGTCATATATAGTAATAATAGAGCTAGGCTATTGAAACTTGGTACAGATGTTTTCCACATTAAAATAATAAAAATCTGTGAATGTGAACAAAATTCGCTGACGGACACGCCTACCTCCCATACAAAGTTGGGGCGTGGTCCGAATTTTTTTTCAAAATGGGTATCAATTTTAATAACTTGACCCCGCTAATTTCAAAAATGTCAAAAATTTTGCGCTATCTTTTATAGTTTTGAAGTTATGACGAATAAACGAAAATCTACTTTGTAAAAACTAGATTTTGTTTGTTTGTGTATTTGTCCCTTATTAACTCGGAAACTAAGCAACCGATTTTAAAGAAGTTTTTATATTAATTATGCTTGTACAAAAACAGGCTAAGCTATATACTAAAAAAGTGGGCGATGCCACGCCTCCCAAAAAATTTACTAATCATATCACCGAAACTCTTTGACGCAGATAAATGATATTTGGTAAATGTGTAAAAATCATCAAGACAAATAATGTTCACCGGACAAATGGGCGGTACCACGCCTTCAAAAAAAAATTCATCATATTTCTAAAAATATTTGACGAAGATAGATATTATTTGGTACACATGAGAAGACCATCAGAACAAATAATCCGCACTAGAAAAATGGGCAGTGCCATGCCCACCAAAAAATTAACTTATCAATATCTCCGAAAATCTTTAATGCAGATTGATGATATTTGGCAAATATGTTAAAGATATTATAACAAATAATGTCCAATAAAAAAGTAGGCGTTGTCACGCCCTTTAAACATTTTATTTATTATTTTCATAAAAACTATCAGAAAAAATAGTCCGCACTAGAAACTTTTTCATTGCAATTCTTTTGGCTCAAATTGGCGATCAAATCAAGAAAGGAGGACACAATCAACTCGAAACTAATGTATACAATAACAGAAAAAGGAAAATATTAAGTTATTTCATTGTTTTAAATTTATTTTAATCAGTTTTTTCATTTAATTGCAACAGCTCTTGAGCTTCTGGTGGTAACTCTTTATATTTTTTATCACGTTTTACTCGGATTTGGCTAATAACACAGGCCCACAAAAAAAAAGTACCATGCGCGAAAGATCAGACCACCTGAACTTTATGTTTTCGGGGTCGCTGAGTCCGAATATGGTGTCAGAATAGCGGAGTTGGTTCGAGTTTTTTCACAAATCAGAAATAATGCTGCAAAAAATCTTAAATTTTTCAGCATAATTGTTGATTTCTAAAAAAACGCGAACCAACTTTGCTATTCTGGCACCATATTCGGATTCAGCGACCCCGAAAACATAAAGTTCAGGTGGTCTGATCTTTCGCGCAGGGTACTTTTTTTTTTGTGGGCCAGTGTAATCGGATCAGAAGAGATCAGCATGTAATGCAAAGCATCTTCGTTGTTTGCTACTCTAGAGCACAATCTGTTGTTGTGTAACTTAGAGCTTTTAAAAACTTTGTTTGATGCTTCCTGAGCTTCTTCGGAAAGACTACCAATTGGTATTTGAAGTGCTTGTATGATTTCGCTTCCGTGAATTAAAACTTTATGCACAGAAGCGGGCATATTATACCAATTATATGTTTTTTGTATAGCCTTCAATATGCTCTTGGCTTATTTTAAGAAAGGGTGACTCCCAAGGGGGATTAAAAGGAGGAAATATACCCCTTACCTGTCACCCTTCTCTTAAATTTTTTTTTTTTTGGAATTTAAGAAAACTGTAAGCTTAAAATTGATAAAAATATTGAAAAACGTTGCAGAATGTAAAGAAATTAAAATATTTTTTTTCTCAAAAACTGCTACAGGAAAAAATTCATAGAAGAAAAAGTTCTCAAAAAAAGCAGTAGGGACTTTGTATTTTGATTAAGCATACTTGGCCACATATTATATTGGAAAATAATGAAAATCAGGATATCTATTTTTTTTTTTTAATGTCAAAGTTTGTAGAATTTATCGATTTTGGCTTTTTGAGCTTAAATTTTCGAAAAATCACCATAATTCACCTATCACACATAAAAACTCAAACAAATGTTTTTTTAAAAGCTAAATGCTTGTACTTTTTGACAAAATGCTATCTTGATATATTTCGATGCAAACGAATTAAAAATAGCGTTCCAAAAAAGTCAACTTATTTTGTCCCGTCAAAAACCACAATATGAAAAAGTTTATAAAAAAAAAAGTTTTCAAAAAAAGCAGTAGGGACTTTGCATTTCGATTAAGCATACTTGGCCACTTATTATATTGAAAAATAATGAAAATCAGAATATATATTTTTTTTTTTTTTTTAATGTCAAAGTTTGCAATTTTTCCATTATTACCAATTTTTTTTTAAATATTTGAAAAATCACAATAATTCACAACAAAAAAAAAAAAATATTTTTAACAAAGTAGAAACAATATACTTTCTAACGATATGCTACATTAGTGGATCGGGGTTAAAACAAATTAACTAGAGCGTTTATCCAGCAGTTCCTAATTTTAGAAGTTCTGTAGAGCATTTTTTCTGTTTAAAGTCCAACTTTGGGCTCACTGTGTTGCTAAACCAAAACAAAATTTTAAACTTTTATAGTTTTTTTTCCGTCCCTAAGTATTATCTGACGATTGGCGTCAAAGTTTTTTAAATCCATAGCACTTTCAAATTTTACCTATTTATGGCCACAATCTCCCATTGTGTGGCGGCATGCTTATGCTGTGTATTTGGTGGGATCAGAAGGATGTCGTGTACTATGAGCTGCTAAAACCTAACGAAACCATCACTGGGGAACGCTACCAATAACAATTGATGCAATTGAGCCGAGCATTAAAGGTTAAACGCCCGGAATATGCCAAAAGACACGACAAAGTGGTTTTTCAACATGACAACGCACGGCCACATGTTGCAAAAACCGTCAAGGAAACGTTGGAGGCGCTGAATTGGGATGTGTTACCCCACCCGCCTTATAGCCCAGACATAGCCCCTTCTGACTACCACCTATTCAGATCGATGAAGCATGGCTTGGCTGAGCAGCGCTTCACTTCTTACGAGGAAACCAAAAATGGGTCGATTCGTGGATTGCCTCAAAAGACGAGTCGTTATTCCGGCGCGGAATCCATATGCTGCCAGAAAGATGGAAAAATGTTATAGCTAACGATGGACAATACTTTGAATAATATATATTGTACCGTTGTTTCTAAATAAATGCTCAAAAACCAAAAAAAAAACCTTTAAAATTAATTCCAACACCCATACATTTATTGGGGCTATCCACAGAGCATTGGAATAAGTACTTAAAAAAAATCGCTTTTGATGAATTACAATATAAAAACTTTGTTGCCCAGTACAATCTTCAATGCCGTACTGTCAATCCAATGCCAACAAGATACTGTACAGCATTCTTTATATCTATTGGTTCAAAGCGGAACTTGAAAATATATAATAGTGAATAAAGTATGTCGCAAAGTTTGTTTCGGTGAGATTGGATGTGTTGCGGACACTTAACTATGGTAAATTCTTCACAAACGGTAGTTGAAAATATAAATGAATGAGTGGAACACATAGGGCAGCAGAAAATACGTCCATCCGATAAAAGTGTTGGGACGAGAAATACATGAGTTGAGGAAGTTCTGGAAATTGAAGCTAGCTAGTTCAGAATGGTGGAGTTTTGTGGATACCTTAGAGACTTGACTTATATAGGTGTGGTCTACTTTCAGTGCGGAGTGCCCTCAGAACCCTTTAGGCCTTTAGTACTTATTCGATAGTCTGTCACTTTTCGAAAATAAATTAATGAAAAATGCTGTTACTTTTATTAGTTATCATTTATTTGAAATTTTTATTGAGATAAGCTTAATTCATCATGATTTTATATAATAATAAGTTTGTATAGATGTAGATATACTGTGTGTAATATCATTGTTAAAGTTTTTTTTTTTTAATATTTTTTGTTGTTTTCTTTAATATTCAACTCTTTTGTAAATTTTCATTTTTATGGTTTTTGTTTTGGGATTTTATGGGGATGCCAATATTATTAAGAACTTAATTTCTTTGGGGAAGTTTTCTACAATAACATGGTTTTATTTCTACATACATAGTACTTTAAAAACATATAACTGCAGTATGTATGTTTATTTATTTATTAATTGATTATTTTATTTGAAAAATAAGTCACATAAGTCATAATGCCATAAATAAACTTAAATAATAAAGAATACAGCAAAATTGGGATACAATTTATTTTATTTTTTATATTATAACAGAATTTCTTATCTAAATTCATTAAAAAGGCAACTTATTAAAATAGTTAGGGGTTGAGAGCGTGTATTTCAATTTATTATTTTAACATACATGTAACAATATACATATCATAAATTAAATGTTTTAATTGATTTTTTTTAAAAACATTCCTTTTCAATACAATTTTTAAGCTTTTTATTTTACAAATATAAATTAAAACTAAGTACTTAAATTAAAAAATATTTAATAAAATTGGTGCTTTTTAGCAAAAGTTCTATAATAAAGCTCTGTTTTATTTTTTGTGTTTTTGAGATGTTTTTGCTTTTTTTCGAAAATGTGTACCATTGAAAGTTTATTTTATATATATTTTTTTTTTTTTCTGTTTCTGTTGGGAAGATAGTTATTTTTTGCATGTCTTTTTCTAATTTGGTTTTTATTCAATATTTTTTTTCTCCAGAATTTGAGTTTAATTTTTTTTTTTTTTTTATTCTTAGGTTTTTATTTGTTGTAGTTAGTTTTTCTCATTATTTTGTGTTTTTCAGAAATGTGACTGTTTAGTGCAAGTTTTTTTTTTGTTTTTGTTTTTATTTTTATCATTAATTTTTTGTTTATTATATTTTTAAAAAGTTGCTTTGAAAATATCTACATAATATTTGAAATTGGACTTACCATATTTCAATATAATTAAATGTTCTCTAAAAAGAAAGCCTATACTATTCATATACCGTACAGTTTGAAGCAATGAATATGTTTAAGAAATATTAGATGTAGGTATTCTAATTATAAGCAGAACGACTTTCCAATGTCTTCTGTTCTCAGTTTATATACTGGCAATTTCAGTGTTCTTATGTGCCAGGTGGAACAAAGGTTATGTCATATTCTAATTGTGCTGTAGCTTTTGAAAATGGCCTCAAATAACATTTTGCTTTGCCACTAATTTTTCTGATAGTTAGAGAATAAGGCTTACAATAAGACTATCAATTTGAAGCCAAATGTTTTATGAGCAACAATTGAAAATGCATCCACTCTGGAGGTGGTCATTTGATTGAAATCAATTACTTAAATTAACGTTGGTAATTTCATTTTTTATGTAAATTATCTGTGAACACAAATTTCAAGTTTTTTCTTTTCTGACCAAATGGCAGCCAAACCACAGTATTACATTAGTATTGGCTTAATTAATATGATCCAACATTAAAAACATTTTTAACGTTCTTTTGCTTTGAAAATGTAGTCATCTTAAGTACACAGGGTGTATTGCAAAAGGTTACGAAGCTTCTGGGAGTTGATAGAAGAGGCCTAGACTAACAAAAAATTGCATCTGTGGGGAGTCTAAAATGCACCCCTGAAGAGTTTTAGGGTTAAAACTATTTTTCTGACTTGTTTAAAAAAAAAAAAAATATTCTTGGATTGCTCTAGCGTTTTAGAGAAAACTAAAAAACTATTAGTTAATTGTATCATCTTTTCAAAAATGTTTTGAAAGATTTTGCAAATTTTAAAGCTGAAATTAAACTTTTTTATTTTCTATTTTTTAACTTTGGTTGCGATTTTAGTATAAAAAAAGATCATATTAACATACCCCAGTGTGCCAGACGGTTTATATCTCCGCTTTTTTATCCGTTACGGATCCGTTACTGATCCGTTACTGATCCTTTACTGATCCGTTACTGATCCGTTTGCGGGAGAAATTCAAAAAAAAAAAAAAAAAAACGATTCGCTTTTTTTTGGGAATCCGTTTGCGGGAGAGATTCCCAAAAAAAAAGCGAATCGTTTTTTTTTTGGAATTTCTCCCGTAACGGATAAAAAAGCGGAGATATGAATCGTCTGGCACACTGGGATCTTTTTAAACATTTTTTCGAAATCCCCGTTAAATTTTCTTTAACTTTTCTTTATTATTACATCAAATTTTTGATTTGTAGTCAGAAAAAAATACTTTGTTGTAACAAATCACTCGTTACTCGCATGCGATCCTTCAAACAGATTGTTCTTGAAAAGTTTTTTTTTCTGACGTCAAATTAAAAAATTGATATGACAAATGTTCCACTGAATTAAAGAAAATTTCATGTGGATTCCAAAACAAAAAAAAAAAAATATAAAAGAGTATGTTGATAAGAAATTTATCTTACTAAAATTGCCGGCAAAGTCAAAAAATATTTAAAAAAAAATAAAAAAATAACTAGTAAGGGTGTAACCTTTGGCCTGGCCAAACATTAAATACCCTACACAGCAGTATTTTGAAAATTTTGCTAATATGGGAGGTGCCACTCCCTCCGAATTCACCCAGGTTTTTCTCAGAGTTTGCTTTTATAGTTCTTAGTATTTAAGTGAAATTTGGTTGGATTATCTGAAAAAATGCTTTCAGAATAACGTTTTGAAGCTTTTGCTTATATGGGAGGAGCCACGCCCTCTTGTCCGATTTTATCCAGTTTTTGCTTAAAGCTTGCATTTATAGTTTTTAGTGTCTGAGTCAAATTTAGTTCGATTATCTCTAAAAACGCTTTCAGTACAGCGTTTTAAAGCTTTTGCTAGTATGAGAGGTGCCACGCCCTCTTGTCTGAATTCGACCAGTTTTTGCTCAGAGCTTGCGCTGACATTTCGTAGTATTTATGTGTATTTTGGTTGCATTGTTGTGAAAAATACTCCAAAATTTGCATTTTGAAGATATTTTTTGTATGGGCGGTAGGCGTGTCCGTTGACCGATTTTGCTCATTTTCAATCCCCCGAGCTAACTTTGACGACGGAGGCAGTGTTCTAAACTTCATTGAATTATCTTGCTTAGTTTTCCCAAAAAATGTATTTCCACACACAGCCAGCCACCCAGCCAGACAGACGGACATGGTTATATCGACTCAGGAGGCGACGCTGATCAAGAATATATATACTTTTCTATATCTGCCACGCCTCCTTCTCTGCGTTACAAACGGAAGGACAAAGTGAATATACCCTGGGTGTAGGGTATAAAAATAATTGAAAATATCAAATCTAGAACTTTGCGAAATTCTTCTAAACCCATTAAACCAAATACACTCTTAGAATGTTCATAGAATTAGCTAAAAATTTTATAAAAAATTTTCTGTAAAACGTTAGGGTGATCCAAAAAAATTATTTTCTTAAACAAGTCAGAAAATCAGTTTTAACCCTAGAACTCCTCAGGGATACAATTTGAATCCTTACAGGTGCAAGTTTTTATTAGTTTAGGTCTCCCTTATCACCTCCCAGAAGCTTCGCAACCTTAAGCAATACACCTCATATATTGTCGTCTTATAAGTGACACACCTTATATTGGGATTTCCATGTTTTGAGTTAGTTAGGTTTTCTGGTCTAAAATGTTTTTATCGTTAGACTGGCGAAACCCATTCAGTCACATCTTTGCTAAAAGAGTGTATTTTTGGTATGGGATCAAGGTTGGTAAGAAGATCAAGTTTTTCAAGACATGAAAAATATTTTAATTCTCCGAATATCTCAAGGTTGAATCATCATTTTAGTGTGTTTCATTTCACCAAAAGAAGCAGGGTGTCATTCTTAATTAAAAGTTTTGATGGTTTTGCAAAGGAAAAGTTGTAGTTTTGGACTTGAACTTGAATTTGTAAAAAATCGCACAAAAAATGAAATTGTAATCAATAGTTTTTTTTTATGCAGAAGATCAATGCATGGCACTAACATTTGAAAATGATTTGGGGCATATGAGCACCGTGGCTGTTCTTAACAAAGCGCATTCTGTACGTCCAATTTTTGGCCATTTTTGGAATAACACGAACAATGCTGGCCTCCAAGGCGTCAATTGTTGCTGGTTTATCAGCATAAACCAGTGACTTCATGTAGCCCCTCAGGAAATAATCGAGAGGTGTGTAATAGCACTTCCTTGGAGGCCAATTGACAGGCCCATTTCACAAAATCAACTTATCGCCGTATGGCACGTAGCGTCATTCTATCGAAATAATATCTCGTCCGGATCAGTATCATCCATATTTTCAAACAAAAAATCATTCATCATGGTGCGATTACGATTTCCATAGCTCCGAATGCATTTTTGAAGAAATAAAATCGCATCAAACGTTGCATTTTTCTCAATGTAGTGGAGTCCGTAGGGTCTTTTGTGGACCGGTCTCACTTCATATGCGGCAATTTTGCTTATTAATAAGCCCGTTAAGCTAAAAATGAGCCTAATCGCTGAACATAATTTGGCGATAAAACAACGGGTCAGTTGGACGTTCAAAGTGTGCTTCGTCAAGAACAGCCACGGTGCCCATACGCCCGAAATCATTTTCAAATGTTAATGCCATATACTTATCTTACGATTTAATAAAAAATTTTTGATTACAATTTTATTTTTTGTGTTATTTTTTACAACTTCAAGTTCTATCAGACATAAAAAACACCCTTTACCATTACGTGAAGCAATCAATTTAATGTGAAATAATGAAATTTACTAACTAGAAAAATATAATCACTTTTTTAGAAAAAAACAACTTCATACAAACATGCGGCTTCACCGGACGCTAAAGTCGCGCTGATATAAGCTTTAGGTATTAGCGTTAAGTTTGAACATGAAAAACTGTAAATCCTATGTATGCAATGGAAAAGAACCGTACGGTCCATATTACCCGCGTACTCCATGTTATTCTCGCTTACCCTATATTTGTATACCAAAAGTTTACATAAGCCATATACTTAGATAGCACTCAAATTCATAAGTTTCCCTTGAAGTGGAATGTCTTCTAAACTTATTTCTTTACTTTAGCAAAGTTTAAGGTGATTAACCCTTGCATACTGAAATATAATAAATCAAGTTCATATTTTCAAAACAACTTCTTGCCATTGTTGAAAAAGATAAACATACATTTATATAAATGAATAAATTTAAAAGTTTAAATATATGCTTTCAATTTGTTTGGCACGAAGAAGTATACGTAGAACTTAGTTTAGTTCTATTATGGGAACATGGTTCCTCGATCGCTCAATGTCATTTGAAGGCCTTGACTTATCTATTATCGTTTATCGTCGAGATTTATTGCTAAGTAAAAATCGTTAAAATACATATACTTACATCTGGGGACGCTATTGCAGCTGAAAGTTTTCTGTGCTCTTATTTTAAATGATTCTTTCAATAAAATAAAATAAAATGTCGCTCTCCTTTTACATACGTATATGATACCAATATTGAATACCAATTATTGCCACATTTTCGTTATCATAATTGTACAAACTGAAGAAAACCCTTTCAATCTATACGTGAGGCACTACTTATATTTCGGGAAAAGCAAATAATAACAAACATTTTTAATTTAAAATGGCTTTATTGTTTTTCAAAATATTGCCCTTGATGATCAATGCGCTTTGGCATTGGTTCAAACCATTTGTCATAGCAGTTTTCCCATTCCTCTTGAGACACCTCGATAACATGGTTTTTGAACGCTTCAACTGCTTCTTCGGCACTCGTAAATCGTTGACCACGCAGTTTACCTTTGATATTCGGGAGCAAAAAGAAGTCATTAGGTGCCAAATCAGGACTGTACTGAAGATGAGTTATCAATTCGATGTTTTGACTGCTCAAAAATTCACATTTTTTACGAGATGTGAGAGAACTCACATTGTCATGATGGAGAATGAATGATTGATTTTACGAATTTTTCTGAAGACTTCCGGCAAACAAATAGTCGTGAATCACTCAAAATTGACCGTCCTACGTTGTTCAAGCGAAACAGTGGCCTCATGACCCATTCAGCCTAAGAAACAGGCGACCATTTGCATCGCTGTGCTTCTTCTACGATTGCATCAATGTTTTGTGGCACAACAACCGATTTTGGACGACCTTCACGGAATTCGTCGGTGACCAAACTCCGACCACAATTGAATTCACTATACCAGCGATATACTGTGGTTTTTAATGGGGCTTTATTGCCATACAAAGGACTAAGTTCATTGACGCATTCTTTTTGACATAATCCACGTCGAAAGTTGTGAAAAATAATCCAACGAAAACCTTTTCTTAAAATTTCCATTTTTTGGCCAAATTGATTTCCTTAACGCACTGGAAACAAAACGAAGAGCACTTGTACATCAAAACGTTGTGAGTACGTTTATGCTAAAAAATGTCAAACTTTACTATGGTGTCTCCAGAGTTTAGCTATTGACATTAGTGTTACCAGTTCCCGAAATATAAGTAGTGCCCCTCGTACAATATTCTGCGAAAGGGAATAATATAAATGACATAATCATTCGGCATTAGCAGAAAGATCAATACCTTCATTTACAACAGCAGAACTCTAATAGAAGAAAAAATATTTGGCAGGATCTTAATCAATTCATGACATTTAAGTCAAAGTTGACGACAATTTTTCAACAGCAAAAATCAATAGATTTGAAAATCTCACTTCATCAGTCACATCTCACTCATTACTCTTCAAACTGATCAAACGACTGTTTTAGGCAAAAAAAAAGACTTCAAACTGAAGCCTTGGAAAGTAATGAATTTGTAAGTTGCAGAGCTTCTTTAAGTAAGATAGTGACTCACTGACTGAATTGGGGAATACTGAAAAGTGAATACAACAGAACTTATTCATGATCACCATGGCATAATTTAAGTTAACGCGAGATGGTCACAATGCCAATGCAAATCCAAAAGGGCCTTTATGAATTCTGTGCAAGAGGTGAGCTTTGATGCTTTAAGTCACCCAGCTGGTCAGGACCTTACTTTAATTGATTTAAAATCATGTATTTCTAAAAAGCAATGAATAAAGTATTGTATCCATTTCTTAGACAGAATTGAAAGATCTAGAAACTTGGCTGCCTTCCACAAAAGTCTTTTTTGAAATAGATATCGTGACAGTATTCTTTTGAAAAAAATGTGTTGCATAATTTGAGGATATTTTTTTGATTATTTATTGATTATGTATATTTTTATTAAGAGCAAAATTTATAAGATCATTAATCCCATTACTATTGTTCTAATTTCCTACGAAATTGGTGACATTTTGTAGTATGGCGTTATGGAATTCAAGTTAAATACAGTAATTAAACTTGCTCCTAAAATTATGTGACATATGTTTTCAATAGAATTTTTGGAAAGCGGCCGTATTTTTGAATTTCAATTGAATATTGAAAAAGAAAAAATAGTTTTGTTTTTCTCCTCTCTTTGCCATTCTGTGCACATTTGAATACTTTTTCGTATACATCTACACTTTTTGTTGAGTGTTCCCTTGAGCAGTTTAATTTTCTCATATTTTCGCAAAGTTGTTTTTGAAAGCGCGTGTTTTACATTATGGTAGCAGATTTTTAGGCTTAAAAATATATTCATTATAATTTGTAAGTCATCCTTTCAACCATTTTGTTAGTTTTTATTTCTTCTTTATTTTAGCTTTTATTTAATTCTTGCATTTATTTTATTGATATTATTTGAATATTTTATTAATTTTTTTTTTTTTTTTAATGTAACAATAATAGTAAATATGCATCTAATATTTTTTCTATTAAATTGATTTTTTTTTTTATTTTGTTTTGTATAACATTTATTAAGTTTATTAGAGAATATCTAACTACAGCTAAAATTAATTCAAAATTCATTTTGAATATTTTCACATTTTGCTTATGTTCTTGTTTTTTTTTTTTTTTTTTTCTTGAAATTTATTTCATTTTTTATTATACTCGTATTTCAAAATGTATTACAAAATGAATTATAAAATAGTTTTGAATATATCGTGTTACTGGTTTGTTTTTTTTTTTTTTTTTATATCAGCTTGCATTATTAGTAAATATTAAATTATTTTTGGTTATTTTTTTCGAAAAAAAAAAAAATGAAAAACTACTTTTTTATATATGTATAACTTCTACGCCATATTCAATGCCATTTATTTTTAATATTTTTTATATTTTGTTTTTTGTAAATCCCTGTTCAAAGCATTTCTTCCAACTTCATTCATTTGCTGCAATACAAAAAATTAAAAATTAAGGAAAAATGTTTTCTTGCTAAAATTTAATTTATTATTTTTTTTTTCTTGCAAATAAATGCCAATAATGCGAAATGATTTATCACAAGCACGCAAAAGCTATGAACTTCAAAAAAAAGTTTAATGCTTAGCGCCAAAAAGTATGCAACTATGTATGTATATGCTACGAACACTGGACGGTTGCCAGTTTTTTTAATTTTACTTATTTATTTTATTTTACGTACTATTTATTAATAGTGTAAATAAGTTTGTTAAAAAAATAAAAATCCTAAAAATATGCTTCGAAATGTTTTACGACTTTTGTATAGTAACTGCTATGAGCAAAAGCCTGTTTTATGTCTAGCAAATTAATAAAAATTGCATATCTTTTCGTAATTTTTAAAATCAAAATAATGAATTGTATTTAAATCTTTTGCAAAATAAATTAGTACTTGAACTTTGCCTAAAAGTATGTGACATATATTTTAATAACTGTAGCTGCGCGTATATCTACGAGTATATCTATTTCTTTTTATGTTTTTATTTTGCTGTTGTTTATTTATTCTTTTGTCTTTAGTGCGGAAGTTTGAAATTATTTTTGTTTTTTCTTTCTACTGTTTTTCTTGAAATTTGTTATTCTATTACAATTTGGTTTTTATAATTTATTTCGCTATTTTTTTTTTTTTATATTTTAAGCAACATAGCTGTATTTATTTATGATTTTTTGTTTTAATTATTTATATTAATTGTTTTTAAGTAAAAAAAGTATAAAAAATAAATTAAAAACAGCTTTCGTTTATCAACTTCTTTAACTATCGCCATTTTTCCCTTAATTTCTGCAATAATACTTCCATCCGAAACTAGCTACTATTTAACCTGCTGTACCTACTAACTTAGCCCTAAAAACACTTTAACTACATTAGCTTTTTTAAGGTTGAATTTATTAATTTGACGATTTTTAATAAAATACCATTTTTTTTTTTATTAAAATTTAAAAAGAAATGTTAAAAATTAAATCAAAAATATTATATTTGACAGAATTATAATATGTTTATGTCCATTATATCCATTTAAAGTTATGCCTTTTACTCATTTTCTCAATGCGTACCGAAATTCACTTGTAATACTGAAAATGCTAGATTCATCTCAAAACTCATATCCAAAGCTCTCAATCGCGTTTATTAACAAAAACTATGTACGTACAATTTCATAGAGTTTTTGATTAGAAAATCAAAATACAGGGAAATTGGAAAAAGATGTTTAAAAAAAGTCTCAATGCTCTGTTACGCCCACAACATAAATGTGCATCAGAGGTCGGCATTCCATAGCACAATCGCGCGCCAAAATGTCTAACTACCTCTTTCTAGCTTTCTCTATCTTCTCTCACATATAAGCTCTCTCTTTCGATCTCTGATGTACACGAACACGCAAGAACGAAAGCTCTAAGAAAACTTTTCCCATTCGATTGAAAGTTGTAGGAACAGAGCTTAAACGCAAAAGCTGTAAATGGTTTCAATTCCAGCAAGTAGCGATGAAGACCCCAGTACGAAAGACGACGTTGGAGGCAGTGATTTGTTCGATTGCAGCCTTCGCTAGTGGCCAGCAGTAAGTAAGAAAAGTACCTACAACAGCTTTGCACAACCAAAATATTAGTATTGGTTAAAATTCACTTTTTTTTTGTTTTTTAAAAGAGCTATGAAAGCTCGAAAATCACATTGTCAGGGCAAAATTCGTGAGTAATATATGACGATTGAAGCATTTGAGAAATTATGCGTCGCGAAGCCTTAGATATCTCAATTTGCGCTATTTCAATGATAGGCATTCCATAGCACAATTGTGCACTCAAAAAACTGTATCTCTATGTCTATTCGCTTTCATCTTCTATCTATCTTCTCTCAAACATAAATTCTCTCTTTTTAATTTGCCGCCCAAATCAGAACAGAAATTGATTTACCTTTCACATTAGAGCAAAAGCTCTGAAAAAGCTTCCTTGCGCTAAGTATTTAGATGAGTGATAACCAAGCTCAATACTAGCGCATTCTGTAAATGTATAAAAGCACATTGAAACAGTTGAACGCTTATATGTGAGCGAATACGTATACGGAAAGCTTTTAAGCACAAAAGCTCAAGTGCCCGCGGGCATAGACTTTAGAGTTCACTGATTTAGAACTTAAGAATACCCATGCATGTGCATTCTACGCATTACTTTATAAGCTTTAGCTTCAGGTGTGGCCAAATTGAAGATAAAAGTGATGAATGCAGTCTTATAATTCATCAAAAACATAATTGTCAGTCAAAATACAAAATAAATATATTTCCATATATTCCGATTTATAAAAAAAAAACAGGAAACTGAGTCAAAAATATTCATCTGAAACCAACTATAGAATTGCTTTATGACATCAAGATTTTAAGATATATATTCTATTGGTACTAGTTTGTTCAGTGACCTGTCTAGAAATTAGTTCATTTACTCCAGATTATGATAAAGTCCGGATATGATATACCTGCTCTGTTTCTTATACTAAAAACTTTCCCAGTACGTAATTAGACATTAATAAGAGCAAGGTTTTTAAAACTCTGATGAGAATGATCCGGTTCTGCATTCCAAATATTGCACTTTTCTAATCAGAACCTGAGCGAATATGCAGTAGATCCGATAACCTTATCCGTTTCGGAAAAAATTGTGATCTGGATGGAATCTGCTTAAACGAATCAGGTCAGTCTCATATGAAGTGTGATTTTACACATCACTGACGGGCCAGAAAGCCTGATCTAATTTTTATTCAGGTAGAAGCATCGCATCCAACGGATATGCTCGTTTGTACGTATAAAACCTTTCACAACAACTTAAAGTTTAAAATTCTTTACTGTGGGAGTAAAGTAGCATTTTGGAAAAGCTTTGGATAGTTTCAATAAAAATTCATAGCACCTAACACGTGAGTAAAAACATAAGAAGCTTTTTACTTGAACATTCCATTCATAGATGTATTTCTTCGAGATATTTATCTTCTCATATTCATCTCATCGATATAAACCAGAAACAACAAATCTGCTTTTCATTTTTGCATCCGTTAGGTCTGATTTTTATTGTGCCCGTCATAATCGCTTAAGATTTTTTACCTTTTACGAAAATTCCACTTATTTCCCACTTATGTTACTTATCCAGAAGTTCTCCTTTTGCACTTTCCACGGAGTATTTTTTGGCATCTCTACTACTTGAAAGTAAGTGTTGCAGATTTTTTCAACTGAGTCGTTTTCTTTAAAATCGAAAGTAATTTTAAAGGAAGTCAAATACATCGGTTTCGTCTAAAGGAGGGCTTTAACTTGACGTTTCTTATTGCTGCTTTCGCCTCCTGGTATCATTAGGGTATCATAAGGATATGATATTTTGACATTTTAAAAAGATGTAGAATTGTATTGTATTCAATATTGAAATCAAAGGAATCAGAGTGTAACTTCACATTGTGTGTTTGTTGAGATCCTCTTTATACTTCTTGGGGCCTTTTACAAGTCCTTTCGTTAAGTGTACGAGTACATTGAAATGATAAATAAAAAATGATAGTAACCTATATAAAGTGTATTGCATAAGCTTAAGAAGCTTCTAGGAGTTGAAAGAGGAGGCTTGTACTAACAAAAACTTGCACCTGGGGTGGTCTATAGTGTACCACTGCGAAGTTATTGGGCTAAAACTGATTTTCTGACTTGTTTTACAAAATAATATTTTCTTGGGTCACCCTAACATTTTAAAAATAAGATTTTTAGAGAAAACTTTAAGCTTAATGTATGTGCTTTCTAAGAGTGTAATTGGTTCACAGCGTTTTAAAGGATTTCGCAAATTTTTTCCTGTTTTTCGAACTTGGCGACCATTTTAGCATGAAAAAGGTTCTACTGAAATACACTTTCATATATATTTTTTATTTTTTTTTGAATCCTAGTTAAATTTCCTTTAATTCTATGGCACATTTAACTTACCAATTTTTTTATTTGAACAACACACGCGTTACTCGCTGCCCTTTATCTGGCTGAGCCTTCAAACGGATTGTTCTTTAAAATTATTTTTTTCTGACCTTAAATTCAAAATTTGGTAAAGTAAATGTACTACAGAATTAAAGGAATTTTAACGAAAGTTCAAAAAAAAATATAAAAGGGCATGTTAATAGAACCTTTTTCGTACTAAAATGGCAGCCAAAGCCAAATAATTGGAAAAAAATTTTAAAATATCAACTTTAAAGGTTCAAAACTTGGCAAAATCCATTAAAGACCTATGAACCAAATAAATTTTTAGAAAAGTCCTATGAAAGAGTTTTCTCTAAAATGCTAGAGTGACTCGAAAAATTTTTTTTTTTTTTTTTTTTTTGTAAAACGTCTGAAAAAAATCAGTTTGATCTCAATAACTCTTCAGGGGCACATTTTAGTCCAGGCCCCTTCTATCATTTCCCAGAAGCTTCGTAACCTTATGCAGTACACCCTATAGGTATAACAAGTTGCAAAATAATATATGTATGTAAATAATTTGGTTTTCAGTTTTTGTTTGGTTTTTATTTCTGTTGTATGAAGCATTTACTTTATTTGGTTTAATATCATCATTGTATCCTTATAACAAACACATGGTACATAAGTTAATAAGCTTAAAAATAATCATATAAATTTTTATTTAATTTTTTCATTTATCATTTTATTTTGTCTTTTATTTTTTTGTTTTTTGAACAGCTGTGAAATTATACATAAATATCAATTCATTTTTTGTGTTGTTTCAATTCAAAATTAAATGCACAGATTGGAAAAATTTCTTTATAGGTATATCATTTAAGGTATGTTTTTTTTTTTTGGTTTTTTGATTTAAAAGCGCATTAAATAAGAGAAGAAAAAAAAAACAGAAAACATATCATTTATTTATTTTTAAATTTTTGAATTGAAATTAAATAACATTTACATATGAATTTGCATCAGAGGAGGCACATTTAAGTAAATTTTTTTTTTTTATATATAATAAAATTTGTTTACATAAGATCAATCAACATTTATGTGTACATATTTAATGCATTTATTTTTTTAAATAACATTTTTAATAGCATTTCTGGGTTTAATTAGGTTTTTTTTACATTTTTAGCAAAATATTTCTTTTTTTTATTTTTGTTTTAATTTTAAAGCAGTTTTTGTCATTGGTTTAAAGAACTCTTTTTAAATTTTTTTAGCATGTTAGGTTTTATTTTTTTTATGTAGTTAGCTATTTTCGTATTGAAATTTCATAGAATTAAGTTGTGATACTTTAGAGATTTACTTTGTTCAAAAGTTTTAAGTTTTACGAACGCACAAAAAAAACTAAAGACAAGAATCAACTTTCATATCTAAACTAGCCCGTTCCCTGCCCGTTTCGTTTGTTTTGTTTATCCCAATAGCTTAGAAGATATATAGATAAAAATCTCAATTTACGCCCCTGCCACACATTACGGGAAAGTTAATTTCATTTCAAATCATCTCAAAGTTCTCAATAGCTTAGCTGGTGTGTCCAGCTAAGGTTCATTTAGATATTCTTCGTTTCTTCGACTATGAATCCTTCGGGAACATTCGGATATTTGGGTGACAATAAAAAATCTTCGGGTGTCTCAGAAATCAATCAACTAAAGATTTTTTGATAGTTCGCCATAGATGTTTTGCCACCAATATACCTATATACTTTTCGTTTTGACTATGTGACATTCGCAAACCTTCGGGTATCCCAGAAAACTATAAAATAAAACTTGTTAATAGTTCGCCATCTATGTTTTTTCTCTAATATTAATAGATGTTCTACGTTTTGACTATGAAGCCTTCGGGTGACCTTCGGAAAACTTCGTGTATAGCATCAAAACCTTCTCAAACCTGAGACGCACTTACTGCCAAATTTTCAGCTCTAATGCTTCATACAGACAGTGTTGTGAGTTTTCTAAGCACCTAATTCATAATTCATTCATAAAGGAACCACTAAATATTTTTATCAATACACCCTAATTAAATACAGAACATTCTTTTGCTTGCACATCGATTGATCGAGTTTCAGCTAAAGCCAAACCGTGGAATACCAAAATGGAATGTATCCAACATCGACAATCGTGTGATTTCAATTTTAGTCAAAACAAATTAGAACACTAAATACACCAACAACATGCTTTTGCAATGGACACCTGAATGAAATATGTCCGGCAAAAGCATGGGAATCGGAAATCGCGTACGTGATCGAACCGATTGGTGTTTAGCTATGCAAACTCACAGCGTGAACTCTCCCCCGGAAGTTAGAACGAGCTCAGGTATGAAACGAGGAGAAAAGCTCGGTTCATGCAACTAAAAGCTCTTTCTAGCTTACCGATGATAATTAATAAATAGCGTAAGTAAATGAAGAACGGGAGTAGTATAATTTTTCAAGTGTGTGGAAATAAAACGTAATAATTCACCAAGAAGTTTAAGTTGAAGTGTTTTCTTACTAAATTGGAATAGTGCAGCAGCAGAAGTTTAAAGTGTTGATGCGTTTCTACTCAATTGGTAAAGTGCAGCAGAAGAACGTATAAAGGACGAATTGGGGAATCGCCGCAGCCACCACTACGGAGAATATATTACCAACGACAGACAGGCAGACAGATACACAGTCTTTTTTATACATGAGACGTTTCACGTCGTCAACTGGACCGGATTTGAGGCTTTCGGGGTCGGAGATCATGAATCTGAAGTCAGAATTCTTAAATTCAAGATGGCGAATGTAATATGAAGTTTCACAGTGTGGCAAAATCCTAATTTTGCCTAATTCTGGTTACAAGTCAAAAAATAATGCTAAAGTTGGTTTGTGCAAGCTTACACATATACATATTTTAGAAATATTTAGAAATAATTTTTGTGATTTATTTTTGAAAGTTGCTTTGGATTCTTTCAAATTACTTTTCCACAACCAAACAATTTCTGTCAGAAAAACCAACTTTGCCACGACATCAGAATACGAACTCTATGGTTTTTGAAACTACTTATCACAGCGCCGGTTAATAAGTTTGTTTGTAAAACTCTAACACTTTATGAATTCTGTGTGGTATGCTCAATAAGGACAAAAAACTCTCAAGCCCCAAATGATTCCGAAAAATCTGATTCATCTTGCTGCGTTACTCTGTTTTCTCATTTACTCCAACCCAGTGCTATAGCGTGACTCTGCGGGTTCCTGTTTTCTCAAACCAAGTCAAAAAAAAGTTTCGAGTTTTGAAACTGCTAAGCACTGTGGGAAGGTAGAAAAACTTATTAAAATATATCTAATCTGAATCACTCAATCAGCAATAATATCGTATCAAAGTCATGGAGATAAAACTTGACTTAATAAGGTATTTTATAACATTTTTTTGACTAACCGTCGAGAAATCAGTGTTATTATGGAGGAAGTTTTTCCTACTAATCACTACGTTTCCAGTGATTATTTAAGGAATGCGCATTTTTTTGTTGCATGAGTTCCAGTTGATAAGTATTTTGTTTAAACTGTTGTAACCCTAGCGGTAACAGTACGGTATCTGTTAGTAACCTTCTTAGAATTATTGTAGCAAAGCAATCCGAAAATGGTGCATAACTTAAATGAGAACTAGTTGCAGACTTCTGGTTAACGTGATAGATGTGTCTCCTGAAGATCACTTGACAGACTCAAATTGGTACTTCCAGAGATACGTCCTGAATAGCTCCCAGTCGAACAAATTAGTAAGCATACTCATTTCCATCAATGCTGCTAACGGTGGTGACCCAGATGAGTGCTATGTCGGTTAGCCGTCAAATCAATAAGCCCGTTGGCCTCATAAATTGCCAAAACTTTGATCAGAAAAACTTTTAAATTGAGTGGCTGTTTTCTGCGACAAGAAAACACCAATTCGATAGTAATATCGCACTATCCTTGAATATTTTTCATATTCTATTAAGTCTAGTAGGTACGAAGTCTTTCCTTGAAATCATTACTAAAGTTATCTTACCAAGCGTCTTTTTGGAACTATGTATAGTGGAGAATTTTGCGTCGTATTACTGTGTAAGATCGTTTAATCCAGCAAACATATGCGCTATTTTTAATGTAAAGTTCAATAGAAACAAGATGTCCTAGGATATTTAGGATACAAAAAAATGTTAGAAAGTCTAAGGCAACTCCTAAAAGCTCATCTGATGCCAACGGCAGTAATCCTTCGAACATTATGTCAAAAAATTGCACTGCTAGTATTGGGTATACTATTTTCATATATGTACCTCCAATGAGTGGTAAGTGTGCAAATCCTTCATCTTTTGTCCGTTTTCGTTTTGCTATAAAGTTGAACGTCTATCAAGTTCCCCAAGTATTATAGGTAAAAGCTCAAAAAAGCTCGAAAAGCTCTTTGCATGCGCTTAATACTGTATTCGTGTAAAATCTCGGTTTTGTTTTGGTTTTGTTTTAAAGCAAGATTCACAACGTTTTGTTGCTTCGTTCTAGCTTGTCCATAAAGAGTTTTAAACGTTTCCATTTTTAGAGTTTCCCAACTTAATCTATGAAATATGCAATATTTTACATTTTACTAACAAATTTTTCAAACCCAATAGATTCGTACATATGTTAATCTGTAGTGAAATTTAATTTTGACAACATTCGCAAAAATACGTTATTCTTTTATTATATACGTATATTTGCTTATAGGGTGGTTCATAACTATGGAAATTTTAAATTTAAATTGTTAAACAAAATATTTTGAATTTAATGCAATACCTTAAAAGCTTTTGATGCTCGTTAAGGCTAAGCACAAAAGCTGTAATAAGAGTTTGATTTAAATTTTAATTTTTCATAACTAAGAATCACTCTAATTTTATGTTTGTTTGCATATTACTGCGTATTTTTGTAGATTTATATATATATATTTTGCTTTAAGTTTTGCTTTTATAATTCTTTTATTAAATATTTTACTAACACATATGTATATTATGCTTATATGTGTGTGTGGTTTTTTCTCTTTATTTTGATTTAGGGTTTACATAAAGGTAGTGTTTTTAGTATTTTTTGTTGTTTTTGTTTATTTGAAATTATATGACTTTCTAAGCCTTTGCATAGCTCGATTTAAGTTTTAACTAAGTAATTTTGTTTTGTGTTTTTTGTTTGTTTGTTTTTTTTTTTGTTTTTTTTTTTTTTGTTTTGAAGATACAGCAAACACAATGATTCATTTAATTAAGAGTAATTAATTAAATTTAATTAATACATTTAATTACTACATCAAAATAGTTTAAGCTTTGCTTTAAAATCTCTTTTTTCTTTGAGTTTTTTGTGTTTTTACTCTCTGCTTTTGTTTTTGTTTTGCTTGATATTTTTTAGCGTTTCGCAAATAGGCGGCAAAATAAAACAAAATGGCGATTAATCAATTTGCATTTGAAAAATCACCAATACTCCGCCATATTTCCGTGCGCGCGTTTTATACGCTTCTGCGTATGTTTGTTTGTGTGTGAAGCTTAAAGCTTTTTCAGGCTTTGTTTCTTTATCAATGAAATTGTCATCAAAGTTAACCAATCAACCTTAAGTCCCACTTATAACCAAGCCTTTTAACCATAATACACAACTTAGTCTTAGGGCAATTTAGTATTTCTTGCAGTGTAGCTTTTTATATTGTTGTTGTTGTTTTTGTTTCAGACATGAAGTACCTATTTCGTCACTTCTTCTGCTCCTCCTCTTTATATGAAGTAATTGAAGCTTTCGTTAGTGCTTTTTTGTTAAGTTTTCTCTTTTTTTATAGCTTTGTTACTATTGTGGTGTTTCTTTTCTTTTGTTTTTTTTTTTTGTTTTGCTTTTTAGATTTTATTTACGTAATATCTATTTTTTTTCTTTCAGTGTTGATTTTAATTACAAAATTCTTGCGAATCAATTCGTTCCGAAAACGCTATGAACATCCCCGTGGCCTAGAATTCTAAGCGATAAGCTGAGCAGGAAGTTTCATGATCCTGCAAATTTATGGTGCAACGCGATGCCGATGGCGAAAGATCAATGTGGTATTTTGCCAGCAATTCTTCGTTTTCAGCGACCCAGTAGCCCAGTACATCGGTGTCGTATGTGGGAATGATGGTTACCTCTGAAAGAGAAATATTTGCTGTTTATTATATTTATTCAAATGCAAAAGAGAGATAAACAACGAAAACGCCATCTAGTGTATTCAGAAATAAGCTCGGTAACTGGTTAGCATCTGCTTAGCGCACAGCGCACGCGAAAACGGCTTGAATAAACAAAAGGAGTTACCAAATACGACGAGAAGATTTGTTCTATGCAAACCAAACGTTAAGTGCAAAACGATTACAGAAATAAACAAAGGCAACTATCAGTTACGACGAAATCGTTTCCACAACATGGGGTGAATTCTACGTAGGTGCCGCAAAGTCGAGCAGGTTTGTGTTGCTGTTTCGAGAGCCGTCGAGCAAGTCTAGATACGACCAGCGAATAGGACACTTACAGGTAATTTTTGAAAAAACTAAAAGTGAGTTATTGTAAGATTTAATAAAATGAATTGAACTCAAGACATTTCAAGAGGATTGGAAACTTTTGTTATATGGATTGCATCAAAACCCAGAAGTAGAACTCTTGAGTAATGATAACGATAATTTGAAGACCAAATACCGTGGAGTAGGGAGCTTTCGAATAGGAAACGGCATTTGTTTGAATTCTGTATCTTCCTTCACTCAACATTCCTCTTGACATCAACCAACAAACTCTTAATACTCTTGACGTTAAACAGTGCCGCAGCCTCCAACAAAAGTGCTTCTCTAAGTAGAGTACTGCACTGTCTTCTATAAAGTCTCTCGAGGACTAGTGATGAGCAAACCACGACCACGAACATAGTAGTCGAATACGAATACCGCTATGATCTTGGTCTCGGTCAAGATGATAAGCTTTTCAGTCGTGGATATTTATAGTTAATAGGCGCTTCACGAATTTGCCATTTTATAAAACCAAATGCTTCGAAAAAATTAGGTTCGGAAACGGGTGCAAAGTTGTTGGAATTTTTCTGTTATTTTTTATTCCTAACTTCAAGTTCAAGATCAAAACCAAAGCCGAAATTAAGACCAAGATCGAGACCACGTCCCAGACCAAGGACAAGACTCAATTTCAAAACCAAAACCAAGACTCAATATTCTTGGACAATAAAACTCGGTCTTTATCTTGAATTTATATAAGTGTCTCGATAAATAACCCTGATCAAGACCAAGGCTAATTTGCTCATCAATACTGAAAACGCAAGTAGGTCTTATAGGTTATGAATAATCGCTATGTGAGAATTAATAGACCCTGGAAAATGTCTCAACACCTCTACAAACATAAACGCTGGACGGTCAGAATCTTATATCTCATTCCAAGCAAACTTGAGAGATCTCTGTATAGACAACAAGGTAGTGTCTTCGTAATGACCACTTCGATAAGCGTAGTTTCTAGTGGCACGGGAAGTCAGTATTTTTGCGAATGAACTTCTAGAGTGATCATTATGCTTGGCCATATTTAACCTAAAATGAGAGCTAGAAAAGATACTTGGTATACGGAGAATATACCAGAAAATTAAAAACAGCGTCATCTTTATACCCGGCAGTAAGTTTGTTAGCACTCTATACATATTCTTTTCTTATCTCCACATGTAATATAGGAAGCAACTTTATCACATAATTACTTGAACATGAACTTACCCAATTCTTTATCCTCCCACGTTTGCTTGGCTTCCAATAGCGCATCGTACACCTGGCGACTGGGTTCTGTACCTGAGAAAACATAATAACGCGCACGTACACGCTTAAAGAATTCCACGTGCGAGTAATATGAGTTGCCATTGTGCGGGACATATGTCAAATCCACATAGACAGGACTTGGTTTCTTTGCTTTATTTGGTGATTCCGAGCGCTTGCGTAGATTTTTTTCATTGTTCAGACGTGTTTTGGTCGCAACCAGACGACGCTCCTTCTTAGGTGTTGTACGCACATCATTCTCTGTGGTAATGGGCGCTGGTGAAGGCAGTCCTAATGGTTTACCCCATTCTTTGAATGGATCCTTTTCAGTCGAAGACGACGTTGTTATTGTTGAGCTAGTTGTGGTATCTGTCTTTGTTGTTGTTGCTGCTGCTGCAGTGCTATCATCACTTATCGAGCTAACAACTGCTGTTGTAGTTGTCTGAACTGCACTGGTGGCACCATCTTTTTGCGCTGTAGTTGTAGTGGTTGTTGTGAAACTTCCTTCAGCAATTTTGACCTTTTGTACGTCGCTTAGGGGAAATTTGACTTTCTCCGTAGCGCTGGCCACAGTTTCCGCAACCTCATCAGCCTTTGAAGGTGAATATGAATATTTTGCAGTCACTGATGACATAACATCTGCACCACGCAGTTGGACGTGTTCTTCGAGCGCTTTCTCAAAATCTAAATCTGCTTCATCGAGGAATTTATGATCGGTTCCACTTTGTAGATGACGTGTGGCCCATGTTTGGCTGGTGCTTTCTGCGCTGGTGGACGACTGGCTGGTTGGCGAATCAGCGTAGGTTCTTGTAGTAACCGTACGCGTTGCCATTCCACCACAAATAGGTATAGGCTCGGTTGGCGCCGGCACTGTCGTGCCAGCAACTCTGCTGCTAGAGGATTTTACATCAAAGCTATCTTCTGGGAGTGCGCCATAAAATGACGTACTCATTGGATCGGTTATTTTGTGCGCAAGGCTTGATGCCATCATTATGGACCTGGCAGCTGAATGTTCTTCGCTACCGTATTGTGGTGGTATATCGTCTTGGCTATCGTCAACATCATAATCAGAGCGCTTGCTAATGCCAGAGCTTGAACGCTGTAAATCATAACTGGCGCCGCCACCATGTGAGGAGCCAATGCTGCGTGGTGAACCGGGAAGTTCATCATCGCTCATATATGCAGCTACCATGCGTTCATCATCACTGCCGGGTGTCGAAGAACGGTACTCACCACGTAGCATGGCTACTTCCTTGGGCAATATGCGATCACTTTTGTCGCTCTCGCTGGTGGTGCGCGTTGTGGTCACTGTTACTTTCTCGCCGTCCGCTTCCGAAGAATCGGTGGTGGTAACAGTTTTTTCTTCCATTACGATTTCTTTGCCATCACTGGAAATTACTTTCGTTACTGTTGTTATGGTTGTTGTAATGATTTTTTCAGTGCTGCCACTTAAAGCGGTAGTCTTCTCTATACCGCGTTGTTCGTGTAGCTCTGGCAAAGCTTCGGTGCTTAAGTCACCGGCAGTTGTGCTTGAGGCGGTAGCAGTAGTTTCTGCAGCAGCAGCAGATTGCACTTCTGTAAAAGCTGCAGCTGTTTTGACTTCTTCTTTGGTGACGCGTGGGAAGGGTGATGTTGGTTTCGGTGAAGACTCGGGTGTATCTGTCAAAGATTCACGACCAGCAGGTGTGGGTATGGACTGACTTTCGGATGTTAGTGCACCAGGGCTTGATTTGCCAGAAATGTCCTTAGGAGAGACTGGAGCAGTATCACCTTTCGCAGTTGTTGTAGCGGTTGTTGTGGTGGTAGTCGTACTTGTTATGAGGGTGTCAACTGCCTGGCCAGCTGCTGGTCGAATACCTGGACTTACTGGAGCTGTTGGTGGTGTTTTGCGATCTCTTTCGACATCGCTTTCTTGTGTATGACTTGTTGCTATGCTTTCGATAAAAGTTGTTACTTTGGACTTTGTATCGAATTCGGCAATGCTCTGTGTCTTTTGACTTGCCTCGGATAGTATGGATTCTTTTGTAGTAGTTTTCTTTGAGGTAATTGATATTTCTTGTTCATGTTCATGCTCTTCTTCCTCAACATCCTCTTCCTTAATAGTTATTGTTTCCACTTCCTCTGATGGCTTGTAAATACTTGTCATCATTATGGTAGCAATAGACTTTGAGCGTCCTTCTTTTACACTTATTGTCTCTTCGGCATCGTCATCATCTTCATGATCACTGTGCACTTGACGACTATCACTTGATTGACTGAGTATGGACTCTCGTCTTGATTCATCATTCATTGAAGCCAAAAAATCGGATGTTCGACGTGACTCAGTTGCAGTTGTGGTTGATTTCATCTTTTCATCAGTAGTCGCTTTAGCGCTTTCAGTGCTGGCAAATTGCTTAGTGGAGATAACTTGTTCGGTTGATAGGAATTCAGCAACAGTTTCCTTAATTTGCTCCTTTGCATCGGCTGCTGCGGCAGTTTTTTTGACTGTGGTTGAAGATGTTGTTGCTGTTGTAGCAGTTGAATCCGGTTTTTGTGTAGTTACCAATTTTTGTATCTCACTAACTAAGGATTCTGAAGATTCTTCCGACTGCGCTAAAGATTCTTCCTGCATTGTTATCGTCTCGCATTTTGTTGTCTTCACAATGGTTTCTGAAAGGTCTTGCTCTGCTACAGATTTCTGTGTAACTTTTTCTTCTTTTCTAGTGGACACAGTACCAGCAGCCAATTCAGCAGCTGCGATACCAGCGGTTTTAATAACTTTTGTAATTGTTGTAGTTGTCGTTATAGTTTCTGGCATATGAGTCGTCTCAGTTTTTAGTACCTCGCTGACTTTGGATTCTTTCGAGTGCTTGTCTTTTAGTGAAACACTTTCTTCAAGCAACTTTTCCGTTGATGTAATTGATTTTGTAATGGTTTCGGAAACTTCTTTCACTGCAGATTCTTGAGACTTACTTTGCTCTTTTACAGTACTGCTGCTAGTTATTTCCGTATGCGATACAGCTTTAGAATGCGATTTGAGATCGGAGGACTCTGCTTTCTCATCAATTAATTCGGTAACTGTGCTGGCACTTACTTTCTCTGATTTTTCTGTGCTTATCTTAGGTGATTCCTCGACTTCCTTTTCGCTAATTTGGCTTAGTGAAGATTCTGGACGTGAAATATCTTTTGCCTTGCTACTTATTTCTAAATGTGTTTCTATCCATTGCTCAGTCCTCTCTGCTTGCCCTTCAACTGGTTGTATGTCGGTAATCGATTCCGTTTCTGACACTCGTCTCGACTCTACTTTCTCCTTAGCTGTAGATTCTGGCTGAACTTCTTTCTTATCACTTGTATGACTTGCAATCGAAGCTGGATGTGATGTATCCTTGGATACAGCTGCAGATTTCACATCAGTTTCTCCAATCTTGGTTTCTGATTTTTCACTCTTTTGATCAATGAATATCGCGCTGGACGCATCTTTTCCTGACTTTTCATCTTTCTCAGAACTTAGTTTTTGTGCAGTTTCGCTTGCATGACTGGAAACAGATTCCTTTCTTGAAGCTTCTTTAGATACTTCCAATGGCACTTCTTCTACTTTTTGTGGTGCTTCACTTGTATGACTGATGAGAGATTCTCTTCTTGAGGGAAATTCAGCTGCTTCAGATAACGTTTCATCAGCCTTGTGGGCATCCTCACTGGAAGGAGCTTTTCTTGAGGAAACTATAGCTGATTGTAATGATGTCTCTTCAACCTTCTCTATATTTTCGCTTAAATGACTGGCAACAGAATCCTTTCTTGATGCTTCCTTAGATGCTTCCAATGATTTACCTTCAATTTTCCCTACAATTTCACTTCCGTGACTAGTTAGAGATTCCTTTCTTAAAGCATCTTTAGATGCTTCCTGTGTAGTTCCTTCAGTTTTTTGTGCTATTTCACTTGCATCACTGACAAGAGATTCTTTTCTTGATGTTATTTCACTCACATGACTGGCTGCAGATGGTTTTCTCGAAGCTTCCTTTGATGCTTCCGTAGATTTTTCTTCGGTTTTCTCTACAATTTCACTTGCATGACTAGCTAGAGATTCCTTTCGGGAAGCTTCTTTAGATGCTTCCTGCTTTTTTTGTGCTGTTTCACTTGTATGGCTGACGAGGGACTCTTTTCTCGAGGCAACTTCAGCTGCATCTGGGTACTTTTCTTCAGCCTTATGGGCAGCTTCACTGGCAGCAGAAGTTTTTCTTGAGGGAACTTCAACTGGTTGCGATGATGTTTCTTCTAACTTTTCTGCAACTTCGCTCACTTGACTGGTAACAGAGTCCTTTCTTAAAGATTCCACAGATGGCTCCAATGATTTTTCTGCGGTTTTCTCTGCAATTTCACTTGCGAGACTAGCAACAGATTCTTTTCTCGAAGCTTCTTTAGATACTTCTTGTGACGCTGCTTCAGCTTTTTGTGCTGCTTCACTTGTTTGACTTGTGAGAGATTCTTTTCTTGAAGCAACTTCAGCTGCTTGCGATAATTTTTCTTCCGCCTTTTTTACAGTTTCGCTTCCATAACTGACGGGGGATTCTTTTTCTGAAGCTTCAAACGATTTTTCTTCTGCTTTCTCTGCAATTTCACTTATAGCACTGGCAACAGATGCTTTTCTTGAAGTTTCTTTAGATTTTGCTTCTAGTGTTTGTTCCGTCTCACTAGTGTGGCTTGCAGTTGAAGCCGCACGTGGCTCTTCTTTTGTTAATGTTGTTATTTCTTCTTGCTTACCACTAACAATAGAGATTTGTGATTCTCTTCTTGATTCTTCTTTTTCAGCTTTTACTGTAGAGTCAACAGCGATTTTGTCATCATCACTCGCCGCTGATTCTGGACGTGATATGTCTTTTGGTGTCGTTTTCGTCCCCATTTCTTGACTAGCTTGAGAACCTGGCCTTTCATCATAAGAACTTTCGTCCCTAGTTAAATCTTTTTCACTGAGAATACTTATTGCAGATCCTCTACGTAAGTCATTATCAATACTTGATGCTGACTCCTTTCTCTCAGCTACTTGCGATTCTAATTGAATGTGTGCCTCTTTCAGCTGAACCTTTTCAGAAACTTCAATTTTATCTTTCTCCTCAATTGATATTGGTCCAGATTTTAAATCAGGGGAAGACTTTTCTGATTCAATTTCAACTTTAGCTTCCTTAACATCTACAATTAGATCTAATGCTTCTCTCTCTGTAACACCATCTGGTGTTGCAACTTTTGTAAAAACAATCGAGCCCTTAGGACAAATATCAGTTTCTTCACCGCCATCTTCACTGCTTGCTGTTACAAGCATTCTCTGCACCGTTGATGATTCTTGGTCATCAACGCTTTTCAGCTTCTCTTCAAGTTTCTTTTCGTCAAAATCTGGTATTATTTCGGTAATATCCTTTTCTGATTTTAGTACTTGAGCTACATTTACAACAATTTTTGCCACCTCTTCTTCTCTCGGTGAGAGTGGCCGTATCGGTTGCTTTGCCAGTATGGTAGCCTTTTCTTGTGGTGGCGAAAATCGATGTTCTTCATCTTCTTCTTTGATATCATGCAAAATAGCATCATCTCTTTCATGTACTGTTACTTTGAATTCTGGTGAATCTACCGTTGTTATATGTGTCTCTCGAAGTTCTGTTGAGAAACCGGACATTTCCTGCATAAATTCGGTAACGTCTTTAATTAATCCCTTAGAGGTTTCTGTTATACTCGAAACTTCAACGTCTGCTTTACTTTTCATTGAAGCTAGTGCATCTTCAGCCTTACTTGTTACTTCCTGAATTAAGCCCTGGACAGAGTCTGCAGTTTTTTCCGCTCTTTCTTGTGTGTCTACAACCACTTTTGATATGTCTTCTGATACCTTTTCTGTATTTGCTTCTGCAACCTTTTTAAGGTCCGAAGACGACTCTTCGATAGATTTTGAGATTTGTTTCACCTCATCAGTGACAATTTTAGACTCTGGTACAAATTCATCTGCTTTGACAGTTAAAGCTTCCTTTAGGGTATCAAAGCCTTTTGATAAGCCTTCAGATATTGACTTTACTGCAGCAATAGCTTTAGCTTCTGAAGCATCTTCTTGAAGTTCTTTTAAACACTCAGAAGCTTTTTCATGTAAATCTTTTGTATCCTTTACACTTTCCGTTGGGATACCTTTACCTTCCTTAATCTCTGTTTCTAATAGTTCATGAGCTTCATCTATTGGTGATGATACAGTTTCTTTAATACTAAAGTGATCTGCTTTTGATGTAGAAGGAATACTTTCCACTGAAGTTTTATCGGATTTACCAAATTCTCCATCAGCTACATCCACAGGACTTGAAGAAGTTGGTAACAAAATATCTTCGCTGCGTCTTTTTAGGTCCAAAGTGAAACCACTTTTGTCTGAGACGGTCGGAAATTCTTTTGGTGCTTCATCGATCGGAGTAGAAACTGTTTCTAGAATTGGCTGTCTATCTTCTTTGGACAAATCTTTTTCACCAATAATTGTTTCTGGCCGAGATGATTCTTTTGGTGCTACCAGAGCTTTCTCAACAACTATAGGTGAAAGTTTTCTCGATGGTGTATCAGATTTACCACATTTTTCACCATCGTCCTTTACATCAAACATTGATTCGGGCCGTGAAGGTCCTATGGATCCATCACCAGCTACAGAAGATACGGAAGACTGATCTTTTGGTGATGCAACGGCAGAAGATTTTTCAACTGTCTCATTGATAAGGGATTCTTTTCTAGATGCGTCCTTTGATGACACTGGCAATTTCTCATCGGATAAAGAAGGTGAGCTTGACTTCGTATCTTTTTTATCATCAACTGATTCTCTTCTTGAGCTTTCCTTGGAAAGTTCTTTCGATGCTGCAGTAGATTTTTCACCTATTGATGGCGTCTTTGACTCTGGAGCAGATGCGTCGTCCTTCTTACCTTCCTTAGATTGAAGAACGGATTCGCGACGTTTTATTTCATGCTCATCGAAAATTAGTTCTGTAGATATTGTAGATCCTTTTTCATCTGTAACAGATTCTGGCCGTGAAGTTTCCTTTGAAGCAGCTGCTGACATTTCATCGGCCAAAGAAAGGGCATGAGAAGATTCTTTAGATACATCAGTTGACTTTTCTTCCTTTTTACTTTCTGCTGCAGAAATTAACGACACTTTACCCTCTTCATCTACAACAGACTCCCTTCGTGATTCTGCACCTGATTTTGGATCTGCTTTAAGTGGTTCCCTAGAAACTTCGTCATATGTATCTTTCTCATCAACGGCAGCTGATTGCTTACGTAGAGTTTCAATAGGAGATATTTCATTTGCTACAGATGTCGCTTGCGATTGTTCCCTAGTCTCAACTGCAGACTTTTCATCTTTTTCACTTTGAGGCATGGAAACTGTAGACCCTTTCTCTTCTTTATCCACTACAGATTCAGGTCTTGAGGCTTCTTTCGAAACTGCCGGCGATTTTTCATCTGCAGCTGATTCTGGTCGTGAAGGTTCCTTTGATGCATCTGTAGATTTTTCATCTGCAACTGAAGATGTTTGCGATGGATCTTTTGGTGCTGCAACTGATTTTTCGCCATTTTTGGTTTCAGTAGTAGATATAATGGATTCTCTACGCTCATCATCTTTCTCATCTAGGATGGATTCTGGTCGTGAAGGTTCCTTTGATGAAGCTGGAGATTTTTCATCTGCAACAGAAGGCGCCCGCGATGGTTCTCTCGATGCTGCAACTGACTTCTCGTCTTTTTTGCTTTCAACAGTAGAAACAATGGAACCTCTGCGATCGTCACCTTTTTCATCGGAAACAGATTCTGGTCGTGAAGGTTCTTTCGATGCAGCTGGAGATTTTTCATCTGCAACTGATGGGGCACGCGAAGGTTCTTTCAACGCTGCTACTGGCTTTTCGTCTTTAACGCTTTCAGCAGTGGAAACAATAGATTCTCTATGGCTATCAACTTTATCATCTGCAATAGATTCTGGTCGTGAAGGTTCCTTCGATCCAGCTGGAGATTTTTCATCTGCAACTGATGGGGCACGCGATGGTTCTTTTGATGCTGCAACTGACTTTTCGTCTTTTTTACTTTCAGCAGTAGACACAATGGATTCTCTACGGTCATCATCTTTTTTGTCAGCAATAGATTCTGGTCGTGAAGGTTCCTTCGATCTAGCTGGAGATTTTTCATCTGCAACTGAAGGTGCCTGCGATGGTTCTTTCGATGCTGCTCCTGACTTCTCGTCTTTTTCGCTTTCAGCAGTGGAAACAATGGATTCCCTTCGCTTTTCATCTTTCTCGTCAGTAATAGATCCTGGTCGTGAAGGTTCCTTCGATGCAGATGTAGATTTTTCATCTGCGACAGATGGGGCACGCGAAGGTTCTTTCGATGCTGCTACTTGCTGTTTGTCTTTAATGCTTTCAGCAGTGGAAACAATAGATTCTCTACGGCTTTCAACTTTCTCATCAGCAATAGATTCTGGTCGTGAAGGTTCCTTCGATCCAGTTGGAGATTTTTCATCTACAACAGATGGGGAACGCGATGGTTCTTTTGATGCTGCAACTGACTTCTCGTCTTTTTTACTTTCAGCAGTAGACACAATGGATTCTCTACGGTCATCATCTTTTTTGTCAGCAATAGATTCTGGACGTGAAGGTTCCTTTGATGAAGCTGGAGATTTTTTATCTGCAACTGAAGGTACCTGCGATGGTTCTCTCGATGCTGCTCCTGACTTCTCGTCTTTTTTGCTTTCAGCAGTGGAAACAATGGATTCTCTACGGTCATCATCTTTTTTGTCAGCAATAGATTCTCGTCGTGAAGGTTCCTTTGATGAAGCTGGAGATTTTTCATCTGCAACTGAAGGTGCATGCGATGGTTCTTTCGATGCTGCTCCTGACTTCTCGTCTTTTTTGCTTTCAGCAGTGGAAACAATGGAATCCCTTCGCTTTTCATCATTCTCGTCTACAATAGATTCTGGCCGTGAAGATTCCTTTGATGCAGCTGGAGATTTTTCATCTACAACAGATGGGGCACGCGATGGTTCTTTTGATGCTGCAACTGACTTCTCGTCTTTTTTACTTTCAGCAGTAGACACAATGGATTCTCTACGGTCATCATCTTTTTTGTCAGCAATAGATTCTGGACGTGAAGGTTCCTTTGATGAAGCTGGAGATTTTTCATCTGCAACTGAAGGTGCCTGCGATGGTTCTTTCGATGCTGCTCCTGACTTCTCGTCTTTTTTGCTTTCAGCAGTGGAAACAATGGATTCTCTACGGCTTTCAACTTTCTCATCTGCAATAGATTCTGGTCGTGAAGGTTCCTTCGATGCAATTGGAGATTTTTCATCTGCAACTGAAGGTGCCTGCGATGGTTCTTTTGATGCTGCTCCTGACTTCTCGTCTTTTTTGCTTTCAGCAGTGGAAACAATAGATTCTCTACGGCTTTCATCTTTTTTGTCAGCAATAGATTCTGGACGTGAAGGTTCCTTTGATGAAGCTGGAGATTTTTCATCTGCAACTGAAGGTGCCTGCGACGGTTCTTTCGATGCTGCTCCTGACTTCTCGTCTTTTTTGCTTTCAGCAGTGGAAACAATGGATTCTCTACGGCTTTCAACTTTCTCATCTGCAATAGATTCTGGTCGTGAAGGTTCCTTCGATGCAATTGGAGATTTTTCATCTGCAACTGAAGGTGCCTGCGATGGTTCTTTTGATGCTGCTCCTGACTTCTCGTCTTTTTTGCTTTCAGCAGTGGAAACAATAGATTCTCTACGGCTTTCATCTTTTTTGTCAGCAATATATTCTGGACGTGAAGGTTCCTTCGATGCAGCTGGAGATTTTTCATCTGCAAACGAAGGTGCCTGCGATGGTTGTTTCGATAGTGCCACTGACTTCTCGTCTTTTTTACTTTCAGCAGTAGAAACAGTTGGTTCTGTACAGTCTTCCTCTTTCTCGTCAGCAACAGATTCTGGTCTTGAGGGTTCCTTCGATGCAACTGGAGATTTTTCATCTGCAACTGATGGGCCACGCGATGGTTCCCTTGACGCTGCCACTGACTTGTCGTCTTTTTTACTTTCAGCAGTAGAAGCGATGGATTCTCTACGGTCTTCATCTTTTTTGTCAGCAATAGATTCTGGACGTGAAGGTTCCTTTGATGAAGTTGGAGATTTTTCATCTGCAACTGAAGGTGCCTGCGATGGTTCTTTCGATGCTGCTCCTGACTTCTCGCCTTTTTTGCTTTCAGCAGTGGAAACAATGGATTCTCTACGCTCTTCATCTTTCTCATCTGCAATAGATTCTGGTCGTGAAGGTTCCTTCGATGCAGCTGGAGATTTTTCATCTGCAACTGAAGGTGCCTGTGATGGTTGTTTCGATGGTGCTACTGACTTCTCTTCTTTTTTGCTTTCACCAGTAGAAACAATGGATTCTCTACGGCTTTCGTCTTTCTCGTGTGCAATAGATTCCGGTCGTGAAGGCTCCTTCGATGCAGCTGGAGATTTTTCATCCGCAACTGAAGGTGCCTGCGATGGTTCTTTCGATGCTGCTCTTGACTTCTCGTCTTTTTTGCTTTCAGCAGTGGAAACAATGGATTCTTTACGGCTTTCGTCTTTCTCGTCTGCAATAGATTCTGGTCGTGAAGGTTCCTTCGATGCAGCTGGAGATTTTTCATCTGCAACTGAAGGTTCCTGTGATGGTTGTTTCGATGGTGCCACTGACTTCTCGTCTTTTTTGCTTTCAGCAATAGAAACAATGGATTCTCTACGGCTTTGGTCTTTCTCGTCTGCAATAGATTCTGGTCGTGAAGGTTCCTTCGATGCAGCTGGAGATTTTTCATCTGCAACTGAAGGTGCCTGTGACGGTTCTTTCGATGGTGCTACTGACTTCTCGTCTTTTTTGCTTTCAGCAGTAGAAACAATGGATTCTCTACGGCTTTCGCCTTTTTCGTCTGCAATAGATTCTGGTCGTGAAGGTTCCTTCGATGCAGCTGGAGATTTTTCATCTGCAATTGAAGGTGCCTGCGATGGTTCTTTTGATGCTGCTCCTGACTTCTCGTCTTTTTTGCTTTCAGCAGTGGAAACAATGGATTCTCTACGGCTTTCGTCTTTCTTGTCTGCAATAGATTCTGGTCGTGAAGAGTCCTTCGATGCAGCTGGAGATTTTTCATCTTCAACTGAAGGTGCCTGCGATAGTTCTTTTGATGCTGCTACTGACTGCTCGTCTTTTTTGCTTTCAGCAGTAGAAACAATTGATTCTCTACGGCTTTCATCTTTCTCGTCTGACTTCTCATCTTTTTTGCTTTCAGCAGTTGAAACAATGGATTCTCTACGGCTTTTGTCTTTCTCGTCAGCAATTGATTCTGGTCTTGAAGTTTCCTTTGATGCAGCTGGAGATTTTTCATCTGCAACTGAAGGTGCCGGCGATTGTTCTTTTGATTCTGCTACTGACTGCTCGTCTTTTTTGCTTTCAGTAGTAGAAACAATGGATTCTCTACGGCTTTCATCCTTGTCGCCTTCCATAGATTCTGGTCGCGAAGGTTCCTTCAATGCAGCTGGGGATTTTTCGTCTGCAACTGAAGGTTGCTTCGATGGTTTCTTTGATGCTGCTACTAACTGCTCGTCTTTTTTGCTTTCAGCAGTAGAAACAATGGATTCTCTACGGCTTTCGTCTTTCTTGTCTGCAATAGATTCTCGTCGTGAAGATTCCTTCGATGCAGCTGGAGATTTTTCATCTGCAACTGAAGGTGCCTGCGATGGTTCTTTTGATGCTGCTACTGACGGCTTGTCTTTTTTGGTTTCAGTAGTAGATATAATGGATTCCCTACGCTCTTCATCTTTTTCATCTACGATGGATTCTGGGCGTGAAGGTTCCTTTGATACAGCTGGAGATTTTTCATCTGCAACAGAAGGCGCCCGTGATGGTTCTTTCGATGCTGCAACTGACTTCGCGTCTTTTATACTTTCTGCAGTAGAAACAATGGAAACTCTGCGATCGTCACCTTTTTCAGCGGAAACAGATTCTGGTCGTGAAGGTTCCTTCGATGCAGGTGGAGACTTTTCATCTGCAACTGAAGGTGCCTGCGATGGTTCTTTCGATGCTGCTACTGACCTCTCGTCTGTTTTGCTTTCAGCAGTAGAAACAATTGATTCTCTACGTTCTACTTCTTTCTCGTCTGCAATTGATTCTGGTCGTGAAGGTTCCTTCGATGCAGCTGGAGATTTTTCATCTGCAACTGAAGGTGCCTGCGATGGTTCTTTCGATGCTGCAACTGACTTCTCGTCTTTTTTGCTTTCAGCAGTAGAAACAATTGATTCTCTACGTTCTACTTCTTTTTCGTCAGCAACTGATTCTGGTCGTGAAGGTTCCTTCGATGCAGCTGGAGATTTTTCATCCGCAACAGATGGGGCACGCGAAGGTTCTTTCGATACCGCTACTGACTTTTCGTCTATTTTGCTTTCAGGAATAGAAGCAACGGATTCTCTTTGGTCTAGATCTTTCTCGTCAGCAATTGATTCTGATCGTGAAGGCTCCTTTGATGTAGCTGGAGATTTTTTATCTGCAACTGATGGGGCGCGAGAAGGTTCTTTCGATGCTGCTACTGACTTTGCGTCTATTTGGCCTTCAGGAATAGAAGTAATGAGTTCTCTATGGTCTAGATCTTTCTCGTCAGCAATTGATTCTGGTCGTGACGGTTCCTTCGATGCTGATGGAGATTTTTCATCTGCATCTGATGGGGCACGCGAAGGTTGTTTCGATGCAGCAACTGACTTCTCATCTTTTTTACTGTCACCAATAGAAACAATGGATCCTCTACGGCTTTCGTCTTTCCTGTCTGCAATAGATTCTGGTCGCGAAGGTTCCTTCGATGAAGCTGGAGATTTTTCATCTGCAACTGAAGGTGCCTGCGATGGTTCTTTCGATGCTGCAACTGACTCCTCGTCTTTTTTGCTTTCAGCAGTAGAAACACTTGATTCTCTACGTTCTACTTCTTTCTCGTCAGCAAGTGATTCTGGTCGTGAAGGTTCCTTCGATGCAGCTGGAGATTTTTCGTCCGCAGCAGATGGGGCACGCGAAGGTTCTTTCGATACCGCTACTGACTTTTCGTCTATTTTGCTTTCAGGAATAGAAGCAACGGATTCTCTTTGGTCTAGATCTCTCTCGTCAGCAATTGATTCTGATCGTGAAGGCTCCTTTGATGCAGCTGGAGATTTTTTATCTGCAACTGATGGGGCGCGCGAAGGTTCTTTCGATGCTGCTACTGACTTTGCGTCTATTTGGCCTTCAGGAATAGAAGCAATGAGTTCTCTATGGACTAGATCTTTCTCGTCAGCAATTGATTCTGGTCGTGACGGTTCCTTCGATGATGATGGAGATTTTTCATCTGCAACTGATGGGGCACGCGAAGGTTGTTTCGATGCAGCAACTGACTTCTCATCTTTTTTACTGTCACCAATAGAAACCATGGATTCTCTACGGCTTTCGTCTTTCTCGTCAGTAATAGATTCTGGTCGTGAAGGTTCCTTTGATGCAGTTGGAGACTTTTCGCCGGCAACTGAAGAGTCACGCGAAGGTTCTTTAGATGCTGCAACTGACTTATCGTCTGTTTTGCTTTCAGCAGTAGGAACAATTGATTCCCTGATTTCTACTTCTTTCTCGTCAGTAATTGATTCTGGTCGCGAAGGCTCCTTCGATGCAGCTGGAGATTTTTCATCTGCAACTGAAGGCGCCTGCGATGGTTCTTGCGATGCTGCTACTGACTTCTCGTCTTTTTTACTTTCACCAATGGATACAATTGATTCTCTACGTTTTACTTCTTTCTCGTCAGCAATAGATTCTGGTCGCGAGGGTTCCTTCGATGCAGGTGAAGATTTTTCATCCGCAACTGATGGGGCACGCGAAGGTTCTTTAGGTGCTGCAACTGACTTCTCGTCTTTTTTACTTTCAGCAGTAGAAACAGTTGATTCTCTTCGTTCTGCTTCTTTCTCATCAGTAATTGATTCTGGTCGCGAAGGTTCTTTTGATGCAGCTGGAGATTTTTCATCTGCAATTGAAGGCGCCCGCGATGGTTCTTTCGATGTTGCAACTGACTCGTCTATTTTACTTTCAGCAGTAGAAATAATGGATTCTCTACATTCTTCATCTTTTTCGTCAACTGTTGATTCAGGTCGTGAAGGTTCTTTTGAAACCCCTGGTGATTTTTCATCTACTACTGATGGCGCCCGTGAAGGTTCTTTTGATGCTGGTACTAACTTTTCATCTTTTTTGCTTTCCGCAACTGAAGTTCGAAGTTCTTCATCCTTTTCGTCTACAATTGATTCTGGTCGTGAAGCTTCTTTTGATGTTGCCGGTGACTTATCGTCAGTAATGGAATGCTCACGCGATATTTTTTTTGGTGATTTTGCATCTGTTACAGAAGGAGCGCGAGATGGTTCTTTGGATTCCTCTGTAGACTTCTCATCTTTTTCTACTTCCGTCTTTGGAGTCTGAAGTTCTTTTTCTTCTTCGTCAATTACTGACTCAGGTCGTGAAGCCTCCTTCGATGCTGCTGGACATTTTTCATCTGCTAGTGATGGCTTTCTTGATGGTTCTTTTGACGCTAGATCTGACATTTCATCTTTATTGCTTTCCGTAGTAGGAACAATGGATTCGCTATGTTCTTCATCTTTTTTGTCAACAACTGATTCTGGTCGTGAGACTTCCTTGGATGCTGCTGGTGATTTGTCGTCTGTAGCTGAAGGCTTACGTGATGGTTCCTTGGACTCTTCAGCTGATTTTTCAGTTGTTGCTTTTTCCACCGTAATTGGGTCTGCAACTTCTATCGGCTTGTCAACCATTTTGCTTTCTTTCTCCTCTGTTGATGTTTTTCTAGTTTCAATAACATCTGAAGTTTTGCGACTGGCTTGAAGTGATTTTTGCATTTCTACCTCAATTGCTTCTTCTATTGTTGCTGGGCTTTCTATAGATACCGTATCTTCTCTTTCCTTTGGTTTTGCTATAACCGCTATTGTTGGTGCAGTTTGTGCAGGAAGTTCATCTTCAGATGTTATATCGCTTACTTCTTTTTCGTCTGGTGTGCTTATGCTTTTCTTTTGTTCCTTTTCTGTTTCTTTGGATGTAGCAGATGTATCTACTTTCAGGGCAATTTCTTTCTCTTCTTCAATATCTTTGGTCTTAATTTCTTCTTCTTCAGTGCCTCTTTTTTGAACTTCTTCGTTCTTGTCTTTTTCAACTTCTTCATCCTTTAGTTCAACTTCTACCTCAGGTTTTTGTTCTTTTTCAAGCTGTTCATCACAAATGGCTTGTTCTCTTTCATCTTGTGATTTGCTGATTTCTTTCTCGTCTTCCTTTACTTGAGAAGTTTCTTTTTCTTCTTTTTGCTTGTCTTCTTTTTCTGCAACATCTTCGTGATCTTCAGCTTCTTTTTCTTCTTTGGCGATTTCCTCCTTGTGAGAAATTGATTTTCCACTTTCCTGAGCATCATACACAACAAAGTCAGCTTCTTCATGCACTGGCAGGTCCGCTACTTCATCTGGTGTTTTAATTACATCTCTCATAAGATTTTGTTGGGCATCAAAAGTCATTTTCATTGGAGGCAAAACTCGATCAGTTACCATAGCCCCGACAACGGGGGCTTCAGGAATCGCATCCACAGTTTCTTCAGTTTCTTTCGGAGGTGACTTTGCTGCTGCTTCCGATTCTTTCGTTTCTTCTTTAACGTGCTTCTCCTCGATAACTAAGTCTTCTTTGATTTCATCTAAAGGAATACGTTCATCCTCTGGAAGCGTAGGGGCTGTTGTTGCGCCAGACTCAATTGTAGCTGAGAATTTTTCTTCAGGAAGACTTTCCTGAAGATTGGCAGGAACCAGTTCAGGAGCTCCTATTTGGTCATCTTTTGTATCCGAAGTTTTCTTGGCACTACTCAGTTTATCTTCAGGTGTTGGGGAGGAAAGTTCGTCTTCTGTTTTGCCAACATGCTCTTCTGTTCGAGACTTGACAATCTCTTTTGCAGTTGTAATAATCTCATGCACCTCTTCTTTAATGTCCGTTTTATCTGGCGTTGTTAGCCTCACACCGGCATCTTTCTTTTCTAATATGTCTACTTCGTCGTCCAAAACGACATCATCGTCATCCGGTACATCTGTTTCTGCAGCTAAGCGTTCTTTTCTATCTTCTGCTTCAGCTTTTGCGATTGCCGCCTCTATTTCCTCTTCTGCACTCTTTTTGCGCTTCTTCTCAGATTCCTGAGAGTCACGTTGATGCTTTTGCATCTCTTCTTCTTTTGTGATGCTACTTTCTTGTTCTATTATTGAGTCTTCAGTATACTGTTCGACTTCTTCCTTTTCTATAATTAAATACTCCTCTTCTTCCTCAGCCTCGGTAGTGCTATCTTGCTTAAGTATGTCACGATGTTGCTCATCGTGAAGTTGTTTCAGTCGTTTCTTTTCATCACGACTGAATACAGCCTCTATTTCACGTACCACTTCCTGTTCTTCCTTTAAGTCATCTAACTCTCTTTGCTTGTCTGGGTCTAATTCTTGGGCTGCAACTATTTCCTGAATCTTTTTGACAGCTGAAACCTCATCTGCCGAGGGTGTTGAAACTAAACTGGAATCTGTAGTTCCTCCTTTATCCACACGCGCTTTCTTGAGGTCAGCTTTTGGCTTTGCAGATTTCTGTGGGCTACCAGGAGCTCGTTTTGATGGCGATGTTCCACGTGGTCGTCGTGAGATGGGCTTTCGTTGCGTTGTTTGTTGTGCCTTTGCATCTTTTTTTTCTGTGCTGGATGTTGGTGCTGTAGCAGTGCGAGTCATTTCACGACGTGTCGTGGCAGTGGAAGCTTGTTGCCTTGCAGTGAATTGCTTAGATTCCAGCACTTTTCGGTTATTAGCATCCTTAGCGCTTTTAGCTGGAGTGCTACTAGGGCTTGCTTTCGATTGTATGCGAGAGACAACTTTTGATTTAACTTCACGTTCTCTCTGTGCTGCCTTTGTTGTTGATTCTTGCTTGCGCGGCGTTGCAGTTGGCGAACTTTTTTTGTCAGAAGTTAGATCTTTCTTACCGCCAATCTTGCGTTCCATTGACTTCGGAGGTTTTGTATCAATGCGTGAGCGCACAACTGGTTTTACTTCGGCACGTGGCTTCTCTGCTTTAAGTTTTTGAGCTTTTTGCGCAGTTTTGACAATGTCCGTGGAGATAATCTCCTTTGTTGCTTCAGTTTGTGTATCTGTCTTCTCAATGATCACCTCAACTTTTGTCTCAGTCTCAGCTGTTTCTTTTACATCCTCTTCAGCGTCGATTTTCTCTCCCTCTTTACTTTCAGTCTCAGCCTCATCTGCTGTTATGGGCTCCTCAATTCCATCTGCCGGAGGCTCAGCGGCATCAATAGAGTCTTCCTTCTTTTGTTTGATTAGTTTCTCTTCTGCAGCAACTTTTTCGGCTTTAATTTCTTCTGCGGCTTCTTTAATTTTGTTATCCTGCTGAACTGCAACTGCAGCAGCGGCCACTGGTGCGAATTTGCCAACTTTGGACGGAACACTTGGCTCGGCTGGACCCACGGCAGACTTGAACGTCTTGCGTGTGGTAATCACGGTCTGTATGGCTGGTGCGATTGATTTGGCAGTGCATGTTGAGTGTTTCATAAATTCCAAGTGTTTAAGTTTTTCCAGTCCTTCTTGTATTTTGAAGTCCGGAGTACTTCCAGGGAATAAAATTCTGGTGATAGTGTCTTCAGGATTAGCTGGTTGCCAAACTAACAACGCACAAATGGAGACTAAATTCTGCAGCGGAAAATTAAAGTCTCTGGTATCACGTGCGGCAAACAAACGCTGATCGCCAGAGTTCCATTTTTGTAAAAACTCCTTGACTTCCTTAGAGTCACGTGCTGGACTTATGACGTACATATCAAGTGTGCCATGCCCAACCTTATGATATAGATTAATTGGTTCTTGGTTGCGATAGCACGTCTGCGGCTTGAGGTCCAATGATTTTAGATCGCTGACTAAATTGTGACCACGCTCAAATAAATCCACTAACAATGAATTGCGATCCTTATCACCGTCGGGACTGGGAAGGCCACCCTTCCTATCGGGTATATTACAAAAGAAATGGCCAATCTGTGGATAGACATGTGCATCGCGCTTGCGTTCGACAACAGCACCCAGGCCTTGTGCATTGCTATTGTTAATGCGTGTCATGAGTACTGCGTCTAAGCGATCCAAATGGCGTGCAAAGTCCCAAAAACAAGCTTTGCGATTGAAGCCACCATCGACTGAAAATACATAAAGATTCAAATTAAAGAATAGAGAGAATAATTACAGTACTTACCCAACATATTAAAACCGTTAATGCCAAACAGAGCCGCATCACCTTGACCACCTGGGAAGACATACAATGTTGGATGTGTAAAGCGTATATTGCCAACAACATCTGAAGTTTCGAGCAACTCCTTCAATGAGGTAGGAACAAGCATTGGTGCAAGATAATCTAAAAAGAAAAGTTTCAATTGATATATCTATGTATAACTACAACAGGTAACTTCAAATGGGTACGTACCTATGAAGGCATTTATACCCTCGCTACCCGTTTCTAGTACATCAACCGGATTAATACGAATTTTACACAAGCGTGCAAAACTCTTATCTGGCAGCGTACTCCATAAACCCGCATCAGCGCAGTGTATATTCATAGTAATTGAGTCAGCATAGGCGCGTATTACTCGTTGAACTTCATGTTCTTGAAAAGCTTCAGAAAAATCGGCTACTGAGAAGGTTCCATCCTAAATGAATTACAAAGGCACATAAATCAACAAAAGATAATTTTTTAAACTCTGAGAAATACTTACCTGTAGTATCCAGGAACCATTGCCGGAGAAAGTGTAACCCGCGTGTATAATATGACGGTGACGCGTGAAGCTGCTCAATAGATTACGCATACATTGAATCAATGTATTATATTGTGGATGTATTAAGACTTCAGTGACTAAATTTTCACTAGCATACTGAATGAGTCGTTCGCCTGAAAATAAGAAGTGAAAAAGTTTCGGTTAGTTTTCGGCATATCTGCAAAATTAAGGTTTCATTAAGCTAAAAACTGTAGATAATCGAATATTGTGTGAAAAAATGCATATCTCATAAGGAATATTTCTTTATACGAGTTTAACTGGAACATTTATAGCAAGTAGTTTTATTAACTCTTTTGTAGTTTTTGTGCCAAACTGTTGCGAACATACTACAATGTTCTGAAATTTTTCAATAACATAACAATAATAGCAACGCTGCTTTGCTGAAATGCCAAAATAACAGTAAGCAGAAACAGTGCAAAAAAGATAACGCGATGAGCTTGAAACTTGAAATGCCAAAACAAGATAAATAGGTACCGATCTCTTCTGAGGAAGCCTACATACGAGCCAATCAATTTGCTGAAGTTAAAACACAATTATGTGAAAGTAAAAATGCTCATTTTGTGCATACGCGTATTTACATGATGATGCACGTGACAGTCGTAACTTTGTACCGTTAAGAAAAACAAAGAGAAAATTACTTTTTTCTTTTTTGAACTTTTGTGAAGCACTTGAAGAGCACTATATATGGTGTAAAAGCTGAGCGCGGTCGAAAAAATAATTCCAAGGTACTTGCAAATATTAATGACTAGGAATAATGTCACTTAATATGCCATTTGAATTATCTCAAAATTTTCTTTATCTTTTTTAATATCAATGACAGTTTCATAAGCTACGTAACTGATGCTACGTGACATATTTTTCCACCAAACAAATTTTAAATTAAAAATCTTCCAAAAAACCAGGATTTCCCGCTGAATGTTGCTTCACCTTATCTTGTAAAGTTGAAGTGGGATCACCAAATCTTCAAAAAGATTTTATTTGTCCTGATCCAATTTACATGTGTACCAAATCTCATAAATGATAATTTTTTTTTTAGGGGCGTGGCATTGCTCATTTTCTCAGAGACCATTATTTGTCCTGCTACTTTTTACAGAGATATGATGAAATGATTTTTGTGGGAGTGTGACACCCCCATATTTCCCAGTACACATTTTTTGTCTTGGCGATTTTTACATATACACCAAATCTCGTCTGTGAACATTAAAGAGGTTCATAGATATAATGATTTAATTTTTAGGCTCACGGTTTGATTTTCTGTGGAAATGCCGATATCTCATACGACTTTCAATTCCTGTCCCGTAATTTTCGTACCATGAGATTTTTTAGACTTATGGCACTGATGGTGAACTAATCAGAAGCGATTATATATTCTTATATATGTGATCTAAGGAACTTTCCTTTTTTATAGAGGGTGCTTATCTCATGCGAAGTATTTCGCATTTAAAAATTTATGGGAAATAAGAGAAGGAGTTTCAGGAAAAGTTTTTTACGATATTTTATTGGTATAGTGGTCTATTTTAAATATGCTTGTCGAAGCTGTCTCTTGTACAACTTATACAACACTAATACAACTGAGCGATATTTTAGTATCATGGTTCTTTTTTTTCTCGAGAAATAATTTTAGTCTCATGCGATTTTTTAATATCATGCAATTTCTCAGACTTATGGCACATATGGTGAATTAACTATAAGCGACTTTTAATTTTTATACCCTACACCCAGGGTATATTCACTTTGTCCTTCCGTTTGTAACGGAGAGAAGGAGGCGTGGCAGATATAGAAAAGTGTAAATATTCTTGATCAGCGTCACCTCCTGAGTCAATATAGCCATGTCCGTCTGTCTGGCTGGCTGGCTTTATGTGGAAATACATTTTTTGGAGAAACTAAGAAAGATAATTCAATGAAATTTAGTACACTGCCTCCGACATCAAAGTTAGCTCGTGAGATTGAAAATGATCGAACCGTTTATACAGAAACTAAATTCAAAATGCAACTTTTGAAGTATTTTTCACGATCATGCACTCAAAATGCACATAAATACTACAAATTGTAAGCGCAAGGTCTGAGCAAAAATTGGGCAAATTTGGACAAGAGGGCGTGGCACCTCTCATATGAGCAAAAGCTATGCTGAAAGCGTTTTTCGAAATAATCGAACTTAATTTTACTCAGACACTAAGAATTATAAAGTCAAACTCTGAGAAAAAACTGGGTGAATTCAGACAAAAGGGCGTGACACCTCTCATATAAGCAAAATTTCAAAAAAAATGCTGTGTAGGGTATCTAATGTTTGGCCAGGCCAAAGGTTACATCCTTACAAGTTTTAGTTTACCTTACCCGACTTTTTATACCCTACACCCAGGGTATATTCACTTTGTCCTTCCGTTTGTAACGCAGAGAAGGAGGCGTGGCAGAGATAGAAAAGTATATATATTTCTGGTTCAGTGTCATCTCCTGAGTCGATACAGCCATGTCCGTCTGTCTGGCTGGCTGGCTGGCTGGCTGGCAGTGTGTTGAAATACACTTTTTGGGAAAACGGAGCAGGATATTTCAATGAAATTTGGTACACTGCCTTCATCGTCAAAGTAAGCTCGGGGGATTGAAAATGAGCGAAATCGGTCAACGGACACGCCTACCGCCCATACAAAAAATATATTCAAAATGCAATTTCAGGAGTACTTTTCACGTCAATGCAACCAAAATACTCATAGATACCAAGAATTGTAAGCGCAAGCCCTGAGAAAAACTGAGAAAATTCGGACAATAGGGCGTGGCACCGCCCATACAAACAAAAGCTTCAAAACGCTATACTCAAAGCGTTTTTTGAGATATTCGAACCAAATTTGACTCAGACACTAAGAATCATAAATGAAAGCTCTCAACAAAAATTGGGTGAAATCGGTTAAGGGGGCGTGGCACCTCCCATATAAGCAAAAGCTTCAAAACGCTATACTGAAAACGTTTTTCACTCAGACACTAAAAACTATAAATGCAAGCTCTGAACAAAAACTGGGTGAACTCGGACAAGAGGGTGTAGCACCTCCCATATTAGCAAAATTTTAAAAATACTGCAGTGTAGGGTATTTACTGTTTGGCCAGGCCAAATTTTACACCCTTACTAGTTATACCCTACACCCAGGGTATATTCACTTTGTCCTTCCGTTTGTAAAGCAGAGAAGGAGGCGTGGCAGATATAGAAAGGTATATATATTCTTGATCAGCGTCACCTACTGAGTCGATATAGCCATGTCCGTCTGTCTGGCTGGCTGGCTGGCTGGCTGGCTGGCTGGCTGGCTGGCTGGCTGGCTGGCTGGCTGGCTGGCTGGCTGGCTGGCTGGCTGGCTGGCTGGCTGGCTGGCTGGCTGGCTGGGTGGCTTGCTGTGTGTTGAAATACACTTTTTGGGAAAACTGAGCAAGATAATTCAATGAAATTTGGTACACTGCCTCCGTCGTCAAAGTTAGTCAAAATCGGTCAACAGACACACCTACCGCCCATACAAAAATTATATTCAAAATGCAATTTTAGGAGTATTTTTCACGACAATGCAACCACAATACACATAAGTACTACAAATTGTAAGCGCAAGCTCTGATAAAAAACTGAGCGAATTCGGACAAGAGGGCGTGGCACCTCCCATACAAGCAAAAGCTTTAAAAAGCTATACTGAAAGCGTTTTTTGTGACATTCAAACCAACTTCGACTCAGACACTAAAAATTATAAATGAAAGCTCTCAGCAAAAATTGGTTGAAATCGTACAAGGGGGCGTGGCACCTCCCATATAAGCAACAGTTTCAAAATGCTATACTGAAAAAGTTTTTTGAGATAATCCAACTAAATTTCACTCTGACACTAAAAACTATAAATGCAAGCTCTGAACAAAAACTGGGTGTACTCGGACAAGAGGGCGTGGCACCTCTCATATAAGAAAAATTTTCAAAATACTGCAGTGTAGGGTATTTATTTTTTGGCCAGGCCAAAATTTACACCCTTACTAGTTTATATTAAATTTAATTTCAAAATTATCTTTATTTCTCTTTTTTTTTATTTCAGGTGAAGTAAATCAAAAAACAATACTAATTAAAGACTTAACGCGATTTTTTGGTCTCATGTAATTTTTTTGGTATAAGAAAATGCATGGAAAGAAATAATGCATTCAAGGGAGGAGCTTCTGAAATTGTTTTTGATCACATTTTATTTATGTACTGTAGATAAGTAGTTTAATTTCTAATTTGTTATATTTTCTAAAGATTTTTCTATGTGAAATATCAAGTGTTTTTCATTTTCAAATCGGTAGTCTTTGTCACTTGAAGAAATTGTGCACTAGCCCAAAGTTATGAGCTTTACTTTTTCACAAGCTCGTTTAGTGAATGCAAAACTTTCTGAAGTCACATTTTTTGATAAGTTGATTTCAAGGAATGCAACAACGTCGAAAATGTTGAGTAAGTCCAAAAAATTATGAAGAATGCTGTAGATTTTGGTCCAATTTTGCCAAATTTTAGATGAAAAGGCAGTTTGATATAATTCTTTGATTTTTAATGCCTAATATGTGGAATATTTTTGTGTACACTGAATTTTGTAAGTCGCAAGAATCAAACCTTTACGTAGTATAAGTGATGTATTGGTGGTCTATTTACAAGGACGTCTTCAAATTGGCCATGCATGATGTTTCGGGTCTAGATACAATATTGGGTTCTAGAAGATCCGCCGAACATAAGGCGTCACGGTGGTTTTTAAAAAATTTTAACTTTTTGAAATACCACCCGCGATTTTTTTCAGGGATAATGTTGGGGGACCCTTCTAGTATCTAAATCCGCAATCCGCAAAATCGAACGTCCAGCCGTTTTTTTTTTTCGACCTTTAAGTTTTTTTAACGATTTTTGAGTATATCTCGGTGTGTATATACATATTATGTACACATATATATGTATATACGTACATATACGATACCTTTCATATGCATGTATGTGTGTATGTATATATATATCCATATATATATATTACACATACATGCATATGAAAGTATGTGTGTATGTATATATATATCCATATATATATATTACACATACATGCATATGAAAGGTATCGTTTCCGCACCATTTATTTTTTAAAAAAATCGGTTTTTTCGTATTTAAGAAAAACACAAACAAAAACCGGAAACGAAAGTAGTCACTCCAGATGTGATTTTTGATTCTTAATCCGATTCCGGTATTAGAATTGCTCTATTACGTCTGGACTTTGAGATATCCTTACATATATGTTTAAAGAACACCATTTTTTTCCGATTTTTGAAGTTATATAACAAGATAAGATAATATTATGCCGTAGAATCTGGTATGACAGTTAATAGTCCTAGTTTTTTCCTTGAAAACTCAATCAAACCGATAACGAAATCTTTTTTTTTGTCGGAGATATCTTTGCCTAAAAAGTTGAAAAAGTGCAAAAACACGATTTTTGGCTATATTGGATGTTATATGCAGGACACACAAAATTTTTTTGGGAATTTCTATTACCAGAAGCATTTGGTACTATCTTTTGGCTTTAAATTGAGCTATCAAATGTTTATCTGCAATATTTTTCTGCAAAGTTATGTTAACTTTAAAATCACACCATGAAACTTAAAGCGAAAAATCACGGTTTTCGGCTATATTTGAGGTTGTATACAGTACGGACGAAATTCGTCTGCCAACCGAAGCATTTAAAACTATTCTTTATCTTTAAAATGAGCTAACAAGTGGTCTCTTGTAATTGTTTTCCACAAAGTTATGACCATTTAAAAATTACACTATGGAGTGCAAACTCACAGTGTACGAGTATTCCTTATATTACTGCAACATGTTGTCTTAAAAAACAACTTAAAATCCAGGTAGAGATAGATATGACATGCTCTCCCCAAGGGTTTATTTGACTGTACAATAAAATTAAAAAAAAAAAAAATTTCCCAAAACCGCAATAGTTATTTTACCAAGAAATAATATAAAATACGTATATCCCAAATGGATTTTACTTAATTTAAATTAAGCACTTATCTTCTCTTGATTCTACAAAATTATGAGAATTTTTAACATAAAATTTTATATGAATTTTATCTCCCTAGAAAATCGTTAAGTTAAATATTTACATACTAAGTAATATGCTCATTTTGAATTTTAATTAACTTCGGCTCTGTCACTGATTAAAATCTTAATATTTTATTACTTACGCACACACACACACCATGAGAGCAGTGAAAGCAGGCAGCAATGAGCTATGCTGCATCAAAGCTGGCTTTCATCTAATGTACCAACGAGTTTTTTTTTTTTTTTTTTTTTTTGTTAATTAAATGCCGTTTCTTGACAATGTCAACACTTGTACCCAAAAATTAAAAGGCAGAATATGAATTTTTTACACGTGTCAACGCAAACTAATAAAAGCGCCTAAAATTATGCCACAGTTGTTGTTAGTAAAATAAATGTTTAGGTCCATCCAGTGCGTGACTGTGTCGTGGTGGGCAGACAGTGCTGACGATAAAAATAAAACGTTTTATATAACGAAAATTATGGTTTAAACGTAACGCCACTATGGGGGTGAATAATACAAAGATTTTACCCATGTGTTGTGTTCGTGATATTAGGAATTTTTCGCATTTATTTATTATAGAGTCACCTTTGGGGTTATACTCCACATATATCTGGCTGTATATTTTCATAAGAATTTTTTATTGAAGAGCTGACAGCAATTCGTTGCCTCTTAAATGTCAATTGTAATATATTTCATCATTTTATCCTAAAAGAAAATGAAGCATAATTTTAGGAGCTCTTTGCTTATTACAACGCTAATCATGAATTCTATGATGCCAATATAAATATGTAATTCTGGCAATGCCATAGCAATCAGCGTATCTTTAATCTTTATAAATAAACAAGCATTCCTAGCCCGCTTCGCTAGGCATGTTATAGGCTAAACAGACTACTGATTAAATCCGGATTATAGACGTAATAATGCGAATCTTTTTATTGCATGATTTTATCCATTTTTGAAATACATAAGTACAATTTCATACCAGTTTACTAAAAGAAATTTCCCAATTCAGGGACCAAAAAATTCTAATTAGCTTTTCTGATGTTTCAGAATTTTTTGGCCGCTAAATTGGTAAATTTTTTTTTAGTCATGAAATTTATGTATTTAAAAAATTTCTAAGATCATGCAGTAAAAAGATTCGCATTATTACGTTTATAATCCGGATTTAAGCAGTTGTCTGTCTAGCCTATTAGTTTTGTTTTTTTCATTTCCAGTAACAATAAGATATAGATAGAACGTCACCAATAAAAATTTATGTATCAATGTTTCCAGGAAACCATCAATTAAGGCTAGTTATCTAGTCTACCATAGATTTTTTTTTTTTCTAGTATATGTATTCTTCGTTTTGAGTACGAAGCCTTCGGATGACCTTTGGAAAGTTTTGGGTGATCCAGAAAACTATCAATTAAAACTTGTTTATAGTACGCGTTAGATGTGACCTTCGGAAAACTTTGGGTGTCTGAAAAAACTATGACCTTTGGGAACCTTCAGGTAACCCAGAAAACTATCAATTAAAACTTGTTGAAAGTCCGCCATAGATATTTTTCTTCTACCATACCTAGATATTCTTCATTTTGAGTATGAAGCCTTTAGGGGATCTTCGGAAAACTGAGCTATTATGTTTAACACATTCATTTTTATATACCCAACGGGAAGAAATAAAGCTGCTTCCAAAAAGAGCGCAATAGAAGCACATCTCTGGTAACATAGAAAATTTTTCATTTTTTATTTTTTTTATTGGTTATAAAAGTTAATAAGTCTACCAAAAGTTACAAAAAAAAGTAATTTTTGTAAAGTGCGTATTTCGTATGCTTCCAAATGTGTGCTTCCACGGAAGCGTATTTGAAGCGTATTTCATGTGCTCCTGAAGATATGCATCTCCGCTAGGACATGCTGTGTTAAAAAAGATAAGCAGTAAGAACAGCACTGGAAGCAGCTTCTTGCTTCCCTAGAAGCGCAACTGAAGTCGTTTCAATGCGTTTCCGTTTCCCATTGGGTACATATATATTTATATATGGGATAGTAAAACCCATCCTTAAATTATGCAACAATTTTTTCGTGAAAATGCTCTAAGGCGTTGCAATAATGTGTTTTTCTGTTATTCTGCGAAATCTAGAAAGGATTGATCGCAGCTCTTTAGTTGACAACTTATAGCGCCATCTTATGAAAAATTTAATATCGTTTCACCAGGACGAGATGATTGAACCATCAGAAGTGGAACTCTGCGTAACTTGTGCAAAGTCGAAAAGGTTTATTTCTAAGAAAAGGTTTGTGTAGGAGGTGCGGGAGCCATGTAGATAGTTCCGATTATGCTCGTCAGGTGGGTAAAAAAGCGCGCCACCTGTTGCGTATGAAGTGAAGCTTTGCAAGTTAAAACCATCAGCGCCATCTAATGGGAAATAAAATATTGGAACTTTTAGCGGCGTATAGTTAAAAAAAGTTAAGCAAAAGCATTTACCAGATGCGGCAAGATGGTTCATACTATGCAGCAGAAGCTTAATTCTATCTATTTGCTGCAAAATCAATAAAGTTCGTTCTTATGATATATAGCTGTTTTGAGAACCATCGAGAAGGTTCAAATTATGACCATCAGATGAGTATAAAAGCGCTTAAAAGTTTTAATGGAAAGCTAGTTTCTCTATATTTGACTTCAGTCTTTGAATTGTGTGTGACTATTGTGAGGAACAGTATGCTAAAAACTTATGCTAAGGACAATGGCAATGTTAAGCGATTCGAGCTTAAAGTCACTTTTAGCTCAAATTTCGCGACTTAAATTTTGTTCTTTTCGTTTTAGCAAAATCTTAAACTTTTGGAAAAACATTTTCTTTATATTCAATTTTAACACCATTTCACATCCAAAACTCTACATTTTCTTAATGCAACCGCAAATTAAAACACGTAAAGTGTTGTGTGTGTGCGCTCACAAAACCAGAAATCCTTAAGGCTTTCGAGATGATAATAATTTGAAAAGGATTCTTTTTTTTTATTTATTCCACCCATTTAAAATCAGAAAACCATTTTGCACATGTGCGTACTTACAATGGCGATGGCGCGGTTGTTGTGATACGTCTGTTTCAAATGCTATCCTTTGGCTCAAAAGGTCATAGTGTAAAATCATACTGCTTTTTCATTTTTATTTTGGAAAGAAAATCCTCGGAAGAACTCAAGTGGAAATTTGTTAATTTTGCATTTTTATGCAAAAGGCACAAGATATTATTGCCATTTTTTTATTGACAAAAATGAGCATTGTTGAATTGCCTTCTCATAAGGATCTCGTACCATTTTTTATTTTTTATTTTTTTTTTCAATCTGTGCTATAAAACTTTATTTTTAAATTCTCAAAGGTTTTATTAGCATTAAATAAAGTGCACTCTATTAGCATTATTTGGAGCTAGTCGCTCGTATCTTTTTAAAGTTATAAAAATTTAGTGGCCTAAGTTACTGCGGCTAGAAACGTTTAAAAAGTCTTCAAGGAGCAATTTAACACTTAGTAAAAGGTCTTCTTTAGTATCCGACGCAATTTTCATTCATCAGTATGGCAAAAGTGATAACAAATACAATGCAGAAATAAAAATTGCATTTGAAAAATAATTGCACTTTTGAAAACAACATCAAAACATGTATCAGTATGGTAAATTTTATGGTAATCGAACTAAAAATGTGGAAATGCAATTCCATTGTATGGAGTGACAGCACTGTGCGCCATTTTGTTTTCGAAATTTGGTCGTTATGCAACAAATCATTGAGAAAATTGTCCGCCATTTTGTTTTCAAAAAAGTTGATCCAGAATTTAGAATCATCGACCTCAAAAACCACCCTAGGCACAATTTTTTGTAATATAATCATTTTTTGATAAAATTATTCGCGATTTTGGATCCGCCATTTTTTCTTTCAAAGAAGTTGACCCCGAATCTGGAATCAGCAACCTCAAAAACCTGCTAGCCCCAATTTCATGGTGATATGTTTTTTTTTTTGAAAAAACTTTCCGAAATTTTGGACTCGCCATTTTGATTTTTAAAAAATGCTTTCCAGATTAGTAATAAGCGATCCCAAAAACATAAATCTGATTTTTTTTTATACCCTACACCCAGGGTATATTCACTTTGTCCTTCCGTTTGTAACGTAGAAAAGGAGGCGTGGCAGATATAGAAAAGTAAATATATTCTTGATCAGCGCCACCTCCTGAGTCGATAAAGCCGTGTCCGTTTGTCTGGTTGGCTGGGTGTGCGAGGAAATACATTTTTTGGGAAAACTGAGCAAGATAACTCAATGAAATTTAGCATACTGCCTCCGTCGTCAAATTAAGATCGTGGGATTGAAAATGGACGAAATCGGTAAATGAATACGCCTACCGTCCATACAAAAAATATATCTAGAATGCAACTCTAAGAGTAGTTTTCACGACAATGCAATCAAAATTCACATAAATACTACGAATTGCAAGCGCAACCTATGAGAAAAAACTAAGCGAGTTCGGGCAAGAGATCGTGGTACTTCCCATATAAGCAAAAGCTTCAAAACGCTATACTGAAAGCGTTTTTTAAGATAATCGAACTAAATTTTACTCAAACAATAAGAAGTATAAGTGCAAAGTCTCAACAAAATTGGGCGAAATCGGACCAGAGGGCGTGACACCTTTCCTATAAGTAAAAGTTTCAATAACTATACCTACTACAAGAGTTTTTGAGATAATCCAACTTAATTTCACTCAAATACTAAGGACTATAAATGCACCCCCTGTGTTAAAACTAGACGAACTCGGACAAGAGGGCTTAGCACCTCCGATATAAACAAAAGGCTTAAAACGCTATTCTGAAAGGGTTTTTCAGATAATCCAACCAAATTTCACTCAGACATACACTGGTTCAAAATCTTTAAAAGCTGGCCAAAAGTCAAAAAAAAAAATGATACAGTTATTTCTACAACGCTCTTGAGATATCTCCAAAAGTACGCTTGTCGGACGTAAAATTCTGTGAGTTGACGGTAAAAATTAAGTGTTCACTGTAAAAATTGTGTGGTTACTGTAAAACTGAACCGATTTGAAGATTTGAAAATGAAATCGCTTCGTAAAAGGAGCACTGTAGATCCTTTAAGCTCAAAACTTGCTAAAGATTATAATTTTTTGACAATTATGATTAACCTAAAATCAAATTATTTTACAAAATCAGTTAGCAGTGGTTATAAAAAAAGACTAGAACTAATTTATACCGCGACATACAGCGAACATTTTTTTTGGTTTAAAAAGACTGAAACCTTTCTAACACATATAAAAAAATTGAGGTGCCTTTTTTAGCCTTTTTTGCTTGGCACAAACTTTTCTGAGGCGCCCATAAGAAAATTTAACTCATATTGCTTGCCAAGTGTCAATATGTGTTGCTCGTCCGAAATGATAAGATTTTTATATTATTATACAGCTTATACTCCATAGTCAAGGAATCTAATACTCATTTCCATGTAGATCAATTTACCATTGCACACAACTCTGTCAAAGTCAAAGTTTTGAAATAAATTTTTAAAAAAGATACCAAAATTGTTTTTTTGCCATTTCGAGTCCGCCATTTAGTTTTCTTAAAAATACTGCAGTGTAGGGTATTTAATGTTTGGCCAGGCCAAAAGTTTCACCCTCACTAGTTTTGTATTAAAAATAAGTTATTACCTGGTCAGCGTTGCCTCACCTTTGGCGTGGTGCCTTTTGGATATGTATCAAATCTTATTCATCTGCGTCAAATATTTAGTTTCATAGCAATGATAAATTTTTTCCAGGGTCTGGTGTCGCCAATTATTCTAGATGATGCTATTTTGTTCGCTACCCTTTACATTTACAACAAACTTCTGCCATATGCTTAGAACAGTTTCGGAGAAATTTATTTTTTTTTTTCTTAGGGGAGTGGCATCGCCCAATTTTTCTAATGAGTATTATTTGGCTAAGTGCCCTTTACATATGTATCAAATATCTTTCCAATGCGTCAAACAGTTTCTGAGATGTGTCGAATTTTACTTTTAGGAGAACGGAACCGCACATTTTTCTACCCTTTAACCTTCCCCTAGCCTAAATTAAAATACTCTGAAAACTTCATCGAAATCAGTCTAATGGTTTTCGAGTATGTATATAAAAAACTAACACACAGATAGACAAATAAACAAACAAACAAACTACAATTCTTTTATATAAGATAACCTGGAAATAGTGATGAGCAAACCACGACAAAGACCAAGACCATAGCAGTCTTGGTTTTGCTCTTGTTCTTGCACATTGAGTCTTGGTCTTGGTCTTGACGTTGAGTCTTGGTCTTGATCTTGCTCACTAAGTCTTGCTCTCGGTCTTGGTCTGGGTCTTGAAAAAAATTCTAGAGAAATTGAGTATTCAAAATATCAAAACCACATGTTTCCAAAGCAGTTGGGTTTTTAAGATGCCAAAATTCTAATTGAGAGATGATCTTATCTTTGAAACTACAAATTACCAAGACTGAAAAGCAGTCTTGGTCTTGACGATTATCGTGAGCAATACCAAAACCATAACAGTCTTGGTCTTGGTCTTGCAGAATTAATAAGACCAAGAACAAGACGCAAGACCAAGACTAATTTTGCTCATCACTACCTGGAAACAGTTATGATCGGCTAGAATTGAATTCTAGTGCACTGTGTGGCATTCAGTAGCTTGAAAGATATCACATAATACTTACCATAAAATCCTAGATTAAAATAGTACCAAAAAGGTTAAACAATTTTATGTAAATATAGGGGAGATTTGTGTACTTTGGTTAGCTTTTAAGTTTTTTCAATGTGGTGGATTCCCCAAAAAAGTTTCCTTTGGTTTTTGAGTAAGTTATATTTCTATAATGCTTGCAGCATCAAATGACGTGACATTGATATTTCTGTGTCCTACCATTGAGTAGAAATATTACTTTTTCCGTTCCAATCTCAAACGGTCCAAGGTACACTTGCATGGTGTCAAAAATAAAAGAGAAAACATTTTATATAGGTAATAAATTATGAAAGAACCATTTATTATGTGATCAAAAGTAACATTTTTTTCAATAAAAATAAAAAATTAATCATAAATAAAAATTATAACACAAAAAAATCCGCTTAAAAAAAAAAAAACAATTAATCCAGCAAACACTGGCTGTAAATAAATACATAAACACCTTAAATAATAACAAAAATATTACATTGAAAGCCGATCATTGCTTCCTTGTTGCCCGTCGAAAAAGGCTTGCTGGTCAAAAGCATAGGTCCAAGGTACACACAGACAGTATGTCTTAAAAACTGTCAACTAACATAATTTATATTAATGAAAATACATCTGAAACACACTAAAAGCTTAAAACAATACCTAAACTTCCTTCCTGATGTTGTAAAACTTAAATATTTCAAGTAAGTTTCTCACAAAACGTTATGAACTTTACTCCAAAAACTAATTTTTACACACCAAAAACACTTTCTCCGTCACTTTGTACACACGCATAAAGCTTAACGGTCTGAAGTCTCCTGATATCTGTCAGCAGTATGAGTGGAAAATTCCATAGAAGAACATTATCATCCACATGTTGAGAGGCAACCGATACTCGGACCGAGGTACTCTCGGACCAAGGTACACACATCTCCCCTATTATTTGTCTAGTTTTAAATAAACACATTTTGATGATATTGGAATTATTTGCTATTTTTTACAATCCACAGGTCAAAAATTTAAAAATTTATAGCGACAATTTAAAGCATAAATTTCAAAATAATGTCACAAAATTTTAAATGCCACAAAAAAAAAACCTTAAAAGATTTTTAAATTCAAAGTCTCTACAGCTTTAGCGGCAAAAAAAAACAAACAAAAACTGCAGCCCAAAGCAATAAACCTGCCAAATGTGACCCTGAAAGGAACACTCACACTGCAGTGACACAAACACACACAAAAACATAAAACAAGAGACAACACTCACATGACGACCACAAAAAATTATAATGAATACAACAGCCCACATACAAAACCACAATAACACAAAACCGCCAAACCCAACAGAGTAAAGGAACACACCTTCAACATATGCGGCAGCAAAAACCAAATTGTGTGCGTCAACATTTTTGTGTGCGTTTTTTTTTTAGTGCGAAAGACCATTTGTCGGCCATTTTGTGTCCCATTTTTATCGTTATATTTTATGCGTTTAAAGATGAACCCTGCGAGTTTTTAGTTCTCCAACCACCACCACCTTTTTTTTGTTCGTTCGACAACTCTTACGTAACGACGCCAAAACTCGGTCAGGCGTTAAATGTTGCAAGCGTTAAATGCTTCAAAAGCTTTGGTTGTATGCAAATTTTTTATTCGTGCGTTAAATCATTACGGCGACGATGATTTGTTTGACATTACGCTCCTGACATTAGCATTCAAAATCGTTGAACTAATTTTTTTCACTGCATTAATATTGAAATGATTTTTGTAAAATTAATATTTGAATAAAAATTATACACGACGTCGTTTGTGTGTGTGTGTTCTGCTGTAATTGCGAGTTAAAGCATATTACCAGAATGAATTGCCATCATCGAATGCGTTGAATTTGATTTCATAATTTTCCCAATCCATCCAATCCACACTTTTTTCCTAACACAATGTTACACTAAGAGAGAAAAACACATAGTTGGAATCTTCTTTATGGTTATTGCAACAGCTATCCAAACCTTCTATGTTTAATTCACCTTATGATAAACACATACATTTACATACTTTGAACTGTATAAACCGTCTCGACGTATCTGCTAGTTGCTTTTGTTTATTTTTATACTCGTTTTACATTGTGCTTTGTTCCTCCTTAACTAAATGACAGACTTGCGTAAGATGACACTCAAACTCATTTTTCATGGTGGTTATGGCTGTGAGCCATCAGGCTTTATTTATATGATTTTGCATTTTCTTTAGGGATGTTATGGAGGTGGTTTTACCGGAATCAGAGTCTGAACAGAATATTTAAAACCTGATTTTTTGAGTCGGAAGTCAGAGTCGGAAGTCAAAATCAATCTGAAGTTCATACCTTTCAGAATCGGAATCGAAGTTCATACCAAATTTACTTTGTAACAATAATGGTAGATTTCTGCGACCTGCTTATTGTCTTAAAGAAGTGCGCGGTATTACGCCGCACCCAAAAAAATCTTATTCATTCTGTCTCTGAAGTTATTTGATGCAGATGATTGAGTTATGGGCCATTGGAAAAGATTATTCATACCTCCTAAACAATTTTATGCATATGCATGAGATTTGGTACATCTGTAAAAGGTACTGCGAAAAATAACATCAACTGAAAAAGTGGGCGGTGACATGCCCCCCAAAACACAGTTCATGTCATATCAGAAATTATTTGACACAGATGAATGGGATTTGATTCATACAAGTATGTGTGTAAAAAAAAAACTTAGAGACGATTAACATTCGCTGAAAAAGTTTTTAGCGACACTAAAACCCAAATTTGTCACATTTTTCTGAAACTAAGCATTAGATGTATGAAAAAATGGGCGTTGTCACACCAACATTCATCTAACCTTTATGGATTCATAAGCTATCAGACTGAAAATGTGACTCTAACTAGTGTTAATTTGGGGGAAATTTGTGTATGGCAAAAGCGTTGGTGCAACACTCTCACATACTATAATTCAGAATATATGGGTGACTCTCCAAAAAATGTACCATTCAATGTCCCGGGGCTCAAAACCATGTTTAAATTTAAAGTTTGATATTATAACTATTTGATTCAGATACTTAAAAAGAACTTATATACGAATGGCTTAAAATAAAAAAAAATAAAAATTCTAATTATATTACTACGAAATTTAAAATGGTATAGTATAGTATAATTACTACGAAATTACAACATAAAGTGTTAAAAAATAAATTTCCCTGCTATCCCCTACGATTTTATTTGTATATCGGTATTTCCACAGAAAAGCAAGCCGAGAGCCAAAAAATTAAATCATTATATTTCCGAAACTATTTAACGTGCATGAGTGAGATTTGGTATATATGTAAAAAGCACCAAGACACATAATGTGTACTGGATAATATGGGGTATCATGCCACCACAAAAATCACTTCATCATGTCATGAATGAGAAATGAGAAAATTAGTCGAATTAAAAAACTCTTGTAGATTTTGCAGATCTTTTAACTTTTATAATGCACTTAAAAATCACTTCCGTTTTTCGTGTGTCTGCCTTAACATTTGCATGTATATTGAAACAGTTCTGTCGATCCGGCGCATCTTTTACACCATACAAAATGCTACTTAAGTGCTGCACAAAAATCCAAAAAGGAGAGCAATTTTCGTTGTCTTTTTATACCCTACACCCAGGGTATATTCACTTTGTCCTTCCGTTTGTAACGCAGAGAAGGAGGCGTGGCAGGTATAGAAAAGTATATATATTCTTGATCAGCGTCACCTCCTGAGTCGATATAGCCATGTCCGTCTGTCTGGCTGGCTGGCTGGCTGTGTGTTGAAATACACTTTTTGGGAAAACTGAGCCAGATAATTCAATGAAATTTGGTACACTGCCTCCGTCGTCAAAGTTAGCTCGGGGGATTGAAAATGAGCAAAATCGGTCAACGGACACGCCTACCGCCCATACAAAAATTATATTCAAAATGCAATTTTAGGAGTATTTTTCACGACAATGCAACCACAATACATATAAGTACTACGAATTGTAAGCGCAAGCTCTGATAAAAATTTGAGCGAATTCGGACAAGAGGGCGTGGCACCTCCTATATAAGCAAAAGCTTCAAAACGCTATACTGAAAGCGTTTTTTGAGATATTCGAACCAAATTTGACTCAGACACTAAGAATTATAAATGAAAGCTCTCAGCAAAAATTGGGTGAAATCAGACAAGGGGGCTTGGCACCTCCCATATAAGCAAAAGATTCAAAATGCTATACTGAAAGAGTTTTTTGAGATAATCCAACTAAATTTCACTCTGACACTAAAAACTATAAATGCAAGCTCTGAACAAAAACTGGGTGTACTCGGACAAGAGGGAGTGGCACCTCCCATATAAGCAAACTTTTCAAAATACTGCAGTGTAGGGTATTTATTTTTTGGCCAGGCCAAAATTTACACCCTTACTTGTTTTTTTTTTTTTTGGTTTTCTTCACGTTAAAATTGTACGATTGTCCCGTTCGTCATCAAATGCCCATATAAATATATTTCAGGTACTGCTCTTTGAAAAAACTTTTTTTATATAGAATTGATATACATAAAAGTTGGTCCCTCATTTTAGACTATTTCCACTCAGTTTATCTTATTCTATCTGCAATATTTTTAAACGTTGAGTAAAAAGAGAACTGAAAGTGAAGGGAAAGGGAAGACTCAGTTCATTTTTAACTCATTAAGTTGTTTTTTTCGATAGCGGGTGTTAGTGCCTTTTTTATTTTCTTAAAAAGTTTTGAAATTTTGTAAAGAACGCAAGTGTATGTCATTCCCCGTGTAAGGAATGCAAATGTGTGTCATTCTCCCTGTACGTTTTTTTTATATTATTAAACATATTATTTTATCATTATATAATCAATAAACAATCCACCAGTTTCAATTTTTTAAAAAATAATTGCTATTTTCATTGTGATATTACTGTTTTTGCAACGTTTAGTCATTCTCCCGCATAGTGATTCTCCCGTCAAATTTACTAATGGAGAATGGTTCCCTTAGATGACATTGTTGTTTATTGAATTGTCCAATTAATTTTCATTTTTATGATAATGGGCATTAATTCTTACTTTTTTTGACAAAACCGATATTTTTGGTTGCAAAAAAGCTCAGGTGAACTTTTTTTAAAATTGTACGTAACTTTTGGTAATGCCAACCGGTGTTTTTGTTAGTTTTTCTTAAAATCTCTTATAATTTTTACTTTTTTGACTCAATTAAAATTTATGTTGGTTTTTTAAAAAGTTTATTAAAGCGTTTTTAGACTAACATTTTATTTTAAGTCCGCCAAGTCCGAGTGACCTTTGATCTACCTTAAATCTTCTGTTTTCGTAAATGTTCTTATTTCAAATAAAATTAATTAATTTAGTCCTCTCACAAAAGTAGTTCCTAACATTAATTCATTTTTAATCCCTAAATTGATTTTCGCCGAATTTTCGACATTTTTTTCCAACAGCTTCTTTTATCACTGCTTAGATAACTATCACCATTAACTTGTTTACACACTACTATCATTGCTGGGCATTTTCAATTTTCAAACACATCGACACAAACTGCAAAAAATGGCTGACTTCCGTTTGGTGTTGCCAACAATGCCAGCAAACGGTTATGGTCCGTTTTTTGTTCATTTTGTTGTTGCGCGTCGCTCTGTTGTTTCAAGTGGGCAATTTAAATTTCGATAGCTTTAAAATTTTAATACTTTTTTCCCCCTTTTGTTTGATGAAAAACTATAAACTCTTGCACTCTCTTGCATTCGCATAAAGTTTGGTCAAGTGCTGTCAAGTGATAGATAAAGTGTGGGTTAAGCAAAAATATTCTCCGAAGGCAAATGAGTGTGAGAAGAACTAAAGTGTATTCTTGGCTTTAGTGAAATTTTGCGTTGCTCTTTTGCGCCACTTCCCCCGCCCCCCTTCGTGACCGCTCCTATAAAATTTAAAATTGTAATAGAATTCTCTAAGTGTTGCGCTGTTGAAGTGAGTGAGATTTGAGCCAACGAGTTTCAACTTTACTAAAGTAAAGTTTTAATTGGTTTTATTAGATTTTAAGTAATTTAACTTAGGGGAATGTATACACTCGACTTTATACATATTTCAAAAGAATTAAGCATATTGTCTATTTTATTCAAAAAAATCATGGCAGATTTTGGTATTCAATTTTAAGTTTTTAATTTTGGTTTCTCCATACTTTTGCGCCCGCTTAAAATGCTCGGCTAATTAAAGCCCTTGGCAATGTCTGTCAAAAAGCTTTAATTTGTACAATATACAGCTTGTTATTAAATATAATTGCACAACAGAGGGCACTGTATGTACCTATATATACATTTAAATTTTGTTTAGATACAGCGCTGAGTCCCCGCGGTGTTGAGTGTAATTTAAATAAAATGCGAAAAACTTTTCAGTCTTTTTTTTTTTTCTCTCTGATTAGCGCGCACATGTCATTGTTGTTTTTGCTCAGGGGATTAGCCTACGTAATTTTGTAACGTTTTTTTTAAATTTGTTTAAATTCTAGTTACTCCTCATCTGTGTAGGTGATAATACGTATAAGCCATAATGTGCGCAGCAAGCATCAGCTTCAACCTTAAATGACTTTGTGCTTTTAATTAAGTGATTTGCAAGGAATCGCTAGAAATCGTCTATTTGAGCTAGATATGAGCAAGATAAAATTTTTGTTAATTTCATAAAGATAAAGTGAATCTAGATCGTACTAATCGAATATGACCAATGGTCATTGACCATGGGGGTGCAAAACATCATGAAGAAGAAATATAGGCCTAATTGATTATCGGACATCAATTGTCGAAGTTATGGAAAAAATATCATTTTGGCTATCTTTAGAGTGGACCAAAAAAAAATTTTTTTTTTTGTTTCCCAAATACCTACTCTCAAGATAAGCCTTCAAATAAGGAGCGGTTTTTCCAAACTTTTTTTTTTCTGTAAGAAGACTGAACCTAGTAGGTACCTTTGCCTCAAAACTTGCTCGCTCTTAACGTAAACTTTTTAGTATTTCCTACACTTCCAGTGCATTTCCAACCTAAATCAACAAAATGTTGTTGAAACATTAAAACTACGAATATCTCACTAAAAACCAATAAAATACTATAACTAAAATTGCCTTAAAGACTACAACGTAGCCGAAACCATTAAAGTAACAAAAATCACGTTGAAATCAGCAAAATGTTGCTGAAACCATTAGAATCAGGAAAATCACCGTAAAATTTACTAAATCCATTTAAATCAACAAAATGTAGCTGAAAGTATAAATCAAGAAAATTGCCTTAAAATCAACAAAATGTTGCTGAAACCATTTAAATAAAAAAGTTGCCTTAAATCAACAAATTGTTTATGAAACCATAAAAATCAGGAAAACCGCCTTAAAATCAACAATATATTGCTGAAACCATTCAAATCACCTTATAATCAAAAATGTTGCTGAAACCATTAAAAAAACATAAATTATCTTAAAATCAGCAAAATGTTGCTGAAATCTTTAAAATAACAAAAAGATCCTTCAAATAGAGAAATTGTTGCTGAATCTTTTACCATAACAGAAATCGCCTTAGAATTAACAACTTATTGCTGAAACCATTTAAGTTACAAAAATAATTAAAACATCAACAAAATGTTGCTGAAACAATGTCAACAAAATTTGCCGAAGCATTACAATGAAGGAAATCGACTTAAGCCCCACAAAATGTTGCAAAACATTAGAATCAGAAAAATCGCCTTAAAGTCAACTTAATGTTGCGGTAACCATTTAAATAACACAACATAAGTTCAACAAAATATTGGTGAAACAATAAAATTACTGAAACCAAAACAAAAATCACCTCAAAATAGACAAAATGTTGCTGAATCTTTTGTCATAATAAAAATCGCCTTGGAATCAACAACATGTTGCTGAAACCATTAAAATTACATAAATAGTTAAAACATCAATAGAATGTTGCTGAGATAATTAAAATTTCAAAAATCGCCATAAAATCAACAAAATGTTGCTGAAACCATTATGAAAATAACTAAAATTTTCTTAGAGTCAAAAAAATGTCTTAGTATCATAAAATAAAACGCCTTAAAATCAACAAAATGTTGCTAAACCATTACAATAACGAAAATCGTCTTAAAGTCAACAAAATAATGCTGAAACCATTAAAACAACGAAAATTGCCTTAAAGTCAACAAAATGCTGAAATCATTAAAAGAACTAAAATCGCCTTAAAATCAACAAAACGTTGCTGAAACCAATAAATAACTATAATCGCCTTAAATGTTGTTGAAACCATTTAAATAACTAAAATCGTCTTAAAGTCGACAAAATGTTGCTGAAACCATCAAAACAACAAAATAGCCTTAAAGTCAACAAAATGTTGCTGAACCCATTGAAACAACAAAATCGACTTAAAGTCAACAAAATCGTGCTGGAATCATTAAATTAACTAAAATCGCCTTAAATCAACAAAATGTTGCTGGAACCATTTAAATAACTAAAATCGTCTTAAAGTCAACAAAATGCTGCTGAAACCATTAAAAAGATAAAATCGCCTTAAAATCAACAAAATGTTGCTGGAATCATTAAAATAACAAAAATCGCCTTAAATTCAACAAAATGTTGCTGAAACCAATAAATAACTAAAATCGTCTTAAAGTCGGCAAAATGTTGCTGAAACCATTAAAACAACTTAAATCGCCTTTAAGACAGCAAGATGTTGCTGAAACATTAAAGTAACGAAAATCGCCTTTAAATCAACAAATGTCGGTAAAATTATTAAAACAGCAGAAACAGTCTTAAAGTCAACAAAATGTTGCTGAATCTATTAGTATCATAAAAAACGCCTTTAAATCAACAAAATGTTGCTAAACCATTATAATAACGAAAATCGTCTTAAAGTCAACAAAATGTTGCTGAACCCATTGAAACAACAAAATCGACTTAAAGTCAACAAAATCGTGCTGGAATCATTAAAATAACTAAAATCGCCTCAAATTCAACAAAATGTTGCTGAAACCAATAAATAACTAAAATCGTCTTAAAGTCAACAAAATGTTGCTGAAACCATTAAAACAAAGAAAATCGCCTTTAAGACAGCAAAATGTTGCTAAAACATTAAAATTACGAAAATCGCCTTTAAATCAACAAAATGTTGCTGAAACCAATAAATAACTATAATCGCCTTAAATGTTGTTGAAACCATTTAAATAACTAAAATCGTCTTAAAGTCGACAAAATGTTGCTGAAACCATTAAAACAACAAAATAGCCTTAAAGTCAACAAAATGTTGCTGAACCCATTGAAACAACAAAATCGACTTAAAGTCAACAAAATCGTGCTGGAATCATTAAATTAACTAAAATCGCCTTAAAATCAACAAAATGTTGCTGGAACCATTTAAATAACTAAAATCGTCTTAAAGTCAACAAAATGCTGCTGAAACCATTAAAAAGACAAAATCGCCTTAAAGTCAACAAAATGTTGCTGGAATCATTAAAATAACAAAAATCGCCTTAAATTGCTGAACCCATTGAAACAACAAAATCGACTTAAAGTCAACAAAATCGTGCTGGAATCATTAAATTAACTAAAATCGCCTTAAAATCAACAAAATGTTGCTGAAACCAATAAATAACTAAAATCGTCTTAAGTCGGGCAAAATGTTGCTGAAACCATTAAAACAACTTAAATCGCCTTTAAGACAGCAAGATGTTGCTGAAACATTAAAATAACGAAAATCGCCTTTAAATCAACAAATGTTGGTAAAATTATTAAAACAGCAGAAACAGTCTTAAAGTCAACAAAATGTTGCTGAATCTATTAGTATCATAAAAAACGCCTTAAAATCAACAAAATGTTGCTAAACCATTACAATAACGAAAATCGTATTAAAGTCAACAAAATGTTGCTGAACCCATTTAAACAACAAAAACGACTTAAAGTCAACAAAATCGTGCTGGAAATCATTAAAATAACTAAAATCGCCTTAAATTCAACAAAATGTTGCTGAAACCAATAAATATACTAAAATCGTCTTAAAGTCAACAAAAATGTTGCTGAAACCATTAAAACAAAGAAAATCGCCTTTAAGACAGCAAAATGTTGCTAAAACATTAAAATTACGAAAATCGCCTTTAAATCAACAAAAATGTTGGTAAAATTATCAAAACAACAGAAACAGTCTTGAAGTCAACAAGATGTTGTTGGAAGCATTTAGATGAAAAAATCCGCTCAAAATCAACAAAATGTTGCCAAAACCATAAAATAGCAGAAATCGCCTTAAGAATGCGTACGAAGTACTTCACGCTTTTTATCTTCAGACTGTCTATTTTGCCTATATTAGACCATAGTTGACATTACCTCTGTAATGTTATAGCTTACAATAAATAGTATTTTTGACTTTACAAAGGATTATTTAACAATTTACAAAGCTTGCGTACTCATTTACTCAGACTTATTCTACCTACCTAACGTGCCACAAAGTATGCAACACAATTTTACACATACTCTCTATAAGGTTAACTATAGCCAGCGAAGTGTGTCATGAGAAATATTTGCACAAGCTTTGCTTAATTCCACATTGTATGAAATTAAAGCTGAAGAAGAAAAAAAAACGCATAAAATCATAATTCGAATAGTAGGGAAAAAGCAGATTTTTGCACTTGAAACAAAACATCCTTGTCAGCAGTATTAAATCCTGTAGTCCTGACACGTACACGCGTGTTTTGTCAGCGAGCATCTAAGTATGTATATGACATGTGATGGTATGTAATACAATGTTATATATGTTAGTATTTGTCTCTTATTCATATGTGTTAGTAGTCTCGTGCACACATACACTAATAATAATCAGATTATCAGCATCTAAATAAATAGCAGTAACAACAATAGCAAACAATCTTACAGAATAATGACAGCAAAATCATAATGCGGTTAGAGTGGTTGATGCAAGATAAACGCATACATACACTCACATATAAGTATGATGATTTACCAAGAAATATAGGGATAAAAAATGGAATTCAATATCTAAATTGAAATACACTTATCATCATAAGCAATAACTTTCTATTTACACTCTTAAAGATGGAATTTCTGGTTAAATTATTTTAATTTCCAAGAATTTGCAATGTATGTAGAAGAAATATAAGAAGTAATGTTTAAACTTTAAAATGGTGGAAAAGTTGACAATTTATCGTAATTTTGTGAAAATTATAGCCATATCAAAATAATTACCTAATTACGTACATTTCGTAACATTTAGTGCATGGAAAAATAAATTCTTTTAGAAAAAATGAACAAAAATATCAAACGAAAACAATGGTGGCAGGTTTTTGCATAAAAAAGTCCATACAAAACAGGATAAATGGACAATCAATAAAAAAATAACTGTACCAATCGAATATGGCCTCGGAGGTCTAAGCATGCCCTTAATTAAGCCATTTACAACGATTTTAATTTCTAGACATCAGATATCAACTGCCAAAATTATGGAAAATATACATTTTGGCTGTTTCTAGATAAAAACAAAAAAAATTTTGTTTCCCAGATAACCAAAAAGTTCTAAGAGAACCTTCCAATTAGAGATAAAATTAGAAAACTTTCAGTATACTACCGAAACTATCAGTTAAAAAGCTCTCAGAGAATAAATTTAGCAATTTAATTGAATGGCTATAGATAAAGCTATATAAAGCTATAATGGTCTGATAAGAAGTTGGAGTGTTGGCGAAAAATATTCAAGCTAATGGATCTAGCTCATTAATATCTGCAGATAGAAGCTAAGTCGTACTTCGTTGAACTCTTACTAGTAGCTCCAAGGCTACTTTGGAGCCTCGAGACACGTGAAATAATTATTTTATTGAAGAAACAAATCGTCCGTAGCCAAGAGCCTTTTGAAACAACATCTGAAATGTGAATGGATACTGGAAAAATTCTTGCGATCGTTTTTTAAAATGAAATTTTATCGAAAATTCTTAAAAACAAGAAAAGCAATTCTCAAAGCAAAATAGAAAAAATTTATTAACAAATTTTATTTGTTTTTACATACGTACCAAATTCCATAAATTTTTGTCGAATTGGGCACGACCACCGTAACGTTACGTTTACATGCACATTTTTGCTCTCATCACCTCGAGAAATAATCAATCATCATGATTTCTTAAATGCATATAATAAGGCTCCCTAAGACTAATATTTCATAGGAACCAAGTTTTTGCCTATCACTTATGGCTTTGGAGTTATAAGAGAGCCGTTGGTAACGTTATTTTTTTTTTTTTTTTTTTTTGAGGTAATTTTCGAGGTCAGTGTTCATTTTCTAAAAAGTCAACGAATCTAGTAAAGTGTTTTCCCGAGCACCTTCTATAACTTGAAGATAAAGGATAAAAGTTACGATTGAATTTAAAATTGCGTTGGTAACATTATGCAAAAGCGTTGGTAAAGTTATGCATACGAATTTCCATAAATAAATTGAAGGCCAATAAAGCCAATCAGTTCAAACATAGATAAAAATGAAAAATATGTGAAAATTTCATTCCTTGGAAGGTTCCCGTTTACACTACATTACAAATTTTTTGCTCCAAGACCTCGATGCATTTTTTTTTTGTAATTACGATTTCTCCCAAACGGATGAAGCTGTCTGCGTGAAACTTGGTACAGATGACACTTAGAGCCATCTTCTGATCAGAATTTAAAATGAGCGTGATATTGTCGCTATCTGTACCAAATTCCATGCATCTAGCTGAATTCGTCTGGCCGCCAGTCTGGGTTCAATAAAAAAATTGAAATCGAAAATAAATTTTTCCTGGTTTTGTTTTTTAAGCTAGTAGTGCAGGCAAATTAGGTAAAAACAGGTATTCATTTCTAATTTTGTTGAACATGCACCGATTTTGATCCGATAGGGCTCATTTTGTTCGTAATAAAATTTAAAACAAAATCAATACATTAGTTTTTTCCGGTCTTACCCCAAAATTTCTTTAGTCCCCCGTGAACCCTCAAAATCGAATAAATTCAATAAAACTGTTCTAAAATGCTTACAAATGGAAATTTATGCTATTCATGGGGTTCTCTAGATTGCTGAATCCAAATATGATGTTGGAAAATGAAAAAACTCAAAATGGCGCCCGGAAAACTGCGTACATACCCATTTTAAGCACCAAAAATGGGAAAAAATCGTTACGGAGGGTTTTAGCCTAAAAGTCTTGTTACTTTGAATGAATTTATACGGTCGGTGTGGTATATTGTTTTTTATACTATAAAAAGTAAAGCTTATCAAACATTTTTTTGTGTTTTTGATTTGTTTATTATTTAAGCAATAACTATAAAAAGTTAATACAACTCAAAATTAAAAATATTTGTAACATTTTGCAAACCATTTTTTCTAAACTAATTTGAGGTCGTTGAACACGAAAAACGCATTTATTTTTTTTTCCTTGCCGCCGTTCCCGAGTTATTCGTTAATTTATATTTTTGAGATTATAGCTTCATATACATCAATATATTTCTATGACGCCAAGTCCGATCAATTTTATTTTTCCACGATTACAAAGAGTGATTAATGTTGCTTCTAACAAGTATACTAATGATAAAGCTCCGATCAAAATTGACTGAGTTATAGCAGGAAAAAGTTTGAAATTTAATAAATTTTTAAATTTTTCATATCAACTTCAAATGAAACACTTCGTTTTTGGCATATATTTTGTTTTAAATAAAATTTTTTAGAAATTTTATTAAATGGCGCATATAATTGCAAACATTTTAAGCCTATGTTGAGTAAAATCGAATGAAATTTCCAAAAGTTATTAGGGTTTTAGTGCAATAGGGAAATTTCGATTTCTTTCAAAAATTAATATTTTTGATACAATCCGCAATGTTCTTCTACAGAGAATGATTAGAAGTTACTTTAAACATCTTTAAAGTGTTCAATAAGTGTAGGGTGTCCTATCTGGAGGCTGAAAAATTGCATTTGTTGACTCAGGCTGAACATTTCGAAAATTCTCACATCTTCCTTATTGCACTAAAACCTTAATATCTTTTGGAAATTTCATTCGATTTTGCTCAACATAGGCTTAAAATGTTTGCAATTATATGCGCCATTTAATAAAATTTCTAAAAAATTTTATTTAAAACAAAATATATGCCAAAAACGAAGTGTTTCATTTGAAGTTGATATGAAAAATTTAAAAATTTATTAAATTTCAAACTTTTTCCTGCTATAACTCAGTCAATTTTGATCGGAGCTTTATCATTAGTATACTTGTTAGAAGCAACATTAATCACTCTTTGTAATCGTGGAAAAATAAAATTGATCGGACTTGGCGTCATAGAAATATATTGATGTATATGAAGCTATAATCTCAAAAATATAAATTAACGAATAACTCGGGAACGGCGGCAAGGAAAAAAAAATAAATGCGTGTTTCGTGTTCAGCGACCTCAAATTAGTTTAGAAAAAATGGTTTGCAAAATGTTACAAATATTTTTAATTTTGAGTTGTATTAACTTTTTATAGTTATTGCTTAAATAATAAACAAATCAAAAACACAAAAAAATTTTTGGTAAGCTTTACTTTTTATAGTATAAAAAACAATATACCACACCGACCGTACAAATTCATTCAAAGTAACAAGACTTTTAGGCTAAAACCCTCCGTAACGATTTTTTCCCATTGTTGGTGCTTAAAATGGGTATGTACGCAGTTTTCCGGGCGCCATTTTGAGTTTTTTCATTTTCCAACATCATATTTGGATTCAGCAATCTAGAGAACCCCATGAATAGCATAACTTTCCATTTGTAAGCATTTTAGAACAGTTTTATTGAATTTATTCGATTTTGAGGGTTCACGGGGGACTAAAGAAACTTTGGGGAAAGGCCGGAAAAATCTAATGTGTTGGTTTTGTTTTAAATTTTATTATGAACAAAATGAGCCCTGTCGGATCAAAATTGGTGCATGTTCAACAAAATTTGAAATGAATACCTAATTTGCCTGCACTAAAGATGCATGAAATTTGGGACATGTAACAACAATATCACTAGGCTGTCTGGGATGCTTCAAAAAGCCTGTAAGGAATGAAATATTTGTGATATCCTTAGCACTTGAACAGATCTCAAAATAGCAATTAGCGTGATTTACGTCTGTAACTTCCTCTTCAATCCCCCTTTCAACATACCTCATCGCGTAGATACAAAAGGAATTTTAGTAGAAAACTAAAACTTTTCTTCTAAAACAAGTTAGAAAATCAGTTTTAACCCTATAACTCCTCAGGGGTACACTTTAGACCCTCCCTCAGGTGCAATTTTTTGTTAGTTGTTAGTTTTGTTGTTAGGCTTCCTCTATCCCCTCCCAGGTGCTTCGTAGCCTTTTGCAATACACCCTATATAATATACAAATTTATGAAAAATAAAATAAATAAAAATAGGCAAAATGCAATTCGGCGATTTTTAATTCAACTTTATATAACTTTCCCATTTCTCAATTGATTTTCTTAAATAGTAACTTATTTTCTTAATAAATATATAGACTAAGATATAAAGGAACAAAATGGTTTTTTTCAATTTTCTTTTTCTATAAATTTTCAGTTGATTTTGACTTTTTTAAATTTTTTCGAAAAAAATATTTTTGTCAGAGATCAATTTATTACGTCGAAACTAAAAAACCGATCAGAAAGTGAAGTGAATGTTATTTAGAGGAAATTTAGTTATCTTTAATTCAACAAATAAAAAGTTTGAATTTAAATATTGGATTTTCAGATATTCGTAATAAAATAAAGTCATCTTTTTTATTGGTTCAAAAACCGAAAATGACTGATATCTCAAAAACAACGTGAAAAAAAGTAATAAGAATGTATGTATGTATTCTCCTTTACCTCCTAGAAGGAGCATAGGGCCAATATGAAATCTCTCCATTTGTCACGATCCCTTGCGATGACCTTGATCTCTTTCCACGATTTTTCCGATTCTTGGATTTCCTTTTCTAACGACCTTTTCCAGTTGGTTTTGGGTCTACCACGTCCTCTACTGCCTTGTGGATTCCACTCAAGGGCCTGGCGACAAACTTCGCTGTGTGGTTTCCGGAGAGTGTGACCAATCCATCGGCATTTGCGCAGCTTGATCTCGTTTGCTATAGCCTTCTGTTTGCATTTTTGATGTAGCTCGGCATTTGATATAGTGCGAGGCCACCAAACCTTTAGTATTCGCCTTAAGCATTTGTTGACGAATACTTGCAGCTTGTTCGTTAGTTGTTCAGTAACAAGCCACGTTTCGCACCCATATAACAAAACCGATTTCACATTCGAATCAAAAATGCGCACTCTCGTTTTGGTGGATATAATGGATGAAGACCATATTTTGTTCAGTTGAGCAAACGCGCCTTTTGCTTTTGCTATTCTTGGGTTTATATCCTCTTTTGCTCCACCATCCATGGAGATAATGCTGCCTAAATACGTGAAGCTTTCGACGTTTTCGATGTCATCACTGCCAGCTCTAAATGTGAAGTCATTCCAGTTTGCCTTTAGCTTGATGCTTTTAGTCTTGGATACGTTGATTTTCAGGCCGGCCTTTTGTGATTCCAAGACAAGGTCTTCAATTTTGTTTTGCATATCTGAATGTTTGGACGATAAGAGGCAGATGTCGTCGGCGTAGTCGAGATCTTCCAGATGTTCGGTAAAGTTCCATTAGATACTCCTTTTGGCCTTATTAAGAGCTTTATCTAGGATATCATCAAGAATGATAAGGAAGAGTGATGGTGATAGTAAACACCCCTGCCGTACGCCTGAATTAGTGGTGAATGTCGGTGACAACAACCCATTGTGTAACACACTGCATTTAAAGCCTTCATATTGTGCACGTACTAAGCTTATGGCCTTTGCGGCAATACCTCTTCGTTGCAGTGAAACCCAGATGTTTTCTCGGGAGACACTGTCGAAGGCAGTGCTATAGTCTACGAAGACAAGTTGAAGTGTAGCACGCCACTCGCATGATTGTTCGACAATTATTCTGAGGTTGTTGATTTGATCCACGCATGATCGGTTTCGCCGGAATCCTGCTTGCTGCTTTCGAATGACCGAATCAAGTTTTTCGTTTACCCTGTTCAGAAGCACTTTCGTCAATACTTCTCACGGTACTGAGAGCAAGGTAATGCCTCTATAGTTTCGGCACTCGCTTAGGTCACCTTTTTTCGGTAGTTTGACTAGGATGCCATGTAGCCAGTCTTCTGGCAAACGCTCTTCGCTCCAGATTTTGGTGAGCAGAGGATGGAGAATTTTATCTGATGTTATGGGGAAATGAATAATAGTGGTACCTAAAGGTCAGAAATTTTAAATTATTCATTAGCTAGTGTTTTTAAAGAATTATAAATGTCTCAAAAAATTCTGAAAAAATTTAAACGTATACTTTGGACGATTCTAAGCATTTTTACCTCAAAGACTTTTTTCGTAATTTTCCCAATTTTTGTTGATTTTGGGGGATGGAAGATTCTAAAAGGTTCTGCTTCAGATATAGGTATTGAATCAGCTTAAAAGTATTTGCAGATTTAGTAGGTTAAAACGAAGTTATGTACAAAATTTCAGTGAAATCCGTGATATTCAATCTAAAATCTTGTTATGCTAGGCATGGAGTACATGGCTATACTATACAAAAAAGTGGGCAGAATTTTTATAAAAATCCATGAAAATAATGGCATTTCAAAATGATTGAAATTATTTGTAAAGATTTCGAGCTTATAAAAACCAATGAATATGAATCATAGACAAACATTTTTAAAATTACTATCTACATAATACCATTTTTCCACCTATTGTAATTGTGCATTTCCTGTTCATTATTTTCATATCTTTTCAAGGCTAATTATGACAAAGCAAAAATTTTGCTGCACAAAGAAAGATACTAAGAAAAATTTTACTTTGAAAAATTCTCATTTATCAGCCATTTGCAGTTCATTAATCATTAAAGTTGAATACGGCAGACTGCATGCAAATACACTGCGCATAATTTCATAAGTTTTTCTGAATAAAAACAAAAATACACGAGATACACGCTCTACAGCTCCTCAGAAACATTAAAAAGTAAATTCTAAAAGTACCATAATAATTTCAAGATTTTGAAAATTAAAAACGCCCACAGCATTAGAGTCAGGATAAATGATACTTAAGTGTACTCATAATTGCGGTTTAGAAATAAAAATTTCCAAACATTTTTCCTTACAGGGTTTGTTGATAAGTGCAGAATTCCCCAAAGTATTGTGATTGTGACTTAAGCAAAATAAGCACAGATAAAAGAGAAAAACTTTGTCAAGTTACAAAACTCAGCGAAGCAAGCAAAAAATTTTCTTTCGCAATTTAGGATTTTTTGTTGTCTTTTTTTTCGCATCTACGAGTAATTACTATGTAAAAGTTGTTAAAAAAAAGCAAAAGTTTAACGCAGTATTTAGCGCAGTATTCATTGATAATGCACATATACATACGAATACGCCGTTTGTGAGCAGCTGTCAACACGCTGTCAACTGAAACGTGAATGTGTGTTGTCAGCGAATAGTTAGCAACTGTCAGAAAGTAGAGAAATGTGATATGCTTGTCATTGGGAATGAAGCGGAAATTGATATGAAAACTTTTTCAAATTGTAGTTGTAGATTATCGCGAAGAATTGCGTATACATAGAATACACCCACAAACAAATAGTGAAAAAAGAAAATGAGATTACTTAAGAGAGACTAAAGTTATTTGAGTGCAAAGTTTAGGAACAAACCTTTTAATAGCAAATTTTATAATGATATGAACATAATTATGTTAAGTAGAGCAATCTGATGGATATTATTATTGGTGTGCTCTGTGCTTACATTTGATTACAAGTAAGAAACTTAGTAAAACTCACATGCTAATAGAGTAGGAACTTTTTTTTTTAAAAAAAAATTATAAAATGTCCCCAATAATTATGAATTCTTGAACGATTCTAAGCTTTTTTTGCCTTATTCCCCAGACAGGCAACTCTAATGCACATTACAGACGCAATAATGTGAAACTTTTTATTGCATGAATTTAGGCATTTTTTTAAATCCATATTTCATAGACATTGACTAAAAGAAAATTTCCCAATGCAGGATCCAAAAAATTCTAAGACATCAAAAACAAGATTAATAGTGAGTCAAGCATCTGAAAAGCTAATTAGAATTTTTTGGACCTTGAATTGGGAAATTTTCTTTTAGTCAATGCCTATGAAATATGGATTTAAAAAAATGCCTAAAATCTTGCAATAAAAAGTTTCGCATTATTGCGTCTGTAATGCGCATTAGAGCTGCCGTCTGCCTGGGGTCTTAAATGTTTTAGAGAAAATTTTTTTGCGAAAATTTTTTACTTAATCGTATTAGCTTTTTAAAAATGTATTTGGTTTGTACGTTTTAATAGAATTTCGCAAAGTTCTGTACATTTTAGATTGATATCTTAAATCTTTTTTCCTAATTTTTGACTTTGGCGGCCATTTTAATATGAAAAAGGACATATTAACATACACTTTTATAATATTTTTTTATAAATACTCCTTAAATTTTCTTTAATTCGGTAGTACATTTGTCATACCAACTTCTTAATTTAAGGTAAGAAAAAATACTTTTCTATGTAACACACGAATTACTCACATGATTAGCGCCGCATATGATGTGCGTGCTATGCGCGCTATATACGGATTGCTTTTAAAATGTATTTTTTCTGACCTCAATTTGAACTAACTAAGATTCCGAAAATTTACTAAGATTCTCCAAAAAATTTTATGAACGAGTATGTTAAAAGAACCATTTTCGTACTTAAATAGCCGCCAAAGTCAAAAAAAAGAAAAAGATATTTAAAATATCAATTTTAAGTGTACAGAACTTTGTGAATAAAGTTTTTCAAAGAAAAATTTTCTCTAAAACGCTGGGCTGGCCTAAGAAACTTTTTTCTAAAATAACTCAGAAAATCAGCCTTAACCCTACTACTCCTCAAGGGTACATTTTAGACTCCCGTCAGGAGCAACTTTTTTTTTAGTCCAGGCCTCCTCCATCACCTTCTAGAAGCTTCGTTTATATCAATGAGAATGCCACTGTTTTGAATACTCAAATCCTAGGTGTAAATTCGGAACCAAATCGACATGAAATAGATGTTCATACATCTGTCCAGGAGGACAGTTCGATATCTCAATTAGAAACATTAGCACTTGAAGAAAAACAAGAACACATCACTTTTTGTTTCCCAGCTTCTTACGTCGGGCAATACTTATATTTCGGGAATAGCAAATAATAACAAACATTTTTAATTGAAAATGGCTTTATTGTTTTTCAAAATATTCCCCTTAATGATCAATACATTCGTTCAAACCATTTGTCATACACCTCGAAAACATGGTTTTTGAACGCTTCAACTGCTTCTTTGGCACTCGTAAATCGTTGACCACGCAGTTTACTTTTGATGTTCGGGAACAAGAAAAAGTCATTGGGTGTCAAATCAGGACTGTACGGAGGATGAGTCATCTATTCGATGTTTCACGAGATGTGTGAGAGTTCGCATTGTCATGATGGCGAATGATTTGTCTTCGGGGGTTGGTTTTACGAATTTCTCCGAAGACTTCTGGCAAGCAAATGGTCGTGCACCACTCAGAGTTGACCGTCCTACGTTGCTCAAGCGGAACAGTGACTACATGACCCATTCGGCCGAAGAAACAGGCAACCATTTGCTTCGCTGTGCTTCTTCTACGAAAAACTTTTGTTGTATTTAGCTCGTCTTGGAATACCCACACGGCCGATTACTGTTTTGTTTCCAGCTCATACGCATAAATCCATGATTCGTCACCTTTCACGATCTTATACACGTCTTTTAAAGCACCACGGTCGAATTTTTTAATCATTTCCTTACACCAAACGATGCGAGCCTTTTTTTGAGCGATTGATATATTAAGGGGTTACCAACGAGAACAAACGTTTTTTACAACTAAGTGTTCATGCAAAATCGAATGTATTGGAGTGGAACTAATTTGAAAGAATGCTTCCATCTTGCAATATGCTACATGACGATCTGGCATTATCAGTTTATTTATTTATTTATCAGTTCATGCACTGCATCGATGTTTTGTGCCACAACTACCGCTTTTAGACTACCTTAACGGAATTCGTCGGTGACCGAACTCCGACCACAATTGAATTCACTTTACCAACCATATGCTGTGGTTTTGATGGTGCTTTATCGCTATGTAAAGAACTGAGTTCATCGACACATTCTGGTTGACATAATCCACGTCGAAAGCTGTGAAAAATAATCCAACGAAAACCTTTTCTTGAAATTTCCATTTTTTGGCAAAGTTGATTTTCTTAATTCACTTGAAACAAAACAAATAGCACTTGTACATCAAAACGTTGTGAGTACGTTTATGAAAAAAAATGTCAAACTTTATTATGGTGTTGCCAGATTGTAGCAATTGACATTAGTGTTGCCAGTTCCCGAAACATAAGTAGTGCCACTCGTACAAAGTTTGAAGGTTTGGAGATTTATTTGGCCGTAATCGTAGACCATCACCAATTTTGCAGTTTAAATTTACTTTGAATGTTTTTAATGAAATTTGGGTATTTATTTTGGATGCTAATATTATCGGAAATATTTTGTCAGACTGCAGTGCAGCCTTCATTGCAGTCTGAGAAAAATTTCTGACAAAAAATACTCGAGAATGTTTACTCATGACACACCCATAGTTATACCCTTCACCCAGGGTATATTTACTTTGACCTTCCGCTTGTAACGCCGAGAAAGAGGCGTTGCAGATATAGAAAAATATATACATATATTCTTGATCAGCGTCCTAAGTGTCCTTAGTGAAGTGAATGTTAATTTTCAATAATTTAAAGACAAAATTTCGTAACTATCAAATGAATAACCTGGTAAAAAATACTTTTTCTGCTTGAAGAATTATATAATAACCAGCATAAAAGAGCATTAAACCATTGTGACCCTACCCATGTATTTTTGTGATCATATGCTTGACAGAATTCCACTTGAAGTAGTAAATTCTTTCCACATAAAGAAATTTTTTTTTTTTTTTTTTTTGTAATTTTTAAGCCAACACTTGAACTGTGCTTGTCAAGCATGGCAATTACTACTTGTATACATATGTTAAGCATACACAACTTTAAGGAAAAACAAATTTACTTGAAACAAAAAGTTTTGTAGGGGAAAAAACTGCTAAATTTAAGCGGACTGCAAAGGCATGGTGGCCATCAAGTTACCAAGTGCTTACGTTAGCGTTCACACGTAAGCAGCTGTTTACGCTGCAGTGATTTTAATTTTGTTGCACAAAAAAAGTAACAACAAAAACAGCTAACAAATTAAAAAAAAGGCAGCAACGGAAACGACCTACACTCAAGCAGCACATTAGCTCTTCCCAAGAGGAAAAATTTCTAGCGCTTCTGATCCAAGCACTTCAAAAGTGCTTGTCCCCATAGAAATTTAGAAGCACTATCACAATGATTTTTTATAAGGCTACAGTAAGAATAACGTGAGTTCGAACCCAGCCCGGGAGATTTTTTTTTTTTACTTTTTTTTGCTTTATTTTTTTTTTTTAATTAAACATTTTTTATTCAACATCTTTTATTTCACTTTTCTATTTTCTTTTCTATTATTAATTTACTTTTGTTTAACCGAATTGAAATTGATTACACAATGATTCCATATAAGGCTGCAATAAGAACAACGTGAGTTCGAACCCAGCCCGGGAGATTTTTTTTTTTTTACTTTTTTTTGCTTTATTTTTTTTTTTTAATTAAACATTTTTTATTCAACATCTTTTATTTCACTTTTCTATTTTCTTTTCTATTATTAATTTACTTTTGTTTAACCGAATTGAAATTGATTACACAATGATTCCATATAAGGCTGCAATAAGAACAACGTGAGTTCGAACCCAGCCCGGGTGATTTTTTTTTCCGTTTTTTTTATTTGTTTTTGCTTTATTTTTTTTTTTTTATTAAAATATTTTTTATTCAACCTTTTTTATTTCACTTTTCTATTTTAATTTCTCATTTTTATTTACTTTTGCTTACTTGAATTGAAACTGATTGCACAATGATTCTATGTAATGCTGCAGGACAACATTTGCTTAATATACAAATTTAATACCTATTCATATCATCGGGCGTTGGTGGAGCGGTCTAAAGGGAGGGTCGTGGATTTGAATCCTGGCGCGGCCAGTTTTTTTTTTTTTCTCTTTTATACCCTACACCCAGGGTATATTCACTTTGCCCTTCCGTTTGTAACGCAGAGAAGGAGGCGTGGCAGGTATAGAAAAGTATATATATTCTTGATCAGCGTCACCTCCTGAGTCGATATAGCCATGTCCGTCTGTCTGGCTGGCTGGCTGGCTGGCTGGCTGGCTGGCTGGCTGGGTGATGTGTGTGGAAATACACTTTTTGGGAAAACTAAGCAAGATAATTCAATGAAATTTGGTACCCTGCCTCCGTCATCAAAAATAGCTTGGGGATTGAAAATGAGCAAAATCGGTTAACGGACACGCCTACCGCCCATACAAAAAATATATTCAAAATGCAATTTTAGGAGTATTTTTCACGACAATGCAACCAATATACACATAAATACTAGAAATTGTAAGCGCAAGCTCTGAGAAAAAACTGAGCGTACTCGGACAAAAGGGCGTGGCACCTCCCATATAAGCAAAAGCTTCAAAACGCTATACTGAAAGGATTTTTTGAGATATTCAAACCAAATTCGACTCAGATACTAAGGATCATAAATGAAAGCTCTCAATAAAAATTGGGTAAAATCTGACAAGGGGGCGTGGCACCTCCCATATAAGCAAAAGTTTCAAAATGCTATAGTGAAAGAGTTTTTTGAGATAGTCCAACCAAACTTTACTCAAATACTAAAAACTATAAATGCACGCTTTAAGCTAAAACTAGACAAACTCGGACAATAGGGCGTGGCACTCCCTATATAAGCAAAAGCTTCAAAACGCTATACTGAAAACGTTTTTCACTCAGACACTAATAACTATAAATCCAAACTCTGGGAAAAAACTGGGTGAACTCGGACAAGAGAGCGTAGCACCTCCCATATGAGCAAAATTTTAAAAATACTGCAGTGTAGGGTATTAAATGTTTGGCCAGGCCAAATTTTACACCCCTACTAGTTTTTTCTTTTTTTTAATTTTATTGAAAAAACGCTTACCGCAGCATTACAAATAAGCGCTTTAAAAACTCTTTTGGTAAGGCTGCGGTAAGCTTTTGCTCGCTTCCATCCTATGACATGCAATGTTAAAAAGAAAGTATTGTTCTTACGGAGCGGAAGCGCTTATTGGTGAAAAGGATGCACTTCAGAAGGGTTTTTGAAGCACTTCTTTTTCCCTTGGGTTGCTTTACTTACGCCAAAAAGTATGCATGGAAAATATTGTTTAAATGTGAATTCTGCTATTTTTGCATGAAGTGAACAAAAAAAATGTAAAATAAATATGCTATACTGCGATGGGAGCAATTTTTTGCCCACACTGCATAAAAAGTCTGTTAATTTAATAGAGACTTTGCAATAAAGCAAATGTAAAGACAATTTTTATGCAGAATTTCTAACAAAAAAAAAAAAAACTTTTTTTGAAAAAAGTGAAAATAATTCCATTTTGTCACAGAAAAACAACTCCGCAATACGCTGACTTTGACATTTGCCGCAAGTGTTATTCGCCGCCACTGCCACTGCCAAGCAAAGTGACAACACAATGCTTTTTTTTTTTTGTTACCTAGTTACCTTGCAACACCGTGGTAACTACTTTACTACTTAGGTCAGCAGTTCGGTACACAAAAGAACCGCAAGGTATGCAGTCAAAAGAATGAAAAAAGTTCTTATCTGGCAACGCCTGTCACTGTCATTTGACAGCATTTCTGGCACATTTTTTTATGTTCTTCCTTTCAAACACTTTTGTGCTTTTCTTCGGTATTTTTGTCAAAAGATATTTAAATATTTTTCAAGTGCCATTTTGCAACGCCTTTTCCACACAACAGCGCGCATAAACATCAACATCCATGGGACGCCATTTTGTGAACAAAAAGAAACCGAAAAGAAATGCAACACTATTAAGTGGGCACCGATGTAGGCTGAAGTAGCATTTAAGGTGCTTGGAATAGAAGATCAGTCTAGGATAATAAAGGGATAAGCACTAGAGTTTGTCATGTTTGGTTTAAGTGCTGGTGGTGGTGGTGTGAAAAAGAAGGCAGCAAAGATTTTTTGTGTTCGCTTGGTTTAAGCGAAAAAGCGAGCAGTGTTGCCGGGTACTTATGTTGGACTTCAAACTTGTATCAACAAAAATAATAAAGTACAATGTGAAACATACTCATTACATTTGAAATTTTTAAAGTGCCTTCAAATAATATGCAAATAGAATGGAAAATTTAGAAAAAAAAGAAAACTCGAAATATGTTCGAAAATTGCCAAAATAATAGTTAAGCCGATATTTATGTAAAAATTTTGGGTTGCTGAAAAATTCCAATATTTTCTTATATATAAAACTATAACCTCAGAAATCTACCAACCACATTTCATCAAAATAACTTGTATAGTTTGCGAGATAAATAGGTATGTAACGAGTCGCAAAATATGACGAAAGAAAAACTTTGCAGGGTGATTCAAAAAGTGTCGAAAAACGTGTCGCCAGAAAAGTATCACCAGAAGTGTCCCCACAAAAAGGTTTATAGAATTTGACTCAAAGAGAGGTAAAAAAAATGTGTCGCCAAAAAGTGTTGCGAAAAACTTGTCTAGCCAAAAAAAAGTGTCGTAAAATGTGTCGCTAAAAATAATCGAAAATATGTTGTCAGAAAAAATTTCGAAAAATGTGTCGCCAAAAAACGTGTCCAAAAATGTGTCGCCGAAACGTGTTGCAAAAAAAAATTTCTAGCCAAAAAATAGTAACGAAAAATGTGTCGCCAAAAAAAAATGTCGAAAAATGTGTACCCAAAAAACGTCCAAAAATGTGTCGCAAAAAAAGTGTCGAAAAATGCGTCGCCAAAAAAATGTCGAAAAAATGTCACCAAAAAAAAATCGAAAATTAAGTCGCCAGAAAAAGTGTCAATAAAATTGTCCTCGAAAAAGGCGTCCAAAAAGTGTCGAAAAATGTGTCGCTAAAAAGAATTGAAAATATGTTGTCAGAAAAAATTTCGAAAAATATGTCGCCAAAAAACGTGTCCAAAAATGTGTCGCCGAAACGTGTTGCAAAAAAAATGTCTAGCCAAAAAAAGTATCGAAAAATTAGTCGCCAAAAAAAATGTCGAAAAATGTGAACCTAAAAAACGTCCAAAAATGTGTCGTAAAAAAAGTGTCGAAAATGTGTCGCCGAAACGTGTTGCAAAAAAATGTATCTCATTAAAAAAGTGTCGCTAAAAAAAATACCGAAAAATGTTTCGTCAATAGGTAAAGTGCCAAAAATGGGTCGCCAAAAAAAATGTTGAAAAATGTGAACCCAAAAAACGTGTCCAAAAATGTGTCGCCGAAACGTGTTGCAAAAAACATGTCTAGCCAAAAAAAGTATCGAAAAATGTGTCGCCAAAAAAAATGTTGAAAAATGTGAACCCAAAAGACGTGCCCAAAAATGTGTCGCCAAAAAAAATGTCGAAAAATATGAACCCGAAAAACCTCCCAAAATGTGTCGCTAAAAAATATCGAAAAATGTTTCGTCAATAGGTAAAGTGCCAAAAATGTGTCGCCAAAAAAAGATGTCAAAAAAAGTGTCGAAAATTGAGTTGCCAGAAAAAGTGCCAATAAAATTGTTCTCACAAAAGTGTCCAAAAGTGTCGAAAAGTGTGTCGTTAAAAAGTATCGAAAATATGTTGTCAGAAAAAATTTCGAAAAATGTGTCGCCAAAAAACCTGTCCAAAAATGTGTCCCCCAAAAAAATGTCGAAATCGTGTCGCCGAAACGTGTTGCAAAAAAACTTTCGCCAAAAAACAGGTTCGAAAAATGTGATCCCAAAAAACGTCCAAAAATATGTCTCAAAAAAAGTGTCGAAAAATGCGTCGCCAAAAAAATGTCGACAAAATAAATGTGGAAAATTTTAAAGTTAAAGAAGTTTAACAAACATCTGATACTAATTTGTGCTGCTCCAGAGTAATGATAAATTTCCTTGTTTTCTTTAAAATCCGGAAAATTTCTTAAACAAAAAAAAAACTGATAATTTTATATTGAACTAATTAAACAGTCATTTTTGCAATTTTTCACCAACAGACGAAAGCAAGTGTTAACATGGAAATTGATTACATATGTTTCGGCTACTTCCACATACATATTTATATATTTTCATATATAAACATGTATATAGCCTCATCAGATCAGTTTTAGTTAAATCTTGTAGCTAGCGTAGCATGTCTCAAAACCAGAGTGTTTATGCCTGATGGTAACACTCGGTTAAATAAATTTATCCGAACTAATGACTTACAGATGGCATCAATATTCCTGCTATAATAAGTTATCCGTAATTTTTAAGTAATTTAAAAATGAAGTTTCCTCTTATTCAAAAATGCAAAGTAATGTTCACTTTGCAGCGAACCATCTTTCAGTAAAGAACTGTTTAATCTTAAGGTAAACCAGAAGACAATAAAATTAACTTTATATATTTATCCTAAATATATTCCGTTTTTTTTTCTATTTCGATTTTGCATAAATCTTAAACTTTCCCGAGTTTAAGATTTTCAATACTTTCAGAGAAACCTCAACCTACAAAGATTCAGGCATTCCCAATAGCCCCTACATATTCATTTTGGTCCTTCGAGCCGGATCTACAGCAAAAGGTTTCTCATCACTTCATAAGTCTTCTGGACAACTCATCAAGATTCCTACTCCATATTAAATAGAGAAAATTATACGTGCCAAAGTCAATTTGTTCCAGAGCAACATATTCTACAAAGCATAAGGTTCGTTTGCATATATTCCTATATTCGCATATTAGTATAAAAATTCAGTGCATTGAGAGCGAAGCTCTGTAATATCTCGTGTAAAAAGTGCGGTAATTTTCAATAATTCGTTTCTAAAATCTAGAACAGAACTTAATTAAAGTAATAAAAATAAAAAACTTAAGTGCCAGTGAGTTCCAGTCAACTTATATAAATCCTACTTAATTAGTTCGGTGAGTTTCTACAATTCTTAAAATCTGGTCTTAATTGTATTAAACTCAAGATTCAAGTGATTTTCTTTAAAAAATAAATCGTGGTATAAGTTAATAAAAAGAAGGCAAAAATCGCATTTATTTATTGAATTTTTCATTAAAAAAAAGGGTACTCCTGTAGTAAAAAAGGTGTACAAAATTTCATGTGAAAATTTAATTAATTTCCATCAGAATCATTTCATTAAAAAATCGCCATTTATCAAAGGCTTTACATATTCGGGTGTAGCGGTTTTGTATTCGTTTCCATTTACTAAGTTCGTCTTACTTAACAGACGCATGTAATTCGCAAAAAGTGAAAATCGTTAACATATTTAGTTACTGGCAAAAATCGTGTACATGATCGTGTAGTGCTGTTAATCTAACGTTTGCAGTGAGTTCAATGTGTTACACTTGATTATTCTGTTGTTAACATTCTACTTACAAGATCAAAACGATCAAGCTTAACATAAGTATAACACTTACGCAAGCTGCTGTTAACGTTAAAGCTTTTTTCTTAACAGTCCTCATTGTACAGATTTTTCCTAACAGCATTTTGCGAAACGAAACAAAACCAAAGCGAATTGATGCGCTGCTCATGTTAAAGTTCAAAGAACTTTCAAATACAAAAAAAAAGAAGCAACATAACATAAGCAATAGCAGGTAACTTCTTCAGTGACAACTTATAGGAAAAAGAAATATTGGCTTTCGACAATATTTAAATTTCAGTTCTCACATATAATTTTTCATTAAAATAAATAAAGATAAATACCACCGAAACGTAAAATTTTGTAAAATAATTCTCATTCCTTTAATAAATAGTTTATTAATAATAAAGTTTTTATCTACTGTAACGTTAATCTCACTGGCACCCCCATAGTTAAATATACTAATTCTTTTTAAATCTTATGGTTAATATTCTACTTATATCTTTAAAATATAATTTTGTAGAACACAATTTCTTAAAAAACTTTCCAGGTTTTTCATAAATGTAAATTTTTTCAATGCTGGAAAGCTCAGCATAAAGAAAAAAAAGCATTTTCAAAAAAAATTTTAATTCGTGGATATGTGCACAGTTTGTACAGATAAATCGTTAGTACACAATTTTGCATAATTTTTGCATAATTTTCGCCTTCTTTGTGGAAGAAAAGGATCCTTGTTTGGGAGCTTTTATTTCTTAAGATTTAATTTCCAATAGTCTGTTTTCTATTTTGCAACTCCGAATCGAGAGTACATTTCACCACAATTTTTAAAATAATTTCATTTCAAATCGTAGATCTGAATTTCGTTACAGATATAATTTCCAAATTAGATTTTGGTTTTTAAATTTGTGAAAAGTCTTCGTTTCCAATTCGTAAAAATTTCAAATAGGTTGAATATATTTCGCTTTTGAGCAATTTGATTGTTCTTTTCACTAATAGATATTTGGCTATTTTTTGAATTTTTGAAGGATTTGATTTGCTGGTTTTTTTCCGCTCTCGGGATTTTTGATTCCACTTATTTTCGTTTACTTTTATTGGCTTTTAATTTGTGTCTTGCTGTATCATTGGTGAGAGATGGCTCAGCTGTTGGAAGCTTTCAATCGTCATTCTGACAGTCTGTTTCAGTTTGGAACTGATCTGGAGAATACGGATCTGACCAGCTTGTCACTGTCAATACTTGAGGTACATCGCGATGAGATGAAAGCCATGTGGAGCTCAGTGAAGGCAGCGTATGAGTCCTGCTTGGGAACGAATGCCCGTTCCGCCGAAAATTTCAACCATGAGACAATGAGGGCACGCTACCAAAGCAGTTATGCAGCTTTCGTTCAAGGAGTATCCAGGATCACTGACCAGATGCAGCAGATGTCCACACTATCTTCAACACAATTTGGCCATCCTTCAAATCAGGTGAATAATTCCACGACAATTGACCAAGCGCAGCAGAGTCCTGTTTCTCAACCTTCAGGTCACTTGAATAGCTCTAGCTCGAATTTCCACTTGCCACCATGCGACACAGAAGTGTTTAGTGGAGATTATTTGATGTGGCCTTCGTTTCGTGATATGTTTACGGCGATTTACGTAAACAACACGCGCATTAGCCCAGTTGAAAAACTATTTCACCTAAACCAAAAGACGAGGGGAGAGGCCCGTGATATTGTTAAGAAATCTCCTCTCACTAACGATGGTTTTGCATTAGCTTGGCAAAACTTAAAGGATCGTTTTGAGAACAAACGAGTTCTAGTTAATAGCCAGCTTCGTATTTTATTCAACCTTTGTTCCATTTCCGTAGAATCAGGCACCGCCATTAAAAAACTTCAAAGGGACATAAATGGTTGCATTTCAGCTCTCAAGCTGTATGATATCGATATCGACAATTGGGATTGCATTTTTATTTTCTTATGTTCGACTAGGTTGCCTGATACCACATTGGCCCTATGGGAACAGTCAATCAAAAATAAATCCGAAATTCCAAAATGGGATGATTTGAATTCTTTTTTGACAAGTCGATATCAGACACTTGAAACCGTATCCGATATGCGTAGTTCAGGGCCATCTGCAGCTACTTCAAAAAATTCTACAAATTCTCAAGTTTCACAAAACAATTCTAAAAAAGTACGCACTTTTCAAACCAAAGTTTCTGGTCCATCTTGCAAACTTTGTTCAAACGAGCAGCACATTATTCGATTATGCCCTCGATTTCTCGGTATGAATCTGCCAGATAGAATGGCAACAATCAAGAAGTACAACCTCTGTATTAACTGTTTTGCTCGTGGTCATTCAGTTAAGGATTGTACTAGCATACATAATTGCTTCACTTGTAAAAAACGACATAATACGCTTTTACACCGTGATGATTCAAATCTAAATTCCAATCTCACTGCTGCTTCTACTTCAAATAGCAGCACATCAAGACCAATTTTGTCTGCAACTGCTTCTATTTCCAATTCAATACAGTCCACTTGCTCTCCAACAAACGTGCAACCTTGTTTTGCTTCCAATACGAAGAGCGTTCTATTAGGTACTGCAGTTGTACGTATTTGCCACTTAGGTACATTTTACCATGCACGTGCACTTATAGACTCAGGGTCAGAAGGTACTTTTATTTCTAACCGACTACAAAGATTGCTTAAGCTTCCATCAAGTGCAGTTACGGCTCAAATTTCTGGCCTTAATGGTGCTATGGCAGCTCAAGTTCATAAAATGTGTTCGTTCATTCTTAGCTCACCGATTAATTCCGATTTTCATATTGAAGCTACAGCTTTACTTTTGCCTCAAATAACCGGAAATTTGCCAACTTGTTCAGTTGATTCTGCAATTTTAGCTGATCTTCCAAATATTCAGTTAGCTGACGCAGAGTTTTATAAAAGCTCACATGTTGATATCCTTATAGGAGGAGATCTTTTGCCGTCCATTCTATTGGATGGTATTAAGCGCAATATTTGTGGGTCCCTACTGGGGCAAGAAACAATTTTTGGTTGGATCCTAACCGGTCCCATTTCAAACTCCTCAATTTCATCATTTTCAACATGCGTCTCCTTTTTTACAGAGCTGTCTCTTGACAAGCAAATTTCTCGTTTTTGGGAGGTGGAGGAGCTTCCGCAAAAACATTACATGTCTCAGGCTGATCGTTACTGTGAAGAAAATTTCCTTTCGACAACGAAACGTACCGAAGAAGGACGCTATGTTGTTTCATTGCCATTTAAAGAGGGGTATCCAGAAACACTCAAACTTGGCCACTCGCGTCCTATTGCTTACGCACAGTTTTTACGAAATGAAGTGCGCTTAAATAAGAATTTATCGTTTAAAGCTGAGTATGAAAATGTCCTTAAAGAATACATTGATCTGCATCATATGCATAAAGTTCCCATACCAAAGCACCAATTCTGTCCAAAACATTATTACTTGCCGCATCATGCTGTGGTCAAGCCTGAGCGCACCACCACTAAAGTGCGAGTAGTTTTTAATGCATCCAGTTCAACCTCAAATGGTTCAAGTCTCAATGACATTTTATACATTGGACCAACTCTTCAAACTGACTTAACCGTACTCATTTTGAAATGGCGATTCTTTCGATTTGTCTTCAATGCCGACATCACAAAAATGTATCGGCAAATCCTAATTGATCCACGGCATCGTCCATTTCAACGAATTCTTTATAGAGATCCACATTCCGATGAAATAGCTGATTATGAGTTAAGCACGGTTACGTTCGGAGTTAATTGTGCCCCATTCCTTGCAATTCGTACTTTGCTACAATTAGCAGATGACGTTGAGCAAACTTTTCCAATAGCCAGTAATATTCTTAAACATAGCATGTATGTGGACGATGCACTGGTAGGCTCACACGACATTCCTTACGCTTTAAAGGCTCGTGATGAACTAATTAAAGCACTATCCTCCGCTGGTTTCGATCTACGAAAGTGGACATCAAATTCAAAGTCAATTCTTGATGGCCTTCCAAGTGACCATTTACTAAATGAGGACTTTCTGCAATTCGAAGACAGTAGCACAACGAAAACCCTTGGTATCAGATGGAATGCACAATCCGATGTGTTTTTCTTCAATGCAATACCTTTAGAACAAAAATCCACTTTTACTAAAAGAGAAGTCCTTTCTCAAATTTCCAAATTATTTGATCCTGCAGGGTGGTTGTCGCCTTGCATAGTGTTGGCAAAAATTCTGATGCAAGAGATATGACTAGAACAAATTGACTGGGATGAAAATATTTCCACTTCCTGCCTCCAAAAATGGCATATATTCCTCGCAAGTTATCCATATATCAATAAAATTCAAATTCCAAGATGGATACACTATTCTCCTAGTTGTGACCTTCAGTTTCACGCATTCTGCGATGCATCGGAGAAAGCGTATGCTGCGTGCATTTTTGTTCGTATAGCCACTGGGGACTCCATTACCACACATCTTTTAACATCAAAAGCTAAGGTGGCACCTGTGAAAACTATTTCCCTTCCGCGGCTAGAACTTTGTGGTGCTGCACTACTTTCCGACATAGTTGAGGCATTTCTTCCACAGTTCAATTGCAAAAGTAGCAGAACAGTATTCTGGACTGACTCTACAATTGTGCTATCATGGCTTCAAAAGCCACCGTGCCAGTGGAACACGTTCGTTGCAAACCGAGTGTCCAAAATTATTCAAAATGTGGGCCAGGCGAATTGGTTCCATGTCCCTTCTCACGACAATCCTGCAGACATAGCTAGTCGAGGACTTCTACCTCAGGACTTGGCTAGTAATAAGTTGTGGTGGCATGGACCTGATTGGCTCCGTTTGAGTCCTGAAAATTGGCCACAAATAACTCCACAAGTTGATTTCGATACGCACCTCGAAAGAAAGTCCACAAAGGTTCATTTTTCATATTTTCAAAGGTATGATGATATTTTAGAGCGATTTTCAGATTTGTCAAAAGCTCTTCGTGTTATTGCCTACATGTTCAGATTTTCCAATTATTTGCGCCAAAGAACGTCCAAAGATTCATCTATTCCAATTTCAAACGAAGAAATTAATGAAGTTAGGATCCGTCTAACAATTCTCGCTCAAAAGGTAGCATATCCCGAAGAGTATCGGAATTTATTAAACAAGCAAGGGATTTTACCTTCAAGTAGCATTCTAACGCTTAATCCTTTCATGGATGAAAAAGGGCAACTAAGAGTTTGCGGTCGTCTCATATCCTCTCCAGACATGTCATATAATGAACGATATCTCATTATTTTACCATATAATTGCCAGCTTTCTAGACTTTTGGTACTCTTCACCCATCGAATTTCCATACATGGTGGTAATCAATTGGTTCTTGGTCTAATACGGTCACAGTTCTGGATTCCAAAGGTTAAAAACCTTATAAAAGCAACAATTAATAAGTGCAAAGTCTGCATTATTTACAAACAACGAGTCCAATCGCAATTAATGGGTATTTTACCTCCAGAAAGAACTGCTTTTTCTCGACCATTTACACATACAGGCCTAGATTTCACCGGACCCTTTGATGTAAAAAATTACACAGGCCGGGCTTGTTTAATAACGAAGGGCTATGTATGCGTATTTGTATGCTTTTCAACGAAGGCTATTCATCTCGAAGCCACCTCAAATCTTTCAACTGAAGCATTCCTTGCTGCCTTCCAAAGATTCGTCTCCCGACGAGGATGTCCAATACATTTGTATTCTGATAATGGGACGACTTTTGTCGGTGCTTCTAAGTCTCTTAGCCAAGATTTTCTAAAGACATCTCAATCGAAATTGACTTCAAACTATAGCCATCAAAATTTGTCTTGGCACTTTATCCCTCCTGGTGCTCCACACATGGGTGGGCTATGGGAAGCGGGTGTCAAGAGTTTCAAATCCCACTTTAAAAAGATCGCTAGTCCTCACAAATATACATTTGAAGAGCTCTCTACCCTTCTTGCTAGGATTGAAGCCTGTCTTAATTCCCGACCATTGTCTCCAATTTCCGAAGACCCGAACAACACGTCAGCTTTAACTCCAGGGCACTTTTTGATTGGCACTCCACTTCTTTGCCCATCAGAACCTGAAATTCAAGAGCCTTCAAGTTCTATTATCAATCGTTGGCAAAAGCTTAAAGCTCTCCAACAGCATTTCTGTGCTCGCTGGAAGAACGAATACCTTAAGGAATTGCACAAAAGGTATAAGTGGAAACATCCTCAGAGCAATATAAGCGAAAATGACATGGTTGTAGTCCGAGAAGATAACCTACCAGCCAACGAGTGGCGTTTGGGCAGGATTATCAAAGTTTATCCAGGAGTGGATCAAATGGTTCGAGTAGCAGACGTACTTACTCAACGAGGATTGATACGCCGTCCTATTGTAAAACTCGTTGTTCTGCCAGTTAATTAAAACTTCTAATTTATGCAATAGATTCGCTTTTTACTCCACGTTATTTAATTTTATTTTTCAGATGCCAAACTCAAAACAATCCGCTGTGGTAAAAAACACACGCAATCATCATAATAAGAATCGCAAGTCCAATCCAAAGACATTCCAATGTCACCTGTGTCCTCGCAAGCATGCTCTACGATTCTGTAAAGAGTTCTTGGGAATGAACGCGGAAACACGAATGCGTACAGCACTAATCTACAAATATTGTTCCAACTGCTTGGCGCACAAACACTCAGGCAAATCGTGTCGCAGCAAATCTTCCTGTCGCTACTGTCATGAAAAGCATCACACGCTCCTGCATATGCATGAAAAGCTGCGCAATAATAAAGCTCAACTTTCCTCAGAGAGCTCTCCAGCACCAACACTTACAGATATCATGTCTCAACAGTCTGTAAATTTGCTGCCTACAGCCATAATAAAGCTTGAGTTTCAAGGGAAGCTACACTATGCGCGAGCTCTTCTTGATCCGTGTGCCACAGTAAGTCGTATATCAGCTGCGTTAGTAAAGGATCTTCAAATTCCTACCACATCCATTGGTGAAGACAAAGTCTGTTCAGCATCGATTCGTGCTCGTTTTGATTTAACGGTTCAAATCGACGCTATCCTTAGAGTCGACAACAGAATTTCGTTAAAGACGCCTTCCAGGCCAATTGATGAGAAAATTAAGGAAAAGTTCTCAAACTTAGTCCTGGCAGACACTAAATTTTACAAGCCTTCGCCAATATCCCTCGTATTGGGTGGAAACTTGTATCCAAAAATTTTAAAATCAGGTGTCCTAACAAGCGAAAGCGGACTTCCTATTGCGCAAAACACAGTTTTTGGCTGGATCCTTTCTGGCCCCTGTGGGATTTAAAAACTATGCAACTTTTTCTCCATTAAATTTTTAAATCTTTACATATACCTATACTCAATGCAAAACTGAATTTAAACTAATACGAATATATATGCAAATGAATTTTTCTATCTTAGTTTAAGTAGCTTATATGTCAACAAGTATTTAAATAGAAACTTTTATTTGAATTTGAATTACAAATTTATTCCTATTTAGTTAAATCTATTTCTATTGCAGTCACCCTGCAAGGTGGGCGGCAATGTTTATGCCTGATGGTAACACTCGGTTAAATAAATTTATCCGAACTAATGACTTACAGATGGCATCAATATTCCTGCTATAATAAGTTATCCGTAATTTTTAAGTAATTTAAAAATGAAGTTTCCTCTTATTCAAAAATGCAAAGTAATGTTCACTTTGCAGCGAACCATCTTTCAGTAAAGAACTGTTTAATCTTAAGGTAAACCAGAAGACAATAAAATTAACTTTATATATTTATCCTAAATATATTCCGTTTTTTTTTCTATTTCGATTTTGCATAAATCTTAAACTTTCCCGAGTTTAAGATTTTCAATACTTTCAGAGAAACCTCAACCTACAAAGATTCAGGCATTCCCAATAGCCCCTACATATTCACAGAGTGTGTTACCAACTAACAATTTGGCAATTTTTCACAACAGACGGCGCTAGTGAGCCTTATGAGTTATGCATAATGGCGATCCTGCTCAGAGAGTTTACTCGTGGCCTATAGCACAATCGCTTAAGCACCGCGTTCTCTTTCATTAGAAAACCGGAGTCACGGGTTCGAGTACGGTTTCTGGCAAGATTTAACTAAAACTGATCTGATGAGGCTATATACATGTTTATATATGAAAATATATAAATATGTATGTGGAAGTAGCCGAAACATATGTAATCAATTTCCATGTTAACACTTGCTTTCGTCTGTTGGTGAAAAATTGCAAAAATGACTGTTTAATTAGTTCAATATAAAATTATCATACTTCAATTTAGAAAAAAGCGCGTTGGTACTTTCATTAGTACTATACAAGCAATAAAAAAAAAAAAAAAAAAAAAAAACAGTCAATAAACTAACTTAAAAAAAAAACTAAATTGTTAATAAAAGAACATTCAAAAAATATTTTCTCATTTGAAATGCTTATTTAGTTAACAAACTCGTCACCATTGTCTACGTGACCATAATACAAAATTAATGGTCCTTGGTCAATCATAATGAAAATAACCACAATGGTAAACCAAATGAGCCACGAACAAAATTTTGAAGGTATTCACGTAGTTAACATTGGTATGTGCGATGATGCTGCTCCAACAGTCTGGGTGCTTTAATTTATTTGAAGCCATGAGGATTCACACAAAATACTATTGTTTGAATGAGAAATATATGTATAACATTAAATATATGAAAAAATGACAACCGCTATGAATAGTTTTGAAAAAATATCAATAACTTTTATTATTCCAATAAAATTAAAAAAACATTGGGCATAATATTGGATGAATTTTATGCAATCGAATACAAATGATATTATCCGAATTAAGGTTTTCTATTCTCGAAAAAATTTATCTTAAAGACGAAAAAAATGTTCTCACCTTCACCAACAGCATGAAAAATGTTTACCTTTAAACAACTTCCAACTGTAAGTTAAGCCACATAATATGTATTCCTAAGGCACCCTACATAATTTTCAATTTGCAATTTACCGTCTGTCTGTGCACAAAATGCGCCCGCAGTCAGATTTTACAGCATTTCAACGCTTTCGACAAAACCATCCCTCTCTCTCTACATATCCGTTGTTATTTAATACTTTAACCACTTGAACCACTCGCATCCTTTCGCCTTCATTTCACTTCATCATTGTCAACGATTTTCTCATTTGTGGTCGCAATTTTTGTTTCCGCCAGCATAATCTCATGACATTACCTTGACAATGGTAATGTCAGCTGTCAAATAAAACAAAAGAAAAGAAAAGAGAGATGCAGAAGAACAAGAAACAGCATTTGGTTGCAGTGTGAAAACAATTCACAAGCTAACGCTCACCCAAGGATATCTTCTTCTTAACTTTTCGAGGAAAAATCCAACCACAGGAAAATAAATAAAGATTTCTTATCTTACAAAACAATAACAGCAAAATAAACAAGAGATTAAAAACAAAGATGGCGTTTCTTTTAACGAGATAACGTAAATAAAGACAACATTAAGTTTGACATTTGAAATAAAGTGCCAGCAGACAGAGCAAAGTTTGAGACAGTGGCGGCAGAGGAAGAGCATGAACTGTGGAGTTATTAAGCAATGTGACAGTTAACAGCTGAGGAATTAAAGAAAAAAGTAAATAAATAATGTGACATTGCTACAGCTTCAAAACATCGCTAAACATTACTGAATTAAGATTTTGTCTCAGTTTTTTAAATTTGTAATTTCTTAAGATTGTTCCATTTAACGTCTTCTCTCACTTTTTTTATTTTTTCACTTTTTGTCATAATTTAAAATGTCTTTCGATATTCCTAAATATATTCGAATTTTTAAAAATTTTCGAATACTACATATTTTCACTATTCTAACATTCACGCTTCTCAACACTTTCGACTTTTCTAACTTTTTAGAACCCATTCTTTTTGAACGACATTCGAATTGTTTTAAAGTTTTCCGAATTTGAATTGAAATACTTTTACTTTTTCTTACATTCGACTATTTCTGCATTTTCGAAAATTGTTAATCATTCGACTTTTCAATATTTCAGTATCTAACATTTTTAACGTAATTCGAATTTCTTTTTAAATATTTCACAATGTTCATTTTCAATATTATTCGAATTTCGAATATTTTTCAACATTTTCAGAATTTCGAACATTGTCAAAATCATTCGACTGTCAAATTTTGCAGTACCTAACATTTTTAACGTTACAATTTTCGAACATTCGAATTTCTTAGCATTTTCGGACATTATGAGACTCACTTGAATTTTTCAATATATCAAGACCAATCATTTTTCAACAATTTCAACATTATTCTTATTTTTTATAAACTTTTTTTTCCATCTTGTATTCGAATTTCTTTACTTTTTCAGACACTATCAAAAAATGCTTCGACTTTTTCATCATTTCAAAACCCGGTATGCATTTTTCAACGATATTTTAATTTCTTAAAAAATTTTCGAACTTAATATTTTTCTGTTTTTCGACTTTCTCAATTTTTTGCGGTCACTGTCTAAATCAATCGACTGTATCAATATTTCTAGACCCAATATATTTCAAAGTAAATCGATTTGATTAAAGACACTATCCTAAAATTCGAATTTTTTGACATATTCGGACATTCTTAATTTTTCGATTTTTAACGCTTTTCCTGTGACATGACTGATGGGCGGGAAAATATTTTAAGTATATGTAATCTGCACGCTAATTTATCCGATAATAAAAAAATTAAAATAAACGTGCAGATTACATATAAAATTTTCATATCGAGCTCCTGAGGGCAATATGGAAGTCTCCACTCTGAAAGTTTTGTGACTACCAAAGGACACTTCGACGAACATTTTGAGACTGGGTGAGACAAAAAATGTCGAGGCCCACGATATGTAAATAGAAAAATAAATGAAATTAAAAAAAATTCATATTGCGCATGCAGAAAAACTTTTTTATCCGTGACGAAAACATTTTTCAGTATACAAAAATCAAGTTCCTCCTACTCACCATGCCTTGAAAATGCACTCATTTTGAGTTATTCACGCCTGAAAATCATGAAAAAACGAGAAAATCGGTCAACACAATAAATTTTTCAATAGATATATTGGGTTTGGAGCAACCGATTGCCGTAAGAATTTGAATGGGTCATCGGAAGCTCTTGAAGAACATATTTCCGATGTGAAAATAGTTTTTTATTTTTCGCGAAAAAATTTCGGTTGGATTCATCCATATATTTTTATACTTTTCCAACAATTGACTTTTTGAACATTTTCGAACATTGTTAAAGTTATTCGACTTTTCAATACTTTAGTATCCAATCTTTTAAACGTTATTCGAATTTCGCCCTTATTAATATTTTTCAACATTCGACTTTTTCAACATTTTCGACATATTCATTTTTTCAGAACACCACATTTTCAACGATATTCGAACTATTGAAAAGTGTTTCGAATATGTTCTCACTTTTTTGATATACAACATTCTTTACATTTTCGGACATTGTCAAAACCATTCGACTTCTTTGATATTTTTTGAAATGAGAAATCGAGAAATCTCACGAATTGGGCAGAACGGATCAGAATTGAACGAGCAGCTCTCCGACATCAATTTTGAGTACTTAAAAGCTGAAATTGATACGGTAAACGAGAAAATAGCCGATATAATAAGGTGGGCAATGCAAATTGTATCAAATCCCGTGCTCAAAATCTCAAAAACAAAATCGCCCATAAAAGTAAATCGACAATCTGCCCTTTTGCTGAAAGAAGTATTTACGGGACACTATATCATTAGCTTAAAGGCCGACAGATTATAGATGCCTTATAGTGACTACTGTATGAAGAAGCAGTGGAAACGAAGAGGAGGTCAAATCAGTAAAACATCTCCTATGGGAATGCCCATGATTTCAAAGGCTTTGTCTCCGTTTTTTGAGGCACGATTCATTTAAGATCTGAGTCATGCAGGTTGTTGACTTCACCCATTTTTTTAGAAAATTGGTTTGGTTTACCAACCTGTAAAAACATATCAACTCAACTCACATTGGCTGGAATCAGGGTGAAATTTGCTTTTAGAGCAAAGCTAGCTTGTAATTTAATAACCTAATACATTATTTTCCATTTTTCGACCATATTTTCAACATTTTAAGTGTACTTTAATTTTTCGATTTTTCCAAAACCTTTTTGAAAATTTTTTGTTATACTTATTTCGACATTTCCAGAATCTTTTGAGTTCTGTTATCATTTTCATTGCATATTCCAAATTCTTTTATGACTTTTCAAATATTTTCAGATTAATCAAAATTTTTTAATTGACATCATATTTCGATCTATTGGACATTTGAACATGAACAGATAAGCCTATAGTATCAGGGCACTCGCTAAAGTCATGCTTTCTTAACAACTTAGGTAATGATGGCCTTAATTTGAATCACTTTACCGAATTCATTAATTGATTATGGATATTATTGGATGCGATTTATCATTTCAGTTAGGTTGAACTTAAGCGGTTGTTAACAGGTTCCTGTTTTTATTGTCTTATTGTTTAGATTTTATTGGAGTTTTATTTTTTTTTTCATATAATAATATCATAAAGCTGCCTGAAATTATTATAAATTTTTATTTTATCTTTGGTTTTTTTCAGAGAATTAAGGGTTTGAGTCGACGACGTACTTTTGTTTTCTGCTTCTTATTTTTGACAAGGCACCACTCATTCGATATACCCTGTTTCGCTTTCATTATATTCCTGAATCTTAAATGACTCTTGGTTAGGCTTTTTGTGGAATTCTCTTAGTTGCCCTTAAGTATGTCGGTGCTATAAAGTGTTTTCATTTTAAATGCTCAAAACTTAACCGCTTCAAAGTTGGTTTCCCTGTACAATGATGATATTCTCTAATTAGCATATTTTTTTTAGCACAAACTGTAAACTTTCTTATGTAACAACTGAAAATTAATGTGTTTTCCATGTTTTATTTTAATTGCTACCCATTTTGATATATATATGGGATACATTAGGGTTTTCTGAAAAAAAATGTCGTAGAAAATTACTCAAAGGTATTGTATAAAAGTGAAGTTTCATTATTTCCAAACAAAGCACAAACATTATAAACACTAAAAATGAAACTGTGTGAAATTTTAAATAAACTGTGTGACATTTTGCATAAACTGTGTAAAACCGAAGCCATATAAAACTGTGTAAAAATTATATGTCGAAATTCGCTCTACAATGTGTAAAATTTTACTCATACTGTGTAATAATTTCGCACAGCATGGTATGCCACCCTTTTTACACAGTTTGTTTCAAAAGTCACAATTTATTTAGAGTGAAGAAAAGTTTGTTTATGGAGATCTTAACTACGGCATGTTACAACACATTAAAAAGCTTAAGGCTACAAAAATGTTTTTTAAAAATTTTTGAAAGAAACACCCTAATGTACAGCTCATTGTATAAATATTGAAATTCTTCTTCAAGTTATTTGCATTGTTAAGGCAGTGTGACAGCAATTTTCGTTGTTTTACACAAACAATCAAACATTGTTGCCGCATACTAGCAAGCTGGCTATATGTATGTAATATGCATATACAGAGTTTGTATGTATATAAAAATTTTACTTTTTATTCAGAAAAAAGAAACCAACTTAAAATCAAGCAATCCAGTGCCAATGTGTGAGTGTCGCTTTATATATGTAAGTATGTATGGCTTATTTGGAATGCACTTGAATGTAGAAGTTTACATGAATTATGCATTAATTCTGCTCAACAACAGTCAGTGTGTCACTTTTGTTTAAATGTGGCAATACTGCGCGGCCTCACTTAGGAAACCCTTTCGTTGACTTTGGCTAAAAAAAAAAAAAAAATATTGCGTGAAATTGGTGTGCACATCAGCACTAAAACTTGATTTAAAACTTTTATCAAAACAATTCAATAATTGTGATGGGATTGTGAAAGGGATTTTATTTTACAATAGAACAGAGGACACATTACATCGAGGTTGGATTCACTACTTAGATGCGTTCCTTTTTCGTATAATTATAACACTATTTTATCTCAAGCTATCAGCTGCCAAACTGTTTTTCTTGTTTGGTTTGCAACACTTTAACACACAAACGGCGTGAGTTATGGGACACCATTTAGGACATTTACCCAAAAAAAAAAACAAAGGCTGCATATGTGTGAGCTAAGCCGTGGAGGTCAACTCCCAATTGTGCTATTTCAGTACAGTACAGTACAGTACAGTACAGTACAGTACAGTAAAGTTCAGTACAGTACAGTAAAAGACAAATAATAACGAAAAAAAATAAATTTCTGTTTGAATAAATCTTTGGTGAATTAAGGGACACTCTTCATCAATAAATGGAAATTTGCCCAACCTCTATCCCTTCAAAGAAAGTGGCTTATCTCATTATTTATATTTAAAGACGTTATATCTCATAAGATTCATTGCATAGATCAAATAGCCCATCGAACAAATTCACTGAATTGCAATCATAGAAAAGCGCTTCGCATACAAGAAACTTTTTCCCCGCGATTGGCTAAGCTTTGCGAATAAAAACAGCATAGCTTTCTTCAGTTCCATTTTTCTGATATTTTGAAGTCATATACTGCTGTAGTCTTATCACAAAAATATCAAACTTAAATTTTATCGACCATTTTAAATAATTTTCTATCGATGTCACTTCTATACGTTACCGAGTGTGTTGATACTGTTTTAGCCTTCCTTAAGCATCCACTTACATTTCTTGCGTAATTTCTCAGAAATAATTCATACATTTATGCATGTTAATCAAGTGGCATAAGCAATTTGCCTCATCTACCACATTACCCAGAGTTTAATTATCTCTCAACTATGCAGTCAAACATATTCCAAGTGAATGAATATTGTGCACCAAAAGTTCATTTCAAAGAAAAAGATACCAATTTTTCAGTTTTTAATTTGGAACACAGCAAAACTAGAGAGATGGAACAGAGCAAAAAAATCCAAAGCAAATGTTAATTAAGAGTCTAAATGGCACAAATTGCAAAACTAATGAATGAAATGACAAAAAATGAAATTGAAAATTTCAAAGTTGAAACTTTTTCATTGAACATAATCAGCAACAACAAATAGAAAAGAATATTGCACAATTGCGAAAACCCAAAGAGTTGAAGGTTACATGCTAAACACACTAAAATGTTGAAAGAGTTGGATGGGCGTAAAATATTGAAAAATTTGATAAATTTCCAGAAAACGAAAAATATTCTAGAAGTCGAAAAATATTAATCAAATCAAAAAAATTTCAAGACATCAAAACATCTTGAAGATGTCGAAAAATAGTCCAGAAAGCGAAAAATTTGAATAAGTCGAACAAAATAGATATAGTTGAAACATTTTCAAAAAAATCGAATAATCTTCAAGAGATCGAAAAATATTGATGCTAAAAACAGTTTCAAGACTTTGAAAAATATTGAAGTACTCAAAAAATAGATGCAGTTGAAAAAAGTTTAATAATTCGAAAAATGTTCAAGAGGCCAAACAATTTTCGAGTGATCGAAAAATATTGATGAAGTTGATATACATATGTTCAATGATTCGAAAATTGTTCAACAGCTCCGAAAATGTTAAAGAAATCCAAAAATTTTTAAGAAGATCAACTATGTTCAAAATTTCGAAAATTATTTAAGAATTCGATTGATATTGAAGACGTCTAAAAATATTGATGCATTCGAAAATGTTCAAGATGTCAAAAAATGTTTAAGAATTGGAAAATTTTTAAGAAATAGAAAAAAATTGAAGACGTAGAAAAATGTTCAAGAAATCAGAAATTGTTGAATAGGTCAAAAAGTGTTGAATAAATCGAAAAATTTTGAAACGTTTAAAAATGTTTAAGATTTCGGAAAATGTTTAAGAATTCGAAAAATGAGCCGTTTTTTATGAATGAGCGGCAAGTCCAAAACGAGGCCAAAATAATGTTATACACATAATATGCCATAATAATCGGTTATTCGACTGTTATAATTTTTTCAACTAAATGCCATCAATTTCACATCATCAAGTAAACTTTTCGCAAAAACAGAAATCAATTTTATTCATTTCTAACAAAAGTCAGCCAATTAATATTATGATATTACTTTTGCCGGCTTGAACTTGCCTCACTATCATAAAAAACGGCTCAAATATTGAAGACGTCGAAAAATATTAATGCATTTTAAAAATATTCAAGAAGTCAAAAAATATTGATGTTGAAAAATTATGTTGGAAAATTTTCAAGAAAAAAATTGAAAAAAAAAAAAAATGCCTCATGAAACGATTCACGACAATAAACCAAAGCTAATCCGAATCCAGTCTGGAAATGGCTCTTTCACTTATAGTTTATGAGATATTCTAACCTTAAAGTTCAAAAACACGGTTTTGAGGTTATATACAGTACACACGAAATTGGTGTGCTCTTTTCCAGTAAATGCATGCTACAGTTGTCTTAAATTTTAAAACTAAAAAATCAATTGGACTGCAGTCATTTCAATAGTAACAGAATAAATTAACATACATATTGCAATATAACACAGATGCTCGTATGTATAAACCATATACTACTATATGCATATGTATAGCTTTCCAAGTAAGATTAGCTATGTACATGTACATATTAATGTGACTATTTCTGTGTCAAAGCGTCAGTTAAGAATTTTTGCTTTCTTCAGCAGATTTCTCCTTTCTTTCAGTTTTCTATAGAAAACTTAAGTATAGAATTTTTCCCTCTATTCATATCCATTCTTCTTCTTCTTTTCATTCTTCCATTTTTTGTATTGTTTTGCATAACAAGTAAAAATTTATTGTCATTCTAAGAATTTCCCACACTATTAAGTGATGTTTCTGCTGCTGCTGCCTCTGCTGTTGTTGATGCGCATGTTGACAAAAGCTTTCTGCGGGGAGATTGCTGTATTGTTGAGCGCAATTTCGCAAAATTGATTATCTGCGAGATTGTGCTGTGATATACGAAATATTTGGATTTTTGTTCGTGTTGTAGTGAATGTAATGGATAAAAACGAAAATCTCTATCTTCTCATATTTTAACAATTCAAAATGTCCATCTTTGATAATGTTTTGAATAAAGTTATAAATTGATATAGATTGATATAAATTGAGGTGCTAAAAGCTTCTTCAATAAAATATAGAAAAATATCAATCAGAAAAGATAATGGTTGCGTACCGAGAAAAAGATAAGTTTAAATGAAACATGCCACGCTAGGACCCAAGTCGTTCAAAGTTGAAAGTCTTTGCATTCAAAATTTTTTTCACAGGATTGCAAGCTTACAAGTGAAATAATTCTTCCAAAACCATATTGTATTGGCCATTATTATAAAATTTTAAAGGAAATCGAATTTTATTAAATTTTATTCAAACAATTTCTTATGACTCAAAATATGGTGGCTTTAGTTATTCATCAAAAAATATAAATGATAAAGTCGCAATGGCATTTTTCCCTTACCTTTCTTTTACTCGCTTTCAAATTTGACTGTCAACTGTAAAGTTAAATGACAGTATTTGAAATATTTTACCTTTTTTTATAAATATTTATATAATGAGCATTCTACTTGAAACTTGAAAAAATAAAAGCGCCTTTTCATTAAGTGAATGCTACAGAAATCTCTTTCGTCCTCTAACAACGCAACTCATTAAAAACTGAAAATATTTGCACTGATGATAAAATTACTTTAGAACGGAAAAAAGATTTACGGAAGTGGTGCAGGGATGACAAAGGATCCTTCCATATGAATAGGCAAGAAATGTATTGTATTAAATATTTTAGAATAAAGTAGGAATATTATGATGCATATATAATTTATATATATCTAAATCCTTTGCAGTAATTGTGTGAAATCCAATTAAAGACAGCGGGTGAATGTAACCATCCATTTGATGGATAAGCCCATATTACTGTATAGATAAGTACCAAGTATCAAATTTTTATGAGTAGGAATAAAACATTGTCTAAGTTAAAAAGTGTAGTGTGAGACTGTAATTCTATAAATTATTTGCGAGGATTTGACAAAAATCTATTTATCTACGTGATTAAAGCAGCAAGTGGACGATATACTTTCATAAGCTTTGTGAAACCATTTTTTGTGCCCTTTGTGGATGTTTGCAAAAATAAATCAAAATAGGGTTTGGGTATTTTAAAATAGCCTCTGAATTTTCTCAAGGCTGTAAGATCACACCGATGTAGACTTAACAAAATTTAATTCTTAATCACACGGTGCTCTTAAACAGTCGATAGGTTTTTTGGCTATGTGGAGAAAATCTGTGAATGGGGTTTCATTTGTATTAGTTTAGTGGTCTGGAAAATGCAAGCCCCGAAATCGTAGCTGATCATCCCCGCGAAATAACGCAAAAATACATATCCCATACAAAATAAAAAAAATTCAGAAAAAAAACGCAACAAACAAATATATAAATAGTTATATTTAATGTATTTTGCAATGCTGAATCCGAATCTGGCCTTAAAATTGCTATATCTCATACGATTTTTGAGATATCTAAGCATAAACAAGGAAAAAATACCGTTTTTGCTATATTTTGAAGCTATATAACTATAATATAGAACATTCATACGCAAAATTCGATACATTATCTGAAAGATTCAATCTTTTTTTTTAAAACCGCATTTAAATTACGTCAATAGCTTAATTTTCCTCCGAAATATCGTAGACTGAAATAATGACAAATCACGTTTTTTGCACTTTTTTAACTTTTTAGGTTAGGATATCTCCGAGAAAAATAAAGATATCAACATTGTTTGAATTAGGTTTAGAAGATTGATTTAAATTTTCCATTTACGGATATACGTCCTGTTATATAGCTCCAAAATACAGCAATAAAACTTAGCATCGGCTTTTTTTCCTTGTTTAGGCTAAGATATCTCAAAAAGCGTATCAGATACAGCAATTTTAAGGCCGGATTCGGATTTAGCATTGCAAAATACATCAAAACAACTGTTTTTATATTTGTTTGTTGCGTTTTTTTTTCTGAATTTTTTTTATTTTATATGGGATATGAATTTTTGCGATAATTCGCGGGGATGATCAGCTACGATTTCGGGGTTTGCATTTTTCAGACCACTAAACTATTACAAATGGAACCTCATTCACAAATTTTCTCCACATAGCCAAAAAACCTATCGACTGTTCAAGAGCACCGTGATCAGACCAGCAGCATGATGATCTGAATAAGTTGCTGTGAACATTTAATGGTTTGAATCCATACGACGCAAAAACTTATGTGCAACTGTTTGCAAAAAATACTAAGATTAAAGTTCATTAAAGACCGTTTTTTACAAATACTTACCTCTTTAATGGTTATTTCTGCAGAAAAATAGACTGGGTCGAAATTTAGATTCATCCGGAAACTGACTCAAAAGTTATAGGGACTCTTAAAAACGATATCTGCGTCATTTTTTTTTTTTTTCATTCTGAGAAAAACCAATGGAGCACTTCCTATCTTGGCTAAAAAAACATGTTTTTTGGTCATAACTAACTATTTTTTTTTTTTTTTCATTAGAAAATAAATATCCAAGAGTGCTTTAATTATGTCCTAATTTGGAATTTAATAGTTTTTTTTTTGAGTTTTTGCCAGACGGTTCATATCTCCGCTTTTTTATCCGTTACGGATCCGTTACTGATCCGTTTGCGGGAGAAATTTCAAAAAAAAAAACGATTCGCTTTTTTTTTGGGAATCTCTCCCGCAAACGGATCAGAAACGGATCCGTAACGGATAAAAAGCGGAGATATGAACCGTCTGGCACACTGGGAGTCTTTATTTCTAAATCACATCGTGTGTCCATTTTGTAATGAAAAAAGTTATGACCAAAAAATTTTTTTTTTTAGCCAAAATGCGCCTTCAGTAGAATCAAAAGTGTTCCATTGGTTTTTCTCGGAATGAAAAAAAAACTAGTAAGGGTGTTACCTTTGGCCTGGCCAAACATTAAATACCCTACACAGCAGTATTTTGAAAGTTTTGCTTATATGGGAGGTGCCACGCCCTCTTGTCCGAATTCACCCAGTTTTTTCTCAGAGTTTGAATTTATAGTTCTTAGCATTTGAGTAAAATTTAGTTTGATTATCTCAAAAAATGCTTTCAGTATAGCGTTTTGAAGCTTTTGATTATATGGGAGGTGCCACGCCTTCTTGTCCGAATTCTCCTGGTTTTGGTTCAGAGCTTGCGCTTACAATTCGTAGTATTTATGTGTATTTTGGTTGCATTATCGTGAAAAGAACTCAAAAAGTTGCATTTTGAATATATTTTTTGTATTGGCGGTAGGCGTGTCCGTTGACCGATTTCGCTCATTTTCAATCCCCCGAGCTAACTTTGACGCCGAAGGCTGTGCACCAAATTTCATTGAATTACCTTGCTTAGTTTTCCCAAAAAGTGTATTTCCACACACAGCCAGCCAGCCAGCCAGACAGACGGACGGACAGGGCTATATCGACTTCCTGAGTCAAGAATATATATACTTTTCTATACCTGCCACGCCTCTTTCTCTGCATTACAAACGGAAGGACAAGGTGAATATACCCTGGGTGTAGGGTATAAAAATGATGCAGATGATTTTATATAGCTTAGGAAATTTACTTCAAGAAAGGTGTTGAAATATTATTCATATTCCTCATTATTTTGTGAGATATGCCAGTTTAAAGAGTTTTACAACTTAGTGGCATTTAAATGCGGTTATTCACAACAGTCATATCAAATTTAAGGTAAAAGATTGCCTTGTCTTCTTACATAATCATAAACTTTAGGAAACTTTCGGCAAGCCTATCAAAATTTTTACCTCTCAATGTGTTATGACCCGAATTCCCAAAATCAAACAGTTTTGCATGGTAATTAAACATCCTGATGAACAACTTCTCCACGCTCGATTCTTATTGATTTGGAAAAAATAGTTCGACACACTCTAGAGAACACACTCAAAGAAACCAATGCCTAAGCAATAAGTGATTGAAAGAATGAACTAAGAATAAGCTGCATCAAATCCCTCCCATTTGAAGTATCCTACTGTGAAGAAAATTTTGAATTTCAAAGTTGTAATGACTTCTTATCTGTTCACTTTGCTTATGCCTTTTCCGAACTTGATTTATCTGAAAATTATTTTTTTTATTGCTAGTGGTGTCTTTGACCAAAACATATTGAAAATAATAATAATATATGTGGAAAGTTTCAAAAATATTGAAAAAGTTCAAAAATATTTTAATCTCTAAAAAATGTTGTTTAAAATGTCAAAAAATGTTGGAAAAGTCTAAAAAGTTCTTAAAAGTGTTAAAAAATTATGAGGAACTCAAAAAATATTTTAAGAGTCAAAATATGTAAAAATTATGTAGTCGAAGGAAAATGATAAATCAAATAGCACCAAAATGTTAAGAATCTTTTAGAAATGTTAATTAATTCGGAAATTTTTTTAAAGTAGTGATTAGAAAAAAAAAATACTCAGTATGGAAAAATTTGGTTTTCTGAAAGGTTGAAAGGCCAAAGGGTGAATTATGAAAGGATCAGAAAATATTGAATAAGCTGGAATATCGGATATTACAAAAAATTCTGAAGAATTCGATATTTTGGGATTAAAAGATTGAAAAATCTTTAACAAGACAAAAAGAAGCATTCAAAATGTACATTGTTTTTAACCTCTCATAACTCTGAAGCCATTTAAGAAGTCATCTCAAATTTGAACTCATATGAAAGATAGAATATTTTAGAAGATCCAAAAGTCAGCACATGAAGAGTCTTAGTACTAAAAAAGTGTTGAAAATAGTACTCAATACTCAGATAGCAGGAAACTGCCATTTCGATAAAAGCTCGATTCACTACCTATCAGAAATAGGTCAGAACATGTTAATCGGTTAAGAAATTTCCAAGTAAGGGATAATTTTTTTTAGTCGTAATATTAAAAAGTACTAAAAATTGTATTGTTCGTCAAATACCAAGAACAAGTCCCGTACTTATAGGCTTTCAAAATAGTTCGAAAGATGAAAATCATATAAGAAATGTTCAATTTGTGGACAATTTAGTAGTAATGACCGATTTCGTTATTTTCATCACCTACCAAAATTTCCAAAAAAATCTCAAAATTTCTTCGGAGAAAATTTCAGTAAAATCCGAGTGAGTAAAGTCAATTCTTTTTATGATAAACATCAAATCCTTGATATAACTTTATTGAGTTAAATAAATTGAAATGTTTCAATTAAAAGCTATCAATCAATTCAACATTTCCCAATTTACACAAATTCAAATTATAACAATTTATATTTTTAAACTGAAAAGTTCAAGTTTAAATAAAAAAAACTTAAAAAAATATCAACCAACAATTACAGTACCTATTTGTATTTGTATGTATTTATTTGCATATGGTAATTGTCTTGTTTGTTTTTCCAACGCCCAAGCTCACACACGCATACCATACATAGAAACAATTCAATTGCTCACACACATTTACACATGCAAATGTATATGTATCTTTACATTTTCATAACGTTGCACATCACGTGACACAATAATAAAGTCAATTATGCAACGTAAGGCCTGAAAGTGAACACAACACTGAAACAACAACAACAACAACAACAACAACAACAACAACAACAACATCATACAGATAATCCTTTGAACTTCCGAATCCGTACAAGAGTTGCTATTGCTGTAGTTGTGTACTGTAGAGACTGTTGCACAAACCCAGTGAGAAAATTTGAGCTGAAATGTTGCAAGGATGATTCATTCGTTCTACGAAAACTAGGTTGTCGTTGATCCTTTGGAGAAAAGTAAGACGTTTCAAACTAATTTTGATGAACACTAGGTATTTTCATTATATCTGTGGCAGGAAGAAAAAACTGCATAAGTCGATTTTTGATTAGAAAGCAAAGTACTTAGCTTAAATTTTGTGTTATATGTATAGAATTTATGTTGCTTTGCTTTTTTATCGAATATCGACTTAAGCAGTTTTTCTTTCCTAACACATATTTATAACGAAAAGTAGGTTTCTTCGAAGTTTTATGTCGAAAAGTAGGACCTTAAATAGGATGTCTCAAAATTTTGAACGAAAACTAGGACGTTTCGATGCCTTGCAGAAAAATAAGGTTGATTCAATATGTATTTATTCAGTATGAAACATCCTATTTTTCGTTTGAAAGTTTGAAATATCTTACTTTTCGTAAAAAAAAATGAAACATCCTACTTTTTTTCTGGGGCATATATACTTATATAAAAGGTGTTCCAATAATAGTGCACTTATTTATTTAAAAATACAAACACGTGTTTTTTGAGCGAGTTGTGATATTTTTATTGCATGGTAAAGGGTGTCTCAATAAGAGTGCACTTTTAAAGTTTTGTGTTTTCGTGTGACTATTTGCCGGTTATTTTTTTCATACTTATTCGGAACATGTCTACTTTACAGTGCATCAAAAATATCATAGCTCGCTTAAAAAACAGATTTTTTTATTTTTAAATAAAAAAGTGCACTCTTTTTAAGACACCCTCCTTAAATATGTAGACAAAAAAAAATCGGTTCAGTCCCTTTTTCTTTGCCTAGATCTCATCGTATTTGATTGATTTGTATTGTATTGATAATATGATCTATATGTTTTTAAGTCGGCTTTGCGTTAAGAGAAAATTTATAAACATTGTTACTAATGAGAATTTGTTTGCTTAAGTTAAAAGCTGGGTGAATGTGAATTAATTTTCTATCTGCAATATAAGCGACAAAGCACAATATCATTTGAAGTAATTTACAAAATTTATGATAAATTTATGTAATTATGTACTTTTGTTGCTAGCAGTTTAACCCAAACTTGACTTCTGTACCTTAAACTGTGAAAGGGAATGAAGTATCGGTTGCAAAAATTAATCTGAATTGGTCTGAGAAGTGACGTCTAAAGAAACTTTGTCTTTAATTTCCACAACAATTTATTTCTGTTTTAGCCATGATAACTAACTATAAGCTATATTTTCTATAAAATCTCTATCCTTCGAGCAAGTAAATTTTTTTTGGCATTAATTCATATCCAATATAAATATACCAAATTCAATATGATATGAAAGCCGTATCTCTAGCCGTTCTTCACTGGGGTCTGAACTCGTATGTACTGTCTAGATTGTGATTGATTTTATAAAGGCTGTGGGAGAAAACACTTGTGTATATCTGTGTTTTTCACATCCGACACAATTTTGACACTTGACACATTTGTAGGGGCAACTACAGTCAGTCAGCCGCTGTTGCAATCAATTTGCTGTTTCAGTTGGTGTTGCCAGAAGAAATTTGTGATTCCACTGAGAAATTAGATTTTCAATTTGATTACAATTAAGGTGCATGCACCTCGAAAAAAGTGCAATTTCATGTAGCTTATATTGAATAAAGAATGATATGGGATTAGGTTCATAGAGAGAATTAATGGAAAAATCGCACTTTTGTTGTTATAAAAAATCGAGATATGTAAAAATTTTGAAAAAATATTAAAAATTCTAAAGATTTGTTGAGAAAAGTTCCGAACTGTTGGAAAAGCTTAAACTAAAAATATGTTAGAAGTCGCAAAATTTTGTTAAGTTCAAAAATGTCGATAAAGACATACTGAGTAAATAATCCCGGAGAATTTTTCTCAGACTGCCGTGCTTTCTCCAATCTGAGAAAAACTCTACGTGAATATTCATTTACAATAATCTCCAATATATAGATTTGAGGATAAATTCCCTGGACGATGTCGATGTATTAAAATGGAAAAACGTCCATGCTAAATATAAATGTTGGACTTTTTCAAAGAACATGCTTCCAGTCTTTTCATATATTTCGTATGTTTGTCAACAAATTTGATTCTAATGATCATCATTTTCTAAGTTTGCTATAAATTCTGACTTTGCTAATGCGTATATTTTATAGTTTTTCGAATTTTTAAACTTTTCCAAATTTTTTCCATTTTTTTCTACTTTTTATTATTTCTCAGTTTTTTTTTATATTTCAAAACAGCTCGAAGGTGCATGTAGAAATTTGTAGCCCTATATGACTTGTAATACATTTTGAAAATTTTTTAGACACAAAAATGTGTTTTTCAAAATATTTCTACTTGAAAACTTTAGAGGTTCTTCAGAATTTTCAAAATAACATGCTTGACATAATAGATAATTAGATTCACCTTGCAAAATCTTATAAAATTCTGCATATTTAAATTTTATCATGTGACAAATTTGTCATGTTCAAAGTTTGAAAACTTTTAGACCATTGTGCCTTGACCCAAAGATCAAAAAAATTGCTTTCGATCAAAATAAGGTATCCATCCTACTCCGTGATGGCTAGTCTTAAATTGGTTTACTTTTACATAGAATATTTTATAGATTAAGATTTTTCAGAGATTTTTCGAGTTTATATACATTTTCGAACTACTTATTCTACGATTATTTTATAATAACATTGGCCGACAAATTTCGAAAAAAATTTCGACTGGAGAAGAGGGTAATGTTTCTTAAGTAATTTGGGTGCGCTGAATTCGAATCTGCAATCGGTTTTTTTCTATCAGGTCAGGTTTTGGAGATAATCGACCTTTTCGATTTTTGAGGTTATAGCTCCATTTTTTGAGAAACCCAATTTCGATCAAATATGTTTTTGCACTATTATAGAGAAAAATTCTTAAACTTTCAACAAATGTACCAATATCTAAGATCCGATTCAAATTGGCTGAGTTATAACAACGAAAAGTTCATTTTTATAGTAGTTTTTTACACTTTTTCGTGGTTAAGCCAAATTAAACAAGGTTTTTTTGCCAGTAGCTTATACAAATATATATTTTTTATATTTTAGTTCAATAGTGTATTTAATTGCAAATATTTGGAGTTCAATTTTAGTAAAATCGGATCATTTTTCAAAAAGTTATTAAGGTTTTAGTAAAATAAGACCATTTTGATTTTCATAGAAAACACAAATTACACAGTCCTGCGTTTTTCAAAAAGTTAAAAAAGTAGGAAATGAGAGTAGGTGATTTTTATAGATTTTTGATTGCTGAATACGAATATGATCTCCAATTTACTCCATCACGTCAGAGATTTGAGTTATCCTTGATTTAAAGTGCAGAAAACGCAATTTTCAGACATATGGCGTACATCCTGAAAGTAGTCTTGTTTACTTTTGACAGCGGCATTAAATAGCCCTGAGCTTCGTCTTTAAAGCTTACTTTTAACTTTTTCAATTGAATCATTAGTTTCCGAGATATCATCGATTGAATTAAAGTTATCGATAAAACCTGTAAAGGACTATATTCAATTTGTATACCTTTACTTCAATGGATGATAACTCGGAAACTAATGATTCAATTGGAAAAAATAAAAGTAAACTTTAAAGACAAAGCTTAGGACTATTTAATGCCGCTGTCAAAAGTAAACTAAACTACTTTCAGGATGTTCGCCATATGCCTGAAAATAGCGTTTTCTGCACTTTAAATCAAGGATAACTCGGATCTCTGACCTGATTCAGCGAGCAAAAATCTATAAAAATCACTTACTCTGATCTCATACTTTTTTTCGTCGCAGGACTGTGTTATTTTTAAATTTTTGTTGAAAAAATTAATTTTTTCTATCAAAATCGAAATGGTCTTATTTCACTAAAACCTTTATTACTTTTTAAAAACTGATCCGATTTTGGTAAAATTTAACTCCAAATATTTGCAATTAAATACACTATTGAACTAAAATATAAAAAATATATATTTGTATAAGCTACTGGCAAAAAAACTGTGTTTAATTGGCTTAAACACGAAAAAGTGTAAAAAACTACTATAAAAATGAACTTTTCGTTGCTATAACTCAGCCAATTTGAATCGGATCTTAGATATTGGTACACTTGTTGAAATTTTAAGAATTTTTCTCTATTATAGTGTAAAAACATATTCGATCGAAATTGGGTTTCTCAAAATATGTTCGAAAAAATGGAGCTATAACCTCAAAAATCGAAAAGGTCGATTATCTCCAAAACCTGACCTGATAGAGAAAAACCGATTGCAGATTCGAATTCAGCGCACCAAATAACTTTAGGATCACTATTTGGTTGCTCCAGTCGAAAATCGTGTAGACCAGTGTAATTTTCATTTTCCGACATTTGTCTTCATAATTCATTCAATCTTCAAATTTTTAAAAAATTTTCAAGGTTTCTACAATACATTTTTCCAATTTTTTTTTTTTTTTTTTGTCGATTTAATCATCATTTATTGACTATATTGTTCATATTACATGATTATATTTTTGTATTTTTCGAACATTCTTCAGCTTTTTTTATGATTTTTAAATTTTTACACCTTTCCGAGTTTTTGTGCATTTTTTGTTTATTTGAGAATTTTCGGTATTTCTCTTTAAAAATTTTTCCAATTTTCTAGTTTCCATTATTTTTTGGTCATTTGGCATAATCCGACTTTTAAAAAATTCATTTTTTTCAAATTCATACAAAAGAAAAAAGCTTTTTAATGAGTCTTATATATGTGCGTCTAAGGGATTCACATATTAATGACTCTTTGCGATTTCATAGAAATGATAACAATACTCTTCAATGAGTCTTCAGTGCGTTTATTAAACTCATATATTTGTGACTCTTTCTGAATTTAAAAAAGAGAAAAAAAGGCTCTTAGATGAGTCTAATGCATGTGCGCTTGTAAAACTCACACTTTATTGACTCTTTCCAAATTCATAGAATAAATAAAAAAACTCCTAAATCTTCTCTTCTTATACGAGATAAAATTGTATATACATACTTATGTACTTATGTACATATGTTTGGAACGGGCAAAACTTTTTCTCGAAAACGGGTACAGCGATTTTAATGAAACTTGGAACAGTGTTAGATATTAGCATACAATGAAGAATGAGCTAGGCTTGAGCTTTGTAAATGCTCACCAGGGGGCGTGGCACCGCCCTAAATTTTAAATTTGATTTGGTCATAACTCGCAAATCATACAAGGTATTTGAATGAATATTGGCGGGTAGGCGGGTACTGCTTAATAATACCTTGTGACATACAAAAAGTGGGTGGGATCGAAAAAGTGCCACGCCCACTTTTTAACGCTTGAAAATTTTGATTCAATATCACTTGAAAACGACTCCAACGATTTTAATGAAAATTTAGGAGATTTTACCTCTGCAAACAAGAATTAATATGTAATATGCCATTATATTGAGAAAACTCGTTGAAGGGCGTGGCACCGCCCACAAAAATTAAATACGGTATAAAAAGAAAACTAATAAAGTAATCATTCTAAAATTAACTGTGGGGAGCATACTTGCTATAAGACATCTCTGATCTGAAAGCGGGTAAAATATCGCCGTTGCGCGTGGAACCTCCCATACGAGCAAAATACGTTAAATGCTATTTCTCGCAAATGTTACAAGGTATTTTAATGAAATTTGGTATGTAGGTACAGCTTAATAATATCTTGTAACAAACGAAAAGTGGGCGGGATCGAATAAGTGCCACGCCCACTTTTTAACCCTTGAAAATTTTGATTCAATATTACTCGAAAACGACTCCGACAATTTTGATGAAAATTTAGGATCTGTTACCTCTTCAAACAAGAATTAATATGTCATATGCCATTATATTGGAAAAACTCGTTAAAGGGCGTGGCACCGCACACAAAAAAATATTGCGCTGTAAAAAGAACACTACTAAAGCAATCTTTCTGAATTTAACTGTAGGGAGTTTACTTGCTATTAGGCACCTACGACCTGAAAGTATGCAAAATATCGAAAGTGCGCGTGGAACCTCTCATACAAGTAAAACACATTAAATGCTATTTCTCGCAAATGATACAACATATTTTGATGAAATTTGGTATGCGAATCTGGATCAGGAGTATCTAAAGCATAATAAAAAGAAGGCTTTGTTTAATAATTGCCACGCCCACTTTTTTATCAAAATAAAAATTTTTGTTAATAACTCAGGCACAAAAAAAAAATGGAATGAACTGTTTAATTCTTATATGCAGTCTTATGTACTTTTTGACGCTGAATCCGTCTTCATCAGCAGAACTGTCATTATACCTGCAGGATTTTGAAATATCCTTGCTTGAAGTTAAAGAAAACGCTGTGTTCAGTCTTACAGCGTAGCTACAAGAAAAGGTGAAATTCTTTTTTATTAATTGCATCGGATAGTTACACTCTTCCTTATCCAAATATCCTTTCAGATTTTTCCAATAGGATTCTTATTGTCCGAGTTATGATCCTTTGAAGATAAGATATTTCAGCCGCCATACAAACGACAAAATATTTTGGGTGCGTGGCATATCCCATTTATTTATTTTAGGGCATTCTATTTCGCCAAAAAAAAATTTGAGTTTTTGATATTTTTCTATACCATTCGATGCTTTCCGAGTTTTTTCTTATTATTATTCTCATCGGTTTATTTATCATTTTGAAAGCATGACCGTTAGAAGTGAAAAGATACAAGTTTCATAACAAAAAATAGCTATGAATAAAAACATCGACCAAAATAATAAAATCAGATTGTTGACCGAGCAGGGATCGGTATCCAGGTACTGAGTCTTATGTGAGCTCATATAATTATGACTATTTTCTGATTTATAAAATAGAACAAAGATTCTTTGAAGAGTCTTGTAAAAGTATATGCGCTCATAAAAGTCACATATATGTGATTCTTTCCAAGCTTATGGAATTAAAAAGAAGACTCTTTCATGAATCTTGTATATAAACTTGCATGTGTATTTATGACTTTTTCTAAATTCAGCAATAGCAAAAAAGACTCTTTGTAGCGTCTTATGCATGTGCGCTTGTAAAACTCACACATTTATGACTCTTTCCTTACGCGTAGAATAGAAAAAGGGACTTTTTGATGAGTCTTATGCGTGTGCGCTTGTAAAAATAACACATTTATAACTTTTTCTTAATTAATGGAATGAAAGATAATTATGGCTATTTTCAGCTCATAAAATAGAACAAAGACTCTCTAATGCGACTCTTGTAAGTTCTTATATGCGCTTCTAAAACTTACGTATTTATGACTCTTCCCAACTTCATATACAAAAAAAGCTTATAAAACTTTTGTTGCGTACACATTTGTCTTTAGGATATTTTACACATCAGCTGGCGACACTGTTTTCAGTTGTACCAGTCTCACATACATGAACACAGGTATATCACTTTACTCGCCAAAGGAAAACTTTAAAAGCTTGTTGTCGTACCGTTTGCGGCATGTTCCATATTTTGTATTGCATTGTTGCACTGACGTTGTCAATGGCATTGCTATGTATAAATAACCATAAAATCGACTTGTTTCACTCACCGTGACGTGCTTCCTCGCCCTCGGGTGCATGTTGTGTAATTGTATGCAATTCCTCTTCCAAATCGACATGACAATCGGATACGTCCCAGGAGAGGAAACCTGCAAAGAGCAACAAAAACAAAAGTTATATTTTGTTAGGATTTTCATTTTTATATTTATTTTTTATTCTTATGTAATTATAAAATAAAATAAATAGAAAGAATTAGCATTTCATAAAAAAATAATAAGTAATAAAATACTGCATTATAACTTTATATTGAGTTAGAAATAAGTGTTTATATTTTTCCAATTTATTTTTGCTTTTTTTATGCAACTTTACTTTGCATGTGTCATTTTTTTGACACATGTCATTTTGACAGTTCGTGAAAGAAAATTTTAGTTTTCCATTTACTTATTTGCACATGCACAAATTCAGTTGCAATTTTAGAAATAGTGGCTTTTGTTTTCACAAAACAATGTATATGGAAGTGTTATTGGGAGAAATTTTTGTTTTCACTTTGACAGTTTTGTAAAAATTTCATATTTTTTGTGACAGTCGGTTGTCAGAATATAAACATTTATGTATAACTTTAGAATAAGTGCTCCAATACAAAATTCAGATGCATAAAATTTTTTCCAAAATTACACAGTCCTGCGATGAAAAAAAGTATGTGATCAGAGTGGATGATTTTTATAGATTTTTGTTCGCTGAATCCGAATATGACCTCCGATCACCTCCATCACGTCTGAAATTTGAGTTTTCCTTGATTTAAAGTTCAAGAAACGCTTTTTTCAGACATATGGCTTACATCCTGAAAGTAGTCTAGTTCACTTTTGACAGCAGCATTGAATAGCCCTGAGCTTCCTCTATTAAGCGTACTTTTAATTTTTCCAATTGGATCATTAGTTTCTGAGATATCATCCATTTAAGTAAAGGTATACAAATTGAATATAGTCCTTTATAGGGATTAGCGATACCTTGACTTCAATCGATGATATCTCGGAAACTAATAATTCAATTGAAAAGGTTAAGAATGCGCTTTAAAGACGAAGCTCAGGGCTATTCAATGCCGCTGTCAAAAGTGGACTAGACTACTTTCAGGATGTAAGCCATATGTCTGAAAAAAGCGATTCTTGAACTTTAAATCAAGGATAACTCAAATTTCAGACGTGATGGAGCAAATCGGAGGTCATATTTGGATTCAGCAATCAAAAATCTATAAAAATCACCTACTCTCATTTCATACTTTTTTAACTTTTTCAAAAACGCAGGACTGTGTTATTAATTTTAAAAGTTTCCAGAGAAGACATGAAGAATTTAGTATAGTGAAATAATATATAAGTTATATTATATATATATATCTATTATTTTAATTATATTTTTATACTAAAATTACAAAAAATTTTCAATAGCCTACTCTTAGCTCTTCCAAGATATTTTCTATGTAAAGAAGGCAAAATTACAATTCACATGAATCCAAAATCAAGATGGAGAAATGATTTTTCGATTTATTTTACGACGCTCCCAACCATATCCTATTATTTCGTACTCTAAAGTAGTAAGTCAAACGATACCAAAACCGCATCCTGTCATATAACCATAACCATTCCATAAACAATATATTCCAAATAAAATACACCGACTTTCATCCTTATTATTATACAGCATCTGCAGTACTGCCCATTACATCCTGCCTTCTTTTTCATTTTATCCATCTACTCACTTTCTTTCTTGTAAGCAGACAAATTTCAATAATATACACGTCCTTGGGATTTTATTTTCAAGTATTTTTTCCTTCATTCAATTTTTCTTCTTCTTTCAACTTGAACGCGTGTCGTTTATCTGCGATCAACTGCATTGTTGTCCAACTTTACTGACGTTATCTGGTGCTGTGTACTACTTGAAGAGGATTTCCTGCTGCTTTGCGTTTGTTTTTTATTTTTTTTATTATTCTTAGAGTTTTTTTTTCGCTTACATTAATATTTTCTTTAAGTTTTTTGCAACTAATTTGTTTTGTTTTCTTATTCCTCGAAGGAGGGAATAACTGTGTCAAGTGATAAACTTGACAAGAAGTGTTTTTCTATAATGCTCGTCGTATTCCTTTCTGACAGTTATACTCTTGTCTATATTTTGCATAATGATTTAGAAAGGATAAATACATGGAAATATTATAAAATCATTGTGTCCCTGCATTAACAACAAAACGCAATGTTTTCTATGAACTGAATGAAACCAAATTTATAGCTACAAAATGGAAATCGATAGTTTTCTCGGGTATATTAAAAGACTTTGCAGTTCAACTAAAACTTCAAGGTTTTGTCGCTAAGCTCTCATAACGAACAACTCCAATTAGATTTCGAAACTTTTATTGAAAAGCCAAGTCAGCTTGTTTTTGAAATGGCTGGCACAAAATTTTGTTTGTGTTTTTTTGTTACGTTTGTTTCAAAAAACAAAAAAAAAAAAAAATTTAAAAGAAATTTTTAAATAAAAATCAAAAAAAAAATTTTAAGTCAAAAAACTTTTAAAATTGAAAACCAAAAAAAATAAAGCTTTTTGGGGCTTTCGTTTCAAGCAACAAAAAACAAATTTTAAATATAAAAAAAAAAGAAATTAAAAAAAAAGTTTTATTTTAAAATCTCGTATTCAAAATAAAAAAAAAAAAAAAAAATTAACGCAAAAATAAAATTCAAAAATCTAATAGAAATGTTATTAGAAAGGGTGATTTCATGATTAAGTTAAAAATTTTCGTAAAAATTAATTTTTGAGATTGAATTCTTCTAGTTCCCTACTATTCTTACCTATTCATTATTAAATATTAGGGAAGATGTGGCAACCCTGGGTGATATAAGTAGGAGATCCGGTGAAGAAATTACTACCCTCATCGGCTTTCTTGAAGAAATATTTTTTTTATGCAATAAAATATAGAGATAAACAAAACTTAACTTGATTGACACTCCATATCCTGACAAGGATATTTTTAATTAAATATTATTTTATTACATTTTTGACCCAAACTACGCTCATTATCTTTCTCAATAAATTTGGTGGCAATCGAAAGCAAAAATCATATAGAAAATGGCGGTGTGTGATTGGTATCCTTTTTCCTGGCAAGGATAACTGCCAATCAGGTCTAAACATTAATGTCTGTGTGTGTCTGAAGCATTATCACTAAGAAACTGTTCAGCCAATGGAGCTGAAAATTCGGGAGTGAGTGTATTTCAGGTACAGAAAGTTTTTTGTGCTATACATGAAGGTTTGCGAAGGTCACCCGAAGGCTTCATAGTCGAAACGAAGAGTATATGAGGAATTCTCAAAAATTGTGGAATTCTACAGTTTTTGAGGCACATTCACCAAACTTGGTGGAGAGTTCACTTTTTATATAAGAATCAAAAATTGGAAGGGTGCACGTCAAAAAAAAAAAAGTAAAAAAAGTTACGCATATATATATGAAGCAAAACACGTCAAGTGTACCAGCTGAAAATTTTTTTGTCTCCGATTTCGCTCAAATTTGGCAATATAGTAGTCCTGATATACAAAAACAATATTCCGGGAGGATTTGGTCCTAGTACCATTTATTGTTAAAATACAGGGTGTTGAAGTTGGCGTTTTTAGTGATTTTCATGAAAAGGTGTTTTTTCAAAAATTTAGAGCTTACACAAAAGTTTGTAAAGTAACTTGTCCTATTCATTTTTAAATGTTCTTTTTATAAAAAAATATTACATGGTGAAAAAAATTTTTTTTCACCGAAATATTTTAAACTTAAAAATACTTTTGAATTTTTTTTTAAAAAAACCCCCCTTAAATTTTTTTTAAAAGCATTTCAAATTAAAGCATGATTTAAAAGCTTTAAAATGATGTGTGACTCAAGATGGTATTCGGTCGTTGGATGAGAGTTTTTGACTTTTAAACGCTTTTTTCGTAAGATGCCTTCCTCTTGAGTAAACAAAGAGTTTTGCCTGCTGTGGGCGTTTAAAAGCCAAAAACTCTCATCCAACGACCGAATACCATCTTGAGTCACACATCATTTTAAAGCTTTTAAATTATGCTTTAATTTGAAGTACTTTTAAAAAAAATTTTAGGGGGGTTTTTTAAAAAAAAATTCAAAAGTATTTTTAAGTTTAAAATATTTCGGTGAAAAAAAATTTTTTTCACCATGTAATATTTTTTTATAAAAAGAACATTTAAAAATGAATGGGACAAGTTACTTTACAAACGTTGGTGTAAGCTCTAAATTTTTGAAAAAACACCTTTTCATGAAAATCACTAAAAACGCCAACTTCAACACCCTGTATCTTAACAATAAATGGTACTAGGACCAAATCCTCCCGGAATATTGTTTTTGTATATCAGGACTACTATATTGCCAAATTTGAGCGAAATCGGAGACAAAAAAATTTTCAGCTGGTACACTTGACGTGTTTTGCTTCATATATATGAGGCTATGAGCGCAATAGTGGCCTAACCCTCACTTTATTACAAAATCAAAAGCAAACAACTTGTGCTTTTATCGACTCAGGATATGTGCTTTTGCTTTATCAACGAAGTAAAGGTTAGGCCACTGTTGCGCTCATAGCCTCATAAGTATATGCGTAACTTTTTTTACTTTTTTTTTTTTTGACGTGCACCCTTCCAATTTTTGATTCTTATATAAAAAGTTACCTATCCACCAAGTTTGGTGAATGTGCCTCAAAAACTGTAGAATTCCACAATTTTTGAGAATTCCTCAAACCTTTTGGGACACCCGAAGGTTTCACAGTCAAAACGAGGAATAGCTAGGTATATTAGAGGCAATATGACCGACTATCAACATGCCTTTATAAATAGTTTTTTGGAACACATATATATTCCTCTTCTTCATATATAGCCTTAGAACCTTCTGGTGTCCCAGAAAACTATCCATTAAGGCTTGTTGATAGTCCTCCATAGATGTTATCACTCTAGTATACATATATCGCCGGTGCTTACGAAGACTATCTCTTCTTTAAATGCGGACAAGAAAATCCGTTTTTTCAAACTGCGGCGAAAAATATCTTCTTTGTGCGAATGCGGACAAGAAAATCACTTTTTACAAAATGCGGGGAAGAAAATCACTTATTACAAAAATGCGGCGAAGAAAATCACTTTTTACAAAATGCGGCGAAGAAAATCACTTTTTACAAAAATGCGGCGAAGAAAATCACTTTTTACAAATTGCGGCGAAGAAATCTCTTTTTTAAAAATATTTTTTTTCGTAACTCGTCGAAAAAGTACTCACTAAATAAAGAGATTTTCTTCGCCGCATTTTGTAAAAAGTGATTTTCTTCGCCGCATTTTATAAAAAGTGATTTTCTTGTCCGCATATTACAAAAAAGATTTTTTTCGCCGCAATTTAAAAAAAAAGATTTTCTTCGCCGCAACTTTCGGTTGGAAGATTTTCTTCGTAAGCACCGGCGATATATTCATCGTTTTGACTGTGAAGCCTTTGGGTGACCTTCGAGAATCTTCGGGTGTCTCAAAAAACTATCCATTAAGGCTCGTTGATAGTCCGCCAATGTTCATTTATCACATTTGATATTTCAAACAGCATGCAAGTAAAAAAAAAAAAAAAAATATTGCATAGTCTTAGGAGGCGATATTCGTTTTTGAAACATCCTGTTTTTCATATTTTGTACTGAGCTTTTAGATTCCTTCCATTTCAACAATTTGAGAAAACTTCGTAGAGATGAATTTTATGATTTTCAATTCTATAAGTTGTCCTTTGCACCTTAGGGTAGAATAAACTGAGATAGTGAGTACAACTAGACTAAAAAAAAATCTGAGATAAATCACTTCTATGAATGAGATGTAGACCATGTTGTGACATCGGACGTCAAATGGCGGAGACATAAGAAAAAAGCAAAACTGCATCAAATTTAGCGGCCGAAAAAAAAAAATGTATTTATCCTTAAAAAGAGCAGCGCGTTCAGCGCAACATGCGAGTATCGTGTGTGTTGTAACATTAAAATATTTTTTTTATCTCAAACCAAAAAATTGGTGTTAAAAATGTACAACCGAATTAAAGGAAATTTTACGAGAATTTCAAAAAAAAATTAAAAAATTATGTTAATAGGATCTTTTTCATACTAAAATGGCCGCAAAGGTCAAAAAATGAAAAATAAATTGAAAATATAATTTTTAAAGGTCTTGAACTTTGAGCAATCTTTTTAAATCCGGTAACCAAATACATTTTTAAAAAGCTCTTACAATTAACTCAAAAATTTTATGAAAATTTTTTCACTTAAACGTAAGGGTGACCCAAGAATTTGTTTGTTTTGTAAAACAAGTCAGTAAATCATTTTAAACCCTAATGGGTTCCTGCAAACGTAACTTGTACGTTCAATTATTTGTTGTTTTTGTTTAACAAAAATATTTCGCCAGCAAAATTCGTAAAACGATACAAACATTTTCACACAGCCATATATTTGTATATGTATGTAGGTGTATTCATTTATAATAAAATAGCTTTCTTGCATATTTAAAATGCAAAATATTTCGAAAATTCACATCCTCTAATTTCTTTCTTTCTACCTGTGTTTGAAAAAAAGAAAAAAAAAAGTTAAAAAGTTTGTGCTGTCGAAACAAAAGAATACGCCACTGGCAATTGCACAAAAATAATGAGGGCGGCATACTATACGCTTACTCTGAAGCAAAGAAGCTACAACACCTCGCATCCCCCACTTGTGTAAGAAGCTGCAAAATGAAGCCACTTAGACATTGGTGTTGTAGGTGCGAAAGGGTATTTAAGTATGTGTGTGTGTATGAATATCCTGCACTAAATAAGATAAAAATAGTAAAAAGCAAGAGAAACACTAAAGGCGCCATTCAAATGAAGGTAGCGTACAATATGGCACTGACAGTGGAAGTGGCGTAGTCAATTGCTAAAGAAAGCAACAACGCCGCGTTGCTCCTCGCTTGAACCCACTCTATATCCTTGCAATTGTTTACACACTCATTTAGTATTTATGCGATTATATCTGCTTAATTCACAGCGGGCTTGTAATTAGGGTGTACCAAATTTTTCGCTTAGTTGGATGGTTGTATATTTGTTAATCACAAGACAGCTAGACTGCACTAAATGCAGTGAAACAAATTGTTTAAAATGCAATTTCGCCAAATTTTAGTTTCACCCTAATATATGCAGTCTGTTTATATGTAAAAATAACTGTCGTTGTGCGTTTTATGCCTTTTCAGATTTTTATTTTTGTATTTTTTTTATTCATTTTCTCCCGTATTTATTATTATTATTATTTTCAACATTACTTCTCTGCTACTTATTGTTACTTGAATTCTTGTTGTTCTTGTTGTTTTTGTTGCCTGGATCTGTTGTTAAAGTTAAGTGTTTTCTTCTGAGGGAATAATAGGCTTGTGTCTCTGTACCTACTACACTGAATTGTTACATTGTCAGCATATGCAAAGAATAGTTGCCTCTTAAGGCGGCAGTTTGTGTACGTGTGCGAAGAGCGGAAAATATATGTAAACGTTACAAAAATGTCCGCCAGCATTGTCTGGATATCCTGTGGATAATTTTTACTTTTAAATATTTAATAAAATAGAAATCTTATTTATGTAATATTTGAAAATAATGTGCCTCTCGAGAATACAAAAGTATAGGTGAGTGATTCTCCGAAAAATGAAACATTCAATGTCCTAGGGCTCAAGAGCATGTTTTAAATTAGAATTTGATATTTTATCTATTTAATACAGATACTTAACAAGAGCTTCTGTATGAATATTTTGGAAAATATTTTCTTATTAAATTATAGCATAAAGTGTTCAAAAGTCATTTTCCCTGCTGTTTTTAACCGCTTCTTTGCGCACTTGACGTTATTTTCTAAAAAAAAAAAAAACGTAAACGACATTGTATGTATATACTGTCAGCGTCAAAAGAAATTGTACACGTTAATATGTTATGTTTTTGTCTTTATTTTACTAGTTTGCTTTATCATTTTATTCAACATATTATGTTTTTTGAAAAATATATTGTATATTCTTTCATTTTATAAAAAAAAAAAAACAAAAATTTAACAATAAAAAAAATTATAGAACAACAACTTAAAATACTTCAAATTCACAGCGTCAAAAGAAATTGTACAGTAAGTATAAAAAAATTATTTCAAAGAATTTTAAAGAGGTTAGTATTTTGTTTGCTTTCCATTTGCGTTGATTACAGCTTGCAATCTTCTGGGCATCGATTCCACTAGGTTTCGGGTTACATCGGAAGAGTTTTTTTGCCATTCCTCCATTATCACTGATTTTAGAGAGTCTTTGCTGGTAATCGTTCTTTTTCTAATCTGACGGTCCAGATGCTCCCACAAATGCTCGATAGCGTTAAGGTCGGGTGACTGGGCGGGATGATCCAGCTGTTTTGGGGTATGATATAGCAGCCATTCCTTTACTATTTTAGCAGTGTGCTTAGGATCATTGTCTTGTTGAAAGACCCAAGTTTGATCCAAGCCCAATTTGTCGACACTAGGTTGCAAATTATCTTTCAAAATGGTGAGGTAATCTGTTTTATTCATAGTGCTCTCTATGAAAACCAAGTTACCTACACCACTGGCTGCCATACACCCCCATACTATGACCGAACCACCACCATGCTTGACGGTAGATATTACATTTTGTTGGGCAAATGCTGAATTTTTTCATCTCCAAATTTTAGTTGGTGTTTTCTTACCAAAAATTTCAAATTTGCTCTCGTCAGTAAAGACCACATTATTCCAGAATGAATTTGGTTTATTTTGATACTTTTTAGCAAAATTCAGACGTCGCTGTTGATTGATTTTTGATATGAAACTCGTCCACGTAGTCCATTTGCATGTAGTGCTCTACGTATAGTACTGGAGCTAACGTTAACACCTGAGCGTTCTGAAATGTTCTCGGATATTTTAACAGCACTTTCAGTTGGATTTTGCTTCACTCGTCGCACAATGGATCGTATTTGAGTCGCATTTAGTTTACGGGGTCTTCCAGATTTGGGACGATTTTGTAAATTTTCGAACTTTTTGTAATTATCAATTATATGTTTTACAGTATTATGGCTTCTATCAATCATCAAACCAATTTCACGCAATGTTTTTCCTTTTTTATAATATTTTAGCACAAGTTCGCGAACATCCAGGGAGGTTTGTTTACCCATTTTGAAAATAAATTTCGTTACTCAAAAATCTTCAGATTTGAACTGATCCTCACGACGTCAAGTCAATTAATAATTATTATAATTAGTTAATATTGCCTACAACATGATAAAAAGTCAAATCACTAAAAATAACGGGAATTTTTTACCGTTAAAATTCTTTAAAATATTTGGTGCACGTGTTGTACAATTTCTTTTGACGCTAATAATATGAAGATGTTTTTGTTTTTGTTCTATGAATTTTTGTTATTGTAATATTGTTGTTGTTTTTATTATGTACATTAAGAGAGGAGAAAATATATTATTAAAAAAACAAAAAATGTAAAACAAAAGGGAATTGCAAAAGAGTATAATTTAACTGCAAACATAGAGGAACAACGTGTACAACTTCTTTTGACGCTGACAGTATATTTCAGTTACTGTTTTTTTGTGTTAGCTCTTCGAAAAAAAAAATGTATATTGAATTGACATACGAAGAAGCTAGTCCATCATTTAGGACTGTTTTCGCTCAGTTTTTCTGTTTCTTAATGTAAATTTTTTAAATATTGAGTAAACAGAGAACTGAAAATGAATAGTGAAAGGAGACTCAGTTCTTTTCAGCTCAGTGAGTTTTGGTTTTTCGATATTGAGTGTTATTACGATTTTTTTTTTTAGAAGTTTCAAAATTTTGTAAAGAACGCAAGTTTGTGTCATTCTCCCTGTATGTTTCTTATACCCTACACCGAGGGTATATTCACTTTGTCCTTTTGTTTGTAACGCAGAGAAGAAGGCGTGGCAGATATGGAAAAGTATATATATTCTTGATCAGCGTCACCTCCTTTGTCGATATAGCCATGTCCGTCTGGCTGGCTGTGTGTGGAAATACATTTTTTTGGAAAACTGAGCAAGATAATTCAATAAAATTTGGTACACTGCTTTCGTCGTCAAAGTTAGCTCATGGGATTGAAAATCAGCAAAGTTGGTAAACGGACATGCCTACCGCCCATATAAAAAAATATATTCAAAATGCAACGTTTAGAGTATTTTTAACCGCAATGCAGCCAAAATACACACAAATATTAGGGTGTTGGAATTAATTTTTAAGGTTTTTTTTCGGTTTTTGAGCATTTATTTAGAAACAACGGTACAATGTATATTATTCAAAGTATTGTCCATCGTTAGCTACAACATTGTCTCATCTTTCTGGCAGCATTTGGATTCCGCGCCGGAAGAACGACTCGTATTTTGAGGCAATCCACGAATCGACCCATTTTTTGGTATCCTCGTAAGAAGTGAAGCGCTGCTCAGCCAAGCCATGCGTCATCGATCTGAATAGGTGGTAGTCGGAAGGGGCTATGTCTGGGCTATAAGGCGGGTGGGGTAGCACATCCCAATTCAGCGCGTCCAACTTTTCCTTGACGGTTCTTGCAACATGTGGCCGTGCGTTGTCATGTTGAAAAACCACTTTGTCGTGTCTTTTGGCATATTCCGGCCGTTTAACCCTTAATGCTCGGCTCAATTGCATCAATTGTTGTTGGTAGCGTTCCCCAGTGATGGTTTCGTTAGGTTTTAGCAGCTCATAGTACACGACACCCTTCTGATCCCACCAAATACACAGCATAAGCTTGGCGCCATGAATATTCGGCTTGGCCGTCGATGTTGATGCATGGCCGGGTGGTCCCCACGATTCTTTTCGCTTAGGATTATCGCAATGGATCCACTTTTCGTCGCCAGCGTGCGTGCGTTGTGCTTCAACCGCTTTTTTCTTCAAATGGAAGCACAAAAGTAAACCTTCCCGCAAATTGCGTTTTGTTGGAGCGAAAGTCGACATGTTCACAGAGAAAAAAATATATGTTGTTTACACTTCAGTGGAATGACACATACTGAAAAATGAAGCTTAGACAATGTGCTTTGAAATGAATATAGTCACAGGTGTGCCCGATGCGATCTATTGATAGTTACGCCATATCTTAGAAAACCTTTAAAACTAATTCCAACACCCAATAGGAATAGTTAGCGCAAGCTCTGAGGTAAAACTAAGCAGATTCGAACAAGAGTGCGTGGACCTCCCATATAAGCAAAAACTTAAATATGCTACACTGAAAACGTTTTTTGAGACAATCCTTCTAAATTTCACACAGCTACTAAAAATTGGGTGAACTCGGAAAAGAGGGCGTGACACCTCCCATATAAGCAAAATCTTCAAATTACTACAGTGTAGGGTATTTAATGTTTAGCCAAGCCAAAGGTAACAAACACTAATTTCAACTTTTTTAAAAATAATTCCTATTTTTATTGTAATATTACTGTTTTTGCAACATTTTGTCATTCTCCCGCATAGAAGTTCTCCCGTCAAATTTATTCCAAAAGAATGGTTCTCTTACGACACATTGTTGCTTATTGTTAATTATAATAGACTGGTTGAACTAATAGGCCTTGAAGAGTTTTTATTGATCTTACTACTAAAAAACTAGTAAAAATAGTAGTTTTTGCCGCAGAAAACTTACTTTGTGGTAATAGCCTGATTTACTACCTTTCAAAAATAGACCATGAACCAAGACCACAGTAGTCTTGGCCTTGATCTTAGACATTGAGTTTTGGTATTGGTATTGAGCATTTATTCTTACTCTCGATCTTGGTCTTTAAGAAATTTCTAAGGACTGAAAAGCACTCTTGGTCTTGATCATCGTCGTGAATAGGACCAAGACCATAGCAGTCTTGATCTTGGTCTTGTATTTATATCAGCGCCTTGGTTTTGGTCTCAAAAAAATACCGAGACAAAGACTAATTTTGCTCATATTAAGTACCGAATATGATTTCAACAGCTGCGGCAGCTTTTTTGTCTGAGGGAATTTAACAAAGTTTTGAAATGACAAACACACATTATAGCACTATAATGTAATGTGACCTTTTGTACACTTGTTACCATGCACATAAACACACACATGCCCACACATACAACCTTAATTTTGTGCCTTTAGCCAGCAACTACACCTCTCAAAGTTTCTAAAATCTTGACTGTGCAAAGCGCGTGAACAAAAATGCTATGAATAATGAAATTCAATGCTTTTTTTCTGTTGTTGTAATTTTACAACCTACCTGCTATTAAATGTATAAAATAAGAACATATGTGTATGTGTGTGTGTATGTGCACATGACTGCCTGTCTGTGTGTTTTATATTGTATGGGTACTCGTATGCTTTGGTTTTATGCTTTATGAAAAGTTTCTGCTCTTATAAGCGAGCGAGCACACACATTAAAGGCGTCGTCAGTTATGATGTAATGAAATTTTTATGCGTTCAAGTAAAATTTAATATTTAATTTAACCAATAAAATTAATCTTTGCCACACAACGACAGACTTCTTCCATTAAAAAAGGAAAAAAAAAAAACATTTTAAATTGTTGCTGCTGCTTTTGTAATGTTATGTGTTTAGTCAAAAGTTTAAAGCTTTTGATGACGAAAGTTTGTGCGCAACAGAGCGTATGAGTGACGTCTTTTGGTACGGTAATGTGTGGTAAAAGTAGTGTCTTTTTTTTATATAAATACGTGAAAGATTCTTTTTGTTGCCCTCCTTTTACCAGCTAACTATTTAACCGAATTTTGGTTTCTTTTTTCTTAATGAAAGAAACTGTGATGTAGAATGCAAGAAAATTATCCACATAAGGTTGCCATTAAGGCATTTAAAAACCGGATCAAAGTTTTCCATATAAATACAATAAAAACACCAACAGCATTATGCTGTGTTATTACGAAAGTGGATGAGGCAGTGAAGTTAGATAAATTTTGTTTGTTTTTACAAAAACCTGTTTCGTCGCACCCTGTCGACCATCTGGATTGATATTTTAGATGTTTTTTGATACTTATGGACTTTTAACGATTTCTGCGATGTGTTTTAATGTTTTTCAGCACTAACGATACTTTAGATGTTTTTCGATATTTTTGGTTCCTACCCAAAGTTTAGATGTTTTGGATACTTCTCGATTTTTACCATTATGATAAATTTTGTCTTTAACGATGTTTGAGAAGATTTTCGATACTTTTGATAGATGTTTTTCGATACCTTTCGAATTTTACCGATATATAAAATATTTTGGACTTCTACCGATACTTAAATGTTTTTGCATACTTCCGATATTCTTGCCGATATTTTAAATGTTTTTCGATAATTTTGGACTTCTGCCGATATTTTATAAGTTTTTCGATACTTTCCGAATTTTACTGATATTTTAGATGTTATTCGATACTTTTGGACTTCTATTGATAGTTTAGATGTTTTTGGATACTTTTTGATTTTTACCGATATTTTAGATGTTTTTCGATAGTTTACGACTTTTACCGATATTTTACAAGTTTTTCGATACTTTTCGAACTTTGCCGATATTTTGGATGTTTTTCGATAATTTTGGGCATTTACCAATATTTTACAAGTTTTTCGATGCTTTCGACTTTTCCCGATATTTTAGAGGGTTTTCGATAATTTTGGACTTGTACCGATGTTCTTGATACTTTTGAACTTTTACCGATATTTTACAAGTTTTTCGATACTTTTGACTTTTAACAATTTTTTAGATGTTTTTCGACTTTCATCGATATTTTAGATGTTTTTCGGTACTTTTCGAATTTTATCGATAGCTTAGACATCTTACGATACTTTCGGACTTTTCTAATATTTTTGCTTTTTTTTGTAATATTTTGTACTTTTACCGATATTTTAAAAGTTTTTCGACACTTTTGGACTTTTACCAGAAAATCTGTACCTTTCTATTGAGGAATTTCCAAAGTTTGGTCACCGTCGAACTTGTATCTAATAATGTGCAATAATTTTTATACCCTACACCCAGGGTATATTCACTTTGTCCTTCCGTTTGTAACGCAGAGAAGGAGGCGTGGCAGGTATAGAAAAGTATATATATTCTTGATCAGCGTCACCTCCTGAGTCGATATAGCCATGTCCGTCTGTCTGGCTGGCTGGCTGGGTGGCTGGCTGGCTGGCTGGCTGGCTGGCTGGCTGGCTGGGTGGCTGGCTGGGTGGCTGGCTGTGTGTTGAAATACACTTTTTGGGAAAACTGAGCAAGATAATTCAATGAAATTTGGTACACTGCCTCCGTCGTCAAAGTTAGCTCGGGGGATTGAAAATGAGCAAAATCGGTCAACGGACACGCCTACCGCCCATACAAAAATTATATTCAAAATGCAATTTTAGGAGTATTTTTCACGACAATGCAACCACAATACATATAAGTACTACGAATTGTAAGCGCAAGCTCTGATAAAAATTTGAGCGAATTCGGACAAGAGGGCGTGGCATCTCCCATATAAGCAAAAGCTTCAAAACGCTATACTGAAAGCGTTTTTTGAGATATTCGAACCAAATTTTACTCAGACACTAAGAATTATAAATGAAAGCTCTCAGCAAAAATTGGGTGAAATCAGACAAGGGGGCGTGGCACCTCCCATATAAGCAAAAGATTCAAAATGCTATACTGAAAGAGTTTTTTGAGATAATCCAACTAAATTTCACTTGACACTAAAAACTATAAATGCAAGCTCTGAACAAAAACTGGGTGTACTCGGACAAGGGGGCGTGGCACCTCCCATATAAGCAAACTTTTCAAAATACTGCAGTGTAGGGTATTTATTTTTTGGCCAGGCCAAAATTTACACCCTTACTAGTTGCAATTGATGTTAAATGTCATTGTATTTTGACTTTGATGTTGTAGACAGGTGGATAAATAGTTGATATGTATAGCAAGATGTCTAGCGAGCAACAATTCAAAATTCGGTGATACTAAAACCAATGTGTCCCAATTTAAGAGGTGTTTATTAAACCGATATAATTTTTGTAACTTAATGATAACAGTTCCATAACTTTCTATAACCTTTCAGTAAAAACAACGTGCAATTTTAACAATTGTTAACAAAATGGCAGCTAATTCATATTATGATATTACTTTTACTTCAACGTGCGTATATCAAAAAAATTAATCATACCTCATGTTGTCAACACATTGAAAAATCATTATTAATTAATTAAATGCATGAAATTAAAGGAAACTTGTTATTTTTACGACTATGCCACGCTTTATTTACTTAAATTTCGAATTTTATTAAGGCAATATATTTGAACTGCGATGTTGATGTGGCAAATGTATGTAAATAATGGCAAATTAACTTAAGTTATGTTCTTTTGTTTATCTTAACAAATTTCACTAATGTGCAATTGATTGCAAAAATTAGGTCATTGTAATAAATCTACAAAGTTGGAATTTCTCAGAATAAACGCTAAGTATAGTAGGCAGTATAGGCTAATTAATTATGTTGATATGTTGATGTTGAAATTCGATATTTTTGTTTATTTTCTTAGCACAATAAAATTGATGCTTGTCATACACACGCGTTTATTTTTGACTTCACAGACAACACATGGCAAAGGAGCTATGTCTTTGGCAAAACAAAAACAAAATTATAATAAATTATAAATGAGCAAAGAAACACGGTGATGATGGAATACTTGCATATATGTATGTTGATATTTATAAGACGTTGATAGACAAATTCGAATTAGTACATTTTCATCAAGTACCCTGCAGTAAAATTTAGAGCTATTCCAAAAAAAGAACTTGTTCTGCAACTGTTCAAAAAGTGATCCACGTAGTTAATTGTTGGAGAGGTAATACTCGAATGAACAAATGTCTCTAGGCTGGTGTAATTGTAATGCATGGGAGGATAATTAGTCCTAGACTGATAAAAAGGTAATTTTAGATTGGTGAAAATGGAATCCACAGGGAAATGATTGTCTCTATACTGGCGAAAAAATAATGCATAAGGGGGCAATTGTATCTAGACATGTGTATGGGTAATACAAAGAGAAACAATTGGTGATAGACTGATGAAAAAGTTACGCATAGGTGAACTACTGCTTCTAAACTGGTGAAAAGGTAATACATAGAATATCAAGTAGTCCCAGACTTATGAAAAAGTGGTACGTAATGTATGGGAAGGTAATTGTCTTCAGACCGGCAAAAAGGTAATGCATGGAGAAACAATAGGCAGACTTTAGATTGGTGAAAATGTAATATTTAGAGGAACAATTTTCTCTATATGGAGAAAAAATAATGCATAAGGGGGCAATTGTATCTAGACATGTGAGGAGGTAAAACAAAGAGAAGCAATTGGTGGAAGACTGGTGAAAATGCGTAGATTGACTACTGTCTCTAAGCTGGTGAAAAGGTAATGCATAGAGTGACAATTAGTCCCAGACTTATGAAAAGGTGCTACGTAATGTAAAGTGAGGCCATTGTCTCTAAACTGCTTATATCATTATATGAAAAATTGTACATGATAGAATTAGTATCGGTTCTATATAGAACTAGTTTACGTTTTTTCTTTATTTTTGGTCTCGGAATTTTAATATAAAAACAAATTTTCTTAAGGACACAATGCATTAGATCTTATATATTTTGTCCAATAATAACTTTGCCCTGGAATCTTTTATAACACTTTGTTCTTCATTAAAAGAATTGTAGCTGCACTAAAAAATTAAATATGAAATGTACCGAAATAAATTGTACCGAATAATCGACTTTTATTTGAGATGATGTGCTTTGTATATCACTTTTTTCCTAAATATGTAATTTTTCTAAAAACACCAGGTTTTGTCTTAAAAACGATGCAAATTGGTCAATTAATCATAATATTTGCAAAAGTTTTAGCCATTTATATATTATGTGCCACTAAATGTGAATGGCGAATTTCATTTAAATGGTAGTTACTCATACGACACGTAGTACTTAATAGACTAGAAAATAAAATTCTAATGGCAATAACTTTTGCACGTACTTATCATCATCATCATTTCAGCGTTTCTGTCCCTGTTTCTATGCCTTATGCTCAACATACGCGCTTGGTTTTTTGTTTTGTTGGAGAGGTTTTTTCCTCTTTTTAAAAGTGGGTGGTGCCACGCCCCTGAATGAAAAAAATGCGCTAACGTCCAAGCCACTGCTTCGATTTATATGAAATTTGGTTTGGAGATAGGGTTAACACTAAGGATCGATAATATGATCATTATGTTATTAAGTAGGCCGTGTCACGCCCCTAAATAAAAAATGCGCCCTCACAGCTTAACCGCTGCATTGATTTTTATGAAATTCGGTACAAAGACAATTTGAAACTTTTTGTAATACACATGAGAAAATTCTTAAAATAGTCGTTTAAAAATTACCCGTTCCTCGCCGTTTTCTCCAGCACAAAGGATTTTTTTAATCGATTTTTGAAGTTTTAATGCCTCTGTACAAAAAAAAAATAACAAAAATTACGCATTCTTGTGTTAAATCGATATATTTAACTAGATGATCCATATATCTATACATCCATACATTTTTGTAGAAAACTTTAACCCTCTACATCCCTATATATGGGTAATTTTTATCCTTTTCTTGAAGAGGTAAAAAAATGACACCCAAAACAGGGAAATATTGAGTCAGTATGTACTACAGAAATATATGCTATAAAATCTAATGATTTTTAGCGACCTTTTGAAATATATCTGGATTTATTAAGCGGGATCTGGATTTATTAAGCGCTTAATAAATCCAGATATGCTATAAAATTTCACTACTAGTTGCTGAACACTTGTCCAGTTTTTAAAAAAGTGGGTCAAAAAGACCCATCAAAAACAGGATATAATGGGTTAATAAGTAATTAAATCATAGGCAATAAATTTTTTCAAAACATATTATCCCATAATATCCAATTTTTACGGGTCTTTTTGGCCCCTTATTCCAAAACTGGACTATAATGGGTTAAAGTATTATTGGAGAAAATAATTTTAACTTTGTTAATACGAAAATTGCCACACGGTGTAATCTGAGAGTGTAAATTAACAAATGAATAAGAACTTGATTCTCAATAAAACATTCAAACAATTCTTTAAGGCTATGACATTAAAGAATGTTTCCTCAACAGTTTTATTTTTACGTAATCTATTTTCAATGAAAAAATGCTTAAATTTGACGGCATTTTTATTTGCCGTCGCTGCCATAAATAGAAGCAAATGTCAAAAATACAAAAAAAATAACAAAAACAAAGAAGACAAATTATGTAAAATTTGTTCACCTCCATGGCAGACACTAAACTCACACAAACACATACACACACACATAGAAAAATAACAAGAAAAACTAATCCATTATCGTCAAACGTTACATCGAAAATTATGTCACAATTCATTTGTAAATTAAGCCAACATAAGTGAACAAACAAACAAACTTACAAACATACATGCATACACAAACAAACAAAACATCAAAGCAGCAAATCACATATGTGTGTATGTGTTTAAGTAGGTGTTTGTTTTTGTAACAGTATATGTGTGTGTGTTGTTTGTGTTTAATTCAATTTAAGTTTGCAAGTTTGTCCACTTTAATTGCAAATTTGCAATTAGCTGCTAATGAGAGCGCTTGTTTTGGGTATGCGGCTATCACAAAGCAAGCATGAGTGTGTGTATTAGTGTGTCTGCAATAATGTGTAACAGACAAGCTGCTACTTTTGCAAGTGTATGTGTGCGCATGAAATTGAGCAGTTTAATTCAAAAGCAACCGCTATAAATTTGTAAATTAATACTTTGTTGTGTTGTCATTAGTCATAGTTTTGTATGGACGTCCTCAGCATAATTTGTGTCATAGTGATGATGACAATGATGTGTTGTACCTCAATGATTACAGTTGATAGTTTTGTGTAAATGTAATTTTTGTGTTAAGTTATGAATACATTAAGTGTGTGTGTATATACTCGTATGTATTAATTTACCTAGAATTTGAAAGACGAAACCGAAACTAGTGGACTAAAACTTATTAAAGTCTCCTAAATATCGTTAACTGAAATAATGATAAAATGTGTTTTTTTCCCATCATTCCTTTTTAGAGGTTAGAATATCTTTGAACTTAATGTGCCGTAACATTTACAGAGAAAACTTGTCATCAAATATTTTCAGTACATTTACTAATTGAATAATTTTCACCAAAATGGTAATGATGATGGCGGCTGTATTTGATAGTAGGTGCTTCCACGGCGAAGGTCAGTAGTAAGTACTGGGTGATTCTCCGAAAAATGAACCATTCAATGTCCTGGCACTCGAAGCCATGTTTAAATTTAGAGTTTGATATTTTAGCTATTTAATTCAGATGCTTAACAAGCTCGAGCTTTTAAACGAATAGCTTAGCAAAGAAAGTTCTAAATATTTTAATATGAAATTATAACATAAAATGTTAAAAAGTCATTCTCCCTGCTGCCTCTAATCGCTTCTTAGTGTACCTAAGTCATCCGTTTCGCATATTACGTTATTTTCTAAAAAAATAACACTGCTTGTATACATATATATTTCAGTTACTGTTTTTCTGTGTCAACACTCGAAAAAAATATGTTTATAATGAATTGACATACATAGAAGTAGATTTTTACATTTTGGACAATCTCAGTTTTTTCTTATTCTAACTGTAAATTTTTTAAATATTGCGTAGAAAGAGAACTGAAAGCGAAAAGAAAAAAGAGACTCAGTTCTTGTTCAGCTAAGTCAGTTTAGGTTTTCCGATAACGAGTGTTATTGCGTTTTTTTAAGTTTAAACATTTTGCAGAGATCGCAAATGTGTGTCATTCTCCCCATAAGTTTTTTTGTAATACTATGCATATTTTTTTATCTATACTATGTATATAAAATTGCTTATATGAAAACCCTATGTAACGATTTGGTGCAAAATATACCGAACCGATTTTAATAATTTTTTTTTTTAAAACGTTCTACGGGTAAAAAGGAACGGGAATGTATACTTATTGTTTACGCCATAACGTAAACTTATTTCAATTTCATAAAAACTAGTACACACTGTTGTACAAGTTAATTATAGTCCCGTATACATCCCCCATAATTGCGTTGGCCAACTGATTAAAAATCCCCATTGAATCCCCACAAATTTGCATGCCGATAAATTTATCGGTTTACATGCCATCTTTATGGTTCGCAAGTCTTCTTCTTCTTCCAAACTTCAACGCAGCAACATCGACAGCAGCAAAGTAAATTTAATTTGTATTTTAAAGTTAATCAAAACAAATATTTAAATAAAGTGTTAATAAATTAAAAACTAAAAATAACTTTCCGCGTTTTAAATAAACATTTTGGTCCCTATCGAGCCGGATCGCAACGTAATTCGCCGATTAGTTTTTTGCAATTTTTTTTGATTTGCTGCTGTCTGCTGCCATCGTGGGAGCTCCTGTAACCACAAGTCTTAAACTTTTTGTCATCGCGGGAGCACCTTTAGCTGGGTTTTTTTTTTATATATTTGTTTCATCGCGGGAGCATCTTTAATCTAAAATTTTCTACACTGCTGTCATCGCGGGAGCACCTTTAATTGGTATTTTTTTGATCACTGCTATCTCGTAGAAGCCTTGAGCGCAAGTTTATCGTGAAGGAAGGGTTTTTGTTGTGGAATATTTCTACCTATTTACCAAGTTAGCTTGCATTAAGTTTGGGTGCAGTTGTCGGTAAGCGATTCTCCATTTCATTATTGTTATCCCATTTCCACATTAACTTATTTCCACATTGTCACAAAATCGCGATTTTCAACAAGATTTCTAAGGAAAGATTTTCGACGCGATTTCTAAGTGAATAGTTTGTACGCGATTTCGAAGCGATTTTATTTTATTCTATAAAAAGGAGTGTACATATCGGGCATTTGAAGTGGGTTCATTTATGTTTCAAGCGAATTTTGCAAAAGGATTTCCTAAATTTTAAACTACTTCAAAAGAAAAAACTAAAGGCAGTTTGAAAAATTCCTCGCGCATAATATATATAAAAAGCAAAGAAACCATTTTGTGTGTATGATACAAAACGTGGTGCAAGTGATTATCAAGAACGGCCATTTTGTGAATTGCGAATAAAACCCGAATATGTGCATAAATTTTTGAGTTGCTAATTTACCACGATTTCAATTTTGAAATTATTTTTGGAAATAAAACTGCATAACGTATTCGATTTCTTTATCTTTTTGCGAATTTCTGATTCCGCGTTTAATTAAATTTTACTGAATATGCTAATACAGTAAATACCAGTATATTTGAAGTTTCAAAAAAAAAAAAAAATATATATTCATTTAACTATATTTTTAAACGATTTTTCATTTCCATTATATATCATTCAAAAATCCCAAGCTATAGGTACCATCTTTTTTTTTACAAATACAGGTGCTTCTTAAAACATTTATAAAAGTTTTTGCCTTTGATGTGATAGCGGTTTTTTGGTGAACTTTCATTTCCATCTCTCGATTATTTTCAAATTTTTTCCGTATTCCATTTACTCCAATAATTGAGAATCCAGCGTTTTCCAAAGCAATCAATATTGTATAATTTCCTCCAAACAATTTGTTTTTGAAAACTTTGGAATACGCTTTAATCTACGTGAAGGTTCATCAAACGCATAATCCATCGGTTTTAGTAAAATTTTATAATTTTGATTTTTTATTGATCCTCGTATAGTTCATTGTGAACTATTGTAGCTCGTTTATTACGAAATATACGAAACATTTATCAGGTTTTTTCTCAATTTACCATCTCACCTATTACAAAATTCACTTTATCTCATGGCTACCTTGGATAAGTTTATTCGATCATCGGATCAGCTTGTGGAGTTCCATGAATATTTCGACGCGATTGCAGCAACCGAGTACTCAATCGTCAATTTAGAAATCCATGAATCTGAACTCAATCAACATTGGGCAAAAATCAAGATTACCTATGAAGCATGTTCAGAGGATGAATCAAACAAAGACGATATTGTCACTATAAAGTCAAAATATCATGAAAGCTTAAAAACCTATGTCCGATGTATGTCCCAAATCCGAGAAGGCTTAGCCACCTTGCAAAAGTCAAAAGTAAAATTACCTCAGGTTTCTAACAAAGCCAGTGATTGCGGCCCTAACGTGACACTTCCGCCGTGTGACACAGATGTTTTTGCTGGTGATTATATAACATGGCCCACTTTTCGGGACATGTTCACAGCAATTTACATAAAAAACACACGCCTCAGTAGAGTTGAAGTTCTTTTTCATTTATTACAGAAGACAAAGGGTGAAGCTCGAGAATTAGTAAAAAAGATTCCTCTAACGAATGACGGGTTTGATATCGCATGGCAGAATCTTTTAAATCGTTATGAAAACAAACGAATTTTAATCAACAATCAGTTGAAAATTCTTTTCAATTTACCACAGTGCATAGGTGACACTGGTGGGTCCATCAAATGTCTTCAACGTGAGATAAACAATTGCATTTCCACTCTTGAACTATACAACATTGATATATCAGGTTGGGACCCAATCTTTGTGTTTTTGTGTTCGACTCGTCTTCCAACAAATACTCTCGCTTTATGGGAACAGTCGATTACAGCGAAGACAGAAATTCCAAAATGGTCCGATTTCGACAGTTTTCTCACCTCTCGTTTCCAAACTTTAGAGGCTGTTTCTGAGTTTCGTCCATCCACGTCCTCCAGTGGTAATAAATCAAATTCCGTTAAGTCCAAAGATGTGAAGTCTTATCATAGTCATGTAGATTCTACGCCATTTTGTAGAGTATGCAAAGGCAATCATCCGCTTCGACATTGTTCAAATTTCATGCGAATGAATGTGGATCATCGCATCGCGGCAGTAAAGCAACATCATTATTGCCTAAACTGTCTATCCGCCAACCACATGCTAAGGGAATGTAAAAGTAATTTCTTCTGCTTTAAATGTAAAAAGAACCACCATACCCTCTTGCATAAAGAATATCAAACGGTTTCTTCGGCTCCTAAAACCAACAACACTATTTCAAATCCATCGTGTGAACTGCCTTCCACATCGCAATCACAAACAAAAAATAAATTTGTACATGCAACTCAGGTTCAGCCATCCTCCAATTCCAATATACAGTCCACTCTCTCCTCAACTTCTGAAGTTGTACAAAATATACAGTCCTGCTTCACAGCTGTTACCAAAAAAGTCCTTCTTGGTACAGCTGTTGTTAATATTAATTTCTACGGAGTTATTTATAAAGCAAGAGCTTTAATAGATCCTGCCTCTGAAGGATCATTCATCACTGAACGTCTTCGATGCATACTTAAACTTCCTTCCAAGCCTATTTCTGCTCAGGTTTCTGGCATCAACGGCGCTGTAAGTGATTCTCCAACAAAAATAACAAATTTCCACATTGAATCCACATTTAATTCTATTTTGAAAATTGAAGTGACGGCTTTAGTGATTCCGCAAATAACGGGTGATTTGCCATCACACACATTTGATCCATCAAAATTTCCTCCATTGCCTTCGCTTCAGTATGCCGATCCTCATTGTTTCACTAGTTCTAACATTGACCTACTTATAGGAGGAGACTTGTATCCACTCATAATCCTTGAAGGTATACAGAAAAATATCCTCGGATCCCTTCTGGCCCAGGATACTATTTTTGGCTGGATACTAACTGGTCCCATGCCTTCCTCTCCAAACTCTTTTTCAAAGTTGACCTGTAAGTCGCTGTGTACTGAAGTTTCAATAAAAAACAGTTAGCTAAATTTTGGGCCATTGAGGAGATTCCTCAAAAACGAATTGCTTCTATAGCTGATCAATATTGTGAAGAACTTTACTCCTCTACAACATACAGAAACGACGATGGCCGTTATGTCGTAAAATTGCCTTTTAAGCCCACATTTCCAAAAGAACTTTCTTTAGGCTCTTCTCGCAATATTGCCATCTCTCAATTCCTTCGAAACGAAAAGTCAATGCTTCGAAAACCAGAGTTAAAATCAAAGTATGATTCTGTTATTGAAGAATATGCCGAATTAGGACACATGTCCGAAAATAAGGTATCAGACTATCCAAATTATTATCTGCCTCATCACGCTGTAATTAAGCCGGAGAGAACAACGACAAAGCTTCGCGTCGTCTTTAATGCCTCTTGCTCCTCATCAAATGGCAATAGTTTAAATGATGTTCTCTATCCAGGACCTGTCCTCCAGTCTGACCTTACTATCTTGATCCTTAAATGGCGATTCTTTAAGTACGTTTTCAATGCCGACATCGAGAAAATGTACAGGCAAATTTTAATCCATCCTTCTCAAACTAAATTTCAACGACTTGTTTTTCGAAGTTCTCCACAGGATCCAATAAAAGAGTATGACCTAAAAACGGTCACCTTTGGCGTAAATTGTGCACCCTTTTTGGCTATACGCACTTTACTCCAACTTGCAGAAGACGAAAAAGAAAACTTTCCTCGAGCATCACAAATCCTCAAAGAGTCCGTATACGTAGATGATATTTTGTCAGGGGCGCATGACTTTCTATATGCTAAAAGGGCAAGAGATGAACTAATAACCACTTTAGAATCCGCGGGTTTCCACTTACGTAAGTGGACATCAAATAATAAAGATTTATTAAGCGATTTACCTCGCGAACATCTCCTGGACATTGATTTTCTTTCATTGGAAGACAAAAGTGTCGCAAAAACTTTGGGCATCAAATGGAATGCGAGCTCTGATAGGTTTTACTTCGATGCACAGCCTCTTCCCTTCAAGCCAACTTACAAAAAACGCGAGGTTCTTGGCATAATCGCCAAATTGTTCGACCCTGCTGGGTGGCTTTCACCGGTGATTATTACAGCCAAGGTCATCATGCAAAAAATTTGGTTGGACAAGACTGAGTGGGATGATAATCTTAAGCCTCTCACACTGCACTTGTGGCAATCATTTGTAACTTCCTATTCAAAAATCAACTCCATTACAATTCCACGCTGGCTTGAATATACTCCTTCTAGTAAAATCGAATTGCACGCTTTTTGTGATGCATCACAGAAAGCTTACGCGGCATCAATCTATATTCGAATTGAAGCCGAAAATGGTGAAGTACATTCGCATCTACTCCTGTCTAAGTCCAAAGTCGCACCAGTTAAAACAATATCTCTACCGAGCCTTGAACTTTGTGGTGCGGTCTTACTCTCCACTTTGGTTGAAACTTTTTGCTCACAGCTCAATTTTTTCTCTTATCCTATTTATTGTTGGACAGACTCAACAATTGTTCTGTCATGGCTTAAAAAACCTCCATGTTCATGGACCACTTTCGTGGCAAACAGGGTTTCCTTAATTCTTGAAAAAGTAGGAACCGAAAACTGGTTCCATATTGAAACTAATAACAATCCTGCCGATCTAGCAACCCGGGGGCTGACTCCTTCGGATTTAGTTAGTAACGAACTGTGGTGGCATGGACCACCGTGGCTAAAAATAGACAAAAATCAATGGCCAAAGAGCAAAGATACTTCACAATTAAATACTACACTCGAAATGAAAAGTTTAAAAACGCATTTTACTAGCTCGGCAACTACTGAAGACTTTCTCCAAAGATTTTCGGATTTTTCCCGTGCTGTCCGAGTAGTTGCTTACATTTTCCGATTTTTCCATAGGGTACATAAGGTTACAAATTCGAGTTCTTCATACGAAACCGAAAAAGTAACTGCTGCAGAGTTTGCATCAGTTAAAACACGTTTAATCATTTTATCTCAACGCTTATATTTTTCGAAAGAGTATCAAAGTCTACTCCAGAAAAGTCCGATTGATCCCAAAAGCCCACTGCTTTCTTTGACTCCATTTTTAGACAATGACCAAGTTATAAGAGCTAACGGAAGATTAGTCTCATCACCCACGTTAAGTTATCGTGAGCGGCATCCTATAATTTTAGCTTATAACTGCAGATTTGCAAGACTTTACGTCGAACTTGTCCACGATATATCGCTTCACGGGGGAAACCAACTTGTTGCCCGATTAATAAGATCTGAATTTTGGATTGTGAGACTTAAAAATCTCATAAAAACCTGTATTTTCAATTGTAAAGCTTGTGTCATTGAAAGAAAGAAATACAGTGGTCAAATCATGGCATCTCTTCCGCCTGAAAGGACTATTATTGGTCGTCCATTTGCTAATACTGGAGTTGACTTTAGTGGTCCATTTGAAATAAAAAGCTTTACTGGTCGTGCGTGTAAAATTACGAAAGGTTACGTATGCTTATTTGTGTGTTTTTCAACTAAGGCCATTCATTTAGAGGCTACTAGCGATCTCTCGACTCCTTCCTTCATGGCTGCTTTGTCAAGATTTGTAGCGCGTCGAGGTTGTCCAAACAAAATATTCTCCGACAACGGTACAAATTTCCTCGGAGCTTCAAGGGTTCTTGTAAAAGAGGCAAACGAATTCATCTCTCAATTCAAAGATAAGGCAATTGAGAGGTACGGGTATCAGAAACTATCCTAGCACTTCATTCCAGCCGCAGCTCCACATATGGGTGGTTTGTGGGAAGCTGGAGTAAAAAGTTTTAAACTCCACTTTCGCAAGGTCACGGGTCAACTTAAATACACTTTCGAAGAATTCTCCACACTTTTAGCTCGAATAGAATCCTGCTTAAACTCACGCCCATTATGTCCCAATTCTACTTTAATTTCCGATCTAACGGTTTTGACACCAGGACATTTCTTGATAGGTTCTGAACTTTTATCGCCAGCCGAGCCTGAAAACTTAACATCTTCCATCGGCACACTTGATAGGTGGCGAAAACTAAAAGCTTTATATCAACAATTCTGTCATAGGTGGAAAACTGAATATTTGATCGAACTCCACAAGCGAAACAAATGGAAACGCCCACAAATAGATATTCAAATAGGTGATTTAGTAGTTCTACGAAACAAAGTCGTGTGTCCAACAGAATGGCGACTCGGTCGCGTAACAAAAATATACACAGGCAGTGATGGTCATGTCCGAGTCGCTGACGTAAATACGCAACACGGTTCGGTTTCACGTCCTATTCACAAACTCGTCGTTTTACCGTCCGAATCATAAATTTGTCGCGCTACAACATTTACTTCTTTCACATTTTCACATACATAAACACACTTCCACAAACAGCTGCATTTTTCATTCTCACTTCCACAAAACCAATTCCTAATTTGTCATACAACACTACAAACATACCACATTTCATTCATACAACATTTCATTCATACAACATTTCATACACACTCATTCTACACGCTATTTTCATTTACACATTTTCAGAAATGCTTTCAAGAATTGCGCGTTCGCATCCTTATAGGTGTCCCATCTGCAACCAAACACATCCGTTGAAGCATTGTTATCGCTTTCTAACTTTGAACGTACTTGATCGCATCAATCTTGTCAACAGGAATCGTATCTGCCGTAACTGCTTAGCACGCTCACATGAAACTGATCAGTGTACCAGCGCGATTCGCTGTCGGATATGCCGCCGGTCCCATCACACTCTTCTTCATTTTCATGACCGACTATCGAGTGTAAGAGCTGCCGAACACGAACACGTTGTCTTAGCGCCTGAGCCTTGGAGTGATCCAAACTCCATCATCTTAAAACCTACAGCGTTGGTAAAGGTGTATAGCGATGACCAAGTTCAGCTTGTTCGGGCCCTTATGAATCCTCAACAGGATCGTACAAGCATTACTCGAAGTATGGCCCGACGTTTGAGGACAGCTTTTATACGCTCAGGTGAGAATCGTTGTTGTCAACTGACCATATGTTCTTCTCATGGAGGAACATTTTCTCTACGAGTGGTTTTTTCAATTGTTGACGAGGACCCTAAGTTATATCCGTCCGAAGATGGTGCTGACGGCAGGCTTCTCAACAACGAATTTGCCCATTGGTGCCTTGCCGATCCAACATTCTTCAGACCACAACCAGTCGACATGATGCTGGGAGCTGATCTGTATCCTCGCATTATACGCTCGCAAACTTGCAAACGTCCTGGCTTACCATTAGCCCAGTCCACCGAGCTGGGTTGGACTTTTTGTGGCGCTTGTCCCAGAGCAAATTAAACCTAACGACTGGAGCTGGTTTCCATATTTCCATATTTTTTTTATTATTAATTATCATCATTAATTTTTCTTCATATTTTTATTATATCTTAGTATTTGTATCCATTTTACCTTCCATATGAATTTATTGATCTCATAATTATTGAATTTTTTGATTATTACACATTGTAATTGTACACATTCATTCACTTAATTCTTTTTTTATATATATTTTTGTATTTTTTTATTCAAACTTGCTGTTGCTGTTGTTGCCTTGCTCGCGCAAAGGGGCAGGATGTTTACGCCATAACGTAAACTTATTTCAATTTCATAAAAACTAGTACACACTGTTGTACAAGTTAATTATAGTCCCGTATACATCCCCCATAATTGCGTTGGCCAACTGATTAAAAATCCCCATTGAATCCCCACAAATTTGCATGCCGATAAATTTATCGGTTTACATGCCATCTTTATGGTTCGCAAGTCTTCTTCTTCTTCCAAACTTCAACGCAGCAACATCGACAGCAGCAAAGTAAATTTAATTTGTATTTTAAAGTTAATCAAAACAAATATTTAAATAAAGTGTTAATAAATTAAAAACTAAAAATAACTTTCCGCGTTTTAAATAAACACTTAGTTTTTGGTTTCTATAAGATAAACCTTTCTTTTTTTAGTATGAAGTTGTTGAAAAAAAAAATTCAATGCTTGCATAAAAATGATCGTTTGCATTTCAGTCGCTATAGCTTGCTGCGCCATGAGTTATGTGCTGTTGTTGTCTTTTCCGTCTCTTTCATTTATTGTTTTTATTTTTTATTCTTGATGTTGTGTTGTTGATGAGAGCAAAAATGAGAGTGATTTCGTCAGTGATGCCAACTCAATATATTCAATATTTTTGGACTTTTAACTATGTTTTTCAATATTTTTCAATTCTTTTTGACTTTTTTCGATATCTTGGATGTTTTTCGAAACACTTGGACTTTGACCGATTTCTTCGATGTACATATTTCACTATTTTTCGAAACTTTTGATTTTGTTTCGATATATTGGATGTTTTGTTTTTAGACTTTCACCGATTTCTTCAATGTGTTTCAATATTTTTCAAAACTTTTGGGCTTTTACCGATATATAGGATGTTTTTCGATTTCTTTTTCGTAATTTTACCGATATTTTGGATGTTTTTCAATAAACTTAGACTTTTGCCAATTTCTTCTATGTGTTTCAATATTTTTCAAAACTTTCGAACTTTTACCGATTTATAGGATGTTTTTCGACATTTTTGGAATTTTTTGCGATATTTTGGGTGTTTTTCTATAAACTTGGACTTTACCAATTTCTTAGTTGTGTTTCAATATTTTCCGAAACTTTTGGACCCTTTTCGATACATTGAATATTTTTCGATATACATATGTATTTGAACTTTCACCGATTTCTTCAATGTTTTCCAACAATTTTGGGCTTTTACCGATATGTAGGATCTTTTTCGACATTTTTGGACCTTTACCGATATTTTAAATGTTTTTCATATTTTTCGAAACTTTTGGACTTTTACCTATATTTTGGATGTTTTCGTTATATTTGGACTTTTACCTATACTTTGGATGTTCTTCTATTCTTTTTGACTTTTGCCGATATTTTAAATGTTTTTCGATACATTTGGGCCTTTACCGATTTCTTCGGTGAATTTCGATACTTTTAGACATTTACCGATATTTTGGACATTTTTCCATAAACTTGTACTCTTACCGATTTCTTTAATGCATATTTTAATATTTTGCCATACTTTTGGAATTTTGCCGATAAAATAAATATATCGGAGCATCTGTTTGTGGCACATTGTTTTAAAAAATAAAAAAGTTTTCGTAATTAGCTTTTTAGTGCCTGGCTTTTTATGAAAACCCGTACAACGCCGGGTAAAACAGCTAGTTTCTATATAATCAAATCAATAAAAAATTGGAGTGCCTATCCAACAGTTTCAACTTTTTTAAAACAATTGCTTTTTTCATTTTGATATTATTGTTTTTGCAACATTTTGTCATCCTCCCGTGAAGTAATTCTCCCGTCAAATTTACTCCGAGAGAGTGGTTCCTTTACGAAAAATTGTTGTTTATTGTTTAATTCGTAAGACTTGTTGAACAAATTTTGCTTTTTATGATTAGGGGCTGTCCATAAGCCGCGCGATGCTCCAACATTAATTTTAAGAGGTGGCTACCTGGTTATTTTCAAAAACTTATTTTATTCTTACTTTTTTTTTTTTGATTAAATTGAAATTTTTTGTTTCAGAAACGCTCAGATAACTTTTTTAAAATTAAACAAAACTTTCGGTGTTGTCACCCATTTTTTTTTTTTTTTTCTTTTGTTAGTTTTGCTTAAACCATTCGTTTAAAAAATAAAAATTTAAATTTAGTTTCAAAAAACTTAAATATACATAAATTTTTGGGATTTCCATTTGGTTATTTTCGAAAATCTTGTTTAATTCTCACTTGTTTTTAACTATTTCGGCGTTACCAGCCATATTTTTAGCTTATCTCAAATCATATTTCGGTTCAGTTGACTTTAAAAATTTTTGTCTAAAAAAGTAAGATTTAAACAAAATTTTCGAAAACCATGTGGCAACCCTATAAATTTAAGTTGGTTTCTTAAAAAGTTTGTTTAAGCGATTATAGACTAAAATTTTATTTTAATTTTTTAAATTTGTTATTTAACTTAAAAAAAAACATATGGCAACCCTGAAAGCTTATATTCATTTTTTAAAAAGGTTCCAGGAACTAAGAGGGACAAACAAAGGCATTCTTTGGTACATTTAGGAAAAGGTAATAAATGTTGGGCTCAGTATTTCATAGAATGCTTTTCGTAATGCTTTGGTTGATCTTTTGGAAAATAAGTTTTTCCTTGTTGACTTTAATTCGGCGGTTTCGTTGGTGATTTTTATACCCCACACCCAGGGTATATTCACTTTGTCCTTCCGTTTGTAACGTAGAGAAGAAGGCGTGGCAGATATAGAAAAGTATATATATTTTTGATCAGAGTTACCTCCTGAGTCGATATAGCCATGTCCGTCTGTCTGGCTGGCTGGCTGGGTGGCTGGCTGGGTGGCTGGCTGGGTGGCTGGCTGTGTGCTGAAATACACTTTTTGGGAAAACTGAGCAAGATGACTCAATGAAATTTGATACACTGAAAATGAGCAAAATTGGTCAATGGACACGCTTACCGCCCATTTAAAAGTATTTTCAAAATACATCTTTAGGAGTATCTTTCACGACAATGCAACCAAAACACATATAAATACTACAAATTGTAAGCGAAAGCTTTGAGAAATAACTGAGCAAATTCGGACAAGAGGGCGTGGCACCTCCCATTTAAGCAAAAGCTTCAAAACGCTATACCGAAAGCGTTTTTTGAGATATTCAAACCAAATATGACTCAGACAACAAGAAATATAAATGAAAGCTTTCAACAAAAATTGGGTGAAATCGGACAAGGGGGCGTGGCACCTCCCATGCAAGCAAAAGTTTCAAAATGCTATACTTAAAGAGTTTTTTGAGATAATCCAACCAAATTTCACTCAGACACTAAAAACTATAAGTGGAAACTCTGAGCAAAAACTGGGTGAACTCGGGCAAGAGGGCGTGGCATCTCCCATATAAGCAAAATTTTCCAAATACTGCAGTGTAGAATATTTATTTTTTGGCCAGGCCAAAAGTTACACCCTTACTAGTTTTTTTTACCCCGAAAACTGTGTGGGATACCTTGCGATATTATTTCTTTGTAGTCACTTCTTTGGGAAATTCAATATCACTACTTACTAATTAGCATTAAAACAGGCATTGTATGTATGTCTTAACGTATGTACTTATATGCAACCAACAAAAAGTTTTTTACCAATTTCGTGGTTTTGGCAACACCTTGCTAAACTGAAAACTATCTTTCAGAAACAAGTGTGTGTTGTCAGCGACGCGACGTTGCAAGTAAGCCGCAAAACCGCTACAAACAACGGCTTTCTGTGTAAAACGTTTGCGGGGGGAGTGATGTTGTGCTAATATTGAATGGAGGGTGATTTTATGATGATACTGAACACATTAATAGGTAGTAATAGTTATACTTTTTGCAAACTATTTAATATTCAACAAACAAAAAAAAAAAAAAAATTGGAGAAAATTACGTATTTTAATCTACAAACTCATTTCAAAATTTAAAGCACATGTGAATGTATTTGAGTAGAAATAGTGATACTAGAAGTTTTCTTAATTACTTGAAATATGTCGTTGTAAAATTTTGTTGCATTACAAAATTTGCTGCATTACCACTAAATATCAATTAAATAAACCTTTTGTGCAACGTTGCCAGAATTTCACTCTTCGTAATTTTTAGCGTGTAAACACGTCGTTGCAACAATTTCAATACCAACATTCTAAGCATGTACTCAATATTCTTGGAAGCATCTTTCAGAAGAAGAAACTTTCAAGTTTTCCTTCTCAAGTTTTCTTTGCTGTTTTCACGTTTGTTAAAATTTGCATAATGCGTTGAAAAGTTGCACTTACGATGTGTTGTTGTGCTTCATTAAATAATGTAAAGTTTTACATCAATTTCATACTTCTAAGCTTTCTACCAGGAAAACAAAGGCCAAAACAGCTTACATTACGAAAAAATGTGCGCTGAGCTGCTGCAGTCTAGGAGTCATATTATGATAAGCAAAATGAGTTAAAAGAGACTTAGATCTATTCAAAATAGTGAAGAAAGTTTAAAACAGTTCAAATTTAAATGAGAGGCCGCCATTACGTCTATACAAAGATGCCAAAATATGTAATGTGTTATTTGTTCGTATTAATTTTTTTCTTCATCTAAAAAGCTTTCAGTCTTCTTCTGGTTCCCGACATAAGTGACAGAAGGTAATACGGAAGATTCCGTAAGATTATTCTTATCAAATTAAATTTTAAATTCCGTCTCCTGAAAAATTCTTAAGAATTAACTTATCATATTTTTCTTTATTTTTACAGGTATACAGGATGGGTGACAAACGGTAAAACACCGGAAAATGTAAGATTCCTGGAACTATTTTGAACAACTTTTCTAAGAACGTTTTTTGAAATTCGCAAAACCAACGGAGTTATTGGAGTAAGACCATTAATGCACAAAATTAATATCCAAATATGAATAAAATCTGGTCGACTTAAAAAGACAAAACTTAGTACCTCAAATAATATTAAATTTCAAAATACTTTCCTGATTCAATAACTTAAAATATAACCATATTTGACAGAGACATTAAAAGTAATCCCTAGTCAAAGATTGAACAGATATGGACAAGAGAGCGTGCCAACTCTCGTAAAAGCAAACCTTTAAAATATGAACCAATTTGAAAGCGCCTTATGGGATGATGCAACCAAAGGATTCAATAAAAACCGGTGTGGATTGTCTGGGCCTAAATATTATTGTACGTAGTGTACAATTTATGTTTCGGAAACTGACAACACTTATATCAATAGGCGAAATCTGGCAACACCATAATAAAGTTCGACATTTTTTAACATAAACGTACTCACAACGTTTTAATGTACAAGTGCTATTTATTTTGCATACAGTGAGTTAAGAAAATCAATTTGGCGAGCCTTTTTTTGAGCGATGAATAAATTATGGGGTATCCAACGAGAACAAATTTTTTTTTTACAACTAAGCGTTCATGTAAAATCGAATGTATTGAAGTGGAACTAGTGTGCAAGGATGCTCCTATCTCACAATATGTCACATGACGATCTTGCATTATCAGTTCATGCACTGCATCGATGTTTTGTATGACCTTCACCGAATTCGTAGCCGACTGAACTACGACCACGATTGAATTCACTATACCAATCCACGTCAAAATCTGTGAAAAATAATCCAACGAAAACCTTCTCTCGAAATTTCCATTTTTTGGCCAAATTGATTTTCTTAACTCACTGTAAACAAAACAAATAGCACTTGTACATCAAAACGTTGTGAGTGCGTTTATGCTGAAAAATGTCAAACTTTATTATAGTGTTACCAGATTTAAGCTATTGCCAGTAGTGTTGCAGTTCCCGAATTATAATTAGTACCCCTCGTATTATTTTTTAATATTATATCAGGTAGTTTCTTGCCCATATAATGGCACTCATTTTGTAATTAACTTTTTATCAAATATTTGTCAATATTTTTTTTTTGTAAGCACTTGCTTCAGGAGCCACTTATATCATTTACATAAATTCCTATTCAACTGGCGCCAAGAAAGCTGCCACAGGAAAAATTGTTTTTCATATCTCATATACGCTAAATTTCGAGTAAAAAAATATCTTTGCAATCTATTTAGCATAGAAGTGGAGGGGAAAAAAATCATTGCTTCTTCATTATAATTTCAATTTCATGCCCGACTTGCTAAAAATGTCAACGGTTCAGGGCCAAATCAATTGCGACAAAACCAAAAAAAAAAAAAGTAAATGGCTAAAACGAAAGGAGAAAAACACGCAAAGTGTGGCAACAACTGGCAGAGTAACTGCATGCAGCAGCAGCAGCAGTAGCGGAAACAGCAACATCAACAACAGCAGCAGCTGAAGTAAAGCAAGGATGAGCGCCTGAAAATTGACAACATTTTACAGATAAATGAAATTACAAGCAACACCCGACAACAACACGTTGAGCTGCAGTTTTGTATGCGGATTAAACTTTTATGTATGTAGGTGTGACAGAAGACAGACCGACCGACACACATACGCTGACTGACATTCTTCTGAAAGTGTTGATGAGGGTTTTTGATTTATTTTTTTGAAAGCGCATACATTTCGGAAATTGCTTATCACTTAATCAGTTTCATCATGTTTTTCATCCATGATTTTTTCAGCTTTTTTTCCCCATCATCTTTTCCTTTGCTCTATGATAAAACGCTATGTGTGTTGTCACAGAAAATGTCACACGAAATTGATTTTTTCCCTACAATAAGTAAGGTGGATGGGGGTAGCTGACAGCTAGGTACCTTAAGGAGAAATATGTGTTGCAGAGATAAAAATGCTGCGGATAAATGCAATTTGTCAGTCAGGGATATGAAAATTTTTGTATGCGGAAATTTCAATTATGAAAATGTGTTACACTATGAAGTTGAAGAAGACACTAGCAAAATGATAAATGGCCTGTGGGGTGTGAGAAAATTTGTTGGTTACTAAATTTGCAAATTTTTTAAGCTTACGAAATGTAAATTTTAGAGTTTCTTTGAGTGTAATCTTTACATACGATATTGTGTGTGGAGTTTTATCGCAACCACCTCAATGAATTGTTTTCGGAAAAATTTAACAAAATAGTCCACAAGAAATTCTGACTAAAATTTAAATGAAAAGAATACAAAAACTTTAAAAAAAATTCACGGAAATTGAGAATACTTCAAGTAATGATCATTAAAAAAGAGCAGAATGTATATGGAAAGCGTAAAATTGTTCCTGCTTTAGTTGTTAAGTTATTTTTCCACTAGCGTTACATCTGATTATATACAGAGGAAACGATTTATAAAGGGAGATCCAATACGAGGTCCCTTTTCCAACTGGGTTATTTTTACAGCTGCTATGTGTCAAATGGATTGTCCATATGACGTTTGTGTTCAACATTCAATACGACTTAATCATGAATTGACTTATTCCTGAACAACGTTTATGAACTGTGGAAACTTACTACCAAAATCAGTAATTAGTTAGTGAATGTTATAGAGTTCTTCAACATCATTTTGGTCGTTATGAGCGTATGACTGAGCGCACTTTTCGTAACTCCATCACCAGATTTCAAAGCAATTTTACACTAATGGACATTCATCATTCAACTAGAGTGTATGGAGCCCATAATTTAGAGAACATGTCTGCAGTAGCAGAGAGTGTTCGTGAAAATCGTAAACAATCCATTCGTTGCCGATCCCATGCTTTGGGCATCTCTTATGGATCATTGTGGCGTATCTTGAGGCGTGATCCTGGTCTAAAGGCGTATAAAATACAGCTCTTACAAGAATTGAAGCCGGTTGATCTTGGTGTACGTTTTACTTTCGGCTTAAAGGCCTTACAACATCTTCAAGTTGATGCATTATTTGATCGAAAAATTTTGTTAAGCGACGAAACTCATTTCTGGTTGAACGGCTACGAGAACAAGCAAAATTGCCGTATTTGGGCCGATGAACAACCAGAAGCAATCCAAGAGCTTCCATTCATCGGACCGTATTCCTTCAAAAATGCAGATGGAGCCCGTGTTACGGTCAATGGTGCTCACTACAGAGCAATGATCAATGAGTTTTTGTTGCCGAAAATTCAGGATATAAGTATAGCCGACCTCTGATTTCAACAGGATGGCGCAACATGCCAAACAGCTGGAGAAACAATCGTTTTATTGAGGAAAACGTTCGTTGAAAACATCGTCTCAAAAAATATTCCTGTTAATTTGCCACCAAGATCATGTGATTTGACGCTATCGGATAAACCAATATAACTCGTGTTATTCAAGAAATACCGGCCAATATGCTCGAAAGAGTGGTCGAAAATTGGACCCACGGAATGAACTATTTAAGAGCTAACCGTGGGCAACATTTGAACAAAATAATTTTTAAACATTAAGTTGTAGGAACCAAACTATTATTCCAAATAAAGATTTGCATCAATACATTGGAGCAGCCGTTACATACAATATATATCAAAATTAAGTAAAATAGCTTTAGTTGGTTTAATAAAAATGGAGTTAAGCTCAATTTTCTTAAGTTTTGGGCTTAAATATACTTTATGCTTTCGGAGATTTTTCTTCATAATTTTCATAATTTATATAATCAAAAGAGTAATTTTAGCCAGAACAAATAAAAAATTCAGCTTTGATCCAGTCGACTAAAGTTGGTTTTCCGTTTTGATATATTTGAAATATTTGAGTAATTGTATTGTATTTATCACATATTTGTTTATAATTACCATATCAAATTTTTTGTTAAGCAAATGATTCGGTGATTTCATGTCAACGTTATAGAACATGTGGGACTCTTAAAATTTTTCTATTTATTTAGGAATTATTTATTTGTTAATAACTACCAAATCATCTTTAGAGGTTTAGAGATTATAAAAATTTCATCGGTGGAGAATATTGATTTTTTATGAACGACACATTTTTACATAATCGTTTAATAAATACTCGTAGGCACATTATTTCTGTACAAAGAAAAAATTAATTTTAAAATTTTATATTTTAACCATTTAACACATTTCGATTAATCGAACAGCAATATGGTCCATTTTCAATAATTTTTTTAACTATTAAAGTAACTAATATCAGAATGATAGTTACAGCCTTATGCTACTTTGATCTCTTGGCAGTTCGAAAACCTGTCGATTGAACTTTTTTTAAAAAAAAACAAATTATTAAAAAAATCAACACCTGAATGACACAGATATAAGTTGAAGTGCAGTGTTCGACCAATCGGAAGTTGATTGATAGCCCATACCACAAGATCCCATACAAATACGACCAAACGTGGTTGGTGAAGACCTCATAATCCATCAGCCGGAAGGTGAATCTCGTCGATGTCAGTTGAAGCCTCGTGTAGCTAAAATTTACTCCTCAAAAAAAAATTTCGCCACATAAGGGGGAGGGGGAAGGGAGTGAATTTTGGTTTATTTCAGTTTCACGAGGCTTACGGGTAGCCACCTTTCAACTGATATCGACAATATTTACCTTCCCGCTGTCGGACTATCAGTGTTGACAAACCATGTTTGGTCATATTTATATGGAATTTTATGGTGTTGGCTAACGGCCAACGTTCGATTAATTGAACACTTGTTTTTCCGAAATAACGGCAAAACCAGTGGGTGTAAAAATTTTTTGATGACGGATTTGGAATCAGGGGTGCCAATTACTCTAGAAATATATTTTATATCAAAAAATAAAATAATTTTTGCAGCGTGGCCAAAACATAAAAATATGTTGATTTCCAAGTCGTGATATCTCGAGAACGGCGAGTCGGACGTAAAAAGTGTTTGTAGGGATCTTTATATGTAATTGCATGTTCTACAAAATGCATGCACAAATTTTATTCTACGTCACATCGTCTCGAAGATATTTTTTTTTAAATTTTAAGATTGCCAAAATATGCAATTTGTAGATCAAGCAATTCCCTATAAATGAGTTTGTGTGATTCACTGTTCATGAGTTATTTAGAACTCAACACATCGCTATGTTCACTTATAGCCGGCATGCACATTAACTAACTTTTACACTGATTATTGGCGCGTGCGAACAAGATACGAGGTGGCAAAGTTGAAATTTGGAAAGAGCACATCAAAATCTATAAAATAACTAATCCCAGAAAACTTTCCAGGTAAAACCACCTTATGACTATACTAATCTTGATTTTAAAATATTAACTGTTTTGGCAACTCATTTTTGCCTCGGAATGTTTAAGTGTTTAGCAAAAAACAGTTTGAACTAGCCAATGTCAGGGTTTTCCACTGTCCCTAGTTTTACAGAGAATGGGCTACATATATAGTACATGTAGGTATGTATGTATTCTCCTATAAATCCTAGGAGGAGCATAGGGCCAATATGAAACGTCCCCATTTGTACATATAAGTATTAGATATAATATATATATTATATACTTTTTTCGTAAAATACATTATTTACATGTATAGACATATTATATCGCCTACCATTTCTTATTAAGGTGTCATTGAGTTTTTGTGCAATGTACGAAAAGTATGCTATAGAAACTTTTGTGCAAGCCAACTTTCCTTAACTTTTAATTTTTACAAAAAGCATTAATCAATGTCTTACATAAAGCGTTTTGTGTTTTTAATGAGTTGAGAAACTTTGACAAAATCACTTCGCATAACTTGAAGTACTAAATTCTTACAGCAATTTTCTTGCTGCGCAGTTGTCACTTTTGCTTTGCAACATTTTATGTTAACGAGCCAATCATTTTATCTGGATTCATTACATGCAAAGATGTGTCAAGTCATTAAATGAAAATTAACTTTTCTTTTATGTGCAATATCCGAGATTTATGTTTTCTTAATATGTTGCTTTAATGAATGATATCTTATATACTTTTTCATAGTTTCGTATGTGGGCGCCAAAGTGTAGGCAATGTTTTTTTTTTTCATTTTTGTTTTTGGCTTAAATTCCAATGTAGGCGTTTGCATTCCCAAAAATTAATTTTTATGCAACAATACTTTCTTCTTTTGCTCTTTTGCTGTTTGAAAAGTATGAATGAATGTAGAAATGCTGATACACCATTACCTATAATTGCTTCCTACATATTTCATAATTTGTCTGCTGCTTGCCTTTCTGCAACATCTGCATACAACAATTTGAACTCTTGCATTTGGTCATTTGAGAAATTTTTAAAATTTCCTTGATTCCTAATATGCATTAAATATTGAATTATTCACTTCAATAAGCCGGAATGATTGCAGTTTAAGTGAAGCTAAAGATTTTGACTTCCGTTTATTTTGCACAATGAATTTTGCATATTTTCATTTCAATTGAAAGAGCAATGAAGCTTAAGAAAAGTTAAATATTAAAAGCTTACTAAGCGCACACATACATTCGTTTATTAAATTTTCACCTTTATAAAGGATCAAATGTAAATTTGCTTAATCCCTTCATTTAAAACGAAACAGCAGGAGAATATTGTGGATTGATTCGAATCAGGGCGAGTTATGCGGAACGTACAATAGCAAGTTCATTTTTAAAATTTAAGCCAATTATGGGAAAATGTCGAAAACTGTTGAGAAAGATGAAAAGAGTCAGACGTCAACATGCTACTAAAGTAGACAAATAGTGGAATAGCTCAAAAATTGTTTGCAAATGTCGTGAAGCTTTGATATATGTATTTGAACAATGGCGAAAAATGTTGAGAAGTGAAAAATGTTTACAAAATCAATAAAATTTTGAGAAAGTTAAAACGTCCTTAAAGAAAAATGTCAACGAAATTGAAAAATGTTAATAAAGTCAAAAAATGTTGCCAGTATCAAAAAATAAATTGGAAAAATGTTGATGTAATCGAATAATATTGACAAAATAGAAAATATTCCTAAACATCCAAACATGTTGACAAAATCGTTAAATGTTGACAATATCAAAAAATGTTGACAAAATCGAAAAATGTTGACAAAAGCGAAAAATGTTAACAATATCGTTAAATGTCGACAATATCAAAAAATGTTGACAGCATCAAAAAATTTTGACAAATCGTTAAATGTTGATAATATTGAAAAATGTTGACACAATGAAAAAATGTTGACAAAAGCGAAAAATGTAGACAACATCAAAAAATGTTGACGAAATTGAAAAATGTTGACAAAAGCGATAAATGTTGAGACAGTGGAAAAATGTTGAAAAAGCAAAAAATATTGACAACATCAAACACTGTTGACAAAATCAAAAAATTTTGACAATATCGAAAAATGTTGACAACATCTAAAAATGTTGACAAAACCGTTAAATGTTGACAATATCGAAAAATATTGACACAATCGCAAAATGTTGACAAAAGCAAAAAGTGTTAAAAATATCAAAATATGTTGACAAAAGCGAAAAATGTACTAAGTCGGTAAATGTTGACAACATCACAAAATGTTGATAAAATCGTTAAATGTTGACAATATCGAAAAATGTTGGCACAATGGAAAAATGTTGACAAAAGCGAAAAATGTAAACAAAATTAAATTTCGACAAAATTGAAAATATTGACAACATCAAAAAATGTTGACAACATCATAAAATGTTGACAAAATCGTTAAATGTTGACAATATCGAAAAATGTTGGCACAATGGAAAAATGTTGACAAAAGCGAAAATGTTGACAAAAGCGAAAATGTTGACAACATCAAAAAATATTGACAAAACAGAAAAATGTTGACAAAATCGAAAAATGTTAACAAATTCTCTAATTGTTTACAATATCGGAAAATGTTGATACAATCGAAAAATGTTGACAAAAGCGAAAAGTGTTGACAACATCAAAAAATGTTGACAAAATCGAAAAATGTTGCAAATTCAAAAAATGTTGACAGCATTAAAAAATTTTGACAAAACCAAAAAATATTGACAAAATCGAAAAAATTCTGTTTTTAATCTAAAATCTGACACCTACGCTTTCGTTTAGAAATTCTTTAGATTTGAGGACTCACATTGTTTTTTCGTATCAAGAAGTTTTCCTGCAAAAAATATTTTTTGTTTAAATCATAGATTTTAGTCAATTCTTATCGCTTTGGTCAAAAAGAAATAAACGGCACTTCAAAATTAATAAAACCGAGCCCCCAAATGGTTCAATTTTAATTGCGCTTTTAACAAACAAATTGAATATTTATAAAAAATTGATTTCAATTTCCAAAATGAACGGAAATTCGAAAGGAAATCTCAAAATTGGCTTATTTAGCTAAAGCTCTAATGCTTTCCCACTCTCACTTTCTACCGCTAACTGCAAAGCATCTCAACCAAGTTATTTTATTTCTCTATCATTTATGATTTGTTGCTTCATTTTATAGCATATGAGCAGTGTCATCATCATGTTGATGACAGTTGACAACAAAGTGACAGCTTTAGTCAGAATAATACCAACTTTTGAATTAAAAATTTGTTGTTTTTTTTTTTTTTTTTTGTTATTCCTCTGTATATGTTCCAGAGCAGACAGAATAGAAATTGAAACAAAAAAAAAAAATCAATAGTCAGGGACAGTTTTGTTTGTTTGCCATAAGAGTCCGGCTTTATTTTTTTTTTTTTACAATTTAAATATTCATTTTCATTTTTAATTTACGCTGGCAAATATTTGTGCATCACTATATTACAATGCGCGCGTTCGCATATTCACAATATGGCTGCTGACAATATGGTGGCAGACCTTGATGATGATGGTGAAAGTGTTGAAGTGCTCTGCCGCTTGCGTCTGCCGCACATACATGTATGTACGTGAAAAAAATGCAAGATAATGAAAAATGTTTTTTTTTCTCTTTTTAATTATTAAAATATAAATCACTTTTTCGTCTTTAACAAAGTGTTTAACATGTGAAAAAATAATTACGAGTACTGCCAAAAATCGGTTTGTTAAAGGATGTTTTTCTGGCTCGCAGCGGTTTTTGACGGAAATTATTAAAGTGAAATTTTATAGTCGAAAAACGTTTGTGATAATTTGTTTTTAATCAGAAAGATGTTTTAACGAATTTTTTATTTTTTATATTGTAATATAGAAATATATTTAATGGACTTCACTATATAGCATGCGGATTGGGATTGTTGCATAAATGTAAAAATACCCAATATAAGGGTCTATGCAAAAATTATAGCAAAATATATTTCAATAAATTTCCAGAGTCCAAAATCTTATTGAATGAATTGACTTTATTTTTCATTTTATTAATGCTGAGTTTTAGACTTTCCTCTTCCGAGATAAATTTAACAAAACTTTTATTTCAATTCACCCTGTGCCACTAATTGAAGTAATTTGAAAGCATGTGCATAAACCAAAAAATTTTAGGTGAACTTTGCGCGTGGTGAAACAACGTCTACTAGAAACATTACTTGGACTCTGAGTCAATAGTGCATTGGTCCTGTAGTGCATAAAGATGAAAACTACTGAGTTTGTCGTATGGAAGATTAAAATGCATACAAGAAAGTTTCAGTATCTACTATACAACTTACTGGCACAAAGAAGTAATCAGTGCCTATTAGAAAATTCAACTGGTAGATGTAACCGCAAAAAACAGCGGTGGAAAAACGGTATATAATTTAGTTTAGCTAGTTAAGTAGTTAAATAGTTAGTAGATTAGTTAGGTAGTAAGTAAACTTGCTAGTAACCTATTTTGTTAACTAGTAAGTTTGTTAATTAGTTTTGCTAGTAAGTAAATTAGTTAGTTTGCTAGTAAGTTAGTTTACAAACTACATAGTAAATTATTTAGTAAGTAAGCAAATTAGCGCTATAACAAAGTATTTTTGGCCTCGTTTTCACAAAGCAGATTATTCCAAATATTTACTATCTCTGACGCGGAGTGAGTGCAGCCTGCTGACGAGAGTTGTGACTGGTCATTGTCTTAGTGATCATCATGCCTTTAGACTGTGCATAGTCTCCAAAAACTGGTGCAGAAACTGTCACGAGCCTGAGGAAGAGGAAACAATTGAACACCTTTTATGTCTTTGTCCTGCGCTTGCAAGAACTAGACTGAAATGCTTTGGTCAGCCATTTTTTAATTCCTTAAAGGAACTCACTAAAATTCACCTAAGTGGCATTAAAAGATTCGCTGTGCTTACAGGATCCTTCAGTTTGGACAAACACCATATTGAAAGAACCAGTGTTTATAAATAGACGTTAATAAGAGAGTTTGTGGTATCACTATGGACCCTTGCGGTCCATGTGTGGCAATATTGCCACCAACCTAACCTCACCTAACCTAGTTAGTAAATTAGTTAGTAAGTTAGTTAGTTAGTAAATCAGCAAGTTCGTTAGTAAATAGTAAGTTAGTAATTGGTAAGTTGGCTAATTGGTTAGTTTCCTATTTAGTTTGTTAGCTACTTAGTTAGTAAATTAGTAAAAAAGTTAGTAAATTTAATAGTTTGTTAATTAGTTAGTTAGTAAATTAGCTGGCTAGTTAGTAAAATAAATAGTAATTTAGAGAACTACTTAGTTAGTAAGTAAATTCATTAGTTAGCTATTCAATTAAATTCTTAGATAATTAGGTAGTTAGGTAGTAAATTAGTAAGTCAGTTAGAAAGTCAGCAAATTAGTTAGTAAATTAGTTAGTTGGCTAGTTTGTTAGGTAGTTAGATAGCTTACTAGTGAGTTATTAATTGAGGTAGTTAGTAATTTAGTTAGCTTGTTAGTAAATTAATCAGAAAGTTAGTAAGTTATTTAGCTTATTAGTTAACTTGGTCGTTAGTAAGCTAATAATATAGTGAGTTTATTATTATGTTAGTTAATTAGTCAGTAAAATAGTTAGTTAGCAAATTAGATAGTTTGGTAATCACTTAGTAAAATAATTAGTTGTAAAGTTGGTTAGTTATTAATTAGTTAGTTACCTAGTTAGTAAGTAAGGTAGTAAGCTTCTTCGCCATTTAATTAGTAAAATAGTCAATTAAGTAGTTAGTTAGTAAATTAGTCAGCTAGCTAGTTAAATCATTAGTTAGTTAGCAAATTTGAAAGTTTGTCTTTGTTTGTATTCAACAACCGCATCGTTAAGATCTTTGAACATGAAATAAATATATGAAGCAAAACACACCAAGTGCGCCATCAATAATGCGGGAGGATTTGGTCCTACGTGAAAGTTTTTGGCTTTAGAACGCCGGCGGCTGGCAAAACTCTTTTTTTTACTAAAGAGGAAGGCTCTTAAGAAAAAAGTTGTTAAGGCATAAAATGATTAGAATCGTCCAAGAAATACATATGAAATTTTCGGGAGTTTTTGGGAAAGTTTGAAAAATATTTTTATGTAATGATTTTTCAAAACATTTTCAAAAAAAAAAAAGAGTAAAACAAATTTGAAAAAAATTCACACGTATTTCTTGGAAAATTTTAAGCATTTTATGCCTTGTACACTTTTTTCGTTAGATGCCTACCTCTTGAGTAAAAAAAGAGTTTTGCCTGCCGGGGCGTCCAAAAGCCAAAACTCTCCCTGGTACACTTGGCGTGTTTGGATTCATATACATATCGATACCTTAGAGCGCTATAGTCCTATCTCCCCTTTTTGCGATTTTAAGATTTTTGCAGTTATGACATCATTGTGGGCATCTTTACCGTGTGGAAAACGGTGTGATGTCAAAATACCTTTAAAATACCAAAACATTCGATAATTAAGAAAAATCTTATCTCCAAACTGTAATTTTTTCAAGAGCACTACTGTCCTATCTATACTGAATATTCAAATAAGTCACATTTTTAAAAAAATTCTACGTTTTTTCGCGTTTTCTTCGCGTTTCATGACTTTTTGCGACATTTTAGTGAACAAATTTGGTTACACCCAAGGCTCCACTCTTGTTTGTCGGAACCAAAAATTCAAAAATTTCTTCGTTTTTTCGTGTTTTCTGCGCGTTTCATGACTTTTTACGACACTTTAGTGGAAAAAATTCAAAAAATGTACTAAATACGTCGTTTTTATACCCTACACCCAGGGTATATTCACTTTGTCCTTCCGTTTGTAACGCAGAGAAGGAGGCGTGGCAGATATAGAAAAGTATATATATTCTTGATCAGCGTCACCTCCTGAGTCGATATAGCCATGTCCGTCTGTCTGGCTGGCTGGCTGGGTGGCTGGCTGGCTGGCTGGCTGGCTGGCTGGCTGGCTGGGTGGCTGGCTGTGTGTTGAAATACACTTTTTGGGAAAACTGAGCAAGATAATTCAATGAAACTTGGTACACTGCCTTCGTCACCAAAGTTAGCTCGGGGGATTGAAAATGAGCGAAATCGGTCAACGGACACGCCTACCGCCCATACAAAAAATATATTCAAAATGCAATTTTAGGAGTTTTTTTCACGACAATGCAACCAAAATACGCATTAATATTAAAAATTGTAAGCGCAAGCTCTGAGGAAAAACTAAGCGAATTCGGACAAGAGGGCTTGGCACCTCCCATATAAGCAAATGCTTAAAAACGCTATACTGAAAGCGTTTTTTGAAATATTCGAATCAAATTTGACTCAGACACTAAGAATCATAAATGAAAGCTCTCAACAAAAATTGGGTGAAATCGGACAAGGGGGCGTGGTACCTCCCACATAAGCAAAAGTTTCAAAATGCTATACTGAAACAGTTTCTTGAGATAATCGAACCAAGCTTCACTCAAATACTAAATACTATAAATGCACGCTCTAAGCTAAAACTAGACGAACTCGGTCAAGAGGGCGTGGCACCTCCTATATAAGCAAAAGCTTCAAAACGCTTTACTGAAAAAGTTTTTCACTCAGACACTAAAAACTATAAATGCAAGCGCTGAACAAAAACTGGGTGACCTCGGACAAGAGGGCGTAGCAACTCCCATATGAGCAAAATTTGAAAAATACTGCAGTGTAGGGTATTTAATGTTTGGCCAGGCCAAATTTTACACCCTTACTAGTTTTTAATTGTAGTGGAATTCTATATAAAGGCAAAAGTAATGATATACTATATATTTGCTCGGATTTCGTTAGAAATTAATAAAATCGGTTAAAAACATTAAATTATGTTAAAAAATACTATAGGTAAAAATATTGCATGTATCGTTATATCAAAATAGCAGCTAATCCTAAATAACCACTGTTTGAAATCTTCTTTTTGTATTTCCCAACAATTGGAAAAATGGAGATAGTACTATAGCGCTCTAAGGTTCCGATACGTATTTGGATTGACATTGAGTTCTATAAAATATAACTTGTTAATAAAAACAAAGACAAACCAAAAAATTGGGATCGTGTTGATTTCATCAAAATCTAGTGATCGAACCCATAGAAAGTCAGGACGTTAATTTGAAGACTGAAATCCGTAATCTGAACAATCTGAGATGTGGTGAAAATTATCGAAAAACTCGGCAATATTAGTTGAAAATTTTGAAAATTTTTCTACGGAACTTCAATGCAAAACGTAACACAAGCTTTGAGATCTAAGCATTAGAACTTTAGCCAAATCGATCCAGTATATAAGTAATCGCTTTCATAACCAACAATAATACTGTTCACTTAACTAAAACAAACTGCAAAAATATAGCAATTGTTCAATATTTTTTCTTCTTGAAATTTAATTTAATGTACGCTAAGGAAACAACACGAGTTAAGTATACACTTGCAAAGAAGACGCATGACCCTTGACTTTTTCAAGTATTTTAGCAAACATTTAAAACTGACCTTTTACAAAAGTAGAAACGCCCCCGACATAAGTAAATGAAATTGCACCAACGAAAAAAAAAAGAATAACGCAATCAATTTAAGATCACACATTTAATTGCTTTGTTGAGTATCGAATGCAATCGAAGCAGGATATTTCTAATAAGGATTTGTCAAAGTAAATAAAACGAAATGGTTGCAAAAACTTATGGCAGAGTCTACTGCTGTCCCACTGCACACGGGAAATGATAAAAAATTACATGGGGTGAAAAATCTCACACAAAAGGTGAAAAAAATATCATTGAACGAATTGTGAAAAAAAGTGAATTTTATTATGCCAACTCTTTTTCCGTTTCTTCTCCATTTTTTGTACAATTTCATAGATTACAGCGGCGATTACGGAAACGAGCAATAGAAAGAGCTGCACTTATAGCATATGTAAACGTTAGAAAGAGTGAGAATATGAAAAAAAGTGTGGAAAACCAACAGAGATAGTGCAATGAAAATTGCAGCGCATCGATTGCAATAAATTGCAATCAACACAAAAGCATTGGTTGATTTTGTCTGTGGCTGTTGTGTCTGTCTATGTATGTGTATTTGTAAATATATGTGAGTTGGGAGAAACAGGAAATGGAAATATTTATATGTATTTGTGTGAGTGTTACTTTTATCTCTGCAATGCTAAAAAAGCAATTGCAAATTACTGGGAAAAACTTTTTAAAAATGAATTTATATTGCATTTTGATTAAACTGTGCAATATTATTTTGATGTAATAAAAACTAACTAAATTCGTTACGAACATAGTTTTCAATTAGTCCCACGAAATGGCCACTTCAATAATTATATTTTACTAGTATCGCCGGTGGCCAAAATTTGGCCTTTTACTTTGAGATCGATACACTTTTTCCGAGTACCGTTTGGTAAAAAAGAAAGCCAGAACATTGAGTATTCATTAATCGTAGCAACATTTTTTATATGCAGCAGGCTCAGTATATCTTAAAACCGAATAACATAAAAATTGGTGTAGTGCTTGTGCCAAAAAATAGCGGAAAACATCCAAAATATCGAAAAGATCTCAAAAGTATCGACAAACATCGGTATGTATATTGGTAAAAGTCCAAAAGTATCGAGAAACATCCAAAATATCGGTAAAAGTCCAAAAGTATCAAGAAACATCCAAAATATCGATGAAAATTTAAAAGTATCGAGAAACATCCAAAATATCGGTATAAGTTTAAAAGTATCGAGAAACATCCAAAATATCGATAAAAGTCCAAAAGTATTGAGAAACATCCAAAATATCGGTAAAAGTCCAAAAGTATCGAGAAACGTCCAAAATATCGATAAAAGTCCAAAAGTATCGAGAAACATCCAAAATATCGGTAAAAGTCCAAAAGCATCGAGAAAAAGTCCAAAAGCATCGAGAAACATCCAAAATATCGAGAAGTATCGAGGAACATCCAAAATATCGATAAAAGTCCAAAAGTATCGAGAAACATCCAAAATATCGATAAAAATCCAAAAGTATCGAAAAACATCTAAAATATCGGTAAAAGTCCAAAAGTATCGAAAAACATCCAAAATATCGGTAAAAGTCCAAATGCATCGAGAAACATCCAAAATATCGGTAAAAGTCCAAAAGTATCGAGAAACATCCAAAATATCGATAAAAATCCAAAAGTATCGAGAAACATCCAAAACATCGGTATAAGTTTAAAAGTATCGAGAAACATCCAATGTATCGATAAAAGTCCAAAAGTATCGAGAAACATCCAAAATATCGATAAAAGTTCAAAAGTATCGAAAAACATCCAAAATATCGATAAAAGTGCAAAAGTATCGAGAAACATCCAAAATATCGATAAAAGTCCAAAAAAATCGAGAAACATCCAACATATCGGTAAAAGTCAAAAGGTATCGAAAAACATCCAAAATATCGGTAAAAGTCCAAAAGCATCGAGAAACATCCAAAATATCGGTAAAAGTCCAGAAGTATCGAGAAACATCCAAAATATCGATAAAAGTCCAAAAGTATCGAAAAACATCCAACATATCGATAAAAGTCCAGAAGTATCGAGAAACATCCAAAATATCGGTAAAAGTCCAAAAGCATCGAGAAACATCCAAAATATCGAGAAGTATCGAGAAACATCCAAAACATCGGTGAAGGTCCAAAAGTATCGAAAAACATCCAAAATGTCGGTATGAGTCCAAAAGTATCGAAAAACATCCAAAATATCGGTGCAGAACGTCGACAGAGTGCAACGAAACAGGTTTCGTGCAAGCAAGAGAAAAACAACAACAACAAAATTTCTCTCACTCCACTGTCTCATTCACTTTATCAACAACACAGTATAACATTGTGGGTGCTGTTGTTGTTGTAATTATATGGGAAACTTTGATCCTGTTTTTAAATGACTTAATGGCAACTTATGAGGATAATTTTTGTATTCGTGGATTCTACACCACAGTACCTATCATATAAAAAAAAAATATCCAAAATCGGTTAAATGGTTAGCTCGCAAAAGGGGCGCAAAGAAAACTGTTCACGTATTTATATATAGATTTTATTAAAAAAGATTCAAGTATTTTTACCACAAGATGTAAGAGTTTCTATGTTTAGTATTCATTAACCCTTTCTTAGGAGGGGTTTTCATACAAAAAAAAACACTGAACACTGAATTTGTGCCATTATATGTGGGTAAAAATTCTTCCTGTGGGATGAACCTCCAAAGCCTCCGTGTGCACAGACCTGCTTAAGAGTATAAACAACTCGTAATAATCGTCTAGGAAACTGTTTTCTATGTCAAGAAAAGGAGTTATGTAGCTTAAAAGGACGAGGTTCACACTATAAAGCTTTTGGGTAATCCTCGTCTAGCTATCGATAGCTTCAATGAGCACATGGAAGGTGTTGATCTTTCCGATATGTTGATGAAACTATATGCGCTTAACCATCGTTCCAAGAAATGGTATCTGCGCATAGTATCCTGGTGCATAAATGTATTGTATGTGTTTATCTTGAGTATAAGGCCAATATGTAAGGACTTTTATTTCTTTCCAAGACACTTCCGTTGGAGTTCTTTCTCCAAAGACGTTTTCCAGGTGACTTTTGATTAACCACTGCCTAAGCTGCCTTGTGGATGCCACTCAAGTGCTGTAAATTTCGCTGTTTCGTCTTCGGATCTATTTAAGGTATAATTCAGAGTTTGGGATGGTGCATAAATGAAGCAGAAGTAGATAGCTATTCTACCACAAAGATGTAAAATATGATAAAATAGGAACTATCAGTTACATAGATATAGCTGATGAACTACTGCAACACTGCAAATAGAACAGTACCTAAACATAAGAGCGCAAATTTGTCACCTGCTCCAGCTAAAACCCCACCAACTTCTATTATAATTTTACACTATGGACCCTGCAAGCTCATTGAGACTTCAGCAGATTATATAGTGGTGAAAATGGGTATCAAATTCTTATGAAATTTCCATTCAAATTCGATACAAAAACTGTATTGTTCATTAATTTTATTACCAGCAATGCCCAATGTTGTCTATAGGCAACATCTTCCAGAGAACAAACTAGGATAAACAGGACCTTGAAATTAATACTATATGTTCATTAGGTCTATATTTTCAATTGTATGGCCTCAAAAAAACTTTAAGGCCTCCCAAATTAATTTGGGCATGAAAGGGTTAAAAAAGAATAAACTGAATTACTTAGTTCGAAATACGATCATCCATTCGCCGTCTACGGAATTAGTTTCTGGTAACCTTCTTCTAACATCCGAGGACGAACAACTAGAGAGACGGAAAGAGTATTTTTGTGATATACTAAATCCCATGTCGACCACACCCCCACAATCAGAATCACCAACTACAACTGCTGCAGTGACTCGCAGTAGTAGTCGAATACAAACACCGCCGCCTACAATCGATGAAATAGTGAAAGCTATCCAAAGCATGAAAAACAACAAGGCCGCCGGTATAGATCAAATAACAGCTGAACTGCTAAAGGCATGCCCCATAACATCAGCTGAAATTCTCCATCCTCTGCTCACGAAAATCTGGAGCGAAGAGCGTTTGCCAGAAGATTGGCTACATGGCATGTTAGTCAAATTGCCGAAAAAAGGTGACCTAAGCGAGTGCCGAAACTATAGAGGCATTACCTTGCTCTCAGTACCATCAAAAGTATTGACGAAAGTGCTTCTGAACAGGGTAAACGAAAAACTTGATTCGGCCATTCGAAAGCAGCAAGTAGGATTCTGGCGAAACCAATCATGAGTGGATCAAATCAACACCCTCAGAATAATTGTCAAACAATCATGCGAGTGGCGTGCTGCACTTCAACTTGTCTTCGTAGACTATAGCACTGCCTTCGACAGTGTCTCCCGAGAAAACATCTGGGTTTCGCTGCAACGAAGAGGTATTGCCGCAAAGGCCATAAATTTAATACGTGCACAATATGAAGGCTTTAAATGCTGTGTGTTACACAACGGGTTGTTGTCACCGACATTCATCACTGAACGGAAGGGGTGTCACTCTTCCTTATCATTCTTGATGATATCCTAGATAAAGCTCTTAATAAGGCCAATGGAACTTTATCGAACATCTGGATAACATCACGTTTCGGGCTGGCAGTGATGATATCGAAAACGTCGATAGCTTCACTTACATAGGCAGCATTATATCCATGGATGGTGGAGCAAAAGAGGATATCAGTTCAAGAATAGCAAAAGCAAAAGGCGCGTTTGCTCGACTGAACAAAATATGGTCTTCACCAGTTATATCCACTAAAACGAGAGTGCATATTTTGTATTCAAATGTGAAATCAGTTTTGTTATATGGGTGCAAAACATGGCTTGTTTCTGAACAACTAACGAACAAGCTGCAAGTATTCGTCAACAAATTCTTAAGGCGTATACTAAAGATTTGGTGGCCTCGCACCATATCGAATGCTGAGCTACATCAAAAATTCAATCAGAGGGCTATAGCAAACGAGGTCAAGCTACGCAAATGGAGGTGTATTGGTCACACTCTCCGCAAACCACACAGCGAAGTTTGTCGCCAGGCTCTTGAGTGGAATCCACAAGGCAGTAGAGGTCGTGGTAGACCCAAAACCAACTGGAAGAGGTCGCTGGAAAAGAAAATCCAAGAATCGGGAAAGTCATGGCAAGAGATTAAAGTCATCGCAAGGGATCGTGACAAATGGGGAGATTTCATATTGGCCCTATGCTCCTCCTAGGAGTTAAAGAAGAATACATACATACAACATTCAATAGTCAAAATTTATCCGACAGAAAGTCTCAAGTGCACACCTATTCTCAATCAAAAAGAAGTTTCATGAAAATGCCTAATGTAACAGTTCATGGCATCTAGTTCCAGCTATATCAAAATTTTGAAATATGTTCCAAATGAAATCCTAGCTTATTGTTCTTTCAAAATAAGTTCGAAAAACGGTACATTTAAAAAAAAAAACAACAAATTAAAATCAGAATAGTCATTTTCGATATATTGGTCGGTGCTAAATTCGAATCCAGTCTCAGAATTGCTGTTTACGCATCGTTTTTAAGATATTCTAGCCTAAAAGTTCAAAACAGAATTTCTGAGGTTATATAGAGGACGCACAAAATTGTTTTGCTCTTTTCTACTAAGGCTAGGGGATACAAAAATTAACAACCGGAGGCCTTGGCAACATCCATTTTCTAGAAGCTCAGGGTGCTAGCTGTAAGAATCTAAGCTCAGATTTCGGTTTTAATATTTTGCATACTCAAGTCCGCATGGCGCCTTACCTAATGAACTTGTACGTTTAATATTACTCATTGCTAAACCCTATCAAACTTAGGTAGTTTCTATTTAATTTTATATAACACGGTATATAGTAGAGCACAATTTTCTTTTTTAATAAAATAAAAATTCATTATAGACTCTTTTTTAATTTATTAATAAAAACTCAAATAAAAAAGGCAAAAATACAAAGTAAAAGCAAAACTTTGCTGCAATTTGCCAATTTTACTTGTTTTCTAAACAAAAACTTGGCAACGGTGCCAAACTTTTAATGTTTTCTATTTTCTAGTACCCTTCTTTACAAATACATACATACTCAAATACGTATATGTACCTAGCAGATATACTATATAGAATATACCCTAATACCTTGCTTTGTATGTATAAAAATTTACATTTTTACTATGCTGTCTATTGGAATTTTTACTTTTTTTTTTTTTTTCCTTTTTTTTTTTTGCTTTTTTTAACGTCCGTTCAAATCACGCTAACTTACAACTTGTACCATGGTTATACGTATTGGTAACATGCGTTCTTGTTTGTGTTGGTGTAACTTTTGTTGCACAATCTTCTGTCAGTGTTTGATGTTCTTTGGTGCACAGATGGCGCCATCTTGTAGAAGTTTTTTGTATTTTTGGTTTTTTTTCTTGTTTTTTTTTTTGGTTTTAAATAGTTGTGGCAATGCTGTCTTAATGCATGTTATTTTGTTATTTCAGTGGTGGTAGTTAGATTGCCAAATTGATTTCGTACAAAAAAGGTCAGAGTTTAACATGAACCAAATGACAGCATTTTTTCGCTTTCATTGAGAAATGTTGCAATGTTGTAGAATAAAACTTAATTTATAAAAGATTCAATAGTTCTGATATAAGTCGTTTTTCATGTTGTTGATCTTAACTTATATTCTTGAGCGCGACTTGAAAGTTTTTCTTTTCTTTTAAGAACCGGAAGTACTCTGTTCATACGTATTTAAAATATCGTATTGAGATTATAACAATTTTAAAATTATTAAATTTTCTGCAACTTTTTCGTAATTTTATAATGTTGTTCGTCCAAACACTACATTACAATTTTCAACATTTTTGCACATTTTTAATGAATTTCATAAATCTGAACCTTTTCAGATTTTTTCGAGTTCATCGACATTTCTTTAATTTTTCAAATTTTTTTAATATTTTTTTTACAATTATAAAATTTTCTTAAAGTTTATTGAAATTTTTGAATCTTTCAACATTCCTTAAGTTTGTCAATATACATATTTTGATTTACTCAATATTTTTTCCACTTTGCAGCATTTTTTTTTTTTTTTTTTTTTGCAACATTTTCGAAGTTACTTAAAATTATTTGAATTTTTCAACTTTTTTCCTAAACACTTTTGGACCTTTTTAATATTTTTAGGCTTTTTAACATTTTTTTTTTTTCGAGTTTATGAATATTGTTTAATTCTTTTCGATACTACTTGGCTTTTTTTTAAATATTTAAACACTTAACTAATTTTTTGATATTCTTCTCTTCTTATACGAGATAAAATTGTATGTACTTATGTACATTGTATGTATGTTTGGAACGGGCAAAACTTTTTCTCGAAAACGGCTGCAGCGATTTAAATGAAACTTCGGATAATGTTAGATATTAGCATACAATGAAGAACGAGCTAGACTTGAACTTTGTAAATGCTCACCAGATGGCGTGGCATCGCATTAAATTTTAAATTTGATATGGTCATAACTCGCAAACCACACAAGGTATTTAAATGAAATTTGGTAAGCGGATACGGCTTAATAGTACCTTGTAACAAACGAAAAGAAGGCGGGATCGAATAAGTGCCACGCCCACTTTTTAACCCTTGAAAATTTTGATTCAATATTACTCAAAAACGACTCCGACGATTTTGATGAAAATTTAGGAGGTTTTACCTCTACAAACAAGTATTAATATGTGATATGCCGTAATATTGGGAAAACTCGTTGAAGGGCGTGGCACCGCCCACAAAAATATAGTGCGCTATAAAAAGAAAACTACTAAAGCAATCTTTCTGAATTTAACTGTAGGGAGTCTACTTGCAATTAGGCACCTACGACCTGAAAGTAGGCAAAATATCGAAAGTTCGCGTGGAACCTCCCATACAAGTAAAACACATTAAATGCTATTTCTCGCAAATGATAAAACATATTTTGATGAAATTTGGTATGCGAATCTGGATCAGGAGTATCTAAAGCATAACAAAAAGAAGGCTTTGTTTAATAATTGCCACGCCCACCTTTTTATCAAAATACAAATTTTGGTTAATAACTCAGGCACAAAAAAAAAATGGAATGAACTGTTTAATTCTTATATTCAGTCTTATGTACTTTTTGACGCTGAATCCGTCTTTATTAGCAGAACTGTCATAATACCTGCAGGATTTTGAAATTTCCTTACTTGAAGTGTAAGAAAACGCTGTGTTCAATCTTACAGCATAACTACAAGAAAAGGTGGAATTCTCTTTTCCGTCTACACCAATGATTTCCCCACAACCATTAGTAGAGTTCAAACACATATGTATGCTGATGATGTCCAAATTTACTGTTCGTGTGACTATAGCGATATGAATAACTGCATAGCACTTCTTAATGAAAACACCAAGAAAATAAGTCAATGAGCTACTGATAATAAGCTATCAATTAACCCAAAAAAATCCCAATGTCTAGTAATCTTCAAAAAAATATTGTTACTTCTGGCCTTCCTAGCATAACTTTAAATAACACTAATATTGAATATGTACAAAAAGTAAAGAACCTGGGAGTAATATTTAATAAAACGCTTTCCTGGAATGATCATAGTACTTACAATGTTGGTAAGGTGTACGGCTTACTAAGAATGTTATGGGACACCCAGTTTTATCTACCAGTAAGCATTCGGATGCTCATCGCCAAAACTCATCTTATGCCTATACTTCTGTATGGATGTGAGGTCTATGCAAATTGTGATTCAGCACATAAACGCAAGTTACAAGTTGCATTTAACAATATAATCCGGTACGTCTATGGTCTTAAACGGTTTGATCACATCTCCATTTTTGCAAGCAATCTGTATGGCTTAAGCTTTGAAAATTTAATACGTTCTAGGGTTGTTTTGTATCTACAAAAAATTATCTGCACTCATGAACCCAGCTATCCGTTTGATAAAATTCGTTTTTCAAGGTCTGAGCGCAACAATAATTTAATTCCTGTCAGGCACTCTACTTTAACCTCTGAAAGACAGTTCTTTGTTTATTCAGTACGTCTCTGGAATACTCTCCCCAATAATATAAAATGCATAGTCAATGCGGGTCGATTAAGGAATGAACTTGGTAAACACCTTAAAGATACAAACAATCATTGCAACATATAGTTAATACGAAATTAATAAAAATAAAAAAAAAAAAAAAAAAATTATTTTAAGCCGTATGTTATTGTATAAGCTTATTCCATATTTCTATGTGCATTATTACTTAATTTAAAAAATCTATTGAAATTATAAATGATCAGTGCCAATTTATAAGCTTTTTGTTAAGTCTTAAGGTATTGAGATGTGTAAAATATAAATAAATAAATAAATAAATAAAATAAATAAATAAATAGCATCGAATAGTTACACTCTTCCTTCTCCAAATATCCTTTAGGGTTTTTCCAATAGGATTCTTATTTTCCTAGTTAGGATCATTTGAAGATAAGATAATTCAGCCGCCATACAAAAGACGAAATATTGTGGGTGCGCGGCATATCCCATTTATTTATTTTAGGGCATTCTATTCCACCAAAAAAAATTTGAGTTTTTGATATTTTTCTATACCATTCGATGCTTTCCGAGTTATTTTTTATTATTATTCTCATCGGTTTATTTATCATTTTGAAAGCATGACCGTTAGAACTGAAAAGATACAAGTTTCATAACAAAAAATAGCAATGAATAAAAACATCGACTAAAATAATAAGATTAGATTGTTGACCGAGCAGGGATCGGTCTCCAGGTACTATTACTTAATTGCAAACTGATTTTCTGACCAGTTTTCGCAAAGTTCAAGACTTTTAAAGTTTTTTTTTCCATATATTTTTTCCTAGTTTTTTACTTTGGCTAACATTTTAGTACGAAAAAGGTCACATTGACATACCATCAGCTTGACCTCGTTTGCTATAGCCCACTGATTGCATTTTTGATGTAGCTCGGCATTTGATATAGTGCAAGGCCATCAATCTTCAAGTATACGTCTTAAGTATTTGTTCATTAATTGTTCTATATCAAGCCACGTTTCGCACCCATATCACAAAACCAATTTCACATTCGAATCAAAAAAAATGCGCACTTTTCCTTTGGTGCATATAACGGAAGAAGACCATATTTTGTTCAGTTGAGCAATCGCAACTTTCGCATTTGCTATTCTTGAGTTCATATCCTCTTTTGCTCCTCCATCCATGGAGATAATCCTGCTTAGATACGTGAAGCTGTCGACGTTTTCAATACCATCACTGCAAGCTGCAAACGTAATGTCATTTCTGTTTGCGTTCAGCTTCATGCTTTTAGTCTTGAATGCGTTGATTTTTAGGCCAGCTTTCTGCGATTCCAAGACAAGGTTTTCAATCTTCCTTTGCATATCTGAGTGTTTGGACGAACAAGACAAATGTTGTCAGAGCAATCGAGATCTTCTAGATGTTCGGTAAATTTCCATTGGATACCCCTTTTGACCTTATTAAGAGCTTTATCTAGGATATCATCAAAAACGATAAGGAAGAGTGATGGTGATAGTAGACACCCCTGCCGTACGCCTGAAGTAGTGGTGACTATCGGTGACAACAACCCGTTGTATAACACACTGCATTTAAAGCCTTCATATTGTGCACACTCAAAAAAATATGACGGTAAAAACAACAAATTTAACAGTAAAAACAATTGTAAAAACAGTCAAAAAGACTCCCATTACATTTACAGTCATTTTAACTGGAAATTGTAGGTCATTTTTTTTTTTACTGTCGTTTACAATTTATTGCAACCGACAGTCAAAAATTACAGTCAAATGACAAAAACTGTTTTTTATCAAATGACTGTAATTCGCAGTTATTTAAATGGTTTTACAGTCAAAATTCAATTACTGTTTTTTCTAGATTAACTGTAATTTACAGTTATTTTAATTGTTTTAAAGTCAAAATTAAATAACGAATTTTTTTTTTTTTTTTTTTATTTATTGATTTATTCATCTAGTGCAGCTTACATTTTATAAAAATTTATTGACTGCAAAATTTTCTAATTTGAGTGACAGTTTTCGAGATATGACAATTTTTCAAAAATTCACCCCATTTTTTTCCCAAAAAATCGTTATTTTTCCATCTTTAATAAATTTCTATAGAAAAAACAAAAATGACCCAAATCAATTTTCTTGAAATTAGGAACTTTTAACAACAACAATGCCAGAACAGACAACAAATACAACAACTTTACTACTACTAAAACAACAGTAATTTTAAATAAGAGTAGGGGTAAATGGAGGGCCTACGGCCGCAGCTCAGAATTTAAAACTCCCAAAAATCCAACACTGGCTTTGCGGTGGCCTTCGGCCGAGGATCAGTCCATCATATATCCAATACATAGTTTGGTAGCCAAATTGAGCGCGAAATTTTTAAAAATTTTTTAATTTTTTTTAGTTGTTGTAGTAGTAGTGAAGTTGTTGCTCTGGCATTCTTGTTAAAAGTTCCTAGTTTCAAGGAAATTAATTGGTCTATTTTTGTTTTTTTCTATAGAAATTTATTAATGATGCAATTTCAGATACATGTTGCATATCAAATGAAAGGAAATAAATTGGGCTTTCTAATTTAGTTATAAAAGTTATGGGGTGAATTTTTGAAAAATTATCCTATCTCGAAAACTATGACTCAAATTGAAATTTTTTTTAAAGCAATTACAAAGTCCGATAAAATGCCTTTAATATGACATCAATATTTTTAAAATGCATTCAGGGGTTCCCAACTTATACCGTTTTTTATAAAAGATATATCCAGTTCTTCCGATGGCTATATCTCCAAAAGTAGACCCGTTCAGACATTTTTGAATGCATAGTCTTTCTTAGAATTAAAAACTTAACAAGCCAAACTAGGTTTAAAAAAAAAATATTAACAGTCGCTAATGTAACGTTAAGCAAAAACAAATTCTTTCAAATTAAACATCGCATATAATGAGTTGTGTTAAACACACAGCCAACATTTGAAAAACACACAGCAACCAACCTATATTTTGTGAAGAAATGTGTACCAGGATGTCCCTCCGTATTCGGTAGGCATTGTACTTTAAACTTAGCCAAGTCTTTGTGAGAATGTTCCTTATACCAGATGAATGCAGGTGTTGCAGGTTCTTGTGCGCTTTTCAGTAAAATATCTATTTTTGGAAAAAAAAGAAACCAAATTAGATTATTCCACATAACAAATCACATATTTTATACTTACTCTTCACCCTCGCCCATTTTGTTGTCGCCTCAATAGATATTCTGTATTTAGTATTTGGTTTTAAGCCGTCCATTTTCATTGCCGTTCTATTGGGATCGGTAATGTGTGGCTCGTATTCACGTCGCTCACCCACAAAGGTGCTTTTAACCTCTTCGAAATAAATTTTATAACCAGTGAGTTTGCCATTAGGACTTAATGGTTTCTTCCGTGTTAATCAAAAAGTCGGTGAACCTTACGTGTATCAAAATCAATTACAGCGCTGGGTGGGCCATTGAAACGTCCATTATAGACAAGCACACGCGCGAAATTCTTAGAATCGGGCTTAAATTGTGTTACTAATATTTGACTGCTTCTCTCTCCTGTTCAGTCCACTTTTGAATTTTATAACCCTTGAAATGACCACGCACAGATTCTACACTGACGTGATTTCAACCGAGTACGGCTGAAGTTGCGCTAGTATTTTGAATCATTGTAAAGTTGGTCGGAGCTTCTAGGGATCTTGCATGAAAAACAATAAAAACAATTTCAATATTTTCACTTTTTTGGAATTCTGTACATTGCTTAATCAAACTTACGATCTTCTCCGGAATAGCCGAAAATTTCTTCTGCGTCCACTTTGGATTCACTACTTTAATCAAAGTTTCAGTATAAACAAGGGTACGTTCACTTTGCCGAATTTTTAGCGACTTTTTTATTTGCAAAGGGCTAGTTTACACATTCATAATTAAAATAATCATATATTTGGTGATTATTTTAATCATGAAATAAATGAGCAAACGATGCCACGAAATCAAACAGATTTGTGTTTTAAAATATTTCACAAAAACAGAGTTGGGTCGTAAAATGTTTTATGTAAAATTTTTTCCTTTTGGGAGTAAAATAATACAGTTTTCGTGAAGAAATCTACGAGATGGATGAAATAAGTGGTTAATAGCAACATAATTTGAGAGTCTATACAAAATTAACTCACAGTTTGACACAAATTTGTTGCATGAAAAAATAATACAAAAATGTATTAAAATTCATGATTATAGTTGCGCAACTATCTTGTCTGAATCGAGTTTGTATAGCAAATCTTTCGTCTGGTCGATCACGTATGCCGCTATGTAGAATCGGATAGTTGCCCAACTATCCTGTCTGGCTTTTAATCGAAAAATTTATTAATTGAAAATAAAATTCACAGATCTTATTTTATGTCTTTTAAACAAATAAACAAATTTATTAATTTTTACACAAGAAAAGACTTGCTAACTTAGATAAAAAAATTTTTATTTTATCAAAGTTTTTTAAAGGGAAACTATTTGGCCGTGCTGAAGGTAAAATTTTACAGTTGCGTAATAATTCTTAATACTTTTTTGGCGTCGTATTAGATATGTGACTGATTTTGACCTCAAAATAATAGTTTTTTTGACTGCTAAAAACCGTAAATTTCCGTCATTTTATATCTCTAGAAATGACTGTAAAATTTAACTGCAAAATATATTTTACTTACCTTTACAGTAGAAATAAAAATAACTGTCGAAGAACAGTCAAAAATGTATTTTCATAGAAAAATGACTATTTTTACAGTAAAAATAACTACAACTGTAAAATTCAAAATTGACTGTAAATTTTGACTGTTACTTTACCTACAAATTTTTTTGAGTGCATGTACCAAGTTTATGGCCTTTGCGGCGATACCTCTTCGTAACAGTGACACCCAGATGTTTTCTCGGGAGATACTGTCGAAGGCTGTGCTGTAGTCTACGAAGACAAGTTGAAGCGCAGCATGTCACTCGCATGATTGTTTGACAATTATTCTGAGGGTGTTGATTTGATCCACGCATGATCGGTTTGGCCGAAATCCTTCTTGCTGCTTTCGGATGGCCGAATCAATTTTTCGCTTACCCGGTTCAGAAGCACTTTCGTCAATAATTTTGAGTGTACTGAGAGCAAGGTAATGCCTCTATAGTTTCGGCACTCATTAAGGTCACCTTTTTTTGGCAATTTTATTGGCATGCCATGTAGCCAATCTTCTGGCAGACGATCTTCGCTCCAGATTTTGGGTGGGCAGAGGAATGTAAGTGGCATGCCTATTCATCGGTTATAGGTGGTGCAGTTTGTATTCCTCCACTACAGCAGTTGTAGTTGGTAATTCTGGTTGAGAGGATGCGTTATGGGATTATGGGATTTAGCATATCACAAAAATACTCTTTCTATCTCTTTAGTTGGTCGTCCGCGGATGTTAAGAGATTTCCAATTTTGTCTCTGATAGGGCGGCTCTGTTGGTATTCTCTGCCTTATAATCTGCGGGTGATATATATACTTTTTAGTATGATATAAGAAAAAAATACTTCTGGAGAATAACTCGTTTGAAGGCTTCGCTAGATAAAGGGCAGCGCAACGCATCCGAGTACGAACTATTACATAAAAGTATTTTTTTCTGCCCTCAAATCAAACAATTGGTATGACAAATGTTGCATCGAACAACAGAAAATTTAACGAAAATTCTAAAAAATATTATAAAATGGTATAATAACGGGACCTTTTCCATACTAAAATGGCTGCCGAAGTCAAAGCACAACAAATTAAAAATTACTGTTTTAAAGGCTCAGAACTTTGCGAAACCTTTTTAAACTCTATAAATTAAACACATTATTGATCCAAAAAATTTGTTTTCTAAAACAAGTCAGAAAATCAATTTCAACCCTTTAACTCCTCAGGGGTATATTTTAGACCACCTCCCCAAAAGCCATTTTTTTGTTAGTCTCAGCCTTTTCTATATTTAACCTGATGCAATACACACTGTATATTTAGGTGATATAATTTTTTTATTCGTAAAAAAAATACGGGTTAATCATTCCGCCAAACTAAAATACCGTGGTTGTTGAGAACCATTCCAAAGTCATAAATGTAACAATTTTGTTCATTCAGAAAAATAAAAAAAATTTCTCACCAAATGTAATGTTCTTCCAAAATGGTATACTCGATAAACTTCCAACACCCAATTAGAAGATGTCAGCAGATTAAAGAAGCGACAGCTGCTTTTTTCTGATGCACTATGGTTCGAAAATCAGAAAAAAAAAATGTATGTAAATTTTCGAGAAAAGATTTAATGAAATTTTTTTTGTTGTTTTCAAAGTTGGCTTCACTTTTTAAGCCATTTAATTTGGTTGCACTAGAATCAAGTGACTAGATATTAAACCAAAAATAATGAAATGCTTCAATAATCGCCTCTGATACCCTATCAGAGACAGACGACAGCGCTAATTCACATCTTAATCCGAATTTACTTGTGCATAATCCTCATCTCAATACGCATTGACTCCAACACTAATGCATGAAATCAAAGTGGGTTAGTGCTGAAATAAGCAATATCAATATGGTGACAATTTTTAATTGTTTTAAAATTCGGTTTTTGTATGGGATTTTGCAGTTTTCTGCTTTTTATATCTTATATAAAATTGAATAGGAAATTAATTCCAAAAAACCAACTAAACTGGGCCGTTTTTTCTTCATGTTTCTGTATACTTAACTCAAAAAATGTAAAAGTCTAGTTGTAGCTTCAACCCGACGAATTGTAATCGATTGTAACAATTTGACAGAAACAAAGCATCTGACATGGCATTTTCAAGTCAATTTATTAAATTTAAAAACGTCACTTCATTGAAAAAATATATGTAAATAATTTAAAAACACAACAAAAGTGAGTTTTAAGATAAATATAAAATGTGTTTAGTTAAAACACAAATGAAAATTTTTCACTTTAAGACGGAAATAAAAAGAAAGCGCACTATAAGGAGCAAGGGCGACAAGCAGATTCGGTAAACAAACAAATCAGCTGTTTACTTAATGCAAAAGCTGTCAGAAACTGTCGTTTGTAAGGTAAAATTTTTGACTGCATTAGCACGTTTATAATCTAAATTAACGTTGTCATCTGTCTATGCTACAACAATATTTTTCAAACAAATTAGTGGTTTAAGTGTAATGAGCCCACATAAATTTAGAATAGAGGCGTAATTTTTCAGCCAATCTTGGTTTGCAAAATTTTTGTAATAAAATATGTGTACGGAAACGGAAAAAAAATTCGACACTAATGTCTGGAAAACTATTCATAAAAAATTTTTTTTTTTTTTTTTGAGAATTCCGAGATTAGGAACTCAGAAAAGACAGTGTCATTTTTTGTATTTTTTGGCTGTAAAGTAGTGTTATTGATTTTTGTTGCTTACGCCATAAGGTATTGTATAAGAAAAAGGAAATCTGAATTTCCTCAAACTATAAGTTGAATATTATTCCGGAAAACCATGCAAGCTAAAGAAATATTTTGGTAGAGAACGAAAAAAATTGGTATCAAAATCCTTTTTTCCCAAAAGAAAAAAAAAATCCACATCATTTGCATTTAAATGAGCTGTTTAGATATGCAAAAGAAAATTTTGAATAAAATAATTGATATCCTATGCTGTCGCCAAGTGTTGTCATCTCGAAAATAGAAATTCATAACGATGGTACACATGCTGGTGAATTTACAAGTTTTCTTACTTATAATCAAAATGAATAATTGGATACTTAAAATGTGCGCCACTGAATCAGGGGCTTCTTATTACTCTCTATGAAATCAGTGCTTTTGCAGTTAAGCCGCAAATCATAAAAGGAACAAACTGCGTATGCCAAAGACTTTTATAATGCCTCCACAAAAGAATTTCATGGTACACAACTAGAAGAAGCTTCAAGTATGTCTTCATTACGCTTTAAAAAATAGAAATTTTTCTAATGCAGCAGCAATGTAGGTATGTAAATTACTCTTTAAGCATGTTGCTAAAGAACATATACATTAAGATATACACAGAAACATACATACATATGTACCAAAAATATTTGTGCATACAATATATTTAACTAAAATAAATTTTCGCTTTTTTCAAACATAAAACCTCGACAGCTGTAGCAGAATATCCAACAAACGTGTATGTTCTTATATGCTGCGCGCCTGAAAGCATGCTTCAAAAAATGAAAATCATTTACAGGCGTCTCAAAAATTTGCTGAAACCTGTCATGTTGTCAACGTCGTCGTCGGCAATCATCACAATGATGATGATTACGACGATGACGATGATGATCATCATCATCATTATCGTCTTTACTGTCCATGGGACATTACTTTAAGCAAAAGCGGCATATTTTTACTGCAAGTTCCCTGTAGGGCCTACAAAAAAAGATAAAAAAAAGGAAACCTATTTTTTTATCTGCACTGCAGTGGCAACACAGTTGGTGGCAAAAACTTTAAATAAGTTTATACTCGTCTGCATATGTTTGTCTGTATGTATGCGTTAATGCATGGATGCATCAAAGTAACATGAATGTTTGTATGCAGTAGGCTGCATTTAGGCAAAGGTATATATTTTGCATGTGAGAAGTCATATATCCAAGGTAAAAGTCAAAAAGTGATTTATCTTTTATGTTTGCTGTTGTTGTTTTCAGTGTTTATCATGGTGTTACCATACCAAATTTCTGCATATTCATACCTTTTCTTCTTTGTATAGATAGTGTAAGGCATGTATTTGTCTTGAATTGATTAAAAGGCAGATTTTTATGATCGTTTTATGACAGTTTAAGTTAAGAACTAAACAATATTTGTGGAAATTTATTGTAGTTTAGATTGATATACAGAATAGCAAATACTTGAAAAACATTTTTAATGTCGAAAAATTTTTGAAACTTGGAAATATTAGTAATTTTTGAACAAGTTGTTCCAAGTATATTGGAAGGAAGGAATAATACTGAAAAGAAGTTTAGGAATTTCGAAAATTTAAAACAACTCGAATACTTAATGTCGAAATTGTAGTAAAACACAAAAAATCAAAATTCGTCTAAATTAAAAAAAAAGAAATAAGCACATTTGCAAGAGTCGAAAAATTGAGAAAAAAAGTTAAAAAAATATTTTTTTTTTTTTGTAGTACAGATTATTATTATAACTAGAGTTCGCCTTGTGGCCGAAATTCGACCATTTGCCTATAAAGCAAAAAGTTTTTATACCCCACCTTGGTCGATAAAACACAAAAAGCTTTTAATTAGAGTTCGTGTTATCTGCATGCATAAAAATCGGTGCAGCAATCGGTGTAACAATACCGTGCTTCCATTATGAGGCTTGTAACTCCTACTAAAGAGTTAAAAGTTTTTGATATCTTTCCATCCGGTTCATTTTAACCCCATAACAAAATTCATAAAAATCAATCCATAGTGCTAACCACAGCTCTAAAAAAATTTTTATATAAATCTATGCAGTGGCTTAGCCGTGATAACTTTTTGCAATTTAGAGTACTAAAATATAATCGTCATTTTATCGTTCCTTAGTTTTAACCCTATCTCTATACCAAATTTCATAAAAATGGATACAGCGGTTTGGCCGTGAGAGCATTTTTTCCATTAAGGGCATCGCCCACTAAAAAACATAATGTTAATTTTAGCGTTCCTCAGTATTAACCCTATTTTCATACCGAATTTCATAAAAAATCGATGCAGTAGTTTAGCCGTGAGATTGTTTTTTACACTTAGGGGCGTGGCACCGCCCACTTTTGAAAAAAAATTAATCCTATGCACTGCTCTTCCTCACAACCTTTCCAACAAAAAAAAATCATCAAATCGGCTGAAATTTAGGTATAGAATACTTTTTTATAGATACTTTTTTGGTTCCAAAAATAGATCTTTTTTACATTTTCAATAACGTGATCGGAAAAACGATTTTGTAATGAAAAACAAGCCGTAGGTAATAAGAGAGGACATTGTGATGATAAGTTTTGATGTAATAAGCCATGTATCATATAAAATAAAAATTTGGTGGTTGATTATGAAACATAAACTAAGCGGAATTGCGATAAATTTTCTATAAAAGTACTCTTAAATAATTTTTTAAAATTTTTCTTTTAGAGATATGTAAACAATGAATATTTTACCATATGAAATTGTTAAAATAGATGTTATTGGATTAAATTTAATTATTTTCTTAACACGTTGAGTGCCATGTGTACCGCCGGCGGTACAGACTTTACTTGTAGCGCTGTGCCACCATACAAATTCAATATGTATGAAAAAATGTCGACTTGTAATAACTGTTGAATATTGATCTATAGGGGTATATAATAAGTTTATGGAAAGAGATTTGTGCTTATAAGTGTTATGTGTCCTATAAAATGGCGTGACAGCCGGCGGTATACGTGGCACATGAGTGAAACCAAATTATCTAAGTACCTTGTTCACCGCAGGTTTGTTGAAAATATTTGACCACAGTGCTACCATACAAACAAAACATACATCTTGAGGTGAAGAAGCAATAAAAACAACCAAAAAGTTCGCAACATTTTGAAATAGGTGTTTAAATAAATACTATAATTATTATGGATTATAATCCATCTTTTGCCTGGAATGTTTGAACATAACGCATTAGTTATTAGTTTTTATTATTAATAACCTTTAATTGAATGTAATTTTTACTTTTGTTAGTTTTTGTTCCAATAAATTTATTTTTTTTTGGTCCTTTTTTATGTTACTTTTGTAATCCTTTCAAAATAAAAGATATCATAAAAATTTCAAAACTCTAACCAAAAATACATTTTCCTCTGTGATAAAATACAAAAATTTTTTGATTTACTGCAGTGCTTTAGAATATATATTGCATTGAGTTCACTTATGACTGTGCACCGCCGGCGGTACACACGCTACACTGGGGAAGTTTTAGTGTGTACCGCTGGCGGTGCACGTGGCACACAGGTGAAAGTTGAGTGTGTACCGCCGGCGGTTCACGTGGCACCTGACGGAGGACATTTTGCTTGTGTGGTGGCACTCAACGTGTTGATTTCCATTTTGGAATGGAATGACCCGTATATGGCATAAAATCCTTAGAATCGCCTAGGGAATACGTGTGAATTTTTTCAAAATTTACTAAAACATTTTATAATTTTCCAAAAATTCGTCCAAAAAAAAAAAAACGTTCCGAAATTTTTAAAAAAATTCACACTAATTCCTTCAACAATTCTAAGCATTTTATGCCTTATGCACTTTTTCGTAAGATGCTTTGTTTTTATCTACTACTGCAAAAATAATTCCACGGCACACAATATTGTTTATAACTTTTGAACCAATACGGATTACCCCAACTTTTTTCTGGGGTGTATTTCCTAGACATGTAGAGAGTGCCCACATATTTTTTATCATTTACTCAGGGCGGAGAAGTTGCTAATATTTTTATTTATTTGAAACAAAGATTTTTAATAATAAATGAAAAGTTTTGGTCCGAAGAAATAAATACTACATATTTTATTTCCTGGTCTTTAATAAATATTTTAGAAAAAGAAAATTTCCCAAAATCTTAACTACACCTTTTCAAGTTCAAAATGAGAAAGTGTAAAATCATTATGAAGATATATAAATTGACTAGCTGTTTTACCCGGCATTGCACGGGTTTTAATCAAACGCCAGATTGCACAAAAAAGCTAAAAAACGAAAACTTTTTTTTATTTTTTAAAACAATGTGCCAAAAACAGATGCAGATATATTTATTTTATCAGTAAAATTCCACAAGTATCGCAAAATATTAAAATATACATTGACGAAATTGGTTAGAGTTCAAGTTTATGGAAGAGCGTCCAAAATATCGGTAAATGTCCAAAAGTATTGAAATACACCGAAGAAATCGGTAAAAGCCGAAATGTATCGAAAAACATCTAAATATCGGCAAAAGTCTAAAAGTATAGAAGAACATCTAAAGTATAGGGAAATGTCCAAATATAACGAAAAACATCCAAAACATTGGTAAAAGTCCAAAAGTTTCAAAAAATATTGAAAAATATCTAGAATAACGGTAAAGGTCCAAAAATGTCGGAAAACATCTTAAAATCGGTAAAAGTCCAAAAGTATTGGAAAACATCGAAGAAATAATAATAATAATACTTAATTGTTATTATAATGATAAGTGGCATGTTAAAGACTAAGTTCTTCTATGCGAACGATTCAAATCAATAAATACTACATATAAAAAAATCAGTAAAAATCCAAATAAGGCGAAAAACATCCAAAATATCAAAAAAGTCAAAAAGAATTAAAAAATATTGAAAAACATGTAAAACGTTATAGGTCCAAAAATATTGAAAATATTGAGTTGGCATCACTGATGAATTCACTCTCATCAACAACACAACATCAAGAATAAAAAAAAACAATAAATGAAAGAGACGGAAAAGAAAACAACAACACATAACTCACTCATGGCGCAGCAAGCAATAGCGACTGAAATGCAAACGATCATTTTTATGCAAGCATTGAATTTTTTTTTTCAACAACTTCATACTAAAAAAAAAATGGTTTATTTTATAAAAACCAAAAAAATAAGTATACAATCCTGTTCCTTATTACACGTAGAACGTTTTAAAAAAAAAATTATTAAAATCGGTTCTATATATTTTGCACCAAATCGTTACATAGGGTTTTCATATAAGCAATTTTATATAAATAGTATAGATATTGAGTGTTGTGCAGCTCTCCATTACTGCAACCAGTGCTCGCACACATCGGAGGCATTATCAGTGGGTATATGAAGATCCGATTTGACATTCGTCTTAACTTTAGCACAAATGTTCTCAGTAGGAATGAGGCGTTATTGGAAACTATGTATAACTAAGTCTCGTGCATTATTGTAACTTTCTTGTCATCGCTCTATGACTATTCCACCCCAATTACCACACGTATTGGTAGTGAATGATCCCCTCCTACGAAATATTCTCATTTTTTTTTTTTACATTTTCTCATTATGAATTTATATCTTCTCATTATTAATTTTTATTTTCTCAATAAGAAATTCTACTTCTCATTATCAATTTATTAGGTTCCCATTATCATCTTATATTTTCTCAATATGAATTTACATTTCTCATTATCAATTTTTATATTCTCATTATAATTTTACACATTCTCATTATGATTTTACACTTTCTCATTATGATTTTACACTTTCTCATTTTGAACTTGAGAAGGTGTAGTTGCTACCAAAAATCATTTTTCTTGAAAGCCTTTTTAATGTTTTAATTCTTAGGTGGCTCACTTGAGAAATTTTTATCCTAAGTATGTATGCTACTACTTATGTTGCATATCAGTTAAGTATTGTTTTGATTGCAATGCATTAACCCAGTAAAAGTGAATATCATTAACAGTGATCACTGAAAATTCATAACTGATTTTCATAAGAAAAAGCGAATTGTTGTGAAGATTTATATAAAGTAATTTAAAATAAATACATTTCAAATAGATTGAAAATATTGGCGTATTATTGATTTCCAGTAACACCCTACTCTATTTGCTGTTGAGTCTAATTGTCTTTCTAAAAACATTTTCAATTGTTTCTGAGCCAATAATATCGATTAAAATAAAGGCCTAGGTAAATATATTTTTAATTGCTTTTGGCAAAAAAACAAAAATATATGCCATTTGCCCTCAGCAACCATGTACATAATATACTAACTTACCTACAAAATTAATTTTAAAACCTTTCACCTGCTAGCACCGTTTACTTATAAAAACGACCATTAAAATGGAGAAAATGTATTTTACTTTCATGTAAAATACACGTAAAAAGATTGTTTTTTATTGCTTTTTAACATGGAGTTTTGTTTATTTTATAGCAAAATTTTACTGCATTGCAATTTCGCTATGAAAACTTGTAGTACGTACCATCTTTTTTTTAATGCCCTTACTTGGCGCACTAACGTGCAACACAGCAGAAAATCTATATGCGTTGCCAACTACACGAAAATAGTAAATAAAATTTATTACCCAACGAGCTCAGTATATGTATGTGTAGTGGGGGAGGTGGGGGGCTAGGTAGGGGCAGTGCAAAATAAAGTACAAGTAAAGTAAACAAAATGTGTTTTGACAAACTTACATTTCAGCAACGTTATATGAAAAACTTTGGGGAGTTTATTTTTTTACATTTAACCAGCAAATACTATTAAGCGTGAGACTAAGGTTTTAGTATGAAATAAAGAAAGACAACATTTACTTAAGTACTAAAATAAGGTTTTAATATGAAACATTGTTCATATATGAACATCAATGTTAGAATTATCTTGCTTCTTGCTGTTTTTGCAAAATGACTTTGAATTTGATTTAAAGTCCTTTGCTTTACAGCACAATCAATAAATTCCACGTTTCAACGCACAACTTCATTAGTATTCAATTAAGTTGGGTTTAAAGAAAATACTGACAAGATTTTCTGCTGTACGTGACTGTCAGTTGAAAAATCCTAATGAAAATTTAATGAAAATGGTTTTTTTTTTTACTTGAAATAAAGTAATCTGTGATTACATTTTATCTAAAAAAAAAATGTAAAATTTCTTTATTGTGTTTGAGAAAAAGTTTTCCTGACGAATAAAGTAAATAAGATTGAAGTTTTTCTACATTTTTAAGAACTTTTAACATTTAATTGAAGCTAGCGTAGCATGTCTCAAAACCAGAGCCAACTACAAAAAATAATTAGCAATTATTATTGACGGTGGCTCACATAGCTAAGCACTGCATTTTCCTTCGGTAGAAAAGGGTTCGAGTGTGGCTCTTAATTAGAAATAACTAAAACTGATCTGATGAGGCTATATACATAAATGGGAAGTTTTATTTGCACCGGGACACCTCTGTCTCCAGAAGTAGAAGCAAGAAAAAAATACGTTGAAGTTCTCAAAATGTTCGTTTACTCAAAAGCTTTTGAAAAAACAAATGTTTTGGAATGTTTCGAAATTCAAAATGGCGGCCACAAATTGGCGGCTATAATTAGAAATTATCAAAAAGCTAGAAGGCTCTGCACCCTGCTCGCTTCGCTCGCCAACCCCCGCGTAGCTCTAACTCTTTTTAGTTTTCTCTCTTCCACTCAGCGCAAAAATATTATTTCTGATCACCTTGTGTTTTGAAATTTTTATTCAAGATACACACATTCAAAACTGTGTTACTTTTTTATTCAATACACAAACCTTCAAACTGTATTAACACAGTCGATAAATTGTTACAGTGCTTCTCAAACTGAGGAAAGGATGACTTATTTCAGTCGTCCTAAAACTGTATTGGCACAGTGAATGTCAAACTGTGTCAAAGCTTCTGTCTTCGCGAAAGACTTAGGAAGTGTAATTGATCTTGCGCGTGACGACGATAAATATTTTATATATGTACCTAATAGAAAGATAGTTCTGATTTTTGTGGAAAAAAAACCAAGTGAAATTTTTTCTAAAAAAAAATCTTTATTTAAGCATTAAAAATAAACGCTGAAAAGTCCATTGTGAAATCGTGAAAGTTATTCAAGATCAAAGGTTGCAAAAATCAGTTTTTTGCAAATATCGCGCTAACGATTACTTTTTAGAAAAATATTTCTAGATAATTTTGTAGCCCAAAAAATTTTCTACAAAAAAAAAGTCAGAGTTGTTTTCGTACGACATACAGCTTAGGAGATATCCTTATAACTCATGAACAATGCGTCGCACAAAAAAAAAAAACAAAATGATCAGGTTATAGGGAATTGCTTGTACACATACAATTTACCGTTAAGGAGTTATTCCATGAAAACAGTTTCCTTTACGTTTACGTTTAATATCTTTCCAAAAACGGTCTGAACATGGAAATCGGTTAAGAAATGTCCAAGTTATTGGCAATTGAGGTGTGGGAAATTTTGCTACACTAGGCATGGAATGGCTGAATACATACTATAAGTTTTATAAGTGGGTGCTTTGTCACCTTTCCAAGTTCCTCCACATTTTTGCAGGTGTTTAGTAGACTCAATATTAATCTAAGCATATTCCAAGTTTCAGAATATTAGATGCTGCAGGTGCAGAGATATATCATATATCTTGCAAATTTTAATTTGATTTGGAATGAGGTTGAATTGATTTGGAAACAATTTATTTTGATTTGAAAGAAGTTTAGTATGAATTGGAAAAACTTAAATTTTGTGTATAAAATCTTAGAATCAATAACGATTGCCTCAATTTTTATTTCGAAACGAGATTCCAGAAATATCCTGACATATTTTTCATTATTTTCCTAGACGAAGAGAAGTTGCTTGAATTTCAATAAATTTATTCAAAATTCGGTTTTTGAATAACCACTAAAATATCTTATTTCCGAAAAAATACCAATTTAGCGGTTATCTTTTACACAGGGTGACAATGATGTTGTAGCATAGAGTTTTGGAGTCAATTTTGAGTAATCCTGTCCAACTGAATACGAAAATATAATCAAATTCATCGAATTGACTCTAGATCTCCAAATATCGTTGCCTAAAATATGTGTCTTGATGCATATTTGAAGTTTTATTACACTTAATTAATAATTCGTTTTTGATAATTGCATCACACTGCCATTAAATCTCATCATTAAATTTTACTTTTTCCAATGAGAACGTTATTTTCCGATCTATCATCAATTAAAGTAGAGATATATCAATTTTATACAATCGCCAAAAATAAGTATTTTGAATCTTTTTTATGGAGTTGAAACACCTATGAATCCTTGGAAAGTAAGGATCTAATTGGAAAAAGTTGTAGGTTATCCGATGCCATTAGAAAAAAATTTACTACGCTGCTTAATGTAGGTTTGATACTATCTCAAATATGCCTCTGAAATATATCTGAAAAACTAGAGCCCTGTGTTATAAAAGTTAACCTTTGCGTAATCAATCAGGGTTTGACTTGACATTTTTTTGAAAACTGGTAAAAAGTTAGTATTTGGCATGTACCTGAATATACATACAACTGTGGTAAAAGGATTTTCGCAAATTCCGAAAACTCTCAAGATGCCGGCCAAAAAAATTCAGTTTAACTTTTGGACTCTCGTATATTTGAAAATTAATAGCTCCTCGGCTTTTTCCGTATAAAATAGACGGAGAGCCAGCGCTTGGCTGACCCTCCTCATAGTATCAAAGCTGAATTTTTTTGTGAGTGTTCTCCCAATATTAGGTATGAACTTCTGTTATAGTGAATTCCTGAGAGGTGGTGCCTACGTGAGATATCGGGCGCAAAAGGTCGAGAAAAACAGTTTTTTGCAAATATCTCGCTAACAGTTATATCTACAAAAAAATTAACTTCCACAATTTTGCAGCTCATTAAATTTCATATCGAAAAGTGGTGCACGACCTATAGTTTAGGAGATATGGTCCAGTGAAATTGGACTTTCCAACCCAACATATAAAATCCATATTTTTTTTTCTTCTGGTCGGCCTATTTTTTAGTTTCAAATTATGCACCAAAATTCGAGACCGATTTCACTGTCGTACAAAAAGTTATTCAGGCACAAAGGTCGAGAAAATTAGTATCTCGCTAACGCTTATTTCTACAAAAAAATGGTGCTCTACAATTTTGTAGCTCATTTCATTTCATATCAAAAAGTGGTACAAATTATTTTCGTACGACCCACAGTTTAGGAGATATCCTATTTTAAGGTATTTTCCGCATGCAAGTGTTCATAGTAATATGAATGTTGATTTTCAAAGTACTCTAACTACGCCTACGTCATAAAATCATGGCTGAATTTTTTTGTAGGTATTCTTCTAATAAGGAATTCTAACTTTTGTTTTAGTTAAATCGTGAGAGGTGGTGCCTTCGCGAAATATCGGGTGCAAAAGGTAGAGAAAATCAGTTTTTTGAAAGTTGATTTTGTAATTACTATAACTATGCCTACGTCATGGTATCATGGCTGAATTTTTTTATGGGTATTCTTCCAATAGTGGGTACTGACTTTTGTTTCAGTCAAACCGTGAGAGGTGGTACCTTCTTGAGATTTCGGGTGCAAAAGTCGAGAAAATCAGTTTTTTGAAAATTGATTTTGAAATTACTATAACTATGCCTACGTCAAGGTATCATGGCTGAATTTTTTTGTGGGTATTATTCCAATAGTGGGTACTAACTTTTGTTTTAGTCAAACTATGAGCGGTGGTGCCTTAGTGAGATATCGGGTGCGAAAGGTAGAGAAAATCAGTTTTTTGGAAGTTGATTTTCAAATTACTATAACTATGATCGATATCTCACGAAGGCACCACCTCTCACGGTTTGACTAAAACAAAAGTTGGTACCCACTACTGCAAAAATAGCCACAAAAAAATTCAACCATGATTCTATGGCGTAGGCGTAGTTATAGTACTTTGAAAATCAACATTCATATTACTATGTACAATTGTATGCGGAAAATACCTTAAAATAGGATATCTCCTAAACTGTGGGCCGTACGAAAATAATTTGCACCACTTTTTGATATGAAATTTTCTGAGCTACAAAATTGTGGAGCACCATTTTTTTGTAGAAATAAGCGTTAGCGAGATACTAATTTTCTCGACCTTTGTGCCTGAAAAATCGGTCTCGATTTTTGGTGCATAATTTGAAACTAAAAAATAGGCCGACTAGAAGAAAAAAATTATGAATTTTATATGTTGGGTTGGAAAGTCCAATTTCACTGGACCATATCTCCTAAACTATAGGTAGTGCGAAAACAATTTGCACCACTTTTCGATATGAAATTTAATGAGCTACAAAGTTAATTTTTTTTGTAGATATAACCGTTAGCGAGATATTTGCAAAAAACTGTTTTTCTCGACCTTTTGCGCCCGATATCTCAGGTAGGCACCACCTCTCAGGAATTCACTGGAACAGAAGTTCATATCTACTATTGGAAGAACACTCACAAAAAAATTCAGCTTTGATACTATGAGGAGGGTCAGCCAAGCGTTGGCTCTTAGTCTAAAAGTACGAGCTTTTGAAAAAAAAAAATATCAAAAATAAAAAGGTATTTTAGTTGGCAAAAAAGCCATATTAGGGCTTGAAGCAGCATGTTTCATGTTTTTTAAAACATTCTCACTTAAAAGTAAAATTTATATCAAATATTTTCCGACCCCCAAAATTGTGGTATCTTTAACTGTTATCCAGTTGAGAGTTTTTAAGTTGTGCTTGTCAATCTTACTTTAACGGTCCATGTTAGAAATTTGTAAATTTTTGCTGATTCCAAAATTAATATCCTAAGCCAGCAAATAATTTTCCGAAATTTTTAATGTACTATTATATGTTAATTTTTTCCGATTTTTTGGTCAAACAAAAAAGTTTTCCAAACAAAAATTTGTATTTTTTTGACCACAAAAAAATTCTATCCCATCAGGAGCAAAATATTTTTTTAAAAATTGCATATTTTAGTTGCAAACAGAAAACACATTTTTGGAGACGGATCTTAGATAATGTCTCTACATACATCTGAAAACTGCAAATAAATGAAACATTCCAACTTACCACTGAACAAAGATTTTACTGAACTGAGTTATTAAAATGTTACCTGAAAATAAAAAGAAAAAAGCATTAATAAGTAGAAATAACCTTATATTGCATTAACAAAAATTTTCTAGTTTATTTGAGATTTCTTAATATGCGTATGAATTAAATATAAATGTCATTCATATTTGAGTTAATAATTTTTATCAAAATTTTTGTTTTATAGACCATATATGTACTTACTACTTGAACTTCCTATTGGAATTATTTATTTTTAATTATTTATTTAAGTATAGTGCAATAAGACAAGATATCTTTAAAAGAATACTAAAACTAGACCTAATAATTTAGAAAGAATATCAAATCTTAGTTTGTTTATAATATTATACTAGAGTTCGCATTGTGGCCGAAATTCGACCATTTTGATTTGACTTTAAAAATTCTTTAAAACATTAAGGTCACATTAGTGTTAACACTATCTCCATACCAAATTTCATAAGAATCAATGCAGCAGTTTAGCTGTGAGAGCGGTTTTTCTATTTAGAGGCATAACACCTCGCACTTAAGAAAGAAATTATTTTATTATCGTTCATTAGTCATAACCCTATCTCAATGTCAAATTTCATAAAAATCGATGCAGTGGATTAGCAGTGAGAACATTTTTTCCATTGAGGGGCGTGCCACCCCCTACTTTAAACAAAAAAGATAATCCTATGCACTGCTCCTCCTCACAAACTTTCAAAAAAAAAATAAAAAATCAATCGAATATGATGAGATGTAGGCATAGACTTTTTCGCTTGATTGTATAAGTTGAGGTTGATTTTTCAAGCACAAGATTACAGACTCCTCGCACAAAACCGTAAGAGGTATATTTCAATTTTCATTATCTTTTTCAATCAACTAATTTCGAAGGAATAATTGCACTTGAGAAATTATCTACTAAATTGGATATTCCTAAGTAGTACTTAAATGTATTTAACAATAAAAAAAAAATAATCTAAATCGTGACAGTAATTTAATATCTTGCTTCAAGTAAGAAACCGTTTGGTATATAAGGAACTTTGCGCAAACAAAAAAAGTATTGTGTGCTACAATGTGGACTAGAATTCATCTAAAAGTTTTCACGCTTTTTGTTGGTAAATATATGCGTTAGGAATTGGAAAAAATCCATTAAAAAATCGAATATATCTATTTATTTGTAGTGCTCGGCTTGCAAAAACAATTAGTGCTTGGACTTCCATTTCCAGAAAATGTACCACCAACTATAAATGAAGACCAGAGAATAATTGATGCAAATCATAGTGCTGTCGAAATCATTGACGAAAAGAGCACATTTGAGTGTTATTTTATCGAAGAAGAGCTGATTGCTGAAAACGAAACTGATATTATTGAAGAACCAAACACTGCACCAGAGACCATAGAGGTACTGATCATTGATGATCCTGCTGTGTATGAAACAGACCCCAACACGGATGAAAGCGATGCAGCATTTGAATATTATATACATCGTATGTGTGTAACTGAGCCTGAAGAGAAATATGCTCAATGTATGAATTATATGAGGGAATTTGATGGAATAATGGAGATTTTAATGAAACATTATTGGTCCCATTGAGAAGTATTGTGTATGAACACAAACAATTGGTATTAAAATTTTATGAATCATTAGAAATTATTTCTGCAAAAATTGGAATATTAAATAGTATGCTCTCTTGCAACTTTGGTCGTTGTTTATAGTGTTTCTTAGTAAATAAAAGGCTTAAGAGAATAATGTATTTCTTATAAAGTATCAATCTGTTTCGCACAAATAACATTGTGCAACAAAAAAATCTGAATTTGATCCTATTAACTCTTTTTGACTAATTCTGAATCAGGCAACCATTATTTCCTATCACATTTGAAATCCCAGCTATTCATGATTTAAAGTGCAGAAAATTTTGTTTTCAGACATATGGCGTACATCCAGAAAGTTGTGTAGTTCACGTTTGTCAGCGGCATTGAATAGCCTTGATCTTTCTCTTTTAACGATAATTTTAACTTTTAAAATTGGATCATTACTTTTCGTGATCTAATGAAGTAAAGGTATACAAGTTCAATATAGTCCTTTACAGAGACTTGATACATATAAATCAACCGACGATATCCAGGAAAGCAATGATCTAATTGGAAAAGTTAAAAGTATGGGCTATTTAATGCCGCTGGCAAAAGTGAACTACACTATTACCTGAATGTACTTCATATGTTTGAAAATTGTGTTTTCTGCACTTTAAATCAAGTATAACTTGGATTTCAGACGTAATAGCAAAAAACGGTTGCCTGATTCAGAATTACCGACCCTAAATTAGTTAGGAAGACTCCCAAATACTTAATTTTATATGCTTCAGAAAAGTTTTATTTTTTAAATCAAGATGAAAGAGACACACTAAGGCCTTAAACCTCAAAAATGGCAACATAGGGTAAACGCGGGAGATGTGGCACCCCTGGGTGATATGGCATCCCTATCAATTTCAATGCTTGCTGCTGGATCTGGATCTGAAAAACAAACAACCAGCATCTGTAGTAACACAGGCTCATCATCGAGGAAAGCATTCTAGAAAAAAGCGCATTCAGCTTTTGTGTGAGGCTTGAACCAAAGCAACAAGTGTTTCAAACGGCATTTCCGGGTTTTCATCTACTGGGATTTACCTTTTCAGTCCAAATAAAATTCCAGATCACGCCTTTTTACAGGATTTCATTGAGAAAAATCATGGGCAAAATATTGCTGAGGTGCTTCAATGTGCCACAGTGCCACAGAATTTTAGTCAGCTGGGATCTTTAATAATTGTGTTTTCATTTTTATTCGATTAATTTGAGGTTTTCTCTAGGATATGCTAGAAAAGCCTGAATATGTCTTAAAAGAAATAGCGCCTGTACCAACGACATCAAAAAGTTTTAATCCGAGCACAGGAAAACAAACGGACAGGATTCTAATGTTTCACGAATATGTGGTTCAGCAGAAAACAAAAAATTATAAAAGAAAATCACAACCAAAGAAGAAAACTCATAAGCGCAAGTTAGTAACTAATTATGCTGGTTCCGATTAAGCTGATGAAAATTTGGTTTTTAGTTTTTTTAAAAATCTCTTTTAATTCTGGTTTTATAGCAGTTTAACGAAAAGGGTGCCATATCTCCCGCGTTCACGCTATGGATGAACCAAATTTTTTATTATTTTTCGATCCTTTTGACTTGCTCAATATTCTTCGACGCTTTTAAAACACTTAAAGTTTTTCAAATATATATTGTAATTTAATAAAGCGAGTGCTGGATTGTTCTGTACAACAAGCTACAGTCATCATCCGATATCCTTAGCCATAAATAAGACCTCCGGTGGGGCTATTCCTTCTCTAAAACTCAATTTCCTATCGCTTTTTGGATAAAGAACTAATAAAGAACCAAAGAGAAATTGTCTTTTAAAAAAATTTATTTTTGGGGCAGTCAGTGAAGTTTCTAGAAAAAATGTTTCTCAAATATATATTATAGACCAGCGAATAAGCTAAAAAAGTTTTAAAAAATGTCCCAATACTTCACAAAAACAGTTTCCAAATAGAAACTGTGTAAAATTTCATAAAAACTGTGTAAAATTTCAAAAAAAAACTGTGTAAAAATTCCACACAAAAAAGAGTTAAATTATACCCTGAAATGAGAGAGTCATCAATGTGCTTGTGTAAAATTTTAAGCATTTCTAACAGAAATTTTAACACATTTTTGTGTTGTTCACTTTTTACGCAGCATTATTTGGATCGCAATCTCTTACCAATTGTTAATTTCGACTTAAAAACACATCACAGCATCTAAATAGGGACGCTCCAAAAGTAGACCAATAGGGACAGCAAACGACGCCATATTTTTTCCCGCTCTCTTGACATTTCTCTTCAGTAAGGTTTGCCATTTCATCATGGAAAGATACACGAGCCAACAACGAGTAGAAATTATTAAAATTTACTACCGAAATTTGGAGTCAGTGGCCTATCTCGAAAAAATTACGGTTTGGTGCGGTTTATGGGCCGGCGGCGTCATTGGGCCGTACTTTTTCCGTGATGATCAAGACCGGCTCGTTACTGTGAATGGGAATCGCTACCGTTCAATGATAACCGAATATTTTTGGTCCGAATTGGATGATATGGACTTGGACAATATGTGGTTTTAACAGGACGGCGCCACAAGCCACACAGCAAATGTCACAATCAATTTATTGAAAACCAAGTTTGTGTGTTATCTCACGAAAGGGCCCAGTCGATTGGCCGCCTCGGTCGTGCGATTTGACTCCGTTAGACTATTTCCTGTGAGGCTACGTCAAGTTTTTGGTCTATGCCAACAAGCCAGCGACGATTGATGAACTTTGTACGAATATCGATCGTGAAATTGCAGCAGTATCGGCCGATTTATGCTTGAAAACCGTCGAAAATTGGATTCAGCGTCTGGACTTCTGCAATCGTGACCGTGGTGGCCATGCAAACGAAATCGAGTTCCATACATAATAACATCGAATGTTCTTTCACAGAAATAAAGAATTTCATTGATATCCAAAACCGTTTCTGTTTCATTTAAAAAAACTTTTGTAGCGCCCCTATTGAAAAACATTATTTGCTACCAACAAGCTTTAATCAAATGACATTGTGGGTTTGTGGTTAACTTTCAATGCGGTTATGTAAAACACCAACCAAATTACAAAAACAAGGTAAAATGCATAAAAGAAAAACAAAAAAATTTATTGGAACTCTAGTTTTTCAATGCCCACCACACGTCATATAATCAGACGAATTTGCCAACATCCAGAAGAACTTACAAGCATACTATACTTATAGAATCATTTATAATGAATTTAATGATTTCTGCTGACTACTGTTGATCGAAAGATATTTTTAAGAGGATTAAGACAAATACTTGGAATAAAACTAAGAGGATATTATAAATCTTGAGGGATAAAAGTCAAAATCAGTACACCATGCAGTAAGCGAAAAAAATGCAGTAAATAAAATGAAAGACTGTTTAGCTCAGCATGCCTAAAAGAAGGCAACATTATTTTTTAATAAAAAACTCGCTCATTAGTAATAAATAGCAGCTTAAAGAGGATAAACGATAACACAAAATTAATATGTACTGTGAATGTGAAATAAGCAAGAACAAAAAGAAATGGCAAAACCCAAAAAAATAACTCAAAAACCATAAAATGAAACAAAAATTTCAGCAAAAAACTGCACAAATGGTGATGCTTATGGTTACAGATGATGTAAGGACTTTAAAGAGATAGTACCACAGTAGAAATAGCACAGTTAGGTACACTGCAAAACAAGACGCAACTGCAAAATTAAATATTTAATCTTAGAGAGCTTTAATGAGAACGGGGGTGGGTGTACAAATAGAAAATTACAAGAAAGAAAACAGAAATGCTAAGGAAACAACATCTCCCAGAGTATTTTATGCCACAACCAAAGGCAGTAAGTATCCTTGCTGCCAGCAAAATAATGAAAGAAAAAGTAAGAAAAAACAAGAAAACTTCCAGGCGAATGAATTTTTGGGTTAGAAAAAGAATTTAACTAGAGTGCTATATTGGACCTTAGCTACGCGCTAAGCTTAGAAGAAACTGTATAAGTGAGTGAGTGAGTGAGTGGGCGTGAGTGCTGTTGACTGTGTCTGAAGTGAAATAAAGTACACATGCAAAAATAAATTAAATACTTAAATAAATTGAAAAAACAGTGCAAAAATTATGATTCCTCCATGACCAAGAGGCGCATTTTAATCGTTGAACTCTCTGGTCATCGTAAAAGCGGCATTTTAATAATGTGGCAACTATGTACTTGCGTACATAATGAATCATTGCTAATGAAGAGAAATGAATTCTCTAATGAAGTTGTGCTGTGATGAAAACAAAAAACTAATTGGTTTTTCCAAAGGTAAAACGTGCTATGAAGTCACAAAGGAATTTTGCAATAATGAAAGTAAATGGAATTAAAGACAGAAAATGAAAAAAAAGAGAAATCGAACAGGTAAAGAAAAGATGAAGATTGCAAGCTTAAGTTCATTTAAATACTTTCAAGGTTAAACTACTTATAAAATAGTTTCTTGTATGATGCAAGATAACTTCCGCAATCTAAAAAATCAAAAGAACCGTCCATAAATGTGTCGCTGAAATTCTCTAAAACTGACCTAGCTCTTCCCCGTGATGGCAACGTGACTTGAAAAATAGTACAAAACTTGACGCTTGCCTGAAAATCTTCCCGCTTTAGAACATAACGAAGCTTATAGGCCGCAGTCCATAAATTTCTTTAGAATAAATTTCTCTAAAGTAGTCCTAACTCTTCCTACCCCCTCGGTGCGCCACGAGGTGTAAGGCCGTTCATACATCACATGTTTCCCGCGATGAAAGTGTGACACTTGACGAACACAACGTCATGATTCCGTCTTTACATTTCTTTGCGATAAAATTCAATAAAATTGTGCTAACTCTATCACGTGATTATAGCGTTAACACTACACCATCCAATAAATTGCACTTTACTGAAATTCCTCCTGCCTTTGAAACATCACGAGGCTTATGAAAGACAAAACATGATGCTTGCCTGAACATCCTTCCCCCTCGATGCTTCACGAGATGTTTGAGCCATCTGTACATACAGTTACGATAAACTTCTCTAAGATGTAAATTACTCTTCTCGTGTCGTCTCTCTCGTCTCGTAGTCTCGCACAGTGGACCAATACAAAATATTACAGTTGCCTGAACATCTTCCCCCTTCGCACTAGATATTGGTCGTCGCAACATCTCGTTATGCGAAAATTCTCTTAAGCTTACCTTAATCTTTCTCTTGATGGTAGCGTGACACTTGTCCAACAAAATACCTGACGGTTGTCTGAACACTTTTCCCCCTCCAAGCATCACGACGTGCCAGGGTAGTCAATATACATTGTATTTTGTAACGCAAAAATTCTTCAAAACTGACCCAAATCTTCAGCGTGACACTTGTCCAATACAAAATATGATATTTGCCTGAACACTCCCCCCCCCCCACAATGCATCGCAAAACTTATGTGTCATCTATACCAAATGCTTACCTGAACATCCTCCCCCCTTTTGACCATCACGAGGTTTGTGGGCTGTCCATATAACACCAAAATTCTCTAACTTTGGCCTCCCGTGGCGATACCGTGAAACTTGACCAACATAAAATATGACGCTTGGCTGAACACCCTCCCCCTCGAAGCTTCACGAGGCTTATAAAAAACAACAAAGTAACTCTTAAACAAAAAAAAAAATTCTGTGGAGAATTGAAAAAAGTTTATACAAATGCAAAGCCTAAAAAGAGAATAAAAACAATTTAAATAAAAATAAGAAAAAGGTACGAAGATATTCTGATGAGCTATCAGACAAACACGCCTTAGAAAAGAGTGCAATAACATACCTCAGGTACAATCACATAGTCACATTATGGGAAGCATTTGCATAAACACACGCTTTAAATGAGAATGGTGATCATCACTACTTCAGTGTTGATATCTGATATATTAGTACATGAGCGTTCATTTATGTAAATCGTTTGTAACGCTTTGGTGCAAAAGATACTGAGCCGATTTCCACAAATTTTTTGTATAAACCAAGTATTTATTCCAAAGCAGAAACTGCTTTATTTATTTTTTGGATTTATCAAAGGTAATATTTCATATTTTCACACATTCCGCACAAAAATTTTCATTCACTATAACGCTGTTCATGTTCATAAAAAATGTAATGTTAAGTGAGATCATTTAGGTATAGCATGTGGTCTTAAGAAAATATTTAAGCTACGAAAAAATGTGAATTGCGGGCTATAAAAAAATTAAATGTTATCCGTACAACGCCGGGTAAATCAGCAAATAAGATGATAAAATAAATTTCAGTTTTAACTTCTTAAATGTGTCCATAAAATGAATAACTACCAAAAGAACCAATAACTTTGCACTCTTAATAAATTTTTAAAATTAAAAAAAAAACTGTCTAACTTCATTGGTTTTTAATCCCATTAAAAACAGCAACAACAACAAAACAAAACTAAAGGATAAAAAACGCATTACTTTTAAAAGCCACGCAGGTGTTACGTTCAAGGTAATAATTCATATGTAAGCCCTGCCACTTAACTTGCAATACAATGTTGCCAGCATAAACCTTACTGTCTTCCAACAGTATATGTACGTCTGTACGTATGTTTGTATATGTGCAAGTGGCCTCTTGTACGGCGTTAATACCTTTTTATTATATTTTCCAAAAACAACTTGACTATAAGTTGGCTCATTGGCTCGGATGCTAGGTGAGGTGTGGTCGGGTGGTGTTTGATTGGTTTAGGAATCACGTTTTATGTATGTATCGGTACACCTATACTTCACACTCAATCAATTTGTGTTCAAGTGCGTATGTGTTTGTACTTTTTATTATTGACACAGTGGCGGACTTATGGGAGGTACTTAGGAGTGTCGTTTAATTCGTGATATTGTTTGGAGCCCTCCCAAAAAAAAATTTTAACTACGCCCCTGTTTATGAGCAGAGTGTATTTTTGTTGTTATTTTTACATCCGCTTTAATAATTTACTCTATATATAATGTAATTAATTGAATTAGACACACGACATGTGTCAATTTTTCCCATAAATCTTATAATTTCCTTCTTAAGTTTTTATTTGTTGTGCTTTGTATTTTTAGAATTTTGTTATTTTTTCGAATTTCTGTTATTTATAGGGCTACAATGATGATTTTATTGAATGGTCATGGATAAGTTTCAGTGGCAGTGAGTAGTAGTAGTAGACTCCCACATATAAAGCCAGCGAAGTGTGGAAAAGTAATGTCATAATGTGTCTGTAGCATAATTTTTGCAAATGGCATTAAATATCATTGTGCTTCGACATTTACTCGTATTGAAGCCCAATATTTTCATTTTCAAGAATATTTCTGCCAATTCACATTAACGGTATTCCTTCAAACGTGTAAATGCATCGAAAACCTCGTAAGCTCGTAATAGTTGTCAAAATCAATACGAACTTTGACAGTCTTACGAGTTTACGAGGTTTAACGAGGACCTAACATGTTTTAAGGAATGCCCTAATTATAAAATTACTTTTCCCCTACTTTGTGGATAAACTTACTGAGACTAAACAATAGGGTGGAGCGAAATTCGTTTTTTGCGATTTTCGAAATGGCTCACATGCGAAAAGATGCTCCATAATATTCTTAATAAGAAATGTTATATGGTACTTTTTGATATTTTAATGTTTTGTACTGCCACAAGGACATTGAAGTTTTAAAAAAAAAAAATATTACGTTGAGTTTATTTGTATGGGATAAAGTCAATAAAAGAGCTTAAAGTGTTCACATTGTGATTTTGATTACAATATTAATATATTTTAAACAAATCTGAACTCCTTTTTAGTATTAAAAACAGGCATTGTCCTTCGTGATTCCAGACTTGTTTTAATGAGACCATCTCTTCTTTCTGAACCACATACAGCAGCAGCAGCTTCACTAACAATTTGATTTGAGTATGACCTTTTATTCTCTGGCCCATATGGAATATGTAAAAATTAAAAATCTCCATAGAGCCGCGCTCCTCCACATTGTGTACTATAGCAAGTATATTTATGAATTTCATATGAAAAACAGAAAAATTATTCTGACAGAAAATGATATTTGCGCTGATTTATCAATCAACAAAGCAATGGTTTCTAAAATGTTTAGTCAAAATACATATATGTAAGTATGTTCCATGAGCAATTCTATATATACTAACCCGAAAATAAACAACTGTGTGCTTAGTTATTGCGAGTTGAAAGTTTTATGTTTTATTCAAACTTTTAGAAGCAAAAAAGGGGCTTAAAGCCGGTTTATTCGCAAGAAGAAGTTGTTTTATTTCACTTCTTCACCTTATTCCACTCACAAGAAGCTGACAAACAAAACCTCATCAAAAAGTTTCAGTGCAAACATTTGGAGGTCGATTTAATATTAATAATTTAAAAATACCAAGAAAAAAGGCGCTTAAGCTCGGTTTATTCGCAATACGGAATTGTTCCGATTAAATTTTCTTATTTTGCAACTCTGGACAAATTAACAAACAGGCCTGATCAAAATTTAATTTCCAAGACTTCGAGGTAACTATAACATAGGTAGTTTAAACATGCCTCGAAAAAAGGAGCTTGTATGTGTATGTATTCTCCTTTAACTCCTAGGAGGAGCATAGGGCCAATATGAAATCTCTCCATTTGAAAAAAGGAGCTTAAGCCCAGTTTATTCGCAAGAAAGAAGAGTCTGGATTTTAATTTTTATATTTTCCAACTCAGGAGAAGTGGACGAACAAAACCTCATCAAAAAAACTTCAGTGTTCCAACTTTGAGTTTTTCCCTATATTCCCAGGTTTAAGGTTTGATTGACTTATGGCAGTACTAAAACTCAAAATTTTTAAAAAATATTTATGCACCTCTAAAAGGTGATTGACGGAGCACCTTTTCCGCACTGAGCCGTTTAGAATATGTAAAAATAAAAAATCTCCATAGAGCAGCGCTCCACCCTACTAAACAAAGCATAGGCTCTGTGTTCCAGTCTAACAAAAAGATAGTTGGACTCTTGCAGACAACCACAAAGAGCTGTGGCTATAGCAATCAACTCTAAAATTGCCACTAGACTGATTCCAAAAAATAATAGAATACGCGTAAAACTCAGCACTCGTCAATTAAGTGAAACATATGTTTGAAAACGGCGTGGCACTTATTTGATTATATACAATTTTTTTCCAGTGTATGATGCTTACATTCAGCATTTTCTTACCATAATTCATTTAAATAGCTTTTATAGTTTGCCCGATGTAACGGGAAAATTTAAAATTTTGTGCATACTGCTTGATTGATTTAAAGTTCATAGTGCCTGCAGTTTGTTAGAAGTCTACAAATATATTCACACAGTCTCGTCGAATAGGGAAGATAACAGATGAAACTAGCATCCAGAGTTTATTCACTTTGTCCTGCCGCTTTTAACGCGGAGAAGGAGGCATGACAAATATTCAAAACTATATATATGTATTTTCTTGATCAGCAATACAATGTCCGTCTGTCCGTTGAAATCATTTTAATATATTTTGGGAGCAAGATGCTTCGACGAACTGTGGTACACTGTCTCCGTCGTCAAAATTAGACAACGGTCACACGTAACGCCCGTACAAAATATATATTCAAAATTCAACTTTAGGAGTATTTTTAACGACAATGCAACCACAATTTACATAAGCAATAAAGGCGGTAAGCACAAGCTTTAAACCAAAACTAAGTAAGCTTGGACAATAGGGAGCGCAAACGTTTCAAAATGCTATACTGAAAACGATTTTTGAGACACTCCAACTAAATTTCACTCAAACACTAAAAACCGTAAATGCACACTCTGAGCGAAAACTGGATGGAATCGCACAAGAGGGCGTTTCATCTCCATAAAAGCAAAAGCTTTAAAATGCAATACGGAAAGCATTTTTTCTAGATATCACACAGTCCTGCATTTTGAAAAAGTTAAAAAAATTATGAAATGAGAGTAGATGATTTTTATAGATTTTTGATTGCTGAATCCGATTATGACCTCCGATTTGCTCCATCACGTCTGAGATGCGAGTTATCCTTGATTTAAAATGCAGATAACGCTATTTTCAAACATATGGCGTACATCCTTAAAGTAGTCTAGTTCACTTTTGACAGCGACATTGAATAGCCCTGAGTTTCCTCTTTAAAGCGAATTTTTAACTTTCCGATTGGATCATTAGATTCTGAAATATCATCGATTGAAGTAAAGGTATCGCTAATCCCTGTAAAGGACTATATTCAATTTGAATACCTTTACTTCAATGGATGATATCTCGGAAACTAATGATCCAAGTGGAAAAGTTAAAAGTACGCTTTAAAGAGGAAGCTCAGGGCTATTCAATGTCACTGTCAAAAGTAAACTAGACTACTTTAATGATAAGTCGGATCTCAGACGTGATAGAGCAAATCGGAGGCCATATTCGGATTCAGCAAGCAAAAATCTATAAAAATCACCTACTCAGATCTCACACTTTTTTTCATCGCAGGACTGTATAATCCAACCAAATTTTACTCAAACACTAAAAAATGATATGCTGAAAGCGTTTTTTGATAACAAACACAGAGAACAGTAAGTGCAAGATCTGAGCAGGAACTAGTTGAATTCTGACGAGAAGTCGTGGCACATCCCGAACAAGCAAAATTTTAAAAATTCTGCATGTAAGGTATTGAATGTTTGGCCAGGCCATATTTTCTAGACTAGTTGCTTTTCAAAAACCCGGTTTTAAAGAACATTTCGGAAAAGAGTGTGTCGTACGTAAGAAAGATAGAGAATATTTTATGTGGAAATTATGATATTTTACTAATAATATTGATATATGCTTACAAAAAAGTAATCGCTTGGAAGATATTTAACCCCTTGAGACCGAAGCATAGACCATTGTAGATATCGAAAAATTAACTTCGCATTAAGTTTTCTAGTGTTTAATTTAAGAAAAAAAATAGGTCCGGAAAAGCCCCTTATTACACAGCGCAGCAAAAAAAAAAAATCCAAAATACTTTTTGAATACTATTTGTGAAATCACATGATGTTACTAGTAAAACCTTATCTGTGTTTCACATGTTTGGCTCCAGGTCGAATATTATAGTATTATAAAAATTCCTTCAAAACTGCTTTTTCAAAATTGCCAGGCTAAAAGTCGTAAACCGTTTGAGAGTTTGTTTTCCTATCTTCAACGATTTTATAGATATAGACTAAAGGAAAGAAAGTGTTCAAAAACTGACCCGAAAAGATTGGGTTCTGGGCCATAAAATCACAACATTTTTGGTCATCGCTATAAAACCGTTCCGTATTTTGCCAAACAATTAAAACAAAATTTTAGCCAAGACTTAACTGAAGAATTCTCTAGAGCATGTCAATAGCATACGATTACTCCTTGATAGAAATTTTAATTAAAATATTGATGTATCAAAAAATGCTTGGGGTCCTATGTGACCCCATCGGTCCCAACGGGTTAATAAAAATTGGCTTTTCATATGCAAGTTTTGGAAGATTATTGCCTAAAAAATAACTTTATTGTGTTGATATGTAGAGTAGAACGGGCTAATGTCGTGCAGGGGGTAATGTCGTGCAGGGGGTAATGTCGTGCAGGGGGTAATGTCGTGCAGGGGGTAATGTCGTGCACTGGCTATTTTAGCCCAAGGAATTGAATGATTTACCAACTGTTCGTAAGGTAGGGACCTGCTGACCTACCGAGCTTATGCATATAATACTAGCAATTTTCACCAGTTCGTCTCTACAGAGTAACCTTTTTTTCAAAACGCACGCTTTCGAGACGATAAACATGTTTTTTCATCGGGTCAGAAAAATAATTTTCCTTGCGGGAAAGTATACCAGGTAAGTGTTTTCTGAAACGAAATATCCTGCCAAAGAAAAGAAGTATTTGATTTCCAAAAAAATTTTGGGCTTCACCGAGTTATCGAAGTTGACCTTTAAAACGACCATTGGGGTAATGTCGTGCACATTCACTTACACAAACACAATTTCTCGCTACCCAACAGAAAATTTCGATGCGCATCCCCAAGATGCAATAGCGATGCGCATCCTTCTCGCATCCAAAGAGCTGATTTGTATGCGCATATTTTCTGCGCTATAGGTAGCCTAGAGCGAAGCGCATCCAAACAGCATTTCTGAATGCGAGAGCAATGCGCATCCAAAGAGCATTTCTGGTAGCGAGAGCGATGCGCATCTAAAGAGCATTTCAGGATGCGAGAGCGATGCGCATCCAAAGAGCATTTCTGGTAGCGAGAACGATGCGCTTTCGGTCACGTATTAACGTACAAAACAAAATAAATCAATAAGTCGTCTTCGTAAGAGCGCGATGATAGAGCAGTGGTCTAGCGACTGGCACTGCGATTGAGAGTTGTAGCAACCGTGAGGTCCTCGGTTCAACTCCGGCCCAGACCTAACACAAAAGTTTTCAACTTGCAATTTTTCAATTAGAATTAATTTAGTAAAATAAAAATAATTATAATTACATAAAAAAAAAAAATAATAGTCTGATGTGTCTTTGTTGACGAAAGACGTAAAATTTCAATTAAAAATTAATTTTTTAAATATTTTTATTGTCATCCAAAAAGCATCCAAAGAGCATTTCTGAATGCCAGAGCAATGCGCATCCAAAGAGCATTTCTGGTAGCGAGAGCGATGCGCATCCAAAGAGCATTTCTGGATGCGAGAGCGATGCGCATCCAAAGAACATTTCTGGTAGCGAGAGCGAAGCGCTTCGTTCCAATGACATGCCAATGTTAATTTCAGCGCTTTTGGCAACGAGAGAGATGCGCTTCACTGCTGCTTTAGAGCGCTTCGGAAGCGCTATTGATGCGCTCCATTCCCCATTGGTTACACAAATGTTGTTACACATGGATGTAACTAACGAAATTATCTTTCGATCGGATGCTTACTCGTCGCATTCGCTTGAGATGTACGGCTTTACGAGCATGTCAAAGTTGAGTGCACGACATTGCCCCGTTCTACTCTACATACTTCAAATATTTTTTTATTTTTTAGGAAATAACTTTTAAAGAGTGAGTAGCATGAACAAAATTTGAAAACATTCGTTTTTTGTAGAAAATATATTTTTCTAAGTATTAACAATGAGGCATTTCACATAAAACGCACAGGAAAAATATTTGGATGCTTCCGATTTTAGTAATTTATGATTATGTTATACCAATATATAGGTTTGTCCTCGATCAAGATATAAAATATTTATACAGTACAAAGTCTGGTTAAAGAGCTAGAGGGCTTTAAAAATTTGACAAATTGACCGGTATGCGCATCTAAATTTGTGGAACTTGAAATTCACAAAGTTAGTCGCTTTTAATTTTTTAAATTTTTTGGTTAAAATAGCTAATATTGAATATATGTATTATCTTTGCCAAGTTTCATGATGGGCGTAAAAGTCGTTAAGCAGCTAATCAGCTATAATCCAGAACAGAATAAATTCTGCTCAAAAAATCAGTCTCGTGCTAAAATGCGTCACTGCAAATCAGTTTTACAATTAAGCACAAAGCTGTTTGTATAATCTTTTAAGCCAACTTCGCTCAAAAAACCGAAAAAGGTCACTTATTGAGAAATGGCCAACAAATAGCACTTTCAATCGCAAACAACAACAGAACACCGCGCTGCGTAAACAAAATTCGTTGGAAAAACATTTTGAACCTCAATTTAAAGTCAATTTTATTGACATGTCACTTCATGAACAACACACACACGCACACACACACTCGAAACCAAATACAGCAAAAATCAATTTATGGCCGCTGTCATTCCGTCGTCCCAAAGTGCTGACAATTTTATTGTCTTAAATTAGCTGACCTTTAAGCTTTGCCAGATTTCATTTAACATAGCGTCACCATAACAAAATGGGAACTTTTTCAATTTCATTGCAATTGTTGCGGTTGACACACTGTGGTGGTGGTGGTTTCGGATCTTTGATAATACATACTTGAATATTGTGCTATTTATTGTATTTGGAAAAAAAATCCATAACTTTTGTAGCAAAGTTTTACACTTCGCATTTTTATTTCATTGAAACTGTCAAATACAATTGACAAGCGCTTTGGCGCTGGTATTTTGTGTTTGAAGTACTTTTTCTTTCTTTTGTACTTCAAGTTTATTTGTCAACTTTTTGAAAAATTTAAAGCTTAGCCGATAAATTCTACGTTAGTTACTGTATCCCACTACCACCACAGATTGTTTTAAACAGCACAAATACACATTCAATGACATTTTACAATGGGTTAATACAATCAAGCAACTTTGGTAATAACATGAAATGTTTTTGAAAACTTTTCAATTACTTTGACATCAATGGCGCCTTGCGTTTTACTGTGAAATTACTTGTTAAAAGTGTGACCAAAAAGAGTTTTAGAAGATTGTAACATATTGAAAGTTTTGAAATGGTTAGCAATTTTGCGAACTTATCAACATGACTTAAGTGCACTGACTGATAAGTAGCAGAAAGGGTGATGTGTACTGTGAAATTCTTTTTTCAGTGAGCAACGAAAGAGTTTTAAAAGACTGTAACATATTAAAAGTTTTGAGTTCCTAGCAATTTAACAAACTTATCAATATGACTGGAGTGCACATACTGATAAGTAGAACAAACGTTGAGTTATAATGTGAAACACCTTTTTTAACGTGCTACTAAAGAGTTTTCGAAGATTTTAGCGTACGAAAAGTTTTGAAATTCTAAGCAAGTTTGCAAACTTATCAATATGATTGAAGGGAAATGGTTGATAATTAGAACGAATGATGAGTTCTACTGTGGAAATGCTTGTATAATGTGCAACATAAGAAATTTCAAAGGCGAGTATTTTGAAAAGCTTGGCGATTTCGCAAACTTATCAACATGACTGGAGTGAACTAACTGATAAGTAAGTAGTTGTTAATGTTCGTATACGCCTTATATATATATAATTTTTAGCAATTTTACAAACTTATCAATATAATTGGAGTGCAGTAATTGATAAGTAGCACAAAAGGTGAGTTGTACTGAGAAATTGCTTGCTTTACATGTGGTTTAAGAGCTTTAAAAGATTGTAGCATGTTGAAATTTTTGATATGCTTAAGAATTGAACGAACTTATCAATATTACTAGAATGAATGGTTGATAAGTAGCACGAACTGTGAGTTATACTGTGAAATTCTATTTCCAACGTAATACTAAAAAGTTTTCAAAGATTTTAACATACGAAAAGTTTTGAAATTCTAAGAAAGTTTGCGAACTTATCAATATGATTGGAGTGAAATGGTTGATAAGTAGAACAAATGATTAGGTGTACTACAAAATTGCCTGATAAACGTGGGACTCAAGATTTTTTTAAGATTGTAAGGTATTGAAAGTTTTGAAATGCTAAGAAATTTTGCAAACTTATCCATATGACTGAACTGCACTATCTGATAAGCAGAACAAACATCGAGTTATTCTGTGAAATTGCGTTTGCAATGTGCGAAGTAAGAGTTTTCGAAGATAACAATACATTGAAAATTTTGAAATGCTTTGCAATTTTACAAACTTATCAACATGACTGCAGTGAACAGACTGATAAGTAGCACAAGCCGTTACTTTTACTGAGAAATTCCTTTGCTAAAGTTCGTATATTGCCATATATTGCAAATTTTAAAATGCTTAGCAATTTTACAAACTTATCAATATGACTGGAGTGTGCCGACTCAAAAGGTGAGTTGTACTGAGAAATTGCTTGCTTTACGTGCGACTTAAAAGTTTTCCAAGATTGCAGCATATTGAAGTTTTTGAAGCGCTCAACATTTGAACGAACTTATCAATTAGTCATATGAAAGTTGATAAGTAGCACGAACTGTAAGTTTTACTGTGAAATTCTATTTTGAATGTGTTCCTTAAGAATTTTCGAATATTTAAATATACTAAAAGTTTTGAATTTCTAAGCAAATTCGAGAACTTATCAATATGATCGGAGTTAAATGGTTGATAAGTAGAACAAACGATGAGTTTCACTGCGAAGTTGCTTGGTAAATGTACGACTCAAGATTTTTGAAGATTGTAAGGTATTAAAAAATTTTAAATGCTTAGCAATTTTGAAAACTTATCCGTATGACTAAACTGCACTATGTGATAAGCAGAACAAACGTCGAGTTATTTTGTGAAATTGCTTTTGCAATGTGCAACACAAGAGATTGCAATAAATTGAAAGATTGCAGCGTATTGAACATTTTAAAATGCTTAGCAATTTTATGAACTTATCCATATGGCTAGAGTGCGCTGAGTTACAAGTAGCACAAAAAGTGTGTTGCAATAAAAAAGAGTTTGAAACATATTGAAAGTTTGGAAATGCTTAGCAATTGTACGAACTTATCAATACAAATGTAGTGAAATGGTTGATAAGTAGCAAAAACTGTGAGTTGTACTGAGAAATTCCTATTTCAGCCTGTTACTAAAGAATTTGCGAAAATTTTGATATATTAAAAACATTCAAATTCTAAGCAATTTTGCGAACTTATCAATGTGATTGGATACTACTGACTGTTACGAGCTTAACAATATATGTAGCTGGAGTGCGCTGACTGATAAGTAGAACAAACGGTGTATACTCGCACATAACTTGAATATATGTTCGTTACAACAAAGAAAGATGAGAGCTATTGAAATGGGTATAACGACTGTTTGGCCATTTATCCGTAGATGGAAGATTTCTATGCCACCATTAGAGCTGGTATTGATCTAATTTATAAAATTCACTTTGTATTCGAACGATTGCTTTTATATGGAACTTTAATTATTCAATAATTTCCGAATAAAAAAGTTTTTATTGCGTGTTCATTTACAGTGAAAGAATTTTTCAAAGATAAAAATACTTTTCTCTTACAATCATTGAGTGAACTTAATTTAATTAAAAATTTATGAGTACAGCAAAAGAGCAGCAGAGAGAAATTACTAAAAATAACAAGAACGTTATGACTAAATGAAATGACAGCTATTAAAATGACAGTTGATTAGCTTAAATGATAGTTGACATAATAATTGAAATGTTGACATAAGCAAGGATTAGTTAGGAAATTGAAAAAAAAAAGAGCATTGTAGTGCGCCATAGCATATGCAATAGAAAAGTGCACAATTGCATGGAAATAAAAAATATTGTATTTATTGAACGTGACTAATCATGAAATACTGTATAAAAATATTTATGATAAAAAACGAACAGAGGTGATTTTATATGATCAAACTATAAATAAAAAAAATATAATATTGTGAATTTCTGTATTTTACTCCATCTAGATGGAATAAATAAAACTTAGTAACTGACAATCAGTAGCGCCATCTAATAAAAAGATAGTATGTTGGTTAGATAAACAAACAAAAAACCATATAAAACGAGTAAACAAAAGCAACTACCAGCTGCGATGAGATGGTTCGTACAGTTCAGAGCAAAATTTTACATGTTAAATGAATCCCACAAAAAAATCGGGGAATTTTAACAATTTTTCTTGGAATTATGTATTTTTTCTTACCGAGTTTTTTTTTGTATAGACCAAAAATCTTTGGCTTTGACATTAATACGACTCCGAACTGTATTCAACTAGTAGCGATTTACGTCGATTTTGTCCTGAATTGTAAAATACACTGGTATATTTGTTATTCTCATGATTTTTCTTACGCAAGTGCAGAAACAGCTACAATCTCCTTAATTAGTAACAAAAAGGGCATGTCAGTTCGATCTATAATCACTTTTCAGCTTATAGTCTTCTTTTCGTCAATGTTAGTTACATGAAGTTATGTCCCGGAACATTTCATTTTACTATGGGTAAAAGCTGGTCTAGTATCAAATAAGCTTGTTTAGCTCGATGTCTAATAAATGAAATTTCTAGATACTTTTCTGACACTACCAGTTGTACCATCATATTCCACGTGACTTTAATTCACAGTTTTATTTTAAAAGCCGAACTGTTAGCTTAAATGCCTATCAGGCCTATAATTTTATTGCTTGGCTAACCCTGGCTCACTTGATGCGCACTGAGTACCAGTAAGTAAATGTCTGATTTGATTCAGAGTTCTAGAAATTGTACCTTTTTCAGCTTTCGTAGAACTAAATTTTTGGGTTTTTTGATAACCATCTATAGGTGTTTTTAAAAATCACTTCTAGCATTCACAACGAACAAAAAGGACAGTTCTTTCATTTAGAGTAAAGAATAATAATAGAAGTGGTCCATTCTTAGATATTAGTGACGAGCAGAATATGGATATAGAATCTTGATCTTAGTCTTTGGCTCTCAGTCTTGGTCTCGGTGTTGGTCATAATTTTGGTTTTAGTCTTCATTTTAACTATATATTGTAAATTAAAAATTACAGGAAAAATTGGTAAACATTGCATACTCAACACCAGTTTCCGAGTCCCACTTTTTCAAAGCACACGGAGAAAAATTCGCATCATAATTTTTACTTCACTCGGCTAGTCGAAAAATTAAGGTAATCAACACCAAATTTCAAATATAATTTACCTTACGTAAGAACTATTTGACTTTATGTAAAGTAATTTATACTTTCAGAAAAAAAATTTATGACCATTTTGAATATATAATTCTAGTCAAAATAACTTTATTTTTTTCACGCATAAAAATGAGTGTCATAATTGTCACCCCACTCGAGTAAGGTAAATATCATAAGAATATAGAATCATTTTGACTTTTATAATTTTAGTAACGATTTCTATTTTTGGACAGACATTTTCCAAATTTTTTTGCTTCTACATCACATGCGTAGGCAGCGCAGAGGATATGTATCTGACTATCATACGGAAGGGCCAGGGTTCGCACCCCGGCGCCGGTCAGTTAATTTTTTTTTGTTTATTTTTTTTTTTTTTTTTTTTGTTATTTGAACTTTACAGTAAGGTAAATATCACGCCAATTTTTTTTTACATTCTGAATTGACTAAAACAGTAAGGTGAAATTTATTTCGGTGTAAAGTTGTCACTATTCTGACTTGAAATTCTGGTAAAATTTATGAGAAATAAAGTAGCGAGTACTATTTTTTTTCTCCGTGCAGTTGGATTTTTAATATATCAAATTCTATAAGGGCTTTCTTGCCTAGTAACTATAAATGTCCAAGAACAACTAGCAGTCTGGTCAAGATCTAGTCTTGCTTTTGGTTTTGAAATTATATCACCGTTATGTTTTTGGTCTTGATCACCAAAAATTACCAAGACTCAACTGATTTTACTCATTACTAGGGACAAGACTTGTGAATGTGGAAAAACGTTATTCATCTTGCCAAAGTGTGGCCAGAATAGCGTTGGGTCTCGCGGCTTATGATATATGGTAGCCACCTTATCTTCTGCCTATCAAAATTTCTTTTATTTTTTTTTTTTTTTTTCACTTAACAAAAAGATATTCCAAAAGAAAGTTTATGTTTAGTGGACCAATTAAAACAAATAAGCCATCTATCGAAAATGTTTACGATGGGTACTATTTATGTTTCGGGAACTGGCAACACTAATGTCAATAGCTAAAATCTGGCAACGCCATAATAAAGTTTGACATTTTTTAGCATAAACGTACTGACAATGTTTTGATGTGCAAGTGCTATTTATTTTGTTCACAGTGAGTTAAGAAAATCAATTTGGCCAAAAAATTTAAATTTCGAGAGGAGGTTTTTGTTGGATTATTTTTCACAACTTTCGACGTGGATTATCTCAACAAGAATGTGTCGATGAATTCAGTTTTTATATGACGATAAAGCACCATCAAAAACCAAAATATATCGCTGGTATAGTGAATTCAATCGTAGTCGTAGTTCGGTCACCGACGAATTCCGTAAATGTCGTCCAAAATCGGTTGTTATGCCACAAACCATCGATGCAGTGCATGCACTGATAATGCAAGATCATCATGTGACATATTGTGAGATAGAGGCATTTTTGCACATTAGTTCCATTTCAATACACTCGATTTTGCATGAACACTTAGACAAAAATAATTTGTTCTCGTTGCATACCCCATAATTTATCAATCGCTCAAAAAAAGGCTCGCCAAATAGAATTTCTTAACTCACTGTAAACAAAACAAATAGGCACTTGTAAATACAACAAAACGCTGTGAGTACGTTTATGCTAAAAAATGTTAAACTTTACTATGGTGTTACCAGATTTTAGCTATTGACATTAGTGTTGCCAGTTTCCGAAATTTAAATAGTACCTTACGCATTTATTTAAGTATCGAATTTGGAAATTTATTTCTTAAAATACTATCATCCAAACGTAAACCTAGCAGTCACGGCACTCATTTATTCAAATACTAAAATTTTTTATGACTTCCCGGCGGATAGACTCTGTGATGTCTGCCATTTCGTTATGACAAGCATACCTTTCATTCGAAAATGGATGAAAAAATTTGAAAAGTCTGGTATGACATTGGAAAAACCAAAAACGGGGTGAATAAGTTTTTAAAGAACGGCAGAAAATGTGGCAGTCACCGTTTTTCTGAAAACCTCGCACGCACAATAAGTTGTCCGTTCCCGAAACAATACATCCATAACGACTAAATTCCTAAGATCCAAGCTACCGATTGACATACCCGGCGCGCTAATCAGATTCGTTGCGTTCACGCCGAAAGCTAAACGTATATAAACCTTCTGTTGAAACACCTGTTATAATATAGAAAAGGGTTTTAAGAAAGATAACGATAGAACGGCTCTCTACGGTTCTAAGGATTTGTATAACCAGCGCGATTGAATACATTATCTCTTCAAAGTTCTGCCAGTTTTGATGGCATAAATATATCCAACATGTTTTGCATATAATGACACAAACTTTTAAATATTGCAGTATTTGAGTGCAGATTTATTGGATTACAAATAATGCAACAAAGTTCCAATACGAACGATTGCAACAGCTAGATATTTTAATCCGCCGTGCAATGTAATTTGATTTAACATTTTTGGCACAATTTTATGGCGACTACCAAAAAGTACATTTTACGCTACTGTACAAATTTATTGAAACATTTATTTTGTATACCCAATAGCACAAAAACTGCATTGTAAAGCAATTTTGAGTGAAATTACTTCCAACAAACACTACATAAATAAACAACAAACCGCCGAGCCGAGCTACTTTAAATGAACGTAAGGCATTTAGATTTAAATTTATGCCAACTGCTTGCTGCTGCCCAATATAACCAATACGCCCGCCCTCATTGCCTCCGGCTGACTGCAATTGCAGCTTGGCAACAAATATTTTTCATTTTACTTGTCTACCTAAAAGTATGCAATATTCATGTATGTTGTTTTTTTCAACGCCATTTAAGTGCAGACAAATACCAACACGATCAACGAGCAGAGTAGTAGCCTACACAAACACTGGCATGCAATGGCTACAAACAGAGCGTCCGTCGTAATGTAGTTAAAGTGTTGCCTGCCATGTTGCATACATACACATATCTACAAATGACATTTACACATTCATTGACCTTTTGACCAATGTGAATGTTCAGCAGTGTCTATGCAGGCAACTCAGCACGTACATGAACCATTACAAATTCAATTTTTGCCCTTCTTTCACTCTTCACAGCAATCAACGTGGCGCACTCAACGTTATTGCACTTCTACAAAAATCCATTGCATACATTTAGGTGTTGGCTGTTTTACGGTTGTTGCAGTTATTTTTAGTGTTTTGTGTAAAGTAGAGTTTTAACCTATTTCCTCAGTTGTGTTGTTTTACATGTTAACTTATTTTATTGCGCCTGTTTTAGTGCAGTGCATCCGGTTACTCCTACAAACCAACCAACCATTGGGTGCTATCGCGCTCGCATATCGCAACATTTATCTCTATTGGGACTCATTAAATGAGTTGATTAAAAAAAATGCATAGAAACAAGTATCCTTTTTTTTATTTTTATTACCAGCTGTTGAATTTTAATTTTATTTTTAGAAAATTTTAATTTTATTTTTACTTTCCTCCATAATTTCTTTCCGCTGCTTTGACATTTTGCTGCATTCAAAAGTCGTCGCGTTTTGTGCGGTGGCTGGCGCTATAAAATAATTGCTTGTAATTATGGCAGCTCTTAAGGGTGCGGTTACACTTTATTATTTGAAATTTTTTTTGTCTCTCAGCTATTTGCATTTAATGTGGCTTTGCAGGCTTGCAAAATTAATTACATTTGTTACGGCAACCGTGTAATTAAGATTGCATTTAAAGAAATTAAAAAAAAAATTATATGAATGTGAACAAATAATGGCGACAAATCAGTTAATGAGCTGAAATCGAGGACATATATCTGGACTTAACTTAAAAATAGGTTCGGTTGCCATGGAAAATACGAAAAACTACGCAATAAGTTGTCATACGCAAATGCAAATGTTTTGCAAGACATCTGTGATTTTGTTGGAAATTGACAAATTATTTTTTATATATGAAAATATAAAAACATTTTAGCGCCCCCCCCCCTTAGTATCAATTTTTTTGTTAGCTTATGCCTTCTCTATCACCTCCCAAAAGCTTGGCAACCTTATCGATTACAACCTGTATACATCTTGGCTTACCTTGAGAAAATCAAAGAAATTTAAAAAAAAAATTTTAACCACTCGAAAAAGAGCTCTAATTGTATTTTTTCTATAATTTCTGCAGGTGGCATCCAATGTTTATAAATTATAAGTATTAGAATCGCCCAATTGTCAAAATATGACCACAAATGTATTAAATAATTTTTGTACTTTTTGGACAGTTTTAGTACTTCTTTTGCTATTTGGTACAAAAAAGAAAATCTCATTTATCATCCCTGGTACAGTGATAAAAAAACATGAAGTCAGTATCAGTCAGATTTTTTTTTGTCTTTTTGTGCTGTATCTTTTTTCAGCTCTTTGTGACCGTGTATTTTGTCGCTGTCAATATTGAAAACTTTATATTAAATTTTACCTTGCTTAACGGCAAAATATTAAAATAATTTTAACTTTGTGCACATTTACGCACAAATACCTTTCTAATGGTGTATAATTCAAAGTCGTACCCGATTTCTAACACAGTTAAAAGGTAGGACAAATTTTTGTCTTACTTATTATTATATAGATATCGTTGTGAAGAACTTAATTGGGCCTAAATTTTTCCTCATAGCTTTTGGACCTCCGAGATAATGTTTGGCTATTGAGACCCAGTTTCTCTTCTTAGGCCTAATTAAGCTTTTAAAATTAGCTTGGACATCACCTGCCGAAGTTATGAGAAAAGACAGGAAATAATTTTTTTTTTTTTTTTTTTTCTGTTTCCTAGATACTCTCAAGATAAACTTTCGAAACTTCCGAACTAATGTCCACAAGCTTTCACAATATAAATTCATGTACCAAAGTGCTCAAATGTCGAAAAAGACAGACAGTCAGATAATACATTTTGTGATAGCCCTAGTGAAATCGAAGGAAACATACGAATAGAACATACTCAAAAGCTTTACAGGATATAATGTTAAGACTTGAAAAAAATGGCATCAATCGGTTGAATGCTTCTCGAGCTATGGACTTTTTTATTATCCCGGGCAAAGCCAAAGGAGTTTCAATTTAGAGTTTGTCGTGGAATCTCACCGGATTAATTGTCTGTTAATGCAAACAAGCATGCAAAAACGGATGACTGATTTTTCTCGGGTGAGGCCAAAAATATTCCGAAATGAAATGTAACAGAAAATTTCAGCAAAATATCTATGGACGAAAGAAAAACAAATAAGAGAAATGGTTCTCGAGTTACGGAGACATGGACAGACATTTTATTTTATATAGTTGTATGACGATTTAAGCAAGGGTTGTTTTAAAAACATTGTAATATTTGCAAAAGTTGCAAAATAATTTCAGTGTTTCTTAAAGCCAGTGCAGCAAATGTGGTTTCACAGTAAAAATATACGCTCAATTCAAGAAACTTGCTTTGATATCGAGACTCTATTTTCTACCCTGTCTACAGCCAATTTTGTCTAGAACAATACAATCAAGTTTCAGTCATTATGGCTCCTAAATAAGCTTGAAATTGATGATGTTAGATTCTCTAGATAGTTTTGTTTCTAGTGCCAGTTGTTTTCTATCTCTCATTCCAATTTCAAAAATTCCAAATTCGTGTATCATCTGACCCTCTACACTGAGTAAACAGTATGATTATATACATCAAAATTTGGCAATAATTAACAGATAATATATTTGATATAGGCAAATCGAATATTTGATATTATTTAATGAGTTTCATATTTGAGCAATTTTATTGGTTCAATCGTATATTTGTTAATAATTACCAAATATATGTTTGAATATAAAGACATTTACTATTTTGAATTTAGACCTTTATTATTAATTATCCACAATATTTCAAGGTCCAATTAAAGGCATGTTAATATATACCGAAATCTGTTTATTATTAACAAATATTTTCTAGAATGTTCAATCAAATATATTTCTTTGATGGAAACGTACTCTTTTCTGAGTGTATGGTCAACAGATCATTAAAAGCTTCTAGACAGCTGTTGGTGAAAGTTTTGGGCAGAAAGGGTTGTGTGAGACATTAACAAACTTATTTAGTGCCTTATCATTGTTTTGATTTTATTAATAACTGTTTTACCCAACGTTACTAACAAGCAAGAAAGCACTAAAACTAAAGAAAAAAAATGATGTGCCACAAACAGATGCTCCAATATATTTATTTTCATAAAATAATCACATCTAAAATATTGGTAAAAATCCAAATGAATCGAAAATTATTAAAATGCACCAATTTCTCCGGTGAAAGTCCAAAAATACCGAAAATATCGAAAAATATCGGTGAAATTTCAAGAGTATCGAAAAATATTAAATACATTGAAGAAATCGGTAAAAGTCAAAAAATATCGAAAAACTGCTGAAATATCGGTCAAAGTCCAAAAGTATTGAAAAATATCGAAATACTTCGAAAAAATCGTTTAAAGTCCAAGTGTATCGAAAATTATTTAAAATATGTATGGGTAAAAGTCCAAATATATCAATAAACATCTAAAATATCGCGAAAAATTTAAAAGTATTGAAAAACATCTAAAGTATAGGTTGAAGTCAAAAATATCGGTAAAAGTCCAAAAGTATTGAAAAATGTTGAAAAACATAGAGGAAATCAGTAAAAGTCCAAATGTATCGAGAAACATCCAAAATATTGGTAAAAGTCGAGATATATCGAAAAATATTGAAAATCGTCTAAGTAATCAGTAAAGATCCAAACACGTCCAAAAGAATCGAAATACATCGAAGCAATCAATTAGAGTCCAAATATATCAAAAAACATCCCAAATATTGGAAAAGGTCGAAAAGTTTTGGAATGCATTGAAGAAGTCGGTAAAAGTCCAAATGCATCAAAAAACATCTAAAATATCAGTTAAAATCGGTTCGGTATGTTATTCAAAACAGCGTTACATAGGGTTTTCATATAAGAAATTTTATATCAATATTATAGTTACAGAATTTTATCCTCTTCAACATTTTCCAACTTTTATATATTTTCCGACGTATTATTCGTTAAGTTTTCACATAGTGCTGAGAGTCCATACAACGCTTTAGGCAACTTAACTTTTGTTAGTGTCCTTCACAATTTTTCTTCGGAGCAAATCAATTCTCAAGGAAATCTCTTATTTCTTTTCAGACACATACGACATATTCATTGAGGCCTACCTTTGCATGGAAGATACCCCACAACTGGCAAAGATTTCTTCTGTTAAGTTCTTTCAAGAAATATCAAATTTTTTGTATGAAATTTAATAAAACTGACCAGTTGACCGAAATTTTGTTTAATTTTAATTAATTTTTGCAAAATTAATTTTAAACAAACAAGCAAACAAAAAAAACAAAAAATCGAAAACTTTTAGGTTAAACATATGTATACGGACTGTTGTAACACACACATATTTCATTATAGACAATTGCGTGACGACCCAAAAATATGCGATAAACACAGAAACAAAAGAAAAAACCTACAAATAACAACAACAGCTGCTGCATGAATGTACGAGTGGCAAGTAAACACGCATACCAACATGCCCACAATTAAAAGCTAAGAGGTTGGAAAACTCTAAGAGATATATGTATGTAAGCAAGTAGTCCGTCCATTACAAAAGAAACAAAATACAAAGAGACAATCAAATAAATTGGCGATGAGTTGCAAAAGGCTGATGAAGCGTGTTAAAGTGGTTGTTCAAAAACAAAAAAAAAAAGGGAAAAAAACTTTAAATGTCCCAAAAAAAAAAAGTGCCAAAGTCGTTGTCGAACTTTTAAAAGAAACACCAATGAAAATAAAAAAATAAATGACAAAGAATGTGGGTGTTTTATTAACTCGTTTCGCAGAAGATGTTTGACATTTCGTTGGAAAAGCCAAAAAAAATGAAGTCATTTCTCAAGACATGATATACACACGCGCTATGCGAAACGTGCTCAATACAAATTGGCAGCACTCTTTTTTTTTAATTTAAAGCAACAAAGCTCGCTATGTTGCGAACTGAATGATTTAATTTTGTTTTTTCTATCAGCACTTTCACAATTGCGTGATCTATTGAGAATACGGCTGAAATGCTACCTTCGATACCATTCAGGGACTATTCAGGCATTTATAGTTCAAAAACTTGAAAGAAATGGTTTTTTGTAGTAAAATGACTAATTTCCACTTTTTTCTTCAGCACTTTTACGTTTTGAGATCTATCAATAATATGGCAAGACTTTCATAACCCAAAAATAATTTTTACTATTTTGAGACTTATTTCTTTAGATCTGCGTATATTTTTAATATTTGACTGAATATATCGTATTTACGGAAAAAAAGGGGATTTTATAGTAGTTTCACCCGTAAAGTATGCAATTTTTCTTTTAATGTTCTTAATGTTTTTATACAGCATACTTTTACATGCTTCGAAAATTTAAATTCAAATGCTGTAAAATTTTATACAAGGCCTAAAAGTATGCAACAAATTCATCCTGCATATTGATTCAAATCTTTTTTTTAATCATGATAAATTTATATTGAACTAATTAAACAGTCATTTGTGCAATTTTTCAACAACAGACGCATGCAAGTGTTAACATGGAAATTGATTGCATATTTTTCGGATATTTCCACGCACATATTTAAATATTTTCATATAAGTATAAACATGTAGATAGCCTCATCAGATCAGTTTTAGTCAAATCTTGTCAGAAACCGTACTCGAACCCGTGGCTCCGGTTTTCTAATGAAAGAAAACGCGATGCTTTAGCGATAGCGCTATTGGACACGGATAAACTCTCTGTACAGGATCGCCTATATGGATAGATCATAAGGCTCACTAGCGCCGTCTGTTGTGAAAAACTGCCAAATTGTTGGTTTTGAGACATGCTACGCTAGCTACAATTAATTTTTTTTTTATATGTTGCACCAAAGTAAATATTTGCATTTTTAAAAATAACATGAAAAAGTACTTAATTAGTATGGTATATTTAATGAAAACCGAACTAAATCCGTGGAATTGTCGTTCCCCCGTAAGCGCAGTGGGAGAAATAAGCTATCTAGCGGAATTTAATTAATATCTTCCAAACAGAGAGAGTCATCAAAATGAAATTTGGTACATGAATAAACGCAAGCATTCTTCACAAATTGGGGAAGTTATGTTTTTCTAAACAATTTTTTTGCTGTTGTTACACGAATTTTTGCCTACTTCCCTATACAAAGAAGAATAAAAGTAATGTCATTATATGAATTCGCCGCTATTTTGCTAAAAATGAAAACATTTGCACTTTCATTTCACAAAAAAATTATTCGAGGATGCAGAATGTCGGTCGTCACATAACCTCCTCTTGAGCTAATGCACATTTTTGCTTGATTTATTACATTTTTAGGTATTCCTCGCAAAATATCTGGGTAATTGGCTTATTTTCAGCTAGCTCCTTAACAGATTTGTTAAAGTTATGCTGAATTTTCATAATGACATTATTTTTGTCCACCTTCCACAATGAAATATTTCATTCCTACCAAAACAAGATTTGCACTCACCATTTCAGATTCCGCTGAAATTAAGTGCATGGTTTCGTTTTAGGCTAAATTTTATAAAAAAAGCAAAACGAACAAGATATTTCCCGATTTTTTAGAAATTTGAGGGAGTGAAAATATGACAAAATCAGCAAGTAACGATGAACACGGTTTTTCAAAAATTGTCCATAGCTTTCATGTTTCTTATCCGATTTTCATGTTCAAACCTACGATATTTTGGAAAGAAATTGAATCAAGCTATAAACGTAAAGTAAATTTACTGCTACTTGGCAAAAAGTAGGGGAACAGTACCGCCAGCGAGCATGGTTAGGGTGTGGGCACCCCCACGTAACTTTTGACAGAAAACAAATGCGGCTGTTCTGACAAATGTAAAGCGCGTGCTATGAAAGCACGAAGTTTTTGTGCATTTACCGAAGCAAACAGGCGCATTTGCATTGTGCTGAGAAGAAAATACTTTTTGAATAAGTGAAAGTCAACACAAAAGTTTTTTTCAATAATTTTCCAAGTGCGATAAATCGAAATGAATTAATGGAAAAACTTTAAAATATATAAAACTTTCAAATATTTATGCAGTAAATTTATTATATTTTGTGATTGAAATCCGAATGCAAATAAAATGTTCACACAACACAATTTGCTCATTGCTTTTCAAAGTGACTGTCAAAGTCAAGTATGGGCCCCGAATTGGTTCGGGTGTGGGCACCCCTCTTTTTTATTTAAAGCGTGTGCTTTACTGAAATATCGTCGTGTATGCCAACGTTACTAATCTAAATGATATTCTTATGCCTTTTAACGCTTTTTTAGTCGAAAGGAAAGAATCAAAAGGTCCATTAAAGATATCGCAGATTTTGCTAGAAATGCTTTTTGTGAAAAATTCATTTCATTTCATTATTCGATTCAAATATATTGTTGTATTCCGTTCCAATTTTAACAAATACTTTGTCTACCTCGAATAAATCGTCTACATCGAAAAGAATTAATTTCAATGCGCTACTCAAAGCCATTCAAAAATGCTTGTTTGAGAAAAAACCCGTTAAATTGACTACTTAAGTGGTTGCCATTCCACGATCCACTCTTCAACACTACGTGAAGAACGTAGAACAAAATTTCGGTGACTTCGAAGCAGACGACGATGGTATTTGCTGGACTTCTTGCGTAAATGCGTTCAACGCGTCCCACCATATCAGGTAAATTGAAACAGAAAGCAGCGGTAAGGACAGTTAAGCAGACACCTAAGTCAACCAAGGGAACGACAGCCAAACCTCCGGCAAAGCGCGTCAAGAAATCCACGGCTTGACGCGCCTCGGCAGACAACTCAGCGTCATCGAGCGAGGACCAATTCACCTGGACTTTTGTATAATTTGTTTTCAGCTGTTACTGCTAACAACTCTGTAAAATGTAATGAATGCAATCGGCCCGTTCATTTAAAGTGCGCTAACATGCAAGCCAGATTTTTTACTTGCATTCATTGCACTTCAGATGATGAATTTGAGTGAATCAATGTGTTCAAAATAAATTAATGTTGCATTTTTCACCATTTGATTGCGTTTTACTTCATATTTTCCCGTTTTTTGCCGATTTTCTAAGGGTGCCGACAACCGAACCAAACATTTTTTTTTGTCAAAAATGATCACTTCACAATTTTTTTGATATAATTTTTCAAACTGACGAAATCTATTAACTTTCTTCACTGCATAATATACATTTGGTACAAAGTTATGAGTCGAAAACAAAAAGGTGCCCACACCCGGTACTCTTCCCATACTATTTTTAGTACTCTTTTAGTACAACATTACAAAAAATGTTTAGTGGCATAGTTTTTTGACCTTCCAAAATATTTTTCTTAAAATGTAAACTAAATTTCCTTTCATACGAAGCCAAAATCAAAACAGTATCTTTAAGGGTTTCGGAATTATGATTTATTCAGGATCACAGAACATTAAATCGATCGATGTGGCTTCACAAAAATGTCAATAACTGCGACAATTTTTAACTGATTTTATATTCGGCCCTACTTTAGAAAGGTAAAAAGTACTATTTTTATTACATTTCTAGTACTAAGATTTATAAAAACGATCTATGTTTCGATAACTTGAATTTTATTTAAATTTGGAATATATAAGTGAAGTTTGAAGGCTTATAACTTTTCATAGAAAACTTCTAGACCAAAACCAAAAACTACAAATAAGCTCATTGGGGTATTAGAAAACGGTACGTAAATAAAATTTTCTGCAATTATAAATTGATTGCCTTTTCTCTCACTGTGGTACGGGGCAACGGCACTGTCAGACGGGATACATATCATTCCTAGCTAATAGGCTAGACAGACGACAGCTTAAATCCGGATTATAGACGTTATAATGCAGCTCTTTTTAATGCATGATTTTAGGCATTTTTTTTAAATATTTCATAAACATTGACAAAAAGAAAAGTTCTCAATTCAGGGACCAAAAATTTGTAATTATCTTTTCTGATGCTTATCTCATTATTAATCTTCTTTTTGATGTTTTACAATTTTTTGGCCTCTGAATTGGGAAATTTTCTTTTAGTCAATTTCTATGAAATATGTATTTAAAAAATGCCTGTTATTGAGTCGTGTGACTCCACACAAAAAGTTTCATATGAACAATTTCTCTGTAAAGTTGTGTTATTTCATTCAAAATCGCATTAACTTCAAATAAATTGTTGGTACATAACTCATCAAAAATATATATTTTTGTGTTTTTTCACACAATACATAAATATTAAATTACAACAGCATCATTGTTATTATAATGTGGTTTCAAACGCCAAACACTCCATTCTGCTACTTTATGATTGGATTAATAAAAATTTTAAATGCATACTTTCAGGCTTATATTACATTCAAATTTGATTATTTTGCCTATAATACAAAATCATTATTTAAAATTGGATAAATTAAAAATTTTTGCTGCCATCAGCAACAACCAAGTGGATGCGCTATCTCAGCGCTTCCAGTTGACCGCACAGTTGCATTATTGCAGCCAAATACATACATACATGCATACTTGCATTGTGTTGCATACTTTTTGGCTTGTTTGCATTAAATAATTACTTTTTAAAATTCCATTTGTTTTAAATTTAAATTGGGTTAGTCAATAGCAACGAAAAATGTTTGATTTAATTTATTTATTTTATAGGCTTTATGAAAATTTAAGGTGACTTGGAAAACAATTGCAAACAACTGATGTATAGTTCTTGAAAAAACACCAATAAAGGCCTTTTATTAGAAAATATTTTGACTTTGATGACGTGAGCTAGAATTTGTTTCGGTAAAAAAAAAAAAATTTTTATTGAAAACTTTTTAATTTAGCTCGGAAAAAAATTCACAAAAATAGTACGTCAAAAATATTTAAGTTGTACAACAGAAGATTTTAAAATATTAAAATTTCAAACAAACCTACCATCCCAAAAAGTGTGTTATCTTACTTTTATACTTTTCATAATTTCACTCTGATATATAGGGTGTATCGCATAAGGTTACGAAGCTTCTAGGTGGTGATAAAGGGCCTTTTAAGTAACAAACAATTGCACCTGAGAGGGGGTCTAAAATGTTCATATAACTATACGGTTGAAACTAATTTTCTGACCAGAAAGAAAGAAGAAAGATTTTGCAATGTTCTGGACCTTTAAAGTTGGTCTTTTATAATTTTTTCTTCCTTTTTTTTACTTTGGCGGCCATTTTAGTACCGAAAAGATCCTATCAACATACCTTTTTATAACTTTTTTTGCTTTAACTCTGTAGTACATTTGTCATACCAATCTTTTAATTGAGAACAAAAAAAAAACTTTTAAAGAACGATCCGTTTGAAGGCTCCAATAAAGACAGCGCGTGCATCATATGCAGCGCAACGTATGCGAGTAACACATGTGTTACACAGAAAAGTATTTTTTTCTGACCTCAAATTAAATACTGGTATGATAATTGTTTTACCGAATTAAAGAATATTCAACGAGGACTCCAAAAATAATTTTAAAAAGTTATGTTAATAGGACCTTTTTTGTACTAAAATGGCCGCCAAAGTCAAAAGAAAACGGAAAAAAATCGTTTAAAAGTCCAGAACTTTGCGAAATCCTTTTAATTCCTAGAGAACAAATATAATCTTAGAAAGCTCTTACAGTTGGCTAAAAGTTTTTTTTAAAAAAGTTTTCTCTAAAAGCAAGTCAGAAAATCAGTTTTAACCCTGTGACTCCTCAGCGATACATTTTCGACCCTCTCCGATGCAATGTTTTGTTAGATTAGGCCTCGTTTATCACCTTCCAAAATTTAACTTTTTGCTCCCTAAAATTTCAAAAATATAATAGCATACTTTTAGGGCATACGCTAAAAGGGTGGCGTATTTGAAATTTTTACTGTCAATATCAAAAGCAAGTACCATTCCGAAAACATCTGATGCAGAAATTACACATTTTTAACGAATTTTGTGAATTTTTTTCCCAATCCAAAAAGTTTAACATACAAAAGCTTTGCTTTTACTCCCAAATGGAATTTACCTGGAGTAAAATTTTTCCCAAAATCAAAAAATTTTGTGGAAGGTCTTACAATATATCAAGGTTGTTACAAGAAACACTTTTTACGCTGATCGATACACCCTAATGAACATACATGCATACAGTACTATATAAGGTAAATAAATACAAAACAAATAGCCAATTCTAAAACAAATTTTGAGTGCATACTTTTTGGTGACATTTTAATGTGCTTTTCATTTGGATAATTAAATTTTGTGCTGATTACTCAAAATTCCGCACTGTTTTGTGTGCATTGTTAAAAATGCATTTATCCAATAAAGCAAATAAATTCGATTTCAAATGTAAATTTGATTTATTTTTAAAAATTTGCGCAATTTAACTGTGAAATATTGCATACTTTTGGGTAATTTTTTTTAAACAAGTCTGCTGCTAAAGCATGTTGCATAAACAGAAGGGATAAATGCGCACCAACACGTTTTTGGTGTGTGTGCAGCGACAATATACCCCTATAAGCTGCTTAGCAACGGCTCATGTACAAAAACAGGACTCCTCTCGTTTTTGCAAGGATACTTGGACATGCATATTTAAAAAGTTTATGCTTTGTGGCTCCCAAAGTAGCAGAAAATCCAATAAGATAAAGTTTTTCCTTTTCGATTTTGTTTCGTTTTTTTTTTAATGAATTTATGTTTCTTTTCTTCAACTCACAACAAAGTTGCCATGTTTATCCTTAATATACATATATAACACACAGAAAAAAAAATTGTATTCCCAACAACTTTATGTTTTGATTCAAGAATTTATGTTGGTTAAAATCTTCCCAACAACTTTTGCTCTTGTTTTAAATACGAAATTGTTATGTATTATGCATAACGAAAAATTGTTGAATCAAGTAAAAAGTTGTTGAAGTTTTAAGAACGAAAATTGTTGTATTAAAAGCGAAAAAATGTTGGAAATTTATGAATGGAAATTGTTGTTTCAAAAGCGAAACTGTTAACAATATTTAAAAGCGAAATAGTTGAACGAAGAATAAATGATTGTTGAAATGTTTGTTCTTATATAAGTCTTTATTAGCAATCTATCTTACGGCAATAAAAAAGATACAGTAGCATGAACATTGGTTGCAGTATGAGCCTAAGAAGTCAAACGGCGTTTTCATACGTGTAACTGATGCTTTAACGGCAGCATTTTGCATTTTATCTTGACTGGCGATAGAAAGAGGACATAGTACGATAATCAGAAGCGAAGCGGATCGTGAGCGAAGTCAGGTTTACATCATCCGCGAATCCAAGTATCCAAGTTACGATCAATAAAGCGTAATTTATTATGGAATTCATACGCTACCAGAAAGATGAGAGAAATTAGTGTTTAGTGTTTAGTTTATATGAAATGTTTCTTACCCTTAATCGTTATATAAAGCTTTTTAAATAAAACAGAACTTATTCAGTAATTTAAAAGTTTTTTTTTTTTTTTTTGCTTACAAAAAAGAGTGTTTGAAGTTTCGTATTTAAAACTATTTTTTATATTTTTTATGACAAATGCGTAAACAAATTAAGTATCAAGAACAAAGTTGTTGATTTAAGAATAAAATATGAATTTCAACAATTAAAAAATAACAATTTTTTAAGAATGAAAAATTGTTGTTTTAAGAATTTTTTTTTTTCTGAGTGAACATATACACTCGTACCTCTTGCACGTTGAGTTTAAGGATGCGTGCTCCTTGTGTATTGTTGTTGTTGTTTATGTTCACTTTGCATGTGCAAATCCCACAAAACATTCTTTGAGAATGAAAAATAACGTACACGAAAAATAGAAATATGTAAAATTTATCTGCAAAGATAAGCTAATAATTTTCTTTACAACCTTTCTTTTTGTTGTTGTTGCTATTACAACAACACACCTTAAGACACACACACACATACATATTCAAAGAATTCTTCAGAGACGTTGATATGCTTGAAATTTAATTTAAGGAATGAAGCGAAAAAGTTTATTTGCTCATTTCCAAACGTAAATGTACTGAATATATAATGTGAGAAAAAAGTTTTCGCATCATAAAATATTTTTTCCAATTTTTTTATTGTGATATTACGAAAATTAGCTTTGTGAAATTGAAGAAAAAAATTGTAAGAAATTATGCGCTTTCAGCTCAATTTAAATTGATATCTAAAAGTTATTAAATGCTCAAAAGTTTTTGCATTAAATTGAAAAAATGTGCAAAAAAAAAAAGTTAAAAAACCAATGAGGCATTTCTTTCGGTATAATTCAAAGATAACATGGAAGTGCTCAAGCATTGAAACTTATCTTTTAAGCTATGATAGACTTTAAAAGAACAATTTTTTCTAAAAATTCTCTGCATAACCTTTTTAGACTTTCCATGCCCAGCGTAAAAAGTTTGTGTATGGGTATTTCCACAGAAAAGAAAGCCGTAAGGTAAAAAATTAAATCAATCTATCTTTAACGTCATGGATGAGATTTGGTATATACATAAAAAGCACCAAGACAAGTAATGTTGACTGGAAAAAATGGCAGTACTATTCCCCCATAAAAATAACTTCATTATGTCTCTAAAAATATTTAAAGAACATGAATGAGATTTGATATATATGCAAAGAGCGCCAGAAAAAATAATGTTCGATTGAAAAATGGGTGATGGCACGCCCCTAAAACAAAATTCATATCTAAAGAGATTTGGTACATACCTACGCTAAATGGATCGGGACAAATTACTTCCTTTGGAATATTAGTGATGCCACGTCAACTTCATAAGGTAAGGTGAACCAACATAGACCGGATAACCTGGTTATTTGTAAGATTTTCAATTTAAAACTTGAATTGTGGAAAAAAATTTCCCATGCGACACGTCCCGTACGACCGTTATAAACATTAAATTAAAAAAAAAGTATAAATCATTTTTGGGCAAAATCAAATCCATTTTCGATAGACATCAGTGCACAAAAGACCGGGTTGAAATAAAGATTCATCCCGAAACCGACTCAAAACTTAGAGGAACTCTTAAAAACGATATCTGTATAATTTTTTTTTTTTTTTTTTCACTCTGAGAAAAACCAATGGAACACTTTTGATTTTACTGAAGGCCTATTTTGGCTAAAAAAAAACATGTTTTTTGGTCATAACTTTTTTTTTCATTAGAAAATGGATACCCAAGAGTACTTTAAAAAAAAGACTAAGTTCTTGTAAAAATTTTGGCGTTATAATTTTTATTATTTTTCTTTTTTTTTTTTTTTGGGGTATAGATAATATTCGGTTCCAAAAATCGATTTTTTTACGTTTTTCAATAACGAGGTCGGAAAAACGATTTTTTACTCAGAAGCAAGGCATTTAACGAAAAAAGTGTATACAACAAAAATTGCTTAGAATTGTCCAAAAAATATGTGTGATTTTTTTCAAAATTTTTAAAGATATTTTATAATTTTTCAAAACTCAAAAAATCAAAAAAAAATAATTCCAAAAATTCTGAAAAAATTCACATCATTTCTTTGAATGATTCTAAGCATTTAAAGACATATGAAATTTTTTCGTAGGTGCCCTGGTTTTAAGTAACCCTAACATTTATACACTTTTTTCGTTAGATGCCTTGCTTTCGAGTAAAAAATCGTTGACCGTGTGAATGAAAAACGTAAAAAAATTGATTTTGGGATGCGAATATTATCTATATCCCCAAAAAAAATTTATAATTTTAAAACGCCAAAATTTTTAGTAAGAACATAATCTTTATTTCTAAAGTAATCTTGGGTATATACACATTTTCTAATGAAAAACTAGCAAGGGTGTTACCTTTGGCCTGGCCAAAGACACTTGGGTATATATTTTGTAATGAAAAAAAAAAAAAATAAAGGACCAAAAAACACGTTTTTGTAGCCAACATAGGCCTTCAGTAGCTTCAAAAGTGCTCCATTGGTTTTTCTCAGAATGAAAAAAAAATTATGCAGATAGCATTTTTAAGAGACCCTCTGACTTTTGAGTCGGTTTTGGGATGATTTTATTTTGCTTCATACAAAATCGACCCGATATAATGCACAACATTCCAGGTTAGTCATTTTGAAATATTGTCTCAGGTTTCCCTGAAATCCCTGTTTGAATTGTTGGCAGCGAAAACCACTTTTGTTTTCATCCCTGCAAATGCCTCGGCTTTTTGCAATAATGTGGAAAACGAAAAATTGTCCAAAATCAATCTTAGCACTAATTATAGGGAAATCTAAGAGCTATAAGTTAAGCCTACTTCAAATGTGTTTGACGGTCACTTTCGACACCGAGAAAATTCGCAAAAATTGTTTTGGCCTGAAAAGTTTTAGCGAAATCTGAGAAAAGTCAGTTTAGGTTAAAGTAGTGGCTTAGTAAACGATGCTAGAAGGCCTAGTAGCACTATTAGTACCTTCGGGTACTAGTACCTTAGTTAACTTTTAAAAGTACCTGAGAGGAATATTTATTTCCAGTTTCTTTTATTAAAGTAGTTCAGCAAGAAGCCAACATCAATATCGGTGAATTCGCTCAGATCATTGAAAAAGAGTTTAAGTAGAGCCAAATTTAGCTCTAAATAGCGCAAGGCAGTCGTTAAGAAAGTGTATTAGAGTCAAAGTAGTTGATACCCAGTTTTTCGGCATGCTTACCAATGGCTCAGTGTCAAGTGCAAGCTGCAGCGATTTTTGCAATAAGAATGCGGTTGCTGGATAGCAGCTCTGATCTGTTCAAGGTGGGTATTGAAGGCCAGGTTGCTTTGAAAATCCTTCAAAATCCTGAGGCTCTCTATTTAGCGATGAAATCTTTTTCTTCTCTGAACATCGGAGTATATACGCACTCTAAATAGGTCTTGCTTAGAGTGAAGCCATATCTTGGTAGTTCATCAGCCTTTAAGTTATCCTCAATGTTTTTGAGAACTGGGAACAATAACTGAATTAAATAAGCGAAAAGATTGAGATAAAGTGATGTCTTTTGAAAACACATCTACGGCACAGTCCATTTTCTAGCCATCAGTGTATACTTAAGGTGGTTGCAAAATTCAGGCTGTGTCTTCCTATTGAGTTCATTTGGGAAACCACACACCAAAGTTTTGCTCAAAATTTAGTATGGAGCAGATGTAGTCTGTGGGAAAGTTGGAAAGATTGAATAGTAGGGTATCAAGTATAGAGCTGTGATCATAATTCTTTGGCATCCAGTAACCGGCTTCTCTGATCCTAATCGCACTGCATGAGGAAGTAGCTTTAATGAATGAGGTAAGAGGGAGCAGATGCAAAAGGACGCTGAGGGCTACGGTTGAACATGATTTCAATGCTCCCGTTACACCAACAAATGCAGTTCTTTGCACTCTCAACTCTATACATCTGTAGTGCCAGTCTTAGTTGAAGTCCTAATTTTATGCTGTAGTTTTTTTTGCATAAAAAGAAGATCTTACAAGCTTTCTTGCATCTTTATTTTATCTTATGTTTTCAATTTAGCTTCGGATTTAGACAACTCCAAGATATTTGGATAATTTGGAAAGTAGTAGAGATTTTGGTTTTAGTATTGAAGACCATGAGGTCCGTTTTGGCTTAATTAACCTGTAGATCATATTTTACGGCTCAGTAGCAAAGCTCAGTCAGAGCTCTTTCCATGATTTTACTGATCACGTCAACAAACGGACTTGATACCAGCAGCACCAGTATTAAGATGGTGTAGACTGCCATTCGGTCTTGGTCATTTACAGTTAATATGAATGTTACGCTTCTTTCATACAGGTTTTCATTTACCAACTTGCAAATTATAGTTATCATATGAAATCATAAGCCAAAGATAGATCGCCGGTGCTTACGAAGACTATTTCTTCTTAAAATGCGGACAAGAAAATCCTTTTTTACAAACTGCAGCGAAAAAGATCTTTTTTGTGCGAATGCGGCGGATTTTTTTTTTCGCTAAAAAACTAAATGAAAACAAATAAACAAGTCGCTACGCGTTGCTTGAAGTGCCGCTGTACTTTGCTCGTAGCATCGCACATGCTTTCTTATGCAATTTTATGTGCGTTTTTTGTCAAATTAGAACAGAAAAATAAACAATAGGTACCATCGCAACGCAACGCGTTGCGCTTTTTTCATAAAAATCGTTATGCACTATTTTAAAGCCGAAGCGTTGCTTTCAGCGCAATTTTGTTGAAAGCGCGCACTCTGATCGTGATCTTAGACTATATAATGACAACTTTATAATTTCTGCTATGCTCACTGAATTAATGAAACAATTGTTAATAAATTAAAAAAAAATTGCAATTAATCTAAATAACTGATTAAACATAATTGAATTTACTTATTTGCATGAAAATATCAACGTGCCACTTTATCATAAATAACCGGCGTGTGTTAATCATTTTCAACACTTGAATGACTTTGGTCGCGTGCGCCAACTGCCGGCCGGCGTGGTCACTCTTCATGGTTGCACAAGAAATTGCAAAGATTTTTTCAATATTTTGCTCTTTGATTTTTCTTAACTCTGGCTGTCTGTCCAACTATCGTGATTTTTTTTTCGGTTTCACTAGATGACTTTGAACTGAATTATTGTTTCGATCCAATTTCATTTGATTGAAAATTTAATTAAAAAATTTTTTATCGCAAAAATAAACAAAATCATTTAACAATTTTTTATCAACATAACTTTTGCTTACTGTCCGTTAATTATTCGTGCAGCTTCGAGATTATTAATGATAAGTAAAACAACATTTTGCAGTAAAAAACGTAGCATATCACTACTAAGTAAGTGGCACCAATAACAGTAATTACTTTATGTTCATGCCAATTGTTCGAATGCCACTCACTCAGTGGAGAACCCAAGGGGATAAGAAGTGCTTCAAAAACCCTTCTGAACCCTTTTCACCAATAACATTGCATGTCATAGGATGTAAGCGAGCAAAAGCTTACCGCAGTCTTACCAAAAAAGAGTTTTTAAAGCGCTTATTTGTAATGCTGCGGTATGCGTTTTTTCAATAAAATTAAAAAAAAAGAAAAAAAAAAAAATGGCCGCGCCAGTATTTGAATCCACGACCCTCCGCGTGCTAGATATTTTTTCTTACATTTAACAACCCTTTAGACCGCTCCACCAACGCCTGATAATATGAATAGGTATTAAATTTGTATATTAAGCAAATGTTGTCCTGCAGCATTACATAGAATCATTGTGCAATCAGTTTCAATTCAAGTAAGCAAAAGTAAATAAAAATGAGAAATTAAAATAGAAAAGTGAAATAAAAAGGGGTGAATAAAAAATATTTTAATAAACAAAAACAAATAAAAAAACGGAAAAAAAATCACCAGGGCTGGGTTCGAACTCACGTTGTTCTTACTGCAGCCTTATATGGAATCATTGTGATAGTGCTTCTAAATTTCTATGGGGACAAGCACTTTTGAAGTGCTTGGATCAGAAGCGCTAGAAATTTTTCCTCTTGGGAATGGCAAATAATTTGATTTATTGCGGTATCTGTGTGATATCTTAACTCGTGTTGGTCTCTGATTGAATCTTCATTGAGTTCTATGAAGCGTTAAAAATTACAATTAAAATCAAATGTTGCGGTTGAAAGGAGCAGCAGCAGAAGTTGATTGACACTTTGTTCTTTTTGCTTATTGATTTTTATTTTAGATGCAAATGCAGGGAGTGAGTACATTAACCCTTTAATAGCGCTAAGCAAATGTCTTAATTACGTCATTAATTTTTTAAGTCAACTTTTAAGTTGTTAAGTTTAAGTTGGAAAGTTTGACATTTTTTAGCATAAACGTACTCACAACGTTTTGATGTATAAGTTTTTTACAACTAAGTGTTCATGCAAAATCAAATATATTGGAGTGGATCTAATGCCCAAGAATGCCTCTATCTCACGGTATGTCACATGATGATCTTGCATTATCAGTTCACGCACAGCATAAATGTTCTCTGGCACAACGGCCGTTTTTGGACGACCTTCACGGAATTCGTCTTTGAGCGAGCGTCGGCCAAGAGTGAATTCATTAAACCAGTTTTTCACAGTGCTATAGCATGGTGCTTTATTGCCATACAAAGATGTAAGTTCATCAATGCACTCTTGTCGTGATAATCAACGTCAAAAGTTGTGAAAACGAGTTAATTCCATTTTTTTGCCAAATTGATTTTTTCAAGTCACTGTAAACAACACAAATGATGGTCGTACGTCAAAACGTCCTGAGTACGTTTATGCTAAAAAGTTTCAAACTTTCCAATGGAAATGTCAGATTGCACCTGGCAACACTTAGTGTTGCCTAGGCCAGAAATATATATAGCAGCCAACGTATTAAGTGCTCAACTCAAGGACTTGGTGCCAAACATCGCTCGCTAGTTTTTAGAGATTGTTTTCTATCCAATGCCAAATTGACCTCAATTAGTTGGCGATTACAATCTATGGTGCACAGATGTATCTAATACGAAATTTTGAGTTGAGAAGAGATAAGAAACTCAGGGGTTTCAGGCAGAAGGGCATGCAAGCAAGCTTTGCCTTAGGGAATATTAAAGAAAATTTCTGTGTAGAATAAACATCTACAATCTAGCGGATAGCATATAGTTGAGCGGCACTCTTAGTCTTATTCTACTTCAAAATTCTCTCGGTATTGGTTTAAGGATGTCTTCTACTCCCAATTAAACTTTCTTCGTGAAATAAAGTTCATCTTATTTTGGTACCAGAACATAGTGGCATTAAGAGCACTGAAATGACAGATGAACTCGCTAGAAATGGTCATCAACACAACTTTTTAAACCAACTCCATACTGCAATCAGCAGTTTTATATAAATTAAACATAAGCAGAAAAGTGCAAGAATGCCGTTGTGAACGATATCTAGGGTAACAGATAAGCTAAACTAGGCACATCTGATGTTGCTTAACAAAGATCAAAATAGTTACTTAAGTATGCTGAACAAAAAAGGCTGACCTTCATTAGATTACTTTAGTGGAATAAACTGAAGGTGTCTACATTTCACTGCTGAGTTTTCATACTCTTTTGATCCACCGTCCATTAAAAAAATAAATGAAAGAATAAATAACGCGGATTTTGATGATTTTTTTTTTAATTTGTTTTTTTTTATTATTTAAAATCAGAATCATTTTGGAACTGGGACAGAATTATTTATATTTTTTAAAAAATATCTTTGAAACTAAACAAAAATGTACAATTTTCGACAACTCTTTCGGGCATATCGGCCAGTATTCCTTGAATAACAACAGTAATGTTAGTTTACAAAGCGTCAATAGTTTCGAGTTTGTCCACATAAACAAGTGATTTAACATATCCCCAAAGAAATTAATCCAATAGCGTCAAATCACTTTATCTTGGTGGCCAATTAAAAGGAGCATTTCTTGATATGATGTTTTTATCGAACGTTTCCCTCAATAAAGCGATTGTTTCTCCAGCTGTATGGCATATTGCGCCATTCTGTTGAAACCAGAGGTCGGCTATACTAATATAATTTGGCAGCAATAATTCATTGTTCATTGCTCTGTAGCGAGCACCATTCACCGTAACACGGGCTCCATCTGCATTTTTGAAGAAATACGGTCCGATGATGCCTCCTGCCCATAAACAACACCAAACAGTACATTTATCGGAATACATTGGATGCTCTTGGATTGCTTCTTGTTGTTCATTGGCCCAAATACGACAATTTTGCTTGTTAACGTAGCCGTTCAACCAGAAATGACCTTCGTCGCTAAACACAAGTTTTCGATTGGATAATTGATCAATCTGAAGTTGTTGTAAGGCCCACAAACCGAAATTAAAACGTACACCAAGATCAGCCGGCTTCAATTCTTGTATGAGCTGTATTTTATGGGTCTTCAGATCAAGATCTCGCCTCAAGATACGCCACAATTATCCATAAGAGATACCCAAAGCCAGAGATCGGCAACGAATGGATTGTTCACGGTTTCCACGAACACTCTCTGCTACTGCAGCAATATTCTCTAAATTACGGGCTCTATTCACTCTGGTTGAATGATGAATGTCGAATAGTGTTAAATTGCTTCGACATCTAGTAACGGTGTTACGAATAGTGCACTCAATTGGACGCTCATAACGACCACAATGATGTCGAAGAACTCTACAACATTCTCTAACTGATGACTGATTTTGGTAGTAAGTTTCCAAAATTAATGAACGTTGTTCAGGGGTAAGTCTATTCATGATTGAGTCATATTAAATACTGAACACAAACGTCATATGGATAAGCCATTTGAAACAACCAGTTAGAAAAGGGACTTCGTATTGGATCAGTTATAGTGTTGAAATTGCAGTGACAAGCCGAAAAGCTTCATCCTTATAATAAAACAATGCACTTTGAACAACAGTGATCTGCGCTTATTTTCTGGCAAATTGAAAAAGAAACCAACACATGGCTTAACATTTATTTAGAATTTGCAAACTATGTTGTTTGGGACATTTTTCGCGATTCTATAAAACATCCTAAGCAATAATGATTCCCAATCCTTCCAAAAATCCAATAGAAAATCAAGTTTTGGAAAATCATGAAACCAAAGAGAAAATGCATCGAATATCCCACAAAATAAGGAATTCAGAAACCTTGCTAACAAACTTGAAAATTATAGTAAATGAAAGCAAGAGCCTACACGGTACATTTATTTTATGGAAAGAGGCTGTCTTAATTAAGAAATCCCACATATCCCAGGATAAAGAAGAAACTTATATGTTGTTAAATTCATTTAGTTCAAAGATGCACCTGGAAAATCATAGAGAGCACTTACCGCTAAAAGGACTTAGTCATCCAAAAGCACATTTTATAGTGGAAGATGATTTTGAAATCATGTGTGTAATTCGCTTTTTGGCGGCCGGGGCTCGATATATAGGCTTTTGAATAAAGTTTCGAAAATTTTACCACAGACATAAAGTTGCTTTTTAAAAATTCAATCCTTAACACATTTGAACATATAAAGCTACAAATGAATGCAACGCGTAGCAATGGAGTCAAATTCCAAATTTCGAAAAGATGACAAACTTGATATAAGATATTTAATATTAAAAAATATAACTTACCTTTCAACAAATGCTGCAAGATATTATCCTTGTGCTCTTCCGAATGCGGTTCACCCAAAATGATAAGCAAATAACAGCCGGTTAATGGACTTGGCGGACCAACAATACCACCACCAAGACTTGATAGACCACCGCCATCCGAACAGGCGGTATCCAATGGTGGACGACCAATACCACCGTCACCGCCGCCAACTTCCATAGAGCTGGGACCGGCAATATCAGCATCAGTGCCAGCATCTTCAGTATCAGTAGCAGCACCACCACCACCACCAGCAGTAGCAGCAGATGTGCTAGCTACAGCATCACCGGCAGCTTCATCAGCATCAGTGCCAGTAATACCACCACCGTTAGCGACAACATCACCATCAACAATCGTACCATTTACACCATTAGTGGCAGCAGCGGCAGCATCACCATTACCATTCAAATTCCGTGCTGGTAGCAGGCCATTACCGGTCGTACCATTACCATTGCCATTGCCGCCAGCATCACCATTAGACGGCATGGCGGCGCCGTTGGTAGCGGCGCCGGCGCCTGTAGTTATCGTCTGATCGCCCATCACAGTTCGTAGGTTCAATTCACAGTTGTATTTTTAGTAGTATCAACTTTTGGATTTAGTAGTAGTTGTTCAGATAACTGCTTTTTTCTATTTGAATAAAAAAAACAGTTGGTTTTCACACAAAATGTTTTTTAAAAACTTTGTTTTAGAGTATTTCACTTTTTTTTCACACACAAAATTTAAAGAAAAAAAAAATTAAAGTTTTTTTTTTAAGTGTAGTTCCTTAAAATTTAAAATCCTTTCAGAATTTTTTTCAGTCTTTTCTTGCGTTTTTTAGAGTCCTTACTTCACAAAAATTTTTTTCTATACAAAATCTTACAATAACAACACTCAGACGTTTTTTGAAAACGTTCAATTCGCGGGCAAATACCGTTAAAGACTGACGACGTCTAAATTGCGTTCAATCGTTCGTTCGTTCGTGCAGCAGCGCACAACTTTGCGTTACTCGTTGGTGTCGTACTTTTGAAGTTCGTGGTAACGTGCAACGCGCGGTGCTGCACTGAATTTTTTATTCGTTTTAGTTCGGTTGTGGTTTTTTTTTTTTTTTTTGTTCTTTTTAAGTTGGCAGCACTGTCTGCTGGAATCTTTTTGCTGTTGCGGCTGTTAGATGTTGACTGCTTCTTTGCAACACATGCAGCACAGCGCAAAAAATTCGGTCTAAATTTGGAATTTTTTCTTGTAAATCAGTTTTTTATGAACTTTTAATTTTTATTTTTCGTTTTTAATTGCAGTTTTTTTTTTTTTTTTTCTTTGTCTTTGGTATCTTTTGGGAATTTTTTTTTCTTTTTTTCTTTGCAAATTTTGTCTTGTAGTTCGTGTTGTATTTTTAATGTTAATTTTTCGTTTTTACTTTGCAATTATGGCAAAATTTTTGATTTCTTCCACAATTTGCACGCACTGTCACAAAGTAAAATTGAATTTTTATTTGCTGGGTGAATTTATTATGGCAAGTGTTACTAATTATATGTATTAATAAATATGTTTTATGTATTGCAGCTGTATTGTTTTTTATTTTTCACTTTTTTTTTTTGTTTTTAATTTTAAATTTTATATTTTTTTATATGGCGTGGCGTGTTTTTTTATAATTTTTGCATAGATTAAATATATTAATAATTTTGGACTTAAGTACTTCACTTTTGGTTTTTTCTTTATTTTTTTGTTTTAGTTTGTCTTTTGAATAAATGTTAATGCTAAACTGTTGTGTAATTAATTTATTTATCTTGATATATTTTTAATATATATATTTATTTAATTTTGTATTATAGTTTATAATAAATTTGCATAAAATCGTAAAATCTGTAATAAAAAAGAAAGAGAGAAAATATTTTAAAGTCAATTTGTTTTATATATTTTTGTTTTTATATTAATGAAATAAATCGTATCATAGCATTTTATTTTAATCCGTTATGTCAAAATATATCCACATAATCGCGCGTAATTAATCCGTAATAATTAATATCATAAAAAGTGAAAATAATATGATGATTGCACAAAACATGCTGGAAGTCGGGGTTTTACAAAAGTTAACTCTTAAAAGTGCAGAGTGTATCTTAACTACATATCGCTCTTTTACTTCAAGAACGACACAAGTCAAAAAACTCGATTTTGCAGAAGATTAGATTAGATTAGAGTGGTGGCTTAGTAAAGCGATGCTAAGCCTAAGTAGCACATAAGGGAGCCAATCTCAATATCGGCAAAATCTGAACGTCACTTTTTTATTTTTACAATTCGTGTTTGGAACTCACTACCTCAGAGTATTCAAAAAACTAGTAACGCTAACCATTTTAAAAAAATTTTGTTTAATCATTTCTCTTAAATGTTATAATATGTCCTGCTTTTTAATTTTAATTTAAATTTTTTTATTTTAAATTAATTTTATTTATTATTTTTTTTTTTTTTAGTATTTTTATTTTAATTTATAATGAGAACTTATCTCTTTCAAATATAATTTTGTTCCTTTGCCTACTAAGATTTTAAACTTTATGTCATTAGTGCTTATTCCATAAGATATAATCTTGTTAGCATTAAATTCAAATATTAAATAAACAAACAAACAAACAAACAAACAAACAATCGCTCAAATCGTTAAAAAAGAGTTTTCATAGAGATTTAAGGCTGGCTCTAGCAAGAGCAGGACAGTTGCAGTTGATTCCTTCTCGTTGCCATCCATGCAACTACGACAAAAAAATTAAAGGGGATACCCAGCCTTTTGGCATGCTTGCCGATGGCCCAGTGCCCAGTGCAAACTGCAGCGATTCTTGCAATATCAGTACGATTTCTGGATAGCAGGTCTGATGTTTTTGATTTGTTAAATGTAGGCCATATTGCTCTGGAAATCCTGCATGTTTCTAAAGCTTTCCATCCGACATTTGCCTCGGTGAGGAAATGTGGGAAAATCCTTTTCTTCACCAGACCTATCGGAGTGCATACACATTCAAAATATGCCCCGCTTAGAGAAGAGCCGTATCTAGCTAGTTCATCAGCCTTTTCGTTACCCTCAATGTTCCTATGACCTGGAACCCAATCGAGAGTAAGTTCAGATTGATGCCCTAGTTCTATTAATTTTTTTTCTGCATTCCTCAACCAGTTTTGATTTTATTGTTACTGAGTTCAGCGCCTTGATAGCGGCCTGACTGTCAGAGAAGATCGCTACTTGTCTAAGGCTGAGATGAGTGGTCTCCACTAGCCTGCAGGCATTGAGAATGGCGTAAACTATTGAGGTCTTTTGAAAAAACAACTGCACCCACGCCACAGCCCATTTTCGAACCATTAGTGTATATGGTGGTTGCGAAATTTAGCTAGGCGTACTGTTTTCCCATAGGTTTCTTTCTGGAAACCACATACTAAAGTTTTTTTCGAAATTTAGTATAGGGCAGATGTAATCTGTGTGGGAGTTAGAAAGTTTAGCTGGCAGTGTATCAAGGATGGAGCTGTGACCATAAGTCTAATGCATCTAACAACCGACTTCTTTGAGCAGCCTAATCGCACTATATGAGGAAGTGGTTTTAATAACTGAGGTTGGAGGGAGCAGACGCAAAAGAACGCTGAGAGCTGCGGTTGGGCATGATCTCAGTTCTCCCGTTACACCAACACATGCAGCCCTCTGTGCTCTCCCCAGTTTTGTTAGATTATACCCCTTTTTAGTGGTTGGCCACTATGTGAGGATTGGACGTACTACGGCTTTATACATCCATAGTACCATTCTTGGTTGAAGTCCCCATTTTTTGCTGAAGGTTTTTTTACATGCATAAAAGGCTATACAGATTTTGCGAAAATACGTTTAAAGTTTTCAATTGAAAAAGTTATTATGTTCTCAAACGGTGACCGTAAAAGGTATTAATATGAAGTTTTGATAGAATATTAGGCAAGATACTACTGATTCTGCAACATTAAATAAAAATTCGCGTTTTTTGAGTTGTGCCGTTCCTGAAATAATTGGGCGATTCCCACCAACAAATGATTTTTACAATGAATGTGCAGTTTTTTTTTAATTTTTGGGACTTGTCTAAAAATAAAGTTCCTTATTTTTTAGCGGAGAATTTTCTGAAAAAGATTGTTTTCCGAATCTGGCGATTTAAGAAATAGTTAAAAGTACGTGTACCCCAAGTTTATTGTCATATTTTCATTGACCCTCCCCCTCCCCTATTTGTGACATCACACTCTGACCTATTATACCTTAAAATTAATTGAACGATTTTTTTCTTTTATTTTAGGTTCTGTTTTCAACTAATTTGTCCCAATCTTGCTTGTTTTTCCAAGACCCTCAGACCCCCTCTGTTACACTTTGTCACAAATTTGTGAACACTCCCCAAAAAGTGTGACGTAATTTATGAACAGACCCTTATGTTTAGATCTCAGTCTTGATGTTGGTTTGTAAAGATTGTTAAGAGTTTTAAAATTTCAAATTCTAAATTGAGAGATGATTGAATGCACGAAAGGGCCGTGACACACCTATACTGAGCCAAACAACGCTTCAAATAAAATCTCATGGTATGCACCTTCAAAAATATTTTTTCCATACAAATCTAAATACGCTAATCTTTGAATGCCGTATGCGTTGTTTTACACACACGTTACGCAAGTTTGCCGGGTTGGACTGTTTTTTTTTTACTTTTTTATATTATTTTATTTTTTCCCTTTTTTTATTGTATACCTTATCTTTTTATGTATTTTTTTTTTTTTTTTTTTTTTTTTTTGAATTGAATTGAAATTGAATATAAAATGATTTTCGTAAGGAAGCAAACAAAAAAATATTTTTTAAGATGCATGCCTTCAATAAAAAAAAATTTAGTTTCGAGAAACATTTTTGTCTTAAAATTTTTTTAATATACAAATATTAAACCTCTTCATCACATTGGTCAATTGTGTAGAGGTCTAACGAGTTTGTAAGTAAAAAAACATGTTCCTATCTATCATGCGGACGGTCATAGGTTATGTTCGAATCCACCTGCGAATCGTTATTTTTTTTTTTAATTGAAATTTAAATTCGTGTATCTTCAATAAAAATATTTTGATCTTTGACCTGAGTTTAAGTTTGCCCAACTTAATTTTTTGTAAACTCGTTAAGGTCTCTGTTTATATGAAAATAATAAAATTGAAGATTTTTTTCTTCATTTTCATTATTCATTATTTTTTCTGCTCAGAGTATAAACTAGAAATGACAAAGACCAAATAGCAGTCTTGGTCTGATCGTTACCAAAACCAAGACCAAAACCATAACAGTTTCCAATTATCGTTTTTATTTAGTGTCTGAGGCGTTTTAGATTTTATTGTCGTCCCGTTCCTTAATTTGGAGTCTAGAAATATATTGGATCGATGAAGAGTGTTTATAGAGGGTTTAGGAAAACAAAGCAATTACACTTAACATCGTTTTCCTGACCCCTCGATAACCACCCCTTGTCGTTCCAATTTATTTAAATATTTTTTAATTTATAGGATCTACGAGTAGATTTTATCGAAAGGTTAAGAAAACGAAACAATCAAACATATGCTTCGTGTTCCTAATTCCTCGATAAACACTCGTCGTTTCAATATATTTCCAGACTCCAAATTTAGAAACGAGGATGCCCACGAGATTTATGAAATGTGTAAAGTTGTGTTTTGTTTGCTTCTCGCTCATATTCATAAAATAAAGGTCAACAAATAAGGTTTCAGCCGATCTGCGATCAAAGCTTGGAAAATGTACTGAAAAAAGCAATTTTTTTTTAACTGCCCGTAACTTCAAAATTATTGGTTTTTGCGGATACGTCTATAAGTCAACCTTTGTAGAGAACATCTAGGCCAATATTATCTTCTTAGAAGATTTTGGTGTAAAAATTTAATTTTTTAAGAAAATATTCATGCCTAGAAAATGATTTTTTGTAAATTTTAAAATGCGGAATATTTGTTATGGAAATCGTTTATTATAAGAAATTAGATGTAAATTAATTAAAAAGAATAAATTAATTAAAAATATCAACATAAGATTTTCCGGACAAATATTCAACTATTTGAAAATTAAAAAAAACAATTTCTAGAAAAAAAGTCATACAACTTTTCTTAAAAAATTGGTATTTGTACAACGAATTTCATTTTCTTTCCAAGGTAATGTTGGCCTAGTAACTCTCCACAAAAGTTTGTTTAAGAATGCTTCTGAAAAGATCAGTAGTTTCGAAGTTACTGCAAAAGTTAGAGCGGATTGCCATTTTTAAGTCTATTTTTAATTTTCAAAATTTTTTTGAAACCTTATGGTTTTGGCCTCATAACGCCAATTTTATATATTTGGGAAATCGCCTTTTTTAGTTTTAGATGGAATAAGAAAGAACTAACCGATAGCTTTTTTAATTTTTTTTTTTTTCCTAAATACTTCAATTAAAGAATTAAATTAAATGTTTCACTAAAGGCTTCGGCTACTAAAGGATTCGGTACCTTCCAGATTTTAATTTTATGAATATTATTTTTTTATATTTGATTGTAAGGATGGGCATGGGCTCGGGTATTTTTCTTGGTCCACGGGGCTTTACTTTAAAGCAACGGGCTCGGCCTTTCTAATCTAACCGCAAAAGGCTTAACTTAAAGGCCCGTGAAGGCCTGTAAATCACAAGCAAGCTTAGAAGCACAAACTTGGACAAAATTATGGAAAATAATGCATAATTGTAGTGCTTAGAATGAAAATAAAATGAGTTAAGTCAACAAAAAAAACTTATTAGATTTGACCAAAAAGCTCAACTTTTTTCTCCTAGAAAAAAAAAAATATAATTATGCGGGCCCGGGCTTTTTCTCAAGTGTTTGTATCGCGTTCATGCCGGGCCTCTAAAATCTATTTTTCAAGCTTCCAAAAAAACTACTAATTTGTATTGATTTCTGCTTAAGTCCGGGCCCTTCAAAAAACTTCGGGCCCGGGGAGATTCCCCCCTTAACCCCCCTCTCGTCAGGCCTGGGGGTGAATATAAATATTGACGATTGCCAACTGGCTTGTTGTGAACTTTTCCATTAATTACACAGGCCCACAAAAAAAAAAAAAAGAAAGTACCATGCGCGAAAGATCAGACCACCTGAACTTTATGTTTTCGGGGTCGCTGAATCCGAATATGATGTCAGAATAGCGAAGTTGGTTCGCGTTTTTTCAGAAATCAGCAATTACGCTGAAAATTTAAGATTTTTTTCAGCATTATTTCTGATTTCTGAAAAAACGCGAACCAACTCAGATATTCTGGCAGCATATTCGGATTCAGCGACCCCGAAAACATAAAGTTCAGGTGGTCTGATCGGTCGTGCAGCGAATTTTTTTTTTTGGTTCTGCGCACAGACCAAAAAAAAAAAAAAAAGTACCCTGCGCGAAAGGTCAGACCACCTGAACTCTATGTTTTCGGGGTCGCTGAATCCGAAAATGGTGCCAGATTAGCAAAGTTGGTTCGGGTTTTTTCAAAAACCAGCAAAAATCAGTAATTTTCAGCATTATTGTTTATTTCTGAAAAATCGCGAACCAACTTCGCACCATATTCGGATTCAGCGACCCCGAAAACATAGAGTTCAGGTGGTCTGATCTTTCGCGCAGGGAACTTTTTTTTTGTGGGCCTGTGTTATGAACATAGGGTTCTCCACAACTTGTCGCATGATACTTTACATTATTATTATTTTTAATTTTTTTTATTTAAAAGCGTGGCGCTACCCATAATGGAAAAATATGCTGGCTTTAATGAATTTTGGAGTTTTAAGTGGTCATGGAGCTATCTCTAAAGGGGTTAATATACTGTCACTACTAAATTGGTACGCCGATTTGTACGAAATTCAGTACCTACAAAGATGGAAAAATGAGAGATAGTAAAAACTAATTTTTTTTTTTTTTTTTTTTTTTTGTTTATTGAGCGTGGCACTTTCCTTAATGGGAAAATTATGTTGTTACAAAAAGCCTGCTAAGTATCGATTATATTGAATATTGAAACGAAGATAGACTGCAATCAAAGCTAGGGTATTACAGACTTTTTTAGCGGATAGCTAAGGCAATACACGTGATACTGCTCCTTCCTAGAAAATACGCTGTCACGCATAGTAAAAACTGATAGTTTACTTTTTATTGTTTTTATTCTATGTAGCATTTTAGCTGTGTTTTGAATCCGTTCCTTAACTTCTCATAATTATGTGTTAGAAAATGCATTGATAGATTTATATGTATGTAAATCGAACTTTGCAAATATATGACTAAAAGTTCAATTAAAAATTAATTTAGCATCAATTTTAAACTATTTCGGTATTAAATTCAAAATCTATACCAGAAAAGTTTGAAATTTATTCCAAAATTGTTTAAAATTATTATTTTTTTGTCAATGCTCTATATAAATACTTTTTCGTATTAAAATAAAAAAAAATTTTACTGTGCGGCTGCACCACTGCATCTATTTTTATGGAATTTGAAGTCACGATGGATTCCACTGTATGAAAGAAATTATAGTTTTTGAGCTAAATACTCTTTTACAGCTAAATCGCTTTATCGATTTCTTTTAGTTTTGCAATGGAGATTGACTGAGCCCTAAGGAAAGAAATAAAAACTTTTTGTTCTTCGAATAAACGCCGAATAGGCCGTTTTTAAAGGATTTTAGTATGAAAATCATCCGAATAATAAAAAAAATGCAGAGAACTTTACAAAACTGGCAAGCCCTTAAGTTGAAAAGGTTATGAATATTTAAAAAAAGTTAATTAAAAACACGTACGATTGCAGAATTAGACATCCCTTCCTAACGTGAGTCGGTTTCAAAACTTGGCGTGAAGTAAAACGGTTGTAAAACCAGACACAAAGAAGTAAGTAAGTAGTTAATTTGAATGGCGAGTACAATATGGTCATCTCGTACAATACGATAACAAAACCCGGTTTTTTTAATAATTTTAAAAACATATTTGGCTTTCAGTTACAAATCCAGATATCTCAAAATTTTAAATTAATAAATATTAGGGTGGGCCAAATTGTATGGAAGAAATTTTATCGACCTCGGCTACCCCCCCTATGTGAAAGTTCATTCAATTCTATGAATATTTGCCCAAGGAACTTAACCTCTGCGTTCAACTTTAGTTCGGCGCATTTTTGATCGAACATTTTACCTTTTATTAATTTTTTTTTTTATTTTCATACTAAATTTTAAAAATTTTTATAAAGACAAAAGTAATGTCATTATATGATTTGGCTGATATTCTGTCAGTAATCAATTAAATTGGGTTCTGTTTACATAAAAATTTTACCTGATGGTGTGGAATTGATGCTGTATATTTAAAAAAGTGGTATGGGTCAAATAGCCGATTATTATGACCGACTTTCAAAATAAACGATTCATATTTTTGGATGAATTTTTTCAAACAAGACACCAGCCTAGGCTGAAAGTTCACTCAATTCTATGAATACTTGCCCAAGGAAACATACCTCTACGTTCAACTTTAGTTCGGCGCATTTTCAATTGAAAATCCGGTAAAATTTTCAATTGAAAATGCGCCGAACTAAAGTTGAACGTAGAGGTATGGTTCCTTGGGCAGGTATTCATAGAATTGAATGAACTTTCAGCCTAGGTTAGTGTTTTGTTTGAAAAAATTCATCCAAAAATATGAATCGTTTTTTTTTTGAAAGTCTGTCATAATAATCGGCTATTTGACCCATATTACTTATTTAAATATACAGCATCAATTCCACACCATCAGGTAAAATTTTTATGTAAACAGAACCCAATTTAATTGATTACTGACAGAATATCAGCCAAATCATATAATGACATTACTTTTGTCTTTATAAAAATTTTTAAAATTTAGTATGAAAAAAAAAATATTGATGAAAAGTACAATTTTCGATCAAAAATGCGCCGAACTAAAGTTGAACGCAGAGGTATAGTTCCTTGGGCAAATATTCATAGAATTGAATGAACTTTCACATAGGGGGGTAGCCGAGATCAGTTTTCAAATCGGCCCACCCTAATAAATATAAGTACTTACTGTTCGATCAATTAAATTGGCTTTTTAAGTAAAATTATACGAAATTTTGAGTATTTACTTTCTGAACTATTAGTTTTTGGCATTTTCCGAAATTCATTTGCATATACTACATCTGTTTTCATTAAAGGTTTGGAATAAGCAAAGAAAGTTCAAAACCGTTTGGGTTTACAATTGATTCCTTTTTAATTGTCGGAGAAAAAATTATTCTTTCCGAAACTTTTTTCACTCCCTTAAAACTGATCTGAACAATCTTATTGGGCTAAAACTTTTTGCATGAACTTAACTAAATTTAAGATTTATTTATAAATTTGTTTTGCTTTGTATACTAAGTCATTCAACATATATTTCAAATTTATATATGAAATATAATCAACCGATTATATCGCCGATGACTTTACATTTTTTTTTTTTTTGTTTTTTGATTTCTTTAGCCATTTTAAGGAAGTTTTTTTCTTTTAAATATAACTTGCCCTTTATGTCATTCAAAATCACCGCAACATGAGTCATCATGGTTTCTTTACTTCTTCGCTCTTCATTTATTGCATATAATATGGCGACATTTTTATACTTTTTCTACGACTTTTTGTGGTTACATTCCTTATGTTTTTATTGCATATGCCATAAAGTCAAAACTCCTGGAGTTTCAGCCGCTTGAAAAATTATTTCGATTTATACGCTTTCACTCAAAAGGGGGACGCTCATTGCCTGTGAAGGATTACTGCTGACGTCGACTGTCTAGAGACTTTGCTCATGTGTAGAGGGATTTTTTTCTTTTTGGCAACAAAATGCGTTTATTTGATTGATGATCGTTGCTATTTTTAGTAGGGTCACATACATACTATCAAAAACGAAAAAAAATAGGGAGTGGAAAACTTTTACTTTTTCCTTTTTGGAGAGCAAAGTGGCAAATGTAATTTTTATGCAAATTGGCAACAATTTCGTTTTGTTGGCGAATATTTATGCTTTAATTTTAAAGGCGTTGTTTTTCTCTGCGTTGAATTGCTTATTTTTCGCAAATGCATATTTTCATACATATCCAGCGAATTTTTTCATTTTTTTTTTTTTTTTTTTTTTTTTTTTTTTTTTTTTTGTAGAAACATAAAAATCTGCTAAAGGGCAAAACTTTTCATTTTTATCATCATTTTCAAGTGTTTTCTGCAAGCAGCCTACAGTTTCTTTCATTTTTTGTAATTTTTTTGATTTTTTTTTTTTTTTTTTCAAATTGGCACCACTGCCAACTTTGGAAGATATTTATTTCCTACATTCAAGTTTAATGTTTGCAAAATATGCGCAAAAAGGCACAAATATATATATTTTCATTGTATGCCTCATTAATACATGGATTTTTTCTATATCTTGTGTTTTCTATCTGTTGGCATACGCCGCCGCCTGTCTGTCGTCAAATCTTTGTGTTTTTGTTGTTTTAACTTTAGCATGATGCACTTCAGAGAAAACACCCATGCGTGAAAATAGATTGCTTAGCCTTTGTACTTTAGAATTTATTTTCTTTTCTGATGAGTTTTCCATGAGTTAAAGTTGATGATATCGGGATTTTGTTTTTTTTTTTTTTTTTTGGTCTCCCCAGTTTGTAGTTTTTAATTTGTTTTTTTTTTATTTTTTGAGTTTTTTCACAAAAACAACAGTGCACAAGGAGAAAAATTATCAATCAGAGAATTGTCAATGTAAAAATTGATTTTCTTAACTCACTGTAAAGAAAACAAATAGCACTTGTACATAAAAACGTTGTGAGTACGTTTATGCTAAAATATGTCAAACTTTATTATGGTGTTGCCAGATTTTAGCTATTGACATTAGTGTTACCAGTTCCCGAAATATAAGTAGTGCCCTACGTATTACTATATTTCTAGTAAATTTTACTAGAATTTCAAATCAATATAGTGGAAACTGCCCAATAAAATAAATTTTACCTTACTGTTTTAGTAAAATGAAAATTTTCAAATATCCTTACAGCATACTTAGTAATTTTTTTGAAAAAATTTAAGTGATATTAACCATATTGTAAAGTATGAACAAAAAAACAAAGAAACGAAACGAACTGATCGCACTAGGATTCGAACCGGGGCTCGTCCGTGTGCTAGGTAGAACTTCTTAGACCTCTACTCTATTGACCTATATGATGAAGAGGTATACAATTTGTATATTAAGCAAATGTGTGTCCAAACATTAATATTTTTACTAGAATTACAATACAATGCTGTTTTCTGACATAATTTACTTTACGTATAGTAAAATGTAGGCAATTTAGAGTAAACCAGGCCTGTTCTGAAATCCAAATCACTTCGGATGTGGAATTCATTTAATCTTCAAGAGCTCCGTATTTCGATAATTAACACTAAACTGGATTTATGTTTCGGTAAATCGAAAAGGAACTATCAACAAATTTTTTATACTGAAATAGAAATCCGCTTCCATCTTATTTGTCGCAATGTAGAGCTCTGGAAGATTGAATTAATTTCACTTCCAAAGTGAATCGGATTTCAGAACAGGCCTGAATATAACTTTATTATTTCACCACATTTCATTTGTATATATTTCTTTACGGAACTATCACACAGTTCATACGTATGTATGTTTATTTATGTTTGAAATTTAATGTTATCTACTTTAATTTTTTTACTACACGAGTGGCGTAAAAATTATGACACTCATTTTTCTCCGTGTATGTATACCATTCTTACGCATAAAATGAAAAAAAAAACAATTTTGAAAAAAATCCAAAATGAATTCCGCAAGAAATTGAATTTGGTCCTGATTTCAAAACTGACTTCAAATTTTTAAAAATTCCCATTTAAATTTTATACTTCAAGCACTTTCCCGAAAGAAAATGTTGTAAGCCAGCAATTTTCATTTAAATCACCAAAAGACATCTGAAATTTCTCATCTGATTGCTTTTGAACCAGATAGTTAGTAAATTACTACCAAGCAACAACATCTTTCCAACGCTGCTTATACCATATTTTATTTTTTTTTTTTTTTTTTTTTTTTGACGAACCATATTGGTTCCAGTTATAGGAGAATCATTCCTAACTATGCATGTTTCTTGCACCTCAAAGTCCGGTATGCATGCTGCAGAGGCAGGTGGATTAACCACACTCTGGTGGGTACCACTTGGAGTATAATCTTCTCCGCAACGCCCCACGCAGTAAGTTATAAGCTTAAGGCTGGATCCGGCAAGCGCTGCAACTATAGTGGCCAAATTCACTTTCAATTTCAGACGCCCAATCTGGAATAAACGCTGACCTGGGAGCCGCCCACTTTGGGTCAGACGCTTCAGAATTTCGACAAGATGCTTATTTTAAGGCGGCATCGACTCGCCTTGTCAGTGCCAGTTACGGGCCTTGTGGGTTTTTCTTTCGAGGCGCAACGCTGTCCAACGCTACACCCTTCAACACCCTGAAATTTTGAGTAAGCAAAACTACGTATATAAATAATATACTTTATGCTTTTGTCATAACAATAAATCATTAAGACGAAAATGATCTCTCGGAAGAAATTAATGTATTATACAACTAGGTTCTTGTCGAATAATAATTTTCGACTTTAAGATTCGCTATTTAAGCTTACTCTCCCAAAATGCTAGTAGTTCCGCTGCCATTAGCAAGCGAAAAATTGAAGAAAAGTCGAATACGAGTACTACTTACTGACGTAATGCAGAATTTAAAAATGTCAAATAGTAGCAAGAAGCCAATTAAATTTAGAAAAAGCTGAATAGTTCAATAATTTCTTGCAAAAGTCGCAAAAATATATAGGAGAAATGTTGAAAAGTAACGTACTTTTTTATTCAAAAGACGAGAAATGTTGAAATTCCTTTAATCGGAGAGAAATCCTTGACTTCGATATAATTTAAGAACATTTGATTTCTGAAAACAAAACTCCGAGCTTTAGTCATAGCATATACATATTATACATATGCATACAATTTAACAGAATAAATTATGAGACTTATACTGAATGACCCAACAATAGTGATTCTTACACCAAAAAACTAACTCTACAAGCTTCAGAGGTCAGCTTTTATCCTATAAAATTTCACCACAATGCATGTTGTATGCTTCTCTGGGCTACTTACGTATTTCTTGAAAATGCGTGTTAAACCCGGATGAAGCGTGATATTTTGTTACGAAAGATTTATATTCTTAGAAGGTAGATGATAAACAAGACAGGGAGAGAAATTTTCTTTGTGCTTTTTTTAAATGGAATGGCGCTGCTTTTATAGATCGCTATACGAAAAAACTTCTCTATACCTCATTTGTAAGGTCCAATTTAAAATAAGCTTCTTTTATTTGGAATCCTTACTATGGGGTACATATTACTCGCTTGTTTTGAAAATCGGCGCCTTGTTCATAGTATTGGGTGTACAACTTAAAAACCGGAACTTGACGGTGGATGTCCGTACTAACAATTATCGTGAAAGCTCGAACTTTATATATATGTCATTTTGAAGGTACATTTAACAGCTGTCAAAATCAGTCAACAAAACAATTTTATCTTGTGTGCATCATTATTATTTTTCACGATGAATAACTTCGAAAATTGGAGAAAAAGACAGCATTTGCGGGAGGTTCTGTTGGGTCATTTTTTTGCAAAGAAAACTGCTGCGAAAAGTCATAGTTTGCTTGTAGAAGTTTATGGCGACGATGGTTAAGTATTTTGAATGGTTTAAACGCTTCAAAAGTGCCGATTTTGACATCAAAGACAAAGAACGCCCAGGACAGCCAAAAGGTATGAAGACGAAAGAATTAGAGAAGCTACTCGATGAGGATTCGTGTCAAACACAAGACAAGCTTGCCAAATCGTTGGGAATGACTCAGCAAGCCATTTCGAAACGTTTGAAAGCCGCCGGATACATTCAGAAGCAAGGTAATTGGGTCCCCTATGAGTTGAAGCCGAGAGACGTTGAACGGCGCTTCTGTATGTCTGAAATGCTGCTTGAGCGCCGTAAAAACAAATCATTTTTGCATCGGATTATGACTGGGGATGAAAAATGGATCGATTATGACAATCTCAAGCGCAAAAAGTCATACGTGAAACCCGGCCAACCAGCCAAATATCCATGGCACCAAGGTTAGGCTGTGTAATTGGTGGGATCAGAAGGGGCCGTTATATTATGAGTTGCTGAAAACGGGCCAGACAATCACAGGTGACCTGTACCGAACACAATTAATACATTTGAAGCGTGCCATCATCGAAAAACGCCCAGAAAATGCGACCAGACACGAAGCAATAATTTTTCATCATGACAACGCTCGGCCGCATGTTGCAAGACCCGTGAAAAACTATTTGGAAAATAGTGGATGGGAAGTTTTGGCTCACCCGCCTTATAGCCCAGAGCTTGCACCATCAGACTACCATTTGTTCCGATCGATGCAGAATGCCCTATCAAGAATACGCTTCACTTAAGTTCAAGATATCGAAAATTGGATAGATTCATTTTTGGCCGCCAAGCCGGCGCAATTTTTTTGGGATGGAATTCATAAATCGCCTGAAAGATGGGGAAATGTTGTGGCTTCCAATGGACAATACTTTGAATAAAATATATTGTAACACTTTTCCACAATAAAGCATCAAATTTCGCTAAAAAATTCCGGTTTTTAAGTTGTACACCCAATGTTATGTTGATTTATTATGTAATTAAGGGTTTTATTGATTGTTCAGAGATCCCTAAGCTGATTGAGTTTATTATTTCTTCTAGGAATTTATGATTTTCGGATTATTTTTATATCAAGTGCCACAGGTCGAACCACATCATTAATATTAATTAGTTTAATATGTATGTATATTTACGGTTAACTGTTCTAGTCTGTAAGGGTTACTATTATCGAAGGACTCAAATAAATAAATAAATTGCATAGCCCCATAAGTTCTTCGAACATAAGTACATATACTTATTTCCAAGTATTTTTGCTTGGTTCATCTAATTCGTGACACTCAAAACAGGGGTCTGGCTGTGATAATTTTCTAATCTACAGCTTTAAGAGATAGTGAATAAACGAAGTGCTTTCGAAGCAATTGAACTTAAAACTTTTTATTCGAAGAACAAAGATTTTTATAGAAGTGACAATGATGTGAATCAGATGCTGTAACATTCTTCAAGAATCATTAGTGACTGTAGTTGAAACTTCACAAGACAAGATGAAGTAACTTACATCGGGAAACCTCGGTTAGTTGTAAGATTTTCAATTTAATATTTGTGTTGTGGAAAAAATGTCACATGCGACACGTCTCGTGCGACCGTGATTAAAATTAATTTAGAAAAAAATATAAATAATTTTTGTGTAAAATCAAAACTATTTTTAAGAGACATCAATGCAAAAAATTCTAAAATTAATCACTTTGAAATATTGTCTCAGCTTTCCCTGAAATCGGCGTTTGAATTGTTAGCCGCAAAAAGCACATTCTATTTTTGTCCCGTGCGAACGACGTGGTTTTTACTAATTATCTTAAAAAGCAAAAAATGCCCAAAATAACCCTTAGCACCAATTCAAGGACTAATTAAAAGCTATTAGTTAAGCATTATCAAAATAAAAACCCGTTTAATTTTTACTTTTTTTTTCTCTGAATATGTTCGACGGTCCCGTTCGACACCATAGAAATGACGATATACTTCCGTATATTACAATTTCTTTAGCACGGACAGTCTTCAAATCTCAGCAATATTACCTACTTATAAGAGAAGGCAAAAAGTATATTTCGAAGTTATGTCTGAATCTTGAAAACATTTTTTCTTGTTCCCTATTATTGTTCAGCTATCATGCGGCTGGACCATAAAAGCTTCACGTAAGCACTATATATTCCCAATCGAAAACATTTTTATGATAGGCAGCTAAAACTCCTTCATGAAATGATTGCCTTAATATCTCTTAAATATTTTTCAGAAAATATGCACGATTAAAATCAATACCTTAATGAGGAATCCTTCATTTGTATTAATCCTTAATAAATTACTACTGCCGCACCTTTGCTGACTGTTATTGATTATTTATATGTAATGCTTTAAGAACATAATATAAATATAGATGTACATATGTATGTATTTCTTAATTGAAATATGTATATAGTATATTTATAACTTTTTCTTTTTAAGAAATAACTCTGTGTTAAAACCAAACCGAATACAAATGATGAACCGCACCCGTTGGTGTACAAAACGCAACTGAAAATGAATGCGGCAAAAAAAAGGACATGACAAAATTACGCTGTCACACAAGGAAGGATGGCAAAATGAGACATCAACCAACACACACACATACCGTATATGGCTCGAAGTAATATTGTAAAACAACAACAACAACAACTACAACAAAAATCCAATAAGACAATAAAATACATCATACTATTGCCTGCTGCCTTTTTGTTGCGGAGTAGTCAAGGAATAATAGTGGGGTTGTTTTTTTTTTTTTTTCTTTACATTCGCTCTCTTACTTCTTTTTTCACCCTTTTTTTCTCTCTTTGTTAGTTTTACCCCTATTATTGGTAACAAACTTCTTCTTTTTTTTTTCTTGATTTTCTTTTCTACTCTATTTCACACTCTAAAAAGCAGCACAAAGTTCACTTCCGTTCGTGTCAACTACGACGTCGGCATATACGAACTGTAGGACGCGCTGTATACTTTATGCCCATATATATCCTTAAGGCTGACAGTGGCGACGAATTTTAAACCGCAGACCGACACGAGACACAGCCGATGAGTAATATCACACTTATGTGTAGAAGCAGGCGTTTAAAGAAAAAATACTTATAAATTCTATTTTTAATAAACATTCTTTAGCTTATTGAAAGGATATACCTTGAGGAAATATTTTCTTATTTGATTCTTATGTTCAATCTAAAAAAATACTTTTTTACGATGAAATGTTTTATTATTCTGAGCATTCTTTTGCATTTATGTTAAGCCCATTATATGGCAAACATTTAGATTTGGTTTATGTGGCATATGTGTTATAGTTATATATTTTTGCAAAATTGAGTTGTATATCTAAATATTACATCGTACTAAATAGACTACACTCTTTCGATTGTCGCTACCAGAATATTTCTCTCTCGTACGGTTTCTGTGATAATTAATGAAATTGGGAAACTATAGCCACATATTCAATGTAAAGTTAAAAGTTAGAAATTATTTCGCAAAATAATTTTATTAGAAGTTTTACCATCATTTTGGTCAAAATGTGCATTTAAACAACGTTTAGTTAGAATCTAGTGGTCGAATATATTATAGTTTTTAAATTGATAAGACTCATTTAACCACTCCTCTGTTAAAAAGTGGTTATTTTCATCATAAAAGTAAAAGCAAACAACGATTTCCATTCAAAAAAACTAAATTTCATTATTTGAATTTCAAGTATCTCAAAACTTAAAAAACTGACTTAGTCCTTTTCACTTGTATAGGGACAATCTAATAGAACCTTGCATTCTTAGAAAACAGCAATAATTTCGTAAATAGAATTTTTTTGTGAGATTTCGATGCAGATGGAATATTTTTGCTCAAAATATATATTTTACATCCATTAATAAATTTTTATAACTTCAAAATGAATTTGGGAGTCTTTCAAGCAATATCTTCAAGGGAATCGAAGAAGTGTCTTTCGAATACCTTGTAACATCGACTTGGCAGCGATGGGCATTTGCAAAGGAAATGAAAAAGTATTCTTCGACGTCATAATTTTTACAGTTTCTACAAAGATCTCCTATGTCGGAACTCATTTTCGTGATGTAGTTGCAAACAAATTTGACAAATCTGATATAAAAAACTTACAATGTTTTTGACTTTATAATTAGAAACCCATATGGCTAGTACATAAAATAAATACCTAGAGTAGAACGGGGTAATGTCGTGCAGGGGGTAATGTCGTGCAGTGGCTGTTTTAGCCCAAAGAATTGAATGATTTACCAACTGTTCGTAAGGTAGGGACCTGTTGACCTACTGAGCTTATGCATATAATACTAGCAATTTTCACCAGTTCGTCTCTATAGAGTAACCTTTTTTTCAAAACGCACGCTTTCGAGGCGATAAAAGTGTTTTTTTATCGGGTCAGAAAAATAATTTTCCTTCCCGGAAAATATACCAGGTAAGTGTTTTCTGAAACGAAATATCCTGCCAAAGAAAAGAAGTATTTGTTTTTCGAACAAAATTTTGGACTTCACCGAGTTATCGAAGTTGACCTTTAAAACGACCATTGCGGTAATGTCGTGCACATTCACTTACACAAACACAATTTCTTGCTACACAAATGTTGTTACACATGGATGTAACCAATGAAATTATCTTTCGATCGGATGCTTACTCATTGCATTCGCTTGAGATGTACGGCTTTACGAGCATGTTAAAGTTGAGTGCACGACATTGCCCCGTTCTACTCTACACAACATATTATGTACTTCACACTTGTATAATAATGAATAAATACATGATAATGCTAAATCTCCACTAATAGAACCACTACCTATCATTTCTCACACATTTTGGTACCTTTACTATACTCGGAAAACAATGCACGACATTACCCCACAAATTTTGAGGGGGGTAATGTCGTGCACATTTTTTTTTTTCTTCACTTACACAAACACAATTTCTCGCTACACAAATATTGTTACACATGGATGTAACCAACGAAATTATCTTTCGATCGGATGCTTACTCGTCGCGTTCGCTTGAGATGTACGGCTTTACGAGCATGTCAAAGTTGAGTGCACGACATTGCCCCGTTCTACTCTACTATTGAAGTCTTACATTTAAAAAAAGTATTGTTCAGATAAAACATCCACAATTGCTACAAATCAGACAAAACTTAAACAAGAGTATTTTAGGATCATTCCTGAGTTTTATGAGTTATGAGTTTAAAGAGTGTAAGAGCTCGGAACAAAAAATAAATAAAAAGAGCTTTCTTTTGTTGTTTGCTGGGGAAAAACAAATCAAAAATTGTGAGAGATCCCAATTAAATAGATTGGTTTTGTGAAATATTACCAAATTTTTCTTTTACAAATTAGACGACAATTCTATATATCAAAATTCTGGAATCGAAAAATACTTTTTATTGCTTAAAACTAAGATTTTTAAAATTTCTGCATTAAGAAATTGAGAAGCCTGAGTAATTATTTTAAAAGTGCTTATTTGCCCAAATTATAAAAAATAAATAGTTGCATTAAGGAGATTTTGTTATCAAAATTTTTGACATATCGGTATCCTTATATCCTGTGACTTCCAGCTACGCAATAAAAGCCGAAGTTGTTATAAAGTCCCATTTGTTAATTTTGCTAATAACGTGAATATTAGACTGACTTAAAGTTGTATGGAAAATCAAATGTACGTTATCAAGGCATCAAAAGTTTCCCTACGATAAAAATAAGGAACCAAATTAAGTTCGTTTCAGAGAAGATTTTATGGATACAAAACCATCGAAAGTACTCCTAATTATAGAAAAAATTTTATTTTTAAAATTTAATTCAGAGAAGCAAAATTCGAATCTCTTATTTATTTTCCCGCAAGTTCTGTACTTTTGGAGATATTGGCAATACCGTTTCGTATCTTAATTTGCGAACTCGAATGGGCAATATCTTCAAAACTACAGAACTTATGGAGAAATATATTGCAGATTCGAATTAAGCAGCTCAAAATCAATATAAGAAAATGAATAGCTTAATGCTTATAAAGAACATAAAATCTTTCATAAAAAAGGTTATACAAATTTTTTTTTTTTTTTTTTTTTTTTGAGAAGATGCCACTTCAATAATTCTTTAGATTTTAAAGTTTAAGATTCCCTTAGAAATTAAGAAAAAAATATTTTATGACAAAAAAAAAACAGAAATTATGGTCTCTATTAAAGATTTTCCCTACTTTTAACACACTAACGGCATCGGCTAGCAACAAATCTCACCACTCATTTTGCTCGACAACTAAATAACTAATGTATAAACATATTCACGAAAAAAATTATTATGAAGTTTTTTATGTAAAATTCCATTTTCTTTTCTATGCCGTGAGCCATATTTGTTTTCTTTTTCTCAAAATATACACAAAACCCTATAGAAAATAACTTTTTACCGAACAATTTATAGTAAAAATGAAGAAGAGGATGCACCACCAGCAAATATTTATATTATGGGCTCTCCTTGCACCAGAATTATTACTTTTCTAGCCCTGCAACTATTTAACTTGGTTGAAAAAAAAAAAAACAAAAATTTCAAGCAGTCTAATAGGCACATTTTTTATTTCTTTTTCAGGTTATATAACAAGGCAAGGTAATTTTTAGCAGCGAAATCTGATAAAGTGACTGAGAGTACTAAAATTTAATTTCAGATCCCACTTTGAAATACATATATCGATATTTATTTTTTTTTTTTTTTTTTTTTTTTTTTCGAAATTTTATATATTGAAATTAATACATAGACTGCTGCAGCGACATTTTTATACAATTATCTAGTTTTTGGGTACAGTCTAACATGTCGCATAGTTTGTGAGTTCTTGTGGTACAGCGGTATAGTTTTCAGCACTACAATTGGTCACATTTGAAAACACATCGAAATGTCAGAAATTTTGCATACCCAACATCATTCAGGAATTTTTTCAGTACAATTTTATTTCAAAACCATGGCCATGGCCAAGAGCAAGACCAAAGCTCAATGCACGAGGCCAAGTCTACATATCAAAGCCAAGACTAGAGACTCAATGTCCAGGACCTAGACTGATATGGTCGTTGTCTAAGCTTATCGACATCGCTTGAAGTATAGCATATTAAGAGCTATATCTTTCAGTTGTTATTATCCTATGCGCATATCTCCGGTAAATTAGAAAATATCTTCTAAATTTCTGGAAATAATGCCATAGGAAATAGCGCCGGTAAATGTTTTGGAATTAGCGCCAGAAATTTTCTGTCATTTATTTTTCGAAACAAAACTAAAAATTAACTAGGAAATACATTTTTGGCCTTATTTCCAAGACAAAATGGAAATAACGCTAGAATTTTGTACCTAGATTTTTCTGCCGTTACTTCCGAAAAATTTTCTGGCGTTATGACCTTTTTGTAAGCTACATTGTTTTTGGAAATAAAGCCAATATTTTAGGAAATAACGTCAGAAAAGTTTTCTGCTTTATTTCCAAAATAAAAAGGAAATTACCTCAGAATTTTGTAAGTAGATTTTTCAGGCGTTATTTCCAAGAAATTTTTTGGCCGTATTTACTATGACGTTAGGTCCGGGAGCCCTGGAAAGCCAAGACTGACATAAAATTCTTAACCTTTCATATTTCTCAAAATGTAATTGAAAAAACTGGGAATAACTGAATCAAGTCAACCAAAAAATTATGGTTTTCAATCCTCACCAGCTCTAAATTTCATCAAGGTAAGTATAACTGATGCACATCATTGAACTAAGGTTTGCAAAAAATGTTGGACTCTAGATCAACATACAGTAGACTGGGTCGATTTTGTATGAAGCAAAATAAAATCATCCCGAAACCAACTCAAAAGTTAGAGAGACTCTTAAAAACGATATCCGCATAATTTTTTTACATTCCGAGTAAAACCATTGGAGCACTTTTGACTCTACTTAAGGCCCATTTTGGCTAAAAAAAACATGTTTTTTGGCCATAACTTTTTTTCATTACAAAATGGATACCCAAGGGTGCTTTAGAAATAAAGATTATGTTCTTACAAAAATTTTGGCTTTTAAAAATTACAAATTTTTTTTGAGGATATAGATAATATTCGCATCCCAAAATCGATTTTTTTAACGTTTTTCAATTTCGCGGTCAAAAAAACGATTTTTTACTCAAAAGCAAAGCATATAAAAAAAAAAAAATTAGAGGGCAAAAAATGCTTAGGATTGTCCAAAGGATACGTGTGAACTTTTTCAGATTTTTTGGATTTCTTATTTTTTTTATTTTTTCAAAACACTACCTGTTAGCTGTTAAGCTCACGTTTGTCAGCAAAATGCTAGGTTTACTTAAGACCAAGGCATCTACAAAAAAATTTTACATGACTTAAAGTGCTTAGAATCCTTCAAAGAATTGGTGTGAAATTTTTCAAAATTTTTGGAATTTTTTTTTATTTTTTTCGACCAAGTTTTGGATAATCTTAAGCATTTTTGTCGCAATCACTTTTTTCGTTAGATGCCTTGCTTCTGAGTAAAAAATCTTTTTCCGACTTCATCTCGTTATTGAAAAAACGTAAGAAAATCGAATTTGGAACCGAATATTATCTATACCCCAAAAAAAGGTAAAAATATTTAAACGTCAAAATTTTTGAAAAACATAATCGTTATTTCTAAAGCAATCTTGAGAATCCATTTTCTAATGAAAAAAAAGTTATGACCAAAAAAACATGTTTTTTTAGCTAAAATAGGCCTTCAGTAGAATCAAAAGTGCTTCATTAGTTTTTCTCAGAATGAAAAACATATTATGCAGATATTGTTTTTAAGAGTCCCTCTAACTTTTGAGTCAGTTACGGGCTTGGTATGGTTATAACTCAAAACTTAAAAACGATATTCTGAAAATTTAAAGTTTTTTGATAACCTTAAAATTTATTCAATTCGAAAATAGTCAAAGAAGACAACTTTGGTTGGTTTCATATGATTAACTCCTACTAGTTAAGTTTCGAAAACCGAATTTTATCAAAGTTGCCCATGTTCAAGCTGCTTTAAGCAAATATTATAGTATGATGATGAGAAATTCCTTCCTGGAATTTCTGAGAGAACTAAATTTAAGAAAAACCTTAGAATTTATTTTCCACAAGTATATAAGTAGTATATTGTTTCTTAAATCTTAAGCTATTTCTCAACAAATTAAAATAGCTTTGCTGCTACTATTGATGTTTGAGGTCAGTTTCTATTTTTTAATAAGATTAAATTCCTTTATTGTTGTTTTCTTAAATATATCCATTACATTGTTTAAAATTTCTTGACTTTTTTTCTGTCACCAATTGTAAGTACTCGAATTTTAATATCAAAAATAAGTACATTAAAATGCATACATATATGTAGTTCTCTAGACTAAGTACTTAGTAATTATTGAACTTAATTTAATTTAAATTTAATTACTTTTGAATTAAAATATTTATTTTTTTTTTTTCACTGTATTCACTTTCAAGCCGGCATATTTTTATTTATGCGGTTAAATGGCATTTATTTCACTGCTTTTTTTAAAGATATTTTTTTTTTCTTAATTAAAACAATATATGGAATATTTTGCTTGGGTTTATATTTTTTCAAGTTGTGTTGCAACCGCAGGAAAAGCTCGACGAAGACTGAATTTTGATTTTCAACTTTTCTGCGCACATGTACTCTCAGCGTTGTTTGGAGGGCACCCAACGTTGATGTTTTAATTTTGCAGCTTCTTGCATTGGAAGCCGCATGTCCTTTTCCAGGCTGCAGGCGTTCGCGAACAACAGAAATCAGCGTGATTCACTTGGCAAAATGCCTGAAAAATAAAAGAAATCGCTAGCAGCAACGTTTGTCCTTTAAACAGCTGCTTTGTGGAAGGCAATTTCCTAGATTGTTGTTGTTTTTGTTGTTGTTTTTGTTGACTTGCAGTTATTTTTGGAAGTCTGCAAAGTCAATGCACATGTGTGCGTACGTTTAAATTCCAATGAGGACTTTCTATAGCAAAGGCTTTCAAGCGGTTCGTATATTTGTAATTGGCTGGCAATATGAGCAAGAATGACTGCATTGTTCGGTTTATTTTCTGCCGAAACTTCCGACGGCATTTCGAACAATGCCTTAAGCAAATTTATATATAAATTAAAAAAAATCAAACCTTTAAGGGTTAAAATTTATACTATATTTCTTATGAATAAATTAATTAATGAAGAAATGTCGAAGAAATCGACTTTTCATTAGGGAACTATAGTTTAAACAATTTCTGCAGTTTTATAAGCAAACTTAATGACACCAAAATAATCATCTCTTCTACCAAATTCGAAATCTATAACAAAAACCTAGTACATTAAATAAACGGTAATTTCTGCCCTTTCAATGTATTGTTGACATAGCATTGATTCGTGCAACACGGGACATTTGAGTGACATTTAATTAAATGTTCTTGAACGATTATAGTTTTGCTAATTTTTTGAAAAAAATTTTACAGAAATCTACTTTAAAATAGATTTTTTATGGACAGAAAAATACATTTTCTGATGAAATGTCATAATTTACCAAATCAAATTAAACTTTTTTCAAATTAGATGATCCTGACAGTTTATCAGACTCAAATTAAATCTTTTCCAATTCAAATAAAACTTTTCCTGAATCAATTAAACCTCTATTTAAAGCAAATTAAGCCTTCCTATAAAAGCCTTTAACTTTTAAGTTCAATTAACTTTTTGTACGTTACAGAATTCGAATAAATACGAATACAAAGACATTGAAAGGAATAAACATGATAAATAATACGTTGAGATTCCAAAGAAAATAGCTGCCGGGAGATGTACTTAAAGATATGTTAGATCACCCTACACGCTCTACTTTTTTAATTCGATTCCTACTTTCCGAGCAATAAGCCATTTAAATAAAAGTATCTTTCAATAACCTCCTCTCCGGACCGAAAAATCAAAGAGTTCATAATTTATTATTTTATGTCAGTAACATATTTCATTACAAAAATTTCAAGCCCTTGCAGAACAAAGTTAGATGATAAATGGCCGCTCTATTTTAGAGAGGTGGTGCCTTCGTGAGAAATCGGATATAAAAGGTCGAGAAAATTAGTTTTTTGGTCTTCCAATAGTAGGTATGAACTTTTGTTCTAGTCAAACCGTGTGAAGTTGTGTCTTCGAGAGAGATAGTGTTCTAAAGGTCAGAAAAATACCACTGAATAAAATAAAGAGTTTTTCAATTAGAGCGCTAGAAAAGTTTTTTTAAATAAAACAAAAACGGTTTTGGATATCAATGAAATTCTTTATTTCTGTGAAAGTAGATTCGATGCCATTATGTATGGAACTCGATTTCTTTTGCATGGCCACCACGGGCACGCTTGCAGAAGTCCAGACGCTGAACCCAATTTTCAACGGTTTTCAAGCATAAATCGGCCGATACTGCTGCAATTTTGCGATCGATATTCGTACGAAGGTCATCAATCGTCGCTGGCTTGTTGGCGTAAACCATAGAATTGACGTAGCTCCACAGGAAATAGTCTAACGGAGTCAAATTACACGACCGAGGCGGCCAATCGACTGGGCATTTCATGAGATAACACGTTCACCAAGCTTGGTTTTCAATAAATTGATTGTGACATTCGCTGTGTGGCTTGTGGTGCCGTCCTGTTGAAACCACATATTGTCCAAGTCCATATCATCCAATTCGGGCCAAAAATATTCGGTTATCATTGAACAGTAGCGATTCCCATTCACAGTAACGTGCCGGTCTTGATCAACACGGAAGAAGTACGGCCCAATGACGCCGCCGGCACATAAACCGCACCAAACCGTAATTTTTTTCGGGATGCAATGGTGACTTATATAGTACGTGTGAATTGTTGCCTGATCAATAACGCATATTTTGCTTATTGACAAAGCCATTTAGTCAGAAATGAGCCTCATCGCTGAAGATGATTTTTCGATGAAAATCCAAATCATTTTCAAGTTGTTGCTCAGCCCAATTCACGAACAAACGAGGCTTCTGGTGGTCAAACGGCTTCAGTTCTTGCGTCAATTTGATCTTGTTAGGATGTAGGTCAAGATCTTATCGCAAAATTCGCCACAACGACGTCACAGAGATGCCCAACGCTTGAGAACGACGTGTGAGAGATACATTTGGGCTTTCTTGAACTGAAGCCTCAGCGGCAGCAATATTCTCGACACTTCGGGCACTTCTTTGTCTTACTGGCACGGGAAAATTTTGTACTGTTCCTGTGGATTCAAATTTTTCCACTAGACGCTCAATTGTTGATCTGGTAGTACGATTATGACGACCATTGTTGGCTCGTATATCTTTCCATGATGAAATGGCAAACCTTTCTGAAGAGAAATGTCAAGAGAGCGTGAAAAAATATGGCGTCGTTTGTTGTCCCTATCGGTCTTTTTTGTTGCGTCCCTATTGAAAAAACCTTCATAAATTTTAGGAAAACAACTTATGCAACTTTCCGTTGTGAAATTTTGTGAGCTAAAATATCGTGGATCAAATTAGGGAAACAATTTTGCAAAAAACTGATTTTTTCGATCTTTTTCTCCCGATATATCACGTCTCAAAATCTATTTCAGCTAAGGCTTATCCGAACAATGCAAAATCAGCACTAAGTGTGTTATCTTTGGCCTGAACAAAACTAAATAAATAGCCTATAGTGCTACAAATTAAGAATATACCCTGAGAGTAGGGTATAAAAATATAAAATTAATAAACCTTCGGCTTTGGCTGTTAAGACAGAATATCAGTAATTTAAATACTTATATATGTATATTGATGCATCCAAAGTATAAGTTGGTAACTCAAGTAACAACTTTTATACGGGACAGCGTTTTTTAAAGTCTGCATATTAGACTCCATCTTGTGTCAAATTATGGTACCTTTAGCTTGAAAGGACTGGGAGCTATTTTTGAAGTTACAATAAATCTAAGTATATTTAAGTGAAGAAAATTGTCCCGTTAGAAAGTTGTAACTTGAGTTCACAACTTATACGTCGGATGTATCGATATATACAATTTCGTATAAGTTTTTTTACGAAATAACGTTATATGCGAAACGGGCAAAATTTAGTGTACTAAGAACGCTGTTCAACGAATTTCAGACTTTTGATTTTACCTGAGTTGGGATTATCTAATTATTATTCCTTGCTATTGATATAATGGGACAGCATTTACAAAATTTTTCCATCACGTCTCAGTTTTCAGATAAAATGACAAATCCAAAATCATGATTTACATCCGCGCAAAAAATAATTCAAAAATTTTTAGCAGTCTGAATTTCAAAAAAAAAAAAAACGTCAAACCATCCTGAAAACAGCAAGATTTTCATATCTAAAAAACATTTCTAAATCGGTCTAATAGAGTTTTTTTTTTGTATGCCCATTTTATTGAAAAAATGTATTGAAAAAACCAAAAACCACCTATCATTAATTACATATATCTTGCTTAAATCAATTTAAACTTAAAAAAAATTTTCATGGATAAGTGCGCAATTGTTACATCTTTATTTTAGCACCAAAAACTTAAAGATTGGATCATACATATCAAACATGAGTCTTTTTAAATGAAAAATTTAAATACAGGTAGTTATACGAAGGGCACTACTTATGTTTCGGGAACTGGCAACACTAATGTCAATAGCTAAAATCTGGCAACACCATAATAAAGTTTGACATTTTTTAGCTTAAACGTAATCACAACGTTTTGATGTACAAGTGCTATTTGTTTTGTTTCCAGTGAGTAAAGAAAATCAATTTGGCCGAAAAATCGAAATTTCAAGAAAAGGTTTTCGTTGGATTATTTTTCACAACTTTCGACGTGGATTATGTCAACAAGAATGTGTCGATGAACTCTGTTCTTTGTATGGCGATAAAGTACCATCAGAAACCACAGTATATGGTTGTAATAGTGAATTCAATTGTGGTCGGAGTTCGGTCACCGACGAATTCCGTGAAGTTCGTCCAAAATCGATTGTTGTGCCACAAAACATCGATGCAGTGCATGAACTGATAAAACAAGATCGTCATGTGACATATTGTGGGACAGAAGCATCCTTGCACATTAGTTCCACTCCAATACATTCTATTTTGCATGAACACTTGTAAAAAAAAAAACAGTTGTAAAAAACGTTTGTTCTCGTTGGCAATCCCATAATTTATCAATCGCTCAAAAAAAGGCTCGCATCGTTTGGTGTGAGGAAATGATTAAAAAATTCGACCGTGGTGCTTCAAAACAGCAATCGACCGTATGGCTATTCCAAGACGATGTGGCTACTGCTCCGCTTGAGCAAAGTAGGATGGTCAATTCTGAGTGGTACACGACCATTTGTTTGTCGGAAGTCTTCGGAGAAATTCGTAAAACCAACCCCCGAAGACGAATCATTCTCCATCATAACAATGCGAGCTCTCACACATCTCGTGAAACAGGTGAATTTTTGAGCAGTCAAAACATCGAATTGATGACTCATACTCCATACAGTCCTGATTTGGCACCCAATGACTTCTTCTCGTTCCCGAACATCAAAGTTAAACTGCATGATCAAAGATTTACGAGCGCCGAAGAAGCAGATAAAGCGTTCAAAAACCATGTTTTCGCGGTGTCTCAAGAGGAATGGGAAAACTTCTATGACAAATGGTTTGAATGAATACAAAAGTGTATTGATCATCAAGTGGCATATTTTGAAAAACAATAAAGCCATTTTCAATTAAAAATGTTTGTTATTATTTGCTATTCCCGAAACATAAGTAGTGCCCTACGTACAAATGACATTGAATTGAATTATCTCCGTAATCGTATGTTAGAATTATCATTACTAAAATGAATTGAAATTGTTCACTCGAAAGGACCCAAATTTGTTATTTATGGTCCAATCTTTAAGTCCTTGAAGCCAAAATAAAGCTGTGACAAATCCTCACAAGCCCATGAGTTTACATTATATTAAGCCAGATATATGTAATTAAAGGTAGGTGGTTTTTGTTTTTTGCAGTAAATTTTCTCAATAAAACAGGCATAAAAAAAGTCTGTTTTACTAATTTAAAAATTTTTTTTAGATTTGAAATTCTTGTTATTATCTGTATGGTTTGTCGTTTTTTTTTTTTTTTTTTTTTTTTTTTGAAATTCAGACGGCTAAGAATTTTTTAATTATTTTTTTGCGCGGATGTCATTTTATTTGAAAATTGTGACGTGATGGAAAAATTTTGTAAATGCTGTCCTACTATATCAATAGCAAGAAATAATAATTACATAGTCCGAACTCAGTTATTTTTTTACCGTTGAACTGTGGAAACGGTTAGGGACAGCGAGGAGAATGATTTTTTAACACTTTATGTTATAATTTCATAATGAAATATTTAGAATATTTTATCAAGCTATTAGTATAGAAGCTCTTGTTAAGTATCTCTCTTAAATGGTCAAAATATTAAATTTTAAATTTAAACATTATTTTGAGCCCCAGAACTTTGAATAGTACATTAGCCCTCTTATCGAAAATTATAACTCGAAAATACCTATACATTTTGGCTGTAAACTAGTGCTTATTGAGCTTCTTAGTTTTTTTATTTTCAAATAGTAGAATTTCACTTTAATGGCTTGAACTCTTTCACACTTTTAATTTTTCTCAAATCAACTGCACAAAAAATATTATCCGAACGGTTAAAATAAATCGCACAAAGTCTACCAGGCAACTGAGGAATTCCATAGCAAAGCATATGTAAGTGTTGTAAACGTTAACCAAAGGATTTCTTATTGGAAATTTGAAAAAAACAAAAACAAAATATTAGCGCATTTGCGTGGAAAATTGTGTGGTAAATTACGCAAAATTTCCAGCAAAACATTGGAAATCGGCAAAAGAAAATTCCAAGCATAAAGTCGATTGTATTTAAGAGGGATTAAGAGATACCAAGAGTTGTATAATAAATATCAAATATAAAGTCAAAATTATTTATAATAAAAAATTTTAACATTTTGCAAAAATTTTAAAAATAAAATAAACAATGAAAATTGCTTTCTTTCTTTAAAAAATATGTCGTGTTCTTATATTTCAAAGTTGAACTTCCGACACCCATTAAAAAAAAAACCGCATTAGTTGGCTAGACTTTAAGACTCCACCATTAAGTTTGATTTATCGTTCAGCATAGAGAGCTTTTGACAGGAATTATGGTAAAACTAAGCAAACATGTTCGCACCATATAATTTTCAAAAGAGCTTTTTGAAACTACATGTCCATACTCCTATCAGAGGTAAGCAATTTTTTACAGCTTTGCTGTATAACTTCTTGCTGAGGTACTTAAATTAATAGGTAGCTAATTTTGAAACTACATACATTTTTACTTATATACGTGCTTTTGCTTTCTATTTATAAATATTTGTGCTAAAATTAACACCATAACATTTAAGTATGTAGTTATTATTTGCTGTATAAATATTGACCAAAACTTATGTTGTTGCACATGTTCCAGCCCATGTACTTAATAAGGGTTGCGCTTTAGTTCAAATGGGGTGCTCTTTTAAAGTAAGCCATAAAGTAATAGTTTATATCCCATAAACATATAATACTCGAGTACAAGCACTTGAAAGGATATTGCACAGACAGTCCATAAAATACTTTGTGTGTGTAGTTTTCTTTAAATCCATTTTGTTGTTGTTGTACTTAGTTGTCGTATTATTTTTTTATTTATTTTTTTTTTTAAAGCAGTTTGTTCAGTAAATGTATATTGAATGAAGTTCACTTTTAGCCCATTTCAGTCTGCTATTCAACTTGTCTATTACATTCTAACTAATATGTTCAGACTAAGCCCACGACTAGGAATAGTGCCTGTAGACTGGACTAAAATCCAAGTGGCTTTCTTTCCCAAAATGTGGAAGCAGGTGGACCACACGCCCATAGCGTATGAGTTTTACATCGTTTCTTCTCAAAACAATGTAGAACATACGACCAAATAGGAGAAAGCTTTGGGGGGACAAGGAAATAGCCCTCTTGTTCATCTATTGACATTCAAGGAGCCTCTGACAACACATCATTCATGTCAAATGTGGAAGCACTGATTAGAAAGGGAATACCAGAAATTAACATTGATTGCGTCCTCAACATGCTTAAAAACAGGACAGTCTTCTATGAGCGGGTACAGAAAAACTAACTGTGAGGACAACTAAAGGATGCCCCCACCGCTCTCATGGATACTAGTCATCGACTCTAGAAATTTTCGATGGTCACAAATTCAAGATCCAGAGCTTTGCTGACGGTCTCGGTATTATGGATAGAGGCAGGTTTGACTTAAGCGTAACTGAACAAATGCAAATAGCTCTCAACTCAGCTCTAGGCTGGTGCTATGAGAAAGGATAAAAAATAAACTCTAATAAAACCACACTGGTACCTTTTACCCGGAAGAGGAAGCTTAATCTGAAAGCCTTGAAGTTATGGGAAACGGTGCTAACGGTTTCCGAGGAGATGAAATAATTAGGAGTAATCCTAGACAATAGTCATCTAACATACATAACTAATAAAGCCTTAAGAATAGCATAAGCTTGCCAAATACTGTATGGTAAAACATGTAGACTACGGCCAAAAATGATGGCATGGTCTCATAGAACTATCACCATACCAATGATCACTTACGTTTCATTAGCATGTTGGGCAAAGGTAGACCAAGTAAAGATTTAGAAAGAACTAAACAAAATCTTCAGAATAGGCTGCTTGGGTGTCAGAGAGGCACAAAAGACCTGGCCGACTGTATGTAGTATCTAGTTATGCTTACGGGACTCACTCCTCTTCACCATATGGTTAAGAAAGAAGCAGACTGTACGACCCGCAGACTACCTCATTTACACCAATTTAAAGAAGGCAATCTAACAGGACATGCTAGAATCCTGGATGTATTCTGGAACATTATATAAAAAGTTTGTTGTCTCTAGAAAATTCAAAGTGGTCATCAATGACCGCATCGAATAGAAGAGGAATGATATAAATGTAAATCAAGGCTCACAGTTATGGTTCACTGATGGGTTTGTGGAATCAAGAATCCAAAAAGCAGTTGCAATGAGAAAAACAGCTTCCATTTTTCAGCGGAGGTCCACGCTTTAGGGTTGTGCGCCAGAAAATGTCTACAAAGGGGCACTTCCGGCGAAAACATATTCATTTATTCGGACAGTCAAGCAACTCTAAAACCATTAGCGACTTTCGCAATACACTAAAAGCTTTTCTGGATGCATTTTCAACTTAATCAAGCCTTATAACGGAAAAATTATGTGACTCTTGCTATATATGGATACCAAGGCTCAAGGGCCACGAAAGCAATAAAAAAGCAGATTGTTTGACCAAAAGGGGTGCACTCAGTACTTTCATAGGCCTAGAACTAGTGATGCACATTGAGTCTTGGTCTTAGTTTTGATATTAAGTCTTGGTCTTGATCTTGCTCATTAAGTCTTGGTCTTGGTCTTGAAAAAATTTTCAGAGATATTGAGTATTCAAAATTTCAAAACCATATTTTTCTTAAGCAGTTGGGTTTTTAAGATGCCAAAATACAAATTGAGAGATGATTTTATCTTCAAAACGAGAATGAAACAACTTTTAACTATAAATTGCCAAGACTAGAAAGCAGTCTTGCTTGGTCTTGACGATTATCGTGAGCAAGACCAAGACCATAGCAGTCCAAGACCAAGACCAAGACCAAGAACAAGAATCAAGACCAAGACTAATTTTGCTCATCACTACCTATAACCCTTCTGCGGAGTGAACAACAGCTTTAAGATTTGTTATGTACCTGCCCCGCTACGGTGAGATGCAGAATTAAGTACTTAGGGGCCGAGATTTTTAATCTTATTTACCTAGGAATATTAATCCCACGGCAATGACGAGATTTACGGGTAGTCTGGAACTCTTCTGATAGAAAAAGAGGATGTACAAAAGAGCTTTTTAGGTCGCAGTGAAATCCAGATCCTTCAAATAAAAACAAAGAACAGTAAAAGCAAGCTCTGAGCAAAATCTTGGTTGATTCAAACAAGAGAGCGTGGTACCTCCCATACACTCAAAGTCTTCTAAACGCTATAGTGCAGGTAACCAAATTTCACACAGATACTTCAAACAGTTAGTAGAAGCTCTGAACACAAACTAAGTGAATTCGGACAAGACGGCGTGGCACCGCGTTTCAAGCAAAATTGTCAAAATGATGCGGTGTAATCGTATGATATTTAATTTGTAGCTAAGACCAAAATTATGACCTAAAATGAATGGCCAAAATCCAGACCAAGACAAAGATGCCACTTTGAAGACAATAGCAGTCTGGGGTTGATCTTGGTTTTCTCATCACTACAAATACATAACTTCTAACAAAGTGCAAAATAATATTTGTTAGAATATGAAACAAGTTAATTAAATGTATGATACAGGTTTTCAACTCCAAGTTTCACCCTTTTCAAATCAAATTATGCTTTTAACAAATCTATACATTAATAACTGGAGCATAATTTTGAACTATACACCATTAGAAAGGTATTTGGTTGTTAATGTGCACAAAGTTAAAATTATTTTAATATTTTGCCACTAAGCCAGGTGAAAATAAATGCAAATTTTTCAATATTAACAATGACAAAATACGCAGTCCCACAGAGCTGAAAAGAGAATACAGTACAAAAACAAAGACAAAAAGCTGCCTGACACTGACTTTATGCTTTCTGTTTTCTTTTGGTTTCATATTTGTCATTGCTTACCAGGGATGATAAATGAGCTTATCTATTTTGTACCAAATACAATCAAAAAAAGTACTAAAACTGTCCAAAAAGTACCAAAATAATTTAATACATTTATGGTCAAATTTTGACCATTGGCCGATTCTAGTCAAAATAATATCTTACACAATTTATATATATATTGTATAACTTTTTGTAAAAATTATCTCTGTGACGAATCAAATTAAAGTTTAATTTGCTTTGAGAAAAGTTTAATTTGATTAAGAAAAAGTTTGATTGACTTGCAAAAATTTCATTTGAGTTGAGAATGTGTTAATATAGACGAATAAAAGATTTATTTGTTTTGGAAAAGGTTTAACGTGGAGTGAAAAACCTGTATCGCAAGGAAATGGAAAATACGAAATACTTTAAGCCAGTCGTCAGCTTTCTGAAAACATAAGCCACTACATGCTGACTATCTCTATATGTCCTTTTTAAAAACCAACAATAATTCTCCCATATATCCAGACAGAATATTAACCGGCATTTGAGACTATAAAATTTTATGGGATACAACATTACTCTCACACTCTCTGTTGAAAATAATAAGCAAATGAAAAAAAAAAAAACGAAAACACTTATGTCACATTTTCAAAACCATAACATAAAAAAAGCCGGTACTATAAGGAATTTACTTTAATGTGAGAGCTTACCCCCAACCCACTACCACACCAACCACACACACATACTCATAGATAATACCTAACCGACATACCAACCGCAATAAACGAAATCACAACTTTAATGCGCTTGTACCGTTAATAACTGCGCTATGCTCTTACTTCCGCTGCTTGTTACTCATACGATACAAAACAGCTGTTAGCTGTCAACACTTGGTTGACATTTGTTCAAACGCACGCTCTCTTGCTTGTGCTCATGAGTAACAGCAGTTACAGTTTGCAAGGCACTGCTAACAACCATGACCATCTGATTTCTTGAGGTAGAAAATTTTAACATTTTATTGATTTTCTCGGCTGAGAGACACAATTTTTCCGGGGTTAAGCGCAGTATAAGGAGCAACAAAAAAGAAAACAGCTGTTTGTTGCGCATCGGCAATTGTGTGCGTGTGTCTGTGTGTTTCGTTCGTTAAATGTAAAGTTCTCGGACGTTCATTTATCACACTGTCTGTGTGTGTGTGTTTGGCTTAAATGTTGGTAGGGAAGGAAGGATTACGACAAAAATGGGCTAAGAAACGTTATATCAGCACAATTGAAACGCAAAAAACCGAAAGACAAAATGTTTAAACGATGAAAAAGTACGAACGAAAAGAAAGCAAGCAATAAAAGCGCAAGGGGGGGCAATGCTTCCTTCAAAGACTTATGATGGCATGGGTTCAGTTTGGGAAAAAAGCCGCATTGGGTTGAAGTGGTAAAGAACAAAGTGGGCTGCTTGCAGTCTTCGATTTTTCATACACGAGTGCTATCGTAATCGTCTGTCGTTGGACTTCGTATTTGATTTTTTTCTTTTTTAGGGAAGTTTTCAATTAGTAGGCCAATTGAAAATTCGATTATTTTCATGCTATATGTGGAAAAACTCACCTTTTTTTTAAGTGTTTTCGACAAAAAACTTCTTTCTGCTATGGATGGAGGACAAAAAAAGCATTAAAATTTCAAGCTTTTTTTTTTTTTGTTTTTGAGTAATAACTTTTTTTTAAATTTGCTAGTAGTATTTTTTTTTTTTTTTTAATTGATTTTTTATTTCAGTTTCTCACTTAAGTTCTAAACACAAAATGGACTTTTTTACACTAAATGGCTTTGGTTTACTTCACTGGCTATTGAATTTTATTTTTGTTTTATTTTAAAAAAATGTCTACTGTTCTTTTTTTATTTATTTTTTAAGCAAAAAGCAGAAATAATTTTAATTTTTTAATTTAAATTTGTAAATTTGCAACAATCACACAAACGCACAGTCTTTTTTTTATTTTATTTAAAGCGCAAAGCAAAACTTTATTTTGGCGAAAATTTTCTAAAGGAATTTTAAGTGTTTTTTCTGAATTCTTTTTTTATTTCTTTTTTTTCTGAATCACTATGAAACCGAAATAAACTTTAGACGGATATTGATTTTTTCCAGCGTGAAAAAAAAAATCGTCAAAAGTCGTATTCTTTTAATTAACAGAGCACACTATTTTAAATAAAGAATGAAAAAACGTTTTTTTTTTTTAAATTTTTTAATAAAATTTTTCTCCTTCTAAACTTTGAAAATTTTTTACCAATTTTTGGCTGAATTTCACAAAAATTTCATAGTGTCTTCATTGAATTTTCCACACTGTTGGCTGGATGGCTGGCTTGGGAGTTTTTTTCTTTCTTTGCACAAAAGTAACTCTCTTTCCTTCACATTTAAGGTTATATCTTTTTGGTATATTAGGTTTGGTTTGGTATGGTGTTTGGCCTGCTATAACCGGCTTTCGTTATATTTTTGCTTCCTTTTAAGCTCACAGTTTGGTTGGTACTGCGCCCTTAGTGCTGGACAAAAAGTTTTAACTAACGATGTAACAATTTGTGCACTATTTGTATTGCGCATGCGGCATTTTAACTTCAAATATGACAGTCATTTCATATGACAGCTGCTGTTCAGCTGTTTAGCATATGACAGTTTGTATCTCTCGTTGTTACTATAGAGAGAAAGAGAGGGAGAGAGAGTAGGGAAGCAACAATATGGTACGATACTGTATGGGGTCATATCGCCTAGCAACAATTAAGTTGTTGATCAAATTATATTTATATGTAATTTTTTTTTTAATCTACAATTTCTTTCAATATAAATGGACAACATCCTACAAATATACTACGAACACTACAAATATTATATTATATTATTATGTGTATACATTTCATGCAGAACAGATTGTAAATAATTCTTTAAGCACTGTATTTTCTGATAAAATATAAAAATATATGTAATATGAATAATTTAATATTACACAATATTTATTCAACAAATACTATAAACCCTATAAAGGCTTAAAATATACAAAAGTTATCATAACGATGATAGTAATAATAAAATCCGGCCAACCAAATTTTTCTTGCCGCAAATGACCGGCAGACCTATTTTAATGGTGCGACAGTGGGTACTTTGGGCAGTTTCTATGCTCGCATACCAAGTAATTTTTAAATTTGACATTAAAACACGTACATTAAAAAAAAAAAAATTTCCGTGATAACAGAGAAATTGTACCCACTGTAGCACCATTAAAATAGGTCAGCCGGTCATTTTCGGCAAGAAAAATTTGGTTGGCCGGATTTTTTCTGAATGGTTATGAAGTTTTTTCTTGTTTTTATATGAAGGCTACCTGACTTATTTTGACTCTTGTGTAATGGAGGAGCAGGTTCAGAGCAATATAAGAGAAAAGTAAATCACAAAATTTTCCAAGCAGTATATGGTTTGGTAGGCCATATGCACCTGCGGTCCGAAAAGTAGTTTTTTTGTAACACGCACATCCGCGCGAAAATGTATGAAAATTTTTTCACCGTCAAAAAAAAAATGCAAATGATGTAGAAAATAGCGGTGATTTGAAATCTGAAAGAATTTTTTAAATCGGTCTTTTTCAGTTTTATTAAGTCCCGATTTATTGAAAAAATTACCAATTTGTACTGAAAAAAAAAAAAGAAAAATTCGGAGGTGCGTTCTTTTAATTACTTGAATCTCGCTTAAAACAAAGTAAACAAACAAAAACTTCATATTCTTAAGCGCAATGATCAAGGCTACAATTTGACATCAAAAACAAAAAGATTGGACCAAAATGAAAAAACTAAATAGCTTTTGAAAAAGCAAAAATTATATTTTTATTGAAGCGACTAACCACATCCGCGCGTAAATATGTGAAAAAATTTTTCACAGTTAAAAAAAAAAATAAAAAAATTTCATATATTTTCGCGCGGATGTGACACATGGCACAATAAATTCGAAAATTTTTATTAATGAGTGTCTTGAAAAGGGTCTTTGCCATTAAAAACTCTTGAAGCTTTTTAAAAGCGTTAAAAGTTTTGTACACTGTAATCAAAACCTAAAAGCATGCAATGAATTTTCGGTACCGGCTAAAGCTTATGAAGTAATAGCAGAAAAAGATTTCTGTTGCTTTTACTAGTATAACTGCAGTAACCATGCGCAATTTATTAAATATATATTGCTCCGTCTCAATAACTGATAACTGGAATCATGGGGAAAATACCTTAGCCATTGGGCCCTGTATTGCATAAGGTTAAATGTAACTGTTTTCTGCTAAAATATTCTTGGGATTAAACTTTAAAAATAGCTCCCAGTCCTCAAAAATTTCAAAATTTGACACAAAACGCGCAGACTTTGAAAAGAACTGTGCCGTAAAAAGTTAATAACTTGAGTTACTAACTTATACGTTGGATGTAACGATATATAAGTCAATAATTCAGCTCAGTCTTGGTTCGATTGCAGTGCAATAAAGTTAAACCGTCATAAATTGATTAAAACAATAAAGGGGGCAGCGTAAAATTCACTTTCACAGCACAATACAACTGTGTTAAACTATTTCGTTAAATTTTTTTTGGAAATAAACAAACATTCCGAAAGTGCAAAAAAAATTTATGAATGCGACAGAACAAATGTTGCACACAAAAACAAATACACAAAATAAAAACACATAACAATACATACACAAACTTACATCGATGGCTGTATGTTTCAGCAAATTATGGCATAAAAAGGATAATTATTTTAAATTACCTACATTCAAAACGCAATAGCAACAACAACAAGGTAACAGCGCCAGTGTTGCTCCTTTGCCAAAACAAGCCAAGTTGCTTTGAGTGGTGCTTTTTTAAAGCATCGTTTGTTGTGTGCCATTTAACTGCCACTGCCACTCACTTTACTGTAGTCTACTTTTTAGGGCTGCATTTTAAAATGTTTCTCTTTTCTTGTATTTGGCTTGCCGCCATTATGACTTTTGTTAATTATTATAATTGCACACATACGTACTTACGTCATACATACGCAAACTCATATACACTTAACACATGTGAACATTCTAACACACACACACGCATGCATTTGCTTAGTACTTATGTTTATGGTACAATTAACAACACCATTCAAAAGTTTATAATTTTTTACTGTTTGTTGTTATTGTTGTTGTTTTTTTTAGTGTTTTGTTGTTGTTGTTTGTTATTTGTTTTTCTAAAATAAAGTAAGAACTTAACTTGACTGGCAGTTTGCCTGCATTTTAATAAATATGTTGTTGAAAGTCCTTGTTTCCTTTCTTATTTGCTTGTGTAGCATAAGGATTTCCTTTGTATGAGTATCGCAGCTGTTTGTGCGGAAGTTTGAATTAAGTTTAGTTTTGTTTTGAGGTTAATAAAAACAATCGCAACTACGCCTATGCGTATACAATGGTTTTTTTTTTTTTGTGCTATGATCAAACAAATGTTAACAATAACCCTTTGTGGTTGATTCAAGAGCATAATTACAATAATAAAACGCTAGTTCAGGTGTGTCTACACACACGGGAAAGCCCGACAGAACCATGGAAACCCTAGTTTTTTTTTATTATTTATTAAAAAATAAGTACAACAAACATGACAAGTTAAAATCTGATCTGAAATGTGGGAAACAATGTTTCAGCATCATATTTTTTATCTAGGCGCTTATCTGTAGATGCTCATATAAAACGAGATGACCCTACGCAAAAAGGGGTGGACAATTCACACTTGAGCGGAATTCACATGGTAGTAGAGAGTGAAATCAGTTCGAGAGAAAAAATAAGGCAGAAGCACCCTCTGATATAGTTTTACAGATATAGTATATTAGTCCATTATAATTGAAATACCTTTATCTTTTGCTACAATCAATCCTATAACGTCACTGTATGTGGTAAACCAAAAGTCACTTGAAAAAGTTCAATGAAGAAGCTTATTCATGAATTGGGAAATATTGAAGAAGAATCGAAGCTCTCTCGATAAATACGATTGATTTTAGTCATAATATGTTCCCCTTAGAGTAACAGGAGAAAACGAATATTTCTTTGCTCAAACATGACTACTATGCTTAATTTAAACATCCAGCCGTATGAGGTATGGTATATCTATAACTTGAAGAATAACCCTTTAAGCCCACACAGTAAGTAAAGTCTGTAATAACATTCCTGGACTTTCGTCTTCCATGACAAACTTTTCGAAAGAGGAAGAAACTACTGATGTGCTTGGATCATAGATACATTGGTATCCAGTGAGTGTGCTAATTTTGTCTTTTTCGAAAAGTACTGACATCAGTACCAGAAGAAAATGCCAAGGCGCCTATTTTCCAGCAGAAAAATTCAAGCATCCAAGACGAAAGATGACAAAAATTAAGGCAGGAAATGGAGTCTTCAAAGGCAGCATTCTAGAATTTCTCATCTTTTGCTTCTCATTTTTTGCCTCTAATATAAGCACTATAATATGAGATGTCTGTTGGAGGGAGGGTACTAAAGTTGTGGGCACTTAAGCCAAAATACCCCAGGACCTAATCATTTGTGCACGGATAACACGTAAAACTTTACAACTTAATAGTATTTGTACTTCATAAGCTGACTTCTGTATTTGTACAACAGATTACAACAGTAATTTTGAACAAATAAATGAAATGAATGAATGAAATCAATTATCCAAATAAATATATTGGGTGTACAACTTAAAAACCGGAATTTGACGGTGGATGTCCGTACTAACAAATATCGTGAAAGCTCGAACTTTATATATATGTCATTTTGAAGGTACATTTGACAGCTATCAAAATCAGTCAACAAAACAATTTTATCTTGTGTGCATCATTATTATTTTTCACGATGAATAACTTCGAAAATTCGAGAAAAAGACAGCATTTGCGGGAGGTTCTGTTAGGTCATTATTTTGCAAAGAAAACTGCTGCGGAAAGTCATAGTTTGCTTGTAGAAGTTTATGGCGACGATGCTTTAGGAAAAACACAGTGTTTTGAATGGTTTAAACGCTTCAAAAGGGCCGATTTTGACATCAAAGACAAAGAACGCCCAGGACAGCCAAAAAGTATGAAGACGAAGAATTAGAGAAGCTACTCGATGAGGATTCGTGTCAAACACAAGACGAGCTTGCCAAATCGTTGGGAGTGACTCAGCAAGCCATTTCAAAACGTTTGAAAGCCGCCGGATACATTCAGAAGCAAGGTAATTGGGTCCCCTATGAGTTGAAGCCGAGAGACGTTGAACGGCGCTTCTGTATGTCTGAAATGCTGCTTGAGCGCCATAAAAACAAATCATTTTTACATCGGATTGTGACTGGGGATGAAAAATGGATCCATTATGACAATCCCAAGCGCAAAAAGACATACGTGAAATCCGGCCAACCAGCCAAATCAACCTCGAAGCCAAATATCCATGGCGCCAAGGTTATACTGTGTATTTGGTGGGATCAGAAAGGGCCGTTATATTATGAGTTGTTGAAATCGGGCCAGACAATCACAGGTGACCTGTACCGAACACAATTAATACGTTTGAAGCGTGCCATCATCGAAAAACGCCCGGAAAATGCGACCAGACACGAAGCAATAATTTTTCATCATGACAACGCTCGGCCACATGTTGCAAGACCCGTGAAAAACTATTTGAAAAATAGTGGATGGGAAGTTTTGGCTCACCCGCCTTATAGTCCGGACCTTGCCCCGTCTGACTTTCACTTATTTCGCTCGATGCAAAACGCCCTCACCGGAATACGCTTCACATCAGAGCAAGGCATACGAAATTGGATAGATTCATTTTTGGCCGCCAAGCCGGCGCAATTTTTTTGGGATGGAATTCATAAATTGCCTGAAAGATGGGGAAATGTTGTAGCTTCCAATGGACAATACTTTGAATAAAAAATATTGTAACATTTTTCCACAATAAAGCATCAAATTTCGCTAAAAAATTCCGGTTTTTAAGTTGTACACCCAATAGTATTATGTATAACGTTCGTGTAAAAGCAAAAGAAATAATGATAGACTTATTGAAACAGATAATGATGACAAATGCCAGATTAGAGAGCTTACTGCAGAATAGAAAAGCCTAGAGTAACAAAAACCTGACATAGACCTGGGAACTAACATAGAAGCGGTATTGCTCAATATAAAAGACGGTGAACAGTTGATTTCGTGCTACGGGCCGGTTATTTGGTCGCTTAGATCATGCGAGACTACATATCTGCAGTTTTTCTTTTAGTTTTTAGTATACTTCAAAGCTGACATAGATAAGCCGCCTATGTTTGCGAAATTGGGAGCCAACATTATGTTATTCGACAAATACCACTTGAAATCCTCGAAATTATTACGAATATTGGTAATTCGGAATGAAAAATTTAAGTCAGAGTAACAAACAATATTGAACAGAAATAATTTTTAAGAAAAAATTCTAGGAATGGTATCTTTGATTGAACCGATAAAATATTTGGTCGCGCTTTGTTTGGTTACAAGCTGGAATATGGTTGTAACTTTCTGCACCATATATCCGCAAATTCATTTTATACTGCACGAACCTTTGTAGCGTAGCTCTCAGTTGCTTTTATTTGTTTCTGTATTTCGATAGGTTTAATGCTTTTAAGTTGGCGGTGCCACGCCCTCAAAGGGAAAACACATTGCCATGGCTAAGAATGGATCTAAAATAAGAGTATTAAAAATGTTTTGTTTTGAGTGTTCGGTAGCGTGGTCTTAAAAAGATAATGTACTATTAATCCTTAATTGTTGCACCAATTAAATGAAATTCAATACGGAAATAGACCCAAAACTAAGGAAAGATAGTAAGAAGTTGGCGGTGACAAGCCTCTAAGTGGTGTGAGAACGCACGTCGGGTGCTCGTTTACATCCACAACATAATATATTTTTTGATACGCAATAAACTTCTAATGCTATTGTTAATATACTTACATAATTAATTTACTTTGAATATGTATTAGTGTAGTTGACATGCTATGAAATAGTTGGTAGACAGTTTAGTTGTTAAAATAAGATAGATCTGGCAAACGCTTGCCAGTCAACAGCTATCAGCTGTTTCCGAAACAGCGTCGCTGTTTCCAATTCTATTGGCAACGCTAGAACATGTAATATAAGACTGAATATCGTTTTGAAAGAATAATTTTAGCACCATACTTAAAAGCAACGCCCACTCTCATTTTCTCAACCAACTTTCAAGTGAAAATACCTGAAAAAAGTGGTTGGACTCCGATTCTGAATTCCAAGGGAATATATACTGATGGCTCAATATTGGAGTCTGGCTCTGGGGCTGGGGTTTATTCTAAGGATTTGCATAGCAGCGAATCTTTTGCTCTACCTCGCTACTGCAGTGTATTTTAAGCGGAAATTCTAGCTGTCTGGAAAGCATGCCAAATTATTAAACCAAAAATTTATGATCGTAATGACACTTTTGTCATTTACGTTGATAGTCAGGCGGCTATTAAGGCTCTTAGTTCCAACACCACTAAGTCTAGCTTAGTCTTAGATTGCAGGCAAGCCCTATGTGAAGTAGGGCTCCTATGTAATATTACAATATGTTGGGTTCCTGGACACAGCAATTTCATTGGTAATGAGAATGCTGACGAACTTGCTAGGAAAGGGTCTTCAACTGATACAATTTCCGAGACCTATATTATGAAACCACTTGCATTAATTAGAGCCAATATTGACTCAAAATGTATTTTATGGACTAATTTTAGATGGTCTAATTTAACAACATGTTCTACGTCAAGGGCGATATTACCTCTTTATGACGCAAATAGAACACAAAAAATTATCTCATTAGACAGGCAAACCCTCAGAACCTTAATTGTTGTCATTACAGGGGACTACTTTGTAGGTAGGCACTCCTCACGGTTGGGGCTTACCGACGTAGGTGATCTTTGTAGAAGCTGTAGTGATCCTGATGTTGAAGGGTCCATTTTTCATTTCCTTTGTGAATGCCCAGCGTTGGCTAACCGACGCACTATGGTTTTTTTTGGACTAAAAAGTGCACACAAAAATAATTCACTACAAGAACCCTTTTTTTTAAAAAAATCAAATGCAGAATTAAAGGCTATACATTTCGCTATCTGAAAAGATGCCCGCTTTTTCTAGCATCTGATCCACAAATTAGGGACAGAGGTCGAAATCTCATGAATTTTGAAAAAAAAACAGTTTTTCTGTTTAAAAATGTTCGTCGCATTAAACGCAGGAGTGATATATGAATAAATTTACATGCAATCAATGAAATCAAGCAAGAAAAAATTAATTTAATATAATAATGGGCGGTGCCACGCCCCAAAAACAAATTCCTGATATCTCCGAAACTGTTAGACGCAGATAGATAAGACTCGGTATGTTTGTAATAAGCACAGAGAGAAATAATATTTATTAGAAAAGTGGGCGGTGCCACGCCCCAAAAATGTAAAACACGTAGATGAAATTCGGTTTAAATACAAAAATACTCAAGATAAATAATGTCTGCTGAAAAAATATGTGAAGCCACGCCCACAGGCAGAGCTACATGAATGAACTTGTTTCCTGTAGAACAGAGTTTCAATTAATAAGGATATGTTCATTGTTGGGTGTGGTACCGCCCTTTTTTTCAGCAAATGTTATTTGGCTCACTACTCTTTATATATATACCGAAATTCATTGCTGTAGCTCAAATAGTTTCGGAGATATGATTAGTTTTATATTTGTAGGGCGTGGCACCGCCCACTTTTTTAGTGGATATTATTTCACTCTGTAACTGTTACAAATATACCGAATCTTATCTATCTGCGTCTAATAGTTTCGGAGATATGACGAATATGACGAATTTGCTTTTGGGGCGTGGCACCGCCATTTTCACTTTGAGTTGATTTCATCTTAATAGATTTGATTGAATGCACATAAATTTATTCATATATCACTCCTGCGTTTAATGCGACTAACATTTTTAAACAGAAAAACCGTTTTTTTCAAAATTTATGAGATTTCGAACTCTGTCCCTAATTTGTGGATCAAATGCTAGAAAAAGCGGGCATCTTTTCAGATAGCTCAATGTATAGCCTTTAATTCTGCATTTGATTTTTTTTAAAAAAAAGGGTCCTTGTAGTGAATTATTTTTGTGTGCACTTTTTAGTCCAAAAAAAAACCATAGTGCGACGTTATAAGGTGTTCGAAATTCATTTTTTCGACTCTCTTGAAGATATCGCTCAGAAGAGTCCGAAATCCATTTTGGAGTTTATAAAAATTTCTAAATGGTTGACAACGAACTTATATATCGGATATACAATGGGCCCAATCGCAGCCTAAGTTATGATAGCAACTGCTATCTCCCGCGCTAACCTAACCTTAAGGCAACGCCGGGAATGGTAAGTTAGGCGGAAAGAAGTAGCTTGGCGGTTATAGGGCGACGCCATTTTTTATGATGTACACGTTTGTTAACCTTATATGAGGAGGAAAGTTGGCGGAGTCACATTTTCCTCCTTCAAAACATTTCTTCGCGTGAAATTCCTACTGTAAAAGATATTTAATGGCTATATTTTTTTTTTTTTTTTTTTTTTTTGTTTATCATATTTTGGCTATTATTAAGTAAAGAATGAATTAATCATTGGAATTAAGTTATTTTTAATGAGAGATAAGCATAGTTTTGGGTAAAATTCCCACCACACCAACAAAAAGAACGCAAATGGCCACATTGCGCAACAGCTGTTTTTGACACGCAGCTCTCACTCAATTGGATAGATGCCATAGAAACATAACATAAATTAAGACACACCGCAGTGAATTGAGACTGCCCTTACGTGGCCGGCGACCAGCACACAACAGCAGCAAGGGAAAAGGCGTAGTAAGCAGCTACCACGAAGGAAACAAGGGAAAGCAGTGTAGTTGCAGTCGTTGTAGTAGGAATTGGTACATTAAAAACCGTCACGCTCAACAAAAGTAGCCCAATGATGAATCAGTTACCTGTGATAATCGCAAGAGTGAGGGGCCACACAAACGAATAACCCATTACTCAGTTTGCAGTAAGTATACTCTCTTTCTCAGAGGTGAAGTAGACATACGTTAGAAAACGCACAGTTCATTTGCGAGAGAACACATTCTGTCTCTGACGTAGATCATTTCATTATAGGCAGTGCTACTGCTACATGACAATAAACCAGCGTTGCCAGGGCTTTTTTGAGAAAGTTACATTTTGGCTGCTAAAAAGATACATTTTTTGATAAAAAGTTACATTTTGATTAATAAATCAAAAAAATAAATTTTTTCTAAATAAATGGAATAATTTACAATTGCATATCCATAGGGGAGAAGGGGAGGTTTCGACACCCTAACAAGAAAGTCCTTATATCTTCTAAATGCAATTGTGCATGTTATTTTGAATACACATAGACTATGCACGAATATGTGTGCTTCTTTTGTAAATTACCAAAAATTCGATATGTTCGCTATTTTCGGAACTGTGACCAAAAAACCATAGTTAAAATAAATGACGAAACCTCCCACTTTTGGGGAGGCTTCGTCAGTCAAATAAATTCTTGATTCCCTTGATTTTTTGGAGCCTTCAACCTGTTGAATGTAGATGTTAAAAAGACGAATTCCTTCCGGTGATACAATGGGAGAACAAAAATCAGGGATGTCGTCTTAAATTGGGGCCATATCCAGCAAATCATTCAGATCAGGAAGGTCAGAGCATTGAACGAGTCCAAGACATGATTCAGGCTGATTCTATATCCATCTGTACATCGGCATTAGTACCGAACTCCATATCTTGTGAAAAACCAGATTCAAGGAAAATAATTGAATCATATGTATAAATTTCAGTTGTCGAATCCTCCCATTTACACTTGACGAATCCTCCCTTATGCACTTGTTTTGAAATTTCCAAAATTTTTGTATTACACGCGGGAGTAAGTGTGAATAGAAATCGCAAAATTTGGCACTGACGAAACCTCCCATGTGTCGAAACCTCCCCCTTCTACCCTACATGTCTTTTGTAATACAAGAAATATCAATAAAATAATACTACGTTCCTACCGCAAATTTTAAGAGGTGATTTACGGCTCTTTCGAGATTTAGTTTATGAAGTGATCTACGATACAGAAATTAAATATATTTCTGCCGTGATTTATTTCAAATCTGCGTATAAATCTCATCCGGGCTACAAATTTTTGTGATTTTCGACGAAATGGCAACCATTTACTTGGACAATTGGCATTAAATGTAATTAAAAACAAAGCAAATCGAAGATAAGTATTAAGAAGAAAAGGAAAACCAACATTCATACGTATCAATGTATGAACAATAATCAATCTTTTTCGGTCGGTGGAAACGGATAGGATTTAACGACTAGATTTATATATCACGTCACAGCTAAATTTCCGGCGAAAACTTAGAATGAAGCTCACACGATTCGGTGCCTGGTACAAGGTATAAATGGCCAAAAGCTAAGGGAGATCGTAATCACTACCACATTATGTTTTACTAATGTTTTTTTATTGTATAGCTAATGCCAGTGCCATACCGAAATTTCGTTTTTTCAGTGCAACAAAATTTTAAGGAAAAAAACGTTAATATAAATTGAGTAATTGAAAAACCTAAAAAGTTACGAAAAATGGTCAAAATACAAATTTTACTTACAAGTTACGTGAGAGGCCAAAAAGTTACGCAAAATGTATAAAATGTAACCAACTGGCAACGCTGCAATAAACCACAGCTGCTGGCAGAGAGAACAACGCTTAAGAGCAGAGAGTGGTGGGTTGAAGTGATGTTTTCGTATTTTCAAGTATTTTAAGTAAAGAGAAAACCAAAGACAAATAAAAATTAAACAAAAAATTAAAGCTTCATTATCATGAAGAAACCACGCTATAATGGCTAATTTCGAAATGGAGATAAGCTGACCCTTAGGAAGGGGGGAGAAAATACTCTGACATGGTTACTAATTAGAGTTGGTTTTCTTACGCGTACAGTTTATTAAACTTATTATGAACGAATGAAAATTTCTAAGCCAAATTCCGTTTACAATTTGTCTACAGAACCGGTTGCAAGTTGAACAATGACCTAAAACATATTCAAAAAAATTTGGGCAAATATTAAAAAAATTATCACTTTTGGACCGTATATTTAGATCATTAATTTTTATAGTACATATTTTGCGCTCTAATGCTGAGATAGTACATTGTGCGTCGAAATAACAAAAAATTTTCAATATTTTTTGTCAGATAATCTAAATGGTCCATATCATAAAATGTTTTTTATGCTTTGAAATCGTGCATTGTGGTAAAAATTCATTTTGCAGTAAAATCCGTTGTCCTTATGGTTTTTACAAAAAGTTGAAAATCTTTTGCTTTGTACAATTCACATTGAATGTGAACTTTTTCTTTCGTTTTTTTTTTGTAGTTTTGGCAGCAAAATGTATTCCCACACAAAAGAATTGCCTTCAAACGTTTGAACATTACAAGGAGCAGAGATTGTGCTCTTCCAAGGATTTATTGAGGTAGCATTTTATTGTGAAAAAATTTTTTTTTTTTTTCATTCATGAGACTAAAATATCATAATTTACTAAAAATTCAGCACAATTTATAACATTTTTATTTTAATGTAATAAATTCATTCTTTGTTACAAAAAAAAGTTCAGAAAAATATAAAAAAAGAAAGTACCTAAGGTGTGCAAATAGAAAACTGCTGGCAGCGTGCTCAAGCTGTTACAGTCATGGTGTCACTTGCAATATACGCCAAGGAACAAGGACTCAACTCCTTTTTAATTACACTGTAACGCAGCTGACGAAAGCGCTCTCTTGTTGGCAATGAATTTAAAGGAAGATGATGTGACATTTTGTTTTAATTAATGTTGTTGTTGTTTTTGCTGTTACGGTACAGCACTTAGTACAACATTTTGTTGTTGTTCCAACTGCTGTCAATGTTATTATTAAAATATTAAAAGAAAAGTTGTTGCCTGAGCTAAGGATATTACTTGCCTGTTGGCATAAGCATTTAAAACAACTGATTTGAAATTTTAATGAACTTTGACTAAGAAGTTAAACATAATTTTAGGCGCTTAAAACTAATGAGATTTCGGTAGATGGTGTGGCATTAAAACAGTTTAAATAAAAAGAATTATTGCATCAATTACACAATAAAAAATTAAAGTTTACTTTTGTGGCTTTTGATTCTCTTTAGTATTAATTTTTAACTGTTTTGGTATTAAATTCCAAATTTTTTACAAAAAAGTTTGAAATTTATTCCAAAAAAGTCTGAAATTAATACCTTTTTTGTCATTGTTCTACATAAATACTTTTTTGGTATTAAAATTAAACTTAATCTTTACTGTTTAGTTGGGGCCTTAATTTATATTTTCTTTTTTAAGTGCTATATCTCTGCACTTCAAGCAGCTATCGTTATGACGCCTCTTCAGTTCATCTTGATCTAGGTGACCTTCCATTGGAAAATGTACCTTATCTTCACTCACAAAACTTAGCAGTACAGAGATAGGGTAAATTTTACCGGTTTTCAGTATGATGGAATTCAGTGGTTCGACATGTACTGAACATTTTACTACTGTAAAAATTGATAATTGACAAACTTTGATCTTTGAGCTACTTCCGAGCTAATTTTGAGTTAAAAGCATTTTCCGGAAAATTCCCAAACTTTCCCGTAAAATCTCAAAAACATTTTTTATGGCAAACTTTTTTTTTCAGCCAGACGAATCCGCGGGAAGTGTAAGCGATGAAACCAGCTCATCAAAAACGAAAAGTGTTTTCCGGAAAAACCCCAAACTTTCCCGAAAAATCCCAAAAAACCTTTTTTTATTTCGTAAATAGGGATTAAGTCCGAATAATTCGCGGACGTAATGGGGATTATGTCCGTGGAAATTATGCCATGTCACCGCCATAAAAAAAAAGTTTTTTGGGATTTTCCGAGAAAGTTTGGCGTTTTCCGGAAAACACTTTTCGTTTTTGATGAGCTCGAAACTAGCTCGAAATTCGTGTGTCAAATGATATGATCGGCAAATATTCTCATGTGTTCGTCTAGCTGAAAAAATAAAAAAGTTTATTGGGATTTTCCGGGGAAATTAAAGGTTTTCCGGAAAACACTTCACTCAAGGTCAGCTCGAAACTAGCTCGAAATTTCTGCGTTAATAGATTTTTTGCTTACTCTTCCCGCGTATTCGTCTGGCTGAAAAAAAAAATAAAGTTTGCCATAAAAAAAGTTTTTTGGGATTTTCCGAAAAATAGGGAGTTTTCCGGAAAATGCTTTTAGCTCAAAATTAGCTCGAAATTCCTGCGTTTAAAGATTTCATCGTTAACTCTTCCCGCGGATTCGTCTAGCTGAAAAAATAAAGTAAGCCATACAGAACATTTTTTCCGCTTTTCCGGAAAATGCAAAATTTTCCAGACAGCTCGAAATTACTGTTGAAAAGCTCGAAAATAGCTCGAAATTCTCAACCAAAAAGCATCGAAATTCGTCACACCTGTATGGCTCACCTTATGCACCCCTTTTTATCAACTTTAAAAATTTAGTTTATTATTTTCATAAACGGTTTGATGTTTTTGTGAAAAATTTGGTTATCTTTATATTAATAAGCAAGACTAAATTTTGTCCCACCTTTTTTAGTATGTTAGAAACTAAGTACGACTTTGAATTATAGGGGAGATGTGTGTACCTTGGTCCGCTTTTCAGTTTTTTCAGTGTGCTGGATTTTCCAAAAAAGTTTCTTTAGTTTTTTGATTAAGTTATATTTCTACAATGCTTGCAGCATCAAATGACGTGACAATGATGTTTCTATATCTTACCATTGGGTAGAAATATTAATTTTTCCGTTGCAATCTCAAACAGTCCAAGGTACACCATGCAAGTGTACCTTGGACTATTAAAAATAAAAGAGAATACATTGTATTTTGGTAATAAATTATGAAAGAACCATTTATTATGTAATCAGAAGTAACATTTTTTTCAATAAAAAAAAAATTAATCATAAACAAAAATTATAACACAAAAAAGTGCATTTAGTAAAAAACAATTAATTAAACAAAAACGGTTGCAAATAAATACATTAATCGCGTAAATAATAATAATAATATAATATTGAGAGGCGATTATGGTTTCCTGGTTGCCCGTCGAAAAAGGCTCGCTGGTCAATAAGCATAGGTCCAAGGTACACACAGACAGCATGTTTTAAAAACTGTCAACACCCATAACACATGTTAATGAAAATACATCTAAAACACACTAAAAGCTTAAAACAATAACTAATTTTCCTTCCTGATGTTGTAAAACTGAAATATTTCAAGTAAGTTCCTCACAAAACGTTTCGTAGCTTACTCCAAAAACAAATTTTTACACACAAAAAACACTTTTTCCGTCGCTTTTTATACACGCGTACAGCTTGACGGTCTGAAGTCTATTTATATGAGTCACCGGTATGAGTGGAAAATTTCATAGAAGAACATTATCGTACACGTGCAACTGTTGAGTGGCAACCGGCACTCGAACCGAGGTACACTCGGACCAAGGTACACACATCTCCCCTACACCATTAGAAAGGTATTTGTTTGTTAATGTGCATAAAGTTAAAAATTACTAAAACTGTTCAAAAAGTACCAAAATTACTTAATACATTTGTTGTCTTATTTTAACCATTGCGCGATTCTAGTAAGCATTAATACGAGGTAGGATGATTCATTTATCTTAGGAAAACGAGATTGTTGTTTATTTTTGCGGTGAAAAGTAAGATGTTTCGCCCTGTTTTTGATAAAACCTAAGGTGTTTCATTTCACATAACAAAAAGTAGGATTTTTCGAGGTTTTATGTCGAAAAGTATGACATTCCAAATTTTATGACAAAAAGTAAGATATTTTACCATTTCTTGAAGAAAACAGCACATTTCGATGCCTCTGACGAAAAGAAGGATTCACTCGTTTGTATTTAATCAGAATGAATTATAAAAAATTTAACACATCCTATTTTTTGCCAGAGGCATCGAGAAATATCCCACTTTTCGAGTAATTGTTAAAAGTAATACTTTTCGTCAATTTTTATTATGTCCCAGATTTCATAAGAGAAATAAATCATACAACTTTTCGTTTGGGGTATTGAGATATTGCACAAACTTTCTGAAGGGCGAGGCATCACCCACAAAATAATAAAAGAACCAAAGAAGTAATATATGTATCTAAACTTTAATATTAGGGTTAAACGTATATAGTGATTAGAAAAATTAGTTTTGATCTTGAGTTTTGGTAATTTTTCGACCCGAAGATGTTGATATAATTTCAAGACCAAGACTTAATGACCAAGACTGATAAAATATAATTCATACGACTTGCTGTACTTGTATAAATAGGAAATAGTTTTGAAATGACTATAACTTTTAAAAAAATTATGATAAATTATTAATTTTTGTACCATTTCAACGTATTTTGCACAAGAACTTTTATTTGTGTAATTTGTCAAATATCCATGCAACTAATTTTTGTGCTAGAATATCTCAAAAACCAGCGTTAAGAATAAAAATAATAAGCTCAATGAATTTAGCTTACTTAAATTGTGTTTACAAAAAATCAAGAAAAAAAAACCCACAAAAAATTTTAATTATTTTTTTTTTTTTAAGTTGACTGAAAATTTTCAAAAATATTATGCCATTGCCTATCTAAAGAAGCCAAATTACAACATTTAATTTGCCAAATACGACTATAAAAACTTTCAAGGCTATATACCTCAGTTGGGTGTATTCACAATCAATAATGGATTTTACGATTCAACTCACATTTTCCGCCCCGTGAATTTCATATGCAAACCTACGAAAAATATTATGGTATTACCGCTAGTTAATAAATAAATTTCCTGTTACCAGCTCAACAAACTGTAGTTGTACAGAAGTCGTGTTTGCCATAAAATTTATTACTACATTAGTACATACATTCCTACATATAACTACCCCATTCAATTTGTAAATTATTACCATAACAACGACAAAGTCAACCATAAAAATATAAAATAAATAAACAATTGCCAACAAATATTAAATACAATAAATTTGGACATTTTTTTCATACTCCATGTGCCGCTGGCAGTCTTCAAGAGTGAAATGACTTAATTAGATTTTTCTACAATATATTGTATAGTATATACGAAAGGAAAGTTCTTCATCTGGGAAGGAAAGATTGTCAATGCGTTGTCATTTTATTGCCTCCACTGTAATTATGTAATTCGGCTTTCTTTTGTTGGATATAATTGCATTCATTGGAATTTTTTTCGCAAGCTTCTTAACTATGAATTTTTTTTTTTTTTTTTTTGTTTCTAGGATCAATGTTTCTTCTCTTTGTGTCTGTTTTTGTCTAAAATGTTTTCCTCATTTCTGTTCTTCGATGAACTCTTGCCTTGTCTTTAGTTTTTTCTCTACTTCCTCAGTTTCATGCTTATCAGCGTTGTCCTTTTTCGGTCCTTGAAAAGTTTGCAGAATTTTTGCACATTAATTCTCTTCTTTTTATTCTTCTTTTTTTCGTTTGAACCTCATTTAAGCGGCTGTGTAATTTCTTGAATTTTTTTGTTTCTAACTTGTGGTATTATGTAGAAAGTTATAGAAATTTTCTGTTGAGATTTTAAGCTAAAAGTTTCGAATTAAATTTTGCAAATGAACTGTGCGCCTGAAAGTATGCAAGCTGTTTTTTTTTTTGCCATATACATACCTAAGGAAGTAAGTTTGATGGGTAAAAAAGTTTCATAATAGAATGATATTCTCTGTAGCAGCGTAGATAACTCAAGATCTTAATTTTTTAAGGTTTTCATAATGTTACAAAGTTATGAGCAAATCTAGACCATAGCTATCTTGATCTTGGACATTTAGTCATACAGCCCTGTTCCGTAATCCGCGTGGTTTCAATTACTTTTCATTTAGAAGGCTTTTTGATGAAAATGGTGATAATACTTTTTATCGTATGACTCAACATTTTCATCAAAAAGCCTCCTCAATAAAAAGTAATTAAAACCACACAGATTACGGAACAGGCCTGTTAGACTTGATTTTGATATAAAGTCTTGATCTTGGTCATTTGTTCAATGCTTTCAATGTCAATGTCAGAAGAAAAAGCTCCCGATACAAGCACAGTGCTATGAAAACTTGACTATGCACAAAGTGACGTAACATTTAATGAGGATAATTTATTTAAATTAAATCTCTGGCATTGGCACCATAATATTTCGATTTGGGTGAATCTCCAAAAAATGTACCAAAAGATGACTTATTTTGTCCCACCTTTTTTTTCCAATGAATGAACATAAACTTTTAGATTTGCCATATGTTTTTTTTAGATTTTGCTTAAGCAATATATTTAAAAAATTAAAATAAAATTTTAGTCCTAAACTTTTAAAATTTCCAACAGAAATTTTTAGGGTTGTCACATGGTTTTGCACAATTTTAGAAAAGTCTATCAATTTAGTCAAAAAACAAAAGAATTAAATAAGATTTTCGAGAATAACCAGGTGGCAACCCTGAAAATTTATGATGAATTTTTGAAAAGTTTGTTAAAGTTATTAAAGACTGAATTTTAGCGTTTATTTTTTAAATAAATGCTTTAAGCAAAACTAATTAAAAAAAACTGGGTGGCAACACCGAAAGTTTTGTACAATTTTAAAAATTAATTTTATCTAATCGTTTCTGAAACCAAAAAATCAAATTTAGTCAAAAAAGTAAGTATTTTTTCGAAAATATCCAGGCGGCAACCCTAAGCATTTATGTCGAAGCATCGAAATGTTTATGGACAGCCTCCATTCATAACAAGAAAGGGTGTAACCTTTGGCCTAGCCAAACATTAAATACCCTACACTTCAGTATTTTGAAATTTTGCATATATGGGAGGTGCCACGCCCTCTTATCCAAGTTCACCCAGTTTTTGCTCAGAGATTGCATTTATATCATTTAGTGTCTGAGTGAAATTTGGTTGGATTATCTCACAAAACGTTTTCAGTATAACGTTTTGAAGCCTTTTCTTATATGGGAGGTGCCACGATCTCTTGTCCGAGTTTGTCCAGTTTTTTCTCAGAGCTTGCGCTTACAATTCGTAGCATTTGTGTGTATTTTGGTTGCATCGTCGTGAAAAATACTTCTTGAGTTGCATTTTGAATATATTTTTTGTATGGCTGGCAGGCGTGTCCGTTTACCGATTTTCTCATTTTCAATTTTTTTTCACAAACATTTTTCACACTTAAAAATGCCTTTGAATTGTTTTTAAAAAAACCCCCTTAAATTTTTTTTAGAAGTACTTTAAATTAAAGCATAATTTATAAGCCTTAAAATGATGTATGACTCAAGATGGGATTCAGACGCTAAATGGGAGTTATTAGCCTTTGAAGGCCAGCGGAAAGCAAAAATCTTTTTTACTCAAGGGGAGAGCATCTTACGAAAAAAGTGTACTAGGCATAAAAAGCTTAGAATCATCAAGGAAATAAGTGTGAAATTTATTTGGGAATTTTTTGGAAAGTTAAAAAAAAATTTTTTTTTTTTGAGTAATTTTTGAAAAATTAAAAAAAAAAGTTTCCAAAAAAAATCACACGTATTGCTTGGATGATTCTAAGCATTATTTGCCTAGTACACTTTTTTTGTAAGATGCTTTCCTCTTGAGTAAAAAAAGATTTTTGTCTTCCGCGGGCCTTCAAAAGCCAATAACTCCCATTTAGCGTCCGAATCCCATCTTGAGTTATACAATATTATAAAGCTTATAACTTATGCTTTAGTTTATAGTACTTTTAAAAAAAAATCTAAGGGAGGTTTTTTCAAAAAAAATTCAAAAGTATTTTTAAGTGTAAAAAATATTGGTGAAAAAAAATTTTTTTTCACCAAGAAATATCTTGTTATAAGAACACTTCAAAATGAATGGGACCAGTAACTTGAATACACACCCTTTTCATGAAAATGACTAAAAACGCCAACTTCAACACCTTGTATTTTAACAACAAATGGAACTAGGACCAAATCCTCTCGGATTGTTGTTCTTGCACACTGGCTCTACCATATTGCCAAATTTGAGCGAAATCGGAGCTGTTGAGCTGGTACACTTGGCGTGGATTGCTTCATATATACTTTTTTATATCTGCCACGCCTCCTTCTCTGCGTTACAAATACAAGGACAAAATGAATGTGTGTAGAGTATAAAAACAGAGCGGAGATAGTCTAAAATTAGGGACCAACTTTTATGTATGTCAATTCAATATAAGAAGAAGAGTTACCACAGAAAAACAGCAACTAAAATATATATTCAAGCTCTGACGTATTTTTTTAGAAAACTACGTAATATGCGAAACGGGCAAATTAAGTGCATTAAGAAGTGATAGGCGAAGCAGGGAGAATGACTTTTTAACACTTTGTGTTATAATTTCATAATAAAATATTTAGAACCATTTTTTGACATTGAATGGTTTATTTTTTGGATAATAACCCATATATATGTAGAATTCTAGTCTATAGATTTTAAAGCATGGTAATAGAGAAAAACCTAAAGCACATTGAAAGACTGGCGCCTTATGGAAATTGATGGTGATACAGTTGTTTGGGATGAACAAGTTTAAGAGGGGCATTGTGAAGCAAAACAAGATAATGTTGCGTAAATTCTAATATAAAGATTTACAACAATGCGTCTACTGAAAATGTACTAAGCTGTATAATTTGTTAAGTCAATCTAACGTGCTTCAAGTATGATTATAAGTATTTTACTGATATACAGCCTAAACTACATTTCTCAGAAGTTTTTTTTTCTATTTCTTGCAACCTTGCAGTTTTACACATCACACATAATGCCAACTCAGCAAAGGGTCAGACATTACCATTTGACTGAGTCAGCACACTTTCAAAGTTAACAGGGTGCATCATATCACATCATAATAATTATGTTAATTGAATTTTACGGTCTGTCAAATTTGACGATTATCTAATTGAAATATGTATGTACACATATCGGTATATGGATATGCACATGAGAGGTTAACACAAAAACATATCTACAAATATACACACATACACATACATACACACTTATCGTAACATTGGCACTTGAGTTGTGCAAATCTTTTGTAATCCCATCAAATGTGCACTTCTCATTCAGAATCAACAAAAAAAAACGTTGGGGATTATATGAATAGCAACAAAAACAACAACTACAGCAGCAGGGAAATATTACAAAAATAGAAAAACCAATGGAAATATCATAATTTTGACAAAAACCATCCATTGGAAGGTTGAAAAGTTGAAAAGAGTTGTGCAAATAACAAAATTGTTGAAACTCATCGAATCGCAAAATTTTTGCCACACAAAGCTATGCAAATTTAATTAAATATAGATGTATGTGTGCTTAGAGTGTGTGTGTGTATAAGCACCAGATTTTGTCTGCATATATTTTAAGCCTGTATTAGTGATATTATTGCCTGACATGTGATACTTTTGTAGTGGTTATGATTTGCATTCGTGAAAATCCTTTCAACAATTCTCCTCAAACAATGAATGAATGACGTCGTGTAAATTGAACGATTTGGATTTATTGACTTAATGTGTTCAAAGGACAATTGTTGGACAATTTAATGCCGATTTCCTTAATAGATAATAAGAGCTTAGTTGTTGAGGAAATCGAATCAATTGAAAGGATAAATTATGCATTATGTATTGTGTACAACAAGGGTGCCAGCTTTTCAAAATCACTGAGCCAAGCGCCATCAGCGTAAAATTCTGGCTCGTCAACAACAAATACAATATTTTAATATTTTTCAAACTTCTCCGAGCTACAACAACCATGAAAAATTGTTTTTGTGGTTTTTATTTTTCATACATACAGGAATCGAACTCAAAATTCATGCGTAGAAGTGGAACAGCAGTCGTTGCTACTCTATGTTGGTTTTGTAGACCAAAAAAACAGTTTTTCATGGGTGTTGTACTTCCAAGAAGGTTGGAAACAAATTTAAATATTGTTTTAAATTGTTGCCCGCCAAACATCTGTCTTCAAATTGGTGATTTGCTCTTCAATATTTGCTTTCAAGACTTGTGAAGATTGTGATCACTGTCAATTGTCAAAGCACAATATCATTGGAAGTCATTTCCAAACAATATGGCTCATTCGCATTATGACATAACTTATGTTTCACTTTATAGATTTTTTGAGCATTTACATAAATACGAAATTTTTTAATTTGTTCTAAAATGTGTATGCTGAGTCCCTTAAAATATCTAAAAAACTACAAAGTTGCGAAAGCTGTTTATGTGTTAAGAGTACCAAAGGAGTGCACAGCTCAATCTGTTTCCTAATCCTCTCTCAAAGACAAAGAACGAAGAATATTTACCAAGGACTAGCTCATAGAAGTACAGGTAAAAATTCCATGAGAAGTCACTTATCACTATGATGGACCAATAGGAACTACGGAAGTATAATGGCTTTGTTAAACGCATTTAAAGAACGGTCAAAAATCCTGTTTGAACAAACCTGGATGGTTGGAGTAATTCAAATGATTTGACTAATTAGATTGAATTAGATGGGCTTATTTATATGTTTCGGCTCTTCGAGTGGCTTCAATCATTGAAATGGTGGGCCTGATTCAAGTGACTCAGGTTATTTCGATAGTTCAAATTATTTGGAAGCTTTAAGAAACGAAATAAATTGAATGGTCCCAATAATTAAATTTGAGTAGTTAGAATGGTTCGACTTATTCAAATGGTTCAACTGGTTTGGATGGTTTAACTAATTCAAATGGTTTGAATGGTTCGATTAACTCAAACGGTTTGATTGATTCGAATGGTTCGACTGATTCAAATTGTTGGACTGCTTCGATGCTTCGACTGTTTCAGATGGTTTGACTTATTCGAAAAGTTCAACTGGTTTGGATGTTTTAAGTGGTTCAGATGGTTCGACTAATCCGAATGGTTTGAATGGATCGATTAACTCGAAAGGTTTGACTGATTTGAATGGTTCGACTGATTTAAATTGATGGACTGATTCAATTGGTTTGAATTATTTTAATTGTTCAACCAATTCGAACGGTTTGACTTATTCGAATGAGTCAACTGGTTTTGATGGTTCGACTAATTCGAATTATTTACATGGTTCGATTAAGTCGACTAATTCAAATGATTTTAATGGTACGATTAACTCGGACGGTTTGACTGATTCGAATGGTTCGACTGATTCAAATTGTTGGACTAGTTGGATGGTTCGACTGTTTTGGATGATTTGACTTATTCGAATAGTTCAATTGATTTGGATGGTTCAACTTATTTGAATGGTTTGAATACTTCGATTGACTCAAACGGTTTGACTGATTCAAATGGTTTGACTGATTCAAGTTGGTGGATTTGTTCGACTGTTTCGGATAGTTCGACTAATTCGAATGGTTTTAACAGTTCAACTAACTAGAACGATTTGACTAATTCAGAAGGTTCGACTGATTCAAATTGTGGGACTGGTTCGATGATTCGACCGTTTCGGATTGTTTGACTTATACGAATAGTTCAACTTAATTGGATGCTTCGACTAATTCGATTAACTTGACCGGTTTGACTGATTCGAATGGTTCGACAGATTCAAACTGTTGGACTGGTTCGATGATTCGACCGTTTCGGATGGTTTGACTTATACGAATAGTTCAACTAGCTTGGATGCTTCTACCGATTCGAATGATTTTAATGGTTCGATTAACACGAACGGTTTGACAGATTCAAATGATTTGAATGATTCAACTAACTTGTTCAAGTAGTTCAGTTGACAGACTTTTGTCTACAGACTGTGTGGTGTCATAAAACAGACAATATTTACTTTACTTCCCCTTTTGATATCATCGATTGAAATTTCTACTCAGTTACATTGAATAAAAGAATTACGAGGGCTTCAAAATCAATAAAGTCGTACATAACAAAAAGTAACCAGATTCCTTAAGTAGTTTGTTTATTCTACTAGAAAATTGCAGCTGATGATCGCATCTCGACGATTCGAACAAATTCAACTGGTAATAGCTTATTACTTTAGACTTTGTTATTTTGGCTGCGTTCATTTCAGTTCGTGAATCTGATTTTCCTGTATCAGCCACAGTTGTCTTCCAAGAATCTTGAAAGCTTGGTTGCCGACAATTATCTCCTATGTCAAATTACTATTAAGATACAGACGAGAAGCAAACTTCATTTAAACCGAATACTCTTTACAAATCAGAAATGCTGCATTGTACTTAGCCCCTGAAGATAAAACTGGAAACTTGACTAGTAAGATCTGTAATATACTTATGTCCAAACAATTACATCAGCTGCTCATATGATTCATTTTATTATGGTTTCAATCATCATTTTTTCCTTTTTGTAAAAAATGTTTCAATTCTAAACCCATTTATTTAGGTTTATGTACTTATGTTTATTGCTAGCTGCTATATTGTTGTTGTTATTATTATTACTGTTGCTTGTGTTTACTTTTCGCAGTTGGCAACAATTTGTATTTAGTTGTAATTTTTGTTCTTTACATTGGACATTTTACTCTTTTTTTACATTTTGTCATGTGACCGACCGTCACATGACCACCAAACTATTTCTGAGGATATATTGCCGGTCATGTATGCAATGCAGTCTCATAGATTCACACAAATACATACATACATTGGCAAAAAAAACAAGGCAAGACATGCAGGCAGACATGCTGCACTCGCCATAATGGGTGTCCTCAATTATTTTGCTGTTTTTTTATTTTTTATTTCTTTGCCGGTTTTAGCTATACAAATCAGTTATAAGTGTAACAACAACAACAATGAGCAAAAACCCAAAAACAACAGCAACCACAACAACAACATCAGTAGCAGCAACTAATGAAAGAACATTTCACTTGGCAACAAAAATGGCCAACAACGACCACTAGTAATGATGAAGAATCCACCAGAACATCAGAATCATTGCACACACACCACAGAGTGTGTGTGAATAAATTCTTGTAGCTTTTGCAGTGTACGGGAGCCAGTGACAGCGCGAAAATTGGGTTAACTACTTGTAGATATTTTGTTACATTATGTATGTATCTTCACTTTCAAATTAGAGTACATATATTGAATTTTGGTTAAATTCTTTAAATCAGACTACGCTTCACTGGCCAAAGTATGAAAATCACTTGATAATTCGGGCCAATGCAAAACCAAATGATTAAAAATTAAAAAAGGCACACGCAAGTAGCAATAAAATTCTTAAAGTTTACAAGCGTCCACAGTTTTTCGAGCGCACAAGCAACCCATGAAAACGGGTTTACATCTCCTCTCGTCAGTCAGAGAAATTACCTTTTATCCAAGCAGCAAGCCGCTAAAGCCAATATCATTATGAAACAAAGGTTGAAATTCGCATATTTCTTAATCCAGTGATTTTGATTCTGATGGCTGATGGTCTCCAAAAAATGTTCTCTCCGGCGGACTAGCTGATAATACTATTCGACAATTTCAAACTTTTTTAATCGATTTTCGAAGTTTTTTAATCCACTGTACATGAAAAAAAAATCAAAAAATACCGCATTCTTGTGTTAAATCGGTGAATTTAACTCTCGTACATGATCCTTACATCTAAGATGTATCATGTGTTCAGCAAACTTATGCAGGATATTGCGAGAAATATGTTTGTGGAAAATTTTAACCCTGTACAACCCCCACATATGGGTAATTTTTGCCCTTTTCTTAAATATTTTCAAAGATGACATCTAAAACAGGAGAATGTTGAGTCAGTATGTACTACAGAAATATTTGCTTTAGGATTTCACTACTAGTTGCTAAACACTTAAAGGTCGAAAATTTAGCCCGAAACCAAAAAAATCGTTAAAATGAATTAGGATTTTCACATTGCATACTTATCACATCACTGACGTGCTTACCTTAAGTTTTAAGAATTTTTATGTCTAGTGAAATTTTCCGTTAAATATTTTCGCAGATTTCCTTAACCCATTGTGGCCCAGTTTTAGGGGAAAAAAAAAAAAAAAAAAAGGTGTCAAAAAGACCCTTAAAACAGGATATAATGGGTTAATATGTTCGAGGAAAATGGTCCTTGTGTGATTTCGTTATGATCTTGTCAAAAGGAGTTTATTCAAAATGTAGTTTCAGCGTTTTACAGTGGGGTAAAATTTGGAAAATATTAATTGCTAGAAGTCTTTAATGATTTTAATGATTTTTTTGCTTTCGGGATGAAATTTTGATTTTTTAGTGTTTAGCAACTAGTAGTGAAATTTTATAGCAAATATTTCTGTAGTACATACTGACTCAATATTCCACTGTTTTAGGTGTCATTTTTGTACCTTTTTAAGAAAAGGGTAAAAATTACCAACATGTGGGGGTTGTAGAGGGTTTAAATATTCCACAAAAATATTTCCCGTAGTGTCGTGTATAAGTTTGCTGAACACATGATACACCTCAGATGTAAGGATCATATAGTTATATTCATCGATTTATCACAAGAATGCGATATTTTTGTTTTTTCATGTACAGTGGATAAAAAACTTCAAAAATCGATTAAAAAAAAATTGGAGAAAAACGATAAGACACGGGTATTTTTTTTTTTTAACGTCTACTTTAAGAATTTCTTGGATTTTCTAATGTGTTTTTTTTTTTTTTTGTCGAACGGTGTACTATTTGGTAGTTAAAACGTTCCCATTTTTGTTTTTATTAGATTATTTGGCTTAAATTTGTTGGCTGTCATTTTCGGACTTATTTCTTAGGCCGTACAAAGACCTCTGGAGGCTTGGACTACAAGCATTCGTATTTTTTGTAGGAGGCTTTTACGTCTTTTTTAAGCGAGTTAAAGGTCTGTACGGCATTAAGCCTCTGGTTCCATGTTCGCGCATTATTGCTTGTGCATTTTGCAATATATTGTTTTTTATGTTTTTCCAGGTTTCGTTCCTTTTCCCGGGGATTTTTGAGGTCCATAAAGTGAGCTATGCAGGTGTGACGAATTTCAATGTTTTTTGTTTGGGAATTTCGAGCAATTTTCGAGCTTTTCAACAATAATTTCGAGCTGTCTGGGAAATTTTCCATTTTCCGGAAAAGCGGAAAAATTGTTCTGCATAGCTGAGTTTATTTTTTCAGCTAGACGAATCCGCGGGAAGAGTTAGCGATGAAATCTTTTTACGCAGGAATTTAGAGCTACTTTCGAGCTAATTTGGAGCTAAAAGCATTTTCCGGAAAACTCCCAATTTTCCCGGAAAATCCCAAAAAAAAAATTTTTATGGCTAACTTTATTTCTTTCAGCCAGACGAATCCGCGGGAATAGTAAGGGATTAAATCTTTTAATGCAGGAATTTCGAGCTACTTTTGAGCTGACCTTGAATGAAGTGTTTTCCTTAAATTTCCCCGGAACCCATGAGAATATTTCGTGATCATATCATTTAACACACGAATTTGGAGCTACGAGCCCATCAAAAACGAAAAGTGTTTTCCGGAAAACCCCAAACTTTCCCGGGAAACCCCAAACTTTCCCGGAAAACCCCAAACTTTCCCGGAAAACCCCAAACTTTTCCGGAAAATCCCAAAAAATCTTTTTTTATGGCGGTGCCATGACATAATCCCCATTTCGTAAATGGGTGTTATGTCCGGAAATTATTGGATATATTATTGACTGATCCGCGGCCGAAGGCCGCCGCGAAGCCAGTGTTGGATTTTTGGGAGTTTTAAATCCTGAGCTGCGGCCGCAGGCCGCCCACTTACCCCTACTCTTATGTAAACTTACTGTGGCTAGCAAACTAGGTGTGGGATGTATTATAGGCTGATCCGCGAAAAACTTTCGGACATAATAATAATAATATGCGGACATAACACAGGGAAAAAAAATTTTTAGTTTTTTGGGATTTTCCGGGGAAATTTAAAGAAAATACCTCATTCAAGATCAGCTCGAAAGTAGCTCGAAATTCCTGCGTTAAAAGATTTCATCCCTTACTGTTCCCGCGGATTCGTCTGGCTGAAAAAAATAAAGTTAGCCATAAAAAAAGTTTTTTTTGGGAGTTTCCGGGAAAATGAGGAGTTTTCCGGAAAATGCTTTTAGCTCAAAATTAGCTCGAAATTCCTGCGTTAAAAGATTTCATCGCTAACTTTTCCCGCAGATGCGTCTGGCTGAAAAAATAAACTTAACTATGCAGAACAATTTTTCCGCTTTTCCGGAAAATGGAAAATTTCCCAGACAGCTCGAAATTACTGTTGAATAGCTCGAAAATATCTCGAAATTCCCAACCAAAAAACATCGAAATTCGTCACACCTGCATAGCTCACTTTATGCACCTGGATTTTTGTTCTTCGGTAAATGTTGACTGAAATTTCTTTTTTTATTTACGATTTTACTCGGGGCGTAAGTGTTGCTGAGTCTTTTTGCTTCATCAAAGAAGTTCTCACGAAAACGGGCATCCTTAAGTTTGAAAGAGTAAAGCTTTTTGGTTGGTCTATGATATCTTGAGACGGTAAAAGCCATGCTGACATTTTTATCGGCGAATATTTCTGACTCTAGGCCCATCAAACAAGTTTGCGCACTCAACTGTTCCATGATTATTTTAGATCATAAGCTCACAAGGTGCAAATTAGCTCTTTCCAGGAGGTTTCCTCCACTCGTACGACCAAAAGTAATTCTAATTTTAGCAGAGACATAGGTACTGCACCAGAACCAAGATCAACAGTCTGATAAATAGTCACATTTCCTCAGAACTAAGACTAACTGATCAGCTAATAATTTCGATAGAGGGTCGGATCAACCACCTACACCTAGAACACGCCTTAAAGTAAAGGTGCCTAGAGGTGTTTTCCCCGCCAATGACAGTGAGTTGATTTCATCGGCATCTTAGTGTGGATCCGTAGAGTTTCACTAAAGTAGAGCCACCTTGTACAAGATATGGCTCTTCACCACGTACTAACAGTCCTAGTGACAGTGAGGCTAAGTCTAAATAGCCGTAGAGCCAGCGCCTAAAAACAACTTTGCGTTTCTAAAAGCTGAATTTGTTACAGTTGGTTATAGTAATTGTGTACATCAATAATCTGTCGGTCAGTCAAGCGAACTGTAGAACAGGCGGCTGCTATATGGTCTCAAACATGTAAAATTTCGATTTTCCTGCAATCAATTCCTAAAAGCTGAAACTTCTTATACACGTTATATAATGCATACAAATAACAGTTTTGTCGGTCAGTCAGTTAAATGTTAGAACGGGGCTAGTCAGCACGCCCCAAGATATGTGCAATAAATGAATCAAGTCAAAATTATTTCTAAAAGCTGAAATTTTTTTTAGGGGTACTTAATTGTATAAAAAAATTTCAGCTTTTAAAAACCATTTTTTTTTTTTTTGTTTTGTTGAGCTTGCTGACTGAGATTGTTCTACATTATAGTTGACTGACTGATTTATTTGTGGTTAATACACAATTAAGTACCCCTAAAAAAAATTTCAGCTTTTAAAAACCATTTTTTTTTTTTGTTTTATTGGGCTTGCTGACGGAGATTGTTCTACATTATAGTTGACTGACTGATTTATTTGTGGTTAATATACAAGAAACAGGCGACCATTTGCTTGAAAGTGCTTCTTCCACGAACAACTTTCGTTCGATTTGGCTCGTCTTCGAAGACCCACACGGTCGATTGCTGTTTTGTTTCGGGCTCATACGCATAGATCCACGATTCGTCACCTTTAACGATCTTATAAACGTCTTTTGAACCACCGCAATCTTATTTTTTCAACATTTCTTTGCACCAATCGACACGAGCCTTTTTTGAGCGATTGTCAAATTGTGCGGGATCCAACGAGAACATACCTTTTTATGGCCAGGTGTTCAAACAATATCGAATGTATTGGAATGGAACTAATGCCCAAGGATGCTTCTTCTCACGGTATGTCACATGACGATCTTGCATTATCAATTCACGCACGGCATCAATGTTCTCTGGCACAACGGCTGTTTTTAGACGACCTTCACGGAATTCGTCTTTGAGCGAGCGTCGGCCACGATTGAATTCACTAAACCAGTTTTTCACAGTGCTATAAGATGGTGCTTCATCGCCATACAAAGATTTAAGTTCATCGATGCACTCTTGTCGTGATAATTCACGTAGAAAGTTATGAAAAATGATCGCACGAAAATGTTCACGAGTTAATTCCATTTTTTTGCAAATTGATTTTTTCAAGTCACTGTAAACAACACAAATAATGGTCGTACGTCAAAACGTTCTGAGTACGTTTATGCTAAAAAATATCAAACTTTCCAATAGAAATGTCAGATTGCACCTGGCAACACTTAGTGTTGCCTAGGCCAGAAATATATCGAGCAGCCTACGTATTTATATTATGTTTCTCTAAGCTTGTGCTAAAGATGAGAATATCATCTAGATAAACAACGCAGGTTTTGTTTATATATTTTCTGAGGACAGAATTTATTAACCTTTGAAACGTTGCAGGAGCATTCTTCAATCCAAAAGGCATTCTTATGAGTTCATAATGACCAGTTGGTGTTAAAAATGCTGTTTTTGGTCTATCTTTCTGATCTGCCAAGACTTGATGAAAGCCTTTTGCCAAGTCCAGTGTTGTGAAGTACTGGGCCTTGCCAAGTTTGCTAAGGATATCATCAATATTAGGGATGGGGAATTTATCGTCAATAGTGACTTCGTTTAATTTACGATAGTCAATGACAATTCTCCATTTTTCCTTACCAGAATCATCCATTTTCTTTGGAACGATCCAAAGGGGCGAATTATAAGGCGAATTGCTTTCCTTAATTATTCTTTGTTCTAACATTTGTTTTATCTGTGTATTGATTTCCTTTTCATGTACTTGAGGGTACCTGTATGCTTTTGCATAAATAGGTTTATTTATAGTGGTTATAATTTCGTGCTGAATTTCATGTATATGAGTGAATTTACTGCCCTCCTGATAAAATAAATCTGTATCTGTGTTTGTTCACTAAGTGTAGTAAATTTAAGAATGTTTTTGATTTCTAAACGTTTGTACTGTTTAAGACTGTCTTTATCTAAAAGTGATGTTGTGGAACCAGTTTCAATTAAACATATTATTTTATTGCCTCCTATCGGTAATTCTACTAAGGGTAAATTTGCGGTTCCCCCTCTAACTGAAAATTTCCTTCTACTTTTTCGGAAGGTAGTTGCTGTATGTTATCTACTTCCATGGATTCGGTTTTAGTTAATCTTGTTTGACTTGTGCTTGCATTATTTCTGTTTCAAAAGTTTCTTGTTTGTCCTGAATAATTATAATTACTATGGGAGGTGCCACGCCCCCTTTTCCATTTCACCCAATTTTCGCTGAGAGCTTCCATTTTTAATTTGGTTCGAATATCTCAAAAAACGCTTTCAGTATAGCGTTTTGAAGCTTGTGCTTATATGGGAGGTGCCACGCCCTCTTGTCTGAATTCGCTCAGTTTTTTCTCAGAGCTTGCGCTTACAATTTGTAGTACTTATGTGTATTGTGGCCCTATGCTCCTCCTAGGAGTTAAAGGAGAATACATGTGTATTGTGGTTGCATTGTCGTGAAAAATGCTCTTAAAATTGCATTTTGAATATATTTTTTGTATGGGCGGTAGGCGTGTCCGTTGACCGTTCATTTTCAATCCCCAGAGCTAACTTTGACGACGGAGGCAGTGCACCAAATTTCATTGAATTATCTTGCTCAGTTTTCCCAAAAAGTGTATTTCAACACACAGCCAGCCAGCCAGCCAGCCAGATAGACGGACATGGATATATCGACTCAGGAGGTGACGCTGATCAAGAATATATGTACTTTTCTATACCTGCTACGCCTCCTTCTCTGCGTTACAAACGGAAGGACAAAGTGAATATACCCTGGGTGTAGGGTATAAAAAGACCGATCGCTTTATGAATCCTTTTTAACTTTCGAGTCGGTTTCGGGATCATTTTTGTTTTATGGCTTTATACAAAATCGAACCGGTTTAATGTGTAGTGTTTCAGAAGTAAAAAGCGGGCTAGCTCAATCTTTGCTTTGCATTTTAAATACAAATGCAAAACCAATCACTTTTTGAATATTCGTCAAAAATTGCTCAAGATCGAAAATGTTCACGTAGTGTAAATAAATTTAAATTTTTACGTTTATTTTATTCGACCTTTTTCCTTAAATTTTAGTTCAACTGCATAAATAATTGCAATTCGCAATGTACGCCTTTAAAGTTTCAAAATCACTGATAACCTTGACTTGAACTTACTTAATTTATTTTGCATTTTTATGTATAAAAATTTAATTATTTTCGCAAATGCAATTTTCCACAATGCAAATTTTTTCCAAATAATTGAAAATAAAATAATTGTGTTCGATTTCATAGTAATTAATTTAAGTTATACAACCAAATAAGCGTTGAAAAACGAAATAAATCTTACATATATAGTATTTGGTCGCACCTACATATAAATAGGCGATAAAAAGTGAAATTTCTCATTCAGTGCTCTGTTTTGATTTGTTCACAATGAAATTTATATTCGGTCTACTCCTTGTTGTGCTTGTAGCTGAAATTAGCAATGCTAATGATAAAGTTTCAAGAAAAATATATCATCTCGGCCCTAATAGAGGCGATAAAGTTGTACAACTGCTTAAAGCAGAACGTGTATTTGTGCCATCGATTAAAAGATCCTTTAATAAAACTTCAGCAGTTTTGGAGCAGTTCAACGCACCGGTAGGAGAGAATGAATTTATTCCCATTTTAGTTATTACTAAAATAATTTATATTATTTTTAGCCAGGACTTGGCGTTCATTATATTGAAATTTTTGAGTCGTTAAATCGTTTATACACCGGAGCAAATTTTTCCGTAACGTCTAATAGAGTTGTAAATCCTCCATGGGTTATTGTCCACATAGAAAATAGACCCGGAGAGGGGATTGATGCGAGAGTTCTTTATTATGTAATAAAAAGATTTTGATTGAAAAGATATCTGCAACCAGTATTCATTAAAGCTTTAAATATGATTTATTATTATTAATATCACTATTATCATTTCTATTATTGCTTTTGTCATAATAATTTTCTATAAATTTTACTATGTTCAAAACATTTGTAATGGGGGTTATCGTGAATCATGATTCCCGGGGAATTTTCTCAGACTGCCGTGCGTTCTCTATTGCAGTTTAAGAAAATTCCCCGGGAATCTTGATTCACGATAACCCCCAATATGTTTTGAAGCACTTTATTCCGATAATATATTTTTTATAAAGCACATTATACCAATGGTTTTAATTATTCAATCTCTTGCAGATCTAAAATTCCCATTGGCGTAGCTAGGATTTTTCCCTAGGGAATATCACTTTATAGTAGAATTGACATATTTCGATATAAACTGACATCTTGAAAAACGAAATTAATTCAATACCCACACACAAAGAAGCACCATCTGCAAAAAAGCTGAAGGTCTGACGATGCAAAATTTAAAATAAACAAGTAAGGGCGTTATCTTAAGCCTTGATACGATGAAGCTTCGTCAGGCGAACAGGCTATCTAGTACTTATTTGCCAAGAACTTGCACAAACAATTTCAAGTGTATGAAATTCTTTCAGATAACTTGTTTGGTTTTTTTATAATATTTTAAAGTAAAAAAAAAAAAAAAAAAAAAAAATAATAATTTTTTTTTTTTTTTTTGTTTGCGAACGTTCCCTGCGATCCCACCACCCGCCTAACCGCCCGAGAGGCGCATCCGTGTAACGTACGGTTGGTGACCGACCACAAGCAGACCGGACTGCTCTGCTGTTGAGCGGATCAGTGACAACGCGGGATACACGCTTTGAAGCTACAGATCATGACTGATCATCAGCTACATATTAAATCGAAATACGAAGAAAAAACGAGAAAACGCAACACGAGCTAGGAGTTCAAGTGCAAGATTATTTTACATTTAAGGATAGCTATTGAGTCATCAAAAGAATATAAGTGGCATAAACTGTTGAAATCGTTACAGATGCTACGGAAGGGACTAAACTGTGCATAATTTGACCAACAATGTGACAATTTTAGAGGGCGAAAATGCCTTGAGTCTCTTCATGGAACTTTAAAATCTATTGATTGAAGTAAAATTGGTGAATTCGTTTCGCCTTTAATAATTTTATGCAAAAAAATTACATTAAGCATTACTCTTCTACTATTCAATGAAGGTAAACGGATTAGTTTCAAATGGCTTACATATGAAGGCTAATTTTGGTCAGGATTCCACGGTAGTCCACGAAGTGCAAATAATAAAAATTGTTTTTGGACTGATTCTAGTTGATCACTATAAATTTTATAGCATGGATTCCAAACAGGTGATGCGTACTCTAGGATAGGCCTCACAAGAGAAGTGTAAAGAAGTTTCGTTGTATAAGGATCATTGAATTCTTTAGCCCAACGCTTGATAAAGCCAAGAACACCTTTAGCTTTGTTAATGGTCAAATGGTCAAACTGGAGCTTTGGATCAAGCATGACCCCTAGATCATTAAACCTTTCTACAGCTACCAGAGTGTGACTATTGATGGAATAGGAGAAGCTTATAGCAGATTTTCTTGAAAATACCATTTTCTTACATTTATTTAAATTTAATTCCATGCAATTTACTTGGCACCATTCAGATAAACTATTTAGGTCGGATTGTAGTAAATATTGTGATGATGGTAAATTATGAGAAATAAAGAGTTTGACATCATCTGCATACATTAAAATTTTACTATTTTTGATAATTGAAGGAAGATCATTTATGTAAAGCAAGAATAGGATAGGGCCAAAGTGACTGCCCTGTGGAACACCAGAAGTAACGCAAATATATTTAGAATAAGTTTTATTGAATTCTACACGCTGTTTCCTAGCAGTCAAATACGAGCGTAACCAACACAATAAATTGTTTGGAAGACCCATTAAGTTCAGTTTGTACAGTAGGAGATCATGATTAACACTATCAAAAGCCTTACTAAAATCAGTATAAATAAATGAAATCAGTCTGTTTACCAGCTATAAATTCATTTATGATTGTAGTGGTAAACTCAAGCAAATTTGTTACGGATGAACGACACTTAAGAAAACCGTGTTAAAATGGAGACACAGAAGATAAAATATAATGTTGAATATGGTCTGTAATGATATTTTCGAACAATTTTGGAATAGCACAGAGTTTAGCTATGCCTCTATAATTTTTTATGTCAGACTTGCTGCCGGACTTAAATAAAGGTATTATGAAGGACTGTTTCCACAAATCAGGAAAATATCCACAACGAAGAGATGCATTAAATAACAAGGTTAAAGGAAATTTCAGATTGTCTGCACAAAACTTTAAGACACAACTAGGAATATCATCGGGTCCCGGATTGTAGGAGCATTTAATTTTCTTCAAGTACTGGAGAACAATTTCTGGCTGCAGGAGGGGTAAACTAATATGATTAATTAATGTTAAAGGGTACGGATATGTTACATTTGAATTGAATTTTAAATTAGAGTATGTGGACTGGAAAAAATCGGCAAAATAATTTAAGATCTCAGATTTACATGAAGATAAGACACCATCGTAAGACATACTTGATGGAAAGTATGATTGTTTTCTCTTAGAGTTCACAAAATTATAAAAAAATTTTAAAATTTAGATGTTATAGCAGACTTTAGTATAAGTCTGGTATCTGCCGCGGAAAAGAGAATATTGTATATAGTCAGCGGATGAACCCGTTAATTTATATTTTTTAAAAAGACGGTTTTTTTTATTTTTAATCATATTTAAAGTTTTATTAGACCAAGGTGAACAATTTTGCTTAGACACAGCTTTTGTTTTAGGAATTACTAAATTAAAATAATTTTGTAAAGTATTATTGAACAATTTCACTGAACTATCTTAGTCATTTTCTGAAACTGGTGCCGTGGTATTCATACATGACCAGTCTGTTCTTGCTAAAAAATGGTTTAACCTTTGAAAGTCAGCTTTTTTAAAACAAAAATTATTCCTGCCCGAAAATAATTTTATAGAATTATGAACTGTTGTTGTAGGTACATCAATATTTATTTTTATAGTTGGATGGTGTTTATCTTCTGGATTAACTAATGGGTCGCAACGTTCGATAGATAAATTTGTAAAACTATCGGCAAATACAAGATCGAGTATCCTTTTATTTACATTGCAAATATCATTATATTGGTGAAGACAAAGCTCAGCGAAACTATCAAATCGAGATTTAATCGAGATTTGTACAGAAAGATAGCCATACATGACTTTTTGAACTCGGAAAGGACGGTTAAGATTACAGATTACATGAATATATATCTATAACTGTAACGCTACCTTCTATAAGTCACAAACAGAAGGACAAAGTAAAAACACGCTGATTGTACGGCACCAAAACTCAATTCCATCAAAGCCCCAAAGTATGCAATGCAAATTTAATACACAAATAGTCAATATATGAATAAATTAAAAGAACACAAAATAAAGAATGATGCTGTCAACAGCACAAAACATAAATGGAAAAGTATCATCGGGTAGTGTGATGATGAATGTCCCTACTGTTTTGACAAAAAAATTCCATTGCATATTTGTAAGCCTTAAGTGCAAAATATAATACCTACTAAATTGAATTTTTTTTCTATACGTAGCATATTTTTAGGCTTTAAAATCAAATATCAACAGCTGAAGCGTAAAAAGGGAGCGGATTTTTGCACCGTCACTGCTTTAAATTTGTAGTATGTACTCCGGTCATAAATATCCTTTTGTGTAAATGCCTTTGCATGTTAGATTTTTGCGGTTCAAATAAAATGCCAAAGTAAGATAAAATAAAAATACACACACCAGCATATACAGACATACACACATACATAGTGAATAAAATATTTCCCATGCGAATACGTAACTTGTAATATGCATGTGAATCGCATTTCTGCTTTTACCTTTTGCTACACTATTCACTCCTCTAGTTACTATACATTTCCTTTTACTTCGCTTTATGGCATTTTTTTCTTTTCAATATTTTTATTCTTTTTTTTTTTTTTTTTTTGAGCCCATAATTCTTTTCTCCACACATTCACGTTTTCATTCACTGTATTTGTGATTTTATAACTCAGTCGGTGCGGCATTTAAATGCAACACACGGCAGGGGGAATGAAACGCAATAAAATCGCATGAACTTGTTAAAAGAAGAATATAGTAGAGTGCTATCTTCGGCCTGGTCAAAAATAGATACCCTACTACAACGTAGAATTTTGAAAATTTAGCTTATATAGGAGGTGTCACGGAAGTCGTCCTTACTATTTGTAGTACTAATATGGATTTTGGTTGCGTTCTCCAAAATACCGCTCTAAATATATTGTTTTAAATGTTTTTTGAACGGACGGTAGGCGTGTTGATTAACCGATCCCGCCCATTTTCAAAGGAGATAGAGTATAAATACAGGTAGTGATGCTGATTCAGAGTAAATATACTTCTCCATATAAATACGAAAAGACAAAGTGAATATGTATGAACCGGGTGTAGGGTACAAGAAAGCGAAATTCATACGGTTTGGTTGAGTGGCCAACAAAAAAAGTAAACCTGAAAAGCATACAGATGAATTATTTTATATATCAAGATATCAACTCACACCGATTACAAACGCGCACGGCAAAAATATGGATTAAGACTGGATTATTGGTAAGTGCAGTTACATGCAGTGCATGCTGACTGTTACCTCAAATTTAATTGGTAATAAAAATCCTTATCTGACTCTGAATGGAGTATTTCTTTTATTTATTTTTTTTTATTTTAATACTATAAATTGTGACAGAGATATTCCTTAACAATAATTGAATGGGTTTATTTGAAAATTTAATAAGTCCAATTTCGAAAAATTTTAGTTTATGGTGCTTGTGTAATTGCCAAATTGTTAGTTGGGAACAAACTCTGGTTTTGAGACATGCTACGCTAGCTACAATTAAACAAATCCGCCGTTGAAAGTTTTAATTGTAGCTAACGTAGCATGTCTCAAAACCAGAGTTTGTTACCAAATAACAATTTCGCAATTTTTTACAGCAGACGGCGCAAGTGAGCCTTATGATCTATGCATATAGGCGATTCTGTACAGAGAGTTTATCCGTGTTTGATAGCATAATCGCTAAAACACCGCGTTTTTTTTTTATTAGAAAACTGGAGTCACGGGTTCGGGTAAGGTTTCTGACAAGATCTGGCTAAAACTGGTCTCATGACGCTATATACATGTTTATATATGAAAAATAAATAAACATGTATGTGGAAATAGCCGAAACATATGTTATCAATTTCCATGTTAACACTTGCTTGCGTCTGTTGTTGAAAAATTGCAAAAATTACTGTTTAAATAGTTCAATATAAAATTATCACACTTCAATTAAGAAACAGCGCGTTGGTACTTACATTAGTACTATACAAGCAAAAAAAAAACAGTCAATAAACTAACTTAAAAAATGCTTTTTTGAAATTGGAATAAGTCTATGGAAGGTTTTCCTTTTAAATGATTTTAAGCGTTATTAAACTGGCGTAAAGTATTAACCGCTGTAAATTTATCAAATTTTGTTATGCAGTAAAAATGTTTAAGAGTGTAAAAGAAAAGAGAAGATTACACTAATGAAGCATGGATCGAAAAACGATGAAAAATAACTCTCCAAGTGGTACCCACAAGAATCTGGTTAATCCACCTGCCTCGACAGCATACACATCGGATTTGGAGGTGCAAGAAACATGCATAATTAGGAATGATTCTCGTATAATCGGAACCAATATGGTTCGTCAAAATTTTAAAATCATTTCGATAAAAACTCGAACACGCATCCGCTCTTGGAATGTCCGAACTCTTAATAATACAGGCAAAATACATCAAGCCGTCAGATAATTCCACAAATTTAACCTTGAGATATTGAGATTAAGCGAGTGAAGATGGCACGGTGGCGGCAAATATGTACTACCTGACGGCAAAAAGTTTCTTTACTCCGGTAGAGCACAAAATGACATCCACAGGGATGGAGTTGGATTTTTGTTAAGTAAAAATGCAGTAAAAGCAGTGATGGAATGAAAACCTGTAAACGATAGGCTCATTTGGTGCAGATTTCGAACCGCCGCTAGAAATATTACCATCTTCCAAGCAGAGAAAGAAACCAAGGATATAATTTACAGTCAGCTCGCTGCAGCGATTAACAGTGCTCTCAAGAACGTCATCATAATGATTATGGATGATTTGAATGTCAAAGTACTTAGGCTCAGAAAACCCTAGCCTTGAGCACGTGATTGGAAGATATGGTTTGGGTACGAGAAACGACAATGAAGAGCTTCTCATTGACGCCTGCTATACAGTCGGTCCTGTCGTTGGAGGTACGGTTTTCTCACACAACACATATCATAAAGCTACTTGGGTGTCTCCAGACAACATCACTGAAAACCAAATCGACCACTTCTGCATTAGCAGAAAATGGAGAGGGAGTCTTCTGGACGTAGGAGTAAAGAGAGCCGCTGACATAGGCTGCGATCACCCTCTTCTCATCGCGGTTATCGACTATAACTTGCCGATAAACGACCCAGTGAACAATTTATGGCAAAAAAATTCGACGTACTTAAGCTAAAGAACGACGAGATCCGCAGGTCTTTAGTTGAAGAACTTAAAACAGCCCCGATCGATTGTGATGGAAGCATTAAAACATCATGGAGTGTCGCTAAGGCTGCTTTCTTAAACTCCAGTGAAAAAAAATTGGGTTCCGACCTTCGAATAAGAAACACTGGATGAGTGAGAAATCATGGTGTCTTGTTGAAAAAAGAAGAAGCGCAAAAAAATTGAGAGATGACGCCAAAACTAGAGCGGAAAAGAACGAAGCCGAAAAGGTCTAAAACTCACTCAATAAATAAGTTAGGCGATCGTGCAAGCAAGACAAAAACAAATGTATAACGACCTCGCAAGCGAAATTTAAAGCGCTGTTAATGCTCAAAAACTCAGGCAGCTTTACGATATCACCCGCAGACTATCTGGCAAGAAAAACTCACAGAATCTCCCTATCAAAGACAAAAACGAAAAACTCTTAACATCCGCAGACGACCAACTAAGGAGATGGAAAGAGTATTTTTGTGACATACTGAATCCCACATCTACCACATTCATGCAACCTGAATCACCAACTACAACTGCCGCACTGACGCGCAGTAGTAGTCGAATACAAACACAACCGCCTACAATCGATGAAATAGTGAAAGCTATCCAAAGCATGAAAAACAAGAAGGCTGACGGTATGGATCAAATAACAGCTGAACTACTAAAAGCATGCCCCATTATATCAGCTAAAATTCTTCATCCTCTGATTTACAGAATTTGGAGCAAAGAACGTTTGCCAGAAGATTGGGTACATGGCATGCTAGTCAAATTGCCGAAAAAGGTGACCTAAGCGAGTGCCGAAATTATAGAGGAATGGCTTTGCTCTTAGTACCATCAAAATTGCTGACAAAAGTGCTTCTGAACAGGGTTAGCAAAATACTTGATTCGGCCATCCAAAGGCAACAAGCAGGATTATGGCCAAACCGATCATGCGTGGATCAAATCAACATCCTTAGAATAATTGTCGAACAATCATGTGAGTGGCGTGCTGCGCTTCAACTTGTCTTCGTAGACTACAGTACTGCCTTCGACAGTGTCTCCTCAGAAAACATCTGGATTTCACTCCAGCAAAGACGTATTGCAGCAAAGGCCATAAACTTAGTACGTGCACAATACGAAGGATTTAAATGCAGTGTGTTCACTACTAATTCAGGCGTACGGAAGGGGTGTTTACTATCACCATCTCGCTTCCTTACCAATCTTGACGATATCCTAGATAAAGCTCATAATAAGGCTTAAAGGGGTACCACGTATTATCTCCATGGATGGTGGAGCAAAAGAGGATATCAACTTAAGAACAGCAAAAGCAAAAGGCCCGTTTGCTCAACTGAACAAAAAAATATGGTCTTCTTAAGTTATATCCACCAAAACGAGAGTGCGCATTTTTGATTCAAATGTGAAATCGGATTTGTTATATGGGTGCGAAACATGGCTTGTTACTGAACAACTAACAACGAAGCTGCACGTATTCGTCACCAAATGCTTAAGGCGTATACTAAAGGTTTAGTGGCCTCGCACTATATCAAATGCCGAGCCACATCAAAAATGCAATCAGAGGGCTATAGCAAACGAAGTCAAGCTGCGCAAGGAGAGATAGATTGGTCACACTCTTCGGAAACCACACAATTTAGTTTGCCGCCAGACTCTTGAGTGGAATTCACAAGGCAGTAGAAGACGTGGTTGACCCAAAACCAACTGGAAAAGGTCACTGGAAATGGAAATACAAGAATCGGAAAAATCATAGCAAGAGATCAAAGTCATCGCAAAGGATCGCAACAAATGGAGACGTTTCATATTGGCCCTATGCTCCTCCTAGGAGTTAAAGGAGAATACATGCATACAATAGAAAATGGTCAAGTTTTTTTTCCTCTGAATGGATTTATCTCAGTTTTATTTATAACAAAAAACTTATTATACTTTTGTATGACTTATTTTATTTTCAGTAACAAAATATTCTGTAAATAAAGGCGAAGCGAATTTAAAACTTTTGTATGTTGCGAAGCTTTTTTTGGTTCCTGGAGACTTTTTTGTCGGCCCTTGCCGATTTTTTTTGAAAGTGGAAGTAATGTCATACAGATTATGTGCCATGAGTTCTTCTAGGTTTTTGAACTTGAAAATGGTTAAACTGGGTCAGAACAGGAATTTAAACCATTTCAGAGCTCCTGCATCTTTGCACAAAACTTCAAAAACGACAGTATCCTATGCATTGTTTGGACAAAATTTTAAAGTAATAAGTTATCTATACATATATTAATACGCAAGACAAAAATTTGTCCTACCTTTTCTACTATGTTAGAAATGGAGCACGACTTTGGATTACACTCCATTAGAAAGGTATTTGTGTCTTAATGTGCACATAGTTAAAATAAATTTAATATTTTGCCATTAAGCCAGGTAAAATTAAACGCAAATTTTTCAATATTAACAACGACAAAATACGCGGTCACAAAGAGCTGAAAAGAGGATATAGCACAAAGAGAAAAACAAAAAGCTGACTGAGACTGACTTCATGTTTTTTGCTTTCTTTTCATTTCACATTTGTCATTCAGAGATGATAAATGAGCGTTGCTATTTTGTACCAAATAGCAAAAAAGTACTTAAACTATCCAAAAAGTACCAAAATTATTTAATACATTTGTGGTCATATTTTGACCATTAAAAGTCAAATTTGACATTTTGTTAAGTTCAAAATTAGTGAGACGCACAAGCACGTTTTTTTTTTGCGAATCGCTCTTATAATAAAAGCAATATGTCGAAACTCTCGCAATGTGATAATTAACACAAAAAAGGATTTAAAACCAGATTTGCATATTTATGAATGACACAGATATATTTTCTATTCTTTAAGTATTTAATTTCGGTAAATTGTTTTTACTTGCAATTATCTACTGAGCTCTCTATTCCCATGACAAAGTTTGAATACGTGCTACAAAGACATATTCAAATAATTCAAAGTAAAAACATCACCCCGCATATTGCATATCAATTGACATCAATTCATTTCTTCTTCTAAGTTCATATTTAAGTTTCAGTAATCATTGATATGACTATAAAAAATATAAACTTTATTGCATAAAAACATCATAAAGATGCCATACAAAATGAATGCGCCATTTACACATACTACATACATACGTATCCTATTGAATCAAATACATGCATATGCACACCCACAGCAATAAACAGTTGTCGTCAGCATTGATGTTGTTGTTGCTATCTTTCTTTATTATACTCGTAGCAACCACCAACACCAGTCTTCTAGTAATAAAAAACATAAATTTTCAAGATCACTGCAGCATTTTCAATATATGACACTTCGAGAAGCAGCATAGCACTACGAGTGTATTCTGCTGGTCTAGCTTGACTTTACTTGGCTTGGTTTTGTAGCATGTCATTTTAGTTAAAATATCGTAGCCTAGATCTAGGCTCACTTTCACAGTAACAGGGGGTATGTCTATGCTTTTGGTGCAGCTGCATTACAACCGAGCATCTTCTGGCAATATTGTTGTACTTTCAATTTGTACCACATCATAGCAATATTCCAATTTAAATTCAATAATATCGCATGAATTATGCGCCTGATGCGCTTGTTGCGGATGCCGTAAGGAGAGGGAAGATAGTGGATATAAAGTGCAAATTTCCCGCAAGGAAGACAACAACTTGCAAGTGAAAAGAAATTCAATACAGGGTGATTTCATTGTAAACAAAATGTTGTAAAACATTGAAATAACAAAAATGCACAAAATGTTGCTGATGGTCGTAGGTCGTACCATTAAAATAACAAAAAATGCCTTAAAGTCAGCAAAATGCTGCTGAAACCATTTAATCTACAAAATTCAACAAAATGTGGCTGAAGCTATAAAGAAAAACGAAAATCTCTTTAAAAATAACAAAATGTTGCTGGACCCAATGTCATAAAAATTACCAAAATGTCAACAAAATGTTGCTGAAACATTTAAATCACGAAAATTGTCTTAAAGCCAACAATATGTTGCTGAAGCACTAAAGTTACAAAAATCGCTCTAGTCGACAAAATGTTGCTGAAACATAAAATTTACAAAAATCACCAACAAAATGTTGCTAAATCCATTAAAATAACCAAAATCGCCTTAAAGTCTACAAAATGTTGCTGAAACATTAAAATTACAAAAATCGCCTCAAAGTCCACCAAATGTTGCTAAAACTACTTAAATTACAAAAATCGCCTTAAAGTCAACAAAATGTTGCTGAAACATTAAAATGGCAAAAATCAAATTAAAGTCAACAAAATGTTGCTGCAACATTAAAGTAACAAAAATCACCTTAAAATCAACAAAATGTTGCTATAACTTTTAAATGACAACGATAACCTTAAAGTCAACCAAATGTTGCTGAAACCATTGAATTAACAAAGATCTCCTTAAAGTCAACGAAATGTGGCTGAAAATATTAAAATTACAAAAATCGCCTTAATGTCAACAGAATATTGCTGATCTATAAAAATTTCAAAAACCACCTTAACATCAACAAAATGTTGCTGAATCCATTGAAATAACAAAAATTGCTTTAAAGCCAACAAAATGTTGCTAAAACATTAAAATAACAAAAATCGCCTAAAGTTCAACAAAATGTTGCTAAAATAACAAAAATTGCCTTAAAGCCAACAAAATGTTGCTGAAATATTAAAATTACAAAAATCGCCTCAAAGTGAACAAAATGCTGCTAAAACATTACAATAACAGAAACGCCTTAAAGTCAACAAAATGTTGCTGAAACACAAAAATTTCAAAAACCACCTTAAAATCAACGAAATGTTGCTAAGACCATAAAAATAACAAAAATCGCCTTACAGCTAACAAATGTTGCTAAAGCCATTAAAATACCAAAAAAGACATGAAGTGTACAAAATCTTACTAAAACCATTAAAATACTAAAAATCGCCTTAAAGCGAACAAAATGTTGCTGAAACATTACAGTTACAAAAATCGCCTCAAAATTGACGAAATGTTGCCGAATCCTTTAAAATAACAAAAAACGCATTAAAGGCAACATGCGATAGCTTTCGCAAATGGCGTCAAGTGTCATTATGCCTTGACATTTATTCTTTTGATACATAGAGAATTTGTTTAAAAAAAGCCATACAATATCAAGTCAGAAATTTTGCGAGCAACAATTCAAAATGCCGTAAAACGAGCACAAATTTTCTTAAGCCGTGTCAGTTTTTGAATTTCAAATCACTAATTCTACAGTTTAAAGTAAGTTTCATGTGAAAACTGAGATCAATTATTCTTATGGGAGCCGTTTGCATTATGACTTGAGTTTTGTTCCACTTTGCATAATCGTAATATCATTGCTTAAAGATTGCTTGACATGCAATTCCTTACTCAAGTCATGCTGTATAAAATTCAATATTTTTTTAACCAGCACGTACATATGTACATTGTACAAAGATAGGCAAAGGTGTTGTTGTGAGAGCCTCCTTTGTTAGCTTTGTGAATAATAAATAAATTGAAGGACAGCACGTATTGATGCTGATAATGATGAGGATACTTACATGTATGTATGGGAATATTGAATTAGTTTTGTTCATAATTTGCATATAAATATGTATACATACGAGTATATATACTTTGCCGCAAGCTATTAAAGCTTGAAATACACCTGTGGTTTGGCCAAGAAAACAAAAATAATGGATATCAACATTTTACATGAAAACGAAAAAATTGATGTGTGCTTTTGTATTTTTCAGTCACGTGGTGAATTTTCACGTAGAAAAAAAGTAATCATTCAATGAGGAAATGTTGATGACTTAAAGGTAGGCCGAATGATATAGTGGCATTTGCATTCAAATTATTCATTGAAGGATCTCTGTTGAAGTGCTTAAAAGTCCTCAAAAACAAACTATATGTGAGAATGGGTTTCAATCAAGAGTTTATGTGCAAAAGGTTCTGGATAAAAAACTGGAAACTTGGTATTGGTTTTAGAATTCTCTTGGTGCTATGCCGCTTGGCTTTTTTTTCTTTTTCTTTTTTGTTGACCGTCTAGAAATTTCTACAAAGCCATCGCAAATCGATCAATTTTCTTAGTTATATAAGTCTGTTCTTTTCAGAAATTGGTTAGTTGACGGAATTCAAAGCATACAACTACATTTGCCAAAGTACAATTTCATGAAGACCCGTGCTTACTGAAGAATATTTTGAGACAAAATGGCGATTGTTGCCATTTTTATTCATGGTGATCATTTTCTAGAAAAATAGGTAGCCAGAATTTCCAAATGGAATCAGTGCATTGTATATTAAAAATTTAATTTTTGTAAGGACTATTTGTACTTAAATGTACCAAATTTAAATTTGAGGCCGCGATCAATGATTCCTTTTTGATATTTTAAAATTGAACTTTTTGGAAATAAAACTGTACCTTAATGCAAGGGTGTCAGCGTAGAACAAAAGTGAGCCAATTTTGGCTCGCCTACAAAAACAATAATATTTTAATAATTTTTTAAATTTCTGAGAACTACAACACACACGAAAAATGTTTGTTGTTTTTTTTGAGCTCGTCAAAATTCACGGAATTAAAATATTTATGAAAAATTGTTTTTGTTGTTTCGCATAAAAAAAACAACAAACATTTTTCGTGTGTGTTGTTGTTCTCAGAAATTTAAAAAATTATTGAAATATTCTTGTTGTTGCAAACGAGCCACAAAAATAGGTTTTGTTATTGTTGTAGTTCGAGGAATTTGAAGTTGTAAAAGCGAAAATTTTGCGCTGACTGCGCTTGGCTCAGTGATTTGAAAACGCTGACACCCTTGCCTTAATGTACCTAAATAATTAATCAGTTTTGGACATTTTCAAATTGTACTTTTTCGGAAGAAAATTGAAACAAATTTTACCTAGAAGATGAAGTTTACAAATAAGCAAAAGTATATATATTCTTGATCACTACATCCGTCGTCAAAGCTAACTCGATTTATCGAAGAAGAGCAAAATCGGTCAACAGCCATGCCCATACAAAAATAATATTCAAAATGCAACTTTATGAGTACTTTTCACGACAATGGCACCAAAATACACATAAATACTACAAACGATAAGCGCAAACTCTGAGCGAAAACTAGATGAAATCGGAAAAAAGGGCGTGGCACCTCTATATAAGTAAAAGCTTCAAAATGACATACTAATCAAAATTTCACTCAAGCACTGAGAACAGTATTTTCAGTCAAGAGGTCGTGGCACCTCCCGTACAAGCAAAATTTTCAAAATACTGCAGTGTAAGGAATTTAATGTTCAGCCAGGCCGAAGGTAACACTCCTACTAGTTTTTACAAGCCTAGCGAATTTTTTGCTATTTATTAAATATATTCTCAGAAGAACATAATAATAATAATATATAATTTTTATGGTCTAAAATTAAAACAAAAGTAACAAAACATAGCAATTTAGAAAAAGTACAACTGTACCTAAAAGCTATAAGCTGATAAGCTCCTATGTCAAATTATCTCATGGCTTATGTTAAATTTTAGCCCTTTTCTAACAAAACGTTATTGTTGACCCGTTTTTTATGTAATATTGTAAAAATATCTATATGTGTATAAATTTCATTACGATCGGGAAATCCAACATTTTTTCCGGTGATATTCTCAGCAGAATGACCATTTGTTTTGGATATTTTAAATCTATGTTCCAAAACTCATCCTTCGTTTTTATACATTTGACACATTTTCGATCGAAAAATACAAAATAAATGAAAAACTAGTACTCGTGGCTGATAATCGTTAAAAAAAAAACCAATTTAAATAAACAATTTCAGATTTTTCAACGAAATTGCTTATTTGTTTTTTCTTTTAACATCATTCAGTGCCATTTTTTCGATGATTTGCTGTACATGAAACATGAAACGCTTTTCATGCTTCCACAACTTTGTTTTTTAACAGCTTCCTTTTTTTCTGTGCGTGTATCACTGTGTTAAAGTGAAATTTATGACATTTTCCAAAAAATTCATTTCAATTTTCAACCAAAGCTCTCAGTGTCAAATTGATTGTAAAAACAACAAAATTCATTGAATTAGATTGCGCTGAATGCACAACTATTGACATTTTGATAGATTTCCTAAGAGCTAAAATATAGTTCAGAGTAGAATTTATTTTTTTGTTCAGATTCACGAGATTAAAATTCAAATTTCGAATTGAATTGAACATCAATTCTCATAAATTTTATCATGTAATCCTAATCACAATTATTATCGCAACTACAATCATATCTTTATCGTGCTCATATTCATACCTTCAGAAACTATGTCATATTTATCTAAGTGATTATTATTAATTTGATTTGTCTTATGTCATATTTTCAAATTAATATCAAAAGTTTTTTTACCGCAGAATTGGCTTTTCAACTTTTGACATAAAGGTCATAAGTCAGTTAAATTAATGATAATAACGACGAAGTTTAAGAGCAACACTGGTAAACAATAAATTTGCAACAAAGTTTTTACTTTTCGTTACTTATACTGCCTTCAATTTTTATAGAATAATATTAGAAATTTTTGATTTTGAAATGACACTGACAATGACAATGACAATGACAATGACAATGACAATGACAATGACAATGACAATGACAATGACAATGACAATGACAATGACAATGACAATGACAATGACAATGACAATGACAATGACAATGACAATGACAATGACAATGACAATGACAATGACAATGACAATGACAATGACAATGACAATGACAATGACAATGACAATGACAATGACAATGACAATGACAATGACAATGACAATGACAATGACAATGACAATGACAATGACAATGACAATGACAATGACAATGACAATGACAATGACAATGACAATGACAATGACAATGACAATGACAATGACAATGACAATGACAATGACAATGACAATGACAATGACAATGACAATGACAATGACAATGACAATGACAATGACAATGACAATGACAATGACAATGACAATGACAATGACAATGACAATGACAATGACAATGACAATGACAATGACAATGACAATGACAATGACAATGACAATGACAATGACAATGACAATGACAATGACAGTGATAATGTACTGAAAATAATAAAATCACGCATTCTTGACGACTTATTTAAGTATATGATCCTTACATCTGATGTTGAAAGTTTGACCCCTACATCCTTCACATATCATTTTTACCCTTTTCTTTAAAAGGTACAAAAATGGCACATAAAACTGGATATAGAGTCAGTATGTACAACAGAAATATTTGCTTAAATAAATATTTAACTGATAGTTGCCGAACACTAAAAAGTCGAAATTTCATCATGAAAACCAAAAAATCATTAAAATCAATGGAGACTTCTCACATTGCACATTTATTATATTCTTAAAGCATTTCTCGCTTTTCTTTACTCCTAGTGAATATTTTGTTAGAATACTTGAGCCCATTCTCACACAGTGGTAAAATTTTATAGCAAAATTTTCTTGGATACATACTTACCCCGTTTTAGTTGTAATTTTTGCAATTTTTTATGAAAATCGTATAAAAAACCCATATTAAGGGATGTAGAGGGTTAAAGTTATACAAAAATATATCTCTTAATATCTTTCATAAGTTTGCTGAACACATGTTGCGTTTCAGATGCAAGGATCGTGTAGTTAAATATGTCAATTTAACACAAGAATGCTTTTTTTTTTCCTACAGTTTAAACATTTATCTATTACTAAAAAATAAATCAACAAAATCTTACTCTGAACGCACTACAAAAATAGATATTGTTTGTTCCCCAGTGTAAGCAAACTGTTACTGACATTTTAAATCAAAGTTGTTTGATTGAGATAAGCACTCATTTTTGAATAGAGCAGCAGTAGATCCTTGAAATTGCATAGTAAGTAATTACGACTCTGTGGTGGCCACTCGTCTTGGCCAATTTTTCTCACATTTAGCCTTTAAGCCATTACCAATAGCCCCATTGCAAATGCTGCTGTAATATTTTATTAAATCATAGGCTACGTATGTATTTAGTATGTCTCGCAGCGAATTCCAAAAATGCTGTTGCCAATTATACTTTTTTTATTTTTGTTGCTTCTCTGCAGTTAAGGCCAATCTCTAGTTGGCCCTTACTTTTTTTTTTTTTTGTTTTTTTTGGCAAGCGCTTCTAAATAAAAATTTTAGCTAGTTAATACTTACTGCATCAAAATAAAATTCTCTTTGGCTTAGATATAATATAGCGCATCAATAAAATCAGTTATAACTGTGAGCATTAGTGCTTTGTATATTTTATCAAAACACTTATTCTGTTTTAGCTTGTGATCTAGTTATAACAATTGCTTTAATCCTCTTACCATTAAAAATTTTAACAATAGCCAATCAATATGCTTTCTTCAACATATAAGCTCATAATATTCAAAGTTAAAAAGCAAAAGACACAAAAGCCCAACAATCAGCAAAAGCGCCTAAAAGCACTCGAAAGTGGTGAAAAAAATTTTTCTACGAACAACAACTTTTTATCACCCGTATCAAGTCTGGCTTTCCGCACTACTTTTGTTTTGTATTTTAAAAGTTTTAGTTTTCTTTGCTGAAACTTTTATAGTTCTCACTTAAAAACACAATCCCTGCCCCTTCTCCTCCTTGTTTCTTTATTTTTTTCTGTACTTAAGCATCCTGCCTTTTGCAGTTTGTGCCTCCATTTTTTTTGTTTTTTTTTTTTTTTTGATAAAATTTTTCTTAACAGCAAACTTCCATTTGGCAACAACCACCAACCAACTAATGCGAATGCACAAAAATATGCAACGTTTTTTTCATTGGTTTTTATTTTGCGTCGCAAATCTTTAGGGATAAAAATATGAAAAGTAAAATTTCGGAAGGTAATAAAAAATATTGCGTTCGTACGCTTAGTTGGGTACTTTAGTTATTTAAAAAAAAAAAAAAATAAAAAATCTTAAAACTTTAAAGTTGGCTACAGTACTTTTGGCTAATACTCGGTAATTTAGATTGTACTACTCTAAGGTGCAAAGTGGAATAAAAGTAATATCCTAATGCGAATTGAGTGCCATTTTGTCAGTTATTATATAAATAGTGCATTCTTTTAACAGAAAGTTTGACAGAAAGAGTAAAATTAATGACATTAAGTAAAAAAAAAAAAATTATATGGATTCACATTTGTGATTAAAGGATTGTTGCAAATTAATTTTTTTAAAAACAAAATTTCAAAATTCCATGGTTAAAGATAGCATTGCTTTGTTATATCATATAGCTAATATAACCTCAAAAATGACAAAACAATATTGATATCTCAAAATTCTGATAAGCATGTCTACGACCGGACTTAGATTCAGCAACAAAAAATCATCGAAAATGACTAGGTTATAACTAAGTAGAGTAGAACGGGGTAATGTCGTGCAGGGGGTAATGTCGTGCACTGGCTGTTTTAGCCCAAAGAATTGAATGATTTACCAACTGTTTGTAAGGTAGGGACCTGCTGACCTACTGAGCTTATGCATATAATACTAGCAATTTTCACCAGTTCGTCTCTACAGAGTAACCTTTTTTTCAAAACGCACGCTTTCGGGACGATAAAGGTGTTTTTTCATAGGGTCAGAAAAATAATTTTCCTTGCGGGAAAATATACCAGGTAAGTGTTTTCTGAAACGAAATATCCTGCCAAAGAAAAGAAGTATTTGGCTTTCGAAAAAAATTTTGGGCTTCACCAAGTTATCGAAGTTAACCTTTAAAGCGACCATTGGGGTAATGTCGTACACATTCACTTACACAAACACAATTTCTCGCCACACAAATGTTGTTACACATGGATGTAACCAATGAAATTATCTTTCGATCGGATGCTTACTCGTTGCATTCGCTTGAGATGTACGGCTTTACGAGCATGTCAAAGTTGAGTGCACGACATTGCCCCGTTCTACTCTACACAACAATATTATGTACTTTACACTTGTATACTAATAAATAAATACATGATAATGCTAATTCTCCTCTAATAGAACCACTACCTATCATTTCTCACACATTTTGGTACCTTTACTATACTCGGAAAAACAATGCACGACATTACCCCACAAATTTTGAGGGGGGTAATGTCGTGCACATTTTTTTTTTCTTCACTTACACAAACACAATTTCTCGCTACACAAATGTTGTTACACATGGATGTAACCAACGAAATTATCTTTCGATCGGATGCTTACTCGTCGCATTCGCTTGAGATGTACGGCTTTACGACCATGTCAAAGTTGAGTGCACGACATTGCCCCGTTCTACTCTACATGAAAAAAAAATGTCAACGCTTTTGAAATTTTCTTAACAATGATTTTACCTTGAATAACTCAAAAAGTATCAATTATATAAAAATGTTGTAGATATCATTTTGTAGAAAATACAATTTTCTACATAGGTCTCCATCCTTAGGAGATATTCCTTCAAAATCGTTATTTCGAGACTTTACCCTTTGACTAATTTCTGTTAAAGTAGTTATGGCACGAAGAGAGATAATGATCCCCTTTTCAAAGAGCCGCAGTGTGTGTGCATGTAGCGTAGCATCAAAAGTTGAAAGAAATTCCGAAAATAACTCAATAAGAAATTCGTCTAGTTATTCTTTGAGTCTTTCACCTTCAACTCAAACCAGAATAAATTTGCAATGCATATGAAGCGAATGCTGTTCAGACTATTTCCAAATGGAAACATCGAGATGCTCGGCCAAAATCTTCTTAAAATGAGAGAAATGTGACACAAAAAATGACAGCTGCCGATTTGTGGTTAATTGACATGGCTGTATCATGAATAATACGATCTGCCTTACACAAATAAGTCTGCTCTATGGGTTCTACGAATTTTAAATGAGATACAAAAAATCAAGCTTTGGTATGTTTTCGCCAATATTTCCTCAACAAAACAGACAACCTAGCAACATCAATAAAATCGTAATGGATTGCTTACTTTTATGAGTCCATGGCATGGAGCCAGAAAGAAACGAATCATCCTAGTGATACTTAGCGTCCATTCCCTTCACCAGAGCAAAAGTTGTAGCTTCAATACTCTGAATACTGAGAATACTGCACAGACAGTTACTGCAAAATGGTTTAAAAATGGTGTACTGGAAACTGCTTACCAAAAGATAACGAAAAATAGCTTTATTGCAGTCTGGGATGAAGATAAAAAACGATTAAATTATTTTTCTGTTTTTCTTCTAACCAACTCAGCGCACTTTTATTACTCTCTTCTAACGATTTTTTATTTTTTATTCTGAAATCTAAAAACTTTTTGGAAAAGCTTTATTTCTACCATATAAATAATATCGAAGGTAGTCGTTATCACAAAACAAAATAAAAAACCAAGAAAGCGCCATTAAAAGAGTTTTGCGAAAAATTCATTTAAATCACGGAAAAATGTCTGGTTAATTGTTTGATCCCTTCAGACTTTGGTAGAAAATAACTTGTAACTTTTTATGGGCGAGCTTCAATATTTAACAAGTCTGTATTAAATAGTAGAAGTGGCAAAGTAGGCCCTTACCTAAAAAATTTCTTCAAAATCGCTTGTAAGGGTCTTTAAATAGTGGGTAATTTAAATTTCTTCAAAATGCAAGATATAACGGGATAGAATGGAAAATGTGGCGCCAAAAATGTGTCGAAAAATTTGACTCAGCCTTGCAATTTTAAGAACCCATAAACGTCTTACTACGTTTTTAGCATATTTTTAACGACCTAATCCATAGACTATAAATTGTTTGATACCCTCAGACTTTGCCTGAAAATAACTTTGCAACTTTTCTTGGGCGAGCTTCAATATGTTTCAAGTCTGTATGAAAGAACAGGAGTGATAGAATAAGCTCTTACTATAAAAACTACATCAAAATCGCTTGTAGAGATCCTCAAATATTGGATATGGCATTAATTTAAAATTGTTTAAGATAGCTATTTTAGCTTGCAAGATATAACAGGATAGAATGAAAAATGTGGCGCCAAAAATGTGACTCAGCCTTGCAATTTTATTTCTACTGCCTGCCGCGGCCAAAAAAGTTTAATTTCAAAAAATAATTTGTGCGTTAATAACTTTAAATTAACCAGAATATTAACCCTGATTTCAAAATATCAAATATTTCCAATATTCGCTTTGTGTGAAATGCTCATACATAGAGGATAAATAAAATTAGATAGTAGTAGATGGCGGCAAATTTAAAATATTTATTTTCAACTTAAATCTTGACCGATTACTCCGACTGACCCAATAATTCCATTCAATGGCAAAAGTAATGGCATACACATTATTTGCCATTATAATCGGTTATTTGACCAACATCATTTTTTCAATTTAATGCCATGAATTCCACACCATCAAGCAAACTTTTCGTAAAAACAGAGTCTGACTTTAATCATTTCTAACAAAAAGTCAACAAATTCATATTATGACGTTACTTTTGCTCTTGATAGGACTCTACTCTTATATTTTACTAAAATACATTTGGTGCATATTTTTAGGCTGATCGATTGTTATGCGCTAAATGGTTTATGCATAGAATATAAAAGCTCTACAGTTTGGTTGTTAGTGCGAAAAATTTAAACAATAGTGGCTTAACAAGGACAGGAAATTTTACCGAAAAAAAATTACTTTTTCGTCGGCTTAAAAAACCGATCGTGGAAAATGGAGTACGTTTTTTCATTATGATTTTATTTTTTCAATTGAATAAATAAATGTATGAATTGTTGAAATTCGCTTACTTGTACACTTGCAGCCTTTTCGTGCAGATGAGGAATGATTTTTTTTCTCTTTCTTTTCACTTCACTTGGCTCCCATATATTTATTGCACTTTTGGAGCTTTGCACTTGAAGGCGATGGCAAAATTTATACATTTTCATTTGCCAAAAAAAAAGCCTTTCATTTAACACTTCACTTGACACTTTAACAATTAAACACTTTACTTAACAACTAAACACTTTATTTAACACTTTTACACACCGAAAAACACAACTTTCATCTTTTTATTTAAATCAAATTCGAGAAGAAAGTTAACCGAACCGCACGATTGCTTCATTACCGAAAACTGTCATGAATATATCAATGTTGTCTACTCATTCGAATTTGACGTGATAGGGTAAACGGCGATCTCGCTAAAATTTCTAAGCTTTGTTGACGAGCTGCCGCCGTAAAATTCGCGTTGTTTATTGTTGGGTATGAAGATCATGGAAATTAGGAGAAATGTTTTTTTAGTTGCACAGTTATTATCTCGGGTGCAGTTGATTGTCTATATTTGTTAAGTCTGATTAACTTTAATGTCTGGCCTAGATCACTGAGGAATTAGTCTATTATGTTGTTTTAAAAAAAAAACTAAGTCGTTAACGGGTCTTTATTGCAGAAATCGATAAATGGGTCAATTGAGAAGAAAAACCCAAATAAATCGATTTTTTTTATGATGTTTTTTTATTTAAGCGCCTTCTGCTGTGTAAAAACAAAAATCGCAAAATTTTGGGTAAAAAATGCGATTATTGGCGATATGCGATCAAGCACACCAGAGCGATACATAAGGCAAAATAGCGGGATATCTAACAAATATTTTGGAGTTAAATTCAGAAGAATCGTATGTGGGCCGTGGCGACAGAATGGGTTAAAAAGCCTAAATCACTCTTTACGCACAAATAACAGGTCTTTAAATTCTGAAAAAATTCAAGCATTCCTTGACAAAAAATAAATCGACTTTGTCTGCAATTGCATGTTTAATTGGATATGTTGTCCGATGTCGGTTAGCTGTTGGATAAAAGTTGCATATTTAATTGGTTATGTTGTTCGATGTCGGTTGGCTGTTGGATAAAAGTTGCATGTTTAATTGGATATGTGGCTTGGTTGGCTCGATGTTTGGTTGGCTGAAAGTTTCCCATTGGTGTGTTTTAGTCGCACGTTTGCTAGCTTAAGGGATTTTTCCCCGATTTCTTAAACTTTAAAATGTCCTAGGGTTAAATAATTAAATCTTCACCTAGAAATGAGTGCTGAATCATAGTGTTATAATAAATTCAATTGTATTTCAATGGTTTGCTTAAAATTACAAGTGATTTTTGCGTATTTCACCCGATTTTGGATGAAAGTTTGCCGTATCTTGCGCGCGTAACACACGGCGCAAGAGCCGATAAGTGGCTGCGGTTTGCCTCATTACAATTTTTCAAAAATTGGTGGAAAAAAATTATAAAAGTTTGTAATGTTCTTAGTACTTTAAATTAAATTAAACTTTATTTCGATTTTATAAAACAAGTTGGCGTGCTTCACAGTTCTCGAATAATCTAAAAGTGACGCTATTTTAAAACCAGCGTTGCCTCATCAATATTTTAATACTTAAATATAAATAGTACTTAACTGAAATATAGGTGGCGCTAAACATAACATTAGGTCATAACTACATTGCAATTGTTTAAAACAGTAAATGAAAATATAGTACAACAGTATCATAAAGTAAATATGTTATATGTACAATAAAGAGTTATATAATACAAAGTTATAAAATACAACTTACAACTCGGCCAATCTGACACTATTGATTGACCCAATCAATGACATTTAAAATAATTTTAATTAAGAAGTGTGGCTTAAATTTAATCAAAACTTTTAGGAGCAATCCATTTCCGTATTTTTGACGCTTCTATTATACCTTCATAAGGTATTTGGGTTATTTGACAGTTTTCGATGTCTTTAACAACATATCGATCGTTTGCTAAAACTTTATCTATAATATATGGGCCACGGTATTTTTCTACAAATTTCTTATTTTTACCAACAGTACAATCTACATGCCTTATTACTACATAGTCTCCAACAGAATAGGACTTTGCCGGAACACTATGTCGCAAAAAGTACTCCAAATTGTATTCTTGAGACTTCGAAATTGCTTTTGATGCATCGTCTCTTAATTTCACCAAATCGCGGTCTTTATTTTTATCATATTTTTCTGTCAAATATTCAGTAAATTCATCTATCACTACTCCCCTCTGTTCAACGCCAAACAAAAGTACACTAGGAGTTTGTTTTGTTGTACTATGAACTGTATTGTTAATTGCATATTCTGCCTGTGATATTTTCAAAGCCCAATTAGCATGTTTAATCGGTTCACTAAGTTTACCCAACATGGTTTTTATTATTCTATTTACCCGCTCTACCTGGCCATTTGCTTGAGGGGAAGCTACAGCATTTTTAACATGCTCAATGTTATTTTCCTTCAAGAAAATAGAAAATTCGGTTGATGTAAAACAAGTGCCCCTATCTGACACTATTCGTCTTGGCCTGCTATAATAGCTAAAATATTTTTCTAAACAGCAACGCACTTCTTTTGTACTAGTGGAATTTACTGGATATAAGCGGACAAATTTTGTAAATGCATCTATGACTACCAGGATGTGTTTACGTTTAGATATTATAGACGGCAAAGGGCCGAAGTGATCTATATGGATAGTATCAAAGGGTACAGGCTTTTTTGGAATATTATGCAGATTTCTTTCATTACTACGAGTTGGTGGTGAATAAACAATACATTTAATGCAATTTCGAATAAAATCTGTTATTTTATTCCTCATATTTTCAAACCAGTAATGTTTGATTATCTCATTATAACACTTATCAACGCCTAAATGACCAAATTTTTCATGAACCAATCTAATAACATTATCTTCCATTTCTTTTGGAATGCACAAAAGCAACCTTTTATTTTCATAATTGCGAAACACTATACCATCTTCCAATTCATAGCCATCGACTTTGCCTTTTTCGAGTTTTTCTAGCAAATTTTGAATATTTTTGTCTCTACCTTGCGCAGCCTGCACTTGCAATTCAATGTCGCAGCTATCAAGAACAGCGATGTATTCATGCAATTGATCATCCCTTCCAAAAGATTTGATATTTTTACTATCAATTGGAAAAACGCGACTAAGTGCATCAACATGACTCATCAAGTTTCCATTCCTATGTTGAATAGTATAATTGTAATTTTCTAGTTCTAACGCCCATCTTGCTACCCGTGGATTTACCTGCTTTTTACTCAAAGTACATGCAAGCGAATTACAATCCGTAACAATTTTGAACGGAATCCCTTCTAAATATACTCGAAATTTTCTTAACGCATATATTACTGACAATGTTTCCAATTCGAAACTATGATATTTTGATTCTGCTGAAGAGGTTGATTTAGAAAAAAATGCAATTGGGTGGAATTTTCCATCTTCTAGACGTTGCAAAAGTGCTGACCCGAATCCATGGCTACTTGCATCACAATGTAGTTCGGTTTCACGTTTCGGATTATAAATCGCTAAAACTGGAGATTTCACTAACTTATCTCGTAACTCGTAAAATGACTTTAAACAATCCTCTGTTAAGAAAAACTTAGTATCTTTTTTTAAAAGGTTTAATAGTGGTCTAGCAATTTTCGAAAATGAGGGGACAAATTTTCGGAAGTAAGAAAATAATCCTATACATGAATGTAATTCTTTATAAGAGTTGGGCACAGGGTAGTTTTTAATTGCTTTAATATGAGTGTCACTCGGTTTAATACCACTTTGATTCACATTATAGCCCAAATATTCTATTTCGTTATACCCAAATTTGCATTTTGCTAATTTCAACTCAAGACCTTTTTCATACACTCTATTTAATACCTCTTTAACTATTTTCAAATGATTTTCAAAAGTATCGGTAGCTATCAGAATATCATCAATGTATACTATTATTTTATGTTCGTCTATCAGATCTCGGAAAATATTGTAAACATATCTTTGAAAATTTGCTGGGGCATTTTTTAACCCAAAAGGCATACGTAAATATTCATATTGTCCATGAGGGGTCACAAACGATGTAAATGGAATAGAATCTTCATCAATCTTACATTGATTAAAACCATCTTTTAAATCTAATAAGGTGAACCAACGCTTTCCTGACATATATTCAATACAATCTTCAATCAACGGTAAGGGAAAATTGTCACGAATAGTCTTTTTATTCAGTGCTCTGTAGTCAATGCACATACGAATCTGTCCGCTCTTTTTTTTCACCAAAACTATAGGTGATGCATAAGGCGATTGGCTTGGACGAATAATATTTCTAGCTAATAAGTCATCAATAATTTTTCTTACTTCTTCTTTATCATTAAAAGATAACCTACGTGGTTGGCAGTGGAACGGTGTATCCTCCGATAACCTAATTTTCATTTTGTAGTCATAAAAAGATCTTGGTTTATTTTGCTGCTTCAAATAACAAATATCAATAATCGATCTCAATTGACTGTTTTGCTCTTTTTTTAACAAAATATCAATATCTATCTCTTCAATAGTTTCATTAGTATCAATGGCATTTATTTCTAAAATTGCTGCATCAAAAGACTGTTCTTCTACTAAGTCATCATTTCGTGAAGTTACTAACGTGCTTTTTTCCGTCAAAATATTATGCCCCGAAAAGTCTTGATTTATATTCATGGAATCAAATGCACTAATATTATGTTTATAAGAACCAAAAGTTTTATTCGATATCAAATTTGTATCATTACATTTTATTTTTTGAACTAAAGTAATGTTAAATATATTCATAAAATCACGACCTAAAATTAAAGGCACATTCATTGTGTCGTCTGTAGTAACCATAACATAAATAGATTTAATTTCATTTCTGAATTTAATATTACATTTTATATAACCGTATTTAAAAATTCTTTGTTTTCCAAGTCCAAGAAATTTAGTAGGTAGTTTTTTTGTTGATACCTTGACAGTACTAGGAAGTTGTGATTTCTGAATAAGGCTAATCGCGCTACCGGTATCAATAAGGGAAAAAAAATTTACAAAATTAGTGCACCTGTTTCCACCAAAAGAATAAAAAGCCACACTTACCGCTTGTCTATAAAATACATCTTCTTGCTGTTCATCTTCTAAACTAGCCACTTGGACATCTCTGGAATCTCGCTTAGTTTTTGGGCAATCCTTATGGAAATGCCCCATCTGATGACAAGTAAAGCAGGAACCAGGTGGGCGCTTTGGTTTTTGACAAGCACTTTGGAAGTGTCCGAATCGCGAACAATTGAAGCATCTAATTTCCTTCTGAACATCTCTAATATTAGCTCCTTTTTCCTTTGAACGATAGTGTTCAAAGCGGTCACCACGCTGGATCAAATCATCTAGGGACTGAGCACCATACAAAAGAGTAATGCTGTTCCCTTTACCAGGAATGCCATCAATAATGATATCCACTAACTCCTGCTCATCAATAGTTGCACGTGTTGCAATCGATTGCATTGCAATTATGTAGTTTAAAAATGACTCATCTGATTTCAGCACTCTTGCCCTGAGCTGGCGGTATACCTCTTGTCGCGATGTGGTTCTTTTGAAAGTAGCTATAATTTTTTCCTTCAAGACATCATAGCCTACAGGCCCCAAAATTGAGACATAGCTTTTAGCTGTTCCTTCCAGACACCGCCTTAATGCCAAGCATAGCTCCCGATTGCTGCACCCAAATTCATTAATGTATTCTTCAAACTGGGTGAACCATTTGGTAACGTCAATAGTGCCATCTCCAGTAAACTTAGGTATAACGGCCTCGAGTTCCTCAAACTTAAATCCAGCACCACCAGGAATCTTTGTATCCATGGCTTGTAGTTGGTGTCGTAAATCTAGCATGTCACGGCGTATTTTTAACAATCTCATCTCTTCTTCAAGTATTGCTGCTTCTTTGCTAAAATTGTATGGTTTCTTACCGTCTTCAGGATCAGTGACATCGGTATTAGCTATGATTCCAACCGGAACGTCAGTAACTTTTACAGCAGCAGTAATGACCTCGGTGCTAACGACAGCAGTTTTGGTTGCAGCAGCGGCAGAGGTTGTAGCAGCAGCGACAGAGGTCGTAGCAGCAGCAGTGGCCTCAGCATTGACGGCATCACATTTGGAAGCATCAGCAAAGGTGACCTCAGCGTCAATGGAATTATCGGCAGCAGCAGTATCACCAGTGGGAAGAAAATCTTTTTCCGGGACTTTGCCCTCCGCTAGCAACGCATTGTAAAGCGCCTTCAGTTGCGAATATGTGGCTGTTACCGGAAAATCAATATTTGCAAGAGCCATAATGGCTTTTAATTCGCACATCGATAAATGGTTTTCATCTGCCATTATTGTAGATTACCCCACATCTGAATTTGTAATGTTCTTAGTACTTTAAATTAAATTAAACTTTATTTCGATTTTATAAAACAAGTTGGCGTGCTTCACAGTTCTCGAATAATCTAAAAGTGACGCTATTTTAAAACCAGCGTTGCCTCATCAATATTTTAATACTTAAATATAAATAGTACTTAACTGAAATATAGGTGGCGCTAAACATAACATTAGGTCATAACTACATTGCAATTGTTTAAAACAGTAAATGAAAATATAGTACAACAGTATCATAAAGTAAATATGTTATATGTACAATAAAGAGTTATATAATACAAAGTTATAAAATACAACTTACAAGTTCTAAAAAATTCTGAAGAAAAATCACGCATGTTTTCCGGAAGGGGTGAATGTATCAAGCCAAAAATTCTTTAGAATTGTCAAAGAAATATGTGTGAATTTTTCAAAATTTTTTGAAATTGTTTTAATTTTTTTTTTTTTACCAATTTTTTAAACTTAAAAATGTCCTCAAAAATTCTGAAAATATCATGCGTAGTTTTTGGACGGTTCTAAGTATTTGTTGCCTCATAATTTTTTTTTTTTTTGTAAGACGCCTTGGTTTTGATAAAAAAAAAGTTTTTGCGACCGCATAAACAAAATTTCCATGTTCTTGTGGCCTTATTTCGGTAAATTTTTAACCTTAAATATTTTGTAATAAAGCAATATAATTGATATTTTATTAGCTTTTTTTTAAACACATCTTTATCTAAAAAATTGATAGGCAAAAAAGTAAAAAACACAAGAATTCAAAATTTGTGTTTTTTTTTTTTTTTTGGTTTCAAAATTTTATTCTTCTTAATTGACCCATTTACCGATTTATGTAATAGAGAACCGTAATCGCCCGAGTTTCTTTTAAAATGACATAATAAGCTAGACGAAACATTAAAGTTAATCAAACTTAACAGATCTGGACAATCAACTGCACCCGAGATAGTGTCATGTACAAGTAAAACAGAAAAAAACCTTTCTCCTTACTTCCATGGTCTTCATAAACAAAACTTAACAACGAGAATTATACTATGGTAGTTCTCCAACAAAGTTTATAAATTTAAGCGCGATCCCCGTTTACCCTATCACTTCAAATTCGAATGAGTAGACAACATTGATATATTCATGACAGTTTTCGGTAATGAAGCAATCGTGCGGTTCGGTTAACTTTCTTCTCGAATTTGATTTAAATAAAAATATGAGAAGTTGTGTTTTTCGGTGTGAAAAAGTGTTAAATAAAGTGTTTAGTTGTTAAACAAAGTGTTAAGTGAAGTGTTAAATGGAAGGCTTTTTTGGCAAACGAAAATGTATACATTTTGCCATCGCCTTCAAGCTCCAAAAGTGAAATAAGTATATGGGAGCCAAGTGAAGTGAAAAGAAAGATAAAAGAAATCATTCCTGATCAGCATGAAAACACTGCAAGTGCATAAGTAAGCAAATTTCAACAACTCATACATATATTTATTCAATTGAAAAAATAAAATTATAAAGAAACGTACTCCATTTTCTAAGCCGACGAAAAAGTAATTTTTTTTAGGCAAAATTTCCAGTCTTTATCAAACAGCTGTTGTTTACATTTTTCGCACTTACAACTAAACTGTTGAGCTTTTATATTCTATGCATAAACCATCTAACGCAATAACAATCGATCAGCCGAAAAATATGCACCAAATGTGTGTATTTTTGTAGAATATAAAAGTAGTGTCCAGTGTCCTAGTACCAAACCAATCAACCAACTAATCAATGTTCATTGAGTTGGTTAGAAGAAAAACAGAAAAATATTTTTATTTATTTATTATCTTCCTCCCACACTGACAAATTTTCTGTAATTTTTTGGTAAGCAATTTTCAGTGCAATATTTTGCAGTAACTGTGTGTCCAGTATTCGGAGTATTGCAGCTAAAACTTTTGCTCTGGTGAAAAGAGAATCGACACAATCACTAGGACGATTCGTTTCTTCCGGGCTCCATACCAGGGACTGTCTTACTCATAAAACTAAGCAATTGGTTATGGTTTTATTGAAATTACTAGATCCTTTGTTTTCAAATTTGTTAAGGAAATATTGGAGAAAACGTACTAGACCTTTTCCGTCTTAAGTGTTTCAAAATATGCAGTTGGGTTCACAGTCATTTATAATAATTTACAGAGCTGTTCTAAGTGCTCAATATAGAAACCTCTCATTATTAGTTTTGTGGAACATTTTTTTTTTTTTTTTTTGCAAGTAATGGGCGCAGAACTCAGCGTGTCTAAATAGTGTTTTTGCGAAAAGTCGATGCAATTTTTTTTTCTAAATTCTGCCATTTTGTCTTTGTCTATTTTTAATTTGTGTTTTCGGCTTTTTGTAGCAATTTAAATGTTATTTTGATTTCCATTTTTAAATTTTGAATATCTTAAAAGCTGATTTTTAGTTAAAGCTTGTTTTTCTGTATCTCATTTAGAATTCGTGGAACCCATAAAACAGGTTTCTTCGTGTATAGCAGATCGAATTATTCATGATAAAGCCATGACACTTAACCACAAATTGGCAGCAGTCATATCTTGTGTCAATTGTGGATATTTATCAATTGCAGCTTTGTTCAGGGACACATTTCTCTCATTTTAAGAAGATTTTGGCAGAACATCTCAATGTTTTCACTTGTCAACTGTCTTACAAAAAAAAATGTATGAGGCAAAAAATACGTATAATTTTTTCCAGAATTTTTGTGGACATTTTATAATTTTTCAGAAAATTGGTGAAAAAAAAACTTAAAACAGTTCCAAAAAAATCTGAAAAAAATACAAACATATTTTTTCCACAATTCTAAACATTTTTTGCTTCATACACTCTCAGATTTTCATCCTCCGCAAGTAAAAACTTTTGAATTCAAAGGGGATAGTACGATTTTCGTGGCTCCGCAATTCGAAGATGCTTTCACATAAAACACCTGAAAATAAATCGATAAAATTATATTCAAATTTTCAAGATCTCGCTTCGTTTTAGAGATATCGAAAATTAAAGAATACGAAAATATTGAAGAAATTTCAAAACACCACCACAAACAACCATAAACCGACTTGATTTGAAAGCAAAACTATAGCAAAACAGATTTTCTATATTTATTTGAGTCTTAATTTTATATTTCAACTGCTTGCAGGACTTTCAGAGGGAAAACTTCACTGTATAGCAGTGAAAAAAATACTCAAAATGTAGAAAATTAACCATTTTCAAAGATTTGAGCTGAATAATTTTGTGGTTTTTGAGATACATAAGTCAAAAATACTGATTTTTGTCGTTTAGACAAAAGCTCCGGATGGGCGATCTTTTCAGGGGTTTTGATCCAAACCATAGAACTTCTTCTATGACGAGTTTTGATGCACTATTTTTTTTTTTTAATTTTGCTGCACCCTAGATACTGAATAATAAATCGATAATTTTTCTTTCGAAATATTTTTCTCAAATCATTTTTTTTTTTTAATTTTAGCATAAACAAAAACAAAAAAAAGAAAATTTGGTGTAAGTCCATAAAGGTGACAAAATTAATGACTTGTAACGTGATGGCTTAATATTAGGTTATTTGACCGATATAATTTTTCAACTCAACGTAGTTAATTCTACGTCATCATGTTAGCTTTCTGTGAAAATGGTGTAAAATTTATGTTATGATATTATTTTTGCACTATGCTTACATCAATTTTTCTTTCAGCGCACACTGGTCGGAAAATCAAACTAGTAAGGGTGTTTGGTCAGGCTAAAAAATAATATACCCTACACTGCAGTATTTTGAAAATTTGGCTTGTACGGGACGTGCCACGCCTTCTTGACTGAATTCACTTAGTTTTTGCTCAGATATTGCACTAACTATTCCAAGTGTCTGCACAAAATTTGGTTTCATTACCTTAGAAAACGCTTTCAGTACAGCTTTTTGAAACTTTTGCTTATATGGGAGGTGCCACGCCCTACACCCAGGATATATTCACTTTGTCCTTCCGTTTGTAATACGGAGAAGGAGGCGTGGCAGATATAGAAAAGTATATATATTCTTGATCAGCGTCACCTCCTGAGTCGATGTAGCCATGTCCGTCTGTCTGGCTGGGTGTGCGTGGCAATACACTTTCTGGGAAAACTGAGCAAGATAATTCAATGAAATTTGTTACTCTGCCTCCGTCGTCAAAGTAAGCTCGTGGGATTGAAAATGAGCGAAATCGGTCAACGTACACGCCTACCGCCCATACAAAAAATATATTCGATATGCATCTTTAGGAGTATTTTTCACGATAATGCAATCGACATACACATAAATGCTACGAAATGCTAACGCAAGCTCTGAAAAACAACTAAACGAATTCGGACAAGAGGGCGTGGCACCTCCCATATAAGCAAAAGTTTCAAAACGCTATACTGAAAGCGTTTTTTTTGATAATCGAACTAAATTTAACTCAGACACTAAAAACTATAAATGCAAGCTCTCAGCAAAAACTGGATGAAATCGGACAAGAGGGCGTGGCACCTCCTATATAAGCAAAAGCTTCAAAACGCTATACTAAACGCGTTCTTTGAGATAATCGAAATAAATTTTACTAAGACACTAAGAACTATAAATTCACGCTCTGAGCAAAAACTAGGTGAAATCGTACAAGAGGGCGTGGGCCTCCCATATAAGGAAAAGTTCAAAATGCTATACTGCAAGAGTTTTTTGAGATAATCGAACTAAATTTCACTCAGACACTAAGAACTCTACTAAATTCACGCTATGAGCAAAAGCTGGGTGAACTCGGTAAAGAGTGCGTGACACCTCCCATATAAGCAATATTTAAAAAATACTGCAGTGTAGGGTATTTATTGTTTGGCCAGGCCAAAGGTTACACCCCTTACTAGTTTTAATTCGTTTAGATTTTGTTCAGAGCTTGCAATTAATATTTTTAGTGTTTGGGTTAAATTTAATTGTATTATCTTTAAAAACTCCTTCAGTATAACATTTTGAAACTTTTGCTTATATAAGAGGTGCCACGCCCTCTTGTTCTGATTCGCCTATTTTTTGATCAGAGCTTGTGTTTATTATTTCTAGTATTTGTGTGTATTTTGTTTGCGTTGTTACATATAATGGCTCTTATTATTGCGTTTTTAGTATATTTTTTGTATGGGCGGTAGGCGCATCCGTTGACCGATTCCTCTCATTTTCATTCCCATGAGCTATCTTTAACAACGAAGCCAACGAACCGAATTTCATTGAATTATCTTGGTTAGTTTTCCCGTAAAAAAATATTTCCACGCATAGCCAGCCACCAAACCAGCCAGACAGACGGACATGGCTATATGAACTTAGGAGGTGACGCTGATTAAGAATATATATACTTTTCTATATCTACCTTCTCTGCGTTACAAACGGAAGGACAAAGTGAATATACCCTGGGTGTAGGGTATAAAAAAGCTTGTCAAAGTTCGAATAATGTTGTTAATTTGGCACTTTAAACTGTTAGTAATGGTAGAGTAAAATCCTCTTTGCTCGTTTCAGGGGTCAGAAAGATTTATGTGTCTAAAAAATTCTTCTCTTCGGCAGCGCCTCAAATGTTACTCGGCACTTTGTTGAGAATAAAATGTTCATAATTATGATTTAAAAATTTTGTATCGTGTTTTGATTTAAATTTTTTAAACAGAATGCGTCAACATGACGAATAAATGTAGATAAGCACAAATAGAGTTAGGTTCTTTGAAAACAATCCTTTCGGTCATTTCAATAAAAAGCCAGCTGCCATAGTTATGTAAACACATTTAGGGGAACTTTGCGTATTGTGGTATACTCATTAGTTTTTTTGGAATTTCCAAGCAAATCGTTGGATCAATTTCAACCAAATTTTTTTATGCTGATGAGTGAAATATTGACTATAGAATATATATATAAATACGTGTGCAATTTCATTAAAAAAGTTATGGATCAATATCTGAAAAAAAGTCAAAAGAGTTGTTGGCGGGTAATGTAGTATGTATGGTAGGGCAATGTGGTATACTATAAAATATACTGACCAGTGTAGTATTTGCTACATAATGTTCCTCCATAAAATGTGTAAAGTTGCAAAAGAAGAGCATAATCTGACATGTATCAAAAATAATTCAAAAAACATGTACTTGAAAAGTGGGCGGGTAATGTGGTACACTTATACCATTTAATCAAATATAAAATTTTAAAGGTATAAAATAAGTTTATAATAACATTAACATTGGTTCTCAAACTCATAGTTTTTATCAAAAACTAAACATCAATTAAATAAAGTTAACAATTACAAAAAATATTTTTATGCCACATTTCCCGCCTTGAACTGAACACATTGGCCGATTTTTAGAAATTACAATTAATTTACCATCATCACAATACTTACTACAATCCGACCTAAATAGTTTATCTGAATGGTGCCAAGTAAATTGCATGGAATTAAATTTAAATAAATGTAAGAAAATGGTATTTTCAAGAAAATCTGCTCTAAGTTTCTCCTATTCCATCAATAGTCACACTCCGGTATCTGTAGAAAGGTTTAATGATCTAGGGGTCATGCTTGATCCAAAGCTCCAGTTCAAATTCCATATAAATTTGACCATTAACAAAGCTAAAGGTGTTCTTGGCTTTGTCAAGCGTTGGGCCAAAGAATTCAATAATCCTTATACAACAAAACTTCTTTACACTTCTCTTGTGAGGCCTATCCTAGAGAACGCATCATTTGTGTGGAATCCATGCTATAAAATCTATAATGATCTACTAGAATCAGTCCAAAAACAATTTTTATTATTTGCACTTCGTGGACTATCGTGGAATTTTGACCAAAATCTGCCTTCATATGTAAGCCGTTTGAAACTAATCCGTTTACCTTCATTGATTAGTACTAGAAGATTAATGCTTAATGTAACTTTTTTGCATAAAATTATTAAAGGCGAAACGAATTCACCAACTTTACTTCAATCAATAGATTTCAATGTTCCAGGAAGAGACTCAAGGCATTTTCGCTCTCTAAAATTATCACATTGTAGGTCAAATTATGCACAGTTTAGTCCCTTCCGTAGCATCAGTAACGATTTTATAAACTGTTATATATTATATTCTTTTGATGACTCAATCGCTATCCTTAAATGTAAAATAATCTTGCACTTGAACCCCTAGCTCGTGTTGCGTTTTCTCATTTCTTCTTCATATTTCGATTTAATATGTAGCTGTTGATCAGTCATGATCTGTAGCTTCAAAGTGTGTATCCCGCGTTGTCACTGATCCGCTCAACAGCAGAGCAGTGCAGTCTGCTTGTGGTCGGTCACCAACCGTACGTTACACGGATGCGCCTCTCGGGCGGTTAGGCGGGTGGTGGGATCGCAGGGAACGTTCGCAAACAAAAAATAAAAGAAAAATGGAAAACTTTATGAATTTACACAGTTAAACACTTATTTCGTAATATTTGGCACTTACCTTAACCGAATGTAAATAAAACTTGCACAGAAAACAACGTTTTCTTAAATAAAATTACATGTTTCGTTCAACTGACAGCGAAAAAACTATTTTTGGTTCATGACAGTAACCCATCCCTGGTTTTTCTTGTTTTCTGAGCGGATAAAACCCATGATGTTCGCAAGTTCTTATCCAAATCGGAGATATGCGACTATACTTAATTACCCGACTATGCCACAATACCCGAAGTTGTCCTATATTTTTCAATTATTTTTTTATCAATTAAAAAAACGTAATTGCTTAATTACTTCTTGACATTTTACAATTCTGTCACGAAGTAATTCTTTATTTTCATGTGGGACGTTTCTGTTTGACCTTTTTCAGGATTTGGCCATATGCTAAAATTGTTAGCTGATAGAAAGTATGACGAAGAGAAATCTTTTTTTGTTTCTTATTGCTTAATAAAAGCCACAAATTGACCGCATGTTTATTGATGACGTCATCAGACTACTAAAGAAAATAAAATGAAAAAAAATAAAATAAAATGACTTGCCATAAAAGAACGAATAAATAAAAAAAAGCAACAAAAATAAGGGAAAAATAATTTTTTCTGTGGTCGCTTTTTTGGCGCATTAAATTTGTATTAATTACAGTCTACGCTGCATTCTTTTTGGATTTTTCGTTTTATAATTCCTTTCCTTACAAAATTCTATTTTATTAATTAGATAGAAAAAGAGGGGTGTATAAATGGTGAAAGCATTTTAATTTCCTACGCAAATAGGTGTTTTTGCAATTTCCTTTTTACTTTTCGCATTTCTGCTTCTTATTGCATATTTTGTTTTGTCTTTTGGTTCTTGCGTGTTTAATTTGTATTTCACGCTAAACTTATTTGTCTTATTATTTATTCCACTGGCATAAATCTCTCGCTGACAAACGAAAAAGTGCCACCACAAAGCGATCAAACGACCTTGTTATCCATTATTTAATAAATGCCAAAGTGCCTAAAAGTATGCAAACGCAATTGCAAATAAATGAAGCTATTTGATGCGTAAGCACCAAAGTTGTATGTTACAGAGAAAAAAAACAAAGGAAAAATCGACAAAATAAAAAAAAAGCTAATGAACGTGAGACAAATGTGGCAATATATATATGTGTGTGTGTGCATGTCCTTGTGTACGTGTGTACTATTACTGTTGATGGGAAAAGTGGAAAATTGTGCTAATATCATATTAATAATAAAAATAATTAAGTACTACAACTTCAATGTGTAAGTATTTGCAACAACAAAAAGTGCGTAAGCCAGAAAGAGGAAATTGTTGTAATTTAATGCCAGTTTTAGCAACAAATTAGGCCACAAATTGGCAAACTCAAATTGGGGAAAGAAATTACTGCGTTAAATGCTTTGAGCTTGTTTGTGTGTGTGTTCTTTGGTATAGGTCAGTTAGCACATGAGTTATAGGATTAAGCGATAATTGGATATAGAATTGAAAGAAAGATGGAAAGTGCACGAACAATTGAGAAAGTTTGAGCGCATATTTCCGTTGAATAGAACATTGTGATGTGAAATACAAATTAATTGGAAGTTACTTGCTTAGAACTTTTTAAAAAACAACAAATGTATAAGCAAATCTCTATCAGAAGGTAAGCTTAAGAACTGGAAGAAATCGAAGAGTAAATTTTTCTGTTTTGGTCAAAATAAAATATATGGGGCATTACATACGTAACCGGGATCACCGTACACTTTCCTGAATTAAGTTTCCGGAAAGTCTTTTTTCCAGAATCCATTTTCCGGAATTTCTTTTTCCGGAACATATTTTAGGAACGGACATTTTCCGGAATGTTTTTTGTTTTTTGTTTTGTTTATTTCAAATTGTCATCATTTGACATACGTCTAGGAGATCAAAAAAGAGCAGGCAGATTCAGAGATAGCAATCATTGAACTAAGCCTGGGCAAAAAGGATAAGGCCGGACCTAAGAAGAAGTGGATTGAATATCAACGAAGGATGAGATCCATTGTAACAAATTATGTCGACTACAAAGAACGAGGAGAAGTTTTAGATTTTCTACGAGCGTGTGCCCACAATATAGCCCTGCGACATCGTACACTTTCGCTATTCTGTACTTGAAATAAAAAGTTTCGTGTACATTTTAATTGGTTTGCATAATTTGTTACACTGTAAAAGACAATCACTTTTTTTCCGGAAAGAAGTCCTTAAGGAAAAGGCATTCCGGAAAACGGATTCCGGAAAAAAGTTTTCGGGTTTTTGGACATTCCGGAAAATAGACCTTCCGGAGATTAGATTCCGGAAAGTGGGCGAGAGCCCGTAACCGTATAGCATTTGGCCTTTGCATCACCGATTTTTTTGAACCTTTTTTATCTTATAGAACTAGTTGAGAATAGCATCCATGATGTTTTTAAATTTATTTTTATCAATCCGTTTCAAAGCGATAAATTTTTAAAAAACTAAAAAAGCTACAAAAACGATATTGAATTGCTTATAACTCCACCAATAGTCGGCCTAATCATGTGATTGTAGTTCTAAAAGTTTTATTTTTTTAAGAAAATTTTTAGAATTTTAGAACCTGTTATGTGGGCGTAAAGAGCGATTTTGACTTTTTAACCCATTCTGTCGCCACTACCCACATACGATTTTTCTGAATTTCACTCCGGAATATTTGTTTGTCTTGCCTTATGTGTCGCTATGGTGTGCTCGATCGCATATCGCCAATAATCGCATTTTTTACCCAAAATTTTGCGTTTTTTAGTTTTTCACTCGGCAGGGTGCGCTTAAATTAAAAAAATCATCCTAAACAAAATCAATTTATTTTTTATCAAGGAACCTGCTTGGATTTTATCAGAATTTTAAGACCTGTTATGTGGCCGTAATGAGTGATTTAGACTTTTTAAACCATTCTGCCCCAAGACCCACATACGATTCTTCTGAATTTTACTCCAGAATATTTGGAAAGATGCTCTGTAACATATCTACTACTTCTGAAATATGTGCTCTCCCGTATATTATCGGAAAACGACCTCCTGACACCCTCTCGGACCGAAATTTTTTTGTTCATCTAATGGTAATTTAATTTTATACGTCTAGCAATATATTTCACCTGTATGGTATGAAAAGAAAAATGTTTACTTTCGCAAATTCAAAATTTTGATTAGCAACAAGCTAAAACCGAAGAATCCACGTGGCAGACTAAAAGGCACAAGGAAAATATTATTCGAAAAAGAAATCCACGAAACGGGAATATCGCGTGAAGACATTTAAGTCACCGCAAATTATCGTGTGAAATGGAGACATTTTCCTTTGGTACTCTGCTTGTTCTAAAGTTTACAGGAGGTAACTTACAATACCTTTGTAAACAAAGAAAACCGAGTGCTTCAATTTATGCCACGTCTTCACCAAATATCACAAGCCGCAGAATCTGCTGCAACTCCCATCAGACACGTGACGGCTCTGCCTCCAATGATAATGAACTTCTGAATTTTCAAGTGGATCAACAAGAATTCGCTAAATGCCATTACCTACATTATTCCCAGAAGTATATAAGTTTATAAAATTCATTCAAAAGCTCTCGAAAGGCTTTAAAAAAACAATAATTTATAATGAAACATCAACAAAGAAAAGGTCAACAGGTTGAACAAATATCTAATTGCGAAATGGCTTTTGTTATAAAACGAACGAAACCTCTTTGCTGTAGACCGTAAACAAATTGAATTGTTTTCATTCATTTTAAATACTTTGATGAGGATAAAAGGTAAAACCTTTCATCGATTGCCTTTTGGTTTTTTACAAAATTCTTGCAAATTTGCTCTGCTTTTTGTTTTTGTTTTTTGCATTTATTTTTCATTTATTCCTTTAGTCGTCATTCTAAGTTTGTTATAACGTCATCAATAAATTTAAGGGACAGCAAGCAGCTTTATTTATTTTGCAAATAGCGTTCGTCACGCTTTATCGCACGCATTCACATACATACGAGTAACTGCTTTAGCCTTAGGTATTACATACGTACTTACACATACACAAACACTTTGCTGTCTCATAAAGACTTTGATTTGTTGTTTACCCCTAACGGCACTTAAAGGACACTATTCAAATATTCGCCTGAAAAGAAGCTAAAAATAGCAATCATTTTGCTTAGCTGTACACTTGGAAAAATGAATAGCGAAATTGGGTAAAAGTTGCCACAATCACCTGACCTGTTTTGACCAATTGAGGAGTGGCCGTACCAAAGGGCGTAAGTACCAGTACGAGGAAAAAGTAATATCATAATATGTATTGGGTGACATTTTGTTACAAACATATTTTCTGTTTTCATAAAAAACTTACTTTTTAGTTTTGACCGAACGTAGGGGTCACCCATTAAAATTTTCATCATATCTTTGGCATTTACAGTCCAATCTTAAAGTATGATTTATCAATATTTATGTCTTGAGAAGACCTTCATAGATCATTAACATCAAGTGTCCAATTTAAGTACTGACACACCAGATCTCAGTTCCTACCACCCTAATGTACAACCCCAATAACAGAAAATTTAAGCTTGCAAAAAGACAAATTTTAAGAAAATATTTCGATTATTCTATTAGAACTATTTTAAAAAATATTTTGAAATTTTTTTGCCGAGCGTAGGTCTCTAGACCTTACACCGTAGAGTATTGAATCCAAGCATATTTGCAAGGCAATTTTGAAAAAAAATGTTTGTGTTGACCGAACGTAGCGGTCGCCCATTAACATTTTTCATCATATCTTCGGCATTTACAGTCCTATCTTAAAGTATGATATATCAGTATTTATGTCTAAGGAAGTCTTCTTATTTTGCTCCAGAAATCAAGAACATCAAATGACCGTTCTAGTACTGACCCTCCACATCTCAGTTCCTGTTACAATTCGAAGCGAAGATATGATGAATAAGTTCGGTCAAAAAAAAAAATTTCGAAATTGTTTTGCAAAAACGCTTCGGGTATGACAGTGACCTCTGTTTTGTAAGGCGATGCGGTCAAATGGCCACATGTTTAATAGCAACTGCATTTATTCAAGCCCACCCAATTGTACTGAGTGTATAGTATATATTCTCCAGTAACTCCTTGAAGGTGCATAAAGCCAACATGAAACATCTTCATCTCCTGTCATTCTTTACGATGGCATTTATTTGTTTCTCCCCTCAACATTCTAGGTTCTTGAATTTTTCTTTGCAAATACTTACCTTCTCCGGGTGATTTTTATCTACCACGTCCTCTACGGCCTTGTAACTACCACTCAGAGGCTTGGCGGCAAATTTAACTGTATAACATATTAATACCCATTTGCATAGCTTTATCCCGTTTACATTTGACTGCATTTTATGTGTAATTTGGCGTTTGAGCCTAATGAATCCCTAGTATGCGGCTCTTTGGCATACAGTGAAGCCGCCAATAATCTTCTAGCAAACGCTCCTTGCTGTAGTTTCTGGAGAACAGAGCAAGAAGAATTATGGAGTTGAAGTCGAATACTGCAAGACTTTTCAGTAGAATAGTTTGTGATTCTGGCTGGCATAGGATTTGGGCTAAATGATTGGATTTTTAATCAGTTATCTTCTGATTTCAATGTCAAAATATGAATAACACCGAAATATTTCAACAGTTTATGTGACCATATTAGATGTAGTTTTCACAACAGATAGCTGGAGGGGGCATTTTGAAAAATTCAAAACATTTTTCCCCAAAATACCCAGTCGAAATAGAAAATGCAAACACAACCTTAACTTTTCGGAGCTTGACCGAGAGATTTTGAGAGGGCAAACTGATATTAATATGTACACTAGGGTGTCCCTTATTTGGGAAAAGTCAAAATTTTATGTCGCGCTCCCCCAGAATCGAAAGACTTTGTGAAAAAAATGAGATCCCCCAAAAGACAGGTTTTTTTAAACGAATTAACCTGTGCCACGAAGACATTCAAATTTATATGAAAATTAACATAGATTTTATATACTTCTTGTTTTAACTTGCTGGGTGGGAATCGCGTTGCCTAAAATATTTTTCGCCATCAAATGTGTATCTTATTATTTTTCGGGTCGCTGAACACGATACAAGTGTCAAAATTAGATTTTGACAGCTGTCAACGGCTACAGAGCTGTCAAAACTCAAAAAACTTCAAAATTAAAGAGTTTTGACAGCTCTTTAGCCGTTGATAGCTGTCAAAATTTAATTTTGACACTTGTTTCGTGTTCAGCGACCCGAAAAACAATAAGATACGCATTTGATGGCGAAAAATATTTCAGGCAACGCGATTCCCAGCAAGTTAAAACAAGAAGTATATAAAATCTATGTTAATTTTCATATAAATTTGAATGTCTTCGTGGCACAGGTTAATTCGTTTAAAAAAACCTGTCGTTTAGGGGATCTAATTTTTTTCACAAAGTCTTTCGATTCTGGGGGAGCGCGACATAAAATTTTGACTTTTCCCAAATAAGGGGCACCCTAATGTACACCCAAATTCCATTTCTCGATACCTCGGTCAAAATAAAAAGATAATCGGAATTTCACCTACTATGTGGTTGGGTTACATTGAAATTCAGACCCTATCCCCTGAATTTCCAAATAATAATAGAAAATAATCAGCAAAATGTTTCGCCACATTTGTGTTAAGGCTTATGAGCAATAGATAAGTTTGACGATCGTTGATTTTGGAGAGCGTACATGCAGTAAAATTACCAATTTCAAACGGTTTCTACCAAAATCTTTAATGAAAATAGAAAAATATCATTATTTTTAATATAAGTCCTCAATTCGAAGAGTAGAAAGGAGTATACTAAAATTAATAAACTCAGAGCCTTTCCCTCAAAATTTCCAGTGACCGGACAAAGTCCCATTTTGGTATTGGGAGCTATATGCAAATTTTTTCTTCAGTATTTCAAATGTCGACAAATAGACAAATTGTATCAAGCTTCTAATCACGAAGAGAGTTGGTAAAGTAGTTACGTTTCAATAAAGTATAATTGTTGCCGAGGACAGTGACGGCAGAGCGATTTTAACCACTTCAATAACGACTGTTAACTATGTAACATTTCGTAAACGTTAGACAGTAATGAATTATTCCATTTAAAATTCAAATTTTAATTTTTTTGAACTTCCAAAACTAGTGGGATGCAAAAATATGGTGTTTTTGAATAATCGTCCATATAAGTATTTTTTTTTTTTTTTTTGCAGTGTACCCTGTATATTTTCCACATTAATTTCACTCGCCACAGTTGTAAGTAATTTCAAGAAAATGTTTCTCTTTATTTTGTACAAGGACATTACTTTAAAAGGACCTGCCGGCGTCTACAGCAATCACTGCTTCAAATGGGATATGTACTTACGTACCTTACGTTCATGTGCCGAAATGGAAGAAAGCCTGTCGCAAAAAATTTCTTTTTTTTTTTTTTCAATTTTCTCGTTACTGAAGCATTCAAAAGGATGTGTTCTTGTAAAACAAAATAAATGATTAAAGACGTGTTTTTTTATACTTAGGTTAAATATAATTAGTGTTTTAAATTTTGTTTTAAAATAAACATTTTAACTATCTAAGGCCAATTTGTTTGACCAAAATTACAAACTGAAATTACAAAAAAAGTATTTATGTATATTTGGTCTACGTGAGGAAATTACCAAATATTTTTTCTGCAATCATTTTCATGTTTTTACAACAATTTTAAACACCAACAAATTGTAAATCCTTTTTTTACTTTTGTGCAAGGAATGAGGTTATGTTATGTCATATTGGAAAATTTGAAAGAGCACAAAATAACAAAGTAAAGAAATTTACAAAAAAAAAAAAAATATTGCAGCATGTTAGGCGCCATATACATAGTACGTCGAGTAAAAGCGTGATATACCTTACACAAACATGGTTGGTTGTATTTGTTTTACTGCATTTCGAATTTCTAGTTTTCGTACAAAAGTAATTTCTGTCAAACAGGAAGCATAAAGTAATATATGGAACATATAAATATACTGGGTCCCATATTATTATAAGAAATTTATAAAGAAATATATTCAAAGTGCAATATAAAATATCAAAGTTATTGTTTAGCAGCTTATAAACCGTTTCATACAGTTCGATTTATCTCGCATCGCCACTTAATTAAAGCCTGAAAATATGCTATAAAGTAAAGCATAAAACTTTACAGTTACGAATGCAATCAAACTACCACCGAACTGCATTCCTTGTGAAACACTTGATTGCGATCATTGGAACATATGTATATGGATTCAAACTTTGTACAGCATCTATATTAACGATGCCCAAAGCCTATGCCCACGGGCACTTGAGCTTTTGTGCTTAAAAGCTTTGCGTATACGTACTTATGCACTCACAGATATTCGTTCAACTGTGTCAGTAGTTGTGCAGATCGATGTCACTTGCATAGCTTGCAGCTTATGCAAAATATAAAAGCTTTCAATGAGCTTTTATACATTGACGGAATGTGCTAGTATTGAGTTTGGTTATCACTGATCTATATAGAGAATTCAGTTAGATCACAACTTTATGCAACACACAAGCAAAAAGCGTTGCAGTATAATTTTCTCCACGATTCTAGTAGTTTTTTTTTTGTCACAATGGAGTTGCGGTTGTGTGTTAAATTGCTCATTTTTACTGCAGTGGTTCCGTGTAGTAACAACACGAACATTTTTTTGGTATAACTTCTTGCATAAACTGGCACCAAAAAAAACTCTTTGCATACTTTTAGGCTTCATATAAAATACCCTGTAAATAGCGCTCATATACTGTGTGGGCAAGCCTTAGCATACTCGTACATAAATGTACACGTATGTGTATTTTTTTATTTGTTGTGTTTTTAAAAATAAATTGCTTCGAGTGTGGAAACATATGGGCTTAGGTGTTTCTTACTACTTACTCCATAAGGTTATTGAACGCTTAAAACAACAACAATTTTTTTTTTTTTTTTTAATAAAAACAATTTACAAATTTGGCAAAAGTAATGTTGGGTAGAGGTAGAGGTTTGGAAAAATAGATTTTTATTTGTTATCAAAAACCCATAAAATGATATTTCGACCTAAACTCATGTTTTATCCAGTACTGAAAGTTTTATTCTGGCATATTAAGGTAGGTTCTTTTTTTCACGACGCGTCACATATGAAACTCAAAACAATAAATTGATAAGGAAATTTGCTTTTATTGAGTAAAAAAAAGTGTAATGTCTGTCATTAAATATATAAAAAGAACATTTTTAACATAATACTTTGAGGTTAAGAAGTGGTATGAATTTTCTCAAAGCTTATTCAATTCATCAAAAATGGTTTCTTCTGACATTTTTTTATACGACTGCTAATCTAGCAGTCTGGGCTCAATTTGAAGATGGTATTCAAATGACTTCCGTCTCTCGGATATGTTCACCGCGACTATTCCATAGATATCTCACTCTTTCGGCCATATTTTCGATGACATTTTGCGGAATTGCCCGTTTCACCTATGTATTGCTTTTCAAGTCTAGAATCGTCTTCGGATCATTCGCATAGACTTTATCCTTCGTGTTACTCCAGAGAAATAAGTCTCATGGCGTCAAATCGTGTGATCTGAGTGGCCAATTCTGAAATTTCTACGCAAAAAGTCCGAATTGAGGCGAGTTGTGTGGTGTAGCACCGTCTTGTTGAAACCACATATCGTCCAGACCCTGAGCTTTAACCTCCGGCACATAATAGTCCTCCAACATAGTGTTTCGAAAAAACGGTCCGACCCATAAACCGCACCAAACAGTGACTCGCGGTGGATGCATTGGCTTCTCCACGATCACTTGTGGATTTTCCGAGCCGGCTTGTAAAAATAGCCACAGAGGTGGAAATGAGCCTCGTACGAAAAGATGATTTTTTGGAATTTTGGATTTTTCGGAATTGACTTGGAATTTAAGATCCAAAATTCAACGATTTCAATGCTTTATTCTTTTGTGCAGCGATCCATGACTAAAAACCCATACTGTCAAGATGAAAATGACACAAAATATGGCAGACAAGGGTCGATAATGCAGATTTTAATCGATTACAAAGTGCCACATCTACTACTGAAAAACCCTTTATGAGGTCCAAAAATGTTTTATCGAAAATTATTATTACGAAGAAGTTTTTAGACTATGCTTTTTTTTTAAGCAACAATATTTTAACGAATATGACCGATACGGAATCTTCAATGATTGAACTATGCTTATATGTCTTTCTATTATATCAGACTTCCTAAGTCTTTCGCGCAGGGTGGAAGAGAGAGAATTAAAATTAAAAATTAAAATTTAGTCCATTTCAGAGAACATTTGATGAACCCAAAACCAGTTTCAAAACCAAAAAATCCTCCATTATATGGAAATTATTTTTATAGCCTACACCCAAGATATATTCACTTTGTCCTTCCGTTTGTAACGCGCAGAAAAAGGTGTGGCAGGTATAGAAAAGTATATATATTCTTAATCAACGTCACCTACTAAGTTGATATTGCCATGTCCGTCTGTCTGTCTGTCTGGATCTCTGTCTGTCTGTCTGCTGAAATCATTTTCATATTTTTTGGGAGCAAGCTATTTCGATGAAATTTAGTACACTGCCTCCGTCGTCAAAGTTAGTTAGTTTAATTGAAAATAAATGAAATGGGTCCACGGTAACTCAAGTTACCAGCTTTTTACGAGACACCAAATTTCAAAATCTGATCATTATGCTCCATATTTTGTCTAATTTTAGTACCTCTAGCTTAAAATTTGAAGGGTTGAAAGCTATTTTTGAAGCCACAACCTAAATTTATTTAATAAACTTATGTACATATGTAGGTTTTCATACAAAAAAATAGAATACTAAAATGATATAACTAAAATCAACGATTTTCGAGTTACCAACTTATACGTTGCACGTATCGATATAATCCAACCAAATTTCACTCAGACATTGAGAACAGTAAGCGTAAGATCTGAGCAAAAGCTATGTGAATTCGGACAAGAGGCCATGGCACCTCCCATACAAGCAAAATTTTCAAAATACTGCAGTTTAGGGTGTTTAATGTTTGGCCAGGCCAAATGTAACACTCTTACTAGTTTTTTTTTCTCAAAAATATATAATATGTGATACAGTTCATCACCTTTTCTTCTTTCTTTTGTCTTTATAATTTTATTTCATAATTTTTGCAAAATTTTTCAACATCTCTCGGTAATTTTTGCACACAGCTGTTTGAAGTTAAAAGCTGCTTAAATTGCATCCTTTGGAACATTCACCACATACTACCTGGAAAGCTATGACTTCACTTTAGCGTAACTTTCCAATGAAATTGACACGTGTCCAAATTCCCAGCTGCAAGGTTCCAAGCAAACATATGAAAATGAACTTTCATTCTCAAAGCTTTTACATGTCCGCGCATTCTCTATCCAACACTTTTAATGTCACGCTCTCTTCTGTTGTTGTCTAAACATATGCGGCAAAATGTCCTTCCAATGCAGACAAACCCAAAAACAATGCAAAATAAGCATGATTTTTTCTTTTTAATTTCTCTTTTATTTCAATTCTTTAAGGAAAAAGAAAAAAAAAAAAATTTTTAAAACTGTAGCATACTTTACAGAAAAGCCGGTTTTTGAGATCTGCCAAAGAGAGCACTCTTTGTCGAGAGCGAAGAAAATCAATTGAAAAGACTGCAATAAGTTTTCTTCCTTAATTGTTTTTGCTTTGTTTTCCTTGCGTTTGTTTTTACTTTTGTTGGCATTTTTCATCTGTGTGTTTTCCTTTCTTGCAGAACTTTTGTATTGTATTGTGTGTTGCTGAACGAATAATTTTCGTTGTTCAACACCATCAATTTATATACGATGACAACGTATTGTTGTTGTATTTGTTATTGCTGTTGCCTTTTGATGTTTTGATGTGGTTGTTGTTATTGTTGCTTTTGTTGTGTTTTTGTTATTCGTTATGTCGTCTACAGATTGAGTCATAAAATATAATGATGAAGATGATGGCGACTCTGATTAAATCACAACAATAGCGTAGAAACCTACAGATATTGCTCGTTTGCCGCAAGACCGTCACAATTCAAAAAGCATAATTTTTTCAAGATAAGTAGGTACGAAGAAATTTCTGGCAATTTCATTTTTTAAGATATTGTTATGGTAATCTATAATCTGTTCTTTATGGTCTATGGTCCATAATCAATGGTCTCTGATTTATCGTTTATGGTCTTTGGTTCATAACCTATGCTCTATGATCTGCCCCTTGTGATCTATGATTTGTTCTCGATGGTACATGGTTCATAATATATGTTCTGTACTTTATGATCCATGTTCAATAATTTATGATCTATCCTTAGTGATCTGTGATCCATAATCAATGGTCTATGATCTGACTTTTATTTCCTATGCTCAATGATCTGTCCTTCATAGTCTATGGTCCATAATTTATGGTCTATGATCTAGCCTTCATGGCCTTTGGTCCATAATCAATGATTTGTTCGTTGTGGTGTATAGTCAAAAATCTATATTCTATCCTTTATGACCCATCCTCAATAATCTATGGTTTGACCTTTACAGTCTTTGGTCCATAATCTATGGTCTCTAATATATCCTTTATGGCTTATTATTTAATATCTGTCCTTATCTATCCTGCATAGTCTATGGTCCATAATCTATGGTCTATGATCTGTACTTCATGAGTTTTGCTCCATAATCAATAGCCTATGATCTGTTCTTTATGGTGTATGATTCATAATCTATGGTCTATGATCTGTTCTTCATGGCCAATTTTTTATTAAATTTTTAATATAGTGATATATTTTGAGTTGTTCAATAATGTATGTTCTTGTTCTGTCCTTTATGACCCATGCTCAGAAAACTATGGCCTATTATTTATAGCCTTTGGTCCATAATCTATCGTCTCTGATCTGTTCTTCATGGATATAAGTCCGTAATGAATAGTCTATGTTCTGTCTGTTATGGTGTATGGTCCATAATATATGGTCTATAATCTGTCCATAATAAATGGTCAAAAACTGTCCTTCATGGACTATGGTCCATACACAGAGCGAAGAAAAAAAGCGCTACTTGCGTTGTTAAATGAGTTTATACCACATTCGTGAGTGTTTTAATTACGTTTCGTTGCTGATTTAGATCAAAAACTCTACGAAAAGTAGTAAAATCCAAATCAACTACGAAACGTAGTCAAAACACTCACAAACGTGGTAGAAGCTGATTTCAAAACAAATAGACTTTTAGTCTACCTCACAATAATGATGGCAGTGGCTGAGTTTGCATCTATCACACGACTGGTTCCAGGTTCGAATCAAACAAAAAATATTTATTTAAAGCAAAAAATTAAAATTAAAAAATCAAATAATTTCAGTTTCATTGTTGTTGACAGGAAAAATTAAAAATTAGAATAAAAAAGATAATAAAGAAAGTATATGTGACCTGGTCTATGAAAAGGTGACTTACGTGTCAAAAAAAAATGTTCCAATTTTTTGCCGATTCGCATAAATTGACCTTTAAAAGTTGTTTTCCAGTTGTTTTCATAAAATTTTTTTTTTTCGCACGTAAGCCCCTTTTCCATATACCAAGTCACATATATATTTTTTTTTGTATTTTATTGTTGTTAAATCACTCACGAACGTAGCTGAAACTTATTTAGCAACGCGTGTTGTTAAAACTGCTACGAACGAGCCATGCTCAAAATTTTGGTCACAACGTTGTTAAAACAACCACTTTTGACAATGTTGTTTTCTCTGTGTATTTTAAAGGGTGATATATTTTGAGTTGTGCTGTAATTGTTGAAAAACAAAGGCAGTTATCTGCGGTTCATAATTTTAGAGAACTTATCTCTGGGTAATATTTTCCAAGTGCCACGTACTCGTTATGTTCATCAACAAAACGACATAATGTTAGCTTTGTAAAAATAGCGTCATAACTCGAAGAAGTATCAGTCTTTCGGCCTAAGTAGGTAAAAGTTTCGCTTAAGTTCAAATCTTATATTTCTTATCAAAGAAATCTTATAATCTTTTCATTTTGTGAAGAACTTACTCGTAAATTTAAATCTTTAAAACTGTTTTTTTTTCGAAATTTTAATTTTTTGACTTATGACAATCTTGCAGCAAACGAGTAATATCTGTATTTAAAAATAATATAAAAATATTTTAACAACAAAAATATGATATAATGCCAGCAATGCAACAAAGATTGATGTTCTGTCAACAATTGTTGTAATTGTTTTGTTGCTTTTGTGCCTTAATTTATGTGAAACAGCAGCGCCAGCAGCAGGACGAAACAGCGAGCTGTAAAAAGTCACCTGCAACAAAAAAGGATAAAATTAATTGGCTTGTAATTAAAATTTTTTACAGTGAATTTAAATATTTTAAGTTACTGATATCAAAAAGAACAACAACAAAATTGTTATTGTAACTGAAGTCCTTTCTAACAGCGCACAGTGCTGTCACTCCATACAATGAAACGGTGTTTCCATAGTTTTGGCTTGATATCACCGTTCCGGCACAAAACAAAACACATGAGAAAATTCAAAAAATTCTTAAAGTAGACGTTAAAAAAAAAATACCCGTGTCTCGTCGTTTTTCTCCAGCACGTCAGATTTTTTTTTAATCGATGTTTGAAGTTTTTTAATCCACTGTTCATGAAAAAAACAAAAATCGATGAATTTAACTGATCCTTACATTTGAGGTGTATCATGTGTTCAGTAAACTTATGCAGGATGTTGCAGTGAATATTTTTGTAGCAAATTTTAACCCTCTACAACCCCCACATGTGGGTCATTCTTGCGCTTTTCTTGAAAAGGTACGAAAATGACACCTAAAACCGGGGAATATTGAGTCAGAATGTATCACAGCAATATTTGTTATAAATTTTCACTACTAGTTGCTGAACTCTTAAAAGTTGAAATTTTTTTTCGAAACCCAAAAAGTCGTTAAAATCGATTAGGACTTCTTTCAATCAATTCCAAATTTCACCACAATGTAAAACTCTAAAACTACATACATTATGGATAAAACTCGTTGTCACAAGATCATAACGAAATTACACAAGAATCATTTTCCTGGAACATATTAACCCATTATATCCTGTCATTTTGACTTTTTTTTTTTTTAACTGGGCTACAATGGGTTAAAAAATTCTGCAAATATATTCTACGGAAAATTTCACCATGAGTTTTCAAAGACGAAAAGTACTTAAAACTTAAAGAAAGCGCTTCAGGGATGTAATAAATATGCAATGTGAAAAGTCCTAATTGATTTAAACGATTTTTTGGGTTTCAGGCTGAAATTTTGACCTATACCTAAGTGTTTAGCAACTAGTAGTGAAATCGTATGGCTAATATTTTTGTAGTACATTTTTATACCTTTTTAAGGAAAGCGCAAAAATGACTCACATGTGGGGTAGGGTGGAGCGCGGCTCTATGGAGATTTTTTATTTTTACATATTCTTAATGGGCCAGTGCGGAAAAGTTGCTTTGACTTAAAAGCGTATGTGGCATGTGCAAAAAAAGTGATGATATCATAGCTCAGTCATTTTTCAAACGATTTTTGAAAATTTTTTTAAAGAGCTACAACTCTTGCCTTTCCTTCAAAATCAAACGTATGAAACGAAATCCTTTAATGATAAAGATAAACCAAGTATGCAGACAATGGTTATTTTGAATGCCAAACACGGAAGGTAAAAAAATAGGTAACGGAGCAGTTTTCAGTAGTTTAGTATTAAAATAGTAGTATCTATATTTAAAATTTTGTAGCCAATATGAAAGTCAAATTTAATTGCTTTCCAAAAATGGTCAGAATATAGAATATGAAAATCGGTTAAGTAATGTTGAAGTTATTGACAGTAATGTAAGGAGAGTTTGTCACAAATTACCAAAAAGGGAGTTTTTAACACACATTTTTAATTTAAATGGCTATTACTTTTTTTAACGGCCTCAGATTTTGAAAACTATTCTGAAATGCTTCTTAGTAAAAATAAATAACTCTTAAAAATCGTTAAGAAAATTATTAACTTTTAAAAACAGTTAAGAATTTTGAACTAGAATAAGCAATCTCTAAGCAACTGACGTTTAACTGTAGGGGCTTTTAGGGTAAAAGAGCCACATATTGCCCCTATATAAGTGAAAAACACTAGGTCAGTTTTATAAGTTTTGAGATATTTTATGTTCAAGAAATTATATTTGGTTGTTTTTTTATAGAAATCGGTGTTTTGTTTTCACTTTTATGATGAAAATAACTATTTTTGAGCAGAGATATGGCTTAATGGGTCTCATTAGACTAAAAACTATAGTATTTTGGGGCAGAATTTTTAAATAACTCAAAACTAGAAAAAACTGATTTAGTGTTTTTCACTTGTATAGGGATAGGGATATACTTTACGTGGTGACATTGAGTCTTTTAACAATTTTATGTGGGCTAAGCGGCTTTTCAAAGTTAATACTATTAATTGTATTTCTCCCACATGGGCTATGAAGGAGACAAAATTGCTGACATTTTTGCCACACAGGGTCTTTCACTGTCAATATCTTTTCTAAAGGTATTAATTAGAACCGAAATCAATAAAATTCTGGCCAAATACTGTTTGAGAAGAATGCAATAAATAATTTCTGATGAAATTTTAGTGAACATTACTACAGAAAGCCCACACCATGTTTTACCAAGAGACTTTTTTGTCGATTCATAGCTGTATGTTTAAAAATGTCTTCAGTAGTTCAACCGATAAAGCTACTAGCCACTTAAATGTATAAAGAAACATAATTAAGTCACATGCTCCTTCATTATACGAATCGATTTATTATTTCAACTCAATTAAGTTCATTATTTGAAGAAATAATGATTGATTGAAGTGTTCACATGAGTATTTCACGACAAAACATCAAAATCACACATATCACTTAAATAAAAATACCCATATTGCGGTATAACCTCAATTGCACACTTTCGAAAAACACAAATCCAGATAAATCTGTAAAAATTGTTCTTCACAGAGTGTGAAGTGTGGAATGTGAATATCTAAGCACAAAAATGAGAAAAAAATAGACCATAAAGCATGAGACTTGCACCTTTTTATGACATATCATTTTCACATCAGAAACACACCCACATAAAATCAAACATACACACATACTTACTTTCATTCAAATATACATATGGACGTTAACTAAAGTATCATCCCAATGAGAAAATCTTTCACCGATTGTTGGCTTTAAAGGTAGTTTTTCTTTTAATTTTTTTAATTTTTAATGGAGCAAATAGGGACATGGAAATAATTGAAACAAATTGTGGAGATAAAGCCATCGTATTAGGATAAAACTTATAGAAAAACTGTTACTTTCCTTTGAAAAATATGTTTTGAAAAACAGACGTCAAATTAAGAACTGTTGCTGTTCATTATTAGCTTCTGAAAATATCTTTCATCTGACATTAAAATCCACACAGAAGTTCTCAAGTTATTCAGGCTTCTTCAAATGGTATATCCTCATCTTCCGATGGCTATATCTCCGAACTTAATCCTTGCAACAATTTTTGTTTACATAGTTTTTCTTAGATTTGAAAGCTCAACAAAACAAGCTTTTTTAAAAAAAAAAATATAAGTTGTTTCTAAACTCAATTTAAGCTGTTATTTCCAACATATCAATGAAGGAACTTATTTGGAATGATCCAAGGACAATCACTAAAATGTTAATTTTACGGCGAAGGTGTGAAATGCTTCTATTAAAGACTGGCTAACGTATTGAACCGCCTTTTTCACAGGATTGACTCTTTAGGAAAAAACTCAAAACTCAAAGCTGCACAGTGGGTTGAAAGGCACAAAAAATGTGTTTTAGTTCATATCACAGAAGCTACTTTACGCAAATAAATGAGATTTGGAATGAATGACACGCACAAAAAATAGGTGGCGTCACGGCCCTCTAAAATGAATCTCGATATGAATATGTCTACAACTATTTAAAGCAAATGGAGGAGACTTAATACATATATAAAAAGCACTGCCACAATTACCATTCTTATATTAAAAAGTGGGCGGTATCACGCCCTTTAAATAATAAAATTCAAGATATCTGAAACAATTCGACGCATGTGAGCGAAATTTGATAAACATCTGAAAAGCGCCATGAGAAATATTAGTCACTGAAAAAATGGACGGCCACGCCCACTTTATAATAAAATTCAAAATATCCCTGAAACTGTTTGAAGCAGATTGATGAGATTTGGTACATTTAGAAAAAACAATGACACTATTAACATCCTTAGAAAAATGGGCTGTATAACGCCCCGTGCAAGTACCAACGATCTCGTAACATCGAGAACAGGACTATGGACTACATAGACCAACCAACTTAAAGATGTTGGAGCAGTGATGTTGTAGACGGTAGCTGAGCAATATGTCCAAGAGGATCAGAGTAGTTTTATACCAAGATGTATTTCTTCTTTTCAAAGATAACGAAGTGATGTCACTCTTTTACATATCCTCGCTGGGATGTAAATCAGATGAGCATACAAATCTAACATAAAAACGCTCATAAAAAAATATATTTTCATGCAAAAGAAGAAAAATGATAAAGAATAAAAGAGGAACTCTAAGAAAAAAGCAAAAATCAACACTTAGGATTGCAATAACCTCAAACACACACTCAGCGAACTCATTTCATAAGCGTACGACGATTGCCAACATCCTTAAAGACTTTGGCAGCGTTTATTGATAAGAAAAAGTAAAAGAAAATAAACACTGAAATGATAAAATGAAAAGCGCTTTAATAGAAGACGACCTTGAACTGTCAGTGACATAAAGGGAAAAGATAACGACGCACTTTGTGTGCCCTACCACACACAAAGCCAGGTGTGATGGGCAACGCCATTCGTGCCTATGTCGCCTGTACATTTAGTGAAAAGCAACCCAAAGATTGAATGATTGCTCGTTCCTGCTGATTTTAATGAGGCTTTTTTTAGCATGCTTCTTTATTTGGCTTCATTCAACAATTCAACGTGAGAGCTTTAAGAGCTTTTTGTAATTTTGTTTGGGGTAATAAATTTAAACAATTTGTGGAATGAATGAGAAACATCTCATTTGAATTAAATTGTGTGTCACGTTTACGACATGGTGTGTATTTACATGTTGTTTAATGATCGGTAATTTCATTATTGTACTTAAATACAGATATACATTGTGAAATATTAAATAAAGTTAGAAGTATTGTCGCGTAAGCTAAGTGTACACTAAGGTCAAAGTTTTTGCTTTGTTATACCCTTAGAAAGAAACAAACAGTCCTGCTGCATACATACAATTTAAGTTTGTATAAATAGAACATTTTTATCATTTTCATATAGGGAGATTCATGACAATGATTCTATAGCTTTTGCATCGGTCTGAGATTTTCTGCCCAAAAGTCCAACAAATAACTTTAAGTCAGCGGTACTTTTGGTAAGATATTTTGAAAGACAATTCACCAGGACATCTTTAACCAAACAAATAATAAGGTTTCGAAGTATAATTTACACCGTACAAACGTCAGAAAGTCGCAAAATGTTTAATATCGAAAATTATGATTTAAGTTGTGCCAAATGCAAATCGTTGGACAAGTTTTGTTTTCAATTTTAAATATTTTTTCGACTATAAGCCTTAAACTCTTTTCTTTTCTGAATAAAGATAGTTATTTCCAATGTGTTTTACGATGTTGAATGGTTATTGAAATATACTAATCTAAACAGGAAAAAATTACCGATTTTGCTATTTTTTGAAGATATGTAAGTAGAATATATAACATTTGTCCATTGAATTCGATAAAATAGCTAAAAAATTTAATTTTTTTCTTTAAAACTTAATTTAAATTATGTCCATAGCTTAATTTTTCTCCAAAATATCGTAGACTGAAATAATGAAAAAACATGTTTTTTGTACTTTTTTAACTTTCACACACAGAAAAAAAATTGTGTTTCCAACTTTATGTTTTAATTCAAGAATTTATGTTGGTTGAAATCTTCCCAACAACTTTTGCTCTTGTTTTAAATACAAGGTTATTGTTTAGTAAATAGAATGAAAAATTGTTGGATCAAATAAAATGTTGTTCGAAATTTAAGAGCGGAAATTGTTGTTTCAAAATGTTTGTGCTTTTTTAAGTACTAGAGTTCGCCTTGTGGCCGAAATTCGACCATTTCGATTTTACCATAAAATAAAGGAAAAAGTTTTTATACCTTCCTTAGTCGATAAGACACAAAAAGTTTTTAATATTCTTCCTTATGGTTCGGGTTATCTGCATCGGTGCAGCAGCTAAGTTGCAATATCGTACTTCCCATTTAGAAGCGTGTAACTTCTTCTAAAGAGCAAACAGTTTTTGATATCTTTCTATACCAAAATTCATAAAAATCAATCATGCTATCGTGCTAAATAGTGCTAACTCTATATCTATACCAAATTTCATAAAAATCGTATGCAGTATTTTCGCGATGAGAGCGTTTTTCCATATAGGGACGTGGAACTGCCCACTGAAAATATAATGGTCATGTTATCGTTTCTTAGTGCCAGTCCTATCTCCATACCAAATTTCGTTGAAATCGATGCAGCGTTTTTTTTTTTCATTTAGGGGCGTGGTACCGTCCACTGAAAAACATAATGGTCATATTATCTTTCCTTAGTAATAACCCTATCTCCACACCAAATTTCGTTAAAATCGATACAGTGGTTTAGCTGTGAGAGCGTTTTTTCCATTTAGGGGCATGGCACCGCCCACTGAAAAACATAATGGTCATATTATCGTTCCTTAGTGCTAACCCTATCTCCATACCAAATGTCGATTCAATCGATGTAGCGGCTTAGCCGTGAGAGCGATTTTTGGATTAAGGGGCGTGACACCGCCCACTGCTCCTCCTCACAACCTTTCCAACAAAAAAAAATCAAGCAAATCGGTTGGGACTTAGGTATAGAAACAGGGACTGAACCGATTTCGTTTGCCTATTTATATATGAAGCAAAACACGCCAAGTGTACCAGGTTTAAATTTTTTTGTCTCCGATTTCGCTCAAATTTGGCAATATGGTAGATCCGGTGTGCAAGAACAACAATCCGGGAGGACTTGGTCCTAGTACCATTTGTTGTTAAAATACTGGGTGTTGAAGTTGGCGTTTTTAGTCATTTTCATGAAAAGGGTGTTTTTTCAAGAATTTTTGGCTTACACTTAAGTTTGTAAATTTATAAATCTAAGTTGCTGGGCCCATTCATTTTGAAGTGTTCTTTTTATAAACAAATATTTCTTCGCAAAAATCTTTTTTTACACGAGAGGAAAGCATATTACGTAAAAAGTGTACTAGGCAAAAAATGCTTAGAATCGTCTAAGGAATACGTGTGAATTTTTTTGGAATTTTTTAAAATTTTTTTTTTTGAATAATTTTTGAAAAATTTTTTTTATTAAAAATTTTTGCAAAAATTATTGAAAGGAAAAAAAAATTTTTTTTTAACTTTTCAAAAAATTCAAAAAAAAAACCACACGTATTGCTTGGCCGATTCCAAGCATTTTTTGCCTAGTAGGGTAAGGGAGGGAAATATGGACCACCAATCTTTCTTTTTTAAATAAAACCCAAAATACATAAAACAAAACAATTAATTTTATGTCATTCAGTAAAGGAAACAATTTACCTTCATTCTGATTCACTTTTAGATAAATATCTCATCAGAATAAAGAAAAAATGATTAAAAAACTGAAAATACTCAAAATGAAGATAAAAAAAAGTGTAGTGTAATATGGACCATATAGTCCATTTGGTACAGAAGTTGCATATAAAAATGTCACTTCCACATTCGGCACATTTTTTATGACTCCAAGACCGTCAGATTACACATTCAACCTAAAATTCGCCACGTCGATCTTCTGAGTATAAGGTATTACATTATATGCATTTTTATCATTTTTTTCCTTTGTAGTTAACGAATTACATATAATGACCATCAGACTCGTCATGAAAACTGCAACTAGGTTCCCCATTTGAAAAGATGGTAAATACATTTGTTTTTGAGGCTTTTTTCTTTGGTGGTCCATATTACCCACAGCACGTGTTGGTGAAATAAATGGTTTTTTTATCAAAAACTCTTTTGGTTAATCAACTTATTTGTGCTAATAAATTACATATAAATGGTATTCACTGACTTTATATAATTAACCATTTATTTAAAAACGCGATGTCTTTAAAGTGAAATAATGAAATATACTCACTAGAAAAAAGTTATCACTGATCTTTTTTTTAGAAAAATCAACTTTACAGAAACATGCGACTTCACCGAACGCTAAAATCGCCCTATTATAAGCTTTAGGTATTAGCGTTAAGTTTGAACATGAATAACGGTAAATCCTATGTATGCAGTGGGAAATAACCGTGTGGTATATATTACCCACGTAGTCCATATTTCCCTCCCTTACCCTTACAAGATCTACAAAAAATAAGCGATATGTGTACACATAGAAGTAACCGTTTAGAAGATATTCCAAAAAAACCCTTAAAATGCCAAAAAACCGGTTTCTATTGAATATCTTCTATACGGTTACTTCTATGTGTACACATATCGCTTATTTTTTGTAGATCTTGTAATTCTCTACAAATTTGGTCCCATTACTTTTTATCGTAGTACTTACCAATTCGCAGATATACTTAAAAAACCAGTAATTTCGAAGCCTTAACGGTTATTCAAGAATATTTTTAAGGTCATGAGCCGTTTGAAAAAAAAATTTTATACGGTATATAGAAAATTAAATTTTCTTTCAAACGGCATTTTCATTTTCTTTGTACAACTTCTCATTGAAGAGTTATTGCAATTTAAAAATTAAGATATTTTAATATGAACTCATAGGTAGTATTTCATATCATAAATGTTAACAACTTTTTAAATTGGGTGATCTCCTAAACTAGAAGTCGTAAGCAAATACTTTTAACGTACTTTTGTAGGAAATTTCCTGTGCTACAAAATTGAAGGCCAACATTTTTCTGTAAAAGTTAGCATTAGCGAGATATTTGCAAAAAAATGATTTTAGCGACCTTTGAGCCTTAATAACTTTTTATGCGCACACGACTTTGCAAAGGACTTTTCACAGTTTGTGTATCATGCATAAATAAAGACAATTCCGGTGAAAAATTTCCACTGGGAATTTTTTCGCAGAAAATGTCTTATTTTCCTGGGCTACACGTTTTATTGAAATATATTCTTAGCCAATACTTCAATCATCAGTATAAAATAATTTGGCTGAAATTGATTTGCTCGCAAATTTCAAAAAACAAATAGGTACACCACAATACCCGAAGTTCCCCTACCCTGCACCCATGTTATATTCACTTTGTGCTTCCGTTTGTAGCGCAGAGAAGGATACTAGGAATAGTTAGTACAACCTCTGCGTAAAAACTAAGGGAACTCGGACGAGATGGTAAAATCAACAGCTTCAAAGTGCTTTACTTAGATAATAGATACACTAAGAAAAGTAACTGCAAGCTCTGAAAAAAAATTGGCATACTCTGATAAGAGGGCGTGGCACCTCCCACATAAGCAAGAGTTTCAAAATATTATTATCTAATTTTTGGCGAGGCTAAGGGTGGCACTCTTACTAGTTTTTTTTTTTTATTTTTTTTTCCTTATATACGTATGGAACATATATTTTTGCGATATTTCGATATGATCGTCTATCAGCTACAATTCAGGGGTTTGCATTTTTTAGACCAATAAACTAGTACAAATGAAACCCCAAGACAACCGTGACCGGGACTTCGGCGAAATAAGGCCGGGTATACTAGAAAAAGTGGTGAAAATTTGGACCGACAGGATGGTCTTCATAAAAAATAAACGCGGCAGCCATTTGCTCGAAATTGTGTTCAAACATTATATGCCATAAAATTTACAAACAAATAAAGCCAAAATATTTGCCATTTCATAAATTTTTCTGTGATTTATTTGTAAAAAAAATTCTATACCTGTAAAAAACACACCTTATATGAACATTTTATGCACATCTACACAGTTCTTTTTGTTGCTTTGTTTATAAATTTCTAGAAAGTTATAAATAAAATATGTAATTAGGTTAAAAAAATTTTTAAGAATATAAGAGAATTCTTTCTTAAAATAAAGCTTTTGTTCAATAAACACTTGTAGTATAGTACGTATATATAACTAAAATAAATTCTTCTATACATACATATGTTAACGTACAATGACATATTCAAAATATGTTCTTTTCGAAAGCATTGTTTCAATATAACTAAGAACTTTCATTAGAGGTGTTCAAAAATTCTAGTTTTTCCGGAGAGCTGAAATTTTGAAAATATAATTCATTCGATGAAGCTCCTTATTTTGGTGCAAAATTCCAATTTTAAAGAATTTTTCTTAATTTGTTTATATCTTCTTCATTTAAAAATAAAAAATGGGTTTTTCTAAATCTGCCAAAATTTATAGAACCTAATTTTTTAAGTTCTCAAGACACTCGCCCTCAAAAGAAGTATGCTAATTTTGGCAAAATCTTTAGTTTGCTTTGGAAATATGAGTAAAACTCTCATCGATTATAGTGATCATAGTGTCGTTTTATTGGTAGATATATGAGCTTTCAATTGATATAAACAAGGAAAATATTTAACCCATTTTAGACCAAAAAATCCAGAGCCCTGTAAAATTCTACTCAGAACTGAAAAATATAACATAACTTACATTACGTATTCTTCATAAAATCAATTGAAGACCATAAGTGCTTAAATCTGACATATAAATATAAATCAAATTATTCCAATGTGGGGGAACGAGTGGCAAAGACATTAGGTAGCAAAGTGTAAGTTCGGAAGGAGCACATCGAAATCTTTGAAATTTACTCATTTTGAAAAATCACGGAAAACTTTCGAGGTAAAACTACCAAATAATTGTACTGTGTATAAGGCAAACTTAAGATTTTGCAAATTTTTACGTTCTTGTTTCTAGGGCGTATAGGGTAAACAAAGCGTCTTATTTTATAAAAAAATAAAGGAAAACCTCCAAAATTTATGAAAAATTTTAATTTTGAACCGCTCTAACTTACATACTATACATACATATGTACATTACGGGTATGACATTTAGAAATTTTTTTGAAAATAAAATTTTACAAGGCCAAACATGTTGAGAAATGATACAAAATGTGAATACCAAAAAAAAACGACTAGAAAAGAAAAAAAAATGTCTTTAAAATTAAAGTTGTTCAACGTCCTACATGGATTTTAAGCAGCTTAATCTGAAAATGCAATTTATTTCTCCGTGATGTCTATAGTTTTTGAGATATTATCCATATAAAGTGAAAAATTAAAGAAATTTAAAAAATCTTAAATTTTCATTTAATATATCAAAAACTATAGAACTTACGAAAAAATAAATTGTAGATTCGGATTAAGCGGCTAAAAATCCACATGAGACGTTAACCAATTTTAATTTTAAAGAAAAATTTCTTTTGTTTTCTGGGCGTTTTTTGCTATTTTATTTTAGAATCAAAAAAAAATATATATATTGTATATATTGTTACATTTCGGCTATTTGTATTATTTTTCAACATGTTTGGCCATGTAAAATAGATTTTAGAAAAAAGTTATACCCCTAATGTACATATTAGACTGATTCAAAAAAAACTTTTTCGGAATTACCACAATTTCGCCCAAAAATCTGAAAAAGGGGGTCAAAACAATGAGCTTAGATTGATTAAAAATTTTTTGAACATCGATTTATACGAAATCTTGGCTTGATGTGGTTTTTATTTTATAACAATCTCAAAATTGTACGGAATGAGTCATAAGATACATCAAAGTTTTTCGACTTGAATCAAAAATAATAATTGGAACCTAAAATCAAAACAATTTTCTACATCATCTGAAATCATTATATCCTGTTTTTATGGGTCTTTTGTGACCCGCTTTATAAAAAAAAAGTTTATAATGGGTTAAAGTGTTCTTAAAACTTTTCTACAGAGAATTTCATTAGGGGTCACTAAAGACCGAAACACAGAATACTAAATAAAAATGCAATAAATATGTATGAGGGAATGAGGAAATTTTAATTTTTGCTCCTAATTTTTTGCATTTTATTACTTTTTTCACGCATTATTCTTAATGAAATTTTTCATAGAATACTTCTGTAGAACATTTTATCCCATTATAACCTAGTTTTTGAAAAAAGGATATAATGGGTTAAGATGATCTTACAAAAGCAAGTTTCATCCAAAATGAAGATTAAGAGTTGTACAGTAGGGTGAAATTTCGAAAATACGGTTTTTGAGGGTATATTTATTCGCTAAAAAAGGAATATGTTGTTGATTTTAGGTTCCAATTTTTATTATTTTTATACACCTAGATTCAAGATGAAAAATTTTCAATTATTGCTTCAATCATTTCAAGCATTTTTAAGATCGTAAAAGAATTAAAAACCGCATCAAACTGAGATTTTGCATTAATCGACGTTACTCTAAATAACCTTTAAAAAAATTTTATTGTAAAAACATCACAAATCTTTTTTGACAACTTTTTTCAGATGGCGTTATCGTGGAAATTCTAAAAAAATTTTTTTTTTTTTTTTTTTTTTTGAATCAGTCTCGTACATTTCATCTCAATTTATTGGCAGAATTGCGAACTTTATGTCTTATAAGTAAATAAGCAGGGGCCAAGTAATTGCAATTGTTAAAGAGCAATTAAGACATAAAGATGAAGTACTTGGCAACTTTAACGTTTTTTTTAGTGTTGTGCTTTTTCCTTGATGAAATTTCCGCTCAACGTTGCAATAAAGTTTGTACTCTAGAATATGCACCCATCTGTGCTCAGGTAAGGGATAGGCGTGGTGGCCGACCAGGACCTCTTTGTATATTCAGCAATAGATGTCACTTAAGCGTGCAACGTTGTAATAATCCCAATCAGAGTAAGTATTATTAAGCTCTAATAAATTGAAGTTAAAAGAAAATATATATATTTTTTTTTTTTTTTTTTTGAAATAGTATGGCAGGAATTACCGCTACGTAGGTGCCCACGGGTAAACTCACCAACTTGTGGGCAATTGGGAGCTTAAAATGATTTCAAAAGTATTTCAATCACAGCTGTCGATATATATTGAAGAATTGGATTTTGTTGAAATGTTAAAAATTTAAATAAAAAATTGAAACAACGAAGTTTGATTTTCATTTAAATGTAAATTACCAGAGGCACTCTCGATGTACATAGATATAGCTTTGGGTCTTTGAATTATGTGACTTAAAATGAGGATATGAGGATATGATCAACGGTATTTGAATACTCTTGATATTAATGAGGTTCTATTTTTGAAAATTGCAAAATGCTACAGGAGCATTCCAGTGAAAATGGTATTTTTTAGCAGATGTTTCAGATTTATTTTTCAAATGTTTTAATGGATCGAATATATTCTAGTGGGATTAAACTTTACTTTCCAAATTGATTTCATACTAAAATCTTGGTATTAGGCTCAGTTTTTTACAGTTAAAGAAAGTGCCAAAGTTTTTTTTTACTAGGTATATTTTTGATCATATTCGTCATTGTTTTTCTATTAAACCATGATGAGTTACGTTATAAATTATATCTTAAGTTTTAGGTCATAGACTAGTGCATTGATAAATAGTATTTGCAAAAAAGTGTTCTTGCAAACATCTATATTATACCGCAACAAACAAAACAGTTATGGGTGTCCCGTACAAACGCACAAATCGATGTAATTAATTTTCTGTCCACACACATAGTAGTTTAATTTTACTAGCATTTTATTTAAAGCTAGTTACTTGGGTACTCTTAAAAAGTGCAGTAATTTTCGGATTTTATTTTGCCTAAAGGATAATATTATTATCTTATTATTTGTCCCGTACAAACACAATATTTATTTTATTAAGATATCTATTAATTTTTTTCTAATGTTGTTGAAAAAACTCTTTAAAAATTATCGATATGGGTACGGTCACCGTTGGTTACTGCTTTGCTATGAACTATAAGTCTCAGGGGGCTTTATTATGTAAGTATATGCACTTAAGAAATTGTGACTTTTAATTATATGAGATATGAGCAAAACTGCTATAAATAAAATGAAATGGTATTCATATAGGGCCGTTCAAGTATAACGTAAGCATATTTAGGTGGGGAGTGGTTTAAGATTTGCTTATTGTTGCTTATACAGGAGGAGAGGCCGATAAAATTCTTACGTAAGACAAAAAATATTTATATGAAAGTCTAACTTTAGCCCTTAAAATTGATTTAAAGTGTCAAGGATTTTTTCAATTTCCGTATGGCCGCTATTGCTTTAATTATAAAAATAATTTAGTTCCCGAATTCTTGTTCGTATTTGAAAAACTGCTTACGTCTAATCATAAGAGAGGGGTTCGTGTACACGATTTGTTAATTTTTGCTTATATCATTGAAAATCTGATTACGTAATGCTTAAACAGCATCTATGTAGTTAACTTATGGACACATCCCAAAGGCGTGATTCACGGAGTCTGGGGTAATGTGAAACGACTTGTAAGTCAAAAAGGTCGAAGTCGAAGAGAATGTGCCGTTATCAAAAACGCAAAAAATTTCGCGACACTAGCAGCCACTTTAGTACCCTCTACGAGAATTTTTTCATCTCTGAATCAGAAATAAGTAGCTTAAAAAATGAAAAATGTTCAGCCATGAGCCTATCCCAGGAATATCAAAAGTTCATTAAATTTCTGTTAATGGCCATCAAGTAACATGCAAGAAACACGTTTGGGATAATCATAGTGTTATGGTTTCATTTAAAAAATGATTTAAAACTAGCTAAATATACATGTATTTCGTACGAGTCCCGTACAAACGAAAATGTCCCGTACAAACAATTTAATTTGTATTTAATAACTCTCATTTAAATAAATATTTTTTCAAACTTTTATTGTTTTACTATACCTTGGCCCTTAGTCTATCCAAAAATATTTTTGCTAATTTTTAAAGCTTATTAATTTCGCTAAAAACTTGCTACAAAGTCAAAAAATGGAAAGTATGGTAGATTTGGGCTGTCCCGTACAAACGAACTTCTTTTCTTATTAATTACTCACTATCTATAAATTTTATTAAGAACAAATAATTGGTTTTAATAGGTCTATATCACACAAAATAAATGTACTAGATGCTTTTTTTGATAACGTTCTGGTTTGTCTTTAATTTAATTTTGAAACTCAAAAAATGCGTACGATTTGTCCCGTACCAACTTTGGAATGCTCCTACAACATATGTTTGGAACATTTTCTCAAATTGCTTTGCTACATAGGTTGCCTTTTATGTTTCGGGATTGGGCAACACTAATGTCAATAGCTAAAATCTGGCAACACCATAATAAAGTTTGACATTTTTTAGCATAAACGTACTAAGAACGTTTTGACGTACGACCATCATTTGTGTCGCTTACAGTGACTTGAAAAAATCAATTTGGCAAAAAAATTGAATTAACTCGTGAACGTTTTCGTGCGATCATTTTTCACAACCTTTTTTTTGTACTCTCGATTTTTTTTTTTCAATAATCTAGATCAAAAACTCTTCAAAAAACCATCAAAAAAAGTTTCAGTTTAACAAGTTAGTTTTTAGTGTGTCCGTTTCAAAAAATTTAAGTCTCAGTAAGATGTAAATGTGCACACACTTTTTATTTACAAGACTTTTTATAATTGTGTGTGTTTGTTAATTTAGAGCAGAATTTTAGGGAGTTTTTCATGCCAAACCCTGTTGGAAATCGGTCTATTCCAAAACTATACCCAAACTAGTTTTAACCAAAGCAAGACTAGTTCGCAAGCAACTCGTTTCCCTTACGATGAACTTGTGATTTTTACATGGGCTTGTTATTGGAGCAAGCCAATTGTCCTACTCTGCATTCGGTGTTACTAGTTACAAACTAATCTTTTGTGTCAATTGTCCTGCGACATATTTCGTGTAACTAGTTACAAATTAACCCTTGCATATTAGTTTGTGTCAAATGTCTTGTGAGACATTCGCTTCGACTAGTTTAAAACCGGTTGCTGGCAGTAAGATTGTGTCAATTGCCACGCGATTCATTTGTTTGGATTAGTTTCAAACCAATTCTTGAAAATTGGTTTCTGTCAATAGTCGAGCTGAATTTCCTTTGGACTAGTTTCGGACTAAACATAAGGTGCAGTAGGTCAGTTATACTTTTTCTTAATGATTTAGCTATTTTAAACAAAACTGTGATTTTAGTTTTGTGCTTGTAAGTGCGAAAAACGGGCTTTTCAAAAATGTTTGAAGTTATTTCACTTCCACAGAAGAAACTCTAGCTCATTTTCGCTTATACCATCAGAAAGAACTTTTTCTTTAAAATTTACCATTTTAAAGTAATTAATGGAATGCTTTTTTCTAGATATCGGCTATCGATTTAGTCTGTACTAAGGACAGAGCAATATTTGTATGAAAGCCAATGTCTCGAATAACAAGCGTGCTACTGAAAACTACATAGCGTGCAGTTTCGAGAGAAAATTTACCACTTTCATGCTGGTAAAAGCAAAAATGAGTTAAAGAGTTTCCGATTGCAGTGAGACATTTTGAAATACTTACGTTAAAAAACACAGTTTTTCCCACTTTAGCACAAAGATATTCAAAATCCTGATAAAAAAGCAAATTAAAAAGACGTGTGTTCCAGTTTTATTCAGTTTATTTACTTAATAAAATAAAACCTTAACAGTCCAAAGTAAATGATGTGAGCCTATATAAATGGGGCACATCTTCAGGTATAGAAACATAACGTTCAAATCAAATAAAGGCTTAGATTCTTTCCTTTAAAAGTTGAATAAAAATCTCGAAGTTATTTTTTCCATCTTTCGATTAATAAAAACATAAAGAAACAAATTCAGAAGTTCCATGTCATTATTTCTATGATAAACAAAGTATTTAGTGCAAGCCGCATCCTTTCGGAGTACTTACGAGTGACTCTCTTTGCTTTCGTTTGGAATAGTTGCGCAACAAATTGAAACACCAAAGAATATCAACTGTTCCTTTGCGCATTCGCTTGGAGTACTTGCGAATGTCACCTGCTGCATTCGCTTGGAGTAGTTGCGAGTCAGTCACTTGAACTAGTTTGGTATGAGTTTGGGGTTAAAACATAGGAATTAGTTCCCTCAAAAAATTCGCTTGGAATAGTTACAAGTGCATCCATAGAGGGTAGTTGAATATTAGGATTAATTTGAAACTAGTTTGGAACCAGAACTTTCATATAGACTAACTCACACCTTCCTACACGGAACCGGATCGGATAAGAAATAGTTAAACAAGAAATATTTAAGTGCGCAAAGTCACCCAAAACGGTTCTTTAATTTTGAGGGCTTATAACAATTTTTAAAACCAGCCATGTACTCGACCAGACCTACAATATCTACTAGGTCTGATGCAACACGGAGAAAAATCATTGTCATAGTTTATATTCCGCTCGTGTAGTACAAAACAATTAAAGTTATTAACACTAAATTGCAAACATAAATTACCTTACCTTGTATAACAATTGTTACTTACTTTATAATTCTAGTAAAATTTATGTTTGGACAGACATTTGCTTAATATACAAATTTAATACGTATTCATCATAAAGGTCAGTGGTGTAAAGGTCTTAAAAGTTTGTAAGTAACTGTAAGTACAAATTATATGTTTCTATCTATCACACGGACGGACTCCGGTTCTAATAATAGTGTGGTCTGTTAGTTTTTTTTTTTTTGTTTTTTTTTTAACTTTATAATAAGGTAAATATCTCAAAAATATTTAACCATTTTTACTTTATAATTCTAGTAAAAATATTTATGTTTAGTTAGACATTTATTTAATATACAAATTTTATATCCATTATCATATGGGTCGGTGGTGTAGAGTTCTAACAAGTTTGTAATATTTTTCTATCTATCATATGGACGGACCCGGGTTCGAATTCTAGTGCGGTTAAGTTTCGTTAATATCACTTTAATTTTTTTTTTAAAGCACTACTATAATTAATGTAAGGTTAATCGAAAATTCTGAATTCGCTAATACAGTAAGGTAAAATTAATTGTAATCTGACTTGGAATTCTAGTAAAATTTACCAGAAATAAGGTAGTACGAACTATTTTTTTTTTTTTTCTCCTTGTAAGTGTTAAATCACTGTTGCACTGTGTTATTTAAAACTTTAAAACAAAATTTTGTGACATAAGTATTAATAATTTTTTTATCCTACTTATCTTAATAAAAAATGTTGAGTTCTAATCGTTTAAGATTTGCCCCTTGTGAAAGAAATTTATCATTTCATGAAAGTCAAATTTCTGTTGGCCTTTAAATAAAATTTTCAGTAATAAAATTCATGAACAATTTCACTCGTATATTTGTGGAAATGAAAGAAACCAAGTCTTCTCTCTGTACTGACCATTATTGCATTCGTGAAAGCGACAAATATCATATTTCACTTTATGCTTTTTTGTCACTTGCTGTGAACAGTGGGAAAAAGCCTTTTATTTTATATAATTTTCGAAATATTTTTGAAAATATTTTAATTCAATTCGGAACCTATAAAAATTCCAAAATGGCATCTTTTTAACAACATGCTAAAAAAAAAAAAAAAATGCTAAATTTTAGTTCTTAATTAGCCGATATAAAGAGTGTCCCATAATTAACGCAAGATTTGAATTGAATGGAAGACACATGGTTTTTTTAAATTTTGTTTTGCAATGAAAGTGCGTTATGCTCTATTTTAATCAACCATAAATTGTCAGCTGTCAAATTGGTTCTGTTTTGGCTCGCAACTCCGCACACATGGCGCAGAATTGAAATCTTGCGTGAGTTATGGGACAGCCCTTATAAGTATTCTTTTTGGCCAAAATTAATGGCTAGAGCTAAGAGCCAACGTCAAGTTTTTGTTTCACTGTGCTTCACCCTCAAGTGCTAAATTGAAATTCATATTCTTTGGTCTTCATCGTATTTCGGCATTTTCCTTAAATTTTTTTAGAATTTTTTTTTTAAATTTTTTATGGTAGCACAAGCGGCATTTCCTCTTTTGGAGTAAATCACAATTTGTATGACTTGGTGCTCTCTCACACTCACTTGAACTTAGAAATTATAGTGGTTTCGCTGTACTGCGCGCCTTGGGCGTTTGGTGGTTTTTTTATTGTGGTGCTCTGTTGGCGTTTATTGAGGCGGCATATCAACACTTGACAGCCAGTGGTGGTAGCTTGACACTTTTTTGTGCAGCAGCGCTAGTTTTTCTTGACAGTGTAAGAGTACTGTAGTCTGAGCAGTATATCGGTTTCTTTTACCACAAATTTAAATTTCTCATTTATGCGGAAGTGGAAGTAGATATTTAAATAATGAAATGTCAGACTTTATGGCTGAAAGAATTTTATTTATTTTTTCTCCTTTATCACGAAGAAAAAGCTGAATAGTGCGGGTCAAAATATATTAAAAACTTCGACAAACTGACAACAGGTCGAAAAACTTCAGAATACTGAAATGCTAGAAAATTTATTCATTCAATCTAGATAAATAATGAAAAGAATTGTAATGAAAAATATATAAGCTAGCATGTTATTGAGGTCGCTGATTCAAAATCTGGAACCGTTGCCGGACAATTTTTCCAAAATGAAACACAATAAAATTGTTACAAGTGTTGTTTTTGAGCTCGGTTATTCCCGATTCGGAATCAAATTTTTCGAAAACAAAATGGCAGCTCCATAATTTTGAACTCTTACCTAAAAGATGGGGATTTCGTTGACCCAATCACGCTTATTTTTACAAATAGGTAAAAATCGGTACTTAATATTATAAATCCCTGAAATCATCCTGTAAGGGAGTGAAAAAGCTTGTACGGGAAATCAATCATTGTGTGTGTGTCTGAAGCATTATCACTTAGAAATTAATCAGCCAATAGAGCTGAAAACTTGAGAGTTATTGAAGCACAGGTATTGAAAGGATTTTATGCTACACACAAAGGTTTCCGAAGGTCACCCGAAGGCTACATAGTCAAAACAAAGAATATCTAGGTATACTAGTAGAAAAGCATCTATGTTGGGCTATCAACAAGCTTCAGTTGATAGTTTTCTAGGATATCTAAAGGTTTTCGAAGATCATTCGAAGAATTTATAGCTAAAACGATGAATATCTATGTATATACACGAGAGTGCAAACATCTATGGCGGACTATCAACAAGCTTTAACTGATAGTTTTCTGGGACGTCCGAAGTTTGCCAAAAGTTTTCCGAAGGCTTCATAGCCAAAATGCAGAATATCTATGGCGGACTATCAACAAGCCTTAATTGAAGGAAACGAAATTAACTTTCCAATGATACAATACATACAATTTTTTTAGTGGCCTGGGGCCTAAATTAACGTTTTTGTCTATATCTTCTAAACTATTGGGAATTTTGTGACGATTTCTTGGGAAAAGTTGTAGCAAATGAAAAAACAAAGCAAACATATGCCAAAGGAAGCGGGCCGGGAGAGCTATTATAATATATACAGGCGTGTTCTCAGTTCCGATTTTGATCGGAGTTGAAATGGAATCAATCTTAACCCAATCCCCGCCAGTGATGCCATACGGCACAGTTAAAACGCATTGCCCGAATGTTCACCAAAATCATTTTGTAACTTTTTCGCGCAGGCTTGTTGTTTTTTATGTGCGTAGAAATGTTTGATCTATCATTTGATGCATTCCACGCGTAAATATTCCATCAACTTTTCAAGCGCGAGCGGAGAAGAAGTGATCATTGAAAAATTATTCGAAAAAATCGATTATGGCATCGAGACGTCGGCGAGATGCAAAAAATTATTTATTTGTATTTCGGTTTTTAAAAAAGTAACTATGCCAAATTTAAGAGTAATACAGTAGTTTCTAAAGTGCATTTATATTTTTCCATTAGTTGTTCCTTACTAAGTGATAGGCCTGAATATATTTTAAGTGTGCCATATGGCATCACTGGCGGGAACCGCTTATGTAAAGTTTAGAGGTAGATTAATTTCCATTTATTTCAATAATTCAATTCATAAATAATTTATTTGGGGAAAATATCTACCTGGGGGGGCTCGAACACCAAATTTATTTCAATAATTCAATTCATAAATAATTTATTTGGGGAAAATATCTACCTGGGGGGTTTGAACACCAAAAAACCCACCCCGTGTGAATGGGCCTGGGTGTCATATGAATTTTTCGAGCCTGTAAATGATTGTGGATGCATCTAACTATTGGGATTATGCTTATCTTTGGTTACAATGCTTGTAGTTAATCGTGAAGATTATTGGATCATTAAAGCCACGATTTTTGCTGGCATGTCTCGAAATAGTTTCAATCAAATAAGCCGTTTTTTATCACTTTACATTGAAAAAAGACATTGATCCCTTTCACCCTGAGCATCATTTGATGAGCCCATGACACCGTATTTCAGGCTTCTCTCATGCAAACAGTTTATTCGAGCCAAACTTCTTCGATTTAGATTCATTGCATGGTGTCTGAACACTCTTGGAGGGTATTTGGTAACCTTTGGTATTTACCGAGGAAAGTATTGTTGTATTCACTTTGTGGCAGCTCTATTACAAATGATCAACGCCCTTCCTGACGACGTTTGTGCCCTTCTATTCCACTTTTACTTCGGGAATCCCAGTTTTAAATTATTTGCAAAGCCTAAGCTACAATGTAACGGGAACCATAAGAGAAAATTGCATTCCACACAAATGCCCACTTCCTGGAAACACATCATGAAAAAAAAAAACAAAGAGGGCATATCATATTTGCAGAAAACAAGGAATTTGTCATCGCCATTGTAAAGTGGAATGATAATAATTGCGTTTTAGTTGCTTCTACTTCACATGGAAGGGATCTAAAATCGATAGCTACGCTCTTTTGTAGAACAGAATGGAAGCGTATAATGGTCGAAAGTCTAAAAGAAGTCGAACCATATAATTAATGTATGGAAGGAACTAATCGAATGGATTAAAATTCACGTTTTGATGGAATCGCTCATTACATTGGTGAATGTGATCGACTTAGATGTAAATATAGACTGTGCAAAAACCAAATCTGAAAGAAGTGCATAAGATGCGATGTAGATTTATGCGTTAGATGTTTCATCACATATCACACTACCACGGATTAGTATGCTAACTTACCATTTTTATTCAAAAAATATGTATGAATACTTGTAAAAAATAGAGTTTTAAATAAAACTCAGAGTAAATTTTTTGCTAAGAGGTTCCCGCCAGTGATGCCATATGGCATCAGGGCACCATGGAAAAATGGGGCGTAGTCGCTGAAAAAGCTAACCGGATTTGAACTCAGGAACCTTCTTTTACCCCCCAAACAAAAAATCACCATCAAATTCAAACAAATAAGTGCTGGCGGGGAATGGGTTAAGGTGCTCTGCGTTTCGAAAAACAAAATAGAATCGGAATTTTATTGCAATACATAAAATTGGCTACTGGTTTCAATCCGATTTATTAATACGTAATTCCAATGTGGAGTACAATATCGAAATGCAAAGCACCTTAATGCCCCAGACAGACGGCAGCTCTAATTCACATTGCAGAAGCAATAATGTGAAATATATTGCATGATTTTAGGCATTTTTTAAATACATATTTGACTAAAAGAAAATTTCCCAATTCAGTATCCAAAAAATTCTAAAACATCAAAAACAATATTAAGAAAATCTGATTAGAATTTTTTGGACCCTAAATTAGGAAATTTTTTTTTTGGTATGTCTATAAAATATGTACTTAAAAAATGCATAAAATCATGCAATAAAAAGTTTCACATTATTGCGTCTGTAATGTGCATTAGAGCTGCCGTCTGTCTGGGCCATAAGATTGATTTCATTCCGATTCCAATCGAAATCGGAATCGAGAACATACCTTATAATTAAAATTCGAAATCAAATTTCATTGTTGTAATTCAAATATTCTCGAAGTAAGATGATTTAAAATTTTGGGCTATATTAAAGATATTTCACAACAAATTCAGACCTATAAACTAGCAAGAGCGCTATCTTCGGCTTAGCCTAAAATTAAGTACCCTATACCGTTGTATTTTGAAAATTCTTCTTCTTGGAAGTGCAACGCCTTCTTGGTATTTGTATAGAGGTTGCACTTAATGTCCTTAGTACGTATATATGAGTAAAATCTGGTTGGATTGTCTCAAACAACGCTTTCTGAATAGAATTTAACTATTGGAAATGTTTTTATATGTACCGATATCGATCATTTTCCATCCTCCGAATTATCTTTGATAAAGGCAGTGTACAAAGTTGTGTCGTTTTATCTTGCTATCGAAAAATATTAAAATAATTTCCACAAACGGACATGCTATATCGACTCAGAAGGTGACGTTGATCAAGAATATGCATACTCCTTCTCTGCGTTACAATAGAAGGCCAAAGTGAATATACTTGGGTGTATGGTATTAAAAAGATCCTCAACTTTGTTGAACAAAACAAAAAAAAAGGCTTAAAATCGATTAAAAGCTAAAAGTCAACCGCGGCGGTGTTTCTATTCGACTGCAGAAAATTCGCTGAAGAAAAGCTCAATGTTCTGAAAAATGGCGGTAAGAGCGAGGGTGCCGACAACTCCGTGCAACATTTAAGTTGTAATCCACAGAGAAATAAAATGAGGGGCTTATTCTGATGATCATCTAGATTTCTCTTTTACTTTAATAAAAACAAATATTCAAAAATGCACATTTTCAGGTAATATTCCATGTAAAATTCATTATCAGTTTCAAATGATGGGACCGTATTGTTTCCAAGGTGCACTTATTTAAACTTTAACATTTTTAAGAGATATCTAGAAGAAGTGTACATTTTCTGAATTCGTCAAGATTAATGGTATTATTCTGGACACGTAAATTTTCATCTCGATAGTTTTAACAACAGCTAGATGCCACTACAAATATAAAAATAACACGCGGCTTAAGTAACAGGTCATTCAATAAGTCCGTAGGATGACACATAGATGGCGTTACTAGAATTTTTTCCATATGATTTTTATTTAGAACTAACCTTCAAACGATACGTGTATAAATTTGACAGCAATCGGACTATTGATTCATGAGTTATAGCATTTTGTGTGAAGCAACTTTTGTTAGTAAAAAAAAATGGAAAAAAGTGAATTCCGAGTTTTGGTAAAGCATCGCTTTTTGATGAAGAAAATACAGTGGAAACCAAACAATGGCTTGATAAACATTATCCGAACTCTGCTCTATCGATACAAATGGATTGCTGAATTTAAACATGGTCGTGCCAGCACAAATGTTGCAGAGCGCTGTGGACGCCCAAATTAGGCTGTTATTCCAGAAAACGTAAAAAAAAATCCACAAATTGGTTATGAACGATTGCAAATTGAAGGTGCTCTGGCTAGCTGACATTGTAAAGATATCAGATGGTAGCTTTTTTACCATTTTATACGAACATTTGGGTATGCGAAAGCTCTGTGCAAAGTGGGTGCCGCGTGAGCTCACAGTCGACCAAAACAAAAACGAATTGAAGCTTCAGATGAGTGTTTGGCGCTGTTAAACCGCAATAAAATCGAATTCTATCGTCGACATGTGACAATCGATGAAACATGGCTTCACTTTAACACACCAGAATCCAAAAGACAGTCAGCTGAGGCCTATTTTGACGAAAAAGAGAAATCATAATATATAAGTGGTAACGAAAAGTTGGAAAATCGCTATACTCGTTGTATCGCCCGCAACTATGCTGAATAATAAAATCGAGTTTTATCAAAATTTTGTTTTTTTCTTACTTATCCTACGGACTTATTGAATGAAATGTTATATAAGTGTTAAAATTATTTCTACTTATTATAAACACTATTTCACATTTTAAATTTCAAAATCTCACAATTTCCCTAATTCACAAATCAACTCCTCCAAGTGCAATACACACAAAAATGTCATTAATATACCCAACTTACCTTTTCAGCTTTGCCAACAATAGTTGATGCCATAGCCAAATCCTTTGCAAAATTTATGGAATGTTCCAAAATACCTGAACTCATTTTCACTTTGGTGAAAATTCAGTGACACTAAATCCAGCTTAAAATAAGCGGCAACACTTTTATTTTCCCACTTCAAGCCACGATTCCAGCAAGCAACACATACACACTCCTGCATACAATGAGCGGCGAATCCACGTACTTCGAAGTGAATTGTATTTATTCACCACACACACATACACTTTCACACACATTGGGCATGCATTCATTTGCACACTCCAACATTCCCAACCTTACTTTGCTCGGTGTGTCATTAACAGTTTTATATGTTATTCCCAGTTGAAATTTTATTCCATGACGATTAAAAAGTAATGGCAGGATTTTTGACTTTATAATTTATGTCATCATGATTTCGTTGGACTTTATGAGGACTCCCAAAAATTTTTTTTCAAGATCTTTGTTGACATATACTCTAATCAAAACGGTTTGAAATTTTAAGCAAACTTTGTGATAAAAAAGTTACACACGGCAATTGCAAAAAATTGTCCTTATTTCAGAGCAGTGGCGGATCCAGGGGGGGGCGATGGGGGCGATCGCCCTCCCCTCTGAAACCAAGTGATTAAATTTTTTTTTAAATTATATGTAAAGATTTCGAAAACATTCTGCTTTTTTTTTAAATGTATAATAATACAATATAATAATACAGATTATTATATATTTAAATAAGATAGAAATATTAATTATTAATAAATATTAATTATTAGTAATTCACTATAAAATAATATTTATCGTGCTTACAGTAAAATATCTACTTGCTAGTCTCTAATGTCTGCGAAACAATTCTTAAAAGTTATTGAAAACCCAAATTTAGATATTGTCAATCAAGTCGATAATGAGAGATTGAAACAGGAAAAATCGAAATCATTTAAGACGAATAGTTGAATACATAAATTATCTTGGTAGACAAGGTCTACCTTTTCGAGGTAATCGTGACGATGAAAAATTAAACTTTAATACTTCTGATAGCCTTATTAACGAGGGAAATTTTAGAGAGTTATTAAGGTTTCGAATTCAAAGTGGGGATTAAGAATTGAAAAATCATCTTGAACAATCTTTATCTCGAGCAACTTTTATAAGTAAGACCACGCAGGATGAGATTATTAATTGCTTTGGAGAAGAAATTTTGTGCGAACTTATAAGTCGAATCAAAGAAGCTAATTTTTAGGTTACCGGACATAATCCCAACGAACATAATCCCCATTTCGTAAATGGGGATTATGTCCGAAAATTGTTCGGTCATAATCCCCATTTTGGTCATGGGGGTTATGTCCGCAAATTTTTCGGACATAATACCAATGGGGGTTATGCAGTAATCCATTTAAAAAATTTATATAGTGTTGGACGTTATAGACTGATCCGCGGCCGAAGGCCTCCGCGAAGCCGGTGTTGTATTTTTGGGAGTTTTAAATCCTGAGCTGCGGCCACAGGCCGCCCACTTACCCCTACCCTTATGTAAAATTACTGTGGCTAGCAAACTAGGTGTTGGATATATTATAGACTGATCAGCGGCTGAAGGCCGCCGCGGAAACAGTATTGGAATTTTTTGAATCCTGAGCTGCGGCTGTTGTCAATAATAAAATATCGGTATTGGGATTATGTCCGTTTTTTCCTGGGGACTATGTCCGAAACACTTGCGGACATAGTCCCCATTTCTAAAATGGCGAAATCCCCATTCACGAAATGGGGATTATGTCCGTGGGGACTATGTCACGGCACCTGATTTTTATAGTGTAATGTTTGACGAGACTACAGATATTGCTCATATCTCTCAAATGACATTGGTAGTAAGATATTTATACAAAGGCAAAGTTAGAGAAGATTGAGATTGAGATTGATTGATTGTGTCGACCGTTTGCTTATCAGAAGTACTTTCTTGCACTTTGCCATTAAGTTGTTTTTTTTCAAAAATCAAAACTAGACCTAAAATCAGCACGTGATATGCTAAATGATGTTTTAAAGATTTTGAATCGAAAGCGCGAAAAATGTGATGAAACGTTTTCAAGTTTGTATGACGAAATTTGTGGCATTGCTAATGAACTCGGTATAGAAATGAAACTTCCTCGGCTGTCGCAAAAGCAACGAAATCGAGCAAATTATCCATGTCAAAATCCTCAGGACTATTTTAGAAGATCTATATACATACCGATAATCGATACCATCATGGAAAATTTAAAATCTCGCTTTCCTGAAGAGACGCTAAATTTATACAGTTTTTCAATAATATTTCCTGAAGTATGAAAAAAATCTGATGAAGAGTCTAAAAATGTGGTCAATCGGCCCCCCTCTTGACAGCGCTGGATCCGCCACTGTTTCAGAGTAAAATTTACACATTCATGAGAGAATTTCAATACATGCTGAGTAAAATGCTAACACATTTTTTTTAAAGTTTTTTCACACAATATGGAGGTTATCGTGAATAAATATTCCCAGGGAATTTTACCAAGAGGGCCGTTTATTCTCCATTAAATTCTGAGTAAAATTTCCCAGGGATTTATTCACGATAACCCCCTATATGTGTGAAATACTACGTTCCCACCGGAAATTTATTAAGTGATTTACGTCTGTTTCAAGATTAAGCTCTAAATCTTGCTGTAAATTTACTTCTGACGAGATTTATTTTAAATCTTCGTAAAAAAATAAACTAAATCACCTAGATCCTAGACAAATACGTGGTTAACTTTTGATACATTTTCATACTATTCGAATGTGAATCATACAGGAGAATTACTTATGATTCTTCCAAATGACTCTTACATATCCGGACAGTTTTATTCAAACAAACAATAGTAATTAAATATTTTAAAATCGTTTAATATCGTAAAATTTCATTTAAAAAAAGAATAATGCACAGTTTTAGATCTTAAGTTTCCATTTCCATTTCCATTTTTTGCACTGAAGTTGTAAATTTGCTGTAGCTTAATCAATTTCAGATTTTTTTTTTAAGTTAACCTTTCGGTTTCGCGTTTCTTATTATATCACCACTAATTCAGGCGTACGGCAGGGGTATCTACTATCACCATCACTCTTCCTTATAGTTCTTGATGATATCCTAGATAAAGCTCTTAATAAGGCCAAAAGGGGTATCCAATGGAACTTTACCGAACATCTTTAAGATCTCGACTACGCTGACGACATCTGCCTCTTATCGTCCAAACATTCAGATATGCAAAGCAAAATTGAAGACTTTGTCTTGGATTCACAAAATGTCGGCCTAAAAATCAACTTATCTAAGACTAAAAGCATGAAATTAAACGCATACAGGAATGACATCACGCTTAGAGCTGACAGTGATGACATCGAAAACGTCGATAGCTTCACGTATTTAGGCAGCATTATCTCTATGGATGGTGGAGCAAAAAAGGATATTAACTCAAGAATAGCAAAAGCAAAAGGCGCGTTTGCTCAACTGAACAAAATATGGTCTTCTTGCGTTATATCCACTAAAACGAGAGTGCGCATTTTTGATTCGAATGTGAAATCGGTTCTGTTATATGATTGCGAAACATGGCTTGTTACTGAACACGAACAAGCTGCAAGTATTCGTCAACAAATGCTTAAGGCGTATACTATAGATTTGGTGGTCTCGCACTATATCAAATGCCGAGCTACATCAAAAATGCAATCAGAGGGCTATGGCAAACGAGGTCAAGCTGCGCAAATGGAGATGGATTGGTCACACTCTCCAGAAACCACACAGCGAATTTTGTCGCAAGGCTCTTGAGTGGAATCCACAAGGCAGTAAAGCACGTGGTGGACCCAAAACCTGCTAGAAAAGGTCACTGGAAAAGGAAATCCAAAAATCGGGAAAGTCGTGGCAAGAGATCAAAGTTATCGCAAGGGATCGCGACGAATGGAGATGTTTCATATTAGCCCTATGCTCCTCTTAGGAGTTAAAGGAGAATACATACATACATTATATTACGGTATTTCTAAATTTTTTTTGCTTAATTAACTTTTTTTCCATTATTTCCGACCTTCGCAACATTCATTCTTTTTAAGCTATCTTTGACTTTTTCACCATTTTTCTCCGATTCAGGTCTTTTTCGCCATTTTTCAACGTCTGAAATATTTTAAGACAGTTTCAAACGACAGTTTTTCACTCATTTTTGATGACGGTGAACCTCTTTCAAAATTCTTTAACCTTTTTTTTTACCATTTCCCGACCTTTTTTTCTCCAAATCTGCTTTATAGCTTTTTCGTGTTTTTTTTTTTTTTTTTTTTGTTCTAGATATTTTCCGACTTATTTTAAGTTCCATTAATTTTTTCAATACTTTTAACAAAATACAACTTTTTTACCATTCTTATGCCTTTTTCAAAAAGTTTTTGCGTCCTTACTAAATTTTACGACTTTTGATACTTTTTGTTACTTTATGTTTCATAACTAAACTTTTTTAAGTTTAAGCAAAACTTTTAATATTTCATTTTAATGTTTCAATTTCAACTCAGCCACAATTTTTCCTCAAGTATTTGTATACATATTTCCTGGCACATCAGTGCTGCATTTAAAAAAAGGCATAAGTAAACGTGAAAGTGTTTGTTTTCCCACTTACATGAAAACACAATATCCCAGCAAACATTTGAAAGATTTTCGAATGGCTACGATGTGCTTGAATCGGAAATATTTTTCTTCTGACATTAATTATTACATAGATGGTATCTTTACTGGATTAGGGGTAACAGTTTTTTAACATATCAAAATGTACACCACTTCTAGAGTCTTGACAACAATTATAACTCCTAAACCGGTAAGGTACAATCTTTGTATTGGATTCATATGAGTGCCCGTTTTTTCATCTTTTCAGAAAAAATATATTAGAAAATCTTAAAAATAGGCTATGGAGATTTTTTATTAATCTTAAAATTAAAAATTAATTTAAATAGTTTTTTTTGTCACATAAGCAGTTGCTGTGCCTGATTCAATACTTTTTTAAAAATGGTCTGAACATGAAAATCGGTTCAGAAATTTCTTAGTTGTGCACAATTATGAGCAGGAGTGTTTGTCATAATTTACAAATTTTTTCACTTTTTGTTCCCCTTCAAAATCAAGAAAATCTCAAACCATTTCTGCCATTTTTATCGGTTTAGTCAATTCTCTTTATGCACGGAATGGATAATTATATTTTTATTATTTTTCAGCATTACTCATATCTAAAATTATTTTATTAATGAATAGTCATTCAAAACTCATCTTAAAGATTCTTAAGTGAATCAACTAGGTCCTAGGCGAATACGTTATACGCTTTTGATGTTCTTCTTTACGATTTGAATATGAATCAAATAATTTTTTGAATATTATTTATATTGGAGAATCACTTACGATTGTTCCAAATTACTCGTCCAAGCAATCGCCCGAATTCAAATTCGAGCACGTATGTGTTTTAATTAATCACAACGGTGATTAATATATGACTCTTTCGCGAGAAAAAAACGTTTGCTGGGCTATGTATGTATGTTAAAAGGTATGTACATTAGACTGGTACGAATTTGTATGAAAAACAAAAATTGAGCTCCCACAGACCAAATTGTTCTCTTTGATGCCAATAATTACTACGTGCAATTTGGTCCATTGCAGAGAACATTTGATCCAATTCCAAACCATTAGGGGAGACTGGGGCACATTTGACACTAAATTTTCAAAGACCTGTATCTTTGAAAATTATTACACGATCTTAATACTCTTTACTGTTTCTGAAACATTGATTATTCAAGATGAAAACCAAGAAAAACAAAATTTCAAAAAAACTGCATTAAGAGTCCTTTTTTAAATATTTTCAAAAAAAGTCATTTTGTCAAATGTGCCCCAGGTACATTAAACAAAACATTCATACATATATTTTTTCATATAAATACAAATTATAAGTACCTATGTATGTACTAACGAAGACTTATTTTATATATAAGTGTGAGAAGTCGATGTCAAATACGTATTTAGTGCGCGAACGTGAAGTTGAGGCTGGATTTTTTGGAGTTGGTAATTTAAACTCAATTACACTCTTTAAAGCCAGGCAAACATCTTCCACTCCCGGTTTTATAAAAACCCAATTTAATGGTGAAATTCTTCTCAAATAACTGATCTTGTATCAAGTATAGCTAATTACTTCTACAATATCTCCCACATAAAAAATGGGTTTTTGGATTTTTCGCCAAATTTCCCAAGGACAATATATAAGTATAAAGTACAATTTCCAACAACACCCCTAATGAGAACATCAACATAAAATGTTAGGTAAGAGCCAGTTTGATGGAAATTTCTTTGGTCTGGATTTTGGGTAACACCATCGTCAAGATATCTGCAGCGCTTTCACATGATGATGGAGAATACTTCCAGTCAATTTGATAATTATTAAAAACTTCGCATACATGATGAACTTTGGTGTCAATATGTTTACTTCGGGAATTCATCCATCCAGATTTTCAAATTAAAATAAGTGGTAGAGGTCCTGGAAAGCACCTATTCAAAAATCTTGAATTGTAGATAAAACAAAGGTAACAAATTATATTAAATCAAATGAAATGGATTCTGTGTCGGAAGTCGGAGTTTCTCTCTGGTTTCCGATATTAGAAATAGCGAATTTAACTTTTTTCATCGCCATCGCGTCTGTTCGTCTTCATTTTATAATGGTATACCATATCTTTAAAAGATAACACTACAAAATCTTCTAAAATACTCAAAGACATATGTCTGGACGAACGTCAAATGTGCCCCTTCGACAAAAGTCAAATGTGCCCCAATATCTCTTGAAGAATTAAAAATATTTTAAAATTTAAACTATTTGACCTTGATAAAAAACACTTTTATTCTATTAATTGTAAAGGTTAGTGCTACCAAATTTTCATACTTACTTCTAAAAAACAATACAACTTTATTTGCAAAACCCTTACGAACAAGATGTCGAAAATTAGAAAAAAAATACACAAAAAGTTAAAAAAGCGTATTAGCGCGTGAGAAGTTGAAAGAGAACTACCAAAGTTCATTACGTTGCTTCCACTCTAATTAGTTATGTTTCTGCATTTCAGGTTTTTGGTTCGAAAGGCGTGTTCACACCGAGAATAGCAAAGTCAAATGTGCCCCGGTGTCAAATGTACCCCAGCTTACCCTATAAAAATTTAAAAGTGATCTTGGATATGGATAAATTTTTGTATTAAAATGTAAACAGTTTAATTTTTTATATGGGTTTTGAACCGCTAAATTTGAATCTGCAATTTATTTCTCCATAAGTTCTGTAATTTCGGAGTAATTTAATTTTCTACCTTAAATGGACAATGTTTTTAGAACTTACTGAGGAATAAATTGTGAATTCGAATTTAACGCGCTCAAGATCCATATGAAAACTTGAACATCTTTAAATTTAAAACTCATATGTTTTTCATATTCAGGACAACTTTTCAGTTGTTCAAATGGTTTGGAATTGCATCAAATGTTCTCTGAATTGGACCAAATTTTACATGGTGCTTATTTATATCAAAGAGGACAATTTGGTGATGTGCGAGCTCAATTCCAAACAATTTCAAAATTTTGAACCACCCTTATATGTATTGATGTGGGGCGGTAAAAAATGTTTGAATCAATAACGCATGATGTAGATTCTACACTGTAGACCTATTTAATACTTATATTATGATATTTATTTTTTTCTCAGTTCACCCTAATGTACATTGCATATTTATGCATTTGTATGTTTGTCTGCATGATGACTTTGGTGCATTGTTAATGGCATACGATTCAAGATGAAAATGCAATATTTTGAATTGCAATGATTTTTTTCACTTTCTGTTGCTTTTCTTGTTCAAGGTCAAGAGTGTACTTCAAGCGGTTGCCATTAATGCAACTGACAGAAAGTGTTGCATGTATTCTCCTATTCCTTTTACTTTTTTTTGCAGATAGAATTTGAGCATAAATCTGAGTTTGCGTTGCATTCATTATGAATTGTGTTTTTTTGTTTTTCTTCATTTTAATGGTTCTCATAAAATCAAAGTATTTTAGAAGTTGGAAGCTTCAAGTATGAATACAATATCATTAATAGTAACTTGTTGGGTCTATAGTAGCTTTTGCCATAGGTTTTCTTACAGAATACCAGCTAAGCAATATTTCGGAACTTAAAGCTGCTGCTTTTGATGCCAACTTTATTATAAAGAAACGTATGCCATGTTTCCACTACCTTGATCCGCGTTTCCACTGCATCGCTTGGATTTTCCTTTGACAGTTAGTTTATTGTTAACCAAATTACAACTAATTATTTTTGAATAATTTTTTATTTTATAGCCTTATAATGTTTGACGAACGAATAAAATTACTGATTTTCACTCATTAATATCAATTGAATAAAACTTTTTATTAAGAACTGAATGAGACCTAAGGGTTCATTTCAGTTCAAAGAATAAAGTTTGTAAGCATAAACCTCAAATCATAACTTAACTTGGAGGATGTAAGCAGTTGAAAATCAGTCACTCGATTCATTCGTCATACATGATAAGGCTATTAGTTTTTTGTAAAAGTCTCCGAAATTTATTTTAGCTTAAATTTGTTTAGTTCGATTTATTTTTATTTCGGCATACATCAAAGGCGAACTAACTCAGTTTATGCTTAACTAATAGTCGGAGAGCCAGCGCCTAAAAACAACTTTGCGTTTCTAAAAGCTGAATTTTTTACAGTTGGTTATAGTAATTGTGTACATCAATAACACTAGTTTACAAATTAATTATTTTTTTCTGTGATCTGAGTGCCATTATCAAATTCTAATGTAAAATGACTCCCTGATTCCGAAAATAACTATATTTTTTTTTTCTACGGAGGCGTTTTCGAGAAATCCCCCTTTTCCTGTTTTTGAAGGGGGGGAAAAATATGATCTCATATAATCACATATATCTCGTAAACCAATAAAGCCAGCTTATTATGTAAGACAACAAACGAAAGATAATAATCAAATTTCAAATTTAAAGCAAATTTCGATGATTTTCAGAATCTTTCTTTAACGCCGTTAACATTTTCTTGTTCGAAAAAATAGAAAAAGTCAAGTTTTATTACTTTTGTCATTTATATATTTTATTACAAAAATTTTGAGTTAATACGGACCAAGATCGGATGAAAAATGACAGCTCTATTCTAGATTTAGTGAATAAACATATGAAATTTTTGTTTTGCTAATTAAATAGACAGTAATTTAGTAGGTTCACTCACTAAATCTAGAATAGAGCTGTCATTTTTCATCCGATCTTGGTGATTATATGAGATCATATTTTTCCCCCCCTTCAAAAACAGGAAAAGGGGGATTTCTAGAAAACGCCTCCGTAGAAAAAAAAAATATAGTTATTTTCGGAATCAGGGAGTCATTTTACATAAGAATTTTATAGTGGCAACCAGATCACATTTTTGCTGTAAACTAGTGTAATCTGTCGGTCAGTCAAGCGAACTGTAGAACAGGCGGCTGCTATATGGCCTCAAACATGTAAAATTTCGATTTTTTCTGCAATCAATTTCTAAAAGCTGAATCTTCTTATACACGTTATATAATGCATACAAATAACATTTTTGTCGGTCAGTCAGTTGAACGTTAGAACGGGGCTAGTCAGCACGCCCCAATATATGTGCAATAAATGAATCAAGTCAAAACTATTTCTAAAAGCTGAAATTTTTTTTAGGGGTTCTTTATTGTATATTAACCACAAATAAAGCAGTCAGTCAGCTATATTGTAGAACAATCTCCGTCAGCAAGCTCAACAAAACAAAAAAAATGGTTACTAAAAGCTGAACATTTTTTTAGGGCTAAAAAAAAAATGGTTTCTAAAAGCTGAAATTTTTATTAGGGGTACTTTATTGTATATTAACCTCAAATAATTCAGTCAGTCAACTATATTGTAGAACAATCTTTGTCAGCAAGCTCAACAAAACAAAAAACAATGGTTTTTAAAAGCTGAAAATTTCTTTAGGGGTACTTGATTGTATATTAACCACAAATAAATCAGTCAGTCAACTATATTGTAGAACAATATTTGTCAGCAAGCTCAACAAAACAAAAAACAATTTCAGCTTTTAAAAACCATTGTTTTTTTTTTGTTGAGCTTGCTGACGGAGATTGTTCTACATTATAGTTGACTGACTGAATTATTTGTGGTTAATATACAATCTAGTACCCCTAAAAAAAATTTCAGCTTTTAAAAACCATTTTTGTTTGTTTTGTTGAGTTTGCTGACAAAGATTGTTCTGCAATATAGTTGAATGACTGAATTATTTGTGGTTAATATAAAATCAAGTACGCCTAAAAAAAATTTCAGCTTTTAAAAACCATTTTTGTTTGTTTTGTTGAGCTTGCTGACAAAGATTGTTCTACAATAGAGTTGACTGACTGCTTTATTTGTGGTTAATATACAATAAAGTACCCCTAAAAAAAATTTCAGCTTCTAGAAATAATTTTGACTTGATTCATTTATTGCACATATATTGGGGCGTGCTGACTAGCCCCGTTCTAACGTTCAACTGACTGACCGACAAAAATGTTATTTGTATGCATTATATAACGTGTATAAGAAGTTTCAGCTTTTAGAAATTGATTGCAGAAAAATCGAAATTTTACATGTTTGAGGCCATATAGCAGCCGCCTGTTCTACAGTTCGCTTGACTGACCGACAGATTATTGATGTACACAATTACTATAACCAACTGTAAAAAATTCAGCTTTTAGAAACGCAAAGTTGTTTTTAAGCGCTGGCTCTTGGACTATAACTAACTGTTTGTAGTACCAAATATTGTTTATTTTAGCACAAATTTTTTTTTGACGTACATCATGCGTCAAAAAGAAAACTTTTTCATAATTTGCCTCTGAGACACGGCAAAGGCATTTTAGGCTTTGTTTATAACCGAGCGTATTCGAGTCGCGTGATGCGAATCGCTACTTGCGACAAGTTATACGAGTACATATGGGAGTGTTTATGATACAGCGATTTATCGAAAAGCGATTTCGAGCGATTCGGAGCAATTTAAAGCGACGAGAATTTACAAACAAAATTTTTTCAAACAGAGTAGCTACTTAATCGCTCAACTTTTATTTGAAATAACTATTTTTATACCCTACACCCAGGGTATATTCACTTTGTCCTTCCGTTTGTAACGCAGAGAAGGAGGCGTGGCAGATATAGAAAAGTATATATATTCTTGATCAGCGTTACCTCCTGAGTCGATATAGCCATGTCCGTCTGTCTGGCTGGCTGGCTGGGTGGCTGGCTGGCTGTGTGTTGAAATACACTTTTTGGGAAAACTGAGCAAGATAATTCAATGAAATTTGGTACACTGCCTCCGTCGTCAAAGATAGCTCGTGGGATTGAAAATGAGCAAAATCGGTCAACGGACACGCCCACCGCCCATACAAAATATATATTCAAAATACAATTTTAGGAGTATTTTTCACGACAACGCAACCAAAATACACTTGAATACTACACATTGTAACTGTAAGCTCTAAAAAATTCGGACAAAAGGGCGTGGTACCTACCATATAAGCAAAAGCTTCAAAACGTTATACTGAAAGGGTTTTTTGAGATATTCAAACCCAATTTGACTCAGACACTAAGAAAAATAAATGCAAGCTCCCAACAACATGGATGAAATCGGACAAGGGGGCGTGGCACTTCCCATACAAGCAAATGTTTCAAAATGCTATACTGAAAGAGTTTTTTGATCTAATCCAACCAAATTTCACTCAGACACTAAAAACTATAAATGTAAGCTCTGTACAAAAACTGAGTGAACTCGGACAAGAGGGCGTGGCACTTCCTATATAAGCAAAATTTTTAAAATACTTATTTATTTTTTGGCCAGGCCAAAAGTTACACCCTTACTAGTTATTACATGTTTTAGGCATAATTCTAAGGTTTTAAGCATTTCTTGTCTTTGGTGACCCCTAGTGAAATTTTCCATAGTATATTCTTGTGGAATACATTAACCCATTATAACCCAGGTTTCGTAAAAAGCAGTTAAAAACCTATAAAAATAGGTTATAATAGGTTAATTTGTTCTAAAAAATTGTTCATTGCGTGATTTTATGGGCATTTTTATTAATCTTTTTTTCGCATTATTTTTGAGTTGTAAGCATTTCTTGTCTCCGGTGATCCATACTAAAATTTTTGTAAAATATTTTTTTCTAACACTTTAATCCATTTTTAACCTAGAATCTTATGCCCTCGCATCCTAACGTAACCTAAGTTATACGAACGACGAAGTTAATTTTTCTTAAAAAATCAGTGGTTGTAAGTCCTACATATCAACATAATGCCCGTTAAATTGTTAAATTTATTTTTAATCCAAGTTGGAAAGTTAAGTACCAACTTGTCTCATGGAATTTCATTTACTAGAACTGAACAAAATTTGATAACTTGAGTTACAACTCATATGCATTAATTTTGTCCAAATTATAAAATGAAATTGTTAATGCCTCCGTAAACCTACTTGCAATAGTGACAGGGATTTAAAAGTCGAAAAACCTTAATTTTGCTTCCACACTTCAATAGTAAATATTTATTCAATTTTATTTTTTGGTTTTCTTGTTTTAACGGAAACAATACAAAAATGAGCATAACTAAAAACTACGATTTTCTATTTATCACTTATACGTTTGACGTATCGATATACTTTTCCATACCTGTCACGCATTTTCCTCTGCGTTACAAACGGAAAGACAAAATTAATATACCCTGGGTGTAGGCTATAAAAAGCTCGCTCCAAAATAGAACCTTCCGAATTCAAGAAATACTCTTTTTATGATTCACGTATAAATTACTTTTCTAGGAAAAACCTTCCTGGGTGTTTGTAAGGTAATTATTTTACCCAAAAGCATAAGACCTTATTATTTAATGTACCTAACTTGTATGGGAGGTGCCACGGCCCCTGGTGAAATTGACCACATTTAGTTCAGAGATACGTTATATGTATATCTAGAACTAACTCAGGTTATAACGTATAACTTCTTGGACCTGTTTTATGCTTAGCCGTAGGAGTAATATTTCCATATTAAAACAAATTTGCCATCAGTATAAAGTTATAAAGATAAATGAGCGTATATTTGATAGATGTAAGACTTTTATTGCCAAAGAAAATATCATATGCCACAATATTTTTAGCTATACACAGTTGTATAATGGAATAGAAAATTATTTTATTTAATAATTTTTGTCTTAATGCATCCTATGGCACTCTCAGTTATCAAGCCACATTCGTCTCAAGAGTAATGCTTTTTCAAATTCTACCAGATCCTTAGATTCAATATCCGCCTTAAAACCACTTCTAGTTTCGCTAACGTTTTTTAGCTAAAATTTTTAAAATTTTCATTATTATAGTTATGTATATTGTCTATTCAAGTGAAAACACGTTAAGTCCATTTTTCAAATTTTGTGTCATTAGAAGTCACAAAAAATTAGTTTTTTTTACATTCATTATGAAAATAACCATTTTTCAAAAGGGATACGGCTCAATAGGTATTAGCAGTCTAAAGACTATTATATTTTAGACAAGAAAACTCGAAAAAACTGACATAACATTTTTCACTAGAATATATCGTCGTGTCATTTGTAAATTATCCTTTCTCATTTTTGCTACTTTTTAGGAGAGCAAAAAAATTGATTTAAGTTTGATTTTGAAAATAATGTTAAAATTTGTTTTCTGAATAATGTTCTAATTAGGACTCTTTTTAAGAAAACATAGCTATTTTTAACCAAATGCCATTAACTTAAAAAAATAACTAACTAACTAATATGTATTTTTGTTTTGTATTAAAATGTTTGCTTTTTTCAATAAATTGAAGTGTAAACTATCCTATCCTATCGTAAGTTTGGGCAAAGATAGGACAATAACTTTTTGATTCAAAAGATTCGGCAGGCAGGCTGAAAACAAGAATTTACCTTACAAAACGCTTAGGACAAAAGTGACAATGATGGGAACAGGTCGAAAATACTTTAGCTTAGGAAACTATTAGTGTCGTCCCCGACCCATTAAATAAGTTTTAGGTTCATCTTTATGAAAAAAAATAATTGCTCGAATCGATAATGAATTGAGAAGTGGCCGTACCAAAGGGCCTAAGTACCATTACGAGGCAAAAGTAGTGTCATAATATGAATTGGGTGACATTTTGTTAGAAATGATTAAAATTGTTTTCTGTTTTCACGAAATATTTATTCAATGGTGTGTAATTGATGGCATTTTGTTGAACAAATGACACCGGTCAAATAACCGATTATTATTGCACATAATATGTGTGACATTACTTATGCCTCGTAATGGTACTTAGGCCCTTTGGTACGGCCATTCCTCAATTGTTGAAGAAAAATTTTGGAAATTATCAGAAATGCCCCATTTTTCTAAACAATTTTACCAATCGATAGTGAAAGGCCGAAAAAAATGCTGTATAACAAGGGTGTTCCCGACCTTTCAAATGAGTTTAGATCTTCGCTTTCAAAAAAATTTTACTGCCCCAATCGATAAGAAAAGGCCTACAAAAATTTTAAATTTGTCTGGGGTGTCCCGGCCCCGTTTAGGAGTTTTAGATCCACTTTTTAGCAGTTTTGGTTCTTTTTTAAAAAAAAAAATTTTGCTCCAATCGATAGGGAAAGGTCAAATAAAAATTTTGGAAACTGTCCGAGGTGCCCTTGACACTATTTAGGAGTTTTGGTACCATTTTTAAAAAATATTTTATAGCACCAGTCGATAGAGAGAGGTTGAAGCAAAATTTTTTCAAACTCAGGCGTGTCCCTAAAATCTTTAAGGGTCCCGTTTTTCAATAAAACTTTGTTGTCCTAGTAGATATGGAGAGGTTGAAGAGGTTTTGAAACTGTCAGAGATGTCCCCGACCCCTCTTAGAAGTTTTGGTCCCATTTTAAAAACAAAAATTTTACTACACCAATCGATAGGGATTTGAAACTGTCAGGGGAGTCTCCGAGACTTCTTACGAGTTTTTGACCCAACCTCTCTCTCCCTATGAAATGGTGCAGTAAATTTTATTTTCAAAAATGGGACCAAAATGTCAGGGACGCCCTTGATAATTTCCAAATTTTATTTTCGACCCTTTCCTCCGTATTCAATTTTGCGCTCAGCTTCAGTAAGGTAATTTTTGCTCGTAGTCAGCTGAACTATTAAATCAAATGACAAAAAAATGAATTGTAAACTATCTGAAGATATATGGGTGATTCTCAGATAACTGTACTTTTTGTGTCCTCTGGCGATTTCACCTATACAGAAGGCTTTTTTTTCACAAAAAATGACGCTATAAGTTAGAAACTATGTTTTTCTAATAGAGCGGATCAATTTTACCACCAAATAATTATTGGTCTACTGTGAAAGTTTGGAAATACACCCCAAATGTCACAAACGTGGCATGTCCTACCCCTACTTTTTATACACAAACCGATGAAAAACGACCTAAAAACGGAAATAGAACAGAAAACAAGTTACTACACATATTAAGAAAATACTGAAGGCTACAATATTCTGAGCTCATCTGCAGTTGTAAATAAATTTTAGAGGGCACAATTTCGAATTGAAAACTGTCCCCTAGTTTTGGAAAAAAAAAAATTTCTTGAAAGCATTATGCTACTACTGTATGGTACCACTGTTTCAGTCAATAGATTGCAATACATATGCATTAATTCTGATCACTATCCATCACCCAAAAGTTATCATGTCCAGACGCGTCCAAAAAGAAATCCGTTTGCGTTTTATAGGGCAGTTTATAAACAAAAACAGTTTTTTTAAAAAATTATGGTCACAAACGTGGCACTCGGCACTCTCAGGTAGTACATTCTATTTTATGCATGAAACAATTTTTTTGTAGGATTTGCAGACATGACCCCAAATTCTTTCGGAAAAAACTTGAGCCCAAAGGTGTGCTTTACAATGAGCGATAAACTACAAAAATGTCACAAACGTGGCGCATCAAAAATGTCACAAACGTGGCACTTTTTATCAGTCTGCAAAAAACATATTTCGATATAAAGTTCGAGTATACAGATGCTTAGTTGAAGGCTATTAATTATGTTTTTAGTACAAAAATTTTGTACACCATCAGAATCCTGAGTTATCCTTGCTCAAAAGTGAAAAAATCACTGTTTTGACATCTACTTAAAGCTATAGAACAAAAACAACAACAACTAAAATTAATTTTTGCCAATGGATTCAGACAAAAATTTATTGTCAACAAGACATAATTTACTGTTTTTCAATTGGATTCCCAGCTTCCGAGTTATAAGCGTTTAAAGTAAGGATATCTTTCGATAACATACAAAGGATTTTTCGAGACCGAAAAGTTACAAAAAATCAAGTACGAGCTATAAAAACAGAGGACAGGAAACCTAAGTTGATCTTTGGGGCGGTAGGGTGTAAAAAAAATGGACCACTGGAGACATGACACCGTCGCAAAATTAGTCTTGAAGTGTAAATTTGTCATTATATGCAATATATCTCTCATCAAAACGCTTCAAAACCATAATTTTCCATACAGTGGCTAAAATGTCACAAACGTGGCAATTTGGTCACAAACGTGGCAGCAAAATTTCTTAATTTCGACCTCAAAGCCGTAAATTCACACTTGTAGTTGATCTACTTAAAAGGTGAGTTTTAAGAGTGTGTTTACATAAGATAGCATGAAGAAACTTGGAAAAATCCCAAAAAATTATCTGCCAATTTCACAACTCGAAAAAGCACAGTTATCTAAGAATCACCCATATATAGTTCACAATGAATATTTTTAAATATTTTGTAGACAGGATATTTTGCTACAACCGTTTTTGGTTTTTCCGTTAAAGCTAAGTTCGTGAAATTTTGTCACAAAATTTTCCTATTGGAGTAATGTAATAAAACAAGAAATTTGAAAAATGCAACTTTGAGATAGGATAGTTTACAATTGACATGTCGATATATTGAACATATTCTGTATTTGAAATACCTTAAATTCCTGTATTAGTTCATTTAGGTCATCAGTAGTAAAGTCAAATTCGCTGAACACAAAAACCGTCTGGAAATCGTCCTTTGAGGCCTTAGCAGAAGCAAAAGTTACTGCAAGTAGCTCAAAAAACAAAACAACTTTAAGCAGCATTTTTTTTTTTTTTAATCTGGCCTAACGATAATAAAGTTACTTTCTCGACTTATTGCTTTTGGTGTAGGGCACACTTTATATACCTACTCCTGAATCAATTGATCTTTCCAACAAAGGTAATTTCAAGGTTTTTTTAATTTAAAATATTTGCTGTATTTCTAAGTATGTAATTCGATTGGTTTCGTTGACTGTTAATAATTTATAAATAAAAATTATTATTTTTTGAGAAAAAACAAAACTTGACTGGTAATAGGTGACATACTTATGTCTCGGTTGTTACCACATATAAGTTTTTTTTTTTTTTTTTCGCTGTTTTCTCAAATGTTCCTTATAATGTCTAGGATATTATGGAACCAACTGTGTCTATGAACTCTGATATGAAAGATGACCTGCTACGTTCGCCAGGCTCCCAAAAAGAAGCAACTAGGTCCGAGTATATGGGCCACAAGGCACTTCGTGAATACAACGCAGCCGTGCGCATTGTATATCGTTTTAAAGATCAGACAGCTGATAATCTTTCGCCTGAAGATGCCGTTAGTCTGAACTGGGCCAAACAAGTAGTTACAGATGGGCGTCGTCATTTCGAAAAAAATAAAAAACTCAAGCCCGGTAACCCACATTTTGCTAATAAAATTGAGGAGGACGTGGTGACCCAGCAAGCCTTGAAGCGGCGGCGTCCTCTGGAGGATAAATCTCCAGAGGGCCAATTGCTGAAGGGAGGTAAACCTGAATCATCAATGGACCCCCCAATTATTAAGCAAACTCTAAGTGCAGTTTTGCGTAACAACCTAACTGTGGCCTTGAACCCTGGAAAAATTGAAAATGGTTAACTGGTTGCAGCCAAACTAGTGGAGGCACTAATTTCACGCATGCAGACCCAATTGGACAAACCAATGCCCTCATTTGATGGAGTAGGGTGGTTCAATGTCGTCAAAATAATCGCGTGTAGAGATCAGCTCTCTCTGGAATGGTGTTCCGAGACAGTCAAGTCCCTTAAAGGCCTCTGGGAAGAGGCTGCAATTGAAATTGTAGATAAGAGTAAAATTTCATCTACCCCCAAAGCCAAGGCACATGGAGGCAAATCTGGCCTTAGAATTTCTACAACGGGAAAATCCGTATATACCTTCGTAGGATTGGAGGTTTCAGGAACGGTTATATAACTACAGATAGTACAGATTGTACAGACAACGAAAAAACGTCTGGCAACCCTATAATGGCAACCCTAAATTTTGTTTCGTTGTTTTTTGGACCCAAGATGTCAATTTATAGAGAGAAAATTATGATCTTTTGTGGATCAAAAATATGATTTTTCATCAAAGAAACTTAACTAAGAAATGCAATTTTGCGAGAGAACGTCTGGCAACCCTCAATTTATGTTTCGTTACTCAAAATTCAAAAAATAAAATTAAAAAAAACTTTATCTGATCGTTTATGAAACCAAGAATTTCAATTGAGGAGTGGCCGTACCAAAGAGCCTAAGTACCATTTCGAGGCAAAAGTAGTGTCATTATATGAAACGGGTGACATTCCTTTAGAAGTTAATAAAATTGTTTTCTTTTTTCAATTAAAATTTACTTGATTATGTGAAATTCATGTTATTATGTTGAAAAAATTATAGCAGTCAAATAACCGACTATAAAGCACATAAAAAGTATGACACTACTTCTGCCTCGAAATGGTACTTAGGCCCTTTGGTACGGCCACTCCTCAATTGGTTTTAACAAAATTTCAGAAAATAATCAGGTGTCAACACACCCTTAAAATGTCTGTTAGGTTTTTTAAAAGGACGTTTGTCAAGGTATTTTTCATTGCATTCCTTAATAAAAAAAAATATTTCTTGTAGCGGCCCCTCTTGGTCAATCTATTAATCCAGCCGTGGTCGTAAGCAACAAATTGGAATTGAGCGCTCGAACGATACATACCGTTCGAACACTCGATGTGCTCGGCGTATTGATCGAACAGAAATTTCTGTTGAAATTGCTCGAACTGCGAGTTGGTTCGAGCGAACTGTGCTCGTTGCACAGCCTTACAGTAAAGGCATACATGTTAGAACAATAAAAATTTATGAAATGTTTTATGTTGAAGGCTAACATAAAAACTTAATAATAATCATATTCTGTTAGACGAAAGTATTTGGTACGAATATTCAGGAATACGAATCAGTATCTACTAAGTACATTTTAGTGTGTAATTTTAAGTATTGTGATCCAAAGGCAGCCATGTCAAATAAAATGCAAACTTGAGTACAAAAAGTTCTCTCAAACTAAGAGTACGAGCATATTATTCAACGTTATATATAAGTATAAGCTTATATATATGTAAGCTTCTAATCGCGTAATGTTTTAAAAGAGTTTTAGGAAACTTTCTAGTTTTTGAACTTAGGAGTAGTTAAACTGGGTCCAAACTCATTTTTTGTTGATAAGGATATGGCATTTTGACTATTTCAAAACTTATATTTATTTATTTATTTATTTTTATCTTTGCACAATACTTCACACAAAATTTTGATAAAAATGCGAGGGCTGCTAGATATATTTCTGGCCTAATAATGTAAATGCGAATATTTATCGTCAAAAATGGTTTTATTGTGTTTCAAAGTATTCTCCAGCATGATTTATACACTTTTGCATGCGCTCAAACCAATTTTCGAAGCACTTTTCCCACTCCGATTGAGACACCTCCAAAACATGGTTTTTGAACGCTTCAGCAGCATCTTCTGGCGACGAAAATCGTTGAACAAGCATTTTTTTCTTGATGTTCGGGAATAGAAAGAAGTCATTGGGTGCCAAGTCAGGGCTGTACGGCGGATGACCCATCAATTCGACGTTTTGGCCGGTCAAAAAGGCGCTGGTTTGAGCCGATGTGTGAGAAATCACATTGTCATGGTGAACAATGATTCGTCTTCTCTTGCTCGTTTTTCGAATTTCTCCGAAGATTTCAGGCAAACAAATTATGGTGTACTACTCAGAGTTGACCGTCCTACGTTGCTCAAGCGGAACAGTCGCCACATGACCAGTTTTGCCGAAGAAACAGGCGACCATTTGCTTCGAAGTGCTTTTCCCATGAACAACTTTCGTTGGATTTGGCTCGTCTTCGAAGACCCACACGGTCGACTGCTGTTTGGTTTCGGGCTCATACGCATAGATCCATGATTCGTCACCTGTGACGATCTTATAAACGTCTTTTGAAGCACCGCGATCGTATTTTTTCAACATTTCTTTGCACCAATCGACACGAGCCTTTTTTTGAGCGATTGTCAAATTGTGCGGGATCCAACGAGAAAAAACCATTTTTACGGCCAGGTGTTCATGCAATATCGAATGTATTGGAGTGGAACTAATGCCCAAAGATGCTTCTATCTCACGGTGTGTCACATGATGATCTTGCATTATCAGTTCACGCACGGCATCAATGTTCTCAGGCACAACGGCCGTTTTTGGACGATCTTCACGGAATTCGTCTTTGAGCGAGCGTCGGCCACGATTGAATTCATGAAACCAGTTTTTCACAGTCCTATAGGATAGTGCTTCATCATCATACAAAGATTTAAGTTCATTGATGCACTCTTGTCGTGATAATCCACGTCGAAAGTTGTGAAAAATGATCGCACGAAAATGTTTACGAGTTAATTCCATTTTTTGCCAAATTGATTTTTTCAAGTCACTGTAAACAACACAAATGATGGTCGTACGTTAAAACGTTCTGAGTACGTTTATGCTAAAAAATGTCAAACTTTCCAATGGCAATGTCAGATTGCACCTAACAACACTTAGTGTTGCCTAGGCCAGAAATATATCTAGCAGCCTACGTATCAATAAAAAATTCCTCATTTCCGGGAGAGGAAAACGACATCTATTAATTTTTTTTCCCCTATTTTTTTCACCCCTTAATGGGGCTCCCATACAAAATTTTGATAAATACTTATATCAAAAAAATTCCTCCTTCCTCTGCCAGAAGAGAGAGAAAATGTTCACCGATCCCCATTAATTTTTCCTCTCCAACATACTAGCCTCATTTTTCCATCACTTAAGGAGCTTCCATACAAAATTTTATAATTTTGAACATGATAGCCTCATTTTTCTATCCCTTAAGTGCGTTCTCATACAAAATTTTGATAAAAATATCAAAAAAATTCCTCAATGCCGAAAAAGAGAAAATAAATAAATCATCGACTCCCATTAATTTTTCCTCTCCAACACTTTTTTCGAACATACTCCACCTTTTAATGGAGCTTCCATGCAAAATTTAGAAAAAATTTCAATTTTGTATGGGAGGTCCCTTAATTAAGGAGCGGAAAAAGAAGAATAGTTAGTTGCAAATGTTGAGGAGGAAAAATTACTTATATAAAAACTCATAGCTTATTTTTCAGAAATCATTTATCAGATTTTCATGAAAATTAAAGGATTAGGAAAAAAATAGCCTTATCATGTATGACGAACGAATCGTTTTACTGATTTGCAACTGCTTATATTCTCCAAGTTAAAAGATGATTTGAAGTTTATGCTTACAAACTTTGTTCTTCGAACTAAAATGAACGCTTAGGTCATAGTGAGTTCTTAATAAAAAGCTTTAATAAGTTGATATTTATGAGTGAAAATCAGTCACTTTATTCGTTCGTCGAAGGCTAAAAATTTTTTTTTATTTTAATTTTTTAATCAGTCTAATGTACTTGTCGTTTTCTTTTAATTTTGTTTCAATTTTTTTTTTATGTAATATTTTTATTTTATTTGATGTGTAATACATCCCTTTTAAAGTATTATTTCCTTCTTAGCACGCATATCAAGAGACCATGCTACAAAAAGCTAAAAATAACCGGCAAAACGCAACTCCGCCCTGGTCGGTGCTGGTTTGTGCGGTGTGGATTTGCACGTAACGTGACGAATGGAGTAGAATGTCTGTCTGTCTGTCTGTTTGTCCGTCTTTGGAACTCTGCTCTGCATTTTTATTGTGATTACAACAAACAACACATTTCTGCATTTTTTTTTTTTTTTTTTTTTAATGTTTTATTTCGCAGACAGGGCAAGAACAAAGTGGAAGCAGCAAAGAAAATAATTGCGTTGTGTTGAGAATTTTTAATTCTTAAACTGGGTGTAATAAAACAACAACAACAACACAACAAATAACAACAAACAGCAGCAGCCAGAAAATAAAATAAAAATAAAACTGAACTAAAGAACAAAATACAAAACAACAAAAAAAAAGTGAAAAAATAATAAAAGAGAAAATAATAAAAAACAAAAAATGAAAATACAAAATTACAAAACCCGACATTGAAACTTGGTTTCTCTTTCTTGAGGCATTTCATGTTCGCCTGGCAAAAGTGGAGCATTTATTGTACCAACAATTTATTTAAAAACTAACTACCTTTTTTATTGTTATTATTATTACCTACTTATTATTTTGCTACTGTTATTATTATTTACTATATTAATATGTAAAAGACATACAGACATACCATGTACATTAAGTTGGGTCACGTTTTCTATTAACCATTGAAATATGTTCCATTGGCTTGGTTTTAGATTCTTCGCAAACTATTTTGACTCTGGAGATATCTTTGGGTGGGCTTGTAATTTTTTTGGGCCAAAAACACAAAATTTGCATGGAAAAATTTAGAGTATGTTAGTCAACGGAAGAATGGGCGGTGCCACGCCCCTTAAAAGCAAAATTCGACATATCTCAAAAACTGTTTGACGCATAGGAATGAAATTTGACACATATGTAACGAGCGCCTAACCCAATAACACACATTAGAAAAATGAGCGGTGCCACGCCCTTAAAAACAATATTCGACAGATCTCAGAAACTGTTTGACGCATATGAATCACCTCACGGGCGGGCGTGGTGGGATCTCAGTGATCGTTCGTAACAAAAACAAAAAAAAAGCAACCAGGACATAGGTGAGGAAACGCTCACCGGGCAATAAAAAGTGTTTAAGTTCTGCATCAAAAGATTTTGGAAAGTTTCTCTCTGTCTAACATTAATTTTGCAAACAGTGACATGGCACGGTGTGCCTTAACCCGTTCTAAATCGGACGTCGTAGCACATCAAATTTTTTTCCAGATTCTGTTTACTTATCGTTCAAATGATGTATAAAAAAATTTTCACTCGTGACTCCTCGACTAAATTTTGAGATAATCGCTTTTCCAATTGGGGCATTTTCCCATACAAAAAGAAAAAAAAAATTTTTTTAACTACATTAAACAAAAATTAAAATAATCACAATCGATGTGTTTTGCGATGTTTAACGCGAATCCAACCTTAGAATTGCTCTATCGTGTATAGTTTATGAGATATTGTAACCTAAAGACCAAAAAAAGTCGTTTTTTGCCATTTTTTGAAGCTATATAACTATGTAACATATCACTTATTCGTCAAATGTGGTTTAAATACTTGAAAGTCCCAATCTTTTCCTTTAAAACCTAATTTAAATTATATTTATATCTCCATGCTTCTAAGAGATATCGTATACCGAAATATTGTCAAAACGGGTTTTTTGCAATTTTGTGTCTTTTTAGGTTAGGTTATCATTGAGGGAAAAAAAGATATCAACATAATTTAAATTAGGTTTTAAAGACAAAGATTAGGACTTTAAAGCCGCTTACCAGATTTAACGAAATTAAAATTTCTTTCACATTTTCAACATGTTCAACGAACCGACCATTTCAAAATTCAGCCGTATGCCATACACGTAACAACACTCGGGGTGTCAAACGGCTGAATTTAGAAGTAGTTGGTTCGTTGAACATGTTTAAAATGTGAAAGAAATTTTAATTTTGTTTAATCTGGTAGGCAACTTTAAAGTCCTAATCTTTGCCTTTAAAAACTTATTTAAATTATGTTGATATCTTTTTTTTTCCTTAAAGATATCCTAACCTAAAAAGACACAAAATTGCAAAAAACCCGTTTTGACAATATTTCGGTATACGATATCTCTTAGAAGCATGGAGATATAAATATAATTTAAATTAGGTTTTAAAGTAAAAGATTGGGACTTTCAAGTATTTAAGCCACATTTGACGAATAAATGATATGTTACATAGTTATATAGCTTCAAAAAATGGCAAAAAACGACTTTTTTTGGTCTTTAGGTTACAATATCTCATAAACTATACACGATAGAGCAATTCTAAGGTTGGATTCGCGTTAAATATCGCAAAACACATCGATTGTGATTATTTTAATTTTTGTTTAATGTAGTTAAAAAATTTTTTTTTTCTTTTTGTATGGGAAAATGCCCCAATTGGAAAAGCGATTATCTCAAAATTTAGTCGAGGAGTCACGAGTGAAAATTTTTTTATACATCATTTGAACGATAAGTAAACAGAATCTGGAAAAAAATTTGATGTGCTACGACGTCCGATTTAGAACGGGTTAAGGCACACCGTGATGGGCGATAAAGTACGCTACGTTTTTGTGAATTTTGAAACAACGCACTTTAGGTCGAAGGGCCAAAACCTATAACCGCTGTATTACACAGGCCTACAAAATCTGGCAAAGTTATTTTACCAAAAACTAGACTATACTTTTCCGATGTATTTTGACGTGCTGAATCCAAATCCGGGGTCAGAATTGCTCTATTGGCTCAGAATTCCGAGATATCCTAACCTAGAAGTGCTAAAAACACCGTTTCAGCCTATATTTACGATTATACATCATCGCCTATTGATTTTTACTCCAAAACCTGTAAACATCATCTTAAAGTATGACCCTTAATCTTTTAAATGCCGTTGAGTTTGCTCAAATATCTATTTTTTTCACTGAGATATGCCACTTTGAGGTTTAGCTGTTTGGATTGATGGGTTTGTGGAAAGAGTTGTTTGTTCACATGCATAAATTCATAAAGTTTAAATTTTTCAAAGTGGCATATCTCAGTGAAAAAAAAAAGATATTTGAGCAAACTCAACGGCATTTGAAAGACCAAGGGTCATACTTTAAGATGTTGTATACAGGTGTTGGAGTAAAAATCGATAGGCGATGATGTATAATCGTAAATATAGGCCAAAACAGTGTTTTTAGCACTTTCAGGTTAGGATATCTCGGAAACCTGAGCCAATAGAGCAATTCTGACCCCGGATTTGGATTCAGCACGTCAAAATACATCGGAAAAGTATAGTCTGGTTTCTGGTAAAATTTTTTGTAGGCCTGTGTTATCATGGTGATCAACTGGAAATGCAGTTTTTATTTTGACTTTAGACTAAAAGAACAATTACGGGAACTAACGGGTCAAAAATGGTACATACTAAATTTTTTAAATTAATAACACATGCCTACTAGGTATTTCCGAAGTAGTTTTCTGCATAGGATCCGAATTCAACGTCAGAGTTGGCCCATAACCTTAGACTTTTGAGATATTCGAAAAATTACAATACTATTTTTGAGGTTTTATACAGACCACACACAAAATGTTCATTATTTTGTTTACCTAATTTTTCATAGACTTAGTACTATTCTAGCCCTTTAAAATAGCCTTTTAAATATGACGTGCGATAGTTTCATTAAAAATTATGGCCGATTTAACATGATATTATAAATCCCAAGCAACGGGTAAAACGACACATGCTTTGGATTTTATGATGTCATTATGGCCATACCTTTGAATGTGGTACCGTATGACACTTTTTAAGAACTCATTTTGAAGAGAAAGGGTGGTACTTAATAATGAATTATGTAAAAAAATAACAAAAATTTTGTGCAGTCTGCAACTAACCTCAAAAATAAAAACAATGCTCATTTTTCGTGTATCTAAACTCAAATATCGCAGTTTTTTCAAAAAATATAATGTTAAAATTATGCGCACTCTTCCTCAAGTAACTTGGACTAATAGAATCTTCAGTATTTTCTAATAATATATTAAAAAACAGCTTCTTCTTTTTCATTTTCGTCTGCCTTTTGCAATCAGACTTTGAATTTATTCCGCAATATAAGTAAGTTGCCTGACTCAAAAATTAATTTTAAAAAACGTGCAAAATCGGACGTTTATATTTCTAAATAACGTTAACAATAGAAACATCTAACTAATTTCGGGTTTCTTAAAAGGAACAAATTCCAAAATTTTTAAAGCTTACACAAATTTCGAAGTTTAAAAAAACTTTGCAAAATCGGGGGTCTCATTTGAGTTGTAGATTTTTCCATAGAAAACCAAAATATAATTTAATGTTTCAATTTCATTCATTTTTATTTTAGAAAAAAAAAACAAATTATTTTAATTGCTTTTTAACACTCAATAGGAAAAAAAAGAGTTATAATCACCACTTTCTTGCGTTATCTCAATACAATGCAAATGCATCAAATTTGACAAAGGCAAATTATTTTTTCCAAAAACAAAAAACATTTATGTGTATTTTGAAGCAGGGGTTGAAATAAGAAAAAGTTATTACTGCAGAATTTTTTTTTTTGTTTTTAATTGCAATTTTTAGCAAAATTTTTTTTTATGTCTTATTCAACTGATGAATATTATATATTAATATTAAATAACAGATATCATGGCAACGGTTAAATTTAAAATTTAAAATTCATAGCGAAATTTTCTTCGAATGCATTTATAAAAATATGTGTAAATTAGAGTTGCCGAGTACTTATTGTGGTTGCTACATTTTAGCCCAAATTGGTGAGGTTAGACAACTAAAACGACGGTTATAAGCTAAATAAAATGAGTATTTAGTTTCAACGATTAACGCAAAACAAAGTAATATGAATTAAGGTGATAATTATTATTACAATTTTTTACAATATTCTGAAGTTATTAGGGGAGACTGGGGCACATTTGACACTAAATTTTCAAAGACCTGTATCTTTGAAAATTATTACACGATCTTAATACTCTTTCCTGTTTCTGAAACATTGATTATTTAAGATTAAAACCAAGAAAAAAAAAATTTTTAAAAAACTGCATTAAGAGTCCGTTTTTAAATTTTTTCAAAAAAAGTCATTTTGTCAAATGTGCCCCAGGTACGGGGCACATTTGACATTGCAAGGGGCACATTTGACACTCACAAAAATAACAGCTAATTACTTCTACAATATCTCCCACATAAAAAAATGGGTTTTTGGATTTTTCGCCAGATTTCCCAAGGACAATATATAGGTATAAAGTACAATTTCCAACAACACCCCTAATGAAAACATCAACTTAAAATGTTAGGTAAAACCCAGTTTGATGGAAATTTCTTTGGTCTGGATTTTGGGTAACACCATCGTCAAGATATCTGCAGCGCTTTCATATGATGGGGCTAACTTCCAATCAATTTGATTATTATTAAAAACTTCGCATACATGATGAACTTTGATGTGAATATGTTTACTTGGGGAATTCATCCATCCAGATTTTCAAATTAAAATAAGTGGTAGAGGTCCTGGAAAGCATCTATTCAAAAATCTTGTATTGTAGATAAAACAAAGGTAAAGGTAACAAATTATATTGAATCAAATGAAATGAAGTCAGAGTTTCTCTCTGGTTTCCGATATTAGAAATAGCGTATTTAACTTTTTTTCATCGCCATGGCGTCTGTTCGTCTTCATTTTATAATGGAATACCATATCTTTAAAAAGATAACACTAGAAAATCTTCTAAAATACACAAACACATATGTCTGGACGAACGTCAAATGTGCCCCTTCGGCAAAAGTCAAATGTGCCCCAAAATCTCTTGAAGAATTAAAAATATTTTAAAATTTAAACTGTTTGACCTTGATAAAAACCCTTTTATTCTATTAATTATAAAGGTTAGTGCTACCAAATTTTCATTCTTACTTTTCAAAAACAATACAACTTTATTTGCAAAACCCTTACGAATAAGATATCGAAAATTACAAAAAAATACACATAAAGTTAAAAAAGCGCATTAGCGCGGGAGGAGTTGAAAAAGAACTGCCAAAGTTCATTACGTTGCTTCCACTCGAATTAGTTATGTTTCTGCATTTCAGGTTTTTGGTTCGAAAGGCGTGTTCACACCGAAAATGGCAAAGTCAAATGTGCCCCGGTGTCAAATGTACCCCAGCTTACCCTACTGCAGAAATAGGGTATTATTACAGCTTATTTCAATGCCTGTTTTGAAGTATTCTTCGTTCCACTGCATCAACAAAAATTCAATAGCAATACTTGTAAAAATTAAGATTTGGCCAGAAAAGTGTTCTTTTTGACCCATAGTGCAACGTAGAGCACGAAAGTATGCTATGCCTTTGTAAAATGTGTATGACTAAACATATCGCTTGACATTGAGTAGAGCACGAAAGTAGCATATTTTAAGGCTGTATTTCAAACGAGTACAACGTTTGAAATTTGAGATTTATAACAATTACTAAAATCAATGTACTGAGACAGAGAGTAATTTTCCAAAAACTTTTGATGCAGAGCCTAAACCTCTTTTTATATACTATTTTGCTGAACTTTTTTTCGCATTATGTGGCCAAACAAAAAAGTTTTCCTATGGAATTTTGTGTTTTTAACCCCAAAAAATGTTTGCTCACCTAAAGTTTTTTCCAGAGTCAAATATTTTGTGAAAAATCTAGCAACAAGCCAAGGAACATATGTACATATTTCAGTGGTTAACAGAAAAAAATTTTTTGTTGCATGAAGGTCGACCAACTTTAATGTACATTACGTGCGCATTAGGATGGACCGAAAAAAAGCACAGCTGTTTTTTAAACTTTAGTTTGTTATAGCAATAGGCAGCCATATTTATAAGCTTTAACTTATTTACACATCTTTTGGAACGCCCACTATCGACACGATTTTTTAGTCAATCTTTTGGCATGATAACGATATTGTTTATACGACATAGGACTTGATGAAATTAGTGCACGAACTAACTCAAATAACTTTTAAACTAGTTGACATTAACACAAGAAATATATGTACGTTTTTTAACAGAAATTTTATTCATGTTTACTTTAATTACAAATACAGGGTTAGGCGCATGAACTGTTTCCTAATCAAATGATCATAACTTTTTGTGTGATATTATTTTTTATTAATTTAAATGACAAAAATGTGTGGAAATAATCAAAAAACTAGAATCCGGCTACTTTAGCTCGATATGGTCACCTTTTGTCTATGACTATGGCTTTCAAACGGTCAAAAAACGAGTTGCATGCTGCAAGAATGTGATCTTCTGGTATTTTAGCCCATTCCCATAAAATGGCTTTCTTCAGCACATCCATACTGGCATATTTTTTAGTCCTCTGCATGCTCTCTAAGATGGCACAGATGGAATAGTCCATCGGATTTGCGTCTGGCGAATTTGAGAGAAATTGTGTGGACGAAATGAAGTGTGGAACGTGGTTTTTTAACCATTCTTGGTTCACACGAGCTTTATGAGGTGCTGCCGAGTCTTGTTGAAACGTCCATGGTCTGCGACCGAATGTTTGCGTGCCCACGGCTCTGAAGCAGCTTGCAATACATTTTCCCCATAATATGTCGCTTTGATTTTGACACCAGACTCGATTAAAACGATTGGAGAGCGTCCATCGGCGGTCACAGCTGCCCATACCATTACATGAGATGGGAAATTACTTTGGGTGGCTGTTTGTAGGCTCAAATTCTCGTAGGAGCGTTCGGTCAAGTTAACACGATAATTTTGAGAGTTTATGAACTGCTCAATCGGGAAATTTTTCTCATCAGAGAACACAATGATAGGAAATTGGCCACGTTCGTGCAAGCGTAACAACTCCTTTGCTCTTTCGAGTCTAACTTTTTTTTGCTTTGGAGTAAGATCGTGTGCCTTTTGGAACTTGTAAGGCTTTACCTTGAGCTCATTTTGCAATATGCGTCTGATGCTTCGCTGGGATATTTTCAGTCCTTTGGCCATTTGATTACCACTACGACGTGGATTTCGTTCAAGTCGAGCCTTCACTTTCCGCCCAATTTCAGGCGATGTTGCACTTTTTTTGGTCCATAGCGTTTGGCAACGCTACCAGTACCATTATAACGAGTTATGGTACGATACACAAACATTTTATTCACTTTGAGATGTTTGAGCTCACAAACAATAGCTGGTTGTGATTTTCCAGCCAAATATAATGCAATCACATTATAACGTTTGAAATCCATTTCGGAAAACTTTTGTTTAAATAAAACTTAGACGCAAATGCTTTTGGCGGCTTGTAAACAATATAATGAGCTGTAACTGGCACGAATTTGACACAGCTGTCTTTATCAGTTGGCCAGATGTATCGGTCTAAAGTTGGTAACATTTTATGCGCCTAACCCTGTATATTAAATATTATTGGTTTTTATAAATAAATTAATTTTTTCTAAAACACCTCCCATCAAACTTTTAATCGTATCTTCAGAAATTTCTTTACTCGACACTAACCATTTTCTTGAAAAATGTTTGGTGTTTTCAGCAACCTGATTTATGTTCTTCATAATCCTTTTTAGCAGAGCCCAATATCTTTCGATGGGTCTGAGCTACGGGCAGTTAGGAGGATTTGCATATCTAGGTACAAATTCTACATTGTTCTTTTCATACCATTCAACTGCAAATTTGCTGTAATGGCATGAATCCAAGTCTGGCCAAAAAAAAGTTGAGACCTCATGCTGTCTAATAAATAGTAAAAGACGATTTTGCAAGCACTCCTGGATGTATATTTCGGTGTTAATCGTCCCTGTTGAAACAAATGAACTGCTTCGCCTACCGCAGCTGCAGATTTCCTGCCATTCCAAAAATTTCATTGGAAACTTCGTCTTTTTTTTTGGTCGTAAACTCTTCTTGAATATTTCCTCTCTGATCTGCAATATAAAAATCGACACTTGGAAGTTGCGAAAAGTCACCAAGTACGTAAGTCTCATTGTCCGTAATGCAACAGACAAATTTTTTAATGAATTACCAAGAAAGTATTTTGGCTCGCTTTTTTGCATCAATGTTCTTTTTGGGATTTCTGTCCGCAACTTTCTGACTCAAGCCCTTCCTCCTTTTTAACTTTTCTGACAAAGGCCTCAGAGCATTTCTCAGCTACTTTTCTTCCCAATATATTGAGATTTTTCTTAAGAAGAGCTATCATCTTCTTGGTAGCATTAGGATTATCAAAACCTTTCTCTTTTCCACTTACTTGCTTATAGGTTTTAATAACACGCGTTATGGTATTCCGCGAAACCTTAGCTTTTCTGGCGATTGCTTTGAAAGTCAAATTTGGATTTTCGTTAAATACTTTAGAAATTTTTTCACACATTTCTATTTCACAGCTCATGGTGAAGAAATAAATTAACGAATTAGTAAAAAAGTAGCATGAAGATTTGCACATATTTAGCAAAGGCAACTTGTTTAAAATTTTTTAAATTTGAACAATTAACAAGTAATAATGTGTGCACTACTTTCATCGTGCCTTACAAGTTTTTAAATCAGTAATCCTGCAGATTGAGAAAAAAATCATATTAAAGGGGATGTCTAAAGAGTGCTGAACAAGTCGTCGCAGTGTGGGCGGAATATCAGAAAAGCAGGCCGCAATTCGAAAAAGTAATTTGTTGTTTTTGAACTGTTGCGAATGGTGGAGATTGATCTTCTTCGTTTATTTCGGAGGACAGAAAGACCTCAGTACCCAAAAAAACTCGATGCGTTTCAGTATAAAGTTCGCCAATTCTTGCATAAAGGGCTATTTGCAACCGTTGGCAAAAGTGAAGTACACTACTTCCTGCATGTACGCCATATGTCTGAAAAAAGCGTATTATGTACTTTAAAGGAAGGACCTGATACTTAGAAAAAACGGTTGCCAGAATCGGCATCAGCGACCCTGAATTGGAATTAAAGTGATCATAACTTTTTAAGAAAATTATACAGAACCAATTTATTTTGAAGACGAAGAATAGTAGTAAGCGATGCATTTATGTAGTAGAAAAAAGCAAAACAATTTCGTGATTCCTCTATATAACCTCAAAACTCATGCTTTTGAACTTTTAGTTTAGAATATCTCAAAAACCATAAGTGATTGACCAATTGCGAAATTGGGTTTGGATTCAGCACCGATAAATATATCGAAAATGACTATTTTGGTTTTGGTTTGCTGTGTTTTTTTTTTTTTCAGATATACCGTTTTTCGACCTCATTTTAAAAAACTATCAGCTAGGATTTTATTCGAAACAGATTTGAAACTATGAAAGAGCTGGGATAAGATGCCATGTACTATTTCATTAGGCATTTTCATTAAATTTCTTTTTGATACGTCTGTCTGTTAAAATCACGATTACGGCTAAACAAATAAAGCTAGGTAAATGAAATTGGTTTCATATAATACTCAGAATCATAATCTGATTAATCGGGAATAGAGTTGGGCGTAATCGGTTGATCGCACTCGGTTACAGACTTTGCACAATTGAAAATTCTGAATTTTATTTAATAAAACGTGTGTCTTTGCAAAGCGAATTAATTAAGCGATAAAATGATGTGCAAAATTTTAAAAACTCTTCAAAAAATTTGAGGTTATGTTGAATTTCCTTTATATTATCCCAGAAAACAATCAACTAAGCAACTAAGAAAACTCGGTATATTTTATATACCTTCGATTCAATTGCAAAATACCGGTTTTTCTTAATTGGCCAATTCATTTCGCATGCCCACTTTGTTTTGTACAACGTCACAGCGTCACTTCAGCTTTGGCACGTGCCGTCTGGTTTGCATTTTCAGGCATACATTTGTACATATTTCGCGCGCCCATTTTCTGCTACGTTTTTCTTGTTTTTCTTTTATGTATTTTGTATTTTTTTCTGTATTTTTTTGTTAAAAAGATTTCTTGTACGTTATGTTACCTTTTGCTTCGAAAAACATCAACGAAACAGCGTTAAATTGAGGTTAAACGCTTGTTGTGCATTTCTGTGCGCTTGCTGCATTGTCTAGGGCAGGTTCCTAGCTAGAATGGTCCAGAGAGCAAACAAAATACTGCAGTTTTTAACTTACAACTTTGTAAAAAATTTGTTGCGGATTGACGTGAATATTTTCAAACAAAATTGTTTGCGCGAAATTTAAAGACCTTACAAAAATATTTTACCTTAAATTTTCTCCATATTTTGTAAATTTTCAAGTCCACTTTTTATCGATTACACACTGGGTCGTATTTATGTTTCCCTAATAAACAGATCTCACAATATCGAACAAAGCAAACAACAAATAAGGAAACTTTAAATCCATCCACCAAAGCACAACCAATTTCTTAAAATTTTCAATGATAAAAACTACACGAAATTTCATGTCATTTAAGGGCCTGTGCCAATCGAAAACTTTTCACTCACCTATACAAATTCTGACGTCTCAAACACGATTTTTGAAGCATATGAGGTGAAATTGTTGTGTCAAAATTTGTACTAGCCCCAGGGGCTACTGCAAATTGTGACAATCGAAATAGAAATTTAAAAATGTCAATGAACAATGGAATAATTCAAAATAAAATTTTAAATTTGTAAAAAAATATGTATGAGCCACTCCAAATAACAAAGAGTTATTCCACACGTAAGTATAATGAAATGTGTGGCGATAAATGATTTCGCTTGTTGTTGACTTTTGGTAATTTTGTTTTTTTAGGGAAAATACAAAATACACAATACAAGACATGTACATAAGTACATAAGCAAAACTGCAGATATTAGAATCCAAAGAACAAGGTTTCAGCAGAACGGAACAACGCAACACATGTCTCTGTCAAGAATTTGAGAAATTTGTCCTGAGAAATTGATTTTCAAGGCAAGTGACATATATTGGCCTCCACGCAGTCCTGATGTAACGGATTTTTTCCTGATCTTTTTTAAAATCTGAAGTTTCCGCCAATAGACCAAATTCTCACAAAATGGTAGCCATCGTAAGATATTTTAGTGGTTGAATGAATTAGTGCAGTGACGGCTAGAAATTACATTTGGACGATATTATTTTTCAGAAATAAACTTCCAAAATTACAATATATAATTTCATAAATAATGAAAACATTCGATAGATGGGTTATTTTTATTTTTTACTATTCCACTATATATAAACTTTCTTTTGGGTCACCATATGTCAGGCTTTTTCATTCCAAATAAACTCCATAGCAGCGTCTTTTGCTGACCCAGCTCCTTGAGCATATTCAAAATTAAATTCGAATATCCTAATCAAGTCCCATTTTTTTTTTTTTTAAATTTTTGAATTCTTTTTACTTATTTATTTTCTGTAATTGGTAAAAATTGTACAAAACAAATGTAAAAAAAATTCGATTCGCTGAAATGTCAAAAATTGAATCTGTCAGAAATTGTAATCCATTTGGCACAGGAAAAATTAAAAATTTTAGTCACCAGAGTGAAATTTTTTTTCACCATTATTTGCTTAAGGTAAAAGTTTCGATTTGGCACACGCCCTAAGTGAAAATTTGTTAAGTACTGACTTGGTAATTTGCGCAACCACTCAAGCCACGTCCTATAAACCAGAATTTTTATCTAATTCTATTTCAAAGCATTCTTAGGATTTTTGTTGCATAACAGATAATTAGTTTTTTTTTAAAAAAAAACCTTGAGTACATAGGATACGGTTATGCATGGAATAGCAAATCGGGCAGATGACCTCCATGACTCCACATGACTGCACTCTTTTGTCGAAATTTTCAATGGCCATTTTGCATAAATTGACTGAATTTGACTGATGCAGCGTTGACTTACCTTTTTCAATAAAATTTTCTAACCTTAAACTGTCAGCTTTAAAACCGTTTTCTTTCTTTGGTTGACAATATATTACCCCACAAATGGCGGCAAATTCAAACCTTGCTTGACTATGGGACACCTTTTATATAGGTATGTAAAGTAACCTCCGGCGTAATGGATTTAAACAATACAAGGGAATTACTTTAGAGTGGTGGATACAGTCAAAATTTATAAATTTCTGAAATTTCCGAAAGCAGAAGTTAAGTTAGGTTAAAAATATGTATCTCAGAAATAATTAAAACAGTAAAGTTTTGCAAAAAAAAAAAATTTCAAATATTTTTATATATGTACATAATTTATAGATTTAACCCATTTTCGGCCAAGAAGATAGAACTATTTTATTTTTTGATATAAAGTATATTTTTAGTGTAATTAGCACCCCCTGATGCCAAATCCGTCATCAAAAAATTTTTATGCATTTCTTTTTTTTGGGAATTTTTTTTACGTTGGTAATGGAAAAGCTTTTTGCGAATTTTAGCGTAGCGAGGCTTATGGGCAACCCCTTTTCATCGAAAACGTTCGATTAATCGAACACTAACTTTGACTCATACCGGCACCTATCAGATAATGACAGGTGTAGATTTTTGGATTGCAAGTCATAGCTTGGTCCTTTGGCTATAAAACCTCATCATTAATGTTTTTTGTTGTGATTATTTTATATTTTTAATAATTTTTTAAAAAAAGGTCCGTCGACAAGGCATTTTTCAACCACCCCTTTGAAACAAATGGAGGGGGGTGGGGAAGTGGAAAATAATATTTTCGAACAGCCAAAAGATCAAAGTAATATAAGGTATTAAAAATCTTTCTGATATCATTTACTTTCATTGTTTAAAAAATTATTGAAAATTGTCAATTTTACTGTTCGCGTACGCGAATGGGTCAAACAAAATTATTTATTGTTCTAAGATCGTTCTTCAGAAAAACTTCTCCACCTCTGAAAAAATTATGTTATAAATATAAACTATATTGTTTCCAAGGTTAAGAACCAGCCAGTTTTTACAATGTTGAAGTGATGAAGTACGCGTGATTTTAAATTTCAAATATAAAATTATTACATATAAAAATCCGGCTCTCATATCCCGTGAAAAAATTTAACAGGGGTGGCAATAATATGAATCATATTGTTTTCCTTTTCCGCCTGCCCAATAAACAACAATCAATGTTGTATGTACAAGTATCAACGACAGACAATTCGGTTGGCTGTTGATAAAAGCTGAATATAACTGAATGAATACAACAGTTATCATTGCAAAAATACAACAAAGTACGATACCAACCAGCTTAGTAGTACGTACATACGTGAAATGTTAAATCAACTCTCTGTCTGAACAACCACGTTGATTATTCCCGATACAACAACGTATTCGTCACGTACGATACGTACGTAAATAATCGTAATCATACGAAACGTAAACGAAAATTGTTCGAGAATTCAAGTTTCGCGCGTAAAATCCACCCGGAGTTAACAGGCGCACAAAACGTAACAGCAAGCAGCATAAGCGCTTATGAAATCACGCCAAGTAGCAGCTACCACCATTGAGACATTGACGCAAGGCAGAAAGAGATAGCTAGCTAACAAAAGTGGAAAGCGCGCCAAAATAATTCATACCATATCAATGTCTGATGGTGGTTGTGGTGGTGAAGAGGTTTTCATTTAATTTTTCTTGCTGTGCACGTTTGCTATTCCAATCCAAGAACCAGCGACAGTCATTTTAAGCGCAAAAATGAAAGTCACCGATGTTGGTGGTTGAGTCACAGCAGGCGGGCCCAGTGAACTGCTGCTGCTCAGCTGTCAGTTGGTTGGTCGTATTGCGTCTACTGCTGTCTCTGCTATTTGTTGTGTGTGTGGCATTTGTTTGTTGTTGACCCAACGAATGGCGAAAACATCGCGTCATGTGAGTCACTAAATCAATAGGCGCACAGCATTTAGAAGAACGACACAGGTGTGTCATGTGTTATTGAAATTTTTCCAACATTCATTGTGAGCGTAAATGAGACAACACTTGATGGTTGTTGTTTATATTTTTTTTTAAGGTTAAGAGTGCTGCCACCATGTCAGGAGAAAAATAAAAATATGAGATTTAAATCAGTTATCTGTGGATTACTTCGGTTCAGCAACAGGTAGAAAAATTGTTCAATCTTAACCGAATGTTCTTGATAAAAGCAAAAAGTGATTGGTATGTGATAATTGGTGGGAAATTCTAATATCAGCATATAAAATGACAAATTCAAAATCACGATTTACACCCGCGCAAAATATAATTAAAAAACTTTTAGCCGTCAGAATTTCAAAAAGAAAATGTCAAACAATGCAAAAAAAAAGCAAGAATTTCAAATCCGAAGAAAATTTTTCAATCGGTCTGACAGACTTTTTTATGTCCGTTTTATTGATAAAATATACTGAAAAAACTAAAAATCACCAAACTTCAATTACATATATCTTGCTTAAAACAATGTAAAATGAAAAAATAGTTTTGTGCGCAATTGTCACAGCTTTATTTTAGCACCAAAAATTTAAAGATTATACAAAAACCATTGAATTGAATTATCTCTGTACTCGTATGTTAGCATTTTCGTAACTAAAATGAAATGAAATTTTTCGTTTAAAAGGACTCAAGTTTCTTATATATGGTCCAATCCTTAAGTTTTTGGTGCCCAAAAAAAGGTGTGATAATTTTGCACAAAACTATGAAGAGTTTTTTGATTTTAAATTGTTTTAAGCAAGACTCATGTAATTATGGAAAGGTGGTTTTTGGTTTTTTAGTACATTTTCTCAATAAAACGGACATACAAAAAAGTCTGTCGGACCGATCTAAAATTTTTTTTTTTTTTTGTTTTGGAATTGAAATTTTTGCATTTCTTTGAAATTCTGACGTCTAAATATTTTTTAATTATATTTCAGTACCAATTTTGTGCCTCTGTCGGTACGTTTTTTACTGTTTTGAGCAAACTTGAATTCAAAAAATCTCTTCATCTGCTTTAGGGCTATTTTCTCAATCTCTAGGTAAAATTTAACTTCCAGATAAATAAATATTTTGTATGAATTTAAATGTCAAAGTGCCAGTTAAAGTTCTCCAGTTAAGGCCTAACTGAACATTGTTAGATCAGCCCTAAGAAAAATAAAAATTAAAAAAGGAGACAAAATAACGAAACTTCATACATATGAGGTTTATATTATACAAATCTGTGGACTTTTGCCAAAACAACCTAAGTCGAGATAAGAAAATTCTCCAGGATTTTAGTCCTAAATATAAAATTTAAATACGTTTCCATTGGTATAACCGCCATTTCTCTATGATTTCTTGTTCCAGAGATATAAGCGTGTCCCATAGTTCACGCAAGATTTGAACTTAGCGCCATTTGTGCGGTGAAGTGTTATGAACCAAAAGAAAAAAATAATTTGACAGCTGACACTTTAAGGTTATTAAAAATGCATGGAAAGAGGAAGTTCAACGCTGCATCAACGAAATTAAGCCACATTATTGAAAAGTAGCTAATCAGTTTTTAGGCTCTCATGAAATGTTGCCAATTTCGAGTTAGGTTGTTTTGTCAGAAGTCCACAGAAATGTTTGCAACCAAAATGGGACCATGATTTTTCGTTTGCCTCACCCATATATGTATGTGTTGTTAAATATCACAACTGTCTAAGTCCTTCTCTGATATGTAGCCAAAATAAAATAAGTTAAAAACAATTTAATGAAATTTATTTTAGTTTGCCTTCATATCTAGAGGAACTTAGGCAGTTTTGATATATAAGGACATATATCAAAAGTTATGCTTAGCGAAGAGATATATAACCAAGAGACGTAAAGAAGCACTGGAGCAAGTTTTTGGAGTTTGTATTGGCCATAGACGGTAGCTTTGACGAATTTAGATGTTGAACGGCAGCGTAATTCAACCAAAAAATCTATATACATCTCTTCTCATCCGAAAGCGAAGGGATTTAGTAAAAATTAAATTCAGTTAAAATGTCACAATCGCTTAATTTGAATTTCACTGTTTCCGCAACAAATAACGATTTCATAAAATGGTTTTAAAGGAGGAAATGTTTGTACAGGAAAATACTCACTTGAGCAATCTCGCCCTTTTTATGTTCATGGCATTTTTGTGTGATCAATTTTTATCATATCGAACTTCCCTCGAATATCCCATATTCCTCAGTAATGTGTCACATCAATTGGTTTTTAAATAAACCATGTCTAGGCTTATCTGAGATCTATGCTCGCTATTTATCCATGAAACTTTATCACTTTCAGTACAATAGTTCTTAAGATTATTAATAAATATATACACACACTCTTTCAACAATAGACAACTTACTAGACAGCCCACCTGCAACCATTTTGTCTTTTGCCATTGAATTAAGAAGTGTTGTCGTGATGTATGACGTTCGTTTTATTGGTATCATGTTATGTCAAAATCGCGTCATGTGAGTCACTAAACTACAAGGCGCTCATAATTCTGCAGCAGCATATTTTCTTCTTTTTAGCTGTGTTAATTGTTTCCCTGGCATTTGTACCTCAAAATGCGATGTTATTGAACATGCACCGGAAGTCAAAAGATGTGTTCATGTGCAATGACCCAAATTTAAACATTTTTGAAGGGATGAAATTTTGTCTAATTATAGAGCATAACATGAATTTCAGCAAAATATTGCCCATATGTAACATGGAAGCAAAATATCACCCAAGATGTAAAATCTGTAAAATTTTATTTTGGGATTTTATTTTTTTTAAGGTTTTTAATTTTATATGAAAAATCCCCGCTATGTCTAATGATAATCCGATTCCGGTGTAATTAAAAATATATTCAAATAATACAGCACAACAACGATTTTGCTGCAGGGCATCTGAAGAAACTTTCTGTGTAGAGTTCAAATCCAAGGTCAGAATTGGCCCATCAGCTCTAGATTTTGAGATATTTTGAGGTTCAAAACAGGAAGGCGACCATTCTTTATTTTTTTACCTAATTCATCACGTAGTGCTGAGTTCTTGGAAAGTGTTGACAATGCTTTATTCAAAACTATGATCGTTTTATGATGACATTTCTAAATTCATAGACTGACGTCATCTTAAATCAACCATAACTTCTGACAGAAGCGTCGTTCGACTCTTTTCAAGAGTTCATTTTGAAAAGAAAGATTACGTGATAAAAAACTGCATTAAAATGGACCTAGCCCATCTTCCAACTCATTCCAGAAAGGGACGTAGCTTCCATAATACACTTCATGATGTTATATCTCGCAGGCTTTGTTAGCTATTTCGATGAAATTTGGTAGTATGTGTATGAATAACATACAATAGGCGCAATGAAACTACAAATAAAAGATAAAATTTCTTAACAGATTCGAAATCTACACAAAAAATTATAAAATAAATAAATGGTGATTCTTGTTTTTTAGCTCATATCTCATATTTGAGGAAAGCTCCGTTAAGTTTTTCAGACCTTCCCTAATAACTCTTATTCAAAAAACATATATGTTTATCAACGGACTGCGCGATGTGCCCTCATAGAAATTGCTAACTTAAGTGGCTTTACGCAGCCCGTTGATAAATGCGCTACGTAGAGAGTTTGACTTCGAATGATGATGGTTCAAACCCGACCTTAGACAAAAAGTTCAATTTTTCAATTGCTATTTCATTTTAATATAAATTAAATAAAAAATATAAATTGGTCTGAAGATGGTTACATGGCGATTCATCGACTTTTTCAATTTTATTCGATATATATCGATATCATTCGAAAAAAAAAAAAAATTTGGGAGGAATAAATTTCATAAATATTTATATAAGGTTTTTGAAATTTCTCAAATATTTTCAACAGAATTATAAAAACAAGTTCATAAAATTTTACCTCTTAAAAATTTATCTTCTGCAAGAAGCAAGTGGGTGTGTTTAAGATTGTTTTACCTACAACTAAAAATGTTGAAAACCTGCGCAAGTCCTGCTAAGAATCTCAAATTATTTTGCATTCACCCGAATAACAAAAAGTATGAGTTATTGAAGCAGAAGTGTAGCATCCACCCCTAATTTAAGCCAAGAAATGAAATACCACCCAGGGAGGGTTGTATTCTGAAATAAAATTCTACAATTTTTACTGTCCGCATGTGAGTAGACAATTTCGGCTGCTGTATCCTTCCCTCCGTCCGTCCATCCATCGTTTCTCTGTCGCATGTCACATCTCACACATGGTCTGTTCCAGCAGCCAGCGAAATGCTTTGAAGATGTGTTCCATATACACACACGGCCAGCTTTAATGAACACTGACTGAACGGATTCGATAACACTTTCGTTTTCTTGTTCCTACCTTTGGCTAGCCGTTAGACAAGCGCCCATAAACCGATAGAAAGTGTTGCTGCAAGAAATTTACAAAACTCAAAGAAAAAAGACGCGCCACTACTTAGCGCAAAAGAAATCGCTGGCAGCCAAGTTGCCAATCGTTGTCGTTTTTTCAAGTGCAAGCGAACTTCATAAGTTGCTGCTCTTTGTTTTTTTGTTTCAAGAGCAACAACAAGTGAGCACGTCTGCTGCTGTTAGTTGTTGCTTTGTTGCTTTCAAAAATTAACGGGTGCTACTGCAAATTGTGAACAAGTGTTTTCGCGCTTTGAAGACATACGGTTGGTGCTGCCAGCTACTGTTGTTTCGATTTTAACACACGCACAGTGCAGCAAGAACACTGAAATGACATGGCAATGTCCTTGTATGAAAAACGGTTGTTCATAACAGGCGCACAAAATACTAAGCAGCAAACGTTCATTATTTTGCAGCAGCATTTTACTAAAAATGATGCTTTAATAAACACCACATGAGTGTGATAAGGTCGAAGAGATTAGCAAAGTTCTTCCAAAGATTGCCACATTTTCGTACAAATTAATGGTTCTGTTTGAATTTAACTTTTTTTACTGTGAAATTTGAAAAATAAATAAATTGTTGCCAATACCTTTATTCTTTATTTGCGCTGCTACCAGTGAAATTTGTATTCAGAGATAAAATAAAACCCTAAAATGTTTAGAATAGTGAGTTGAATTTATTCTGAGCACAGAAAAACATATAATAGCCCAGGAAAATAAGAATATTTCTGCGTAAAAGTTCTAAGTGAATTTTTTTTCACCGGAATTATATTTAATTATGCATGGTTAATAATGTGTAAAAAGTCCATTAAAGTCCAGTGTGCGCATAAAAAGTTATTCAGGCTCAAGTGTCGCTAAAATCAGTTTTTTGCAAATATTTCGCTAACGCAAACTTTTACAGAAAAATTTTTCTGCACAATTGTGTAACACAGAAAATTTCCTATTTAAAGATGTAAAAAAGTTTTCGTGAAGCTTATAGTTTAGGAGATAATCCAATTTAAAAAATTGTGCACAGTTGTTAGGTATATGTAAATGCTACGTTAAAGTTCATATTAAAATATCTTACTTTTAAAATTGCGAATACTCTTTCACGAGGAGTCGTACAAAAAAAATTAAAAAAAAGGTTCAAAAGATAATTGGATTCTGTATACACCGTATTAAATTTTTCTTGGAGCCAATCATGGTCTAAAAGATATTCTTCAAAAACCGTTAAGGTTTGGAAAATACTGGTTTTTGAAGGATATCTCTGAAAAGGTAAGTCTTACGACAAAAAGCAACAGCATCAATTTTGTAGAGCATTACAAGATCTACAAAAAATAAGCCACATGTGTACACATTGAAGTATTCGTTTAGAAGTTATTCAATAAAAACCGTTTTTTTTGCCATATAAAGGTTTTTTTGATTATCTTCTAAACGGGTTCTTCAATGTGTACACATATGGCTTATTTTTTGTAGATCTTGTAATGCTCTACAAAATTGATGCTGTTGCTTTTTGTCGTAAGACTTACTGTTTCAGAGATATCCTTCAAAAACCAGTATTTTCGAAACCTTAACGGTTTTTGAAGAATATCTCCTTCAAAAACCAGTATTTTCGAAACCTTAACGGTTTTTGAAGAATATCTCTTTGACCATGAGTCGCTCCAAAAAAAATTTAATACGGTGTACACAGAATCCAATTATCTTTTGAACGGTTTTTTAATTTTTTTTGTACGACTCCTCGTTAAAGAGAATTCGCAATTTTAAAAGTAAGATATTTTAATATGAACTTATACGTAGCATTTACATATAAAAACTGTGCACAACTTTTTAAATTGGGTTATCTCCTAAACTATAAGCTTCACGAAAACGTTTTTTACATCTTTAAATAGGAAATTTCCTGTGTTACACAATTGTGGAGAAACATTTTTCTGAAAAAGTTTGCGTTAGCGAGATATTTGCAAAAAACTGATTTTATTTTAGCGACCTTTGAGCCTGAATATCTTTTTATGCGCACAATGAACTTTTTACACATTATTAAACATGCATAAATAAATATAATTCCGGTGAAAAAAATTCACTTGGAATTTTTTCGCACAGCAGCTCTTTTTTCGTCTTATTTTCCTGTGCCATAATTCCAGGCAAATAAGCATAAAATTTGGGGTTATATTGCAATAATTAGAAGAAAGCTGAAAATCGGCGCAGGTCTTAGATACACCATAATAAGTAAAATATCAAAAGCTGGCCAAAAGTCGAAAAAAAAAAGTTTTTTTTAATTAACCTTTTACAGACTAAATTGTCTAATTAACATTCATAGACCTCAAATAAATCAAAAAGATCCAAGTATTCCCACAACGCTCTTGAGAACTCTCCAAAAGTACGCTTCTCAGACGCAAAACTCTGTGGATTGAGAGTAAAAATTAAGTGATACTGTAAAAATTATGTAGTTGATGTATAACTGAACCGATTTGAATGTTTGAATATGGAATCTTTTCGTAAAAGAGAGTACTATCGAACCCTTAAACTGAAAACTCGCAACAAGTTATAGTTTTTTTATAATTGTGATTTACTTAAAATCAAATCATTTCACATGTTTAGTTAGCAATGGTTCTGAAAAAAAAAAACAGACCTAATTTGTTCCGCGGGGTTCCGCCAAGATTTTTCTCTTTTAATATAGAAACCTTTTCTAACACATGTAAAAAAATTGAGATGCTCTTTGTAGCCCTTTTTGTTTGACTCGAACTTTTCTGTGGCGCCCATAAGGAAATTTAACTTATATTGCTCGCCAAGTATTAATTTTTGTTGCTCGCCCGAAATGAAAATATTTTGTATATTATTATACAGCTTATGCTCCAAGAAAAAGGAATCTAAGGCCCGTTTTTATGTAGATCAATTTACCGTTGCACACACAACTCTGTCAAACTTGAAATTTTGAAATACGTTTTTAAATAAGATATTAAAATTGTGGAAGTGTCTTTTTTTGGCATTTTCTTTTTTAAAAATCTAACGCTAGATTCGTAATTAGTGACCCCAAAAACCCCCGAGTGTAATCCTTTGGCCTGACCAAAAAGTAATATACCCTACACTGCAATATTTTGAAAATTTGGCTTGTAAGGGTGGTGCCATGCCTTCTTGACTGAATTAACTTAGTTTTTGCTTAGATTTTGCACTAACTATTCCAAGTGTCTCCACAAAAATTGGTTTCATTACCTTAAAAAACGCTTTCAAGCTTTTTGAAATTTTTAGTTTTTGTTGAGAGCTTGCAATTAATGTTTTTAGTGTTTGTGTGAAATTTGGTTATATTCAGGCATGTTCTGAAATCCGATTCACTTTGGAATCGGAATGAAAGCAATTTTCAAAAGCTCCGCATTTCAATAATTAGCACCGAATCCGATTTATGTTTCGATAAATCGAATAGGAATCATTAGTAAATTTTATTTGTTGAAATACAAATCCGATTCCATTTTATTTGTCGCAATGCAGAGCTCTTGAAGATTGCTTTCATTCCGATTCCGAAGTGAATCGAATTTCGGAACATGCCTGATTATCTTTAAAAACGCCTTCATTTTTAAAACTTTAGCTTACATGGGAGGTGCCACGCCCTCTAATCCTGATTCGCCTAATGTATATACTTTTCCATACCTGCCGCAAACGGAAGGGCGAAGAGAATATTCCCTGGGTGTAGGGTATAAAATCGTTTGGGTAGAGGTTCAGTAATCGTCACATTGCATTAGAGGGGGCCTGGTTCGGCGCCACGTTTTGTCACATATAGTGGGAGGAGCTAAATTTTAGCGTCACGTGGTTTATGGACAGCACCTATTCAAAACTTTCGAAACCGAAGTCGTAAGTCACAATCAACCGGATAATCCGACCTTTCGGAACCAGAACCGAAGCTCGACAATATTCCTAGACCAAACCACATTGTTGGATATACAAAGCTCTTCGAAACTGAAGTGGCTTTATTCAAACAGAATCTCAAGATAAATAGGTGTTACATATTTATGTGATACCATCAGTGTGTCATAAATTGTAGCGAATTTAAATTGAAAAACTTTTTGGTCCATCAACAAAAAATTCAATGACATTTTATATCAACCACTCTTTACATCTCGCTGACCGCCATATTAATAATAAACAAATATTTGGCGCTTAATTTTGTCGCGTTCCACAAATTTTTTTCTTTTTATATAAAATGCATAGAATGCAAAAAATGTACGCAAAACAGCGGCAAATTTTTATGTTTTCCTAATAGTGAAAATACACTCTGAAGACGACTGACAACCGAAACAGACGACAAACCCGAGTGAACAAGCGAGATGTGTTTAGTTTCTCCGTTCTTTGGCAAAAAGACAACAAAACTGCTTTAACAAGTAAATTTAAAAAAAAAAGAAACATAAACCTTGGTATGCTTCCGAAAAAGAACAAAAAATTCCCAACCAAAATAAGTTGATGAAACAGTTGGAGGCACTTACTAACTTACTTACCCCAGTAAACATAGTGTGTGCTCTCTTTTGCACTCATTCTTATCAGCGGCCATCTCTCAGGTGGTGGTGGTGTGTGTCACAAAAATACTTCTGCATTGTTAGGTATTCTCTTTCACATTTTATAATCTCCCAGCACATAACCTCACAATTTTTTGGCGGGCGTTGCTCTATGTTGTATCGTCGTCGCGCGCGTTGACAGCAACAACAATACGAAAATAATTCATTTTTGTTTTATCCGGGAGTAGAGTAATCGCTTCGTTGATGTTACTTGCATTAAATTGCTGTGCGCCTATTCGAAAATCGACTGACAAACGGCAATATTTCGTTAAATGCGCGATTCCGTAAGTTTGTTCGTTCGTCTGTCTGTCCAACCGTTGCTTTGTTAGTTGCCTGAACATATTGTGCAATGTAGTTTTTTTACCAGCTGTCTGGCTGTTTGTCTGTCTGTCTGTCTGTCCAATTTGTGTTTTAACTTAATGCTGATGATGCTGCTTTCTTAATTTGAGCAAAAAATAAATAAAAAAAATGAAAACCCTGCACGCCAACCAAAACAGAGGTTGTGCGATTACAAATTGCATACGCCGATGAGATGAGAACGTGTGCATTTTTAAATGGTTTTTTTTTTAATTTTTGGTTTAATATACCCGCCTGTTCAGAGGTTGTAACGTTTTTAGCAAAAATTCATTACTTTTCAATACCGTATAACTTATAATTAAATGATGGGAAAACAATTTTTTTCATACAACACCAGTGAGGGGGCACTCAACTTTTTTTTCTAGAACTATCAAAAATTTAAGTAAATCCGTGGTTCTTAACCCTTTGGGAACTTTTTCTTTCCTTTTGACTTTAAAAATCGTTACTGTCCATTTTCTTACTACTAAGAGCCACCTTAACAATAATTGAAAATAATTTTTAAAAATTTTTGTTTCAAAAGTGGTTTTTGGGAGTCATGCCATATGGCATGAAATGTACTCAAAGTTAATAAAAGTATCAAAATTTACATTTAAATTTTGAATATAATTCCAATGATTTTCTGCTTAAATATCAAATAAAATCATATCATATTAAAGGTTTTCTAGTTAAAAAGTTTTAGAAAGGTGTTTTGCCATATTATAGGTCGAGGCCGAATAAGAAATATCCTACACCTAATCCTAGAAGAGCAAATAATTTGGATTTTTTTTTTTTTTTTTTTTGATTATTTTGAGCTTGGAGCGCTCTATGGTTTCTATATTCATTTCATATTGATCGGACTTTAAATTGTTTTTTGAAATTATGGGTGTGCAACCTCATTCCGATCCAATAAATTATCTTTTGCATCTAAATTTTCCCCAAATAAATCATTATTAGCATCCAAATTAATTATTATTATTTTAAAGGCTATGAATTTCATCACGATCTAAAACATATTTTGTACATCCTCTCTCCCAATCAGAAGAGATGTAGACTGTTTATAAATTTTGTCACTGCAGTGGAATCAGAAACCCGGAACCTGGGTACTTATATCTGCGTCTCATCGCTGCAGGGTAAGTACACAGCATCTGCTCTGCTTCTTCCAATTCCTCTTGACATCGTTGTTTACCGGGCCCATCTTTTCTGACATTTAGGGTATTCCTTAAAACTTTCAAAAGCATCGAAAGCCTCGTAAACTCATAAAACTGTCAAAGTTCGTATTGATTTTGACAACTATTAGTTTGCGAGGTTCACGAGGCTTTTACACGTTTTAAGAGATACCTTCATCACTTCAGTGTGAATTTTTATATTTTTTTAGCTGATGTTTAAAATTGCTTCCACCACACTAAAGTCTTTTCGTCTGCTGCAGGCAGGAACTTTTCTTGGGCTCCTCACTAATTGATAACGCTATTTTCCTCCCATTTCTGAATTAAGTTATTTTTAAAGGTGTTGTTCACTTTGCAGAAGGGTTCTGGAAGTATCTTATGCCCCTCCCTTTGCCAAAGTAAGGTTAGGTTAGGGTGGCAGCAATAATGGCACATATGTACCCCAGGGGTCCATAGTGATACTTCAAACTCTATTATTAAAGTCTATTCATAAACTCTGGTCTTTTCAATTGGGTATTTGTCCCAAATGAAGGATTGTGTCAGCTAAGTAAATCTTTTCATGTCACTAAGGTGAATTTTTGTTTTTTTAAGGAACTGAAAAACGGCTGACCAATGGATTTCTGTCTAGTTCTTGCCAATACGGGGCAGGACCTGTATTTTCATTGCCTTCATAAGCCCCGTGTCTTGGTTTCCAAACTAGGGTCACATAATTTCTCCTGGATAAGACTTGAAGAAATTCAAATCCCTTTCAGATAAGCCTTGAATAAATTTAAAACATTTCCGAGTAGGTTGACTGTCCGAGGAAATTCATATGTATATCGAACCGGAAGTGCGCGTACATAGACAATTTCTATCGCATAACTTTATAGCGGGGACGTTTGCTTGAAAAATGGAAATTATTTCCAATATCTGGATTAGTAAACTCTTTGAAAATTGTAATTATTTAAATTAGACACCAGTTCTTCCCAACCTTTGGATAAAATCTATGCCATATGGCATAACACGAAATAGAAAAAATCGTACAGCATTATTGAATCATGTTAAAGGTCTAAATTTTTTTACACATGTTAAACCAATATTCAGCTTTTTAATGACATACATAAAATTACCAATTAAAACTATTTGTTTAATAACAATAATAAAAGTATGAAGTGATCTTTTTTTCAAAATATGTCATTGGATATTGTTGTTAATTTTTTTGGTCATACAGCTTACTGCGTTCACCAATCGATATAATTCTTTTTTTATCTTATACTCCAAACATTTGAAAAAAATAAGAAAAATTAAAAAAAAATAACTTTTAAGTTTTTATGACTTTAAACAGACCTTGAAAAGCGACTATGCCATATGGCAAAGAATAACCGAAAGGGTTAAGTAGTCGGCCCACTGGTTTTGTAATGTAGGCCAAAAAAATTCTAGATTCGCAAAATAACATTATCAGTTTTGAAGGCTTTAAATGTTTAACAATAAATAATAAATGAGCTCAAAACTTAGATAAGTGTGACACGAGACCATCAATCAGAAGCAATATAGTACTGCAACTCAAGCTGAAAATAAAGGAGTTAACTAACTCTTTCAAACAAATTTCAATCGAAAGTTAGTACATCATAGGAGAAGACCATAGGCAAAAATTACTAGAAATTACTGTAGCGGAAAATGCCCGATTTCATGGTGAAAGGTCGCGAAAATCAGTTTTATCAAAATAACTCGCTGACGGTTATTTTCACAGAAAAATTTCCAGTTTTATACTTAGTCCTATAATTTTGACTCAATAATAAGCTTTTATTAATTGAATAACTTTTTAGGTTAGGAAATCTCTGAGAAAAATTTAAATTAGGTTTTATGTTGCCAGGGGTAACATCTCCTAAATTTTCATCAAAAGCCGGTTAAAGTTTTATTGATAATATGAATATAAAAACTTTCGATTGCTTAGAAGCTGGCGTGGCACTCTTTCGATCCTGCCCACTTTTTGTTCATTATAAGGCATTTATAGTCATAGATGTGTACCAAATTTCATCAAAATATCTTATATAATGATCTTGATATGACCAGATTAAATTAAAGATTTAAGGAAGAGGGACGCATTCCAGTGGTTAAATACAAAGTCGAAACTTAGTCCATTCTTTATTATTTGCTAATGTGCATCATTGTCTAAAGTTTCATTAAAATGCTTTGACCTGTTTTTAAGCAAAAGCTTTGGCACAGATATAGAAATGTGCATTTTCAAGAATAGATATCTCTTAAGCTATAACTCGAATAAAACTAGCTTTTACATCGTTTCATATGAAATTTGATTAACTATAAAACTGTTATCGGAAATTTTTCTGTGAAAGTAACAGTTAGCGAGTTATTTTGAAAAAAACTGATTTTCATGACCTTTGACTTTGAAATTGGGCATATTCCGCTACAATCATTTCTAGTAATTGTTGCCTGTAGTCTTTTCCTATGATGTACTTCCGATTAAAATATGTTTAAAAGAGTTAGTTTTATGTAGTTGCCAATAACTCCTTTATGTTCAGCTTGATGGGTCATCCCATAGCAGTCATGATCTTGGTCTTGCAGAGATATCAGCGACTAAAACTCAAGACCAAGACTTATTTTGTTCATCATTAAATTTCTTACATCCGTTTTTCCTGTTCTTTGAACTATTTCCTAATGGGTGCCTTTGCACTACTCCAGGATGACGTTTAAGTAAGCCATGGTTCCATGTCTTTTTATGAAGGCCGTCTTCAAATGGTGTCTTTCCTTTACCATCCAAGATAGTTTTTAGTACTGTGCTTAAAAGATCAGGAACAGACACACCTACTGCCCATACAAAAAAAAAATCATTTAAGACAGTCTAAATAAGAGCAATATTTACGGGAATGTATCCAAAATACATACATATAGTAGAAACAGTAAGCACGGGTCTGAGCAAAAACTTGGTGTATTTGGACAAAAAGACGTCACCTCCCGTACAAGCATATTTATCAAAATGTCGTTGATACATTTTTTGAGATAATGCAATCAAATTTCGTACAAGCACTAGAAATGGCTGAAACAAGCTCAGTACGAAAACTTGGCGAACTCGGACAAAAAAGATGGCCACTCACTTACAAGTAAAGTTTTTAAAATGCTTCGAAATAGGATTTTTAATTTTTGGCTACTTTAAATATAGCATCCTCACTTGTTTCTTTAACTGAATATACCAATACAAACTAATAAAATGTTCATGCTTTATCGATATCTACAAAAAAAAAAAAAAAATAATTACAAAATTTATTAGATTTTCGGTAGTCAAGAAATGAAAAGCCAACCAGTTTTCTAATCTCGACAGTTTTTGTTTAATCTTGATATACACCAGCTCTAGCATTGGAGAAAGCCCGAAAGGATACGATGAGCTGCCAAGGAATTTGAAATGCCTAGAGCTACTTTGCAAATCAGAATTTAAGATTAAAGAGGATCGAGTCTATTTTAAATTCAGTTGGGGAAACTTGTCGCTTTAAATGGTTGAATGACTTGGAAAAATGCAGATTTTTCAAAAGTCATCAGATCTTTTAAACACAGAACAAAAAATTGTCTTTGATAATAAAAGAAAGAAACCATTTGGAGACGTTGGTGCTTCGAAAGATAGTACTATGGCTTTCGTAAACGTCATACAGAAATAGTTCAAAGAACGAGCCACAGTGACAGAAGAGTCCATAGTCAGTGCTGATGGTAGAATATGGTTTGGTGGCCTCGCACTATCTCAAACGCCGATCTACACCAAAAATGCAATCAGAGCCCTATAGCAAACCGAGATCAAGCTACTCAAGCGGGGATGGATCGGTCATACTCTCCGGAAACCACACAGCGAAATCTGTTCCAAGGCCCTTAAGCGCGGCTGAAAACGTAGAGAGTGTTAACCAGTCTGTTCGTGAAAATCCAAACCTTTCAAATCGGATGCACGCAAGTGCTTCAAATGTGCCTAGATCGTCATTACACCGTATTATGCACAAAGAATTAAAGCTGTACACGTATAAAATTCAATTGGTACAATAATTAAAGCTCCAGGATACCAGTCAAAGGCTTGACTTCGTAAACCAGGTAGTTGAGCGCTTTTCAACATTAACTGTCCTTCTCGCAGTCCTGATTAAAGCCCTATAGACCTTTTCCTGTAGGAGTATCTAAAATTCAAAGACTACGCCAGTAGAGCAAATTCTCTGGAACATTTGAAAGAAATTATTCATCACGAAATGGCGAATAAATGAGTTCCGTGTCCACGAGGGTTGACATAAATAAATGTACTTCCGTTTGTAACGCAGACAAAGAGGATTGACAGGCATAGAAAAGTGTATGTATCCTTGATCGGCGTCACCGGGTGTTAGTTAGGTTAGGGTGGCGGTAATTGTGTGAGCATAAACCTCACATAGACCAACTAGGTCCATAGCGTGACTGGGAAAAACATTTAAAGGGAAAACAAAGCAAGATAATTCAATGAAATTTGGTACACTGCCTCCGTTGTCAAAGCTAGCTCGTGGAATTGAAATCGGTCAACGGACAGCCTACAGCCCGTACAAAAAATATATTCAAAACGCAGTATTAAGAGCATTATTTGCAATAACGAAGGCAAAATACACATAATTACTAAAAATAGTAAGTACAAGCTCTGAGCAAAAACTGGGTGAACTCGGACAAAAGAGCGTGGCACCTCCCATATAACCAAAATTTTCAAAATACCGAAGTGTAGGGTATTTAATGTTTGGCCAGGCCAAAGATTACACCCTTACTAGTTTTTTTAATAGGTCCACTGTTTTTAGGCATACACTTCGAATTGTAATAGTCCGACTCTATTAGCAATGTATTCAATTTTAAGAACTTCAATGAAAAGTTTTATCGCAAAGTATTTCTGTTGTTTTTAATTGAAAGTGTTTTGTTTGTTTATTAAAGCAGAAATTTTAATTTCATTAAAAAGCGCAACAGCAAGAACTCAAGTTATTTATTGGTGTTTTTGTTTTTTGGCAACTACAACATACCTCCCGCTTGAAGCTTTATGCTACCAACTTTCAAGGGATTCCCATATCTTTTGCCAAATCAACACTATGTGTACTCTGTGCTGTGCTGTTGTTGGTTACATCTCCCATTTGTTGTACAATTTACCATTTACTTCCCACTCCTCGCATCCCTTGCAGCAGCAAAAGTTGTTTTAATTACATTTTCCGTCGTGTTGGCTAGACCAGACCAGACCGTACGTACCCCAGCCAGAGCGGAGCGCGCCACCACCACTTTTGCCAATTAGTGAATTCCAAAAACTTTTCTTCATTAGCACAACATTTTCAACCTACATTTTTCGCATAGAGCTTTCTTCTAACCTATTACATTTACATCATCTTAATTAAAAAATCCTGGCATGACTCTGTCCGTCCAAACGTCTGTCTTTTGTTCTGCACGTTTTTCCATAGCCCCATACAAACGAAAAAAAAAAAACAAAACGCTTGTAGTCTTTCTCGCCTGTTGGCTTGACTGCAGTTTTCATTTTATTGCCCACCTTAAATGTGGCTTTTAATTGCTTAATTGGAATTGTGTGTTAATTAATGCCGTTGAGTCTGAGTCAAGTGTCTGCACATAACATTACAGTATTTGATAGAGAGGGAGTGCTGCAAGAGATAGATAGCAATGAAAACGTGAGAAAGAGAGAGCAACACTGCTAGATAAAGAGAGAAATATTATGTTTAACGTTTTGAGGGATGGTAACGCCTTTTGAGGGTATCCTTGAACATTAAAGTGTGATAAGCTTTAACTTTTACAACTAATTTAGATGATAACGTCGGTCGTACATGTTACATACTCCATTACCTAATGTATAAGGCAGTCCCTTAAATAATTTCAGAATGTTGTCTATGTTAGTCTTAAAGACTTTTGCACGATATGATGAAATCATCGATAGCACGGGTAACCGGTTTTCCTGGGATTCTCGAATAACTAAGGTTAGTTATAGCAGACAATTTCATATCCAATAAATGCTCCATTAATGCTGCAATTTCCCCGAAATTTTTCGCTACCTTTCAATTTTTCCTTCATAAAGTTTAACTACTTAGTTGGCTCAGGAGCGACTCTTTCGCTCTTTTTCGATGCCCTTTACAAATGTGTGTACATAATCTCAACAGTCTCTGTCAAACAGTTTTAGTGATATGAAGAATTGTGTAATATTTTTTCCAGCGGATGTGAACTATCCCGATGCTCTTTACATATGTACATATTATATACATTAAAGATACGAAGAATTTTGTGTTTGGGGATGTTATATGTTGCCTTCACATTCATGTACCAAAGTACACAAACAGATAATACGTTTGATGATATCATGGCGAGACCATAGGAATTTTAAATAAAATATGCCCTAGAGCTTTATCAAATATGTATAATATTCATAACTAGAACAAATCGGTTGAATGTTTTTCTAGTTATGGACTTTTTAATATCCCGGTCAAAGTGGAACGAATTCTGAATACGAAATGTCCCGGATAACTGGTTTTCTAATTATGATTTTTCAAGAACCCGGTCGAAGACTGTATTTGAAAAAAAAAAAAAATTTATCCTTAAGCCTTACCAGGCAAAACATGCTCCTTGATTTATTAAGACACATAAATACATTTTATTTTATATGTATGATGACTGGAAAAAACTCGCCCCAATCGGTTGAGTGATAGACTGTTATACTTCCCGACAGACAGACGTTGTTCTTTATGTAGTAGTATGAAGAAGCTCATAAGTTCTGGGAAATTTAAAAAAAAATGTGACACTGCCTAAAGTCTTCAAAACAATCTCAACCGGGGTCATTCTGCATGTGTGGGAACAAGGCTTACTAAATATTAGAAAGAATTCAGCGCTCTGCTAAATATTTTCCTATAGTACAAAATTTTAACATGGTTTTCATCCCGACACGAATTGTAATTGATATTTGCGGCTATGAGTGGGCTGTTTTTGACTTCGTTAAAAACAATAAAAGCACAATAAGCCACAGTTGCACTGATAGCCTCAATTCTCTTTCGACTGGCCGGTCACTGCATCTTCAAGCATAGGAAAAATTTTCACCTCCGTTTCTACGGGGAAGAGGGAATGGCAGTCGTCGTTTCGGACGGCTCGCTTAAGGGGACGGCAAAAGTTATTATTACTCTGCAAGACTTTCGCTCCTTTAACAGAACCAAGCAGAGTTTTTTCTATCTCTTTCTAATTCATTACCTCACACCCAACTGAGTTCTGCTTTTCTGAACCATTGTGTATAACCGGAAGAAGGTGGCTATTGAATGTAGAATTTACACTTATAGTACACACAGTACCAATCGTATTGTAACGAAATGTCTATATATGTGTGTATCTATTTGTATGCATGGATGTATGTAGGCTTAAAGCACAAGTGAAAATCACTCCCACACATTGCACTAATTGAAGGTAGTAGTAGTCACGCTCTGCAAGTGTTGCAATATCATAACTAAGTTTGTGACAAACCCAAGGGGAAAAGAAGTGCTTCAAAAACCCTTCTGAAGTCCATCTTTTTCTCCAATAAGCGCTTCCGCTCCGTAAGAACTTTCCTTCTTTTTAACATTGCATGTCATAGGATGTAAGCGCTTTTCAGCTTACCGCAGCCTTACTTCAAAAGGCCTTTTGAAGCGCTTATTTGTAATGCTGCGGTAAGCGTTTTTTCAATAAAATGAAAAAAAAAAAAAAAAAAACTGGGAACACCAGTATTTGAATCGACGACCGTCCATGTGAAAGATAGAAAAATATTATTTTTACTTACATTTACCAACTCGTTTGACTGCTACACCATCAACCGATACGATGAAGAGGTATTAAATTTGTATATTAAGCAAATGTTGTCCAAACAGAATTTGGCATTCGAATACTTACACAGAATCATTATGCAATCAGATCAACTCAATTAAATAAATGATAAAAAATATTTTAAAGCAAAAAAAAAAAATAAAAAAAGGTAAATAAAAAAATCACTCGGGCTGGGTTCGAACCCATGTTGTTATTACTGCAGCCTTACATGGAATCTGTGTGTAATCAATTTTAATTCAATTAAACAAAAGTAAATTAAATAAGAAAAAGGAAAATAGAACAGTGAAATGAAAAAATGTTGAATAAAAAATATTTTAATAAAAAAAAAAAATAAAGCAAAAAAAAAATAAAAAGAAGTAAAAAAAAAATCACCCGCGCTGGGTTCGAACCCATGTTGTTCTTACTGCAGCCTTATAAAAAATCAGTGTGAAAGTGCTTCTAAATTTCTATGGAGGCAGGCGCTTTTAAAGTGCTTGGATTAGAGGCGCTAGATATTTTTCCTCATGGGAAATGACTACACACACATACGAGTACCCACAGTGAGAAAAAAATTTGAGTACATTTAAAGAATTATCGCTTAATTAAAGGAAAAGCGAAGGGGTGAAAAAGGCATTACATTGAGCCATTTAATAAAAATATATTTTTAAAACTACTGTAATTATTTTGTTTATGAACTTGAATTTTCATTTTTTTGATGCACAAAATTTTGAAGTTTTAAAAATGCTACGCCATCTTATCCAAATCTGCTTAGTTTTTGTTTAGATCATGCACGAACAGTTCCTAGAATTTATGTGATATTTGGTTGGCTCATTTGCAATCACGCTCTCAGCAAAGCGTATTGAAGATTTGGCTTATATGTTAGGTACCACGCTCCCATATTCGTTCTAATAGTATACCAATTAATTTCCTAGGGCTTAGTGCTAGAAAAACTTTTAGCTTATGAAAAAATTTGCATCAATATACTGCAAAGAAGAAAGATATTCCTATGAAATACTTAAGTCAGATATTTTTTTTTCGGTGTATTCATATTTACGCCTTGTACGCCCACATGCGATGTCCCTGTCAATCAAGGATGGAAAAAATCGTCATTCCTTAATGCAAATCGTACATCACTAACCCATATTCCACCTGACTGGTCGATGATTCAACACAAATCAAAACATTCTCCTCTTTAATCCTCTTTAATATGAAAACTAATTAAAAGGAGGGTTTTATTTTTAATTGATCCAACAAAGTGACCAACTCCGAAGAAGACAAGGAAACAGCTCCAATGGTGAAACAACAATAAACGATAGCATAACAGCATTAAAATGAAATGGGAATCAAAACTCAAATTGCTTCCGGCCTAAATTCGACAAATGAATGAACATTTACAACAACAACAAAAAGTTGAGCAACAACAAATATCAAAGGGAAGTGTGAAGCGATAAAGAGAATTTAGCTCAGCCCAAAAACAGAGTTGCCATGTCATTGTAAATTACTTATTTTAAAAACTTTTTAGGGTTTTTTTTAGTATGATGCGAGGATTGACATGCAGGCCAACATTGGCATAACGATGTATGCATAAAAAATTTGTGTTCGGAGGGCAAAGCGCTGAAAAAATGCAAAATTATTGTACCAAAGGAATATATTCATAGATCCTTTGAAAACACACTTAATTATTCTCGGTACTTAATTTTTACCTTGGAATTGCTTTATTTTTATATTTTAAAACAAATTCTAAAAATCAGCAAAGAGATCACTGTCGCAAAAAAAATTATTCAAGTTCAAATATTGGCCCACAACTTTGAAGCTCAGCAAATTTTCTGCGTAATAGTCTGAAGATCGTTAATTCCTTATGGAAATATGGAATGCAATTAGCTGAATATTATCAGGACAATCAATCCATTATTTATATCCATTAATTATATCGTAAACTAGATATTACCCAGTGATGTAAATATAACACTTAAACATAAAAAAGGTGGGCTTCTTAGAAAAGTTTTATAAAGCAGATTTTGCAAGTGTTAAGAAAAAAATATTTCACGGCACTTTAAAAATGAAATATTTTCTTGAGTTATTTCATTATGACCTGCGGAAAATACTATTTTTCTAAAATGTAGTTTTAGAATTTTATAGTATACAAAATCACGGCTTAATACGGTATTGATATTATTACGATCTAAAAATGTTGAGAATAGTGAGTTAAATTGTTTTACGAAATATTTCAGTAAGGGTTACCAAAGACCAGAAATGCTTAACACTGTAAAAAATTCATAAAAAATATAATAAAATCTATTTTTAGGCATCTAGTGAAATACTATATTTATAGCATTTCAGCAAAATCTACTCTGTAATACCTTTCTAAGTGCCATACCTTAATTGGAGCATTAGATTAGCGTCAGGCGTATTTTACCATCTCTGACTGTCTCATACCCATACAATTTATATGGAGCATACCGAAACAGGGACGATTAAATTACGCTATCGCTCGTCTAACCCTCCAATTCGGGTTTGGCAGTTACAGTTATCACCTTTTTTAAATAAAGTTGGCTAAAAAGAAGTTCTGGTCCGATCTGTCAACTCTTTGCTACTAAAGGTAGTTGACATCTCTGACATCACCATTGACATTTCTTTATTATTCAATTGTTTTAACGTCACTGAAATGAGTGCATAATCGGAAAAAATGCGTTACATTTTACTTTATTCCTTCGAAAAACACTATACGACCGCGAAGGCTCACAGAAAAATTTTTGCACATTATAGAAAAGGTAGAGTAGAACGGGGCAATGTAGTGCACTCAACTTTGACATGCTCGTAAAGCCGTACATCTCAAGCGAATGCGACGAGTAAGCATCCGATCGAAAGATAATTTTGTTGGTTACATCCATGTGTAAAAACATTTGTGTAGCGAGAAATTGTGTTTGTGTAAGTGAAGAAAAAAAAAATGTGCACGACATTACCCCCCTCAAAATTTGTGGGGTAATGTCGTGCATTGTTTTCCGAGTATAGTAAAGGTTCCAAAATGTGTGAGAAATGATAGGTAGTGGTTCTATTAGTGGAGATTTAGCATTATCATGTATTTATTCATTATTATACAAGTGTGAAGTACATAATATGTTGTGTAGAGTAGAACGGGGCAATGTCGTGCACTCAACTTTGACATGCTCGTAAAGCCGTACATCTCAAGCGTATGCAACGAGTAAGTATCCGATCGAAAGATAATTTCATTGGTTACATCCATGTGTAACAACATTTGTGTAGCGAGAAATTGTGTTTGTGTAAGTGAATGTGCACGACATTACCCCAATGGTCGTTTTAAAGGTCAACTTCGATAACTCGGTGAAGCCCAACATTTTTTTCGAAAACCAAATACTTCTTTTCTTTGGCAGGATATTTCGTTTCAGAAAACACTTACCTGGTATATTTTCCCGGAAGGAAAATTATTTTTCTGACCCGATAAAAAAACACTTTTATCGTCCCGAAAGCTTGCGTTTTGAAAAAAAGGTTACTCTGTAGAGACGAACTGGTGAAAATTGCCAGTATTACATGCATAAGCTCAGTAGGTCAGCAGGTCCCTACCTTACGAACAGTTGGTAAATTATTCAATCCTTTGGGCTAAAACAGCCAGTGCACGACATTACCCCCTGCACGACATTACCCCGTTCTACTCTACTTTATCGGAAAGGACAGCTGAAAAATGGTATCGATTCCACGTTGAAAATTTTGGTGTAATGGCACACATACTATAAATCTTGTCGACCATGCAGCGAAAAAGTGGACGAAATTCTTAAAAAGGTGGAGGAAAACCAACATAAGCAGTCGGAACGTCGCCATTGAAAAAAATCTGAATTAAAATAAAAATCTTACTGACCGAATTTCAGTATGTGAATCGGAATGATCTCGAACGAGTTTTGCATAGATTGGTTTCTGGTGACGAAAAATGGATAACGTATGATAATAATGTGGGAAAAATATCATGGTCAAAACGAGGTGAGCAGGAATTGATGCGAATAAAGGTTTTGCTTAGCTTTGGTGGGATCACAAGGGTCCTGTACTGCGAGCAGCTTTCGCGTAGCCGAACGATTGATTCGGAACAGTAATGTCAACAATTGGCAAGATTGAATGTAGCGCTCAAAAAAATTTCCGTAATTTATCAACAACGTCTGCCAGAAACTGGAGGAGCTTAGCTTGGAAGTTTTAATGCATCCACTATACAGCCCAGACCTTGCACCTTCGGATTACCATTTATTTCACTCGTTGCAGAGTTATCTTGATGGCGTAAAATTTAATTCCCGAGAGGGTTGCAAAAAGCATACCGAAACAGAGACGGTTAAAAAACGAACAATTTTATTTAGGGCTTTACATATCGTCCTATTAAAACTACAACTAGACATCTACATTTTTTGAAGATTTGAGTTAAGTATACAGCAAGAATAAATGGCTCTATGCTGCAGTCTAGACGGTTTTTTTAAAATGTATTCCCTATCCAATTTTATATAAAGAATGAAAAGCAGAAAACTTCAAAAACCCATACAAAAAACGAAATTCAAAAAACTTTAAATGCTTTTTTCTCAAAACATGAAAAATGTATGCGTCTAGTTATAGTTTTAACCCGACGATATACTCTAAGGGCTTTTCGGATCGAAAGGGTTAAGACAAATAGGTTCTAAAACTCGCCGCATGAAATGTTAACAAATCCCATACATTTATAAGGGGCTGTTCACGTATTACGTAAAGCGCCAGGGGGTGGGGAGGGAGGTCGGACGATTTGTAATGAAATGTTACATGGGGGTGGATGGGGTCATCAACGACGTTACGTAATGTCGATTTTATAATTTTATGCCACAAGAAATTCAAATTTATATTACCAAAATTAAGATTTGTTACGTTACTAGGAGGGGAGGGGTTCTAAGTTTTGTTACGTTGCGTTGCGACCGGGGAGGGGGGGATCAAAATTGGTGAACTGCCCCTTACATAGAAATCAATTGTTGACAGTTGGCAACCCTATAGACTTTTGTTGTAGGACGGCTAATTTGTTCTCTACAAAAACTAAATTAAATGGCGAATTGGGGAGCAAACCTAAATTTAGGGCATTAAAACAACAAAAATGCAGATATCAACTGATGAAGCAAAGGCAGGAATTTAACGCAATACGAACGAAAAAGAGGGTGTTAATGAAATTCGAAAACAACGCTGCATCACCAGGTAGCACACAAGAAGATTAACTGAAGAAGGTTGGCCACACTTGACTTTAACACTGATTTTACAAAAAAAAAAAAAAATAAAAAAGGCTTCCTCTCCAGAAGTAACAACAGCATGTGTCATTTGCCGAATTGAAGCGACCGGCTGTAAATGCGACCTGTCAGCAGAAATGCCTCCTTTTGGTGTTTTGTGTGTAGTCGTCGAACGAATGGTTTTTTATTGTTTCGCCCCCCCACTTAGAAAACAATAACAACAATCAGTTACGTACGTGGTAAGTATAGGCTTATAATCTACTGCCCTGCCCCTACCCTGCTGTATTTATGTGACCAACTAACTCTGTGCTCTGTGATATGGTGGTGCGGCAACACAAATTAAAACAGCTGCGCTGCAAAAATATTCAAACACACCCAAGGTCGCATCCACCACGCCCTAGATACGCCTCAAATTCATCAAATCTATCAGGCGCTCAGAGTTAAAAACAAACGCTTGCATTGAGGGTGCGGTGCCCAATAAAAAGAGGTGGAGAGTGAGACAGATGAAGAGAAAAGAAAACAAAAAAAGTGGCAGTCAACTCATGAGCAACAGAGAGATTTCAGATGGTTTGGTGTTTTGTTGTTGTTCCATGTTGGTTTTTGTTCTTCCGGCTTCTGTTACTGCCGTCCGTCGCTGGTATTGCTGCCTCTGCTGCTGCTGCTGACAAGCACACAAACGTGATAAACAAAAACACAGCGGCAACAACAATAAACACGAAGTCACATAACAAGAACAGGAATATGATGCCATGATGTTAATTACAGCAACAACGCCAAAGGAATTCATTCAAATTTTCAAATGACCTTTATCGTATGGAATAGATGATATCCATCTGCCACGTACCTGCATAAATTTTCTGCACACGTGCCTTCGGGTTGTCCCAATTTAATTTTCCTTCATAAACATCTTCCAAAATAGGGATGTTAAGAAAACAAAAAACAAAGTCGATTATTTAAACTGAAAATGTAATGTAATCACAGGCCACGGGTAGCAATACACGCCCGTTCAGAAATCCTTGTGGTTTCAATTACTTTTCATTTAAGAGGCATTTTGATAAAAACGGTGAGTTGAACGATAAAAAGTATTAGAATCTCTTGTATCGAATTGCAGGTTCTCCAAAAAATATTGATGTGCATTAACAAAAAAGTAAACGTTTAGGCAATATTCTTAAAATACCGCAAAAAGTCGAAAAATTCGATTTTATCGAATATTTCCTAAACGGTTACTTTTTCGTAAATACAAATCAATATTATTTGTAAATCCTGTAATTCTCCCCAAAAAACATTCTCATACTTTTTATCGTATGACTCACCATTTTCATTAAAAAGCCTCTTAAATGAAAAGTAATTGAAACCACACGGATTACGGAACAGGCCTGATGTTGCGAAAATATGTGAAAAGATCGAGAATCGTTGAAAAATAAGAACGTAGCCGAAAATATTTTGATACATGTTAAAGAAAAAAATCCAAAAATTTTCAAAATATTCGAAAAATGTAAAAATTTCCTAAATTTTCGTACGACTTATAGTTTAGGACAGGGGTTTTCAACTGGTTGGGTGTGACAATTCAGGGGGGGAGGATGGTCGACACATTTCAGGAAACCTTTGAAATTAAAGGCAATGTACACAAAGGGGTCTATGTGCTATACCCTACACAAAGTATATTCACTTTGTCCTTCCGTTTGTAACGCGTGGCAGTTATGGAAAAGTTTATATGGGGCATTACATACGTAACCGGATAGCATTTGGCTTTTGCATCTCCGAGCTGAAATTTGAATTTTTTTTTTTCTTATAAAACTAGCATCCAAGGTTTTTTAAACATTTTTTTATCAAACCAACTCAGAGACATAAATTTTTAAAAAACTAAAAATGCTGCGAAAACTAAATACATTAATTAGTTTTTTTACATGCTCATAACTTCGCTAATAGTCGACCAAATCATGTAACTGTTTTTTTTTTTAAATTTTATTTAAAAAAAAATTTTTAAAAAATTCGAAAATTTTTTTTAATGATTTTTAATAAAATTTTCAACTTTCAAAACTAAATTGCTATTTTTATCAATGATTATACTCCTCGATTTTTTCAATAAAAATTTAATGTAATGTATTTGACAAATTTTAAGTCTATTTTTAGAATGGGCAAGCGATATGATTTTTAAATAACAAAACAGTAAGTAAAAGAGCATTAAAATATTCCTCGTTGCCAGGAGAGGGTAAAAATGTTCACCGGCCCCATTAATTTTTCCCTCTCAAACATTTCCTTTAAACATACTATTCCCTTTTTTCCATCCCTTAAGGGGTCTTCCTACAAAAATTTTATAAAAATATCCTCATTGTCGGGAGAGAGGAAAAAAATGTTCACAGACCCCCATTAATTTTTTTTTCTCCAACATTTTTTTCGAACATACTAGCCCTTTTTATCCACTCCTTAAGGGGCCTCCCATACAAAGGTGATTATTTCTATCTAAATTTTGTATGGGACGCCTCTTAAGTGGTGAAAAAAAGTAAATAGTATGTTCAAGAAAAATGTTGAGGAGGAAAAATTAATGGGGGTTGGTGAACATTTTTTTGCCTCCTGGCCATGGGAAATTTGTTTGATGTTTTTATCAAAATTGTGTATGCATTTTGAAAATTTTGCTTGTAGGGTAGGTGCCATGCCTTCTTTTATGAATTCACGTAGTTTTTGCTCAAACCGTGCGCCAACTATTTGAAGCATTTGTGCGAAATTTGGTTGCTAACCTCAAGTAACGCTTTCTTCATAGCATTTTGAAAACTTTGAAGGTATGGGAGGTTCTACGCCTTCTTGTTCGAATCAACCAAGTTTTGGCTCAGAGCTTGCATTTACTGTCGTTAGTGTCTGAGTAAAATTTAATTGAATTACCACATCTCAAAAAACACTTTTAGTATAGCATTTTGAAATGTTTACTTAGATGGAAATTGCCACGCCTCCATCGACCGAGTTTGGCGAGATTTTTTTTTAGAGCTTGCATTTGATGTCCATAGTATCTAAGTTAAATTTGGTTGGATTCTCTCAAAAAAGCTTTCAGCATAGCATTTTGAAAATTTTACTTATATGGGAGGTGCCACGCCCCCTCGTCCGAGTTTACCTAGTTTTTGTTCAGAGCTTGCATTACTATACTTTGTGTCTGAGTGGAATTTGGTTGGATTATTTTAAATAACGCTTTCAGTATAGCGTTTTGAAACTTTTACTTATGTGGGAGGTGCTAGAGCTTGCACTCTCTATCCTTAGTATTTACCAGGCCCTTGCACACGGGGGTGTTTTGGGGGTTCGAACCCCCCCAGCACGATATTTTACCCATGTATAACGGAACAAATCAAGTGTTTAGTATAGTACACCCTCGTTTTTTATGAGCAAATCCTTCGCACGGTGCTGGTATTTACGTATATTTTGGTAGCGTTATCGGGAATAATGCTCATAAAATTGCATTTTGAATATATTTTTTGGACGGGCGGTAGGCGTGTCCGTTTATCAATTTCACTCATTTTGAATCCCGGGAGCTAACTTTCACAACAGAGGCAGTGTACAAAATTTCATCGAATTATCTTGCTAAAGTTTTTCCATAAAAATATTTCCACAGACAGACAGCCAGCCAGCCAGACAGACGGCCATTGCTATATTGACTCAGAAGGTGACGCTGATCAAGAATATACATACTTTTCTATACCTGCCGCGCCTCCTTCACTGCGTTACACACGGAAGGACCCTGGGTGTAGGGTATAAAAATAAATTTGGAAAGGCAATATTGAATGGAAATTTAGAATTTCGCTGTAAGAATTTATTTTCCAATTTTTTAACAGGAATGAATAATGCATGGCACATTAAAAACATTTTTACAACAATATTATGGCTTATTAAAACACCATTCATATGACACCAATAGTTATGATATTCATCTAATAGTTTCCAACTTATGTCGGTTTATCTAAAAGCTATAACCGGATCTCCCAATTGCTATTTCCGCGAAACTAGATCCGAGCGGCTATTTTTGATTCAATATTCTTTCTTGGAATTAAAAGCTTCATAAAATAAATTATGCTTAAAAAAGGGTTATGGGGTGTCGTTAAAGTAAATTTGACTCAAATATATCAATGAGAATAGCATTGCTACGAGTACGGCGAGATGTAGATGTTAATTAATCTGTCCAAAAGGAATCGCTCAAGATTTTTGTTGTAGATAAATAATGCTTACCATCTTATTTTTTTTTTTTTTTTTTTTTGATTAACGATACGTTTAGAGAGTTATTTGGCCAAATTTAGCACCAATTTTGTAATTTTTATTTATTTAGATTTTTTTTAATGAAATTCTTTGTCTTTTTTTTCTTTATCTATTTTTTAACCTTAGCCGTCAAAATCAAATGGAAGATATTGGTCTGCACAAAAGCTTTTGAAGAAATTAGAAAAAATGGAAAGAAAAAATTATCTCCGCTAGAAATGGAAATTGCATTATCAGAATGTTCACGTTGCCATTGCTACCCCTTGAGAAAGGAATATAATCTTGAGAGGGACTTTCCAGACAAATTCATGACAAAGCCCCATATGAATATACGTATATGTAAGTACTTATTTTATTTTTCCTACGATGTAATTTTTTTTTCCATAATCCTTGAAGACCGCTTCACATTTATGCTCTGCTCAAATTCGGAAGGAGCCCAATAAATGCCAATCTAAATAAAAAGGAAAGTTAACTAATGCATGCGTTTTTAAGAAACATTAAATTATGGTTAAGTGTCGACAATACTATTAATAGTGTTTTAAAAATTTAAATTTAACTTTAAATTATTCTGCATTTAAAAAAGTTTTTGTAAAAAAACAATAATGCTCGCCGAAGAAAAGGATACAAATTTGATCCTCATTTCATAGTTGGCTTTATGCCAAAAATTATCCAAAATATTAAAGTTCAAACCAATAACTAATTCTACTTCGCCTACTTTTTGCTCAGAGTTTGCAATTAATGTTCTTAGTGTTTGAGTGACATTTGGTTGGACTATCTCAAAAAACACTTTCAGTATAACATTTTGAAACTTTTGTTTATGTGGGAGGTGCCACGCCCTCTAGTATAAATTCGCCTAGTTTTTGCTCAGGGCTTGTACTTACTATCTTTAGTGTTTATGTGTATTTCGCTTCTGTTATTGCAAATAATGCTCTTTTTATTGCATTTTTTGTATGGGATTTTGCTCATTTTCAATCCTCCGAGCTAACTTTTACGACGGAGGCAAAATACCAAATTTTTTTGTATTATGTTGCTCAGTTTTCCCAAAAACTGTATTTCCACGCACACCCAGTCAGCCACCCAGCCAAACAGACGGACATGGCTACATCGACTCAGGAGGTGTATTTTTTCCCTCTCTCGGCAATAAGGAATTTTTTTTATATTTTTATCAAAATTTTGTATGGGAGCCCCCTTAAGTACATAGTTTAAAAATAGAGCTTATATGAGGGGGTTAGAAGCAAAGGGGTACAAGTAACAAAAAGTAAATTTTGAGTAAAATATAGTTAAAGTTAACGTTGCTTTATAAATTGCAGAGTGAGTTAAAAAATAAAATATTGCGCGTCAAATAACATTTAAAGTATGCTCCATCTAATGTTTTTTTCAAATATTTCCTATGAGTCCCCCTTTAAAAGTTATTAGTATTTCAGTGAAAGTCTACACCATTTTACTCAAATTTTTTTTTTGTAGTAAAAATGGAGTAAAGTTAGCACCGTGTAGCAACTTACATAGCGAACGAAAAAACTAAGTACTATAACTCTAAGAATCCTTAAAATGTTCTCTGTTAAAAGTATTTTTTAAAATTTTTATAGAGGTCCGCTTTTAAAAGTTATTAGTATTTTACTGAAAGCCTACCGCACTCGTTACTTTTTATTTCAAAACGAAAATATTTTATTCAATATTTTAAATTCGTTTAGAAGCAAATGGGTACAAGTGCGGTAGACTTTCACTAAAGTACTAATAACTTTTAAAAACAGACCTCTAGAAAATTTTTAAAAAATACCTTAAAGAGGGAATTTTTCAAGGATTCTTAAAATTGAGGTATTTAATTTTTTCTTTAGCTATGTTAGATGTTGTGCTGCGCTAACTTTACTTCTTATTTACTAGAAAAAAATTTTTTTGAATTTTGTTTTAAAGCAAAACTATAATTTTGTGAACTGGCTTACCTTAATGGGGCTCCATAGAGGTGTAGGAACTCAAAAGCTTAGGTAATGTTTGTTTCATAAATAAAGCAAAGCTCCCACTACCTATTCTCATACTTAACTCAATTTTTCGTAATTTGTCACTTGTACCCCTTTGCTTCTAACCCCCTCATATGTTAAAGTAAAATATTGGAGATGAAAAGTTTATGAGGTTCGGTGAACATTTTTTCCCTCTCCCGGCAATGAAGAATTTTTTTTATATTTTTTATCAAAATTTTGTTGATTGATATTGGAGCGGAAAAGTTAGTGGAGGCCGGTGAACATTTTTACCCTCTTCCGGCAACGAGGAATATATTAGTGCTCGTTCACTCACTTTTTTTTTTTAAATTAAAAAATTTCAAAAAAATTAGATCCCATCGTTTGCCCATTCTAAAAATAGTTCTAAAATTTGTCAAATACAAAATTTTTTTTAAAAAAAGTCGATGATGATTGATAAAAATGGCAATTTAGTTCTCTAAGTTGAAAATTTTATAAGAAAATCATTTAAAAAAATGTTTGAATTTTTTATAAAAATTTTCTTAAAAACATAAAATAAAAAGAAAAAGTTTCAAAAAAGCCAAATGCTATCCGGTTACTTATGTAATGCCCCATATATTCTTGATCAGCGTTACCTCCTGAGCCCATATAACCATCTCCGTCTGCCTGTCTGTCTATCTGGACGTCAGTCTGTCCGTTGAAATCATTTTAATATTTTTTGGGAGCAAGATAATTCAATGACACGCCTACCGCCCATACAAAAAAAAAAAAATATTCAAAATGCAACCTTAGGCGTATTTTTTACGACAGAGCAACCAAAATACACATAAATACAAGGGTGGATAAGCGCAAGCTCTGAGCAAAAACTTTGGCGAACTCTTATAAGAGTGGAATCTCCCATAAAGCAAAAGTTTCAAAATGCAATACTGAAAACGTTTTTTGAGATAATCCGACCAAATTTCACTCAGGCATTAAAAACAGTAAAGGCAAGTTCTGAGCAAAGAAAGCGGACTCGGATACTTCAGTATAGGGTATTTAATGTTTGGTCAAACCAAAGGTGACATCGTTACTAGTTTTTAGTTAAGGCAGAATTTATTTTTTTGAATTGTTATTAATTACATACAGCCACGTTCCGAAATTTCAATGTTCCGCATTGCAATAAAAAGGATGGAAGCGGATTTATATTCCAACAAACCACATTAGCTATCGATTCCAATCTGTTTTACTGAAGTTGATTTCGATTAGATGTGCAACAGTGCAACAAATTGAGAAAAAAAAATTTATTGAAATCTCTATAGCCTTTTTCGTTAATTTGTGGTAGCTGATTCCGAATTTGGCAACGGTTTTTCTATCCGAACGATCCTTGAGACATATGGCGCATATCCAGGGAGTAGTGTAGTTCACTTTTGTCAACGGCATTGGATAGCCATGATCTGCCTTATTAAACCTTACCTTCCAGTTTTTCAAATTGGGTTATTACTTTCCGACATATCATTCATTGATAAGGTGTCTTAATTCCATACAAATTTAATTTAGTCATTAATCTAGAGTTGCGGTACGTTTATTTCAAAAGAAGATATCTCGAAAGGTTTTGATACTATTGGAAAAGTTAAAAGTTAAAGTTAAATTTTATAAAATAGCCCAGGAAAATAAGACGAAAAAAGAGCTTCTGTGCGAAAAAATTCCCAGTGGAAATTTTTCACCGAAATTGTCTTTATTTATGCATGATACACAAACTGTGAAAAGTCCATTGCAAAGTCGTGTGCGCATAAAAAGTTATTAAGGCTCAAAGGTCGCTAAAATCAGTTTTTTCCAGATATCTCGCTAATGCTAACTTTTACAGAAAAATGTTGCTTTCCAATTTTGTAGCGCAGGAAATTTCCTACAAAAGTACGTTAAAAGTATTTGCGTACGACTTTTAGTTTAGGAGATCACCCAATTTAAAAAGTTGTTAACAGTTATGATATGAAATACTACCTACGAGTTCATATTAAAATATCTTACTTTTTAAATTGCAATAACTCTTCAATGAGAAGTTGTACAAACAAAATTAAAATGCCGTTTGGAAGATAATTTAATTTTCTATATACCGTACAAAATTTTTTTTTCGAACGGCTCATGACCTTAAAAATATTCTTGACTAACCGTTAAGGCTTCGAAATTACTGGTTTTTAAGGATATCTGCGAATTGGTAAGTACTACGATAAAAAGTAATGAGACCAAATTTGTAGAGAATAACAAGATCTACAAAAAATAAGCGATATGTGTACACATAGAAGTTACCGTTTAGAAGATATTCCAAAAAAAACCCTTAAAATGCCAAAAAACCGGTTTCAATTGAATATCTTCTATACGGTTACTTCTATGTGTATGTCTTATTTTCCTGGGCTAAAAAGCTAATAATCTCATTTTTGCAATATTAATTTTTTATCAGTTAAGATAAGAAATTTTTATGTGAAAAATAGTTAATTGTTAAATATTTTTTTTCGTTTTTTTTTTTTAAGTAGGCGCGAGCTTGTAAAGAAATTGTAAAGGGGGCGTGATCACAAACGGTTGAAAACCCCTGACTTAGGAGATATTCTAATTTACAATGTACCAAAAATCAGTCAAGCATGCATGTGGCGTATGAGTGTTCATAATCATGAGTTGATTTTAAAATTGTGATAACTCATAAACAGTGAGTCGCAACTACTTAAAAAGTAAAAATACCTTTTAAAGGTAATTGATTGCACTACAAACTTGCTCCCCTTCTTGTGTACAACTAGCAGTCTGGGAGATATTCTTTGAAAATCCTAAAACTAAAAGAAAAAAAACGTTTTTTAAAAATATCTCCGAAGCGATGAATGTTAAAAAAAATTTTATCATGCATTTTGTAGAAAATACAGTTCCCGATGAAGGTCCCTGCGAACACTTTGTTCGTCCGACTTACAGTCATGAGATATCGCGATTTGAAAGTCAACATATTTTTATGTTTATTTTATTGTCGAACAATATCTTTCTCTAAAAGTAACCGTTAGCGAGATATTTGCTAAAAACTGCTTTTAGGCTTCATTTTTTCAATATAGCGGCGCGAGCAGCAACGTAACGAATTTACCCATTTTCAAAAATTCCCGGAAAGCTGTGCAGCAACAATGTTGCCAAACTACGAAAATAGTTCACACGAAAAAGTTGCAGTGAGATAAAAAGGTACGTATATAAAGTATTTGCTTTCCTAACAATATTTAAAACTGTCCTTTAAAAAAACTATAAGAACGGTTCTAAGTATTATGAAGAAACTGATTAATCACGATTAAAATATCAATATTTTCATTATTTTTCCTTCCCAATAAACCCCCTTTATTGTAAAGCATGGAACTGGAGGAATAAAACCAAAAAAATTTAAGGAAATATAGGTTCATGATAGTCGTGAACATCTTCCGCAAGATGTAATAAGTACGAAACAAAAACTTTTTTCTTAACGAAATATTAATGAATTGTTTACCTTTTTCAATGTTTAATTTCTTTTTAATATCAAATAAAATAAGTTTTGACAATAATTGATAGCTTAATCCTCAACCTCATCATCATCTGATTTATTTCCTTCTTTCCCTTTAGCTTTTTGTTCCACCTTTTTATCAGAGCTTGCTTTCTTACGTGCCTCTCCACCAGCACTATCGCCAACATTTAAACCATCCGACCATTTGCCTCGCGGTATATCTGAATAAGCACTTGGATCCATGGGATCTAAAACTGAATCGGCTTCACTGCGATTTCTTCCATAGTGCCGACTACGGCCATGCCCGACACGGTCTTGTTCGCGATCCCTTTCTCTACCGCGATCATAATCCCGCTCTCTTCTTTGACGTGACAAAGTTTTTTCCAAATCACGTGACTTCTGTTTTCGCAATGGTAGTGCAGCTGAGTTTTCATTAGAGTTGGACGATACAAGTGGCGATCTCGAACGCATTGATTGACGAATTATATCGTCAACTTCACGCTGATGCCGTGATTCTGCATCATCTTCTGAATGTTCGGCATCATCATCCATAGTGTTTCCACCTGAACCAGTACTAGCCTCTTCCAATTGACGGCGATAAGATGCGGCACATTTTGTAAGTTCCGATTTGGGATGTGTTGGTGGTAGCCAAGAAACTAAATGATCCAATGTGTTGAAAAAATAAAAACACCCACAACCGGGATCATACATCTCTGTCCAACCCTTTGGCAAAGGATAGCGACGAAGTAGACGCTTGTAGCGTTTTATATAGTCCCGAGTTGGTTCTGAGTGGCCGTCACCCCAGCGGCTGACACAGAATAGTGAACATTTGTGATAAATGTTATATTTATTGGGGCAACCTTTGTGACCGGCAAATGAACCGGCTTCTCCAATGCGTAATTTCATGCGTTCCAACCAAAAATTCTCCTCCGGACGCTTTGCATCGACAGTGTTGGCTTCATATTGTGATGGCTGTTCTGGCTCATCCATTTCATCATAGTCTTCAGCGATAACTTCTTCATTTTCAGCTACGGCAGGAGCTGCTGTTGTCGTGGATCCACTGGCTGTGTTAAATTTTTAATCATTTTATTATAAAAATATGTTAATTTGAACTTCAATTTACCATGTCGCTCTTTGGGTTTTGCAGATTTTTGCTTCTGCACAAGACCACGCTGTGCTAAACGTTGCAAAAGTGCAGGCGGTAAACTCATCTCAAATTAATTTTATTGTATATTTGCGTTTTAATTTGCTTTTTTACAAAGAAATTCAGTGGAATACTTGCAACCAAACAAAATTCAGTGGTTGACGTTTTGCAATTAAACTCTGGATTAGATGTGTCAAATCTTTTGGGTAAAGATGGGACGGCACAGTAGTAAACTAGAGATGAGAGTATTATTACGAAAACAATAAGGGTGTTCAGCATTTTTATTTTTGTGGTACGAGAACGAATTCGTATTGAGGGCCAACTCTGGTTTTGCGAAGGAACACGTGAAAAATAGAATACGTATCAACTTAAGCAGGGTTGTTTTAGACGACAGTGCTTGTATAAGCACTTTCTGAGAAACGTTTGGGACAAGAAAAGTGCTTAACTTAGCACAGATAATTATAAGTGTTTTTTTTTAAAGCACGAAGTAAATCTGTGTATGTTGCCGTTTTATACTGAATATTAATTGGATTTTAACATAGTGGCCACTAATTTTTATCGATTCTCAGAGTTTGACACCACAAAAAGTCTATTTATATCCCTTCGCTTCCGGATAAGAAAAGATGTATACAGATTTTTTGGTTGAATAACGCTGCCGTTCAACTTATAAATTCGTCAAAGCTACCGTCTACGGCTAATACAAACTCCAAAAAATTGCTCCAGTGCTTCTTTGCGTCTCTTACTGCCATACCTAAATTGGAGCGTCAGCGTTATTTTATTGACAAAAATTTCTCATGTACATACAATTTGTATGGCGCATACCGAAATTACCTAAATTGGAGCGTCAGCGTTATTTTATTGACAAAAATTTCTCATGTACATACAATTTGTATGGCGCATACCGAAATTGCCAACGCTTAACGCTCAGCTATTCGAATTTTCAATTTTGACAAAGCGTTATGGAGTGAAGTTAGCTGCAGAAAAGTAAAAAAAGCAACAACAATATGATTTTGACAAACGAATGACTTCAACGCAACGCTCTTTATTTCGGTATGGCGCTTGACGCTTTTGTGTAACGTTAAACAACGCAACGCCTGACGCTCCAATTTAGGTATGGCAGTTAGTTATATATCTCCCCTACGGGCACTTGGGGAATGTTGGCAAGCGGAGGGAAGCGGTGCGGAACTGAGATATAAATTTAGATCTGAGGTTCCGTTCCAAATATAATATATTTTTTTAAACAACTATTTTCCCCAAAAATGTTCAATTAACCTAAAACAAGGTAGCAAAATGTGGAAATCTATATTTTTTACTTTTATTTCATATAACATTTGTACCTGATTTTTATGTGCTATTATTTTTTATTAATAAAACAAGTATTGAATCAAAAAATTTGTTTGAACTTTATTGGATTTATGAATAACAAGAAAAATACAACAACAACTATTTCGAAGCAGATAACACTAGTTTACTGCCATTGAATGTCATTATTTATTTTATAAAAAATCGGCTGCTGATTCCGAAAATCACATTATTTTTTTTTCACGTCGTTTTCGAGAAATCGACCATTTTCGGTTTTTGAACCAAAAAAAAAAGATAGTTCTACTTAAATGCAATTATCTCAAGAACCAATGCTTATGTTTAAATGTTTTAAGTTTCAAATTAAAGGTAATTAAATAAACTACAAATGATATTCACCTCATTTTTTGGTTGGTTTCTTAGTTTCGGAGAAATAGATTTTTTTTTTTTCGAAAAAATTAAGATAACGTAAAAAACCAACTGCAAATTTATGCAAGAAAAAGGAATTTTTTTATAATATTTCGTTTTTTTGTCTGATAGACTATATAATTATGAAGAAAATAAGATACCATTTAAGAAAATCGACTAAAAAATGGAAAAGTTATAAGGTAGGGAGGGAAATATGGACCACCAATCTTTCTTTTTTAAATAAAACTCAAAAAACATGAAACGAAACAATCAATTTTATGTCATTCATTAAAGGAAACAATAAGGCTTTATTCTGATTCACTTTAAGATAAATATCTCATCAGGATAAAGAAAAAATATTAAAAAACTGAAAATACTCAAAATGAAGATAAAAAAAAGTGTAGTTTTATATGGACTATATGTTCATATTGCCCCACATGTTTTTTTGGTACAGAAGTTGCATATAAAAGTGTCACTTCTATATCCGGCACATTTTTCATGACTCCAAGAACGTCAGATTATTCATTCAACCCAAAATTCGCCACGCGCGATCTTCTGAGTAAAGGGTATTACATTATATGCATTTTTCATCTTCTTTTCCTTTGTAGAATTACAAATAATGACCATCAGACTCGTCATGAAAACTGCAGCTAGATGCCCCATCTGAAAACGATGAAAAATACATTTGTTTTTGAGGCTTTTTTCTTTGGTGGTCCATATTACCACAGCACGTGTTGGTGAAATAAATGGTTTTTTATCAAAAAGCCTTGTGGTTAATGAACTAATTTGTGCTCATAAATAATAAATAGTATTTACCGACTTTATATAACTAACCATTTATTTAAAAACGCGATGTCTTTAAAGTGAAATATTGAAATATACTCACTAGAAAAAAATTATCACTGAATTTTTTTTTAGATAAAACAACTTTACAGAAACATGTGACTTCACCGAACGCTAAAATCGCACTATTATAAGCTTTAGGTATTAGCGTTAAGTTTGAACACGAATAACCGTAAATCCTATGTATACAGTGGGAAATAACCGTGTGGTCCATATTACCCACGTAGTTCATATTTCCCTCTCTTACCCTATAAATTGAATGAAAAATGGCCAAATTGCATTTTTGCATTATTTGTCATAAATTTGTATATTATGTAAGGTGTATATCACATAAGGTTGCGAAGCATCTGAGAGGTGATAGAGGAGGCTTGGACTAACAAAAAATTGCATCTGAGGAGGGGTCTGAAATGTAACCCTGAGGATTTATAGGGTTAAAACTGATTTTCTGTCTTGTTTTAGAAAAAAGAGTTTATTGGGTCACTCTAGCGTTTTAGGAAAAACTTTTTTTATACGAAACTTTTAGCTTATTGTATTAATTTTTAAATAATGTATTTGGTTTATAGAGTTCAAAATGCAGCGAAACTCATGCAGGTAACCCGTGTGTTACAAAGAAAAATATTTTTTTCGACCTCAAATTAAAAAGTTGGTAAGACAAATTTAATACCGAATTAAAGAAATTTAACAAGAATTAAAAAAAAAAAATATATATATAAACGTGTATGTCAGTAGGACCTTTTTCATACTAAAACGACCGCCAAAAAATATCAACTTTCAAGGTCCAGAACTTTGCGAAATGCAGTTGAACTCTATAAGCCAAATACACTCTGCAAAAGCTCATGCGTTACTCCCTGTAATATATAGAAATTTATGACAAATAAAATATAAAACTAGTAAGGGTGTAACCTTAGGCATGGCCAAACATTAAATACCCAACACTACAGTTTTTTTAAAATGTTGCTTATATGGGAAGTGCCACGCCTTCATGACCGAGTTCACCCATTTTTTGCTCAGACCTTGCACTTACTGTTAACAGTGTCTGAGTGAAATTTGGTTGCATTATCTCAAAACTCTTTCAGCATAGCATTTTGAAGGCTTTGCTTATATGGGAGGTGCCGCGCCCTCTTGTCCAAATTCGCCCAGTTTTTACTAAGATCTTGCGCTTACAATTCTTAGTATTTCTGTGTATTTTGGTTACATTGTCGTGAAAATACTCCTAAAGTTGCATTTTGAATACATTTTTTGTATGGGCGGTAGGCGTGTCCGTTGACCGAATTCGCTCATTTTCAATCCCACGAGCTAACTTTGATGACGGAGGCAGTGTACCAAATATCATTGAATTATCTTGCTCATTTTTCCCAAAAAATGTATTTCCAGACTTAGCCAGCCAGCCGGCCACCCAGCCAGACAGACGGACAAGGCTATACTGACTCAGGAGGTTACGCTGATCAAAAATATATATTGTACTTTTCTCCTCCTTCTCTGCGTTACAAGCCGAAGGACAAAGTGTAGGGTATAAAAATGGAAAAATTGGCAAAAATGCAATTTTCATTAAATTTTATATAACTTTTCCATTTCTTAATCGATTTATTTAAATAGTATCTTATTTTCTTCACAAATATATAGACTATGATATAAAAAAACAAAATCAATACAAAATTTGACAGTTTTCCGAGTTTACGAGGTTTTCGAGGCTTTTACACGTTTTTAGGAATCGCCTCAAAAATTTTTTACAAATTTTTTTCTTGTATAAATTTCTAGTTGATTTTGATTTTTTTTAAGTTTTTTCGAAAAAAAAATTTTTTTTTAGAAATCAATTTATTTCGCTGAAACTCACAAACCAACCTAAAAGTGTTGTGAATAATATTTGTAGTCAATTTAATTAATTACCTTTAATTTGACATATAGTACGTTTAAACATACACATTAATTCTTGAGATATTTGTAATTAAGTGGAACCATCGTTTTTTTTTTTTTTTGGTCCAAAAAGTGAAAATGACCGATATTTCGAAAAAAAAAGCTTGGTCAAAATTTTTGAAAAAATTCAATATCAAATAGGGGTCTTAATTTAAGTTTTCCACACCAATTTGTAGCTTTTTAAAATATTATTCAGACAGCATCATCGTTTTTAAAATCGTTCCAGGGGATCCCAACTTATACTGGTTTCCATATGGATATATCAGTAACTTCTGATGCCCATATCTCCAAAAATAAATTTGAGCCACAAGTTTCGATAAAGTATTTATTCCTTATCTCTAAAGACATATATCCCCATCAAAGAAAAAAAAGTTTTATTTTTGCACAATTTCTGCGCCATAATAGAGAACCTTTCTTGTCAATTTTTTAAACAGCCTGCAAGCGATCGGCCAACTAAAAGTCCACACAAAATTTAGCACAAACACAAAACCGATTCAGACTAAATAGTTCCCTGAGTATTTTGTCTGTCGTGTGAACCAGCCCTTAGAGGAAACCCCGTTTTTAAAAAAAAAAACAATTTCAACTGCTTTCAAGGCTTCCAGAGGGCAAACTTTTCGCTGTAGAGCAGTGAGAAAAAAACTCAAAATGTAGAAAATTTACTCTTTTCAATGATTTGATCTGAATTACTACCAATAATTTCGTGGTTTTTAGAATAAGTCAAAATAACTGTATAAAACCACTGATTTTTGTCATTTAGACCTTCATTCAAGCCCCAGGAGGCCAGGAGGGCCATATTTTCGGGGGTTTTGCTCCTAAGATAATCTCTGATGTAACCGTTGATTTTTCCATTATGCCAAAAAGTGCTGCACCCTATTGCATACCAAAACATGTATGAAGTTATACTACGGCAGAATTGCTCATTCGAGATATCCTTGCTTGAAGTTGCAAGTGACGCTGTTTTCAGGCTTATGGCGCAGTTCCAAGAAAAAAATCTAATAAAAGCCATTGCATTCCGTATCAAACTATACTTTTAAACTTTGTTGATTGGACTGTTACTTTCCGAGTTATCTACTTTCGAAGGACCTTCCTAAAAGCATAGAAGTTTTAAGTGATTTTTTCATATATATAATGTAGTCCTATGTATGGGGCTCGAAATGTGATATCTCGGAAAGTTAGGATCCAATCGAAAATGGAGCTACGGCATAAGCCTGAAAGCATCGGCGCTTGATTGCCGATGACCCGGTGTTCAGTAAAAAACAAACTACAGGAATTCCTGCAATACCAGTGTAGTCCCTGGAAAGCAAGTATTAAGATCTGGAACTATTTAACAAAGACCAAATCATTGTAGAAATCCTGCAAGGCCTTCCAGCTGGCCTTCGCTGCGGTGAGGAAATGCGAGAAAACCTGTTTCTGACGGTTTGTACAAATAATTGAACCTGTTAAAAAAAAAAAACGTTTTTCAAAGTAGGCCCTAAGATTTTATATATGAAAAAATTAGTAACATATTTTTCATATTTACAGCCGCACGCGATTTTTTTTTTTTTTCTTACAGAACATTCATTATACGTACATACTTACAATATATTTTTTTTTGTTTTTGCAAATAACCTTTCAACAATGTCACGCATGGTACCGACTTCAAACATAGATGTCATCGGACATTTGGCGTTTTCCCCAGAAAACGCTACGGGAAATTTTATTGAATCACGTCAACAAAACGCGTTTTTCATGTACGTTTAATCAGCTCAAGCATACATTTTTTATTTGTACTACATATTAATAAATTAATAATAATGACCTTCTTAAATGCAGCAAACCACCGAATTGTGACTCAGCAGGAGATTCAATAGAACTATTCCTAATTAGAAGCCAATGTGAACGTGAGGCTATGCAGCAATTGCAATCAGACTTGCTAGCGCATAATAAAACTCAAGCGTCTGTTAGCGAGAGCCGTTTGCGAAAACTCAATAAGATACAATTAAATTTACGCAAACGATTGGTAGAAGTTAGCAGTTTCATTAAGGATTGTGAAGATAAGAGAACTGTTGCTGAAAAAAAGGTTAACGAGGAATTGGAGAAACACGAAAGATTACACGAAGACATTGAACACTTTTCGAAATCTATTCAAACACTAGCGGCATTTCGGAAGCAATTAAAGAGTACGGTTAAAGAGTACGGGTCATATGAACAGGTGATGCAGGATGTTGTCGCTGAATCCAATATATTTGACTCAATTAAAGACTGTATAGATCGCTGTGATGCATTGAGTAAGTTTACCAGGCATGTTCTGAAATCCGATTCACTTCGGAATCGGAATGAAAGCAATCTTCAAGAGCTCCGCATTTCGATAATTAACATCAAATCGGATTTATGTTTCTGTAAATCGAAAGGAACCATTAGCTAATTTTATTCGTTGATATACAATTCCGATTCCATCTTATTTGTCGCAACGCAGAGCTCTTGACGATTGCTTTCATTCCGATTCCGAAGTGAATCAGATTTCAGAACATGCCTGTATATATTTTTCCAGAGTGTTTTATCTTTTAACAGAGCATGGGGACCATAAAAAACTTCACCAGTAGATAGGCATTGCTCTTGTTTTGTTAATGTTGACTTCCAGTCCTATGTATCCTTCCGAGATAAAGCACACTTGCATGTCGGGGTGCCTTGCGTAGGAGGAGTATGTCATTTTGTATACGCGAGGCTAATAGCTGAAGGCCCATCAAACCGAACATCATCAGTCTTGTCCTTGATTTTCGTATTGACCAAGACCAAAGCAGTTTTAGTGATTTTCTTGAACACTAAATTTAGGTCTTGTAATCTTAAGTTCTGGTATAGCTTAAAGTTTACTCCTATAGAAATGGCAATGAGTTGAGAAATATTGCTTTCATTCTAGGGATGTTGAAGAAATATATTCTCAACATTTCAACAACATATTTAAATTTTCTAAAGAATTCAGCAATTACTAATTATGTAACATTATATACCGCTGTAAAGAGCTTAATTAGGCTTAACTTTTTTTCATCATGACCCTTGGACCCCCGAGGTCATATTCAGCTAGTTAGACTTACAAGTTGCAACGCATTGGTAACCCAGGATTGTAGTAGGTTTCATACATTTTCGAGAGAGAAAGAGAGGCTTCTGTTACTAAAAGTAAGTACACACTATCGATTAGATTCGTCAGTTTTGTGTTGCCGCTCCTTTTTGTCAGTCATCAGTTAGCGGCCATATTTGCTTTTGACTGATAGTATGACGTCAAAATGGATTATGACGTCAAAATGTATATATGTGTTTCAGCTTCAAACATGATTGATAGTTTGGATCGCTACGAACAATCATTCAAAACTGATGAATTTATGACTGACGAATCTGATCGATAGTGTAACTGGCTTTTCGTAACAGAAGTAGTTTTTCTCTCTTCTGTACACCACTCTTTGTCTCTCGCGAAAATGTATGAAACCAATTATAATCCTGGGCTTGAATAGCGGCATCAGTGAACATACAACTCGTGATGTAAAATCATATATTTCGTAATGCGAAATACATGCGAAACACCTGCGACTGAGCTAAAGTATTTGTTTGAATAAAATATATTGTAGTACACTGAAGTATTTGTTAGAATCATTTTTTTGTTTCACAATACTTCAGTGTCAAAATTAAATTAGTGTGCAGTCAAGATTTGAATGTAGAATTTTATGGACCAAATACTCCAGCTCGTTGTAAAATGCGCCATTAAAAATGTTTTCAAAAATTGTCATTTCAGTGCTGACTCAGGTGGAAATCAATGAAATGGAACAAGAAAAGATTCAAGAAATTGAAGAGATGCATAAGCATATGACAAAAGTCATAAGTGACGCCGCCTCAACTGTAATGGGCTTACAAAATGATTTGGCCGAATTGGATCGCTCATATAATCAAATGAACCAAAGAGCTGAAAAATGGGAAAAGATATTAGCGACTGCCAAAACTGTTGTAGCACAGAATGATTCTCTTAAGGCAAATACATTGGGTGGCATTAGGTTGATGTACGTTATGCTGTGTCAGCGTAGACGTATGTTGGAAATTTTTATTTTCTGTATATATGTACGTACTATATATAATATAAAATATTTCAGTTATCAATCCCGTATATCAACGTCATGAAGTAGAGGCAGAGCTAGATTTTATTAAGGATGAGATTGAAATACTGCATGATGTGGTGGAAAAATGCAACAGAGACAACGCTAAGAACATTGAAGATAAGGAAAAATACGACAAAGGATGTTTTTAAATAAAGAATTTTTAAAAACGAAAAAAAAACTTTTAGCTTTTTATGGGGATCGTGCCTACGGTGATTTTTCAGTTGATTTTATTTGTCCCTATGCAATTTTGAGGGGTTTGGCACAACCTATTGGCAAAAAAAAAAATCCACAAGAGCTTTATGATGTGATTCTGTCACAATGTTGCATAACTATTCTAAGTCAAAAAATTAATATTTTACGGGGGAACATTTCAAAGCTTTTAAAACTCATACTTCGATACTAGCCATGATACCTTCGATGCAAGTCGTTGAACAATTCTGTAAGACGGCCAAATATGACCTGTTTTTTTTTTGTTAATTTTCCAAAAGATGGAACCAGAAGGTGCAGAGATTTACCAGCACCAAGAACTCATTGAGAGCTGCCTATAGAAAAAAACCATTGCTTTATCATGTTTTGTCATCTTTGCACAGATATGTAAAGGCCACCGAAATCAATATCATTCGCTGGAAAAGTAAGCGGTACCACGCACCTCAAATACATCAATCGTAATTTTTTTAAAACAATTTATGCTAGGAACTACGTATCTTTTTTCAAATACACTTCGCTTACCTCTGTAAAGGACAGTCTAAACTAGTAAGGATATAACCTTTGGCCTGGTCAAAAATTAAATGCCATACACAGTACCCTTTGCTTATATGGGGGGTGCCATGCCTTCTAGTTTTTCCTTTAAACTTGCGCTAACTCTTACAAGTATCTGTGTGAAATTTGGTTGCATAATCTCAACGCTTGCCCGCAGCATTATGAAAATTTTGCTTGTATTGGAGGTGCCACCAACGCTTTCAGCAACATTTTATCAGTTTCAACAAATTCCACAGACCACAGTAACGAACTGTGTGTCTTGATAAAAATATACGTCGTTGTTGCCACGCCCTCAAGTCTGAGTTCCCCTACTTTTGTTCATTAACTGTTCCTAGTAATTGCGCGAAATTTTGTTACAGAATTTACTATACGTAACCTTAGTATCTGATCTTTCGAGAAAAGTTACACACCAAAAATTAACAGACGTTCTCGTAACGTGCCCTGGTGAAGCGGGGACTTGGATAAGTTGCGGCTGAAAGCTCGTCAACTGTTGAATAGGGCTAAGGGCCGTTTTCTTCACTCCATGCTAAGTCGAGAATACATTCTCGCTTCGATTTAGAATAGATGCTAGAAAATTTTCGTTTTCTTCAATCCATGCTAACGGTGATAGTGACAATTTTTGAATTCTCGCAAGATTCATTCTCGGTGAGAATGTATTCTGAGTGAGCAAGCCAAAGTTGGTTTGCTAGCAGCCTTAGCATGCTGATTTCGGCAATTTTAATGTGAATTTCGTTCCTTCACGCCATTCTCAAAGTGAATTCTAGCGCATTTTTTCTGTGCAATTATGGAACATTTGGACTATTTACAGGGGGGTTACTCTGTAATGCGATGCGAAAACCAGATGCGATGCGAAAATAAAATCGTACTCTGTAACTCGTTCGCATCAGCAAAAATGTTCAAATTTGAAAATCTCCTAAATATTTATAAAAAGTACGCATCACTAAGCAAAAATGTCAAAAATGAAAATAAATAAAAATAAATTAAAATTTTTTCAAAATTCAATAAATACAATTCAAGATTTTTTGATTTTGTTTTTTGAGAAAATCGGACTAAATTTCACTCTAACACTAAGGACAGCATATGCAAGCGCTCAGCAAAAACAGGGTGACTTTGGACAATAAGACGTGGCACTTTCTATGTAACCAAAAGTTTTAAAAAGCTGCTCTGAAAGAATTTTTTGAGATAGTCCAACCAAATATCTCTCAGACTCTTAAAAACTGTAAGTGCAAGCTCTCAGCAGAAACAGGACGAACTCGGGCAAGCAAAATTTACGTCTTTCCGCTGTGCAAGTGGGGTATGAAACCAAATTTAGTACAAATACTTGGATAGTAAGTGCAGAATTTGAGCAAAATCTAAATTAATTCCATCAATTGTGCGTGGCACATCCCGAACAAGCAAAATTTTCAAAATACTGCAGTCACTCCACGCAGTTTTTAACAAACATCATCCGCAACTTTTTTGGTTAGATTTGGAATAACGAAATCTCTCCACTAGGTCATGAGTCTTCTTTATCGAAAAAATGAAAAAAAATAAATAGCATTTCTATACATAAAGATTGTTTTCATTTATACATCCTTGGACCTTATAATATGAAATGGTAGAATTTATGTAGAGGGGACCGTTAGCGAAAAGTCCCCGGAAACTTATTTTTGGACCTTTAGTTGAGTAGATTTAGTAAAAAAGCATTAAAACAAATCACATCAACTAAATAAATAAATTAGTCAAAGACGAAAACTTAGATTTCCGCCTTTTCGCATTGCTTGCGTTTGCTTTTAAGCTGTCGCATGAAATATCTGAAATTCGAACGGTTTTGAAACTCGCATTCGCATTAGAGAGTTTAGAAAATCCGAAAAGGGAAAAAGGGCAAAATGTGAATGCGATAATTGAAATACACGAAATGCGAAATTCAAATTACAAAGTAGCACTTGCTCGAATGCGAAGATGTTTGCATTCGCATTCAAATTACAGAGTAACCCCCCAGGATTTAAAAAATAATTTCGATCGCTTTGATGAAATAAAGGATGACAATTTGACCCGTGAACGCCGCCAATATAAAATGTTGCCCAGAATTAATATGGATAAATGGGATGATATTATATATAAGTATAAATCACATATAAATGCTACTGCTAGACAACCAAAAGTACGTAAATGTTTTATTACTGGCTTTTTTCCGTACCACATTTCATATGGCGTCATGGCATTAATTGCCCAATATTCTTTGTAAATGAGCATCTTGCAACATGCATCGAGCTTGTTAGTTATAGCCATTTTGTTTAAACAATATTTTAAACTTCTTTTTTTTATAAAAAAATTAATTAATTAGTTTAATTCAATTTAATTCAGAAAAAATGGCCAATAAGGAAAATCAAATACAAAAAAAAAAATAACAAAATCCGAATTAAATCCTTCAAAAACAACGACCAATGAAAAAAATCCAAAAGAAGAAGAAACAAAAAAAAAATCAAATTTAGTGCTTCAGAACTTAAAAAAATAAGAAAATGATAAAACAAGTTGGACGAATTGGAATTCTGCACTGCAGTATATAATTATGAAATAATTTGGAACCCTAAACACATAGATTTTTCAAATAGAAAATTGAAACAAGAAGAGACAGAAAAATTTATAAAGGAATATTACGACGTAGAAAATCCTGACGAATTCCGAAGACGAGTTAAAAATGCAAGACACAGAGCATCGAAAATCAAACTAGAACATATTGATGACGTTGGAAATAAATATACAAAGTTCTCAAGACCCCCGGTAGCTGAATTACTATTAAGAAAGGAACGAAGAAAAGGAAAATTTTTAATGAAACAAAAAAAATAAAAATAAAAAAAATACATATGGATGCAGTCGATGGTGCCTCTGATGCTAACCAGCCACAAGATAATGTTGATAAGTTGTCAGAAAATGGAGACATAGGATATATCTTGCAAAGTACAATAAACGTTATATTAGAAGAACAATCAAATTTGGATTCATATGATACAGCATCAATAGTAACTTATAAATTTGTATCAACTCGTTCAATACAACAAAAATTATCTGCGGTCGGTGGTGCCTCTGATGCTAACCAGCCACAAGATGTTTTAGGAATTCAATCACCAAATCATTCAATACAACAAAAATTATCTGCAGTCGTTGTTACCTCTGATGCTAACCAGCCACAATATATTTTAGAAATTCAATCACTAAATCATTCAATACAACAAAAATTATCTGCAGTCGGTGGTGCCTCCGAACAAACCTGCCACAAGATATTAAAGACGAATTTAATATGTCATCATCAGCACCAATAGGTGTGTGCTTGTCAGAACTTGGCGCAATAAAAACAATAATAAAAAGTGTAAATAATTTCATATACCTACTAGCGGTCCCGGTAAACGAAAAAATACCATTTTTGCTATATTTTGAAGCTATAAAACTAGAATATAAATCATTGATATGTCGAATCTAAAAATTCTAATGTTTTTCTTAAAAAACCTTATTTAAATTATGCCAATAGCTTTGTTTCACCAAAATATCGTAGACTGAAATAATAAATAAACATGTCTTTTGCACTTTTTTTAACTTTAATAGCACACCCAAAGATTTTATAGAGAGAAAGCACTAAATATCTTGAAAGATGACATTGAGAATTTGTTTACAAATCATACTGAAGGACAAGATAAAATAGTAAAAAAAGAGGAAGAAATACAAAACAGAAAAAAAGAACTAATTAGAGAAGAAAATGAATTAAATAATAAGAGAAAACAAATAAATGATATAGAAGATTTGCATTTAAGAAGGAAAAATTCCTTAAATCTGTTCAAAAGAAGGCATTGTAAGGAATTATTTACAGAAAAAAAGAATACTGATAAACAGATATTTTTCTGTCTTGCCGTTTTTTGAAAGTTTTGGTACAGATTGCTGTTTCAATAGCGCTTGCCAAGCCAGGAGTAAGCGGTATCAATCGCGACTCTTGTGTAGAAATAGGCAGGCCCTAGTCAAACCATTACATCATACGGAGTTGGTACAAAATTACCAACTAAGAACCGAAATGTTTCAATAATTCGCGTAAGTTCTTTTAAAAAAAATACATCAGTTTTATATATTATTAACTTTTAATTTAAGTTTATTACATTAAAATTTTATTGAAATATTAATTACTGATTTAATTTTTTTTCTCATATCAGCTTTACTTTTAAATTTTTTTATTTATCATTTATTTTTTTAATCAGATGAAGTATTTATGAAGTATTTTAGTGAAGTTATTACAATAATAGAGACGAATTTGAAAAAATAAAAATAGGCAATACTATTTTATGGCGTTACGTTAAGTCAAAAAGCATATGACGCGAAAAGTTGAGCAACTTTTAACTTTTTCTACGCTTCCTCGCGTCAAGATTATTAAACACACTTTTAAATTTTTTCAATTTCAAAACATTTTTTTTTTTTTGTAAACAGTTTGGGTGCTAATATAAGTAAGTAAAAAACAAAACTATTTAAATTTAAAATTATTTCGGTGAGCTCCGAAAAATCAGAAAAATTTATGGACACTTCCACTTTCTCAGCACAAACGTTTTTTATTCTTGTAAAGTTTGTGAACTGTCAGCTGTTGTCATAAAAAACTTTGACGTAAGGAAGCGCGGTACGTAACTCAAAAACGAGACGCGTGGAAACCAAGTATGAAGTAGTTATAAATTAGTTTTTTGTGTAAAAGTATAAAACTTATGCTTGCAGGAAAACAAACGCTTCGTCCTTTAAAGCGCAATCCGCTCATGGTACAAAATACAATATTATAACTCGTTAAGTGGTAAGGCTAAATTCCAATAGCGCGTCGGCAGTGGCCGTGTTCGAAAACAGTTGCCATTTTAGAATGTACTACTTTATATGAAAATTACTACAATATAGCAGTACGCAGCGCTGTGCAAGTTTTCTCTATTTCTAAATTCATTACCACTACCTGCCATTTGAAAATTTTCGAACTTCAAAATTTTTAAAGAAAAAGTTGTCATTTGTAAAAATTTTTAAATCTGTCACACTTTAAAATTTATATATTCAGTTTTGCGATAAAATTAAAAGAAAAATTATTGAATTTATATTATAATTATATTAATATACTAGCTGGCCCGGAAGCGACTTTGTTCGCCCGTTCCCGATGCCCTTTACATATGCTCCAAGTCCCATCTATCTCCGTCATCCTTGTCTTCCAACCCTTCAGGTTTTTCAAGGTGAATAAAATATGTATTTATGTACCAACTTTTATAATGATAGCTACTATAGGCGTAGAAATATAGCATTTTGAGTATTTTTACAGTACATGGGGTGAAAATCCCTTTCGTTCAATCTCTCTTAAGCTTTGCATGCTGAATAGTAGACGCAATAAATATCCATGTACCAAGTTTCATTATGATAACTGATATAGGAACACTGATATAGCATTTTGTGTGGTTTTTTCATATGAGGGGTGCAACGTCCCCTAATTCAATCCCCCTCAAATTGTGCATGGTGAATGGTACATATATTATGCATAAGTTCACCAACTTTCATAATCATAGCTTGTATAACTGTAGAGATATAGCATTTTATGTATTTTTTTAGTATGGGGGGTGCAACCCTTGTTCCCCTCAGTGGCATCTCACCCCCTTAAGAACCTTCTACAGACTCAGGTAAAACCAAGTGATGTGTTCAAAAATGTTTTTAGATACTCTCGGCATTACATGGATATGCGTAGAAACTGCTCACTCCAAATTAATCAACGGCTTTGGATTTTTATCACCTTATAAAAGAGGTAAACATCAAAAATTAATTGAACACCAAAATTAAGAAGGATGTAGCACGACCTTCTTAATTTTTTGTTTTTTTGGCTGAGTGTCTATTTTTTTCCTTACCCCCAACTCAAAAAAAAACTATCACCACCAGTACAAGTTCATTGGCTGCGCCATGGTGGATGACCGGAAGTGATCGTCGGCTAGCTCAGGTTTTTCCTCAGGGGAGGCACGACCCATCACTTCCAGTTAAGCCGGCATACAAAAAAAAATCAAAAAAATGAAAATCAGGCCAGAAAACTGAACCATAATTTCAAATAAATTTAAATAAATCACAAAAAGCTAGAACTTCAAAATTTATTCCTCAAAAAAATTACGAAAACGCCAAAATAACCAAACCCAATATCCTCAGGCAAAATGTTCCTGCCTGTAGCATGCCCACCCCTCCAATGATGATGTCCTTGACATCATCCCAAAACAACTTATTTAAAAGGCACACATACTTACACACATACTTTTTATTTTTCGATCATCGTTGCTTGCCACACCCCACTACCATTTCCCCAAAATCGCAATTTAGCAAATCATTGCGAGTCTCCAAAAACAAAGCTAGATAGAATAACCGGAACTAAGTAAATGAACGGAAACGGAAGTTCGATTTAAATGTTAGCTTTAATCATTTAAAAAGTTATATTACAAAAGTTATAAATATGTACTAATACAAAAAAAAACTAAATGATTTACACACACATCCGTAATGAACAACAATTCTGAATTGAAACCTTATACTTAAATATACTTAAATACAAAAGCAAGATCCTTTGGGGGGACCTGCACAACGGGCCAAAATACCTTATTTGCCTTTAAAAATTTGTCCTATAAATCTCTCTTTTTTCCAATTATATATTAATATTTTTTTTTTTATACCCTAACACCTAAGAGCTCTTTGGTCGATGGGCAAAAAGACAAGAAAATCGTTCGAAAAAAAACTAAATTTAATATAAAGGATTTTGACTAGTTGTAGCGGTCTACATAACAGAAAAAAAAACTAACACTAACGTACTTAAATACATACAGAATTTTATTTTAAATTTTGTAAATTAAATTTCCTTAAAGGTACACCCTAACCTTAGTCCTTAACCAACATAAATATAACGCTATAAATTTTCCTTCTACTTATTAGTATCTTTTTATCAAAATTTTAAATAAGCTTTAGACAATTTATCACATATTTTTTTCCGCTTTATCAAATTTTAACTGTACGAAAAAGTATGCATATCTGCTGAAATCTCGTATAATATTGGTGACTGCAACCTGGAATCCTGATAACCTGCTTTTCCTTTAAAATTTTTCGACGACTTAAAATATTTTGTCGAATATTTCAAAAATAAATTATAAAAATTTATAAAAAGGATCTACCGCGGGACCAAAAGGAAATAAATGCAAAACATTGCAAAATAGAACTTATCTTCTTGTGTAAATCTCCTGAAATCTGCTTTTTCCTGGCGGTCACTGTTGAGTCCTTTTTCCCGCTGAAAATAAAACCCCGGAATTAGGACTTCATTTGCCTTTCTATTTGCAATGACTCTATCGAGAGACATTAACTTTTCAGGCGGCATAACTTCACTTTCATAGACTGATAAGAACTACAAAAATTTAGATTTTAGCTTTTGGAAGTTTTGCTTTATTTCTTTTATTTTTTTTTTTTTTTTCATTTGCAACTTTTACAGGACCCCACACTATTTTTGAATAAGAACAAAATTATGTGCACTTTTGGCAAAGAAAAAAAAAAAAAACCCTAAAAATTCCATTTCTATCAAAGCTATACCGCCCTCTAAGAAACGCTCTATTTAAAATCTATTTAAACAAAAATATTTTCTTTCCTACCTTAAGATCCTTTTTCTTTTAGGAGTAATCCTTATTTTTGGCTGTGCCCTGTATCGTCCTTCTGCGCTCAGTTGTAAACCTCCAGTCGTCTTTATTATAAGTGCCACTTATTTTTATTTAATTTTATGGATTTTATGTTTTTCTTGTTTTAAATTGCACTTGGCCTTATGCTTTCAATTTTTGTGGGCCTTCTGTTTTTTGATGGCCTGTAAATTATTTCATAGCCTCTTTTTTTATAAGTTTTATTTAAACGAATTTTGCTTAAATTTTTTTGTTTAATTTTTTTTTCCACAAAACCACTAAAAGGACTTTTTTTTAGAACGCAACGACGAAATCCTTACGACCGGGCACTAGCACTCTAATTATTTTTTTTTTTTTTTTTTTTTTAACAAAATTTGTAACCTTTTTAGTATCGAATGAACAAGCGACCGCCGAATTGAAATGTAATTTTAAAACTGAACTAAAATTCTATCTAAGGCCACGACGACACCTTTGATTTTCTGCAGTCCCAACTTTATCCGCCCAATGAAAGTTTTGTGGAGACTTGCAAAAACATTCTATTTTTTTTCTTGGTAAACATGTTATTGCAAAGATCCAACTATTGCGGGACTACGGGTCAATAACCACCCTCATGGTCAAGGCCGACCTTGCGTGATTTCAAAAATTCCAATCTTAAAATTCAAACCAAAAAAGTCTGTCTTATATTGCGATCTACCTAAGCACAAAAAAAAATGTGGGTCAACAACCTTAACTTTCATGGCCAAGGCCAAGGCCAAGAATATGAGATCGCGAAAATCAAAAGAAATCCCTAACGAAACGGTCTTTGGGTGAAAATTACATTCTACAAGATACATTATCATACCAGGCGATCATCAATATTAGCAGCATACGAAACAAAAGGAAAAATCAAACTTTTGGCATCTTTTCTTTCTGCACCACTTACACCCATTGTCCTAAAAAGGTCTAGCAATGCACAATGCATGTTTCAATGACGCTACCTGCATGCTCATATTTTCTCTACTGCTTTTGCTTATTGTCCCAACGTGCAAATCGTTGTAAATACACGCAATGTAAAACGTACTACAACATAACAACAACCACATGATCAGAAAATTTGCCTTTGTTATTGACTGATCACTTGTTATTGATGTCTACCAATTTACATACATACGTGTATATATGTGTATGCCTGCAAGTTAGTGGTTCTTTGTTTTTTTGTGCATTCTTTTTTTCGCAACGAAAGATGCAAACACAAAAATAAAAGTATCTTTTCGATGGTGCTAACCTTCACGTTTATGTTTTAGATACCAGATATGGTATTAGATACCACTATAGGGCGGGTTCAAAATTTTTGCTCGCAATAATTTTGTTTTTTAAAATACGTTTTTTCATGTTAAATACGAGATATCGTAGGGGAAAAAAAATGCAATTTATTTTTTTATATATATTAATAGGAAGTATTGATTATACAAAAAAAAATATACAAAAGGGCCCACGCTACAAAACTCTGAATCCACTAACTACGTGCAGAGGATGCAGTGAGCTAAGGGTCCATGGAGGAAAAGTTTAGGTTAAGTTTCTACTACAGCGCCTAACGTAGGCAAGCGCCCACACCCTGAGGAAAAGAGTTTCATGCTTTATCGACTGACTTCGCCGGGCATTTTTAAACCGATCAATATTCTGTTTCAAAAGTTGAGTTTATACTTGAGTATTTCTTCAAGGAAATCGAAAACGAATTTTCACATTATGATGTAAAAAGAAAATGCACAGGCGACAAGTACATTTAGTGTATGTTTGAGATATCGCAAGATTTTGGTATATACTACCTATTTCCAAAACGACTCTATTGCTTCAAATCTTTCACATGGTAAACTCCAAGAGATTTTCCTTGTAACGTTTCAAGTTCATACATATTTTTGCCTATCGCTTTTACTATCCTGCATTTGCTAAATTTGCGACAAAACTTCGCATTTATATTTTTTTTAAATTCGCTCAACGTATAGTTTCGTTTAAAAACTTCTTGTCCTGCGACAAAATTCACGACTCTACATCGCCGGCTTAACATTTTTTCATTCTTTTCGAAGGCTTTATGTATATTTTCCTTAATTTTTTGTCTAATTAGCTGCAATCTATCCTCTTTATTTAAAATATTTTCACTTTCTAAGCTACCTAATTTTCTGGCCAGCTTATAGTCCGTGCCGCACGTAAACATATGTTGGCCGAAAAGCGCAAAATAGGGACTTACCCCCGTTGATGCATGGACTGCAGTACGCAGAGCGCACTCAATTTCAGAGATATACAAATCCCAGTCTCTGTGGTCCGATTGCAGGTAAGCACGAACCGCTGCTAAAACAGATTGGTTTACCCTCTCTGAAGCATTCGATTGGGGTGCATAATAAGCGGTTTTAAGGTGTTGAATTTTATATGCATTTAAAAGGTTTTGAAATTCCTTGGAGGTAAATTGCTTACCATTATCAGAGTGGATTAGTTCTGGAACCCCGAATTTATGGAATATTTCTTGCACCAAAAATGTAACAATATTCGCGGCAGTGGCTTCCCTCATGCATTTCAAGAAAACAAATTTTGTGAAATGGTCAACAACAATAAATATGTATGCATTTCCCCCTTTTGAACGCGGATATTTACCAAGAAAATCCACATATAATTTTTGGAAAGGCCTATCTGTAACCACTTCAGTCCCAATGCCAGGTCGTAGCTGTTTGTTGGTGGGTTTCGTTTCCTTGCACACAACACAATTACTAACATAATTACGTACTTGTATCGTCATTCGTGGCCAAAAATAATATTGTCTCAATCTGTATAACGTTTTAGCGATGCCTCCGTGAGCTGTATTTTCTGGTTCATGCGCTTTAGTGATCATGGCTGCTGTCAGACCTTCAGGTATCCACATTTTCCACTTTGAATCATTATATTCATCCTGCTCATATCTAGTACACTTAAATACGACCCCATCTTCTACTTTTAAGTCAGGCAAATTTTCCTGATTTTCCTCTATAGTTTTTATCATCTCTAGGTACTCTTCAGATTGAAATTCTGTGGTTTCCAAGTCCAACAGCTCCATTCCCTCTACTGTATCTATTTCAAAAGCTCTGGAAAGTGTATCCGCGACTATGTTCTCAGCGCCCTTTCGATGTTCAATATTGAAGTTAAAAGCCTGCAGTTGTAAAGACCACCGTGCCAAGCGTCCACTTAAGTCACGTAAGCTCATGAGCCACTTAAGGCTCGCGTGGTCAGTAATTATTGTGAATGGCATTAGCTCAACGTACGGTCTAAACCTCTTTACCGCTAGTAACGCTGCCAAACACTCTTTTTCAGTCACGCTATAGTTCTGTTGTGCTCCATTCAATTTCTGAGAAAAAAAAGCTATTGGCCTATCACTGTTTTCACTATCTTTCTGAAACAACACTGCCCCTATCCCAATATGCGAAGCATCGCATTGAATGTAAAAATGCTTTTTAAAATCTGGATGTACCAGAACTGGTGCTGTTGTCAATGCTCGCTTTAATTCTTCAAATGCTTCAGTGGCTTGAGGGGTCATTTTGAATGAGTTCGCCTTTTTAAGGGTATCACTTAACGCGGACGCTATTCCAGCAAAATTAGGTATAAACCTCCGATACCACCCCGCTGTCCCTAAGAAACTGCGTACTTGTCGTGGCGTTTTTGGTATTGGAATTGAAGAAATTGCCGTGATTTTGTCAGGATCGGTTCTTAAAACTCCCCCTCCTATGACAAAGCCTAAATATTTTAATTCCTTAAAACAGAATTTTGACTTCTTCATCCCAATAGTCAAATTCGCCTCCTTAAAACATTTCGCAACCTCATTTAAAATAAAAATATGTGACTCAAAATCTTTCGCGATCACCAGTAAGTCATCCAAATATACGAAGACGTTACCCTTAAGTCTTTCAGGAACAACCTTATCCATCAACCTGCATAATCTTTGCGCCGCATTACATAAACCGAACGGCATAACGCAAAACTGGTAGAGTGGACGACCAGGAACTGTAAAGGCTGTTAACTCTTTACTTTCTGCGTCCAACTCAATCTGCCAGAAAGCAAATTTCAGATCTACACTACTTATATAAACTGTATCATCTATCCGGCTTAAAATTTGTTCAATATTCTGTAATGGATAGGCGTCCTTGATTGTCCTATCGTTTAACTTACGGGCATCTAGACAAAATCTATTTTTGTCTGGCTTTCTTACTAGCGTCGTTCTGTTTGACCACGGGCTATGACTTTCTTCGATAACACCCAATTTCAGCATATTATCTACCTCATCATAAATTAAGCTTTGTATCGCAGGCGAGATCGGATACCACCTATCTTTTACGGGTTCAGCACCCTCTTTAAGCTTTATACTATGCTTTTCTACTTCCGTTCTACCTAGCCCATTTTTTTCAAATGTCAAAAATTTTTGTTTTACCTCGTCTAACTTATTTTGTTGCTCTATCGTGAGTATATGTTGCTTCGGATCTTGGGAGTTTCCAATATTTTCGCTCAATTCTACCTCCTCTACACCTAATACTTCGGGAGCCAGCTCAAACTTTCGCCAAAAATCTATTCCAAGATAAATTTCTTGCTCTAATGAGGGGCAAACATAAAAAGTCATTTCATGTGTTTTTTCTTTATATCTCACAGGCACAATAACTTTACCTAGAACATGATGACTACGGCCCCCCGCAGTTTTAATGTGTGAAAAATATTGCTGAATCTCAACATTTATTTTAGCAAGGGTTTCCCTGCAACCTTTTCCTAATAAGCTCACCGATGCTCCAGAATCTAGCAAACCTTTCAACATGATGTCATTTATATAAATTTCTGCAAACACTCTTGGATCTTTTGTATTTATTGATTGTATCGCCTCTGCTATCATACGCCGCTGTAGTTTTCTTGCATTATACCTATCGCGCGCTTTTTGAATTTTTCGAGAAATTAATCTCATACCTAAACATTGATTTACACCGAAAATCCTATTCCTCACTTCTAAATATTCTTTTACTTTTTGTTCCAGGGGCTTAAATTTTAGTTTCTTACTACTACTATTATCTAAGCCCTCCGCTTTTCTTACATCTACGTTATTTTTCATATCCGATAAATTTTTTATATATTCAGACCTAACTATTGAATCTAGTTCCACTTGGGTTGAAATGCTTCGGAGGTTTGCGTGGAACGCGACTCCTCCGATTTTATCGCGCTCCTCTTTCCATTTCCCTTATTACAGCTAGGGCATTTGGTCGAAATAACCTTCTCGAGGCCACATCGGTAACAAAAAATGTTTCGCACATCTGCCTCACAATCAAAATAAGTGTGACCATTTTCACGGCAATTCCAACACACCAGTGCTCTTTTATTTTGAGGAAAAGCTGCTCTACTATCTATTTGAATCGCTTCAACATTATCCTCATAGCCAACGTTGATGACATCTTCATCATACATGATTTCATGCAGCTGCTGACCTCGCTGGGGATATCTGATGGGTGGTTGCGCTGGTCTAAAATTTCGTATATCTCGTCGTAGAAAACTAGATTCTGCTTCAAGACATTCGTAGCGCAAGTGCTCAACGTTTTGGACAGCGATAGGGAAAACAATTTTACCTAAATTTTCTCGCAGATTCCTTTTTAAAATTCGTATCATGTCATATTCTGGCATCGGGTTATGTAGTCGAGCACGAAGTTTCAACATCTTGTGGAAATATTGATCAATACTTTCTTCAGGTGTCTGCCTACACTCGTAAAGCTCCCTCATAATTTCAAAGTCACTATTATGTGAACGAAACTGTCTAAGAATGGCTAGTTTTAAACTTGGCCAATTTGGCGACGGATTGGTCATAGTCTGAAGCCAGAACCACTCTTTAGCAGTTCCGCTAACCAAACGATGAAAATCACGTATCACCTCCTCCCAAGGGATACCATAACGCGCCTGAAGGTACTCCACACGGAAAACGAAATCTTCGACTGTCATTTTTTTTCTATCTCCGTCAAAAACCAGATCCCACTTGTCGATTTTGATTACACCCTGAGTCCAAGATCTCCTATCATCCCTGTCACACGGTGTTCTTGTCGAATACTCAAAATTATGCCCCTGAGCCCTGCTATAATTACGCCTATCTTCACCAGGTTCACGCTCTCTATTCCCATTTGCATCATTCTGCTGGTTCATATATGTCCTATATTGAGCCCCACGGCCAGCTCCATCTCCACTGTACCTCACTCCGACTCTATGATTTGAGTCATCAGTTATCTGTGCCATGCTTGCATCAGCCCGAGAATTTATATGTTGTTCATGACGCCTGTGGCCTTGTCTTGCCGAAAAACCTGTCTCCCTTTGAGTATGATTATTTTGTGCTGGCACAATTCTACCTCCAACTGCACCTTCGTTTAGTGTCAAATTACTCAAACGCAATAAGTCCCCTGCTTCCTGTGGTAAACTATTTCGATCGCTATCCGCTGGGCTATGATTATCTGCTGGTTCTGCCCTGGCTTGCATATTCTGCTGTATAGGCTTTATTAGCTCATTAATACTTTTCATGAAACCTAAAAACTCATTTCTCATAGATTGCTGCATCTCTGAGACTTCGTTTTTCAATGAAGACCTATACGTTTCACCTGCCTGAGCGATTGCCACGTTAATCGCAGAGCTAATCTCGCTAGACAACCCCTCCCTTTCGGATCTTCTCGCGTTTCTCATTTCTTCGAATAGATTATTCGGAGGTGGCACACTTACATTTGGTGGAAAGGTGACCACTTCTGCTTCTGGTTGCCCTACCGCTCCTGTTGAAACCTTCGGAATCGCCCCCTGGCTAGAAAGGTCGTAGCGAGCCGCGCTCTCATTATCACGCCGACTTATGATGGTATCAGATAAATCCCTAATTGAACTATCTGTGGCAGTGGTATGCAAAGGCGTCCTGGGCAAACCCATCCCCGGCTCTATACTTCGGTTTGAGTCAAAATTCATGCTTCGCTGTATAGCCTGATTAACCCTATTTTTCTCAGCACTCATATCCTGCAAAAGGTTATAAAATACAATTCCAATTCGGAAAGGAAATAAAAATAAACAGAAAATAATTAAGATCACAGTCAGCCTCAACCCTGAAAATGGCCTCCCGCAATAGTGGCAATGCAATAAAAAGTATTATTTAAATATGTATATGAATGTATATGTAAATATAACTTAAGTGAAAATTTTCAGAAAAAATTAAAAAAAAATCAAAAATTTAATTTTCAAACACAAAAAAAAAAACAAAACTAGGGGAAATTGTAGTATACTGGGTCGGATTAAAGCAACGATGATTTTCCCTCATTAAAACCAATCCATTCACACACACATTCATTCTTATGCGCCTTGTTATATTGTACTCGGATTTTGTGTTCGCACCATAACGCCTAAAAAAAATTTAAAAAAAAATTATAAAAATCAAATTCTACTGCAACATGTCCAGCCCACAATAGAACGTTAAAAATTACAATCTGCGCAAATGTTGTAAAAAGGATAACCATCCTCAAGTCATGTCGCAGCTCGTTTTCTTCAACAATCTATCGCCCTGAAATGTTACTAGGAAATCACCCTATTAAATTTACAAAAACCTATCACCTTTCGTAGATGCGATTAGTAATGCATTACTTTAAACATACTAAGCCACCTAACACAGAAACAAGTTCCCATAAAAAAACTCGATGATCCCCATGCAAAATTACTATCTTTTGTAGTCCCTTCATCAGACTACCCTTATCCTGGTGCAATTAGAGCGATTGCTTAAAACACTGCCTAAGTCACCTAAAAACTGGATCGCCTGACAATGGACTACATTACTACAATTTTTTTATTCCAACAAATAAGTTATCCCGAACAACAACGACTGGAAAGAGTGCAAATAGCTATATGTAAAAATTCACCATTAACTATGTCATCTCTTTTCACGAGCCGTTCCAGAAAACTCATGCATCATTGTGTACTGACTTTCATTTTCGACTGAAGTGTAGTTGTAAATACTTCAATTTTCAAAACAAATTTAGATTGGGCGCCATATTTGTAATGGCGCACCCTCTTCTTCCTACTTCCGATTGGGCGCCATATTTGTAATGGCGCACCCTCTTCTTCCTACTTCCGTTTGGGCGCCATCTTTGTAGCACGACCTTCTTAATTTTTTGTTTTTTTGGCTGAGTGTCTATTTTTTTCCTTACCCCCAACTCAAAAAAAAACTATCACCACCAGTACAAGTTCATTGGCTGCGCCATGGTGGATGACCGGAAGTGATCGTCGGCTAGCTCAGGTTTTTCCTCAGGGGAGGCACGACCCATCACTTCCAGTTAAGCCGGCATACAAAAAAAAATCAAAAAAATGAAAATCAGGCCAGAAAACTGAACCATAATTTCAAATAAATTTAAATAAATCACAAAAAGCTAGAACTTCAAAATTTATTCCTCAAAAAAATTACGAAAACGCCAAAATAACCAAACCCAATATCCTCAGGCAAAATGTTCCTGCCTGTAGCATGCCCACCCCTCCAATGATGATGTCCTTGACATCATCCCAAAACAACTTATTTAAAAGGCACACATACTTACACACATACTTTTTATTTTTCGATCATCGTTGCTTGCCACACCCCACTACCATTTCCCCAAAATCGCAATTTAGCAAATCATTGCGAGTCTCCAAAAACAAAGCTAGATAGAATAACCGGAACTAAGTAAATGAACGGAAACGGAAGTTCGATTTAAATGTTAGCTTTAATCATTTAAAAAGTTATATTACAAAAGTTATAAATATGTACTAATACAAAAAAAACTAAATGATTTACACACACATCCGTAATGAACAACAATTCTGAATTGAAACCTTATACTTAAATATACTTAAATACAAAAGCAAGATCCTTTGGGGGGACCTGCACAACGGGCCAAAATACCTTATTTGCCTTTAAAAATTTGTCCTATAAATCTCTCTTTTTTCCAATTATATATTAATATTTTTTTTTTTATACCCTAACACCTAAGAGCTCTTTGGTCGATGGGCAAAAAGACAAGAAAATCGTTCGAAAAAAAACTAAATTTAATATAAAGGATTTTGACTAGTTGTAGCGGTCTACATAACAGAAAAAAAAACTAACACTAACGTACTTAAATACATACAGAATTTTATTTTAAATTTTGTAAATTAAATTTCCTTAAAGGTACACCCTAACCTTAGTCCTTAACCAACATAAATATAACGCTATAAATTTTCCTTCTACTTATTAGTATCTTTTTATCAAAATTTTAAATAAGCTTTAGACAATTTATCACATATTTTTTTCCGCTTTATCAAATTTTAACTGTACGAAAAAGTATGCATATCTGCTGAAATCTCGTATAATATTGGTGACTGCAACCTGGAATCCTGATAACCTGCTTTTCCTTTAAAATTTTTCGACGACTTAAAATATTTTGTCGAATATTTCAAAAATAAATTATAAAAATTTATAAAAAGGATCTACCGCGGGACCAAAAGGAAATAAATGCAAAACATTGCAAAATAGAACTTATCTTCTTGTGTAAATCTCCTGAAATCTGCTTTTTCCTGGCGGTCACTGTTGAGTCCTTTTTCCCGCTGAAAATAAAACCCCGGAATTAGGACTTCATTTGCCTTTCTATTTGCAATGACTCTATCGAGAGACATTAACTTTTCAGGCGGCATAACTTCACTTTCATAGACTGATAAGAACTACAAAAATTTAGATTTTAGCTTTTGGAAGTTTTGCTTTATTTCTTTTATTTTTTTTTTTTTTTTCATTTGCAACTTTTACAGGACCCCACACTATTTTTGAATAAGAACAAAATTATGTGCACTTTTGGCAAAGAAAAAAAAAAAAAACCCTAAAAATTCCATTTCTATCAAAGCTATACCGCCCTCTAAGAAACGCTCTATTTAAAATCTATTTAAACAAAAATATTTTCTTTCCTACCTTAAGATCCTTTTTCTTTTAGGAGTAATCCTTATTTTTGGCTGTGCCCTGTATCGTCCTTCTGCGCTCAGTTGTAAACCTCCAGTCGTCTTTATTATAAGTGCCACTTATTTTTATTTAATTTTATGGATTTTATGTTTTTCTTGTTTTAAATTGCACTTGGCCTTATGCTTTCAATTTTTGTGGGCCTTCTGTTTTTTGATGGCCTGTAAATTATTTCATAGCCTCTTTTTTTATAAGTTTTATTTAAACGAATTTTGCTTAAATTTTTTTGTTTAATTTTTTTTTCCACAAAACCACTAAAAGGACTTTTTTTTAGAACGCAACGACGAAATCCTTACGACCGGGCACTAGCACTCTAATTATTTTTTTTTTTTTTTTTTTTTTAACAAAATTTGTAACCTTTTTAGTATCGAATGAACAAGCGACCGCCGAATTGAAATGTAATTTTAAAACTGAACTAAAATTCTATCTAAGGCCACGACGACACCTTTGATTTTCTGCAGTCCCAACTTTATCCGCCCAATGAAAGTTTTGTGGAGACTTGCAAAAACATTCTATTTTTTTTCTTGGTAAACATGTTATTGCAAAGATCCAACTATTGCGGGACTACGGGTCAATAACCACCCTCATGGTCAAGGCCGACCTTGCGTGATTTCAAAAATTCCAATCTTAAAATTCAAACCAAAAAAGTCTGTCTTATATTGCGATCTACCTAAGCACAAAAAAAAATGTGGGTCAACAACCTTAACTTTCATGGCCAAGGCCAAGGCCAAGAATATGAGATCGCGAAAATCAAAAGAAATCCCTAACGAAACGGTCTTTGGGTGAAAATTACATTCTACAAGATACATTATCATACCAGGCGATCATCAATATTAGCAGCATACGAAACAAAAGGAAAAATCAAACTTTTGGCATCTTTTCTTTCTGCACCACTTACACCCATTGTCCTAAAAAGGTCTAGCAATGCACAATGCATGTTTCAATGACGCTACCTGCATGCTCATATTTTCTCTACTGCTTTTGCTTATTGTCCCAACGTGCAAATCGTTGTAAATACACGCAATGTAAAACGTACTACAACATAACAACAACCACATGATCAGAAAATTTGCCTTTGTTATTGACTGATCACTTGTTATTGATGTCTACCAATTTACATACATACGTGTATATATGTGTATGCCTGCAAGTTAGTGGTTCTTTGTTTTTTTGTGCATTCTTTTTTTCGCAACGAAAGATGCAAACACAAAAATAAAAGTATCTTTTCGATGGTGCTAACCTTCACGTTTATGTTTTAGATACCAGATATGGTATTAGATACCACTATAGGGCGGGTTCAAAATTTTTGCTCGCAATAATTTTGTTTTTTAAAATACGTTTTTTCATGTTAAATACGAGATATCGTAGGGGAAAAAAAATGCAATTTATTTTTTTATATATATTAATAGGAAGTATTGATTATACAAAAAAAAATATACAAAAGGGCCCACGCTACAAGGATGTTATGGAACACATCAAATCATTTCCGCAGGTGGAGTCACACTATACACGGAAAAGGTCGTTGACATTATTGATGTATTGTATTGTATTGTATTGTATTGAAGAAGGCTTAAACTGCTCTGAAATGTATAGGCTGTATGAACCAAGATATAAAGCACGCCTTCAACGATATCGTGACATATTCAATTCAGAATTTAACATTTAATTTTTTATACCGAAAGCAGACCAATCTAATAAATGTACTTCTTTTCAAAATTTAGCTCAGGAGGAAAAAGCTGATGTTAAAGAAGAGCAAAATCTCAATTTATTCTATAAAGACGAAGCAAGAAAGCTTAAAGATGATAAAAAATGTGTTATTCACTGCAGTGGAGAAATTATATGTGCTATTTTGGTTCCCCTAATGCTGCTGTTAGTGCTTTTAATTATAAATAAAAATTTTCTGCATTTTATTTCACAGTTTACGAAATGCGTGAAGCTAGGCATTCAGCTATTTGTGGGATGGTCTTGTCCCAAAAAAGAAACAAATGAGGTGGTGAACTGTCTTCATTAATTTATCATTCAAAAACTGACCAACGGCTGTAAGGAATTCAGATTTTAGTCCGACAATTGTCCTGGCCAAAATCGTAATAAAACTGTATTTTGGTTTTATTCATCGATTGCACATAAATATTCAGTGTCAGTACAACATCGTTTTCTTTAAAAAGGAAACATCCAGATTGAAGCTTCATGCTAACATTGAAAAAGGAGAAAACCGTATTTGTTCCGATGCAATGGTATACAATTATTTGAAATGTCAAGATTTCTGGTGCGCCCTATTAAACTATTGAAATGGTTAGTGTTACGAACACTTTGAAATCTACTACTGTATAATATTTAAAATTTTAGATCCAGTTATTTGAAAAAATAAGAAAATGAAAATTGATTTCAAAAGAAAATTTGTCTTTAAAACTATCATAATAATTCTGAAGTATCCTACTAATTCAATAAAAATACTTTCAAAAACTGTAAAAATTGTTTTATTTTGAACATTCTTCAAAATTATTAAGAAAATGATAAAATGCTAAAAAAAAAAACACAATGCTTGTTGCCAATGTAAAATGGAAGATTCGCCGTAGATGGTCCAACGCGATGTATGGAATACATGGTATAACTATTCCTGCGCTGGAGTAAACGATTCTGTGGCTAATCGACCCTGGGAGTGTTCTAACTTCGAATGCGATGCAGCTGAAAGTAAATGCGACGGAAAAAGTGCTAAAATTTAAACAATTATTGCGTCAGTGCACTCCAAAGCGTCATCAGAGCAGCGAAGAATAAATCTAGAACTCGAGCGCCTTAAGGAAGAAAATATGCATTTTTAAAAGAAATTTAAAATTCTTTCATTGTTTCAAAAGAGTTCTAGCGGAAATAAAAGCATAAACAGTGGAAAATTTAAAATAGTTCACGAATGGATCTAAAAAAAGGTCTCTAAAATAGGAACAAGAGGAGTCACGGCAATTAATCGCACATCAAACTGTTTCAAAAGGGTTACCGATTTTTAATGGAAAGCCTTTTGTATACAGCACTAATATGTGTGAGTATACTGATTCGGAAATTCTTTTACGTCTTCAAAAGTGTCTTAAAGGAAACGCTTTCAATGCTGTAAGCTGCCACCTCTTGCTTCCAAAAAATGTTTCAGAGATTATACGAACATTAAAATTGATTTTTGGACGACCAGAAGCCAGAGAAGCTTGAATTCTTAGTGAGTTAAGCCATCGTGGCAAGAAACTTATGTTCAACAGTAGAGGCCTCTGGATTGGAAACACACTTGAACAATCCCTTGTTACTCCAATGGATCACATTATTAGGTTCTGATGCCGTCGAATGGATATTAAAAAATTTTATGGTAGTGAATTGAGAATAATATATATTATTGCATATATATGTAAATGAAATACTTAAATATGATATAAATTATAATGAAGTTTAAAATGCGCTCTAGCCGCTATCTTGAAATATGTTTGATTCGGTACATCTCGTTTTTTATTGGTCGGACAGACAAAATTTTGAACAAAAATTACGGGCAAAAAATTCTAAGTATTTTTGATCTCGATCACGGTATCCATAAGTTGATATTTCAAGCGGTAGAGGCCGCCAAAGTTACAATAAATCAGTTTTTTCCATTTGCACCCACTGGGTGTTGATTTTTCAAAAAGTTGTGCTAACATAATTTGCAGCGCTTGCAAGCAAAATAGTGTTTAAATGAAGAGATTATCTCAATTGGTTCTCAAGTGATTAAGTTTTATGTGATCAATGTTCAGAAAATTGTACGGTTCGTAAATTGCGTACCCAAAGCGAATCGCTTACGAACTGTGATTTCACTAACACATGCATACATTATGTACATGTAAACATTGCTTTATTTGTCAGTTTTAAATTTAAAAAAAAATTCAAAAATCAAAAAAAAAAAAAAATTTGTGAAACAAAATTGAAATTTTTAATTAGACCAGGGGCCCTATTCTCTAACTTGCTTAGCTTATTCTCCATCTCCATCTCCTAAATGCTAAAAATTTTAAAACAAAAATTTTTTAGAGATTAGGCATAAATGCAATTCTTTATTTCAACTTGCCTAGCTAAAATATTTTCTTCAATATTTAGACATAAACCATACATTTTTTATTTAAAATTTTTGCCGCCAGAGTATTTGAATATTATACATTTTTATTTCGTTATGAAAAAATAAAGAGAATAGCCTAGGGGTTATATTTTTGTTTTTCAAGCTAAATGTCCAAGGTTCGAATCTCATAGCGGGCAAAATAATTAATCGTTAATTTTTTTTTTCTTTTTTTAACACTAATTTTCATGAAATGTGGATAATTGATTTTTCCCCACTGTTATTATGTGTTTTTCTCTAATTTGAAAGTTTTTAAAAACATTTTGTGCTAAGATATATACATAATGTCAAACGACAATTTAATCGTGCTTTATTCGTGCAGAAACTACTCGACAAGATTAAGAAAGCCTTTTTGTATCATATATTTCTGCTTAAACTAATGGGGGGATTCCTGAAAACGTGTAAAAGCCTCGAAAACCTCGCAAACTCGAAATATTTGCAGAAGTTTTCAGATTTCCAAAATCAGTTTGCTAAAATTTTAATAGAAGGACAAATAGGAAAAGAAGCTGCTCATGATGTGCGTTTCCAACCTTGTCCATTCTCAAGAGCACCGCCAATCCCGTTAAGAATATCTGCAAGCTTTGACCATTGTTCCGTCAAACTTAGTGTCCCAGAATCACTTACAAATCTGCATATACCTATACACACATAAGAACATATATATTATTTCAAAAACAAGATTTGCATATGTATTTAAATTGGTCTTACCCATCATGAGCAAAATCTATATTTTCCTCCAAGCATTCAAAATGAGCGGTTTTTAGCTCAACCGTGATTCTTTCTGTATTGTTTTCCATCTAAAAAATTAGAGTACATATTAAAAATAAATAACTTTTGCAATATAACAACCTATTTACTTACCATTAAGATTGTTTAGCAAAGGTTTATTTGCTTTCTCCAAAAATTAGCTTATTTATTTCAAATTTTTGACATACGAGTTTTAGAGAATACAAAAATAAACACTTTAGGAGAAAATTCAGCTAAAATTTTAATAAATATATTTCACGCTAGAGTCGAAAAAATTTGAAACTGAAAACTAGATGGCGCATTGAATCATTTGAATATTATACATTTTTATTTCATTATACAAAATAAATGGAATAGCCTAGTGGTTCTATTTTTGTTTTTCAAGCTAAATGTTTAAGGTTCGAATCTCACAGCGGGCAAGGTAATTATTTCTTAAGTTTTTTTTTTTTTTAATACAAATACTCATGAAATATGTTTAAGTTTATTTTTTCCCGCTATTATGTATTGCATTCTTTATCTTTGTGAAAGTTTTAAAAATTTTTTAGCTAAGGAATATAACGTCAAACAACAATGCTTACAAACGTGGCACTCGGCACTCCCAGGTAGTACATTTTATTTTATGAATTCCCACAAGGGCTATTCGACAAGGTTACTAAAGCATTTTTGTATTATATTGTAGTTTTGTGCTTAAACTAACGTTTTATTCGAAAAGAAGAACAAACGTATATGAATTAATTTATGACACGGAATCTTATCTCATAAAGATCGAACCGAGGAAGGCTTTCAGAAAAAAATGAGAAGACAACGACAGGCGTCTGTCTGATCCTTCAATGTATCGCCCGAAATATTTGTTGAACTTCTCACACGGAAAAAACTAAACCGTAAAAATTTATTGAAAATCCCAGTATTTTTTGCTGATTACACATAGTAAATATTTTAAAAAACATAAAAATATAAAAAAAAATTTCATGTTGCGGTGTCGAACTTGAGATATTTGTGTTTCTTGGCGATGCTCTAACCACTGTACTACTGTAGTACTTTTATTTCAATAGCATATTAGAGTTATTCACGATCTGGAGTAACGAGCTGAGTAACAGGGTAAAAGTGCACTCAATTACTCTGAATAGTGAGCATACTCAATACTTTGCACGTATATGTGCTTTTCGTTTCTCAAAATAATTTTAGCTGACAACAAAAAAAAAATTTTTAAATGAATATTTTGCTCTCATTCAAATTTTTATTTTTGATGAACGAAAATTGCCTCTCAATCATAAACAAGTTCAAACGTTTCTATAGAAATAGAAATAGTAAAAAAAGGCAAAAGTGTAAGATTATTTTACACTAGAAAATAGCTTGACTAAAAGGGTAAAAGAGTAACAGAGTAACTTACGTATATTTTGTTGTTGTGGTTGTGCACTGTTACCCTGTTACTCTGTTACTCAGGACGTTACTCTAGATCGTGAATACCCCTATTGTTTAATTAAAATTATTTTTCAGTAAAATTTTAATACATATTTTTTACGCTAGAGTTGAAAAAGTTTGAAATTGAAAACTAGATGGCGCATTGAATCTCTAAAAATAAGCTACAAATTTAGAGATTGCTTGCAACGAGAATCGGAATTTAGCTTGCAATCTCCAAATTTGAATTTTTAGAGTTTTAGCGATGGAGAATAGGAGATAGCAAGTTAGAGAATAGGGCCCCTGCACACATCCACTAAATATGGTATTGAACAGAATTCTCTTTCCGGATTCGCTAAAAGTCTTGATCTTGGAAATGGTAAAGCTGATTCTGCCAGTTGATATGGTGGTGATGCAAGCAAGGATACCGCCGGCCATGTTGCGCATATTGCTGTTGGTGGCTCTCTGATCAATTAAAAGGAAGCTTTAGCTTTTGCCATTTTGCAAGAAGCTTTTGGCTCAAGTGCTTCTACGTGGAAACAAAAACGGAAGCATCGGTAAGGCTGTAGCATCTGCTGCTGGTGATGCTGGTTACGCTGATACCGGTATCTTTGGTTTTATTGTGTCTGCCGATGCACAAAGCATTTGTAAGGTAAAAAAAAGCATGGAAATGAATTAAAAATGGAAATATATTTCAATATGTATGTATTTATTGGATTTTGTTTAGATTGTTGATGCTGTTTCTCGTGGAAAAGACTTACTTTAAGCTGCCGTTTTAAATGCTTATGCACATTCAACACCGAAGACCTTTTCTTTTGTGGCATGTGCAATCTGGCCGTACATCAAGACTGCTGTCGCCTTTGCTTACATGCTTACAGTCACCCAGTACTTCATGTAATGAATATTATCAAACTGTTAACTAGTATATAAATTAATTGAAATTAATTTTTTTTTTTGTCAATAAATATAAATGATTAAAAGTTAAAAATGGAACCTTATTTTAGCCATACATTTTATATGTATTAAATCAGTTTTTATGCGATACCATTTTAACGTATCAAAAACGAACTGCTTTAATGTTACGTAAACGTTACTATTTTGCGAGCTAAAAACGTAGTACCAATACATAGAAATTACTACGTTTTTAATTCTACTGTTCTTATTCTAACATTTACGTTTACGGTTCGCATTTGTATCGCCAAAGCGGTACGTTTACGAAGTCTTGTATGACTCATAGACTTCGCCGGCGTTACGCTTTCGTACCGCTTTTCTTAGAGGGCAATTGCATTAATTCAATTACATGTTTTGTGGATGCGAGCTGTAGCATACTTCCGGATTAACTTTATTGACGAGATCAAGTGTTCATTGATTGGTGCTAAGGTGAAAGTTGCTCCAAAGCAAGCATTATCAATGCCACATATGGAGCTTATAGCTGCGATACTTGGTGTTAGATATTTGCAGTATGCATGAGCTTAAGCTTGAATTTCGATGTTTTTGGTCGGACTTCAATACTGTTATGGCTTGGTTGGGCGCAGATCCTCGTATTTACAAGCAACTCGTAATGTTTCGAATAGGAGAAATTCTCTACAACAATCAAATTTCAGAGTGGTGGTATATTCCAACGAAACAAAATGTAGCCGATGATGCAATAAAAAAGGAAAAAGGAACCTCTAATTTGACAAAATTTCCTTGTCGAGTATGTGTATCACCAATTTTTAGCTTTCGACTAACTTATTTCGAGATATTTGTGGTTTCGACAGCTGAGAACGAACGTTAACGTCTTAGATGATACGGCCGTAATACCACATTCAAACTTGCCTGGTTAACCAGGTGAAATGAGAAAACTAATTACCACCGTTCATACCTTTACTTTGATTAATGGCTCTGTCAATCGACTGAAAAATAGTTTGAAGTTTACCAAATCACAACACTATTTTCACTTTTCTTACTTATATTTTTGAATAATTCATTATATAAAATTTTTTTTTAAAAATTGAGATGGATACATTTTTGATTTTAGCTTAAATTTGCTATTTATTATAAATTTTTTGTTTGTTTACATTTTACATTTCTCAAAAAACAAAAATTCATGATTTTCCTGGGATTTTTTGAATTTGGAGATGCCACCTGCCGATTTTTTGGGTTAAACTTTCTAATTTTTGAAAAACTAGCCAATCTTTTCCATAAAAGTGAAAAGCTTTTTGTATGGAAAACTATCATGGTTAGTGCTTAATCATCATTCATCTGGTTAACCAGGCAACTGAGAATAGGGTATAAGTGTAACGCAAAAAAACTTTTTCAAATTAGTTGCTTCTTAGGAAAAGACAAAGATCATAGAAGTTATGAAAATTTAATCAGAGAAAATAATAATTTTTTCATATTTGTTAACGTCGCGAGTGTTTTTGCTTTTAGGGCAGTTGTAATATATATATTTTTTTTTTTTTTGTTTTTTTTTTTTGCACGTAACTTTTAAAAAAAATGGCACGCAAAGAACCAACTACTCATATTGATAAAATCGGAAATTTAGATTTGACCCCTGAAAATGGTTTTGGAAACTATCTGGAATCAAAAATTCAGGAAGCATATTTCATGTAAGTTCGGCATTTGTCCTTAACAGACTTCTTTCCATACAGCACACAATATATTCTTAAAATTTAATCTGCTCCAATAGCAAACCTCCAAATTGTGATTCAGCTGGTGATACTGTTGAATTATTTTCCATACGATGCAATTGGGAACATGAAGCTATGCAAGAATTGCAAAAGGAAATGCTGGCAAATTCAAAACGTCAAGCACACAATAATGCAAGCCGTGTGGGACGCCTGAATAAGATACAAATGAATTTACGTAAAAAATTCATTGATTTTAGTACTTTTATCAAGGATTGTGATGACAAAAGGACTTTTGCTGAGCGAAAAGTAAACGAGGAGTTGGAAATGCAAGAAAAACTACGCACTGAAAGTGAAAATTTTATGGAATCCATTGATGTGTTGGGAAAGTTTCGAAAGGTTCTAAAAAGTTCGGTTGATGATTTCGAACCATATGAGCGCGTAATGGAGGATGTAGTTAAAAAATCTGATATACTTGTATCGGTTAAGGACTGCATGGATCGCTGCGATGCTTTAAGTAAGTTTTCTTCGATTTATTGTATGTTTCCTCCTGTAGCTCATAGAGAGAGCAGACGGCCAACAATGTGTCTTTTGCATCGAATGCGATCCCTTGTGCGAATTTTTTCTCTTTTTTCCCGATTTTTGAATATTTTTGTCAGAGCGATTTTTTTCAGATTGGTTTTGGTCTAACACCTTTGAATCCGGTTTCATATTTGAATCGAAAATTCGAACATTAATTTTGGTGCAGTTAACCGTAGTGTCCCATATCGGCATTTCCGCCAAAAGGTCCACCACGAGCCAAAAAATTAAATCATCATATCTCTGAAACTATTTAACGTACATGAATGCGATTTGGTTCATATGTAAAAACGACCAAGACAAATTTAATATACATATGTAAATACTTCTATTAGTGGTACTTATAGCCCTGTTGCCCCGTACCTTTATACTTTATAAATTTATGGGCGATGCCACGCCCCTAAAAAAAATCATAATTTATAAGATTTGGTACACATGTAAAATGGATAGGGACAAATAACATCCTTTGGAAAAATTGGTGATGCCACTGGGAAATTCTGGTTTTTTGATTTTCAATTTGAAATTTGTATGGTGGAAAAAATTTCACGTTCATATTGCCACGAATCGATTCAGATTATGATCAAAACAAATAAAAGTGCATACAGAAGATATTTTAGTGAAACAAAATGCATTGTAAAGTAATATTATTGCATAAGATTCTAAAATTAGTCTCACTGAATTCTGACTTTCTTTGAATAGGGACGAAAACTACTTCTATTTTTGTCACTTTCGTTTTGTATCTTTTTTTGCAAGTAGGTATCTTGGAACCAGGAATTCGCCTACTATTTAAGTTGACACTAATTATAGTGCTAACTAAGAGCTATAATGTTAAGTAGAAACTAAAATAAAAATATGTTTTACTTCCACTTTTTTTGCACCTTAAATGTGTGCCCGTATGCCGTTTAGTTAAGCAAAGTCGCTCTTTGCTTGTGGGACTCTTGAATTGATATCTTCTTATTGGGAAAATCGCCAAGCAGGAACAGTTTCTATAAAAAGTCTGAACTTCTGCGATTAGGTGGCGTCATCAAAAATTAATTTAATGGCGTGCTTACTCTGATCGTCGATTAAAATTGTTGGATATAATAAGTAATATAAACATACTAGTTTCAACTTGGATTGTACAGGGGGCGTGGCATTACATTCAATTAAAGCTTGTTGATAGTCCGCCATAGATGTTCTTCGTTTTGACTATGTAGCCTTTGGGAACCTTCGGGTGTCCCGATAATTTATCAATTAAGAGTTGTTGATAGTCTATCATAGATTTTTCCCTCTAGTATACCTAGATATTCTTCATTTCGAACATGAAGCCTTTGGGTGACCCTCGGAAATATTCATGTATAGCATAAAAATCTTCCTATACCTGATACTGCCACTGCCAAATGTTCAAATAAATTTCGCCGAATAGTTTCTGAGTGATAATGCTTCAGACACACAGACAGTCATTTTTATATATAATATTTACATACAGGTGAATAAAGTATATTCAGTTATGGGGTGTCTTATTTTTTGTTTCCACTACCTTGGTTAATCTTCCCCAAAATAAGAAAATCCAAAGCCCAGTTTTCAGCTTGGTTTTTTTCTTCTGACAGTTGGTTTGTTTGTTAACAAATCAATCAATTAATAATCAACATTTTCACTTCAGTGCTGGCCCAGGTCGAAATCGCTAAATTGGAAGAGCAAAAAGTTCAAGAAATCGAAGAGATGCATAAACATATGAAACAAGTTATAAATGATGCAGCTTCTGAGGTAATGGGCTTGCAAAATGATTTAGCCGAAATGGATCGTTCGTATACACGAATAACCCAGGCATGCATTCGATGGGAGACGGTATTGGCAACTGCCAGAGATATGGTTAACAAAAATGATTTACATAAAGCAATGACAATAGAGGGTATACGATTTATGTACGTTTTGCTGTGCCGTCGTAGAGGTACATATGCGAAACTTCAAATCATTTGTTTTATTCACATTATAATATATTTATGCACAAAATAATTCCAGGTATAATTGCATCTATTCAACGTCATGAAGTTGAGGCAGAACTTGACTTTATAAAGAATGAAATGGAAACTTTGAGTAAAGTGGTTGAGTATTTCAAATCCAACACCGATGGGAGTCAACAAGAAGAAGAAGCTGACTATATATCTGAAATACCTTGTTAGATAATGATTTTGAAAAATACAAAAACAAATTTTAAGCTTAGTGAACAAGTAAAAATAAATAAATACTTTTTATATAAATAATCGGCACTTTTTAATATCTTTTAGTCCAATATGACAACTTGTAGCACATTTGACTTTGAGTCGATTTTTGTTGATTTTAAGGCAATTTTTGTTTTAATCACCCCTATTCCCAATTGTCGTTTCTTTTTCGTTTCTGAGGCGTTTTAGTTTTTATCGTCGCACAGTGCGAAATTTTCAGAGTCTAGCGGAACTTTATTCATATCTCAGCACATATAGCAGTTATAGGTATGAAACTTAATACTTGGATATATATTTAATTGGCAAAACACTATGCAAAAATAAAAGGGGATCAGACAAGGGTTATCATACCCATACCAGATATCGCTATAAAACTTGATAGATATAACCATTTTCTTATCAAAACACCATTAAAAATGAAGGGGGTAAGACACAGGGTATTTGCTGTTTCTTGCATTTTTATTCAAAAATGCTTCTAAATTTCGATAGGATTCCCCCTACTTTTTTTGTATATTATAAACTAGCGTGCGAATAGTTACCTTTAAACTATGGAGAGTGTCAGATGTTAGTGTTGGTGAGCCTATTTTTTCTAAAACAAAACCAATGATGGCGTCCGATGTCGGTTTTTCATGAAATTTCGGTACTATATGAAATTTCTAAAGACATTCTGGAAAAGGTTTAGTTTAAAAGAGGATTGCAAAATATCGCAAAAGATGTTTTATGTTTCCAGTAGAGGATAAACCTACCTTTCAAATTTTATACGTTTCAAAATGGCAATTTGTGGTAACACCTTTTAAAGTATCCAATGAAGTTGAAAATGTAAATCTTATGAATTTCTTAAAAAGCACAATTTTCACAAACAAATCACACACGAGTAAGAAAAGATTCTGCAATTATTTGAATGCCAATAAGTGACAATTTTATTAAAAAATAAATGAAAAAATTTTCGCGTCCTACCGACTTACCGTTTTTATGTACCAATCTATAAACTAAAACAAATCGAAAAGCTTTATATAGTCAAAAAGTATGAACGAATAAGTAATGCAAGTTTTAGGTGCATTTTGCAGTTGTTTTGCGGGGTTATTCACCAAACTGATTATGAGGTTTTTGAGGTAGGATATTAAGCTACCGAAATAATGAATAATGTTATGCGTTTTATGTATTTCAAAAATTGAATTAAGTTCCGCTAAACCTCTCAAATTTCGCACTGTGCGTCGTCTCGTTTTAAAATTTAGAATCTGCAAATGTATTGGATCTGTGGGGAGTGTTAATAGAGGGGTTAGGAACACGAAGCATGTGCTTGATTGCTTCGGTTTCTTAACCTTTCGATAAAATATCCTCGTCGTTCCTATATATTGAAAAATATTTAAATATATTGGAACGACAAGGGGTGGTAATCGAGGGGTCAGGAAAACGATGATAAGTGTGATTGCTTCGTTTTCCTAACCTCTCTATAAGCACTCTTTATCGATCCAATATATTTCCAGACTCCAAATTTAGAAACGGGACGACGATAAAAACTAAAACGCCTCAGAAACGAAATAGAAACGACAAATGGGAATAGGGGTGAACAGTAGTTTCAGCAACATATTGTTGACTTTAAAGCGATTTTTCTTATTTAAATGTTTCAGGAACCTTTTTTGACTTTAATGCGATTTTAGTTATGTAGTATCCTAATACTTTAATTTATTTTACTTTTTAATTTACTTTTTTTTTAATCTTTAGCAAAGCAATCGTCAAGCTTTCTGATATGTAGGTCTATTTATGAAAGGCATCAAAACATGTTTATAAGAGTTCTAAAATGTGAATGGCTACTCGTTATCCAAGGGAGAAAGGAGTGTAACATTTATTTTAAAGAAATATTTGTTTTACCCCCTTTGCTGAATTTCGAGCTAGGGATCAGTGGCTCAGAGAAATGTTAGCCCATCAGGCTACTGACCTTTGTGATGCAGACGAGTGTAAAAACATTTGTTTTTATATCGTCACCTCAATACTACAACTCCTTAATTATCATTCTTGGTATGAGTGGCCTATGACATTCTTCATGACTTTTTGCACAATTCTGTCCAACCAGAGTTCTTCAAAGTAGCACCAATTAAAATCCTGAGGCTTTGCATATTTAATAAGATAATTTTACGTGTTCTATTAGCGTCATAATGTGGCCATATCGCCCCCAATGTAAAACATATTGTTAAGTTAGACCATCTAAAATAAGCAACACAAAATACATTTTGAGTTAATATTGGCTCTACTGAATGCAAGTGGTTTCATAATAATATAAGTTTCCAGAGTTTTCAAGTTTGTCAGCATTTTCGTTGCCAATAAAATTGCTTTCTCTGGGAACCCAACATATTGTAAGATTACATATGACATAAATTATGGGTTTAATACAATAATTTGGCATACCTTCCAGACAGCTAGAATTTTCGCTTGAAATACACTGCAGTAGCGGGGTAAAGCAGAAGACTTGCTGCATAAACACCAGACTTCATTTTCGAGCCGTCGATGTATATTCTTTGGAATTAAGAATCGGAGTCCAACCCTCCCTTTCACTTGAAAGTTCCACTATCAATATCACAGCCATACATAAACCAGGATTGAAACTGGTAAAAAGCAACTAAACCAAAGAACCAGACAGATCCTGTCGAAAGTCCTTTTGGGACTACTTGTTATACTCGTAGTACACTATCATCGCAACAATAATTCATTGTAAAATCAAATAATAAATAAATTAGTTTTAACTTTCAAGCAAGAAATATTTACATACATATACGAAAAAATAAAGCTCCACATATTTTTAATATTTTACAACATAAAAGTACTAAAAACTACAAGGACATACACAATGGCTCGTCGAGTCCCAACGACCACAATCGATGTTATTGGAAAATTGAATTTGGATCCAGAGCTTGCTATTGGCAATTACATCGAGTCAAAGCAAGGGATTGCATTTATAATGTAAGTTTTATATTTAATAAATGAAATGAAATGGAATATCCAGGCTCTTAATTCTCTATTAGAGGCCTATTTTGCTAAGCTTGTCATTTCCAAGACTCTAGAGGAGTTCAGTGACCTAGGTATTCCTTCTGAGTTAAGTTAGGACCGTTAGGTAATAGAAACTCCGAGCTCGAAAACTTTGCTGTTACGGCAACCTGCAGCGGTTTTGCCGTCTTTACAGTATCTGCTAATGGCAAGATTCTCTGTGTTAAGGTGTTTAAGTATTTGCACTTAATCTTCCTGTCGGAATTGTGTTTTTCTATTGCTGCCCTGCAATACTTAGCCAGAATTCCAAATTTTCTATCAAATTCACGTTAGTCAATCCATAACATAGTGAACAGACTCTGAATATTATGTAATATCGTTGGATTAAAACTACAACTGGACACCTAAGTACTAACTTCTTTTGAAGTTTTGAGTCAAGTATACAGAAATATGAAAAAATGGCTTTACGCTCCAGTCAAAACATGTAAAATGTAGATGTCTACTTGTAGTTCTAACCCGACGATAAAATGTGAAATGGTCACATTTCTTTTTGTTTTTATTAGTAAACCACCTGTCTGGGATACTGCTGGCGATACCGTTGAATTATTTTTTATAAATACGAAACGTGAACATGATAGTATGCTCGCGCTGCAAAAGGAAAGTTTGGAGACTTCGAAACGTGATGCAATTACAAATGAACTTCGAACTCACAGACTATACAAAATGCAAGGAAAGCTACGTAAGAGAATGTATGAAGCGAATATTTTTATGAAGGAATGTGAAGAAAAAAGACATGCGGCTGAGAAAGACGTTGTCGTTGAAAAACGTTTACATGAAAATCTACGGAAAAAGATTGAAAAGTTTAAAAATTATATAACGACATTAACGCAATTTCGATTTGCACTAAAGAACACATTTGATGAATATGAATCATATGAAGAAGTTATCCATGAGGTTATTAACAGATCAGATATATTCGAATCTCCTAAAGATTGTGTGGATCGCTGTGATGCGTTAAGTATGTAAAATCAAAATCATGATTCAAGTATAATGATTCCTACAAGCTGTCAAACCCATATCTAGCTTTAAACTTATACTTGAATTAGATATCATGTAGATATATTTGTATGTAATTTTTATATTTTTTCAGTGTTAACTCAGGTAGCTATCACAAAAATGAATACTTCAAAGCTACTTGAAATACAAAATATGTTTGAACGAATTAAGAAGATTACAAATGCTGCGGCGCTAAAAGTGATGGGTCTTAAAAATGAAATTGCCGAATTGGAGAGATCATTCAATAAGGCTAATAACAGATGTTTTTATTGGGAAAGAATTTTTGCTAAAGCCAAAGATTCTATTGTTGCAAATGAATGTGAAAAAGAATCTATGTACGAAGGTGTTCGTGTTATGTATAAGATATTATGCAGACGTAAAAGTAAGTCATACAGGCCTGTTCCGAAATCCGTGTGATTTTTGATGAAAACGGTGAGTCGAACGATAAAAAGTATTAGAAATCTTTTGTGAAGAATTGCAGGTTCTACAAATAGTATTGATTTGCATTAACAAAAAACTAACCGTTTGAGAAATATTCTTAGAAAACCGCAAAAAGTCGAAAAACTCTATTTTTTCGAATATTTCCTAAACGGTTGCCTTTTCGTAAATACAAATCAATATTATTTGTAAAACCTGTAATTTGACACATAAAAGATTCTAATACTTTAAATCGTGTGACTTACCATTTTCATCAAAAAGCTTACGAAATGAAAAGTAATTGAAACCACACGGATTACGAAACATGCCTGATAAAGTCAATATCAATAATATTGATTCAATATACATACTTAGATAGACACAACATATATTAAATAAACTTTAAAATACTCGGTATCAACATAATTCGGTGACATATTTTATATTCTAATTTATTCAGTACTTTTTGATACTATCCATGGAATCTCCTATAACACAGTGCAACACAAAAAATGCCCTTGGGGTCTCATTAAGTTTTTCTGATAGGTTATGAAAAATAAAAATACACGTATTTCACCGAATATGTGTATCAGTGATTTTTTCCATTTTATGGCTCCTCAAAGCTTAAAATTCGCGTTTTATATGAAATTTTGAGATTTTATGAAAAAACCATCCTATTATGAAATGTTGCTCGTGTCCTTACCTTTAATTTAAGATATAGCACTTGAGATTCCGCATGGTAGTTTTTGTTTTATAAGCAAAACTATAAAAATTTTGCTATTTCAATATTAGAAGACTGTGATAATTTTTTTACTTTCCGAAATATATGAAAAAAAAAAAATACATTGAAAATGGTTTTGCTTATAAAACAAAAACTACCATGCGGATTCTCAAGTGCTATATCTTAAATTAAAGGTAAGGACATGAGCACCATTTCATAATAGGATGGTTTTTTTATAAAATCTCAAAATTTCATATAAAACGCGAATTTTAAGCTTTGAGGAGCCATAAAATGGAAAAAATCACTGATACACATATTCGGTGAAATACGTGTATTTTTATTTTTCATAACTTATCAGAAAAACTTTATGAGACCCCAGGGGCAAAATTTTTTTTCCATTTTGTCGCACTGTGTAATCGAATACACTTATACGTTAACTTTAAAATGAAATAACCCTTACTGCTATATGCTAGGTTATGTAAAAAAGGCGTCTTACTATTTAACAGAAAATCCAACTGAAGATATCGATCCATTTTGTAACCTGTCTACTAAGAATCTTATTGCGGGATCCCAACTTAAATATTGCCCCGGAAGTTACGGTATTAAACGACTGATTCCGGCGAAAGACTAAGCAAAGTAAAATCAGTAAAATTTGCGTCTAAATTTTAGAAGAAAATCTAATCACGCCGCGCTGTGCGTTGCAGCGCACTATGGTTTATTTTTTTGACAAAAAAGTACACAAAAATAATTCACTACAAGGGCACATTTTCTTTAAAAAAATTTAACGCAAAATTAAAGGTTATAGTCTAAGATCCGGCAGTAAAAAAACGTATCGATCGAGTTTTTAGTTAAAACCTAATTTTTACATATATTTAGGAATAGGGGAATATATTTTTGCTGGGTTACCTCTCAAAATATGGCCGCAAGTATTATCAAATTGCGATAACTTATGAACCGTGAGTCTCAGGAGGAAAAGTGTCAAAATCTTTTTTATGAAGAGTCATATGCTCTACATGTAATTTTCATTATATGCTAAAAAAATGAATGTATAATACAATGAGATCCGGCAGTAAAAAAACGTATCGATCGAGTTTTTAGTTATAATCTAATTTTTACATATATTTAGGAATGGGGGAATATATTTTTTCTGGGTGCCCAGATCTTTTTTATGGAGAGTTATATGCTCTACAAGTAATTTACATTACATGTAACAAAAAATTTGCCTGTTAGGAGTTATTTATTAAAAACCGATTTTTTTACGCAATAAACAATAAACATAACGAAATTACTTAAATTACTTATTTCTTTATTTTATTCTTCTAGTGGTCGAACCATACTTTCAACGTGTTGACATCGAGAAACAGTTGGATTTTATTAAATCTGAAATGGAGATGCTACAATCCGTTATCATGAAATGTGAATACGTCGATACTAAAGATATTAACAAGGAAAGTCCATATAGTAGATGTTATTAAAAACTAAAATAAATGTATTTATTATTAAATTATTATTTACATAAAATATTAGTTTTCTTTGATGAATAAAATAGCCTGTTTCCACCGGAGATTTATGAAGTGATTTAGCCGTTAATCACCTCATTCATAAAACATGATGACGCAAAATAAATCACCTCATAAATCTCCGATGGAAACAGGCTACTGTGTTGTTAGCTCATCGTCCAAAATCACAATGTCAAGAGGCAGTAAAAATGTCTATAGAGTGTAATCGATAAGGTGACAAAGCTCTTGGGAAGTGATAGAATGGCTTAGGCTAACAAAGGGGAGTCTAAAATGTACCCCTGAGGCCTAGGAGTCCTCTATAACCTCTTAGAAGCTTCGCAACCTTATCGATTACACCCTGTATAAATGTCAACAAACGGAATCCAGCAAGATTTCCCAGCAGAAAATTAAAGGACTACATGGATGGATACCCAATCTTTCTGCTATGTAAAATCTTACAAGCTCTCCCGTAACAAACTCGTTACAGGAACAAACGCAGTTCAGTAACAATTTGTACAAACTTTTTAATACCAAACAGACCTAGAAATTTTCCGAATCGTCTCAACAGCAACTTACATTGCGTCGTATATGAGATCACTCTCAGAAAATGTCATTGTTACTTTAAAAGACTATGAGTTACACCATAACCTAAAAGATATTTTTTGCAATATCTTTACCTACTACAGCAAATCGTGACTATTTTTAAATCTTGTCACTGGAAAGGGATTCATTTTACAAATAACGCGATCGTCTGAAATCATCGTGAAAATAATAACTGGAGCAAAAAATGCCAGAATTTGAAAATCTTGTGGAGAATTGAATGCACGATATAGGAAATTAACTGAAGCTAAATGCATGAATACATTGAAAATGTAGGCGAAAATTTATTTGTCAAAAATTTTCTGTTTGAGTTTTTTTTTTTTTATTGATAATTTCTTTTGCGACACTTGGTTTATCACAAAGTTTATCGTATACAATGGCAGCGTACTTTCATTATGATTAAGCCCGATGGCGTCCAACGTGGACTTGTCGGTAAGATTATCCAACGCTTCGAGGAGAAGGGTTTCAAGCTAGTGGCCATGAAATTCACTTGAACATCGAAGGAAATACTTGAGAAGCACTACGCTGATTTGTCTGCCCGTCCTTTCTTCTCCGATTTGGTCAATTATATGAATTCTGGCCCAGTAGTTGTAATGGTATGGGAAGGCTTGAATGTTGTGAAAACTGGACGTATGATGTTGGGTGAAACCAACCCTGCAGACTCAAAGCCTGGCACTATTCGTGGAGATTACTGCAACCAGGTTGGGCGTAACAGCAAGCAAGGAAATCAACTTATGGTTTACAGAAAGTGAACTCGTTGGCTGGAAACCAGCTACCGTTGATTGGGTCTATGAAAAGTGTGGTGGAGATTCATAATGCAGTTTGGGAGTAGCTGTGCCGGTAATTTGCATTTCCAGTAAGAGATAAAGAGAAAATATTTAATAAAATTTTGTGAAATTTCGGAGTGTACAATGGATATTGAAGAATCTGATGGTAGTGAATTAAGAGTTCGTCGCCCGAGTTCTCATTTGCCCCATACGCATATTTGTTAAAAAAACAAAAGTAAATAACTTGCGTTTGTTTCGACAAAAGATATATTATTTTGCTTTTTTAACGAATATGCTTATGGGGCAAAAGAGAACTCAGACGACGAGTTATGTTAATGTTAATATACTTATGCTATAATAAAAATGGGAACAATTTTACTTTAAAAACACCTGTTTTTTTTTTTTTTTTGGGCAAATAAAGCTCTGCGAATTATTCACAATAACAAAAAGTTCCGCTAGGACTTAGTTTCCGAGATATATATTGGAAATAAAGCAAGAAAATTTTATGGAAATAAAGTCAGAAATATTCTGGCAATTTCTAGAAATAAAGCCAAAAACTAACTACACTCAGAAAAAAAAATTGTTAAAACAATAATTTTTCATGCTTAAAAAATTTTTTTTTCTAAATTGTTGAAATAAGTATTTAAATCTTAAATCAACAATTTTATTCTCGATACTTAATTTTTTAACGCAATTGTCATAAAAAATATGAAAAATATTGTGATTACAGAACTTCGAACTGTTTTGATAACATTTTTTTTGTAAAAGCTTTATTTAACTATTAAGGGTAAGAAGTATTGCCCATCACTTAGTACTACTTCCTCTCATCTTTCTTGCAGCATATGAATTCGACAATAAAATACACCCTATTGATCCCACTAAATGGATTGCTACGAAGGATTGAAAGGGATGAAAAAAGACGTAATCTATTTATCTATCTGAATCCATATTCTGATCCAGATTTGTGTACAAGATTTCTCGGATAGATTTGGGTTAAGAATCGGATAAATGCACTTTAATCCTGGGCATATGGATTGTTGCGAAAGATGGGAATGGTTTTAAATAGACGCAATTGATCAATCTTTCTGGATCCAGATTTCGATTGAATTGTGCACCATACATTCAATATAGATTTGGAAACATCGTTAAACAAATCCATTTTCAATTAAGTTTCCTGAGTCCAGATTCTTAAAGAAAAATTTTGGCAGAATAATAACTAACAAGAGGCTCTTTTTCTGAAATAAAACGTTTTATTCATCAGACAGTTATTTTCTTGATTTTTATTAGGGAACATTCATTTATTCGTTATCCGAGTTTTAATTAAAGTCCGACTCCAATCCATTTAAGTCCTTTTCAATATATGTCAATGTCAATCCAGTCTAATCCAGTTAAGTCCAACTGCAGTTATTTAAGTTTATGTAAACCTTTTTTGCTGCACTTTATAAACATCAAGTAAATGCCGTTTTTAAAGTGAAAACATTGTTCGAACAATAAGTTAATTTTTTATTTTTTCAAATCTATTTCATAAGATTGAAATAGATTAAAATGGATTGGTATTCAATCCAGAGATTTCGAGGTCTGGATTGTATGGATCCAAATAGATTCAATTAGATACTTTGTTGATCTATATTAAACCATTACACAGAGCCAAATCGATCACATAAAATAGAACAAAAGTAAGAAGATATCTCTATGGTTTTCATCCAAAAAGAGAGTCACATCAAAATCATAGAGAAAATCTTCTTAAAATTTATGTTGCCATTTATATGAAAACCTTGTAATATTAAGAAGAAATCTTTTCGTTTTCAATACGATTTCTTCTTAATTTTATGAGAAATCTTCTGGAAAAACAATCAGATTTCTTCTTAGTATTATAAGATTTTCATATAAATGGCAACAGAAATTTATATTATATTTTCTCTATGGTTTTGATGTGACTTTCTTCTTGGATGAAAACCATAGAGATATCTTCTTACTTTTGTTCCATTTTATGTTGTCATAATTCGGCTACCAGATTTGCCATATGCGTCTATTTAATGAACAATTGGAGCTTTTTCGAGACGTCACATCATATTTCATTCTGTAAGAATAAGTTGAAGGTAAAGATGATTTATATAACAAAACAAAATAACTTACATTGTATTTTCTTTAATGCCTCAGTCCTGTCGTCATTTCCGAAGCAAAATAAATAAATACATAAGGTTCTGTCAAATCAAAACAACAAAAAAAAAAAAACATTTTATACGATTTTCTCTTTAAAACTGGCAAATAATAAGTTTCTCACATTACTAATATCTTTCTATGTTATATTCTATATAGAAAAGATGCGAAAATCTTTTTAAAATTTTAATAAGATTTTCTTAGTAAATTCATAGAGATTTCTCTATGGAAAATTCATATTGTTTTCTATTTTTAATAGGAGTTCATAGTAAAATAGGTTAATACGACAATCTTCTTGTTTTTAGGGGTCATTTTTTGCTCTGTGTATAATCTAGACGCGGCACAAGGGCTGGCATATCTCACGATTTTTCTTGAGATTCTCGTAAGGAATCCATTTTCCATCGGCAGTCACGATAAGGTGCTAAAGATCTTTCCTTTTCTGCAACAGTTCACACCTATGAAAACGTCTTGTAATTCTCTTGGCTTCATCTCATGCTGCACCTAATGTTCTTGCTTTTGTATCATTCCTATTGCTGCAAGGCAGATTCCAAATAAGTACTTATAAAACCACGAACATTTGAACCATCATTCATTCTTCGTTCAACTGTTTTATTCTCAAACATTGTCAACAGTTCGCTTTTGAAACAACAATTTCCGCTCATACACTTTCAAAAACTTTTTACTTGATTCAACAATTTTTCATTTTATTTAATAAATAACAATTTCGTACTTAAAACAAGAGCAAAAGGGAAGAAAGATTTCAACCAACAAAAATTCTTGAATCAAAACAATGTTGTTGGAAATACAATTTTTTTTTTCTGTGTGTAGAAAATAACGCCAGAATTTTTAAAAGTAATGCCAGAAATTTTTTGGTAATACGGCCAGAAAAATCTAAGCCAAAAATTTACTAGGCTTTATTTCCAAAACAAAATGGAAATAGCTTTAATTCCAAAAAATTTTCTGCCGATCAAAAGGTCCGGATAGACCTTTTATAAAAACTAGCATAAGTAGGGAACTCCTGGATGGATTTTAAAAATATTGGTGTTGTATAAAAAATATTTTCTGTTTTGGCATTATTGTTTCAAGAAAATTGCTATGGTTGGTTTTTTTTTTTTTTTCTATAAAAATAATTAAGCAATTTCAGGTACATGTCGAAAATCAAATGAAAGGAAATAATTTGGGCTTTATAATTCGGTTTTTAAATTCTCGGTTAATGGTGAATTTTTTGAAAAAAATAAATAAGGACTTATTTCCAAGTACTTATTTCCAAAACGAGGCAAAAGAATTGTCATACACATTACATGGCATAATAATAAGTTTTTGAGCGATATCATCTTGTTTTCTTAATGCCATAAATTTTACACCATTAAGCAAACTTCTCGTGAAAACAGAGACCAATTTTATTAATTTCTTACAAAATATCAATCAATTAATATTACATTACTTTTGCCCAAAAACTTAACACATAATACCTATGAACACCCCTATTGCGGGAGTTTCATCTGATTCTAAGAATCGATTACTTTAAAATCGGCATCTCACTTTTCGATTCTTTTTGAATTTTTTTGTTTATCTGTCACTTTTGCCTTCAATACATTGCAAAAAAGCGCGACGCTTTAATTTTGTTGATTTCCTGCCGAAAAGAAAAATTGTGAAATCCAGCATAAATATTTACATTTCCAATCAAAAATGAGCTTAAGTTTGTGCAAAAAGAGAAGACCTCAAAATGAACAACCCTGCAGCTCAAAACGGAGTCGCACAGAAATCTCAAATTCACAAGAGTTGGTAAGATTCGGATTCGCAGCTATAAACATACCTACATACGTTTGTATTTTTATTAATACAATTATACTTTATCAATTCCACGAATTTTCAATTGTAGTCATCATCTCAAGTGGCGGCAATCTCAACTGCTGCGGTACGTTGCGGAAAAATTGTACGGATACATTTGGTTAATTTTATGTGTCACTCCAATTTAACAATCGACTTCCATAAGAGGGTAAACTTTCTGGTTGGCAGCAATGGCAGTGGCAAGAGCGCAGTACTTGCAGCACTTGTTTTGGGTTTGGGCGCTAAGGCCAAGGTCACCAATCGTTCGTCCAGTATGAAACGTAAGTTTGGAGAGAAGGATAATTATCCTCGGTTGCTCCTGTACTTGAAAGTACTCCCAACTCTGAGAAAAAAAAAAAATGCTCATGAAACTATACTTCTACGTTCAACATTAGTTTGCCGAATTTTGGTTTGAGCCTGCATACATATTGAATTTAACGGACCCAAATTTAAAATGTTCAAACAAAAGTTTAATTTAGAGGCATAGTTCCATGGGCATTTTTTCTTGGAATCAAGAATATTTTCACTTATTGGGGTAGCCGCGGTCGGTAACATTTTTTATACCATATACCCACCCTAATGAACAAACATAATGGGGGTTATCGTGAATCAAGATTCCCGGGGAATTTTCGCAGACTGCCATGCATTCTCTATTGCAGTTTAAGAAAATTCCCCGGGAATCTTGATTTACGATAACCCCCAATAAATATTAAAATTTACCTTTGATAATGTTCATTAAATTGAAGGACGAAACCACGAAAAACCACAAGCTGCCTTGTCCGTCACATTAGTTTTTAAGCAACTTCGAACATATTTATCGAGTGCGATGTCCGAAATACTTTTGAATGTTTTGATCTAAAATACATTTAACTTTAGTTTTATTTGCACAAAATTATTAATTAAATGAGATATAGCCATCGGAAGATCGAGATATAGCTTTGTGAAAACCAGCATAAGTTCGGAAACCCTTAATATAATATTGTTGTCATATGAAAGGTATTTTAATTGGCTACACAATCTGCGTCATGACTTCCAACATATGTCGAATTTTCGAAAATTTTGTCCGGTTTTTTTTAAAGCAATATTTTTCCAAAAAATTACTTACTAGCCCGAAGCTTTAGTAACAAATTATGGAAGCTTAATCTATTCCTTTCATTTGATATGCAATTTATGCCTGATTTCTTTCATTAGCACATTTTTTTATAGGAAAACAAAAAAGCAAACCAAAGAAATTTTCATTAAAATTAGCAAAACATTACAATAACACCAAATCGAAAATCTTGACTCGGATTTAAAAATTTTGAATAACAATTGTAGTCAGTTTAAATACCTTTCATATGACACCAATATTATTAAAATCCATAGATGGGTTTCGAACTTATACTGGTTTTCATAAAATTATATCCCTATATTCCGATGGCCATATCTAAGATGGATTTACGACATTTGAAAAATGACCGCAGAAAAAGTTGTTCAGAATAGTCCCAGGAATCTTACATTTTCCGAAAAAAAATTTTTATGAACGAAAGACTATTTGTTTCCTTTGATATACTCAAATATTCCTCTTTCTTCAGAGGATTTAATTTTTTTTTGTTTATGCTGCAAAATTGATCCAAGCCAGGAAATATTTTTAAAAGCATTTAAAAGTACTCTCAAAGAGTAACTTGCGACTACACGTAAATTAAAAATTTAACATTTAGAGGACCTACAGGATTAAAAAATATGCGCACGAATGTAATGTTGCAGCGCAGGAATATACTTAAATTAAACAATACTTACATTTTGTGTTGTGTGATGGTCTTCAGCTTGATTCTAGATTAATTAATTTTTCAGCTTCAATTTGAAATTTATTTTTGTTTTTTTTTATTTCAGATTTTTTTTTTTAAATTTTTTTTCGTATTCAGAAAATTTATTAATGACAGATAAAACAACGTTTATGAATGCATGTGTTAGTGAAATCACAGTTCGTAAGCGATTCGCTTTGGGTACGCAATTTACGAACCGTAAATTTTTCTTGGAGGGAAGGTGATCATTTATAAAAAAAATAAAACTATGAGGGAACCCAAGAAATTGAAACTGTCAAAATTGATTTTAAATTTTTAAAAGAAGGCAGATAAATTAAAGAGTCTGTCTATACGGGGCGTTCCGCGTACGCGAAAGCTCCTCTCTCTCTCTCAATTTACTCAATTAGCGAACGCGAAATCCAGTGAAGTTTTTTCCCCCGGGACGCATTTTCGTTACAACAGTAATTTTACATAAAAGTAGGGGTAAGTGGGCGGCCTGCGGCCGCAGCTCAGGATTTAAAACTTCCAAAAATCCGACACCGGCTTCGCGGCGGCCTTCGGCCGCGGATCAGTACATAAATTAATCAAGTTCCCCGGGGGAAAAAAACTTCACTGGATTTCGCGTACGCTAATTGAGTTTCGCGTACGCTAATTGAGTTTCGCGTACGCTAATTGAGTTTCGCGTACGCTAATTGAGTTTCGCGTACGCTAATTGAGTAAATTGAGAGAGAGAGAGGAGCTTTCGCGTACGCGGAACGCCCCGTATAGACATTTCCTAAATTAAATTTACCACTTCGAAAGTAATGTACCAATTGGGAAAGTTAAAGTTTTATGAGGTTAATAATCCGATGCCAACAGCATAAATGAATTATGCTATTAACTGTAAGCGTGATATAACTGGAATATGCCTTAAAGCAGCAATTTTTGCATTTAGAAAAATATATTTTGAAAATAATTTTATACCCTGTGTACATAATAACTTAACTCAGGATTTACTCAAAGAATTGGGAGGTGCAGGAAATATACATAGAAATTCTTTCATAATCGGAACCAATATGGTTCGTCCAACTCAAATTCTTTAAATCATAATATTGAATTCAAGTTAATGGGCCATATCATTAATAAACATTCTCTCACTAGCATGCAATCGCAAAAAAATTCTGGAAGGGTAAAGTTTTCTGAAAGCTAACACTTTTTCTTAAGAATTATTTCTCCAACTTTTCACAGGGAATTGGAAGACAAATTATAGTCTTTTTAACGACAATTTCCCGATGCTCTTTACATATGTTCCAAGTCCCATCCATGTCCGTCGGCCTTCTCTTCTAACCCCTCAGGTTTTTCAAGGTGAATAGAATATATATTTATGTACCAACTTTTATAATGATAGCTACTATAGGCGTGGAAATGTAGCATTTTGAGTATTTTTATTGTGAGGGGGTGGAAATCCCTTCCGATCAATCCCTCTTAAGCTTTGCATGGTGTATAGTAGACGCAATAAACATTCATTTACCAAGTTTCATAATTATAGCTGATATAGGAACACTGATATAACATTTAGTGTTTTTTTCATAGGAGGGCTGCAACGTCCCCTCGATCAATCCCCCTCAAATTTTGCATGGTTGATGTCAGACACAGTATGCATAAGTTCACCAACTTTCATAATCATAGCATATATAACTGCAAAGATCTACCATTTTTTGTGTTTTTTTCGTATTGGGGGTGCAACCCCCGTCACCCTCAGCGGCATATCTCCCCCTTAAAAACCTTCTACAGACCTTATCACAATTGCTGGGAATACCTAACATATCACTGTAATAGTTTTGAAATCGATCCAATGATTTCCAACTTATTACCCGTTTTTTTAAATCCAATATCCGGATCTTCCGATAGTTACGAAACTAGATCACATATTCTTTAATAGAATAAGAGCTTCATTAAATAAACTAGGTTTAAAAAAAGATATATTACTTAAGTATAATTGATAACATTGTTATATACTCCTCACTTCGTATTTTTTTTTTGTGATTTAACGTTATTCCATCAGCATCTGACAATGTGAAGGTTTGGAGATTTCTTCCACCGAATTCGTAGACCAATTTTGTAGTTTTACTTTGTTTGGGTTGTTTTTAATGAAACTAAGGTGTTCATATTTCGTTTATCTTGTTTTTAACCTTAGTTGTGAAAGTAGTAGCGCCAACTTTTTATGTTCAAAATTTTACTGTTTTTTGGGATAAGTTTCTTCAGAGCTCATCTTTCAGTTCGCATTGTAACATTGTGTTTTATGCACTTGAAAATTCAATTCGTAGAAAAAATGGAAAATTTCCATGTAATGATTTTTTACGATTTTTTCTACGTATTGAATTTGCTTTTGTTTATTTCTACAATTGTTTTGCTTTTATTGTTCATTTAGTTGTAAGAATCCATTATGGATAGCAAATAATTCTACAGATTATTTTAAATTTTTATTACGAAACGCTTCTCACTTAAAATGCCCTAAGTTTTTAAGTAACAATCAGTTCAAATTTTTTAATAACCTACCTTTGGTTGATTTATATTAAAAAGTAAATAAAAAAAAATCCTTCACTCGAGCTGGTTTCATTTTGATTTAGAATTTCTAGGTCCCCAGATCAGGATTTTGGCAATGGATATCTTGACTTAAATACAAATACGAAATAAAATAAGTTTTCTATTTAAGGTAGAGTATAACCCTAGTAAGCTAATTAGCAGCTTACCAACCCGACTCTTAAAAAAAAAATATCTACCTTGAAACTTTGCCTTGAACTCTTCTTATTTGTATTGTAATTGGTAGAATTTATAAAAACTGGCGAGAATTCGGCTAAAATTGAAATTGTGCTCTGCAATGAAGGACCAGAAGCTTATGAAGACGATGTTTATGGCGAATGCATAACTGTTATACGTAATATAACACAATATGGTGCAACTTATGTCATTAAAAATTATCGTGGAAATGTTATTTCACGGAAAGCAGATGATCTTTATCGTATACTTATGTACCATAACGTACAAGTTGAGAATCCAGTTTTCGTGCTAAATCAGGATAGTGCGCGTGAATTCCTTAAAGAGTAAGCATTTTTTGTTAATACTTTTCAGCATAATATTTATTTATAATTTTTGAATCTTCACAGATTAGAACCATCAAAAAATTATAAACTTTTTCTAAAAGCCACCCAAATAGAGATGGTTATGGAAAAATTAAATGATTGCCTACATTCATATAAGGATATGCAACGCCGTATGCAATGCTATAAAATGGTAGTTTTAATAGTATTATGTTTCCTTAAAAGTTTGCCTTTTAACTTCGCTCTTTCTCTTCTAGACAATTTCCAAAAATAAGAAAGAAATTCACGAGTTGAATGAGAGATATGCACTACTATTGTCTGTTGAAGAACTAAAAGTATTATTTGCTATGGTATTTAAAAAATGTAAACTTTATACATATTATTTGCTATTTTTGCAGACAAAAATTGCTACAAAGAAAATTGAGCACGTTTGGCTATTAGTGACACGACAAGAAAATGAACTTCAAGAGTTTATTGCAGAAATGGAGACAAAGGAAAGAAAACAGCAGAAATTTTTGCGGATCGCACAAAACAGGGGTGAAGTTGAAAAGGAGCTTAAGCAAAAAATCAGGTATGATTTAATGGCATAAACTTTTTTTTTTTTAATTAATTGTAAATAATTTGTTAAATGCAATATTTAGAAAATATTGCATTTAACAAATATTAATTTTCAACTTAGTATTCTGATTTGTTTACTTAAAAATGTTATATTTGTATTATTTTTGCAACAGAGAACTAGATCAAAAGGTAACGGAAAAGAGTTCTTCAATTACGAATGATAACACTGCATACATGCAATTAAAAACTGAATATAACAAAGTCAGTGATCGTTGCGCTGAGATAAACTCATTTATACAAAGTTATAAAAGTCGTAAATCTTTTCTTGAGGATCAAATTAAAGAACTGCATAACCATATAGAAGATCGATCAAAAAAGTAAGATTACATTTTCGTATAGTACTTGGAATACCTACATATTTAATTCATTGATTTATTTAATATTATTTTTATGTTTTTTTTAATTTCTTTTTATTTTTTTTTCTTGTAGTAACAAGGGTGAAATAGCTGAAATTCGACGGCGCAATGAAACTGCACTCGTTGAATTAAAGAATTCCAAAGAAAACAACGATGCCATGATTGATACAGCAAGGCGAGATTTGAAAATATATATTGATAATAAAGTACAAAAGGAAGAAAAAATTGCCGATATCAAGCGGCAACATAACAATTTAGATGAGCAACTACGTAAGTTTACTAAAATTTAATATTGCATACACACATTGAGCATTAGAGTGAGTCAGAAAATAACTTGTTTTGTAAAAGTTTCTGTTAGTCGTAAATTTCTATAAGTACGCTATTCTAATTATAGTATTTTTTATCAGAAAAATGTAATGCAATGCAATAAGTAATTTTAAATTGCTAAGCTAAAAATTAACTTTAAATTTCAAGAAGAACAAGATATTCCATTAAAGACCAAATCAATCACTTCACAGCTGAACACGTAACGAACTTTAGTTTTTCTTTAATACAATTGGAACAAAAATTTGTTTGACTAAATTTCTTAATTCGTTTATGGAAACGTTTAGTAAACAAACAACTAGGTGATACTAATGTCATATAAGTTAAGTAACATATTTAAAAATTCTTAAAAAGTTATTTGGGAGAACACGCCCTGATAAAGTGGTATCACTTACCACCGCAAAACCGTACTGAATCTAATTCCAAAGAAGCTGTAATAAATATCATTAATTAACACAAACAACAATTATGAAATAGAGGAAACGTATAAAGCACACAACAAAACTGACAATAAGTCGACTTTGTGATACAGCAACGATGGTGTATCGGACTAAGACAACCAGTCACTGTGTTTAAGAGCTGTACCATCATAGGTTCAACTCTTGCACAAAGATTTCCAACTTGCAATTTTTCAGTTTGTGGCAAAAGACGAAACAAATGTCTCTATAGCCTTGTTTTTAATCCGTTCCTTAATTTGTCACAATCATGTATTAGAAAATGCATCGATAGATTTATATGAAAGTCGAGCTTTGCATATATACGACTAAAATTTCAATTAAAAATTGATAATTTAAAAAAAAAAAACAAATATCACTGGGGTCCCTGGGTAGGTATTCGGGTAACCATGGAAAAAAATTACAAAATAACGAAAAAACTAGGAAAAGGTTGGAAATTAATATTTTGGACTACCTTAATCAAAAAACCATTAAAATTGGTAAAGGGACCGAAAATCTCAATATTCCTTATCATGAATAAACATTCCCGAAAGTTTTTACTCGAACTCCCTAGTTTGCAGTCGGAAAAAAATTTTCTGGAAGGTCAAAATTCACTAGAGAGTAAGGTTATGGGCAATAATTTAGGATGGAATATTTAGATATTTTTTTATATTGGGTGTACAACTTAAAAACCGGAATTTTTTAGCGAAATTTGATGCTTTATTGTGGAAAAATGTTACAATATATTTTATTCGAAGTATTGTCCATTGGAGGCTACAACATTTCCCCATCTTTCAGGCAATTTATGAATTCCATCCCAAAAAAATTGCGCCGGCTTGGCGGCCAAAAATGAATCTATCCAATTTCGGATGCCTTGCTCTGATGTGAAGCGTATTCCGGTGAGGGCGTTTTGCATCGAACGAAATAAATGAAAGTCAGACGGAGCAAGGTCCGGACTATTAGGCGGGTGAGCCTAAACTTCCCATCCACTATTTTCCAAATAGTTTTTCACGGGTCTTGCAACATGCGGCCGAGCGTTGTCATGATGAAAAATTATTGCTTCGTGTCTGGTCGCATTTTCCGGGCGTTTTTCGATGATGGCACGCTTCAAACGTATTAATTGTGTTCGGTACAGGTCACCTGTGATTGTCTGGCCCGATTTCAACAACTCATAATGTAACGGCCCCTTCTGATCCCACCAAATACACAGCATAACATTGGCGCCATGGATATTTGGTTTCGAGGCTGATTTGGCTGGTTGGCCGGGTTTCACGTATGACTTTTTGCGCTTGGGATTGTCATAATGGATCCATTTTTCATCCCCAGTCACAATCCGATTCAAAAATGATTTGTTTTTATGGCGCTCAAGCAGCATTTCAGACATACAGAAGCGCCGTCCAACGTCTCTCGGCTTCAACTCATAGGGGACCCAATTACCCTGCTTCTGTATGTATCCGGCGGCTTTCAAACGTTTCGAAATGGCTTGCTGAGTCACTCCTAACGATTTGGAAAGCTCGTCTTGTGTTTGACACGAATCCTCATCGAGTAGCTTCTCTAATTCTTCGTCTTCATACTTTTTTGGCTATCCTGGGCGTTCTTTGTCTTTGATGTCAAAATCGGCACTTTTGAAGCGTTTAAACCATTCAAAACACTGTGTTTTTCCTAAAGCATCGTCGCCATAAACTTCTACAAGCAAACTATGACTTTCCGCAGCAGTTTTCTTTGCAAAAAAATGACCCAACAGAACCTCCCGCAAATGCTGTCTTTTTCTCAAATTTTCGAAGTTATTCATCGTGAAAAATAATAATGATGCACACAAGATAAAATTGTTTTGTTGACTGATTTTGACAGCTGTCAAATGTACCTTCAAAATGACATATATATAAAGTTCGAGCTTTCACGATATTTGTTAGTACGAACATCCACCGTCAAATTCCGGTTTTTAAGTTGTACATCCAATATAAATTTATTCTCTCAACTTTTTAACAGGAAATTCAAAGCGCGAATAAATAATGTATGAAAAATGTAAAACTTTTGTTGAGCAATTTTATAGCTTACTAAAATACCTTTTTTATGACATCAATCTTTATGATAATCCAAAGGCTTCATACTTATACCGGTTTTTCTAAATCCGGATCGATCAAGCGACACTTCTTGATTAGGTATTAGAATTAAAAGCTTTATAAAATAAATTAGGTTTAAAAAAAGAAATATGAGGTGTCACTAAAGTAAAAAAATGCCATGTCTCCAAACAACATCACTGAAAACCAAATCGACCACTTCTGCATTAGCAGAAAATGGAGAGGGAGTCTTCTGGACGAATAAATAATAATAATATGATAATAATATGAAAAATTGAAAACTTTTGTTGAGCAATTTTATAGCTTACTAAAATACCTTTCTCATGACACCAATCTTTATGATAATCCAAAGGCTTCATACTTATACCGATTTTTCCAAATCCGGATCGATCAAGCGACACTTCTTGATTAGGTATTCTTTCTTAGAATTAAAAGCTTTATAAAAAAAAACTGGGTTTAAAAAAAGAAATATGAGTTGTCACTAAAGTAAACTTGACTCAAATTTATCAATAAGAATAGCAATGTTAATACTTTTCCCTTCTTCACTTTTTTTTAATCAACGTTGCTCCGTCAGCCTCTCACGAAGTGTGAAGGTTTCGAGATTTATTTGGCCAAACTCGTGACTATCGCCAATTTTGTAATTTTATTTTGTTTTGATGAAATTAAGATGTTTATATTTATTTTGTTTATTATCTTTTTTTAACCTTTGCTATCAAAGCAGTGGTGCCAACATTTCATTTTCAAAATCTACTTAAATAATGGGGTTTTTAAAAAAAAAAAAGCACTAAAAATATACTAGTATCAAAGTTATTGGAAAATTGGACGAAAAACTGTATACCTGTTGGAAATGGAATTTCCATTCTTAAAATATTCACAATTGCAAATGCTCCCTCTCGAAAAAGGAATATTTTCTCGTGAGGGAGTTTCCAAGCAAATTCATGAAAAAGCCTAATATGACACTATCAAAATATACAAAGTTATTAAAAACATAAAATCGAAAATGTCATCCGTGTAGATATTGGGAAGGCGAAGGTTAAAGACGAAAGCCTTCGTCATAAAATGTCTTCTATATATATTTATATAGTTCGTTTAACGTTGAAATTTTTCTTCTTATAAGAATAGATTTTAAATAAAAAATCTGGAAATAAATCTTATATTGTATGTTATATATTGAAATAAATTTTGTACATCCGCATTCCACTTTTTTTAACTAATAACATTTATTACCAGGCCATCTCCAATCGCAAATAAGCAACATAAAAGCTAGTTCCAAAGATAAACTTTCAATATATGGTGAAGATGTAAGTCGTCTTATTGCAGAAATTGATAAGTACCATCGAGCTGGCAAATTCTCAGAAAAGCCACGTGGTCCTATTGGAAATTATATTGAAGTTCCAAATAGCAAATATCGTGATGTTGTTGAAAATCAAGTTGGCCACCTACTTAAAGCATTTATTGTAAGCTGCAGCAAAGATCGGCACATCTTAGAGGGTATTTTAAAAAATAAATTTCCAAATTTCAGTCCAGTTATAATAACGACACGTTTTATGCAACGAGTAAGTTGGTGTTTTTTTTTTTTCTATTGAACGTCCATGTTTCAACTGATTATATTCTTTCAGGTATACGATGTACGTCAAGGTAGCGTTATACCGCCGTCTGCTGACACTCGTCTACTCATGCAAGAAATAAAATGCTCCGATCCTGTTGTTATGAACTGTCTAATTGATCGTTTACAAATTGAAACGGTCCTTTTAGCTGAAAACAAAAAAATTGCAGAGCATATAACATCAAACAGTCAAAATGTACCACAACATTTGAGCAGAGTGATTGTGCCGCATCAAGGCTTGGAATATTATCCGGATCCTAACTACCGCATGTATACTATGAAGATACGTCCGGCTCGTTTTATTCAGGTTAATGTCACGGATCGTATAAAGTAAGTTTTGAATATATTTCAGCATAGAATTGTAGTTACTTTGTTATAATTATTGCATACTTTTAGGCAACTGGAACAAGAAAGAAATGAATGTCAGCAAATGAGTGAAGAGTGCGAAGGTTATTTGGCCGAACTGGGACCCAAACTAAGAGCTGATATTAAACGTATGGAAGAAAAGCGTGCTATCGTTGAACGACACGAAACAAAAAAACGTAATATTTTGGAAAAAATCAGTGAATTGGAAAATTATGAATATCCAGAATACAACGAAGTGGATATATTGGTAAGACATAAAATACAATTAACCCTGTTCCTCTTATTTTTTATTTTGCAACTTAGAGGTTGCTGCCTATTTTTGCAATTGGAGGGAAGTGTTTTCTTATTTCCTTTCATAATTATTTCTAAATTTGATACAGTATGATTATATACATCAAAATTTGGTAATAATTAACAAATAATATATTTGATATGAGCGAATCGAATATTTGATATTATTTAACGAGCGACATATTTGAGCAATTTTATTGGTTCAATCGCATATTTGTTAATAATTACCAAATAAATGTTTGAATCTAAAGATCTTTATTATTTATTATTAAGATCTTCGTTATTATGAATCTTTCTATTGATTAGGAAATAACATGGCAATATTTGCTAGGATCACGGCGACATCATAAAATATAATTTTTGTTATAAATTAAAAATAAAGCTCTTCTCTGAAATTTGAATGCACTCGGCAAGTTGCAAAAAAAATTAAAAAAAAAAATCTTGTCTGTGTGGGGATCGAATTCATTCCTCCAGGGCATTTCATTCTTTGTTAGATGCTACCATATTATTACCAACTACATTTGTAACCTTGGTTCGTTGCAAGCGTAAGAGGGAATCCATGTATAGCGAATTGGAACTATGCCGCGCATATTGAATTCTTTAAATCTTACAGCTTAACATTCAGAACTATATTATAACTAAATATGCTCTACATATATGAATTGAAATACGAAAGAGTTATAACGATTTACAAAGTCAATCGAAGTAAATCTAATAAAATAATTAATTGAAAAAAAATATTGACCCATACGTAGGTAGGGTTAGCTGAATGTATAAGACGTTTGACTGATAACCTGGGGGAGTATGTTCGAATCCCAGACAAGAAAGTTTTTTTTTAATTTTTTTTTTTTTTTGTAGTACCATGGGAGAGTGCATTCGAATCCCGGACAAGGTTTTTTTTTTTTGATTTATAGCAAATATTTGACCCGCACATTCACATTCCATCAAACATATATCATTTTTGCCCAAATCAACAATATTTCAAAGTCAAATTAAAGGCATATTAATATTTACCAAAATTTGTTAATTAATAACTAATATTTTTAGAATGTTCAATAGATAGTATCACAAAAAAGATGTTCGCTGCACACCATTTTGAAAGCTTATCGGTTTGATTTTTAAGGAAAAAAAAAGTTTTTTTTTCGCCCTCAAATAAGTAGCTGTTTGATTTTTATCTATAGCTCCTCATTTTTCTCAATTCTTTTTTCGACTAGCTGTACTCATTATCTCAGTTTCTACTATCCTAAGGTGCGAAGGACACTTCAAAAAATAAAAGACCATAAAAAATCATAAAACTCATCTCAACAAAGTTTCTTCAAATTGTTGAAATTGAACAAGCTACAGCGAATCTAAAACTTCAGTGCAAAATATGAAAAAACGGGTATGAAAAATTCGGAAATCGACCCATAAAACTATGCAATATTTTTTTTTCTTTAAATTGGAAATTTCCAAAATCAATGTACATTTATATTTAATTTAAAAAATTTTAATTGCTGAATACTTTTAATAAAATAAAATAACACAATGCACAAAATGAAAAAAAAAAAATGTTGGTCCCTGGGATTTCATAGAGTTTTTCTGATAGGTTATGAAAAATAAAAAGGCACGTATTTTACCGAATGTTGCTCATGTTAATTTAAGCTATAAAACTGGAGAATCCGCTAAGTAGTTTTTTTATAAGCAAAAACTTTTTTAATGTATTTTTCTTTTTTCAAATATTTTTTTCATATATTGCACTGAAGTTTTACAATAACCGTATTCACGATCTTGTTGCATCGTAGCAAATGCAAAATTATTTAAAATTACAAAAACAAATTCTATTGAATTTTCAAAAGCAAGAGTCTTGTAAGCAAGACCAAATTTGCAACACAAAAACCTATTGCACGATTGATTTCCAATAGTCTATTGTGACTGATTTTATTTTTATACCCTACACCCAGGGTATATTCACTTTGTCCTTCCGTTTGTAACGCAAAGAAGGTGGCGTGGCAGATATGGAAAAGTATATATATTCTTGATCAGCGTCACCTCCTGAGTCGATATAGCCATGTCCGTCTGTCTGGCTGGCTGGCTGGCTGGCTGGCTGGCTGGGTGGCTGGCTGGCTGGGTAACGGCTGTGTGTGGAAATACATTTTTTGGGAAAACTAAGCAAGATAATTCAATGAAATTTGGTACACAGCCTCCGTCGTCAAAGTTAGCTCGGGGGATTGAAAATGAGCGAAATCCGTCAACGGACACGCCTACCGCCCATACAAAAAATATCTTCAAAATGTAAATTTTTGAGTATTTTTCTCAACAACGCAACCAAAATACACATAAATACTACGAATTGTCAGCGCGAGCTCTGACAAAAAACTGGTCGAATTCGGACAAGAGGGCGTGGCACCTCTCATGTAAGCAAAAGCTTCAAAACGCTGTACAGAAAGCGTTTTTTGAGATAATCGAACTAGATATGACTCGGACACTAAAAACTATAAATGCAAGCTTTAAGCAAAAACTGGACAAAATCGGACAAGAGGGCGTGGCTCCTCCCATATAAGCAAAAGCTTCAAAACGCTGTTCTGAAAACATTTTTTTAGATAATCCAACCAAATTTCACTTAAATACTAAGAACTATAAATGCAAACTCTGAGAAAAACTGGGTGAATTCGGAGGGCGTGGCACCTCCCATATTAGCAAAATTTTCAAAATACTGCTGTGTAGGGTATTTAATGTTTGGCCAGGCCAAAGGTAACACCCTTACTAGTTTTCATTTGTGATTGGTACAGTTGCTTAATGACTTTTATGTTTTTGACAACCGTTTTTGTCACAAATTGAAATTAAAATGTGAACAAATACAATTAAATTTCAATTATTTTGTTTTTTGGTTTAATAAACAAAGATTTCTACGTAATGTTTGCATTAAGCTCATTGTATGTTATTAATAAAATTGTGATTTTTTTCTAAATAACGCACAATTATTCAGTAAAATTTCTTTTAAATCAAAATAAGATATCAAATAAGTTTTAAATTCAAAAAATATTTGACAGCAAAACAAAAAACAGCTGTTCTGAAACGTTTGCAATATCAATCTACAACAGTGTGTGCTCACAATTATTTACTCTTGCAAATTTGCATTTGCTACGATGCAATAAGATCGTGAATACGGCTAATAATTTAATGAAACTTTGTAGAGATGAATTTTATGATTTTTTATGGGCTTTTATGAAGTGTCCTTGTCACCTTAGGTTGGTAGAAACGGAGATAATGGGTACAACTAGTCGAAAAAAAATTTGAGTTAGATGACTTCTATGAATGAAATATAGCGCACATTGAGGCATTTACAACTATTCGCAATACTTGATGATCTGACGTCAAATGGCTGAGCTATAGAGAAAAAATCAAACAGCTAATTATTTAAAGGTCAAAAAAAATTGTTTTTTTCCTGAAAAATCAAAACCGATTTGCTTTCAAAATGGGGGGTGTGCAGCGATCTTTTTTTGTTTGTATGGGGATCGATACTATCTAATGTTCAATCAAATATATTTCTGTGAGGGAAACATACTCTTTTCTCAGTGTATATACCCTGCACAAGACACACAACTTTAGTGCGCGAAGAGTGCGAAGGTTACTTAATTATTTGTAAACTATTTAACATATGTTCACTTTTTATAGAAAAAAGAACTCGTGGAAAATCAGCGTAAACTTGACGAAGTTATTTCCACAATAGATAATAAAAAAATCGAATATAGTGAAGCAAAAAATACGAAAGAGCATTATGAGCTTGAAATGAGATCACATAAAAGTACCTTACAATCTATACAGAACGAAATTGATAAATTAAAGGTAAGTCATTTGTTTATTATAAACTGTTTATTGTATGGAATGGAGGCTACCTTCAACGCTTTCCGAATTACAGGGAATTAAAAATGTCTAGGAACTGTTTCATAACTTGGTCACACAGATTTAAGATATAAATTTAACTAAAAAACTAATATCCAAAGAGCCTGATATAATTATTTTTCTACCTACCCCATTATACGAGCATATACACTCTAGATGAAGGACTTACAAAATATTTTATCATAAATTCGTTGTAATTTGTAATCTTGAATCGGATTATTAAAATAAATGAAATTAAATGTGCCAGAAGTACGGATTTTGACTATATTCGTACCGTGTTATCAAGTTTTGAAATAAACACCCTTATTGTGTCTTATTATGAATTTTTCTGGAAACTCCCTCTCGAGAATATATTCCTTTCTCGCAAAAAAGTGAGCTAGTGCTCAGAGGCATTTTAAACATTGGATATGAAAGTTTACTTCAAGAAACTCACAGAAGAAACAAAAATTTATCACACTTTGTAAAAAACTGACGAAGTAACATTAATAAAAACTAGTAAGGGTGTTTCCTTTGGCCTGGCCAAAAAATAAATACCCTACACCGCAGTGTTTTGAAAATTTTGCTTGTACCACGGTGCCACGTCTTCTTGACTGAACTCACTTAGTTTTTGCTCAGATATTGCACTATTTATTCCAAGTATCTGTGCGAAATTAGGTTTCATTTTCTTGAAAAACGTTTTCAGTATGGCATTTTGAAACCTTTTCTTGTATGGGAGGTGCCACGCCCTCTTGTCCGAGTTCTCCTAGTTCTTTTATCAGTTTTCACAGCTTTTATTTACTGTTATGAGTGTTTGAGCCCAATTTGGTTGGAATATTTCAAAAAACGCTTTCAGTATAACTTGTTTGCATGGGAGGTGCCACACCCTCTAGTCCGAATTCCCCTAGTTTTTTACTCAGAGGTTGTTCTTACTGTATAAATTGTTTGCATGGGAGGTGCCACACCCTTCAGTCCGAATTCCCCTAGTTTTTTACTCAGAGCTTGTTTTTACTATCCCTAGTATTAATGTGTATTTTTCTTGCGTTATTGCAAATAATGCTCTTATTATTGCATATTGAATATATGTTATGTATGGGCGGTAGGCGTGTCCGTTGACCGATTTCGTTTATTTTCAATCCCTCGAGCTAACTTCTACTGCGAAGCCACTGTACCAAATTTCATCGTATTGCTTAGTTTTCCCGTGAAAAATATCTCCACGCACAGACAGACACCCAGCCAGCCAGACACACGGACATGGCTATTTTGACTCAGGAGGTGACGGTGATCAAGAATATATATACTTTTCTATACCTGCCACGCCTCCTTCTCTGCGTTACAAACTGAAGGACAAAGTGAATATGCCCTGATCGTAGGGTATAAAAAGTGACGAGGTGACATTTCCCACATGACAAACGTGAGCGTAGCACAGTGCCAAATTTTCAGAACAAAGCGGAACTCAATTCAAGGGCAAAGCCAAGGTGGTTCATCAGAATTGACATCTCTTAAAAAATAAAGGTAGAGAAGATGGAGGTGCGGTCGACGCCATAATTTTTAAAGTGTGAATACTATGGTCTTATTATTTTTAACCATATTCTAGACCAAATCAAAAAACTTAATAGCGAAGATTCCACTAGAAGCGATTTGGAAGAATTGTTCATAATCGCGAAAGCAAAACTAATGTCAGTATTAAACGGCGAGCGTCGTCCTAGTGTAGCAGACCAAAGTTATTTTAACGCATTTTCTGAAATAGGGCCCGTCCACAACCAAGCTGCACTTTTCTGTTTTGGACTTTAGGATGAGTCCTTACATTTTATTTTTTTGGGGCTGCCTGCACTGGTCCTCGATCCACAGCATTTGAAAATTGTACATTATTTTCAAGCCAGCTAGCATTTTTATTCAGTCATGGTTGTAAATTTCGAAAGGATTCCCTCAACCTCTTTTGTATTCCATAAACCAGCACACGAAGAGTTGCGTTTAAACTGCAGAGAACGCCAGATGTTAGTGTTGGTGAGCCTATTTTGTTCAAAACGAAACGTCCGATGTCGGTTCTTCCTTTCACTTTTTGAAAATGCTGTTATATGAAATTGGGGAAGACGTTCTGGAAAATATTCAATTTAAAAGAGGATCGCAAATTATTGCAGAAGGTGTTTTCTGTTACCAATAGAGGATAAACCTAACTTTCAAATTGTGTATGTTTCAAAATGACAATTTAAACCCTCCAATGAAGAAAAGATTTTGCAATTATTTAAATATTCATGATAAGACTCATTATGTTTTATATACTAAATAAAATACTAGCTATTTTACCCGGCGTTGCACTTCCTGTACTTTTATTTGTTAAGTAAAGCATTTAATAAAAACGTACACTATTTTTCTGTTCATATGGTACTTTCAGAATGAGTCCGAGGAAGAGCGCACAAAATTGCGAAGTTTGGCTAATAATTATATTGAAAATCAAGAAAGGATAAATTCCATTAATGAAGAACTTTTAGAATTGCAGGTTTGTAAATTATTTAGTATTAAAAAAAGCACATATAAATTAAAAAAAAAATATCTTAAACAAAATTGTATAGCAAGAAAAAGAAAAGAAATTAAAGCTGCTTTCGAAAAAAACCAATGAAGCTACTCTTGCTGGCGATAGAGTTCCAACAGAAAGAACGGAAGAAGAGCTACGTGAAGATATAAAAAAGTTTGAAGCAAAATTAAAACATTCCTCAAATCTAAACGAAAATCCTGTTGATTTAAAAAACCAAATAAACGCTAAGAAACATACGTTAAAGGGTGATTTGAGTAACTATGAAAACTTAAAGCTCTCTATTGAATTGGTAAAAATTAAATTTACTTTTAATTTTGAATTTCTTAGTTATTTTATCATTATTTTTGTTTGTAGCTTAATCAGTCTCGACATAAGCGTTATGATGTCATCAAAAAGCTTAAGCAACATATGGTATTATTGCTGCAATTTTCATTTGATGTAAGTTCGATGTAAACTTCTTGTGTAGGACTTTTTCCATTTATTTATTTTATTTCTAAGTATATAAAATACTCTTAATTCGGAACTAGAAATTTTGTGTTATCAAAATTGCGCATTGGTGCATTTTTCCATAATCTCGGGCGTATTGTGTCCCAAAGAATAATTACAAAAAAGTTTTTTTTTTTCTTTTGTACAATAAAACATTCCAAATTTCACGTGCAATAACTTTTGAAACTATGTATTTTTTGCTTACAAATGCATACTTACAGCACATTTTGAAATTACGTCAATTCGTTGGTGGCATTGAAGTAGATCACCAAGAACGAACCTTAAATGTTTCCGTTGTGCCTAGAGATAAACATGTACAAAATGCAGTGTCTAGTACTCGTGCCTTATCTGGAGGTGAACGTTCGTATTCAACAATAGCTTTCCTCATTTCTTTATGGGCATGTGTGGATCATCCGTTTTACTTTTTAGATGAATATGATGTTTTTACGGTATGTTTTTTTGTAAAGAAAATTTTAATATTTTATTGAATACTAAATTTAAATTTGAATATTTTTTTCTTTATTTAAAAGGATGAGATCAATCGAGAATTTATGACTCGTTTACTTATTAACGAAGGCGCAAAGAAACCACAGCGTCAGTATTCATTTTTAACGCCCCAAGATATGTCAATTAAATCCAAAGATTATATAAAAATTCACAGGTATAAGCGCAAAATTGTATTCAATGTAGAATTAAGTTTATTAAAAATAATATTTACTTTTTCTAGATTTGCTGAACCTGACAGGCGTTAAAGAAACTTCGTCATATGTACAAATGTATTTGTTGTTTTTAATGCGGCTGGAGTTGAAAATGTATTGCTTTTAATTTTTTTTACTTAGTATTTTAACATTAACTCAGTGAACTATTATTTTAAACATTTTTTTTAATGAATTCTAAAGTTTATTTTTTCCTTATTATTAAATGGTAAAATAAAAATAAAAAAAAAAAAACTATAACGAAAACAACAACCATGTGATGTATAAAGCTTATTTTATTTTTCAAAAATACTCTTCTTGAAGGTCGAAACATTTAGTTCTATCATGAGTATCCAATCTAAAAAATGTGATTTAGATCTGAATGGAATAAATCGAAAATGAATGTAATCAAAAGTATCTCCGAACTTAGGCTTGAGCATCTGAAGCAATTTTGAAAATAAAGGTTTACATTCGACGTTCGAATTAATTCAACGTTTGATTGAACACGAGAGTTCAGAAGAAATTGAAATGCCCAAAACCATTATTCACCCTATTCATGTAATTCGATTTCAATTCGTGCTATCTCGAATCGAGATTTCGCTGTCATATATTTTGATATCCAGAATCGGAAACGAACATTTTTTCTATCAAAATCGAGCTTGTTGATAGTCTGCAATATATATTTCCCCCTATTATACCTAAATATTCTTTGTTTTGACTATCATGCCTTCGGATGACCATCGCATGACCTTTGGATGACGTTTGGGAAACTTTGGGTTACCCAGAAAACTATCAATTAAAACTTGTTAATAGTTTGCCAGAGATGTTTTCTCAAAGTTCTAGATATTCTTCTTTTTGACTATGAAGCCTTCGGGTGACCTCCGACAACCTTCAGGTATTGCAAAAAACTATCAGAAAACTTGTTGATAGTCCGCCGTAAATATTTTCCCTCAAGTATGTCAAGATGTTCTTATTTTTACTATGAAGTCTTCGGGTGATCTTCGGAAACATTCGTGTATGGCATAAAAACCTTCCAATACCTGAGGCACACCCACTACCAAATTTTCAGTTCAATTGGTTGAATAGTTTCCGAGAACCCTTAAAAGTATGCTACACTATTTTTTTTTTTTTTTTAAATTCATTGTGCTCTAAAAAAAACGTTGCACACCCGAAACTTTAGATTTGGTCAAGTCCATAAAAAAACACGTTGTACCCCCCATACAAAATCAACACAATACAAAATCGACACACAAAATGCTGTATCTCAGCTCCTATACCAGCTATCATTATGAAACTTGGTGCGTGGATGTATATTATATCTACCATTCATCATGCATTTTGAGGGGGTTGAACAAGGGGGCTTTGTACCCGAAATATAAAATCAACAGACAACATGCTATATCTCTGCGCCTATAGCAGTTATAATTATGCAACTTGGAAAATGGGTGTTTATTGTGTCTACCATTCACCATGCAAAATTTGGGAGGGATGGAACGAAGTGACGTTGTACCCCACATACAAAAAGTACACAAAATGCTATATTTGCGCCTATAGCAACAATTTTTTGAAAAAAAATCTTTAATTTTATTAAAAAATCGGTGCTGTAGTTTCGAAGATATTCAAATTTAAATGTAATTGAACTGCAGCGCCATCTGGTGAAAATTGCCAGAACTTTTGACAAATTATTCGATAGTTCGATTTAAAAGCAATCTAATGGTAAAATCCTCGTCCAAAACGGTGCAGTAGTTTCGAAGTTATAACGTGTTAAAATATTTAATCGTTAAAAAGCGACATCTGGTGAATATTTTTAGAACTTTTAACCTTTTCATTTCATGGGTCAACTAATTAGCAATCCAATGGTGAAAACCTCGTCCAAATCTATGCAGTAGTTTTGAAGATATTCAACTTTAAAGAAAAGTCTTTTTGAGTTTCAACCTGCTGCTGTTTCTGATCGCCTGGTATTTCGTAAAATTTTCGATATGGAGAAAACGCAACATTTCTGAAATGCGAAATCAAAACACAGAAAATGCTTTATCTCTGTGCCTGTAGCAGCTATCATTTTAAAACTTGGTACATGGATGTTAATTGTAACTACCATTCACCATACAAAATTTAGGGGGGATTGAACGAGGGGGCGTTGAACCCCCCATACAAAATCAGCACACAAAATGTTATATCTCGGCGCTTGTTACAGCTATCATTATGAAACCTGATGCATGGATGTATTTTATGTCTACCATTCACCATTCGAAATTTGGGGGGTTGAACGAGGGAGCGTTGTACCCCCCATACAAAAAAACAGACAAAATGTTATATCTCGGCGCTTGTTACAGCTATCATTATGAAACTTGATGCATGGGTGTATACTATGTCTACCATTCACCATTCGAAATTTGGGGGGTTGAACGAGGGGGCGTTGTACCCCCCATACAAAAAAACCAGACAAAAAGCTATATCTCTGCGCCTATTGCAGCTATGATTATGAAACTTGTTACATAGATGTTTATTGTATCTACCATTCACCATGCAAAATTTGAGGGGGTTTGAACTAGGGGGCGTTGTAGCCCTCATACAAAAAAACACAAAATGCTATATCTCTGCGCCTATAGCAGTTATCAGTATGAAGCTTGGTACATGGATGTTTATTTTATCTAAATACCTTTCACCATGCAAAATTCAGGGGGAGATTGTTCGAAGGGGCGTTATACGGTTATTATTTCGTGTACACAAATCCATGTTATTTGTGGAGTAAGTAATGCTTCACAAAAGATATCCTTATACTTTTTATCGTGGGACTAACGTTTTCATCAAAAAGCTTTCGAAACGAAAAGAAATTGAAATTGCACGGATTCCGGAAAAGGTCTGAATAGCTATGGAAATTTTCGGTGCCGTGACATAGTCCCCACGGACATTTCGTGAGTGGGGATTATGTCCGCCAATAATTCGGACATAGTCCCCATTTCTAAAATGGGGATTATGTCCGCAAGTTTTTCGGACATAATTCCCAGGAAAAAACGGACATAATCCCCATAACGATATTTCCTAACGCCTTATTTTGTTATTGACAACAGCCGCAGGTCAGGATTTACAACTCCAACATCCAACATCAGCTTCGCGGCGGCCTTCGGCCGGGGATCAGTCTTTAATATTCAACTCTATTTATATACATTTTTTAAATGGATTATTGCAAAACTTTTGTTCAATCTTAATTAAATTTTTCGGACATAACCCCCAATACCAAAATGGGGACTATGACCGAAAAAAAAATGAGGGAATCGGACCAGGAGCATTGTACCTCCAAATCCCTATTCTCATCTATAGAAGCTATCGTTATGAAACCTGGTGCATGAATATATCCACTAAATACAGTGCACAAAATAAAGGGGATTGGACCAAGGGGTGTTGTGCCCCAATACAAAAAAACTTTAAGAACTACATCTCCGCACCCATAGCAGCTATCATCATAACACTTGGTACATTATGTTGCCCAACTTATGTCTAGACAGAAAACATGCAATTCATCCAAACCAAAATCATTGCGCCACCCACAGGAAATGGTAGACCAACGTTTACCGGATCATCTAGAAACTATATAAAATAAGGAAAATTTCAAAAATTTAAAAATTTGCGGGCCGCTTTTCAAATAAAAATGCATGGGGAATCGACTTCACTCGATGTTTTCCAGAAAATTAAAATTCTGTCAAATTGTAGGAAATTCTGCAAATAAGGTTGTTTTAAGTCAGTCATAAATTACAAAATGCCGTTGGATTTAAGGTCATAGCTGCTTCCGTTCTTGTTTTATGACTACGAACAGTGGGAAATGGTTCTACATAAATTTGAAAAAATGGATCTAAATGTGGCATAAAGTATCGAAAAAAGTGACGCAACCTTCAATAGAATTTTTAGTTCAAAAATTTTTTATATACTTATGTAGTTGCCTTAAATTTTTTTATTGCATTTCCAAGTAACTAATTTAGCATTCAAATTTATCTTGTATTTTAGGAATTGAACTTTTCGATTTTGTGTGCTTTTGACATTCGTTTAGTACTTCAGTCAAAAGCTCAAATTCGTCTTTAATAAAATCCAAACGTTTTTCAACTTCTTCCCGTTGCAAATGTGGAGATGAATCTGCAAAGAATTTTAATTTTTTTGGATAATTTTCTTTTGAACTTACAACGTAAACTTACTTCTTCTTTTTGTCAGTATTTGGTACATGTGATGAACGCCACATAATGCCATATCTTTTTCCAAATCATTGTCAGTTATAGCAACTTTTGCTTTCGCTAAAATTTTTTCCCATTTTCTTGATAGAGTACGGGCGTTAACATATGCGCGTTCCAACGAAGCCAATTCATTTTTCAAACCCAGCATCGTAAGAGCTGCTTCATTAGTAACTTTGACCATTTGTTTGCGAATGTCTTCTATTTCGTCAAGTTTTTCTTCTTCAAGTTTTTGAATTTCAACCTGAGCTAACACTGAAAGTTAATACAAAGAAAACATCTTTTTAATTTGTTTAATTCGATATTAATTTATTTACAATAACCCTCATATTAGGCAATTTGGGAATAGTCTATTGATTATATCCTAAAAAAAAATGTCAAAAAGGAAGGTTTTTATTACAGATATCGGAAAATGGGTCATTTAAAAGAACTAGTAAGGGTGTTACCTTTGGCCTGGCCAAACATTAAATACCCTACACAGCAGTATTTTGAAAATTTTGCTAATATGGGAGGTGCCACGCCCTCCAAATTCACCCAATTTTTTCTCAGAGTTTGCATTTATAGTTCTTAGTATTTAAGTGAAATTTGGTTGGATTATCTGAAAAAATATTTTCAGAATAGCGTTTTGAAGCTTTTGCTTAAATGGGAGGAGCCACGCCCTCTTGTCCGATTTTATCGAGTTTTTGCTTAAAGCTTGCATTTATAGTTTTTAGTGTCCGAGTCAAATCTAGTTTGATTATCTCAAAAAACGCTTTCAGTACAGCGTTTTGAAGCTTTTGCTTATATGAGAGGTGACACGCCCTCTTGTCCGAATTCGACCAGCTTTTTCACAGGGCTTGCGCTGACAATTCGTAGTATTTATGTGTATTTTGGTTGCATTGTTGTGAAATATACTCCAAAATTTGCATTTTGAAGATATTTTTTGTATGGGCGGTAGGCGTGTCCGTTGACCGATTTCACTCATTTTCAATTCCCCGAGCTAACTTTGACGACGGAGGCTGTGTACCAAATTTCATTGAATTATCTTGCTTGGTCTTCCCAAAAAATGTATTTCCACACACAGCCGTTACCCAGCCAGACAGACGGACATGGCTATATCGACTCAGGAGGTGACGCTGATCAAGAATATATATACTTTTCCATATCTGGCACGCCTCCTTCTCTGCGTTACAAACGGAAGGACAAAGTGAATATACCCTGGGTGTAGGGTATAAAAACCACGGAGCGCTATTAAAAAATAAGGTGGAAATCGGAGAGGGGGTGGGAAAACTCTTTACAGTTTTTTCAATATAACTACCGAACGAAGCACAATTTTATGTTGAAACCAAAAAAAAAAAACAAAATTTCCAATTCTCGTGTTTTTTACTCTTTTGCCTATAACTTTTAAGGGTCAGAGATAGGTAAAGATATACCTTAATATAAAAATAGAAGAGTCAATTTCTTTAAAATGCTGTATTAAAAAATGTCTTAGGTTAAAAATTTACCGAAATACGGCTATAGCCCAGGAAAATTAGACGATAAAAGAGTTGCTGTGCGAAATAATTCCAAGGGAATTTTTTTCATCGGAATTGTCTTTATTAAAGCATGATGAATAAAGAGAAAAAAGTTCATTGAAGTACATTGTCCGCATAAAAAGTTATTTAGGCTCAAAGGTCGCTAAAATCTGATTTTTGCAAATATCTCGGTAACGCTAACTTTTACAGAAAAATTTTGGTCTTCAATTTTGTAGCACATGAAATTTCATACAAAAGTACGTTTTTAAACGTCCGACTTATAGTTTAGGAGATCACCCAATTTAAAAAGTTGTGAACAGTTGAGGAGTGATTTTTCAAAAGGGCGTAAAACCACTTCCAACCTCGAACAAACCTAAGAATGCCATCGTCATTACCATGCTAAAATACATCCTCTAGTTCAAAATTCATCACAAAAAATGCATTTTTCCAAGGTAAAATCGTGATCAAAAGTCGCATTTCAGAACAAAAGGGCTTATTTCCATATAATTTCATGGAAATTTTTAGAGTATGATACAAAAAGACGTATTTTGAATAGTGGCCATAAAAACTTTTAATATTTTTTATACGCCCCAGGCTATATAGGTGCTTACATACCATGGCTATAGACATCAGAATAAACTTCCAAATGGTGAAATAAGAGTGATTTCGAAACAAATGGGCTTATTTCCAAACGTTTCAGAACAAAAGGGCTTATTTCCAAATGTTTTTAACTTTTTGCAATTACTACAAATATGTTAATGGGATTAGAATCTTGAGTCAACTCGCTATAACACTGGGGACATAAAAAAAAAAGTTATTGTAAACAGCCCATAAAAGTTTTTCTCATTACTGAAAATTTGTTTAACATGGTTTTACGCCCTTTTGAAAAATCACTCCTCAGTTATGAAACGAAATGCTACCTATAAGTTTTTTTTTTTTTTTTTTTGTTTAGAATTAATGTAGATAGAGTTAGCTCAATGTATAAGACGTTTGAGTGATAACGTTGGGGAGTAGGTTCAAATCTCAGCCAAGAAAGTTTTTTTTTGAATTATTTTTTGTTTTTTAGATTGCATTCGAATTCCAGACAAGGTTTTTTTTTTAAGTTAAAGCAAATATTTGACATTTCATCAAACAGATATCAGTTTTGACCCAATCAACAATATTTCAAGGTCCAATTAAAGGCATATTAATGTTTACCGAAATTTGTTAATTATTAACAAATATTTTCTAGAATGTTCAATCAAATATATTTCTTTAATGGAAACATTCGTATCATAACTGGAAATATGGGTGCTTTAATCGAAGGAATCAGTCCTATCTTTGAAACTATTTGAAATATGTGAATGAGATTTGGTATGTGTATGAATAAGGCTTGAGTTAATTGCATCCAATAAAAAAATGGGCGATGCCACGGCCCTCGACCCGAAATACTGGTATCTCTGGAAATATTGGACTCAGGGGAAAGAGATTCGGTTCATATGTAATTGGCACTGGGAAAAAATGTTTAATACAAAATGGGCGGGGTCACGCCCCTTCAAATTTGTCATATTTCTGAAAATATTTGACAGATATGAATAAGATTTGATTTCAGGTAGTATTTTTTCTGTTCTTATTTTGGTTTCCTAGGTATAGACCCCAAGCAAAAAAAAGTTGGTCCGGATCGGAACATATTTGACCGTGCCCACAGGCCGTTAAAGGTCGGAAAAACGCTATTTATATGAAAATTAGGAAACAATCAATCCTATCTTTGAAAATATTTGACATAGGAGGATAAGATTTAGTACATATGTATATGAACAATACTTGAGTAAATAGTATCCAATAAAAAAATTGGCAGCGCCACGCCCTCTCCACCTGAAATTTGTCGTATCTCTGAAAATATTTGACTCAGGTAAATGAGGTTTGGTACATATCTAAATGGCACTGGGAAAAAACAATTTGTCATATCTCTGAAAATATTTGACACAGGTGTTCGCATCACTTTATCCGAAATCAAATCTTATCCACCTGTGCCAAATAGTTTTAGAGATATAACAATTTTGTTTTTTTTTAAATGAGGGGGCGTAGCCCCGCCCATTTTTGTTGAAAATTTTTTTCCCAGTGCCAATTAGATATGTACCAAAATTCATTTACCCCAGTCAAATATTTTCAGAGATACGACAAATTTCGGGTGGAGATTGCGCTGCCCATTTTTTTATTGGATACTATTTAGTCAAGTATTGTTCATATATGTACTAAATCTCATTCTCCTATGTCAAATATTTTCAAAGGTAGGATTGTTTCTATATTTTCATACAAATAGCGTTTTTCCGACATATAACGGCCTGGGGGCACGGTCAAATATCTTCCGATCAGGACCAACTTTTTTTTTGTCTGGTGTCCATACCTAGGAGACCAAAATGAGAACAGAAAGAAATACCTCCATATAACGGCCTGGGGGCACGGTCAAATATGTTCCGATCCGGACCAACTTTTTTTTTGCTTGGGGTCTATACCTAGGAGACCAAAATAAGACAGAAAAAATATTCCTTCTATATCAACTAAGTACTTTAAATTGGTTTAACATTTTTACAGTGCTATATCCTGTTCGCTTCACTTTACCTGAAATCAAATCTTTTTCATAACTGTCATAGTTTCAGAGATATGACTAATTTGATTTTTTTAAAAGGAAGGTTCGTGACCCCACCCATTTTTTACTAAACAATTTTTTTCCAGTGCCAATTACATATGAAGCGAATCTCATTCCCCTGAGTCCAATATTTCCAGAGATACAAGAATTTCGGGCCGAGGGGACGTGGCATTGCCCATTTTTTTATTGGATGCAATTTACTCAAGCACTGTTCATATACATACAAAATCTCATTCACTTAATTTTTCCATATAAATAGCGTTTTTTTGATAATTACACCAATAGAAAACTTTTTAGCCCCTGGGAGCAAAGGTTTTTCCCATATAACAAATGATAGGTCTAATGGATATAGAAAAAATTGTCACTTACTTAAAGCATCGCATCGGGCCATACAATCTTTCACAGATTCAAATATATCCGATTTTTCCACCACCTCTTTGACAACACTTTCATATGGCTCAAATTCTTGTACGGTTTTCTTAAGCACATCTCTAAAATTATTTAGAACTTTTATTGAATCAACATATTCCACTATGTCAAGATTCAGTTGAGCATGCATTGCCTCCTCTTCTTCGACTTTTCTTTCAGAAATATGTCTTTTATCGCTACATTCCTTCATGAAATTATTAACGTCAATGAAACGTTTTCGCAATTTCGCCTGTTGTCTATTGAGGGTAGCACAGCGGCCCGCATTGATTTCTGCCTGTTTTTTAGCTGCCTCCAACATTTCTTCTTGCAATTGCAGCATGGCATTATGCTCGCGTTCATTGCTAATATAGATGAGTTCAACAGTATCTCCAACTGTGTCCCAATTGGGTGGCTTACTGAAAATGGAACAAATGATTTGCGTAAATCAGAGTTTCAGAGCGTTAAAATATTCATTAGAAACTTACACGAAATACTTGTCTTGCTGTTTCGATTCAAAATAGCAGCCTACGGCCTTATCGGGACTCAAATCTAAATTTCCGATTACATCAATTTTGGTTGTCGGTTTAATACGTGGCATTTTTATAAAAGTTTCGTTATAAAAAGATTGTAAAAAAAAATTATAAAAATATAAAAAATCGTTTTATAAAAAAAAAGTTTTAATGAACTCTGTGATATACCATTCAGATTCAGTAAATAAAACTAGACTGTTTAAAAACTGCCATTATTTTTATGATTTATCAATATAAAGTTACTATGACAAAATGTGACTAAAGTTGATTTCGTGAGATTTCCAAGGAAACCTGTGCAAATAACATTTTTAAAACGAAGTATCAAATCTGCATAATCACCCCTATTCCCGTTGGCTTTTTAACTATGGGGGTTATCGTGAATCAAGATTCCCGGGGAATTTTCTCAGACTGCCGTGCATTCTCTATTGCAGTTAAAGAAAATTCCCAGGGAATCTTGATTCACGATAACCCCCTATAGTTTTTATGTCGGTTTTATTTTTATTTTCTATATTCCTGGAAATATATATATCGACGGCTTATATTCAATAGCCTCTATCTACAATTTTTACGAAAATGTGTTTTTGAAGTTTAATACTTTATAGAATAGTGGTTGAATCTGTTTTTTTGCGCTCCTGAAAAATTGTTTTTTTGCAGATAGAGGGTATTGAATATAGGCAGTCGATATTCAAACGACGAAGAGTGTTTATCAAGGGGTTCAGAAAAAATATTGGGAATTGTCATGAATAAACATTCTAGCTAATGCCTCGCAGTCTCCATTGAAGTCTGATTTCCAATCCATTCAAGATAACATTAAGGCACGGTGCTTGACACAATGGATAACTTGTTTTGTGAATATATTATAATTTGAGAATACTGCAAAAGCACAAAATTTTCAAAATTTATTTAATTAGAAAAATTCCGAAAACCCCGGGATTCATCGCGACCACTCCTGGGATTTTCGGGACTGAAAAACGGCAGGGGTCCCAGGATTTCGGTTTCGCGGGATCCTGTAACGACATTCCTAATTGTAAATAACAAAAGAATACATTAAACTCACGAGTCACAGTATGTTAGAAACGATCCAGGGAAGTCATGGACTAGAAAAAAAAGAGCAGTATCACACACCCAAAAAACAAAATTAGCCATACCTCAGAAACTATTCCATGCAGGTAGATATACAACTATGGTATATACATAGGTAAAAGGCAACGGGACAAATCACATCTACTGCAAAAATGGGTGGAATCACGCACTCCAAAACAAAATTCGTCATATCTCAGAAACAAGCATTACTAGTAGCTTTCGTACAAACAATATCCACTAAAAAATGAGTGACACCAAACCCCTTAAAAAGAGTTAGCCATATCTCTGAAACGATTTGGAGAAGATGGATAAAATTTGGTACATACATAGGTGAAGAGCATCGTGACCAACAAGATTCATCGGAAAATTGGCACCAGCGAGCTCCGTAAAAGAAATTCGTCATAGCTCTGAAACTATTTGAAGCAGATGAATAAGATTTTGAACATACAAATACATCGGGAATACCATCCATTTGAGAGAAAAACAAAAATCGTCGTATCTGAAATATTTCACGCAGGTGAAGCACCGGGTAATTGCTAGTATAAAACAATATATAAATAACAAAACTGAGTGGTTTATTATTTTATTGTATGTATTTCCATAGTTTAATAATAGTAGCAATTACACAAAATCATAAGTATAATAGACAATATATCATATATTTAATAAAAAATAATATAAACTTAAATACGATGTTTTTTCTATATATTTTATCGCAATTAATACATTTTAATCAACTTTCTTTGCTATATATTTTTTTTTTTTTTCTTAAAATTTTTGTGAGTGTTATCTGTTTCTCATTTTAATTTGTGTGTTTCTTTTAATAATGGAGATTTAAATAGCAATTTAAATATTCAAGATGCTATGAAAAAAAAAAAATTAATAATAATTCTGGAGTTCTGGAAAATTGTAATTCCAACAAATAAAAAGTAGCTATGCATTATATTATGGTAACAAAGTGATATCTAATGATCTCAATGCATTAAAAGCTAAAGTTGAAATGCACAGATTTACAAACGGTGGATTTGAAAGGACATGTAACAAACTAAACTTGAATTGAAAACGCTTAAACACTGAAATGTTACAAGGAAATTTAACATAAAATTTTAATTTTTCCTTCTTTCATTTTAATGTATAGCAAGGGTGTCAGCGTAGCAGAAAAGTGAGCCAATTTTGGCTCGCCTACAAAAACAAGAATATTTCAATAATTTTTTAAATTTCTGAGGACAACACACTCGAAAAATGTTTGTTGTTTTTTTGAGCTCGTCAAAATTCGCGGAATTAAAATATTTAGGAAAAGTTGTTTTTGTTGTTTCGCATAAAAAAAAAACAACAAACATTTTTCGTGTGTGTTGTAGTCCTCAGAAATTTAAAAAATTATTGAAATATTGTTGTTGTTGCAAACGAGCCACCAAAAAAACAACAAAAAATAGGTTCAGTGACTGAAGCGAAAATTTTGCGCTGACTGCGCTTGGCTCAGTGATTTGAAAACGCTGACACCCTTGATGTATAGCACGGACTTAATAGAGATACAGATAACAAACATCATGAACATCAAACATCATGAACAAATAAGGCATAGCTACCTTACGTTTAATTTTTCAAATTTTACCGTAAAACAGAACTTCTATAAATTTTTTGTAGTTTGAATTAAAAGGTATGTACTATGTATGTTCTTTGTGTTTTTTTCTTTTAATGAAGAATTTTATTTTATTTGTTAAATAGATTTTAAGATATCCAATCAATTATTGGTTTAATCTTCAACTTACATACATGCATTATTTTACTAGCATACATAAATAATTTAATTCAACTTTATAATAAATTAAATTTCATTTAACTCAGTTAATTGAAATTCGCATAAAATACGCTGCTAACTTTTTGTTTTTATTTTTTCTATATTTTGACGATGAGACTCGAGAGCTTTGGATCTATTTTCAGCTCCTTTGTAAATTATTTGTAACTGTAATGAAAGAAAAGTGATAAAAATGAATAAAAGTTTTAAATGTTGCTATGTTTTATTGAAGCAGAATAAATATCTAGGAAAGTTATTTTGTGAAAATTTCATTATCATCTTTCTGAACTTTTAATCCCTTCCAGTTATTCGAAACGTTAACAGTTTTAGAAAAATATCTCTTAAAGCTTTAGTTGTTCGTGAAAATTTCAAAATGTAGTTTGTGGAGTGTGCAATTTTCAACAAAGGGTAAGTTCACTATATGAGCTGTTTATTATTAAAGTGGGGCAAGTCCAAAAGTAATGTCGTACACATTATGTGTCATATTGATTGGGTTATTTGACCGATAAAATTTTTTCACTTAATGCCACAAAACCACATCTTCAAGTTAGTTTTTCGTGAAAACTGAGATCAATTTTATTCATTTCTAACAAAATGTCAGCCAACTCATATTATGACATTGCTTTTGCCTCGTTTTGGACTTGCCTAGCTTTCATAATAAACGGCTCATATGTCCCTTCGCCTGTAACACAAAGAAGGCGTGGCAGCTATAAAATAAGTATATATCGATGCCCCATACGAAAATTACGTTTAAAAATTTCGAAAAGTAGGATGTTCCCCAATGTCTGTGACAAAAAATGGAATGTTTTATATTTTTTAACGAAAAATAGAAAGTTTCATACTTTATAGGAAAGTAATAGGATGTTTCACACTTTTTAAGAAAAAGTAGGATGTTTCATACTGAATGAAGGAATTTTTCTCAGACCGTGCATTCTCCATTAGAAAAATTCCCCGGGAATGGTTATTCACGATAACTCCCATTTAATCATCCTACTTTTCGTAAGAATCATCGAAATGTCTTAGTTATCGTCAAAAAATGGGAAGATATCCTACCGACATAAATTCTCGAAAAATCCCACTTTATTTTATATATAGATTGTTATTATCATGAATAAATATTCCCGGGGAATTCTTCACAGACTACAATAGAGAAATACTTTCTCATATATCACGAAGTTATGGCAATTTCAAATTTTGGGTTTGGAATGGCACTTCGCGTACAATCAAAATCTTCAAAAATCTATTCTGAAAGTGATATTTGTGATAATGCAACTAAACTTCACAAAGATAAAGGGGATAATTGATGCAAGCTGAAAAAAACCACTAGATGAGTGCGGAGAGGACGACGTGCCACCCCCAATACAAACAAAGGTTCGTGAGGTCTGTCCCCCTGCCCCCTCCGAAATATTCTAATTAATTTGCAGAGACGTATGAGTAACATTTATTTCGTGATTTTTAACAAAATAGCTAGTCGACACAAACCACCCCTTGTCCTCTCCGAACTAAATCCTATCTACACTCTGAATTAATCCGAATATGAACATACCTCCGAATTATTAAAAGTAACTTATTTTGAAAAACAGGCAAAACTACGGATCTTTTTTCAACAAGAACTTGGTAGTTTTGCGAAATTAACAATTATGACAATTTAATAATACTTATAATATTGAATAATAAAGAAAAGTAAACATCAACTAACCAAAAATTTTCCAAGTCGTAAAGTCAAATTAGGCCAACGAAAATGTGCAAACAAACAAAAAAAACGAAGTAACGCCAGTAGTATTGAAAATGTTGTACTTTCTAGTTTTGATGTTGGCACAAAACAATATCGTTATGTGGACGTAGTGTATGCGTTGATTTAGTGTTGTTTTGTTGTAATAATTCTGCAGTTATTGTTGTTGATGCGTTTCTCAAACAAAAGGCGCACAATAAAGACACATAACGTTTTGTGTCTTTATTGTGTGTTTTGTGCAAGACAAGTTTGATATTGTACTTTTTAATAATTTAGTTAAAATTATAAAAAAAAAACAATTTGAACTCATCTACGCATGACATTGTGTTTTGTTATTTGAAGATGTGTTTACGGTTTTTTAGGTGTTATGCATTATGTTATTGTTGTATTGTGTTGATTGATTTTTACACTTACATATAAAAAAACTAATTAATTTTATTTTATAATTATGTATTTTGCTTTGTTTTGAGTGGAGGGGAATATTGTTATTGTTGTTTGTTGTATTTATCATATTTATATATATATGACGCTTATATATAAATATTTGTATGGATTCAATGCACAATTATTTATTTTATTTTTTATGTTTTTGTTTTTTTGGTGCCTACATTCCATAGCCTGGATATGCCATGTTTGGCGCGTAACCAGGTGCATAATTTTGGGCATATTGCGGTGGAATACCCATTGCAGGACCAGCTGTAATCATAAGTTGAGGCTCCATTGTAATTATGTTTTTATGCTCAACTGTATCATCTTCTTTTTCGCGTTGCGCTTCGTTTTGTTCGAGTTTGTCAACTTTTGTTGTATATTCGCGGATGACCTGCAAAAAGAAAGAAATAAATGTGTTTTTTTTTAACAAGTCAATTGTTTAAGAAAGCAACTAAAGACATACTTGAATCAAGTACGGCATAGCAAAGTCCATAATATTATGTTTCCATGCCAATTCAAGTATAACGTCTGGTCGAAGTAAATCGTAGCACTAAAAGAGAGAAAAAACAAAATTAATTTAAAACAATCGCAATGTTTGAAATAAACTAACTTGGAATAGGCAAGCAGCAAAACAATCATGTGCATTTCGCTCAAGGAACCAGCCAAGCAGCTCTTCAGCAATTTCCTGTTTACCAGATTCCGCTGCATATTCCATTGCATCCTTGAAGAGTTTATCTTTTTTGCATAATTCCACGCTCTGTTTCCAGCGGTTGTTGCCTAAAAAAATAAGTAGAGTTGATTAATGTCAAAGAGTGACTTTTTATACAAGCTAAGGCAACGCAATTCAGCTGGGTTGCCTCATTGGCAACTTAACAAATTGGAGAGTCATTTAAGAAATGTTAAATAAAGCCGAAAAAACGCCCATATTTTAATAAAACCCACATTTTGGGCATTATTTCCAAAATGATTATCGCCCAAATTTATAGGCGGTGTTTCTTTTTTTTTTTTTTGGGCTTTATTTCCTATCCGCTATTGTTGACTACTATGGAGCATTTGCTTAAACTGACAACTATAGAGACAACTAAAGACATTGACACTACGCATTTTCCGATGGCAACTAAACTGCGAGATAAGTTGCCGTACGCAATAGGGGCCTTAGTATTAACTCAAAAAATCTTTCTATTGAGATTTTATTTGCAAAATACGTGCATAACTTTGGCTTTCAAAAGCCGAAAGCAATGAAACAAAAAATTGCGTAGGATTGTGCTCTTTCTTCACCTTTTGTTCTCGGCTCCCGGAAATATCGGCCGAAATTTTTTTGAAATAAAGCCAAAAAATCGCCGTAAAAAATTATGGCGTTGTTTCCATTTTGTTTTGAAAATGAAGGGAAAAACTGAATTTTTGGCTTTATTCCAAAAAAAGTCTTGTTGCCCGGTGACCGTTGTCTAACCTTGGTCCCGGTGGCATTTTTTTGTTACGAACGATTACTAAAATACCACCACGCCCGCCCGACAGGTGCATGGCACCGCCCATTTTTCTAATAAATGTTATTTGGTTTATTGCCCTTTACATATGTGCCGAATTTCATCTCGATGTGTCAAACAGTTTTTGAGATTATGTCAAATTTTCCTTTAAGGGGCGTGGTACCGCCCTTTTTCTAATGGATGTTATTTGGCTTAGTGTTCTTTATATATGTACCAAATGTCATTCCTATGCGTCAAACAGTTTCTGAGATCTGTAAAATTTTTTTTTTAAGGGGCGTGGCACCGCTTATAATTTTAGCCTATAACCTTCCCCTGAGCTATAGTAACAAACTCTAAAAATTTAATCAAAATCGATCAAGTGGTTTTAGAGTCAATAACAAATGAACACACAGAAAACTTTAATTTTTATATATTAGATGGTGTTATTCAAGGGAACCAATTCGCTGTATTGCCTTACAACTCCTTTATTCTATTCTTTTTTCTATTCACTTACCTTTGTACAAATATGCCGCAATTCGTCTGAACTCTGTTAATTCGTGCTTTTCGAGTTTTTGAGCCAATGCAATTGTATCGAAATTATCAAATCCATCAATAGAGTTACGCAAACCCTGATAATCTTCTTCCTCAATGAGTAGCCCATTGAGTGCCTCATTGATCGCCTTATTGTTGAGACTCTGTACTGAGCGCAAATATGGTTTTACCAATTGCAAGTGACCGGTTTTTGAAAAGAAGCTAACAGCACGCGTATGATCCATACGAGGTGCCAGCACCAGCAACATATCATTCAACAGCAGTGGTTTGTAATCCAAATAAAACTGTATAGCCTTATAGTATAATTCAATATTTGCTACTTTGGTAATGATGTCCTTGAAATGTCCCTCGCGCCAGGCTTCAGTTGGATGCGCCATCATGGCAAGCACCGCATTATCGTATTCCTCATATTTGTCATATAAGAATACTAGCTCAGACCACAGATGAGCTGATTCGGCAGCACGTAATACTTTTGGAATATTAACACGCGACCAGAATAATTCCAAATGTTCGCGCATCTTCGATGGTTTGAATTTCGAATAGAGAATTGCGAGTTCCGTAAACATACCCATGTGCGCACGTTCCAGACCAAGTGCCGACTCCAACAATGCAATTAATTCCTCAAAGTAACCACGATCTTGATAGTAATTTATTAGATCTTCCAACTCATCGGCGTGCACTACAATGTGTAGACCACACATTTGTGCCAAACGGAATTCTTCAGCGTCAACGCATGCAAAGCAAACTTCTTTCCAGGTGCGTGTGGAATTGGCCTTACGTGCTGAGTCGACTGCACCTTGGAATTCCTTCAAATATACCAATGTGATAGCAAGGCGTGCAAAATTACTGACATTGTTGTAGAGTAGCTTTGCAGCATCATACATGCCGTCACTGAAACAGCGATCACCAATTTTCTGTATGTCGGCATGATTGGGACCGGAAATGAATTCCTCCAAGTCCGCAAGACGTCCGGTGCGCGCATAAGCGTAGATTAACTCGCTTTCAATATAAGATTCGCGTGCTTTTTTACGTGCCATTTGCAGATAACGCACTAAATCGTCCCAAGAATCAGCTTTAGATGCAACATCCACCACATCCATGTAAGCGCTTGGATCATCAGCCTTTATGTACGAATCAATGGCCTCTTTCACAAGGCCCTGCTGTAGTTGTGCCTTTGCTAATTGTGACCAAACGGCAGGTTCATTGCAGCGTTCAGCGAATTCATAGGCGCGCTCCAAGTTGTTCACTTGTTCGATAAGCACTTGAATTGCCGAGGTATTAACATCGAATTTCTTGAAGATGGCAAAGGCTTCTTCATACAATTGATTTGAAATAGCGATATTAGCAATATCGGGCGCATCATAATTGTCCAAACGATTAATGTAGTCCATAACGCGTGTGCGATCGGCTTTAATGGCCGTCAAGATCAGCAAGTTCTGCAAGTTGCGATGATCAGAGAAAACGGATGAGTCCAAAATGATCTTCTCCAGCAATTCAATAAGTTCATTTGGCAAATCGGCTGTCATGAAAGCTTTTACAGTTACCGAAATATCATCTGGATCTTGTGTTTCGGAGAGCGCTGTCTGCACAACTTGATCGATCAATTGGCGCTTGTAGGGATTCGATTCTGATAAAACTTCAGCCCACAGATCTGGGTCACGACGGCGCACCAAATAGCGTGCTTCACTTTTGAATAGCGAATTTTCATTGCAAACAGCAATTAGTTCACGATCGCATTGACCACGTTCGTAAGCAACGCAAGCCAAATGAGGATCACGTTTTTCACAATAACGTCCCACAACACGGCTATCATAGTACTGGTTTTCTTTGAGGAAACGCTCGGGGTTGTTATTCGAATCAATATAAATTTTGGCCAATGCATTGTGTGTGGCAGGTTCAACGCAACCCTCGTGCACACGGGACTCCAACCAGGGCAACAATAACTTCAAGCGATTACGCTTCTCCACCTCTTCGACAAGCTCATCCGTAGAGAATTGACCCTTAACAACGAGTATCAAATTCTTGATAATATCCTCGGAACAATCTACATCTAACAAACCACCAACGACGACAGGCAAACGTGATGGATTAACTTTTTGCACATAAATTTCAATGTACTTTTGCAGATTGTTGCGATACAGATAAAGCACCAGATCGTGCACAAAATCAAAGCGATCACAAACGATAATCAATGGCAATTGATCAGTTAATTTAGCCTCCTTCAAGAAGTTTTTAACGCGTTCAGCATTATAGCAATTTGACTCACGACAAATACGTTCAACCTCCTTGATCTGATTGGTTTTGCAGGCCGCCTGTATATACTTAAAGTGTACTTCGGGATCTTGTGAGAAATTAACGATAGAGCCTAGGAAATAGAAAAGACCCTCGTATGATTTGAAACTTTCAAAGAGATCAATCAACGATTTGGTAGTCAATTGTTCATGATACTTGGTAGCAATTTGTACACAAATTTGCAAATTCTGACGTATGTTTGCAGTTAGCATGGCTTTAAGGCATTCCAATGAATCTTCTACAGAGAGTGTGCCAAAGAAACCAACCAACCAGTCGGCGTTCAAAAGATGCGTGTGCACAACAGCACGCTTAATGTCATACAAATCGGTGTAGTGTTCCAAAGCGCGCTGCAGCAGACCCGCCTTCTCGCACAGCTGAGCGATGTGGGCACGATCATAGTGTGTAAACATAGCATTACCTAATATAGCATCAGCTACCTGTGGTGCTGATATCAAATTCATTTCGAGTAAACGTGTTTGCAAAGGTCCCTCATTGGGACGATTGTGCTTGAGTGCATCCAACAAGAATGCAGTACATTGTTGTACCATTGAATGTTCCATGAAAATGTCTACAATTTGATTAATGTCTGCCAGCGGTTCTTCCTCGGCAACCAGCATTGAAGCAAAGCCAGCACCTTGTTCGGGATTGGTGCGCATAACCGAACGTAACAGGAATATATAATCTGGTGTATAATTTACCTTCTTGGCATAGAGCACAATCTTTTGAAATTGTCCAGTCTCAGCGAAGCATTGTATGACTTTGTTGGGCACATTGGCGCGCAAGTAAATCGATAACGCCAGTGTTAAGTCAGACGTTTTAACTAAATCACCCAATTCTTCGCTGCATTCGAGTTTCTCCTCCTTAAGCCACTTCTCACACAATTGCTTTTTGCCCTGTAGTAGCACAGGACGACACAATTCCAAGGATTCGTATTTATTTAGTTTGCCCTGATCAAGCAATATACCAAAGTATTGCAAAAGTGGTGGTGTCGTGGAACCAGCCGGTGTTTGAACTTGCTGAAAACGTTGAATCGTCTGAGGTGTACGTAAAATACCCTTCGGTGCGAGCGCAGCGACCTTAGCTGCTTCAGCATACTGACCGGCGGTAAAAAGTTTATTGAATTTACGCACGAAAAGCTCTTCGGCCCCGGATAAATTATTACGCACAGCCATACGTAATGCTAAATCAGGATTCTGCAATACAGTATTGATGTATGGTATAATTTGCTCTTCATCCACTGTCACCGATAGCACTTGACCCTTGCGATTAACTCCAATAATGCCACCGCTAGCTTCATGCGGCGCCGTTACAAAGATCGTATCAGCTGAGATACGATTCATGTAGATGCATGTAGCTGTTTCCATATCATACAAATGGATATAGCCATATTTGGTTATCAAATAGATGGTATCATATTTGGCGGAAACTTGCATGGCCACTGGAAAATCACTTTGGGCCTCCGGTGGAAAGAAAACATCAACAGATTTTTTCGGGAATGGTTGATTACCAGCTGGCGCTTGTCCAACTTCAATAATATGCAGCTTACCACCGGTTCCGGTGCGCACTGCAAAGCAGAATAGTGTGGATGGCTCTTTATTGCCTTCCATCTTGAATGAAGCAAAAGACGCAGCATGACCTGTGTGTAATAAGCGCAATTACAAGACATATGTAATGGTGTATGATTTTTCTTAAAACTTACCTTCAATAGCTTGTGATACTTTGCGTTCTACAGAATACAATTGCATTGCACCAGCGACACGATTTGTCAGCGCGGATATACCAACTAATAGCAACCATTGTTGTGATGGATTACAACGATAGTTAATTATTTGACAACCATTTAATGAGGAATGTCTATCGAACATTTTTTGCGGTGTCGAATCGCCTTCCATTGACCAATGGTATACAGAAGTTTCAGTTACTAATGCAAGAGTATTGAGTGAAATCCACTTCCAAAAGACAACATCTTCGGTCATGGTATGAGCTTTCATTTTGGACTTCATTTCAATGTTGAAGATTTGCAAAGTTTTTTGTGCTGCAAGAGGGAAAACATAATAAATTAATATTTTTGGCATTTGGGTTGATCATATTATGGGTTTTTGATTATATTTCCTTGGGTGGTAGGAAATAACGACAACACAACGCTGAAGCTTGCGGCGTAGTACGAAGTTTGAACTTTTCTATTTAGTTGCTTATAGCATACTTTTTGACAGAAGAACAGAGTGGCCAAATTGGTGGAAACAAATTTGCAAACATTATTAAATGATTTTAAAGGTTAGTTCATTGCAAAATTTATGCGGATTTCATAAGGTTAGCAAATGAAGCTGTTTTAATTATTTAAAGTTTTTAAAGGATAGATTATTCTCAAAATGAACTCACTCCCTACTACGGTTAAACAATTAAGCAATATTATCGAGTTGAAGCGGGCTTTGATGAATAAAAGATAATTAGTTCTAGTCAGACATTTGTTAAATAAAAATCTAGTCTCTGTATATCTGCATTATGCTTTATTCTGATCTAGTTTCGAGAATTATTTATCTTGCTTCTATTATTGTTAACTCAAAATTGTTTAATAAGTGTTCAATACTTTTATTTATTAGGTTTAGTTATAGTGTACTATAAAAGATATCTTGACTTAATGTACTTTAGTTAAAATAAACAAAAAATAAAAATAAATAAATAAATAATAAATATAAATTTTTTGAAGAAAGAACATTGGCATTGTTCTCCGTTCTGTCCATATAAATGCTCATCGCGCATCATCGTCTGCTACACTCCTTTTTGTACATACTACAGAGACTCACCAATCTCTTCAACGCTTTACTCCACCAGCTTTTCACAAAATGTAAATGTTTGGAGATTTATTTGGCCGAACTCATAGACCATCACCAACTTTGTAATTTAACTTTTTTTTGATTGTTTTTAATTAAATGTAGATACTTGTATTTTGTTTATCTTTGTTTTAAGCCTTTGCTGTCATATCAAATAGAAAATACCTGGTTGCAAATAGTTTTTTGGAGAAAATTTAAAGAAAAAAGTATCCGTGATGGAGAAGGAATCTCCATTCTCAAAATAATCACTCTCCATCTCGAGATAAGAATATATTCTCGGGAGGGAATTTCTAGTTAAATTCATGATAAGGCCTAATATTTAAGGCTAAGAATTATCAAATTTATCTTTAAAACAATCGATAGTACATATCTGTGGACTTTTGACAAAACAACCTAAGTCGAGATAAGACAATTCTCCAGGATTTTAGTCCTAAATATAAAAATTAAATACGCTTCCAAGTCTCTATGATTTCCTGTTCCAGAGATATAAGGGTGTCCCATAGTTCACGCAAGATTTGAGCTTAGCGCCAATCGTGCGGTGAAGTGTTATGAACCAAAAGAAAAAAATAATTTGACAGTTGACACTTTAAGATTAGTAAAAATGTGTGGATAGAGGAGATTCGACGCTGCATCAACGAAATTGAGCCACATTATTGAAAAGTATTTATTCAGTTTTTAGGCTCTCCTGAAAAGTTGCCAATTTCGAGTTAGGTTGTTTTGTTAAAAGTCCACAGATATGTTTATGTATTATAGGGTGGACAGATGACAGCGCTAATCCGCATCAGCAATTTTAATCCAAATTTACTTATGCATAATGCCCATCTCAATGCTCATCTACTCCAACACTAATGCATGAAAGCAAACCAAATTAGTACCGAAATGAGGTTTTTAGTGTGGTTCAAAATCTTATGCAAAGATGAAAGGTTGTCCAATTTTGGGTGCTCAGCGCTTAAAATTTACCTTTAGGCCAAAAACCTCTGGAGCTAAAATTTCACCTGAATCGGACCATGGAAAAGGGTGTCGATTTACATGATTTTTCTGCATTTTTTATACAATTTTATAGCATTATTGCTGTTGCTATTGATGGTAAAATTATCAACATCGTGATATATTCGTGGTTATCAGTTTTTACGGACTCAGTAAGTTGTAAAGTATACGCGGAAATTGCAAAACAGAAAATCATCTCAAAATTGAGTGTTATTCATTGATGTGAATGTGAAAAATGTAAAAATCTAACGCCTGTCCACTTTGCTCGGCCGAAACCATATCTATTTTAAATTTTTCAGCCTCATGCGGAATCGATTGGTCATTCTGTTTTACATCGAAAACGATTTTATTAATTTTTTTATCTAGGCAAGGAATTACTGTGCAGTGTGTTTAATGAATCGATCGATTCTGCATAATACCACGGCTGAAAAATTTGATATATGGTTTCGACCGAGGACAGCGGACGAATGTTAAATAACTTTACATCGAACTGAGTCCGTTAAAACTGATAGCCACGAATATATCACGATGTTGAGCACCAAAAATCGGAATAACTTTTAGATTTTGAACCGACCTAAAATGTACTATGTATGTTTGCCCATAAAATTTGATCACACAACTTTCAGGTTATCAAAATTTTGAACAGTAAGCTCAAACCAAGAATGTCATCTGATCCATGCTTGGTTGGTAGCAAATAATTAATGTAAATCATTTTCTGTTCGAAACGACAAACAAACGACAAAAATCTCAATAGCAACACACTAATAAACATACGCTGCTTCGTTTCGTCTTGCCAAATAAGCTTACAAACGAAGCGCTATCAATGAGGTACAACAACAGGGCGATGCATAACAAAGGAAAACCAAAAAATTATAACTTTTTGCATGTGCCGTATTTTTCTTTTTGCTGCGATTCTTAACAAATCCTACAAAAGGTTGAATATAGTATGCTGAAAAGCTCTTCTGGATGTCGGCAAATACGTCTGATGATTGTGGTGTTCATTAAAACGTAAGGCAAACCAGCATTTAATAGCCCAGGAAAATAAGACATTTTCTGCGAAAAAATTCCCAGTGGAAATTTTTCACCGGAATTGTTTTTATCTATGCATGATACACAAACTGTTGAAAAGTCCATTGCAAAGTCGTGTGCGCATAAAATGTTATTAAGGCTCAAAGGTATTTTTGTAGGAAATTTCCTGTGCTACAAAATTGGAGACCAAAATTTTTCTGTAAAAGTTAACGTTAGCGAGATAATTGCAAAAAAAACTGATTTTAGCAACCTTTGAGCTTGAATAACTTTTTATGCGCACACGACTTTGCAATGGACTTTTCACAGTTTGTGTATTATGCATAAATAAAGACAATTCCGGTGAATTTTTTCGCACAGAAGCTCTTTTTTCGTCCTATTTTCCTGTGCTATTAATTGGTGTTTTACAAAAACACATTGAACAGTAAGCTCAAACAAACAATGTCATCTAACCCATACAAATCCTTTTTTGTTCCAAAACACAATCAAAGTTCGAGTTAACGAATTTTTACTGTTTATGCAAAAGGAAATTACAATTTTTTGCATCATTTACTTTCCACTATCATTTTAATTTTCTATAATTTTTTCTTAAGTACCTTATGACTAAAAATTGAGTCTAACCTTTTAGTGCAATAACCTTGCTGGCTGGATTCATGATTGCCGAATCCGCTGAAATGGGACGCCTTGTTGGATTACTTGAGTCATTCATATCGATAATGACTACTTGTGCGGTATCATTGACCTTCTCTCGCACACAAATAAATTTGTCCGACTCCATGGTTAAAGTGCTGAACGATATGGAATTGATGTTGATGCCAACACTTGTGAGCTGCAAACAAAAAGATAAGAAAAAGTCATTTACAGACGTATTTTAAGAAAAAATAAAGATTCCTTATTATTATAACGTTCTAAAATATATTGTACCAGCTAAGCGTTTTTAACTGCATAAGTTTTTCTTTTACTTACTGAAGTAAAGATAAAAGTGTTTTGATTTTTAACCCTAGGCAATCTACTACACAATGAACAGCGTTGATTTATTAGTTAAAATTAAGGTCATTTGAATGCAAAACATGGTTACTGGTAACTAAAAATAGGCTTTCATTTAGTGCTAAGATTGGTCACCAGAGGGAACTCTAACCTTTTTGAGATTTTTGTCATACACACTATACAGGAAGCAATTTATTAACAGCCTATAAAATGTTGAGAATTTTATTGTATGTTCTATAGTCTTTTATGATGAAAACGCTGTGTTTCCCAAAATCGTAGCTTCTTATTTTCAAAAGTTATGCCTTTTTAAATGATCAGAATTCCAGAAATTTTGCCTTTTTTACAAGCTACAGTTTTCCTGAACCAAAAAAAAAAAACCTGAGTAGGTATGCAGAAAAAATTCCTTGATATAAATTAAAAAACCCAAAACCGGAAAAATTTTAGGTGCTCGCTCCTCTTCAGAAGATATTCGTTGTAAGTTTTTTCTTCTTGATTTTTGGCGCAGACCTTAAAAAAAACAAACAAAAATAATCGTTTTTGTTATGTATTTGTCGATGCTGATTTCGAATCCGGTATTAGAATTACTCTATTGCATGTGGTTTTCAAGATATCCTAACCTAAAAGTTAAAAAAAAAACACCAATTTTGAAGCTATTTTTGAAGTTATGGAACAAGTCAAGATAATCTTTCGCCATAAAACTTGAAATGGTTATTCAAAGTTCTAATCTTTATGTTAAGAACTCTTTTAGAATTTAATCGATGGCTTTTTTTATCCGAAATATCGAAATACCGTGTTTTTGCACTTGTTCAAATTTTTAGGTTAGGATTTTTTGGATAAAATTATTCAAAAAGGGTTTAATGATAAGGACTAGTACGTACTTTCAACCGCCATATCAAGTTTCTTGGTTAAAGATTACCCCGACTGGTTTCGTAACTTCAAATATAGATTTAAAAACGGTGTTTTTTTTACTTTTAGGTTAGGATAATGTAAAAATAGGATTTTCCGGTTTTTGGGTTTTTTAATTTACAAATATCAGGGAATTTCCTGCATACCTACTCAGGTCTTTGTTTTTTTTTTTGCTCAGGAAAGCTGTGGCATATCAAAAAAAAACCTAAATTCTGGGATTTTGATAATTTAAAAAGGTACATCTTCCGAAAAACAGTAGAAAAATACAGCGTTTCCTCATGAAAGATAGAACAATACAGCATATAAAATCTTAGGGTGATAAAAAATAGCTTTTTAGATCAGCGTCAAGCGCCAAACTTTCAATAACACTTTAAGTTGATTAAAACTTGATTAAATGCTATTATTGCCCATAACAGGAAATTTAATATACCATGCTTTTGGAACAGAACTATACCAAATTAAAAAAAAATATGGCACGTATTTAAAAGAAACATAACACTTTGCAATTGTTTACTTTTTGAAAAAACGTAAAAAATTTAAGTACTAAAATAAGAAAAGGAAATATAAACGGAAACTAATTCAAAAATATCACACTTTAAAATTGAATTAATGAATGAACAATTTTATTTTAAAGATTTTAAATTTTAAGCATTTAAAATGTTCAACAAACAATTCAAGTTCAAGGTTATTTTTGTTTACATTAAATTCGTCAAAAATAATTGCAAAAACAAATTCTAAATTAATACAAATATCAACAATTGAATACCAAGTACATTAAGATTTATACTCGGTCTAAGTAAATGTTAAGTATTTTGACAATTAGTCTCAGTGAATATTATTTTCTATTAATATAAAATAATCAACTGATAATAGTGAATATGCATACTAAAAATAACTTTTCAAAATATTATAAAAATTAAAAATTACGAAAAAATTGTAGAGAAAAAAAATTTTTGCATCGGCATTCGCGTTGAGGTAAATCACCTCACAGCTTCACAGACAGACAAGACGCAATTCCTTCCTATTGCGCATTATTTGCTTTTTAAACACAAACATTGGTCAAGTGAATTTGTACATTTTGTGGCTGTTAATGTGCAATTGTAGTTTTCCCACCATTTATTCGTTTGATTCGCAAAAATGAAAGTTTTTATGAGTGTGATGTGTTATTATTTAACTTTATAATTTTGTTTAGATTCAAAATACTGCATACATAGCATAGGAAGAGAAACCATTCTTAGAACTAACTTGGTTTAATTGTTGATGATTTCAAAAATAATTGGAAATTTGGTAAAAAATTAATAAAAACATTCAAAGCAAGCTCTGAACAAAATTATAATGAATTCGAATAAATTGTGGTTTCACAATTTTCCACGAAATAAAATAAACTCAGATTTGATGCTGTTTTTCAAGCCGAATTTTTCAAATATTTCAAATACATAAATTTTAAAAAAGAATGTGATTGCTCCCAGAAGCAATCTCTTAAATTTTTTCACGCTTTTATTAATTTTTCGCTTTTCAATTAGTTTTTCCTCTACGTATCACAATAGCGTATAATTTTTTTCTGAAGAATACTTGACAGCGACTCTTTTTAAAACTACGATATTACAAATTATTTCCGGCTCAGTGGGCACTCAAAGCGGAACCGAGCGCAAAGCTGATCAATGCGTTGAAAACTAGCTACAAACATTTTCAAATCAGTCACGGTGGTTTTTAAAAAATTTTAACTTTTTGAAATACCACCCGCGATTTTTTTCAGGGATAATGTTGGGGGACCCTTCTAGTATCTAAATCCGCAAACCGCGAAATCGAACGTCCAGCCGTTTTTTTTTTTCCACCTTTTAGTTTTTTTAACGATTTTTGAGTATGTCTCGGTGTGTATATATGTACATATTATGTACACATATATATGTATATACGTACATATATATACTTGTATATGTATATATGTGTAATATATATATACGGATATATATATACATACATATAAAAGGTATCGTTTCCGCACTATTTATTTTTTAAAAAAATCGGTTTTTTCGTATTTAAGAAAAACACAAACAAAAACCGGAAACGAAAGTAGTCACTCCAGATGTTATATAACAAGATAAGGTAATATTATGCCGTAAAATCTGGTATGACAGTTAATAGCCCTAGTTTTTTCCTTGAAAACTCAATCAAACCGATAACGATATCTTTTTTTTTTGTCGGATTTTTGGCTATATTGGATGTTATATGCAGGACACATAAAATTATTTTGGGAATTTCTATTACCAGAAACATTTGGTACTTTCTTTTGGCTTTAAATTGAGCTATCAAATGTTTATCTGCAATATTTCTCTGCAAAGTTATGTTAACTTTAAAATCACACCATGAAACTTAAAGCGAAAAATCTCGGTTTTCGGCTATATTTGAGGTTGTATACAGTACGGACGAAATTCGTCTGCTCTTTTTTACTAACCGAAGCATTTAAACCATTCTTTATCTTCAAAATGAGCTAACAAGTGGTCTCTTGTATATGTACGTATATACATATATATGTGTACATAATATGTATATACACACCGAGACATACTCAAAAATCGTTAAAAAAAACTAAAAGGTGGAAAAAAACTAAAAGGTGGAAAAAAAAAACGGCTGGACGTTCGATTTCGCGGTTTGCGGATTTAGATACTAGAAGGGTCCCCCAACATTATCCCTGAAAAAAATCGCGGGTGGTATTTCAAAAAGTTAAAATTTTTTAAAAACCACCGTGCAGTTTGATGCGACAAAACAGTTTTGAATAGTTTTTGCGCGCTGATCAGCGTTGAAAATTCAAAATTATAGGTGAAACAAAATAATCTTCTTGGGATGGATCCATTATTTTCACTTCTATTTCATAAACTACAAATGAATTTTAAAATTTACTATAGGGGTATTCACGATGAGGAGTAACGCCCTAAGTAACAGAGTAACGGTGCACAATCCCAACAACAAAATGTACGTAAGTTACTCTGTTACTCTGTAATTTTACACTAGAAAACAGCTTGACTAAAAGGGTAAAAGAGTAACTTACGTACATTTTGTTGTTGGGATTGTGCACCGTTACTCTGTTACTCTTTTACCCTTTTAGTCAAGCTGTTTTCTAGTGTAAAATTACCTTACACTTTTGCCTTTTTTTACTATTTCTATATCTATAGAAACGTTTGAACTTGTTTATTATTGAGAGACAATTTTCGTTCATCAAAAATAAATTTTAGAATGAGAGCAAAATATTAATTTCAAAATTTTTTTTTTTTTGATTTCAGTTAAAATTATTTTGATAAACAAAAAGAAAATATGCGTGCAAAAGTATTGAGTATGCTCACAATTCAGAGTAACAAAGTGCACTTTTACCCTGTTACTCAGCTCGTTACTCCAGATCGTGAATAACTCTAATGAAAAATTAAAAGATGAAAATATAATTTTTAGATGATTTATAATTTTTTTACGTTTATTTTGAAAACTGATCTATTTTTTTTTTTTTTCTAGTCAATATTACGGCCCTTTTATAGAATCGCCCATATCAGTTTTATAAACTTAATTTGATAAATACATATTTAAATTTTATAAAACAAAAAGCGTTTCTGAAGCAAAAAATTAAGCTACAATTTTATAGAACAATTTTATTTTTCGTTAATTACGATTATTTATTAATATTCACCCTAATTATGTAATTCGATTTCGATTCGAACTAAATCGAATCGAGATTTTGCTATCATATATTTTAATATCCAGAATCGATATCGAAAATTTTTGCAATCAAAATCGAATAAGATGATATGGCTGATCCGATTTTGATTGCAAAAATTTTCGATTCGATTCTGGATATCAATATATATGGTAGCAAAATCTGGATTCGATTACGTTCGGATCGAAATCTAATTAGATGATAAGGGTGATTACTATTATTTTTATGAAACAAAAATTGTGTTTCTGATATAAAAATAATAGATTTTTCGTCAATTTAAAATATTAAATTTATAACTGTAATTATTGACCAAAACCAAAAAAAAAAAAAAACGCCCTTAGTTTTACCAAAGATCAAACATAAAAAAATTAACTTTCGAAAATACTCATATCACATTAATGTACACACAATAAGATAGATAAGATGTGCGATTTCATATGCAATCACAGAGAGAGGCGGTAACCAACAGAGCAAAGCAAAAATACAAGTAAAAGAATTGCCATAATAGCTGAAACATAATTTTGTTAGCAGTTTTCTTTTCTTTATCTGTGTCAATTACAAATTAACATATAGTATTGTGCATATATTCATAATAAAATAGTTATAGTACGGTTTTTTTCTTATAACAATTGCTTTTTTTTCTTTTTATTCATGATACATTAGAACTACAGACAACATCTTTCATCAAAGTGATTATTCTGTTCATCAGAGCGGGACAGAGTTGGAAGATGGATATGAAATTCAGTTTAATACAGATGTAACTTATAGGGTAGACAGACTAAAGCGATAATGCGCATCAGCAGTCTTAATCCAAATTAACTTGTGCACAATGAACATCAATATGCGCATCCACTCCAACAATAATGCATGAAATAATACTGAGTTATTACTGAAATGAGCTATTTCAATATGGCCACGCTGTCGAATTGTAATATTGTAGATTGTATCAATTCGACAGAAACAAAACATCTGGTTGTCTCACTTTATTAAAATTATTAATATCACTTCAGTTAAGAAATATATTCAAAAAGAAAACAGGAGTGAGCAAAAGTGAGTTTTAAGGTAAATACAACATATGTACATGGGCAAATACGAAAATAAACACCTCTTATATAACCCAGGTTTTAAGAAAAAATTTTTTTGTCATGTTCAATAACCAAATGTGGTGGAATATATTCCTAGATGTATAAAATTAAATTCCCGATAGGTGAACACCAGACCAGAGAGGGTGTCAGAAGGTCGTTTTATCCAAAAATTTAGGGATATTGAGATTTCCGATAATATACGGGAGAGCATATATTTCATAAGTAGTAGAAATGTTAAGCAGCTCCTTTCCAAATATTCTGGAGTAAAATTCAGAAAAAACGTATGTGGGTCGTGGCGACAAAATGGGTTAAAATGTCTTAATCGCTCATTACGGCCACATAACAGGTCCTAAAATTCTGAAAAAATTCTAGCAAATTACTTGATGAAAAATAAATTAAGGCGATTCCTGAAAACGTGTAAAAGCTTCGAAAACCTTGTAAACTCGTAAAACTGTCAAACTTCGTACTGATTTTGACAACTTTTACGAGTTTACGAGGTTTTCGAGGCTTTTACACGGTTTCAGGAATCCCCTCATTGTTTTTGTTTTTGGTATTTTTTTAATTTAAGCGACCCCTGCCGATCAAAAAATTAAAAACCAAAAATTTGGGGTAAAAAAACAAACGATGTTTCGCTATATGCGATCGAGCACACCAAAGCGACACATAAAGCAAGATAGCATGATATCTAACAAATATTCTGGAGTAAAATTCAGAAAAATCGTGTGTGGGTCGTGGCGACAGAATGGGCTAAAAAGTCTAAATCGCTCTTTACGCCCACATAACAGTTCCGGAAATTCTGAAAAAATTCAAACATATTCCTTGACAAAAAATAAATCGACTTTTTTATGATGTTTTCTTAAGTTAAGCCCCGAAAAACTCTAAATTTCGCATTCCGACAAACATCACGTTTTTTACCCAAATCTTAGCATTCTTCGATTTTTACTCGACATAGGGGGCTTAAATCAAAAAAACATCTTAAACAAACTCGATTTAAAGCGGTTTAGACTTTTTAACTAGGGGCCTGCACAAGACATCTTGAAATAAAGTGTACTTTTTTTTACTCGCACATTTTACACCGAACTGATGCATTTGATCCAAAAAATTCAAGATTCAAATCACCATGTACACTGATTTCATATTGACACTAATTAACATTGTCTTGTTTCATCGGTGTGAAAAAAAAACTTGCTTCTAAAAAATACATCAGTGAACTCCATTTCATAAAAACAAATACTTCAGGTCACTGTAAAACGTGCGAGTAGAAAACCGACAATAAAATATGATATGGTAACACTTGCAAGTTGCAACAAATGGGTAACCCAGAATTGTAACAGCTTTCATACATTTTTGCGAGAGAGAGAGCGTAAACAGAAAAAAGGCACAAGAAGAGAGCGACACACTACTCTTATCACTACATTAGCATTTAGTAGTGTGGACTTCTGCTACAGTATACACACTAAATTAACTGAAACAAATAAAACAAGACAGATCAGCACAGTATTTGTTTATTTTTTTCCATATCCTAGTTCTGTCAAGACATTTACACACAACACTGAACTGGAGCATTTGATAAATAAAAAGCAGGTACAAAATATAACGTATCTTCAAATGCAATGTCTTAAAACCCAAACAAGACGTCTTGTGCAGACTCTTATTTTTAACCCATTCTGTCGCCACGACCCTCAACCATTTTTCTGAAATTTACTCCAGAATATTTGTTAGATATCATGCTATCTTGCCTTATGTGTCGCTATGGTGTGCTCGATCGCATATAACAAAACATCGCTTTTTTTTAGCCCAAATTTTTCGTTTTTCATTTTTTGATCGGCAAGCGGCGCTTAAATTAAACAAAAATATCGTAAATAAAAACAATTTATTTTTCATCAAGGAATTTGCTAGAATTTTAGGACCTGTTATGTGGCCGTAATTAGCGATTTAGACATTTAAACCCATTTTGTCGCCACGACCCAATTACGATTTTTCTAAATTTTACTCCAGAATATTTGGAAAGGAACTCCTTAACATTTCTACTACTTCTGAAATATGTATGTGTTCTCCCGTATATTATCGGAAATCTCGATTTTTCCCAAAATTTTTAGATAAAACGACCTATTGACACCCTCTCGGGTCGAAATTTTTCTGTTCACCTATTGGAAATTTAATTTTATACGTCTAGGAATATATTCCACCACTTTTGGTTATTGAACATGGAAAAAAAAATTTTTCTTAGAACCTGGGTCATATATAAGAGGAGATTATTTTCGGATATGCCCATATGTAAAAACCAATTAAATTTTTAAGACGGGAATAAAAAGAAAGCTCACTGTGTGGAGCGAAGCGATGAACACGTGCTGTCAAAAAAACAAGTAAACAAACAAATCAGCTGTTTACTTAATGCAGAAGCTGACAGAGACTGTCGTCTGTCGGGTAAAATTTTCATTTGAATTAATACGTTTAAAATTTAGAAAATTTTGGTTGAATTATCCGTTGTATGTATCCGTTGACAACTTGAAATTTCTCTCAAGAACTCATATACTTATTTTCTGTTGATTTTTTTATCTTTATCCAAACTTCGAAGCAACAAAACTCAATAAAGTTTTATCGTACAAAGATGCAGTCTTCACCAAACATAGACTTGCTTTTTCTATATTTTCATCAATAGTGTTTCATATATGTACCCCTTAGTATCGTCTAGGTGAAATTTCGATCGAAAAAAACATTTTGAAAATTTTAATTAAGTGTGAAGGAGAGAAATAGCTGACTTGTTTGTTAGCACAACAAGAAAACCCCATACAGCGTAAAAAATGATGTATGATATAACAAAAGGAAATACAAAATCAAACCGGCATTTAAAATAGAATAAACAACAAAAGTATAGAGAAAAAGAAACCTGTTCAGAAACAGTAATAAAGTTTATACATGTAAGACTATGTTAAAATATATGTATGAGCTGTAGGGTGTCCCTTATTTGGGAAAAGTCAAAATTTTATGTCGCGCTCCCCCAGAATCGAAAGACTTTGAGAAGAAATGAGATCCCCCAAAGGACAGGTTTTTTTAAACGAATTAACCTGTGCCACTAAGACATTCAAATTTATATGAAAATTAACATATGGGTGATTCTTAGATAACTGTGTTTTTTCGAGTTGTAAAATTGGCAGTAAATTTTTTTGGATTTTTGCAAGTTTCTTCATGCTATCTTATGTAAACACACTCTTAAAACTCACCTTTTAAGTAGATCAATTACAAGTGTGAATTTACGGCTTTGAGGTCGGAATTAAGAAATTTTGCTGCCACGTTTGTGACCAAATTGCCACGTTTGTGACATTTTAGCCACAGTATGGAAAAATTATGGTTTTGAAGCGTTTTGATGAGAGATATATTGCATATAATGACAAATTTACACTTCAAGACTAATTTTGCACCAGTGTCATGCCTCCAGTGGTCCATTTTTTTTAAACCCTATCGCCCTAAAGATCAACAATGGTTTCCTGTTCTCTGTTTTTATAGCCGTTTATGGTGGATTAGGATCTCCTAATTACGAATCTGATCTTGATTTTTTTCTATTACATCAGTATCCTTAGTTATCCTTGCTCAAAAGTGAAAAAATCACAGTTTTGACATCTACTTAATAAAAACAGCAACAAGTAAAATTAATTTTTGTCAATGAATTCAGACAGCCGAATTTATTATCAACAAGACATAATTTACCGTTTTTCAATTGGATTCCTAGTTTCCGAGTTATAAGCCTTTAAAAAAAGGATACCTCTCAATAACACACAAAGGATTTTCTGGACCGAAAAATTAACAAAAATGGTAAGTTTTATTATTTTTATCAAAAATATAATTAATCACAAAAATTTTAAGCCCTTGCAGACTAAAATCGGATGAAAAAATAAGGCTCTGATGGTGTAGAAAAATTTTTGTGTTAAAAATATAATTAATAGCCTTCAACTAAACATCTCTATACTGAAACTTTATATCGAAATATGTTTTTAGCAGACTGATAAAAAGTGCCACGTTTGTGACATTTTTGATGCGCCACGTTTGTGACATTTTTGTAGTTTATCGCTCATTGTAAAGCACGCTTTTGAGTTCAAGATTTTTCCGAAAGAATTTGGCGTCATGTATGCAAATCCTACAAAAAAATTGTTTCATGCATAAAATAAAATGTACTACCTGGGAGTGCCGAGTGCCACGTTTGTGACCATAATTTTTTTAAAAAACTGCTTTTGTTTATAAACTGCCCTATAAAACGCAAACAGATTTCTTTTTGGACTCGTCTTGACATGATGACCTTTGGGTGATGGATAGTGATCAGAACTAAGGCATATGTATTGCAATCTATTGACTGAAACAGTAGTACCATGCAGTAGTAGCATAATGCTTTCCAGAAATTTTTTTTTTCCAAAACTAGGGGACAGTTTTCAATTCGAAATTGTGCCCTCTAAAAATTATTTAAAACTTCAGATGAGCTCAGAATATTGTAGCCTTAAGTATTTACTTAATATGTGTAGTAACTTTTTTTCTGTTCTATTTCCGTTTTTTGGTCGTTTTTCATCGTTTTGTGTATAAAAAGTAGGGGTAGGACATGCCACGTTTGTGACATTTGGGGTATATTTGCAATCTTTCTAAGTAGACCAATAAATATTTGGTGGTTAAATTGATACGCTCTATTAGAAAAGCATAGTTTCTAACTTATAGCGTAATTTTTTGTGAAAAAAAAGCCTACTGTATAGGTGAAATCGCCAGAGGACACAAAAAGTACAGTTATCTGAGAATCACCCATATGTAGATTTTATATACTTCTTGTTTTAACTTGCTGGGAATCGCGTTGCCTGAAATATTTTTCGCCATCAAATGTGTATCTTATTGTTTTTCGCGTCGCTGAACCCGATACAAGTTTCAAAATTAAATTTTGACAGCTGTCAACGGCTACAGAGCTGTCAAAACTCACTAAACTTCAAAATTAAAGAGTTTTGACAGCTCTGTAGCCGTTGACAGCTGTCAAAATTTAATTTTGACACTTGTATCGTGTTCAGCGACCCGAAAAACAATAAGATACACATTTGATGGCAAAAAATATTTCAGGCAACGCGATTCCCAGCAAGTTAAAACAAGAAGTATATAAAATCTATGTTAATTTTCATATAAATTTGAATGTCTTCGTGGCACAGGTTAATTCGTTTAAAAAAACCTGTCCTTTGGGGGATATCATTTTTTTTCTCAAAGTCTTTCGATTCTGGGGGAGCGCGACATAAAATTTTGACTTTTCCCAAATAAGGGACACCCTAATGAACTGTCATTAGCGGCTGTGCCTAAAATCATTTAAAATGCTGGAAATTATCAAGAAAAAAAAAATACCATTGTGTAGTATATTTAAGGTCAGATTTCGCTATTCTATAGCTGATTATGAAGGTCTGGGACCTCCTATTTACGAATCTAAGTTTGTGTTTTCTATTACATCAGTATTTTAAGATACCCTGCTTCAAAGTCGAAAAACTGCTGTTTTCAAGAATATTTTTTTTTTTTTGTTTTTTTTTTATGAAATATTTGCCAATGGCATCGGATAGTAATTTTAGTTGAAAATCTATATCAAAAAACAACTTATTTGCAAAAAAATCTATTTAACAATAGATCCAAGTTTTCATTACCGCTAAGTTTAAAAAAAAAATCAATGCATTCTTTGATAATGTGGAGCACGTTATTTTACATACTTTTAAGCGAAACGTGCTTTTAACAAAACTATAACGAAAGCTAGAAAAAGCATCTACTGTAGTCCGCATATTTATAACTATATATTTTAGGGTGGTTTAAAAAACTAAAGGTTGTATTTATATCGGAGTATCAATACAGATTGTTTTAATATCTGAGAAATAGAGACGAGAATAGTAGTGTAAATGGTGTAAAAGTAAATATATAAAAGGTGTCCTAAAATTTTGCTTTTGCCGAAATTTTTTCATGGCTGTTTTAGGGATTTCGTTGCTAAAAATTTACTCCTTCAAAAAACCAATGCCGCCAGCCCAAAATTTACAACAAAAAATGGCACGTTGTGAATGCATTTGTTTCCGAACAATCACTCAGGGAATTTCTGATCGCATTGTTTTTCTTGTACCGATCCATTTTTAATAACCCTGAACTGTCAGGTCACTTTGCCCTTTTTTAGTTGGCAAAACACATTACCTCACAAATGGTCATGCTCCTATTTTTGTTGTTGGCACCACTTTACCTCACAAACGACGCAAACTCAAATCTTGCGTGAGTTTTGGGACGCCCTTTATAAGCAAAAACCGATAGTGGATGCTATTTCAGTGTGTTTCCAGAATACCTCCAAGATAAACTTGTTTATGTAAGAGGCGCCTTATCATTTGAGCAGAATTCAATCATGTATAATGAATTAAAACTGTGTAATTCACTACCAACTATAATCAAGAATTAAAATAATAAGCATTTATTGAAAAAGTCTTTTCAATAAATTTTATCTACATTTATGAATGCATATAAATAGTCAAACGAAATCGGTTCAGTTTCTGTTTCTATGCGTAAATCTCATCATACTTTCTTGATTTTTTGTTAGAAAAGTTGTTAGAAGTAGTGCATAGGATTTTTTTTTTAAGTGGGCGAAGCTACGCCCCTAAATGGATTAAACGCTCTCACGGCTAAGCCACTGCATCGATTTTTTTTTTAAATTTGTTATGGAGATACTATTAACACGAAAAGATATGACCATTATGTTTTTAAGTGGGCGGTGCCACGCCCTTAAGTGGAAAAAATGCTCTCAAGGATAAACCGCTGCATCGATTTTTGTGAAATTTGTTATCAAGATAGGGTTAGTACTAAGGAACGATAATATCTCACAACTCAAACGATATAGCGATTTTTATGAGATTTGGGTTTTAGAATGGATATTGACAAGCCGTTTATGGCAAACTGCGCTACCACAGGTAACAGTAATTTTTTAACTTATAATAACTTATAATAATAATTGAGCCCTTGATTTTGAAAGTGGTATAAGTCCATTTCGGAGCAAAAGTAATGTCATAATATGAATTAGGTGGCATTTTGTTTAGAACGAATAATATTGAATTCTGTTTTTACAGAAAGTTTACCACATTATGTAAAATTAATGGCGTTATGTTTAAAAAATAGCATCGGAAAAAAACCGATTATTACAGCACATAATGTGAATGACATTACTTTTGCCCCGAAATGGACTTATACCACTTTCAAAATCAAGGGCTCAATTATAAAGAATAAAAATTATAAAGAATAATAATAATAAATAATATTAAAATTAATTTATTAGCAAAAAAATTGCATTTTAAAGAAAAAATGTAATGAGTTTATAATAAACTTATTTCTTATCTTGTAGCTAATAATCAGAACAAAAAATTAAATAATCCATAAAGTTAGTCGGAAAGCGTCATTTATTTAACAAAAGAAGAAAATAAAACAAGCTTAGATAGTGTAGCCCAGAGCAACAATCAATGGTGTACGTACGATACGTGAACAAAAATGAGAGCTGAAATCATTTCAAAAGAAACCCAACACTCATACAACAAGTAGTGAAGGTACGTCGTCGTGGTGACTCACCTCCAAAAAAAAGTGGCACACATAGCAAGCAATTCACAAATACATACATAAACATCTTACAGTTTTTACTAAATGTAAATACTAGTTTTTGGATTTTACAAATATAACTACTAAGCTCTTGGAATTCATTAAGAACTGTGTATATAAGAAGCCGTTTTTTTTTAAACAAAATCTTTTGGAATTTTGTTTCTTATAAGGTTTAAACTTTTGGTTTTAAAGTTAATTTTTCGGTTTTATCAATTTTCAATGAAAATTTCACTAAATATAGTGATAGTGACGTTTCTTTCACTGTCAAAAAATTAGTGGTAATGAAAAACCTACAATTATCACTAAATTTAATGAAAAGAAAAATTTGTTTCATTGAATTTAATGAAACTTTAGTGAAACATTTTCATTAAATTTAATGAAACAAATTTTCACTTTCATTGAATTTATTTGTTAATATGTCTATTATTAAAAGATCACTAAGGCATATTGCCAAATAGTAATATTTTTATGTTTCTGGGTTATGCATCAAGTTAAGGTTACCTTTTAATAATTGGCATGTAAGCCACTTTTTGCGCAAGCAGCTTCTTAGCACATTTGCATGGATTTCACCCATTTATGACATTGGATTAGTCTATATTTTGTTCCATTCTTCTTGCAGTACTACTTTAAGAACCATCAAAAGAATCAAAATATAAGATCATTTTCAACACTGACTGTAGCGGATTAACTGACTCATAATTGAAATTCTCAAAACGAAATACACCGAGTCTTCACTGGTTACGCACAAATATCAAAAAGTTAACTTTCAGGGGGCAATTTTGGTTCCCAGAAAAATAGCAATAGGAAATAACGGCACAAAATTATTTGGAAATAAAAACCAGAAAAAATTTCATATAAAATTGTGGCGTTATTTTCATTTTGGTTCGGAAATAAAGCCAAAAACTTTTGTGGCTTTTTTAAAAAAAAAAAAAACATATCTTAATTTCCAAAAGTTATGTGATATACAAAAAGGAAATACCTCCAGAAAATCTTTTAGAAATAAAGCTGAAATTTTCTGACACTAATTTTTGGAAATACAAGCAAAAATTAAAAAGGAAATAACGCCAAATTTTTTTTGGAAATAAAGCCAGAAAAAAAATCCATAGGAATTTCTGGTGTTTTGGAAATAAAGCCAAAAATGAATTTTCTGTTAATTTTTGGTGATATTTTCAAAAATATATGCCATTTATAGCCATTGGATAAGGTATTTTAACAAGCTATAAAAATGGTGCACAAAAGTTTACAATCTGAATATATTGTTTTCAAGATAAGAAATTTTTTTGAAGAATAAGCAGGGAATTTATTGCCAAAAAATCTCGAAAACTATAAATTAAATTGAAAACTTTCGTGCAACAATTTTATAGCTTGTTAAAATATATTTCATATGACAATATTTTTTTCTTATCCCGATCTTCCAATGGCTATATCTCCGAAACTAGGTCAGAGCGACACATTTTGATTTTGGATACTAAAGTAAACTTAAGCAAAAAGTACAATTTTGTTTTACTCTTACCTGTAAATGCTCCTGAAAGCGAATTGGCAACACTTGCGTCATTTTGATCCTTCAACTCTTTTGCTGACCTTTTCGTGGTAGAAGTTTTATTTTTTTTCTTTATAACTGCGCTGACGAAGTGAACGACAACTTCACTTGTTAAAATTTTTTTGTTGTTGCCGCACCGCAAAGTATGAATGAACACTAGATTTGTGTGCGTGTATGTGTGTGCAAGTCTATGCCGTCTTGTACTAGTTTAGTTAAAAGAATTTTTTTCCACTTTTCGTTGTATTAACAAATTAAAAATTTAAATTCTTGCACAAAAAACAAATTAACACTTTGATTTTTTCGGTATTTAACACTTCTTTTTTACCACACTATAAAAGAAAAGAGAAAAAAACATTAATATTACAAGAAAAATTCAATTACATTCAAACTAGTACTGCAATTATAAATAAAATTTAATTTCTGCCTGTTTTCTCCACACAAAAGTGAAAACTTGACTTTGTTTCCGCCTCTTTAGCAGTATGTACAGTGGAAAATTTTCTCAATTACATTTTGTACTTCGTTTACAGAGACTTTGTACCAAAGAATTTACAACCTTTCAAGATTTATACATAAATATTATGTATGCTCACAATTTTAGAAACAGGACTTCTCACAAAAAACGTTTTTACAAAATTATGTTTTAATTACAACACTCAATTTTTTTCTTGATTAATCAGAGGTTGCACTCGACCGAACGACATCCGCGGTCGTCGAAGAAAAAAAAGCAAATGTAATGGTGAATTTTTACTGTGGTGAGAATCGCGATGACGAAGTAAAATGAATTGCTGTGTGGTAAAATAATGCGGTGTTGCATTAAAAAGGGCAAAAAATTATATTTTGCTGAAACTTAAATTCCCAATACATATATATGGAAAAACTTCATAATAGCCTGTTTCCACCGAATGTTTATTTTGGGATTTACGGTTATTTTCAGATTTAGTTGACGTTTAATACATGATGAATGAAGTGAGTTACGGCTAAATCACTCATTCCTCAAATCACTCATACTTAACTTCATACAAATCTGAAAACAGCCGTTAATAAAACTCCGTGAAATTGTCAAAATTGGAAAATCGAATAGCTGAGCGTTGGCAATTTCGGTATGCGCCATACAAATTGTATGTACATGAGAAATTTTTGACAGTAAAATAACGCTGACGCTCCTATTTAGGTATGGCAGTAAAACACACAATGTATAAGTCCGATTCTTCCGTTTTGTAGTAGATTACTTTTAAACTTTCAAGTTAATCCTTGAATTATTATGTGAACTGCAGTTAATTGCCTGTTTCCACCAAAGATTTATAAAGTCGAGTTAGCCTAATTCTTCATGTATTAAACGACAACTAAATCTGAAAATAGCCATAAATCCCAAAATAAATAAACAGACTATAAAACTATAATTTTCCATAGAGTCCGTCATGCAAGCAATAAATCATTGCACCTCTCAATACAGGACTTCCACTCCAATTTAAAACTTTTCCACACCAAATTTATATTTTTCAATTCAATTTAAAACTTTTTCCAAATCAAAATGAATTTTATTTTTTCAAAATCAAATTAACCTGCCGTTTTTTCAAATCAATTTAAACTTTTTTTTCAAATCAAATTAACCTCCCGTTTTTCCAGATCAATTAAACGTATCTGCTCATTCTTGTGTTAAATCGATATGTTAAACTAATGACCAAGTTTCATAATAGCTACTGTAGAGATACATCGTTTTAAGCGTGTTTTCTGCAAAGTCAATTTGATTTGGGAAAAGTTTAATTTGATTTGGGAAAAAGTTTATTTTAATTTGGAAAAAGTTTATATTGATTTGGAAAAAGTTTTAAATTGAATTGAAAAAAGATCAATCACATGTCGCATAGACTTAAATTTTTTGAAACGGACACACTTAAAACTAACTTGCTAAACTGAAACTTTTTTTGGTGGGTTTTTGAAGGGTTTTTGATCAAAATTATTGCCTTATACTTTTTTTAAAAAGATTTTAATTTTTTAAAAAGTTATAAGCATTTGAATTTTTATGTACGTCTTTTTTCAAATTGCAATTTCTCAGAAAACATTGAGCGAAAATTAATGAAACTTTTGTAGTAGGACTAGAAATAATTCAGAATTTAAATGAAATAAACTTTTCATAAAAATTTTTAAAATTTCTTATAAATAATGCACTTTTTAATAAACAAATCGATATTTAAGCTATACCTATAGCAAAATAAAAACAAAATTTTTATACAGAAATGTGCTCTGAAATCTGCACAACATTTCTGTGAAAAAATTGGAGGTACGCATCATTAATAAAAAGTTACGCGTACTTAAATGACTCTACATAGGTGCTTTGCCTATGCGATTCACACATTTACGCTCGCTGCGCGTTCTTACGTGCATTCTCAATTTCTGCATAAATTATGATTTGTTGTTTTGAAACGGCATGAGCACATTTCTGTATAAAAATTTTGTTTTTATTTTGGTATAGCTTAAATATCTATTTGTTTATTAAAAAGTGCATTATTTATAAGAAACTTTAAATATTTTTATGAAAAGTTTATTTCATCTAAATTTTGAATTATTTTTAGTTCCACCACAAAAGTTTCATAAATTTTCGCTCAATATTTACGGAGAAATCGCAATGTGAAAAAAGACATACATATAAATTCACATGCTTATAACTTTTAAAAAAATTAAAATTTTTAAAAAAAAAGTATAAGGCAATAATTTAGATCAAAAACTCTTCAAAAAACCATCAAAAAAAGTTTCAGTTTAACAAGTTAGTTTTTTGTGTGTCCGTTTCAAAAAATTTAAGTCATAATAAATGAAAGGAAATAAATTGGGCTTCCTAATTTAGTTATTAAAATTATAGGATAATAACACATTTCTTGGGAAAAATAACGGTTTTTTGGGAAAAAAATGGGGTGAATTTTTGAAAAATTCTCATATCTCGAAAACTATCACCCAAATTGAAAAAATACCTTTCATATGACATCAATATTTTTAAAATCTATCCAGGGCTTCTCAACTTAAACCGATTTTTATAAAAGATATATCCCGATTTTCCGATGGCTGTATCTCCGAAAGTAGGTTCGAGCGGCAGTTGTTTTTGTTGCTGTTGTACTTAATTCTCAGAGCCCAATTGGGCAAAAAAAAAAAAAACAACAACAGTCGGTAAAGTAAAATTGTTCCCCTAATTTATACAGTACCATAAAATTCGACCTGGAGCCATACTAGCAAAACCCATATAGAGTTTTGCTAGTAACATCATGTACTTTCGGGAACACCATTCTAAAAGTTTGGATTTTTCGTGTAGCACTGTGATATCAAACAATGTTTTTTGCCCTATAAATTGCTTTAACTGCAACACTTAATAATGTCATTTCAACATTAACGCAAATACACCTCTTCTGTAACCACTTTCTGCATTGATTGGTGATTGCATCGAGGTGAATTTGAAGGTAGATTGAATTGGAATGACATAGCTCACCGTACCACTGCAAATTTTCTAGATTCTAGCTAAATATTATAATTTGATTTTAATACTCGATAAGACATTTTGTTGAATAAAAATACATTTCGCTATTTTTTCGGCGATTCCCACGTATGCCACATAAACAAAAAGGGAAATTTAGCCGCCCACCATAGAAAAGGATAACAATAAGTAATTTATCTACAACTGCACTGATTTTATAAAGTAGGAAAGAGATAAAACGACATATGCGAATTTTCAACACACACACAAGCAAAGTTATGTGTAATTTTTATCTGCTTCTTCATGAGAAAAAATTTTCCACTTTTCACTGCATCATAATTTTATCAAATTATTCACAAGTCAAGTTTAACTTATAATTTTATATTAATTCACAATTACCAGTTTTAACTGTTGTACTTTTTAATATTTTCACTTGTATTTGTTCCGTCTTTTTTATAATTTTTATTAAAACACGATTAACATATTGATTGCTTCCTTCGAGACGAAGATTCTAATAGCCCGATTCACACTTTGAAATTCAATGTGTGGATTCGTATTTGCTTGGCATCACTAATTTTGGCGTTAAAAAATACTGATAAGTTTTGGTAGTTTGTCTGATCATTTAATGAAAAACAAAAATTTTTCAATATATATATATATCTGTGGCAGGAATAAAAAACTGTTCAAGTCAATTTAAGCAAAGTAGGCTTGAGCTTATATTTTTAATAGTTCTGGAAAAAAAACTCTTTCTTTTATGGACATTCTTATAGCCTGTTGCCAACAGAGATTTAAAATGAGATTAATAGCCTCAATCATCTTGCATTAAACTTCAACTAAATCTGAAAATAGCCTGTTTCCACCGAAAACTTAAAATGAGATTAAGCTTCAACTCACCTCAGTCATCATGCTTTAAACAAAATCTGGAAAAAAAAAAACTAAATCCCATTTTAATTCTTCGGTGGAAACAGGCTACAAATCTCATTTTAAATCTTCGGTGGAAACAGGCTATTAAGATCTAAATAAGCACCAACAAAATGATCAAAAACAAGAGTACAACTGCACCCAAAACTAATGGAAAATGGAGCTAAAACTTATTTTTGCTTAAGTCGACTTAAGCAGTTTTTCCTTCCAGCCACAGATATACTGTTGTATGCGTATTTTTATTTGAAATATCGCACGTATGATAATATGAAAGAGAAACATAATTGGTTTTGTTTTGATTTATCTATTTTATTGATAAATCTAAAAGGCTGGACATACAGCAAACAAAAGAGTCGGTCAACTATCTGATTCTCCATTGCGTTACATGAGAGCGAACACTCTAGCGATTTGTTTCGCATGTGTGTTTGCTATACAAACACAATTCAGATGAGGTAATTGCCCAACCATTTTGTCTTGCGTGTATCCAGGATCTAAATCGTTTTGCATATACATACATGCATATCATGATTCAATAACAATGGTTATGGCAAGTTGTCAAAATAAACAAAAATGGAACTCTGATCTTGCCTTGCTATCTGTCAAAAGACTAGAAAAATTTGACATTTTCGTAGTTTAAGAAGAAGCAGCATTTGTTTTCACTGCAACCAGGGTAATTTAACCATGCATGCATATATGTAAAACCACAACTTTCCATAAAGATTGTTGCTGAAAAGTTACTGTGGTTATTGAGAACATACATCTGCACATACAATTTATTTGGCGGTATTTAATTTTATAGCCTGTTTCCAGCGAAGATTTATTTTGTGATTTGCGGCAATTTCCAGATTTATTTGACGTTAAATACATAGAGTTACTGCTAAATCACTTTATAAATCTTAGTTGAAAACAGGCTATTATTGTTTTTTATCGACGCATCATGTGTATTGTATAGCGTTATTGAAGCGGTAACGTTGTTAAACATCTCTGTCTGTTTTGTATACATAAAGGGGTGGACACACCATCAAATTACAAAAAATTATTTGAAGAATTTACTTGGAATCACTAACTTGGCTACTCCAGTCCAATTGGGGTGTACACACTATCAAATTGCAAAAATTAATTTGATGAGTTCGAATTTGTTTGCATCACCAATTTTGCCGTCAAAAAAAATTTGTATGGATTTGATGAGTTTTTAATAGTGAGAACTCTTCTTCAAATAATTTGTCAAAAACTTTGAAGAAAATCAAAAATTTTTGACTTTTCGCTGATTTGATGAGTTATTTGAAAATGTGAACGCAAACACAATTCTCCTCATGCGTGTTTTCATTCCAAAAAATATTTCAACGAGTGCACATCACTCTGATGATGAAAGTTAAGAGAAATATGATTTTTTTTTATATTTTAAGAGTTGTTTTCATTATTTAAAGTAAGGTTGTAGTTGAAAGAAAGCTTAAATAATTTTCTTTTTAATGTACGAAATAATTTATTTTTACAAATAAAATTTAATTTATGGTATTTCCACTACATTTAAATAATTAGTTTCCTTGTTTTTCAATGACGCTTCAATTTTGATAGCCAGAATTAATCCGCTATTGCGATGTTACCTCATCGGCGTACAAAGCAAAACTGAAATTTGAAGAATTATTTGATGGTGTGTACACTCAAAGCTCAAAATTAATGATCCTAAACAAATTGAGTTCATCAAATTAAAATCGACAAAATTTGATAGTGTGTACACCGCTAATCACTATTCAAATTTAAGTTTTGCTTTGTATGGCGATGAGTTATCATCGCAATAGCGGATCTGGCTATGAAAATTCATGCATCGATGAAATATTTTTTTCAAAGCAGCAAAAAATAAAAAATTTTTGCTTTTTTTTTCAGTTTTTGACAAGTTATTTGATGAAGCGTTATATAGCGTTTTTGATTGAAAAAATTGTGATTTCAAAGAAATTCGAATTCATAAAATAAATTTTTGTAATTTGACGGTGTGTCCACTGCTTAAGAAGCATTTAGAAACTCTTTAGTTACGTAAAGATCCACAAAATTATTTGAGAATTGATGTATTTTGGGTAACATTTTTTTGTTTTTTCGGGAAGGTGCGAAATTTTTATCCGGCAGCCCTAGCTGTCACAAGCCATAAATTCTAACTATGCTTTTTCGTTTATACATTTGACATTTATGTGAATTGAGTTAAATAAAACGAAGAATTTAGTTATGAATTGAATATGAGTAGTAATAGTATGCACCCTTTTTCGCACCCAAACTGCAGGGCATATTTAACAATGCGAGTTGTCAGTGTACGAGATATTTCTTCACCACTCAAATGTCAAAATGTAATAAATTCACCATCGCGCAAACAACACAGATGCAAAAAAGGAAATTGCGAAACCGCGCGTGTGTGAAAACGGAATCAAACAAAAGTCATGTAAACAATTTTCAATTTTGCACAAAAAAAGTAAAGAATAAGAACAAATCAAGGAAGGTGAAGAGAAGAACGCGTTTTATATTTAAATATATCGCGAAGGAGTAAGCATACGAAAAATCGATAAGTGAAAAATTTAAAAACCTTTTATTAAATGAAAAAGTTAATACTTTTAAAAAGAAAATAAAGTGTGAATATCTGTTTAAAGAAATTGAAAAAGACTGCCAATTAAAGAAGAATAAAAAGGTAATACGATTTAAATGGAAAATACATAATTATTTCATTGATACAGAAAAAATAATTACACAATTTGTAATTTTTTTTGTTGGTGCTCTGGTGCTCCTTGATACTCAATCCTGAATTATGTGTGTGTGTGTACTTGCACGTATGTATTTGTGTCTTCTTTTTTTAATGTGCATAAATTTTGTTGACTGCCTAAGTTTTATACTTGTGTATTCCCTTTTTTTTTTGTTTAATTATAAATTCTTGTTTCACGTTGATCTTTCCTTCTATTGGTTTTTTTTTGTGTTTCGGCTGCTTCCGTTGCCTCCTTCCTATCATCTCCTGCAACGATAAATAGTAAGTTTACCATCGTGAAATAATAGTGCACCTGTAACATTTCCTGAAATCCATGCATTAGTCTATTGATTAGGTCATTTAAAAAGGAAGGAATCAATACGTTCACGGGTTTTTATTACAGAAATCGGTTAATTGCTTATTAAAGACGAAAAAACCCCGGAATGCTATTAAATAAGAGGTGGAAATCGGGGGGAATGCACCCTTTACAGTTTTTCAAAATATCTAGCGAACGAAGCAAAATTTCGATTGCCTTATATAAAAAAGTAGATAAAATGTCCTTTAAAATGGTTCTTTTAAAAATTTCATTTGTCAAAAATTGACCGAAATCTTGTTTATGCGGTCGGAAAAATGGTTCTTATTCAAAAACAAAAAATGCTTAGAATCGTTCAAGGAACACATATGATTTTTTTCATAAGTTTTGGGGACATTTTATAATTTTTCAAAAACAGTCAAAAAAATTAAAAAAGTTCCAAAAAATTCTGAACAAAATTCTCACCTTAATGGGAGCGTTAGACCAGAGTCAGCGTAATTTAACCGTCTCTGTTCCGAAACGCTCCATATAAATTGTATGGGCATGAAACAGACAGAGATGGTAAAATACGCCTGGCGCTGGTCTAACGCCCCAATTTAGGCATGGCAGTTATACACTTTACGTAAGATGCCTTGGTTTTGAGTAAAAATCGTATTTCCGACCGCATAAAGAAAATTTCCATGTTATTGGCCATATTTCGGTCAATTTTCAACCTACGAAATTTTTTAATAAGTCATTTTAAAGGAAATTTTATCTTTTTTTTTAAATTGTGCAATGTCTTTACCTATCTGTGAACTCAAAAAAGCAATAGGCAAAAGAGTAAAAAAACACAAGAATTCGTTTGTTTGCTTTCTTATATCTTTTTTGTTTGAACATTTTTGGTATAAGAAATTTTTTAAAGAAGCTAAGTATTTCGATGGCAAATTTAATTCTCTACAAAAGATATTTTGAAAAAACTGTGAAAGGTGCATTTTCCCTCGTTTCCCCGATTTTCACCCTCTAATTTAATAGGACTCCGCGGTTTTTTCATCTTTAATGAGCAATGGACCGATTTCTGTAATAAAAACCCGTGAACGTCTTACTTCCTCATGAAGTTAGTTTATTGACTGTTTTTTATTGCTTGTATAGTACTAATGAAAGTACCAACGCGCTTTTTCTAAATTGAAGTATGATAATTTTATATTGAACTAATTAAACAGTCGTTTTTGCAATTTTTCAACAACAGACGAAAGCAAGTGTTAACATGGAAATTGATTACATATGTTTCGGCTACTTCCACATACATATTTATATATTTTCATATATAAACATGTATATAGCCTCATCAGATCAGTTTTAGTTAAATCTTGCCAGAAACCGTACTCGAACCCGTGACTCCGGTTTTCTAATGAAAGAGAACGCGGTGCTTAAGCGATTGTGCTATAGGTCACGAGTAAACTCTCTGAGCAGGATCGCCATTATGCATAAATCATAAGGCTCACTAGCGCCGTCTGTTGTGAAAAATTGCCAAATTGTTAGTTGGTAACACACTCTGGTTTTGAGACATGCTACGCTAGCTACAATTACTTACTTACTCCTCTTTATCTTGTTTTTTACGACCTAATCCATAGACTACATATATGTGGAAGAAGGTTTTCGGAATGAATAGACGGATCCAATTTACCGAAAATAGTCGGATTAGCGTTTTGGCAGTGAAAAATAATATGTACCCATAATAATACATGTTTCGGGAATACGGCTTTAAATTATTTTAACTATTCCGATTTATTCAAACCAATAATTCTAACAAAGTATCGAGGGTGAGATACTACCTTGATCAAAAAGTTCCCGGAATCATCACTGTGTGGCGCCCCCTGCTGTCCGATTCTTATCTTCGTTTCTGCAGGTTGTCACACCTTTTAACAATATTTCCTGCGAATTGCAGCTTTCTAGCTTGACATTTGTAAATGTAACGCAATTTTGAGTGCATCTGTTTTTTTGCGAATTTCGATTTTTGCACCAACTCTTGGATTTTACACCATGGCAATGCACCGTCGCACAATGCCATCATTATCCGTGAGTTTCTCACCAAAAACTCAACTAATACAATTCCGCAGCCATCAAATTCGCCAGGTTTAGCTCCCTGTGACTTTTTGTTTGATCGACTGAAAAAACCACTACATGGAACGCGTTTTAGCAGCCGATCGGAGATAATACAAAAATCGAAAACGGCACCGATGGGCATACCGAAAATTGAGTATCAAAAATGTTTTGAGAGCTGGATTAAGCGCTGGCATAAGTGCGTGGTAGTCGATGGGAATTACTTTGAAGGGGACCACATCAATATTCAAGAATAAACTTATATTTTTAATTTTAAAAATAAATTCCGGGAACTTTTTGATCAAGGTAGTATATTATTCGGAATTTCTTTATATAGCTTTTTTAAAAATCGGTACAAGTTAGTTACCCCTGGCGAGTTTTCTAAGTTTAGTCCGATTTTCTAAAAAAAGGGTGCTACCTATAGCCTGACCACAACAAATACCTTACACTGCAGCATTTTGAAAATTTTTCTTCTATGGGATATGCTCTCTTGTCCAAATTCACTTAGTTTTTGCTTAGAGTTTGAGCTAAGTTTCTTCCAAGTATCCGTGCGAAATTCAGTTGCATTACCTCAAAAAACGATTGCACTGCAACAGTATGAAAATTTTGCTTGTATGGGATGTGCCCTGAGTTTAACGACTAGTCACAGCTAGCTTGAACGAAAAAAAGGCGTTACCCAATGCCGCCAAAAATTAAATACTTACTTCGACTATTTAGACCCTGTATCTCCATATAAAAAAAAGGTCCCGATCAGTTTTTTGCAAATATCTCGCTAACTGTTACGTCCACAACTTTGTAGCTCAGGAAATTTCTTATAGAAAAGTCGTGAAAGTTGTTTTCGTACGACGTATACTTTAAGAGAAGATACGTTCCAATGAAATGAGAGTTACCGTTTCAACAAAACACTGATATTCACGAAGAAGCGATTCCAATAAGAAAAGTGAAGGATCCAAAATTTTTGACCAGAAAGTCTAATTTCATTGGACTTCTTTGTTGTGTGATTTTGACTAACACGCAATGACTTAAAAAACCGAACGTATTTCAGTTGGCTATGAAATTGGTTTTCAAGGATCTAACATTTTTTAAGTCTAATCTCTTTCATGGAGAAACTCATGCTCTACAAATAATTTTAATTTTATGTTAAAATTTAGGAGTAGGAATTTAAAAACAACTTAAGTGGTGATAAACGTCAAAAACTCTAATGTTTTTTTAAATAACTCCTAAACGGCAATTTTTTTTTTACATAAAATTAAATTTATTTGTAATAGTCCGGGAGCCGGTGACAGTAAAACTGCACTTACACGTATTTTGTACGAATTGGTGTGTACGGTCATATGTACAATTTCAGCCTGGTGTGTCAGAAATTTTCTTTAAATCGGTGGTGTGCCAGACCTTTGTGTCAGGATATAAGTTGGCACACCAAACTTTTCTCAGATTAAAAAAAATTTGCAACGAAATGGCATTTTTTAAATTGAAATCCGTGTGAGTGCAAAATGCTTCTGCAAATGCAAATTTCAAAAATTGCTAATAAATAATAGTGCTTAAATTGTACATATGACCATATACTATCGATTCATACAAAAATTTTGAAAATCCGTGTAAGTGCAGTTTTACTGTCAACGGCCAGTGCTGTCGTTTTCACTTCAATTGAAGTGTTTTGCTCCTTTTTTATTAAAAACACTTCGCCACTTCCTCTTCCATAAAAGCACTTCACTTTTTCTTGAATCCAAAATTTGCCTTAAAATTTGTCTTTTCTTTTTATGAGTTCAGAAACATACTTTTTTGTATGCCCGATGCCTGCCCTGACTGAAAAGTACATAATTTGTTTTTTCAATATATCAAGCGAACAAAGCAAAATTTCGATATATTTACTTCACAGGAAACTTTTTGTAGAGAATTAAATTTGCCATCGAAATATTTTATGGACCAAAAAAAAAAAGCAAAAATTTCGAGTTCTTGTGTTTTTTACTCTTTTGTCTATAACTGTTTAAGGGTCAGAGATAGGTAAAGATATAGCAGAATATTATAAAAGAAGATAAAATTTCCTTTAAAACGCTTCATTAAAAAGTTTGTTAGGTGAAAAATTGGCCGAAATATGGTTACTCGAACATTTAAAATTTTTCAAAAAACGCGTCCTGCAAGAAAAGTGTATAATGCCTAAAATACTTAGAATCATTTAAAGAATACGTTTAATTTTTGGGTACATTTTATAATTTTTAAAAAATTGGTCAAAAAAAAAAAAATTAAAAAAGTTCCAAAAAGTTTTGAACAATATTCACACGTATTTCTTGGACCATTCTAAGCATTTTTTGCTTTATACACTTTTTTCGAGTAAAAACCGTTTTTTGTAAAAACCGTTTTTTCGACCGCATAAACAAAATTTCCATGTTCGAGTGGGCGGCCATATTTCGGTAAATTTTTGACCTTAGACATTTTTTAATTATTTTATTCATATTTTTTTAAAATATATTTTCAAATTTTGTTACGTGTAGCATAAAAATGAATGAATTGAATAAATAAAATTGTGATTTTTGTGTTTACTACGCTAATACTACACTTTTTCAGAATTTTACTTCGCAACACTTCACTTTTTACAAAATTTCACTTCGCCCAAACATTTCAAAACGACAGCACTGTCACCGGCACCCCGCCTATAAAGCATGTGATTCTCCGTAAAAAATATACTTAATCCTTTTGTCGTCTGATTCATCGTTCATGAGGTATCGCAATTTAAAAATTAACACAATTGTATATACGCGTCAAAAGAAACATCCCTGTTATTCGTAATTGAGTAATGAGTAAAATCAACATACAACTTGGAATTGATCTGCATTATTGCAAGCTGAAAGTAGTCGATGGCAGGGCTGTTATCATTTCGTTGTTTCTTTAGTTTTTGTCGTTGCGTTGCGCCGTCATAGCTGCTGCTGCCATCCTGCAGCAACCTGGCTGGTTGTCTGCAATGCAGCTCCCTTTCCTTCGTTCGTTGTTTTCACGCATTTTTATGTTATATATATGTACGTATGTATGTATTTATATATATTTTTAATTTTGTTCTTAAATATCTTTTCCTTTTTTTTTGTTGTTATTTTTGCTGCTGTTATTGTAGTTGTTGTATTTTCGAAGTTTGTTATATTCCTCCTTTTATGCTGTTTCTTGTCGTTGTTGTCTGTGCCATCAGCGACAACAACAAATACAGCAACAACAAAAAAGAAGAAATACAACAAATTTAAAGAACTAAATTTAACGATTTTCAATTAAAGAAGCAGCCAAACGGGCGCAAGAGTTTTGTGTTTTATCATTTTAAAACGATTCCTATTTTATTGTGAGTTAAAATTTCAATAAAAAAAAAACAATTGAAGTTGGAGTTCATAATGGTGAATAAATAACAAAAATATAAATTATTTTTATAATCATTTTTTTCGGTGAGTTTACCTTCTTTGACTTGGTAAATTTTTGCTACTTGGGGTTTGCCTTTTATTCAATGGACCGCTGAAAAATAGGCAAACCAATATACATATACCTACTTAAACCCAAGTGCAGCGTTTCTTAACAGCTCGTCGTTAATAACAAGTGTATCTAGAAAAGGGACACCCTTTAAAGTGGAATCAAGTGAAACAATACTTGGCATACATATATGCACGTGTGGAACTCAAAAATTAATCTACAAACATTAGAGTGGGTTAATTTGTATGAAATAGGTTTCACCGACCTTGGCTACCCGCTTATGTGAAAGTTCATTCGATTCTAAGAAAAAATACCCTAGCAACCATACCTCTACGTTCAACTTTAGTTCGGCGTATTTTTGATTGAAAATTTTACCTTGCATTCAATATATTTTTAGTTTATACAGGGTGTATCGCGTAACGTTACGAAGCTGCTGGGAGCTGTAAGAGGAGGCCTAGACTAACAAAAAAATTGCACCTGATGCAGGGTCTAAAATGTACCCCTGAGAAGTTAAAGGGTTAAAACTGATTTTCTGGTTTGGTTTAGTGCATTAGAGAACATTTTTTTATGGGAAATTTTATGCCAATTTTATGAGATTTCTAAGGGTGTATTTGGTTTATATGGTTTAAAAAGATTTCACAAAGTTCTGGACGTTTAAAGTTGATATTTTACATTTTTTTTCAATTTTTATACCCTACACCCACGTTATATTCACTTTGTCCTTCCGTTTGTAACGCAGAGAAGGAGGCGTGGCAGATATAGAAAAGTATATATATTCTTGATCAGCGTCACCTCCTGAGTCGATATAGCCATGTTCGTCTGTCTGTCTGGCTGTGTGTTGAAATACACTTTTTGGGAAAACTGAGCAAGATAATTCAATGAAGTTTGGTACACTGCCTCACAGTGCGGCAATATCCAAAATTCCCGGCCAAAATTCGAAAGAATAGCCGTAGAGTTTTCAAACTAGGCAGGCATGTTACTTAAATATATCTTAGCTATATATGTAAATTTGGATAAAATTGACCAACGGACACGCCCACCTTCCATACGACATAAAATTAATTTCGACCATAATTCTACAATTTTTATTCAGAAATTGTTTAAATTTAGTAAAATGAGAGTATACGACTCATAAATGATATCCGCAAAAAATAGACGTGCTCAAAGATTAAAAACGCCCACCTCCAATATGACCTAAAATGGATTTTTATCATAACTCTTAGATTTTCCATCAGAAATTGTTTAAATTTAGTAAAACTAGAGTATACGGCTAACTAATGATATCCGCAAAAAATAGGCGTAATCAAAAATCAAATACGCCCACCTCACATATGACATAAAATGAATTTTAATTATAATTCTTTAATTTTTCTTCAGAAATTATTTTAATTAAGTAAAATAACAGTATATAACCAATTTATTATGATTGCAAAAAATGGGCATGGCCAAAACCCAAGTTCAGTCACCTCCCATGCAACCTAAAATCAAAACTTAAACATTTTTAGTCAGAAATTTTTTAAATTTAATAGAAGAGGAGTTTCAAAGAGAATGGCTCTAGTCCAAAATTAATACGCCCACCACTACTTCATCATGCCGAGGTCTCTTTGCCGTATTGTAAAAACTGAATACCTATAAAAAGTGATTCATACCAATTATATCTACTCAAGAAGCCCGAAATAAAGATTTCAGAAATAACAGAAAAGACCCATCAAGGAAAATATCAAGAGAAAAAACAAATGAAGATATACGTCATATGATATCCTCGGATCCGATAATCTCCTCGTTCAGAAAAAATCAAAAAAAAAACCGATTCAGCCTTTCTCAAAACGGTGCAAATCTTTTGAAAAGTCCAATGAAAATGATGAAGAGAGTGAAGCCGAGGGGAGTGAAACCGAGAGCAGTGACTCAGATTCGACATAAAATTAGTCTTCTTTCTCATGTACACCAATCAATTTTTATTAAAAAAATAATTTATTTTCAAACATTTTTTTTTTTTTATTGGAGCAGGTATGTATTATTAAGTGTAAATTGAGTAGTAGGCAAGAGTGGGGGCTGCAAATTGAAGAGAAGGTAAACAATGCTTTAATCTATCAAATAATGCCAAAAAATTGCTGGAACTAAGTGGAACTTTTTATTGGCACTCTAGCGTTCTACATACTTAAAAAAAATTTTTGGTTTCTTAGAAATATGCCACTTTTACCGTTATTTTTTCCATTTATGAATGTAAGTGATACACTAAATTATTCAGAAAAGAACAGAGTTAAAGAGTTTTAGCCGAAATATTATTTAAAATTGTAAACAAAACTTGTCCAGCGATTTTCATTTGGCACAACTTTATTAAAAATTTTCGATATGAAAAAATTTTCTATGTTTTGACGTTTGTACGCTATAAAGTTAAAGTCGAAACCATATTATTGTCTCGGTTACTGATATCCTGGACAATTGTTTTTCATAATATCTAACCAAAACTTCCCGGAATTAAAGTTTATTTTTGGACTTTTGGCCAGGATATTTGGATTTTGCCGCACTGTGTGCCTCCGTCGTCAAAGATAGCTCGGGGGATTGAGAATGAGCAAAATCGGTCAACGGACACGCCTACCGCTCATACAAAAAATATATTCAAAATGCAATTTTAGCAGTATTTTTCACGACAATGCAACCAAAATACATACGCATAAATACTAAGAATTGTAAGCGCAAGCTCTTAGAAAAAACTGAACGAATTCAGACAAGAGGGCGTGGCACCTCCCATATAAGCAAAAGCCTCAAAACTCTATACTGAAAGCGTTTTTTGAGATATTCGAACCAAATTCGACTCAGACACCAAGAATCATAAATGAAAGCTCTCAACAAAAATTGGGTGAAATCGGACAAGGGGGCGTGGTACCTCCCATTTAAGCTAAAGTTTCAAAATGCTATACTGAAAAAGTTTTTTGAGATAATCCAACCAAACTTCACTCAAATACGCTCTAAGCTTAAACTAGACGAACTCGGACAAGAGTGCGTGGCACCTCCTATACAAGCAAAAGCTTCAAAACGTTATACTGAAAACTTTTCACTCAGACACTAAAAACTATAAATCCAAACTCTGGACAAAAACTGGGTGAACTCGGACAAGAGAGCGTAGCACCTCCCATATGAGCAAAATTTTAAAAATACTGCAGTGTAGAGTATTTAACGTTTGGCCAGTCCAAATTTTACACCTTTACTAGTTTGACTTATTTTAGTATAAAAAAAGTCATTCTTTTTGATTTTTCGATTAAAATGAAGTCCGGATATTTTGGAAAATTGTTAGTAGGATTTTCTTAAGAACTCTTCGAGTGCTACCCATAACAATCAGAACTTCTCTACAACAGTTTTTTTTTTTTTTTTCACTGTGTGACCGATAGAGCCTTATTTAGCTATTAACATGAAAACTGCGAACAATTTGGAAAAGTGGTGTAAGGACTTTCTGTAGAACTCTTAAGAGCTGTCCAGAACTTTAAATAGAACTTTTTTTATGAAAAATTTTTTGATCAAAAAAAAAAAAAATATGTGGCTCAAAATCACCAAGGTGACAAATCTTAAGGTTGATTTTATGGCGGAATAAATTAAAAGCAATTATCATGGCAAGTAGCTTATATTGTCGCTAAATCTGTGTGCAAGCACAGAATTCATTATTTTCTGCGTTATATTGCTTTTCATTAGAAGTTTCACTAGAAATAGCCATTTAGGGAATGATTTTGAAAAGCTTGTGAAATGGCCAAAAAATACTTAAGTATATTTTTTTTTTTGCTTAATATAGTGGCAAAGAATAAACTTATCAATAATACATTGAAAAATAAATAAAAAATTATGCAAACAAAATCCTTCTGAAGTAAATGCATGATAATCTAAAAAAAGTTCGTTTCTTAAGTTTGATATGTATGATATAAAACTATTTTAATGACTTTTATATAGAAACATATTGTAGATGTATAGAACTAAGGCTTTTGAATGAGACTGCGGTGTTTTTTAGGAACATATCTAAAATTACATGGGTCAAACGTTCCCGAAAATGATCAATTCATGAAATACAACATATTTGATTTAGGGACATGAAATTATTTGTTTTGCTTTATTATGCAATGTATTTTAATCTTGGGATGCATTTGAGCAAAGTAGCACATAGTTACTGCAAAACTGTAAACCGTCATTCCGGGAACGTCATCGTCATTTCGGGAATGTTTTATCATATCATATAAGCGTTCCCGGAATGACGATTTCAACTAAAAGCGCGCTTTATTCTTACAGTTATAGTTTGAGACGTGGTTTAATATAGTAAATGTAAAATATTTTATGGAAGTACTTTAACTTTGTATCCTTAAAAGTATTTTTCCATAATTTAAAAAAATATAGGCGTTCCGGAATGATGTACGCTCTATAAATTATGAATTAAAATAGTAATTTCCAATGAAAAATAACTTATTTGCCGAAAAGCACTCTGGCAGTGGGTTAAATTACCCTAATTATTTCCACTGAGCAATAGCGCATGACAGATGCGTTTACATTAAATAGTTTTTGACCAATTACAACTGCGTTCCCTGGATTGACCTGAGATTTTCGGACAACATATTTTAGTATATGAAGTTAGTTTATTGACTGTTTTTTTTTTATTGCTTGTATAGTACTAATGAAAGTACCAACGCGCTTTTTCTAAATTGAAGTATGATAATTTTATATTGAACTAATTAAACAGTCATTTTTGCAATTTTTCAACAACAGACGAAAGCAAGTCGTCGCCCCAATTCTCTTTTGCCCCATACGCATGTTAGTGTATTTCGAGAAAATCGAAAAAGAAAGTTTGAACTTAAAATAAACAAAATTGGTCAGAAAAAGTTCCATCGAAATTTAAACAAAAGAATTTGTTGATTAATTGGCTAACTCAGCACAAAATTTCAAAAATGGGACTAAAGTACTTTTCGCGATATTTGATATTTTATCAGATAAGTCAAGTGGACACTTTGCTCCATACAATACAAATAAATTAAAAACTGTTTTTTTCATGCTTATAGAGCAAACTGGCCTTTAGAAACTATGACAATGGAGCAAATAAGAACGTTAGTTTTTTAACTAAACATACATAACAGTGTTAATAGGGCAAACAAATTAAAAACATTATTAATAAGAACACGTAGTAGATATTACTAGTTTCTTTAAATAAAAATTAATAACAAATAGTAAGAGTGCTACCATTGGCCTGGCCAAATATTAAATACCCTACACTGCAGAATTGAAATTTTCGATTGTATGGGAGGTGGCATGCCTTGTCCGTGTTCAACTAGCTTTTGCTCAGAGCTTTCACTAACTTTTCCTAGCATCTGTGCGAAATTTTATTACATTTCTTCAAATAACGCTTGCTCTACAGCGTTTTGAAAACTTTGTGTGTATGTTAGGTGCCACGCCCTCTTGTTCAAATCAACCAATTTTTTAATCAGATCTTGAATTTCTTATCATTGGTGGATGAGTTAAATTTGGATTGTTTATATCAAAAAACGCATTCAGTTAAGTATTTTAAAACTTTTGCTTTTATGCGAGGTACCACATCCTGTTGCCCGAATTCACCTAATTTTTGCTCAAAGCTTGTAACTATTATCCCCTGTATCTGTGTGTATTTTGGTTGCGTTATCGCTAAAAAGGCGCTTAATATTGAGTTGTGAAATTTTTTTTTGTATGGCCGGTAGGCGTGTTCGTTGACCGACTTTGCTCATTTTCAATCCTACGAACTAACCTTGTCGAAGGAGGTGATGCACCAAATTTCATCGAGTTATCTTTCTTAGTTCATAGGAAACTTTTAAAAGAAAAATGATAATGAAAGTTTTCTATGTCTATAGAGCAAATAAGAATTAAGAATTTAAAACTTTTTTTTTTCATAGAAAACTTGCTCCATAAACCAAAAATTGGCTTTTGGAGCAAATAAGAAATAAAAAAATTAAAAAGCATGGCATATGGAGCAAAGTGGACACTGCATATCTCAGAAACTAAAAGAGATAGATGCATTCTGAGAACAGCGTTAGAAAGATCATGTTTCAAAACCTATGGAACAAGTCTTAACTCAAAATGTCAAAAAGTGTCGATGGGGCAAAAGAGAACTCAGGCGACGAAGTGTTAACATGGAAATTGATTACATATGTTTCGGCTACTTCCACATACATATTTATATATTTTTCATATATAAACATGTATATAGCCTCATCAGATCAGTTTTAGTTAAATCTTGCCAGAAACCGTACTCGAACCCGTGACTCCGGTTTTCTAATGAAAGAGAACGCGGTGCTTAAGCGATTATGCTATAGGTCACGAGTAAACTCTCTGAGCAGGATCGCCATTATGCATAAATCATAAGGCTCACTAGCGCCGTCAGTCGTGAAAAATTGCCAAATTGTTAGTTGGTAACACACTCTGGTTTTGAGACATGCTACGCTAGCTACAATTAAAACCTACAAGGGCGGATTTGTTTTCCACATACAATGCAGGCTCTCGAAATTACGAGAATTTTAATGATAGATAGGCAGGTTCCCCTAGATAAATTATGAAGTTAGTTTATTGACTGTTTTTTTTTTATTGCTTGTATAGTACTAATGAAAGTACCAACGCGCTTTTTCTAAATTGAAGTATGATAATTTTATATTGAACTAATTAAACAGTCATTTTTGCAATTTTTCAACAACAGACGAAAGCAAGTGTTAACATGGAAATTGATTACATATGTTTCGGCTACTTCCACATACATATTTATATATTTTTCATATATAAACATGTATATAGCCTCATCAGATCAGTTTTAGTTAAATCTTGCCAGAAACCGTACTCGAACCCGTGACTCCGGTTTTCTAATGAAAGAGAACGCGGTGCTTAAGCGATTATGCTATAGGTCACGAGTAAACTCTCTGAGCAGGATCGCCATTATGCATAAATCATAAGGCTCACTAGCGCCGTCTGTCGTGAAAAATTGCCAAATTGTTAGTTGGTAACACACTCTGGTTTTGAGACATGCTACGCTAGCTACAATTAAAACCTACAAGGGCGGATTTGTTTTCCACATACAATGCAGGCTCTCGAAATTACGAGAATTTTAATGATAGATAGGCAGGTTCCCCTAGATAAATTATGAAGTTAGTTTATTGACTGTTTTTTTTTTTATTGCTTGTATAGTACTAATGAAAGTACCAACGCGCTTTTTCTAAATTGAAGTATGATAATTTTATATTGAACTAATTAAACAGTCATTTTTGCAATTTTTCAACAACAGACGAAAGCAAGTGTTAACATGGAAATTGATTACATATGTTTCGGCTACTTCCACATACATATTTATATATTTTTCATATATAAACATGTATATAGCCTCATCAGATCAGTTTTAGTTAAATCTTGCCAGAAAAATTGCAAAAATGACTGTTTAATTAGTTCAATATAAAATTATCATATTTTAGTATATTTCTATTCAAAAACAAAGTTTTTTTTAAATAAAGTCCTCAAAATGTAATTTTTTAATAAAAAATGCTTTTAATAAGTTACTTGATCTGTTTAATATTGGTAAATTTATATGATTTTTTTATGTTTGATTTTGAATTTCACTCTTTAAGTCGCGTTACCGAAAGGATTTTCATTGTATATATTTACTATATTACCAAACAATATTAAATATAATTGCATTTTAGAATATATAATGCAATGTACAATTAAAACAAAACAATTTTAATGTTTTGTCATATTAATTTACTCAATAAAATTATGGCTTTAGTAATTTATTTGCTTCCGTAGCAAATTTCTAACCTTGGTGATTTTGAGCCATATAGAAAGAACTCTTTCTTGTGAGCTAAAAAAATTTATCCGAACTCTTTGTAAAAAAGCGGCGCTGAGCAAATTCTAGTATACTGTCATGTCACTCTTTAGGAACGTAAGGCCTATATACGTAGGTTGCCTTTTATATTTCGGGATTGGGCAACACTAATGTCAATAGCTAAAATCTGGCAACACCATAATAAAGTTTGACATTTTTTAGCATAAACGTACTCACAACGTTTTGACGTACGACAATCATTTGTGTTGTTTACAGTGACTTGAAAAAATCAATTTGCCAAAAACATGGAACTAACTCGTGAACATTTTTGTGCGATAATTTTTCACAACTTTCGACGTGGATTAACTCAACAACAGTGCATCGATGAACTTAATTCAATTTTTGGCGATGAAGCTCCATCAAGGACCAGTGTTTATCGATGGTATGGTGAATTCAACCGAGGTCGTAGTTCACTCCAAGACGAATTTCGTGAAGGTCGTCCAAAATCAGTTGTTGTTCCGGAAACCATTGATGCTGTGCGCCAACTGATATTGCAAGACCGTCATGTGACCTATCGTGAGATTGAGACAACCTTAGGCATGCATTAGTGGGTCTAGCATACATTCAATATTGCATGAACACCTGGCGTAAAAAAGGTTTGTTCTCGTTGAAAACCCCATAATTTAGCCATATTTTAAATTATCAATAGAAAAATTGATTTTCTTAATTCACTGTAAACAAAACAAATAGCACTTGTACATCAAAACGTTGTGAGTACGTTTATGCTAAAAAATGTCAAACTTTATTATGGTGTTGCCAGATTTTAGCTATTGGCAAGTACTTCGAAAACATTTTTTTTCTTTGTTCTTTAAAAATAGCTGGACTGTTCAACTTAAATTTTAAATTATATTTGTTAGTAAAAAATTAATTTATTTGAACTCAAACTGCGCATAAAAAAAAATCATCCCCTTTACAGTGTTAAAACTGTTTAAACAATAACCGAACAAGGCACGTCAAGGGTGGCAAAAGTACAACATTTTTCGAATTTTGTTAAATTTTTTTGTTATTTTATGCCATCTCCGATGAGCACTTGGAGCAACAAAAAGTTCAAATTCGTCTTGTGGATGAAATAATTTGTTGTTCAATAAGGGTGGTTTTTTATATTTTGTACGCTGTTATTTTCTTTTTTATTTCGTTTGTTTAAATGTATATATGTATCCCATGTATAATTTGTTTTTTTTTTTTTCTTGGATTTGCGTTAAACATTTTCTTCTGTTATTAATTTTTTTCTGCTGCCGACTAATCTTAAGACGTACAATGTATGTATATATGTACATATATTATCCTATTTCTTTTCTGTATACGCTTCTTCTCTCTTGATTTCCGTATCATTTTATTTATCCTCTGGGCGTTAAATATTTACATTGGTTTACAAACTTTCAATCACAGTTTTGATATTAACATTTTATGTTGAATCAGGAACTGGCAGTAGTAACGAACAATTTTGCGATAGTTCAATACTTTTTATTTGCAGCGTTTACGTTTGTGTAAGATAGATTATATTTTCTCTCGGTTTTATGCAATTTTTGTTAAATTAATCAAAAGGTAGACATTAATCAAATAAAGGTTTAAGGCTAAAATTATAGTTAACAAAAAATCCTATGATTTTTTGCCTATAAAGACCTATGAGCGAGCGCCTTAAAAATTTAAAAATGTATGATAGTTTTTTTTTTTTAACAAATACCGACACGAATTTGTATCATCTACAATTTTAGCCATAACGAATTTGAAAAAAAAAAAAATGTTTCGCTTTAGGTTAGTTAAAATAAATATAAATAAAATAAAGTGAAATAAGTCCATTTTTTCATAAACTGAAATATTTAATGGTATGGGTACGACTTAATTTAAATATATTGGCAAGCGTTATTAAACTGGTGTGAAGTGTAACCACTGTAAATTTATCAAACTTTGTACAGTAAAAATTTTTACAAGTGTAATAGAAAACTAGTAAGCCTGGCCAAACATTAAATACCCTACACAGCAGTATTTTGATAATTTTGCTTATATGGGAGGTGCCACGCCCTCTTGTCCAAATTCGCCAAGTTTTTTCTCAGAGTTTGAATTTATAGTTCTTAGTATTTGAGTGAAATTTGGTTGGATTATCTCAAAAAATGTTTTCAGTATAGCGTTTTGAACCTTTTGCTTATATGGGAGGTGCCACGCCCTTTTGTCCGATTTTATCCAGGTTTTGCTTAAAGCTTGCATTTATAATTCTTAGTGTTTGAGTAAAATTTAGTTCGATTATCTCAAAAAACGGTTTCAGTATAGCGTTTTGAAGCTTTTGCTTACAATTCGTAGTATTTATGTGTATTTTGGTTGCATTATCAAGAAAAATACTCCAAAAGTTGCATTTTGAATATATTTTTTGTATGGGCGGTAGGCGTGTCCGTTGACCGATTTCGCTCATTTTCAATCCCCCGAGTTAACTTTGACGACGGAGGCTGTGCACCGAATTTCATTGAATTATCTTGCTTAGTTTTCCCAAAAAATGTATTTCCACACACAGCCAGCCACCCAGCCAGACAGACGGACATGGCTATATCGACTCAAGAGGTGACGCTGATCAAGAATATATATACTTTTCTATATCTGCCACGCCTCCTTCTCTGCGTTACAAACGGAAGGACAAAGTGAATATACCTTGGGTGTAGGGTATAAAAATTGAGTTTTTTGCTCTGAATGGACTTCTTCCACTTCCATTTATACCAAATTGAAAAATTTGTTATACTTTCGTATGACTTAATGGGGGTTATCGTGAATCAAGATTCCCGGGGAATTCTCTTAAACTGCAATAGAGAATGCACGGCAGTCTGCGAAAATTCCCCGGGAATCTTAATTCACGATAACCCCCATTGTGACTTATATCATTTTCAGTCACAAAATATTCTTTAAATAAAGAAAAGGCAAATTTAAACTTTTATATGTTGCTCAATCAATTTATTCCGATTCCTTGAGACTTTTTTTGATGATTCTTGCCAAATTTTTCGATTAATTCCGAAATCATCAAAAAACACTGAATTGGAATTAATCGAAAAATGTGGAAAAATTTGTTTAGAATCAGATCATCGAAAAGTATCCGAAAACACTGAAAAAATCGGCAAGGGGGTGATATCGAAAAAGTCTCCAGGAATTGGAATAAATTGACCAATATACAGTACAAAATTTTGAAAAGGCAGATTTATTAGCAACAAATGAAGCTCTTCAAGAAGGTCATTCCATTAAAATTCCAGCACTGCTTCAACATTTCTTCTCTTTGAAGACCTCGCAAATGTTAACAGTAGCAAATAGTCGCTGAGAACAATCCCCTACTAGCACTATAACAAAGCACTTTTGGCCTCGTTTTCAGAAAGCAGAAAATTCCAAATATGTACTATCTTTGACGCGGAGTGAGTGCAGTTTGCTGACCAGAGTTGTGACTGGTCATTGTCTAATTGGGCATCATGTCTTTAGATTGGGCATAGTCTCTAATGAGTGGTGCAGAAACTGTCACGATCCTGAAGAAGAGGATCATCTTTTATGTCTCTGCACTGCTTTGACAAGAACTAGGCTTAAGCTAAGTGACATTAAAAAATTCGCTGTACTGACAAGATCCTTCATTTTGGACAAACACCATACTAAAAGGACCAGAGTTTATGAATAAGAGAGATTGTGGTATCATTATGGACCGTTGTGGCAATATTGCCCCCACCCTAACCTAACCTGGACCTGCTGGGATTAGCACAGTAACGCTTTGAAAGAAAGTAACAGTTATTCGTCGCTTGTAAGTACAGTCGACGTCCAATAATACGAATTATATAATGTCAGCCCTATTCGTAAAATCGAAAAATTCGTATTATCGCAACGAAATTTTGGTCCTTTTTTCTTCTATATTGAGACATATCGTCGGTTTAGAGACAAAATTCACTAACCCAAATATTTGTTTTGAGAGAAAAACATCAGTTTACGAAAAAATTTTATGAAAAATAGCAAATTTATGAATTTTTTTTTTTTGAGTAATATGTTATGAAAACGGAAAACACAATTAGGGTGTATCTTAAAACGTGTAAAAGCCTCGAAAGCTCGTAAAACTGACAAAGTTCGTATAAATTTTGGCAACTATTGCAAGTTTACGTGATTTTCGAGGCATTTGCACATTTTAAAGAATACCCTCAATGTTTTGATAAAAACAAAAAAATATTTGATGGACAAAGTATGGGAATTGAGCCAAACATATTTAATGAGTTTTGCCACTAAAAGAAGAAATTTAAAGTAAAATACGCCAATTGTACCAGTTAAAAAAGCATGATTTGACCGATTTGGCTAAAATTTGGCATTGTTGTATTACCGATGCGCGAGGATTTTGCTCTGGTTTTTCTTGTCAATAAACAGGGTCGCGAAATTGATTTTGGTGGTTTTTGTAAATTTCTAACTGCCATACCTAAATTGGAGCGTCAGCGTTATTTTACTGTCCAAAATTTCTCATGCACATACAATTTGTATGGCGCATACCGAAATTGCCAACGCTCAACGCTGAGCTATTCGAATTTCCAATTTTGACAAAGCGTTATGGAGTCAAGTTAGCTACAGAAAAGTAAAAAAAGAAACAACAATATGATTTTGACAAACGAATGACTTCAACGCAATGCTTTTTATTTCGGTATGGCGCTTGACGCTTTTGTGTAACGTTAAATAACGCAACGCCTGACGCTCCAATTTAGGTATGGCGGTAAGAAAGACTTCTTTTCAAAAACTCAAACTTTTTTTTTCAGATTTTACGAAAAAAAAGCATTTCAAAACGTTCTAAAAATTCTGAAAAATTTCTCACGTATTCTTTCACGCATTCGAAGCATTTAATGCTTAGCAAAAGAGCAAAGCCTACTAAGAAAAAATTCTCATTCGTATTATCGAACCGTAAAATTTACCGCTGTTCGTATTATAGAATCACGTGTGGAAGAAATATTGCATTCGTATCATTGGACATTCGTAATACGGAGCATTCGTATTACTGGACGTCGACTGTAATTGCAAAATGGACTTATTCCACTTTTGTAAAAAAAATTTTCATTAAAAATTCTTTTGAGTAAGAAAGTAAGTAAATTTATTGAGCCTTTAAATCAATAACAATAGTACATAATAAAAAAAGTAACGGTGGAAGGATATATAGAATTGATATAATATATTCTATTACAGTGGAGTCTTGCAAAATGCTAGCAGCAATAGGGAAGTTTGTTAACACATTTTTTTAAATGCACAAGCAAATATTTACACAGGGACAATGCGAGAATGACTGTAGATATAGAAATTGGAGTATCTTCTCGTAAAAGATTCAAAGTTGCGATCTAAGCAGAATCTTAAAATTTTACGTACAAATTTTTCAAGACTGTGCAACTGTTGGTGAGATTGTGAACCAAATCGGAAACCCATACATCATCACTGAACGGATGCTTACCTTGTAAATTAATAATTGAGTGTTTATTGGCTTATATTTATTTCTTAATATGTTGGAAAACATTCCGTGCTTTCTTTAAAATGGCATTTGCATGCTTATTGAATTTTAACAGATTGCTGAAAGTTACACCTAAATATTTAATTTCATTTTTGTTTTCCAGTGACATTTTCCTGAAGGGTTTCTGATGCAAATGGCTTGCGATTTGGCTGTATTAATTTTGATCCCCCAATCTTTATAAACTCAAAGCCTCTTCTGGAGTGTTACCGTGAATCATCTGCGTAAAGAATGCATGTTGAACCGTTAAAAGTATGCGGAAAATCGTGAATGAAAGTACTATAGATATGAGGAGCCATTATTGCACCCTGTGGGACTCCATTTCTTATAAAGAAACATGATTTATATTAACAAAAAACTTTCTATCATTTAAAAAGCTATGTAAAATTTTTATGAACAATGGATCAATGCCAATCATCATAAGCTTATAGATAATGCCATTATGATAAGCCTTGTCAAAAGCTTTTTCTATATCCAAAGACACTGCAACCGCGCATTTCCGCTTCCGAATAGTAAGGAAATCGGTCTGAAGTTATTAACTTCATAACAATTTGGTTTCTTTTCAATTGGAATTACTTTTAGTGCAGGCAAATTAGGTATTCATTTCTAATTTCGTTGAACATGCACCGATTTTGATCCGACAGAGCTCATTTTGTTCGTAATAAAATTTAAAACAAAACCAACACATTAGTTTTTTCCGCCCTTTCCCCAAAATTTCTTTAGTCCCCCGTGAACCTTCAAAATCGGATAAATTCAATAAAGCTGTTCTAAAATGCTTAAAAATGGAAAGTCCTATCTGGAGGCTGAAAATTGGATCTGTTGACTCAGGCCGAACATTTTGAAAATTCTCACATCTTCCTTATTGCACTAAAACCTTAATATCTTTTGGAAATTTCATTCGATTTTGCTCAACATAGGCTTAAAATGTTTGTAATTATATGCGCTATTTAATAAAATTACTAAAAAACAAGTATTAAAAAAATTACATGCCAAAAACCAAATGTTTCATTTGAAGTTGATGTGAAAAATTTCAAAAATTTGTGAAATTTCAAACATTTTCCTGCTATAACTCAGTCAATTTTGTTCAAAGCATAATCATTGGTATAATCGTTAGAAGCGCCATTAATCACTCTTTGTAAACGTGGAAAAATAAAATTGATCGAACTTGGCGTCATAGAAATATATTGATGTATATGAAGCTATAACCTCGAAAATATAAATTAACGAATAACTCGGGAACGGCCGCAAGGAAAAAAAAATAATTGAGTTTTTCGTGTTCAGCGACCTCAAATTAGTTTAGAAAAAATGGTTTGCAAAATGTTACAAATATTTTCAATTTTGAGTTGTATTAACTTTTTGTAGTTATTGCTTAAATAATAAACAAATCAAAAACCCAAAAAAAATTTTGGTAAACTTTACTTTTTATAGTATAAAAAACAATATCCCACACCGACCGTATAAATTCATTCAATGTAACAAGACTACTAGGCTAAAACCCCCTGTAACGATTTTTTCCCATTTTTGGTGCTTAAAATGGGTATGTACGCAGTTTTCCGGGCGCCATTTTGAGTTTTTTAATTTTACAACATCAAATTTGGATTCAGCAATCTAGAGAACCCCGTGAATAGCATAACTTTCCATTTTTAAGCATTTTAGAACAGCTTTATTGAATTTATCCGATTTTGAAGGTTCACGGGGGACTAAAGAAATTTTGGGGAAAGGGCGGAAAAAACTAATGTGTTGGTTTTGTTCTAAATTTTATTACGAACAAAATGAGTCCTGTCGGATCAAAGTCGGTGCATGTTCAACAAAATTAGAAATGAATACCTGTTTTTACCTAATTTGCCTGCACTATTTAGCAATTTTCCAGGAATTTGGAAAATAACCATTGTTAATGCAATTGTTGAAAATTATTGCTAAAAAATCAAAAACCGCGTTGGGCAGTTTTTTAATAATATAATTCGAAAAGGTATCCGGACCGGCAGATTTCTTGGCATTTAGCTACTGGACATAACAACATATATCATCAGACTTAACGAAGTGGAGAGTATCTACATTATTAGAAGAGTGGAACTCTGAAGAGAAATTGTAAATTGAGGTTGGATATGAATTAAGAGTAGTTTGAATGTTGGACTCCAAGTCACTGATATCTGACCTAATTGGGATGGTTTCTTCATAAACCCTTTCAAGATGACTTCTTAAGACTTCAACTTTCTCGACGTCATCGCTAATCACAAAGTCATCCTGAACAATTTTTGAGTAAAAATGTCCACTCTTCTTTTTTATTAAATTATATATTTGTTTATATGCTGTAGGACCAGGTTTTATAAGTTTAAGTCTTTCACTAAATTCTCGAGCTTTATGTATTTCTACTTGTTGCTTTATAATAATTTGCAAGAGCGAGATTTGTTGATGTTGTTCTATTGTAATTTGAATGGAATATACTCTTCAACCTTCTTTGCCAACAATTTTTAATTTTGAATAAATTAATGATTGATTCAGGGAGTACTGAAGAACGAACATTCTTGACTTCAATTGTTTGACTATGAGAATCCTTAGTAGAGTTGATAGCTGACTGTATGAAAATCAATTTCAGAATTTGTAAATTTACATTGTTGGGAGATAAATTGTTTTCAAAAATAGTCTTTAAATCGCATCTAAAGCTATCCCAATCATTATTTTTAAAAGAAGTATAAAACCTTGGTTGATTTAAAGAAAAATTAATGTCTTTTAATTTTTTTGAGCATAGAGTGGAAAGTGATCTAAAAATGTTGAAAGAGTTCTAATTTCATAATTTGGATTAATGTTATCTAATAAGCCAGCTGAAAATAAAAAGTGATCAAGAAAAGAAGCACCGTTTGGAAAAGAAGGGTTAATGTCACACAGTCTGACAAAATCTAATGAATGATTTTCGAACCAACTGTGGAATGTGTTACCATTCAAATTATTAATATTGTCATTCCATGAGCGATGCTTCGAATTGAAGTCTCCACCAATTATAAGTCCATCAAAATTGGATGCACAGTTTGCAATTTCTACCAGTCCATCGGAAAAGTTTTCAGGCGAAAAATTGCAAGGAATGTAAACAGATCCCATCAACAAGCGCTTATTTAAGCCGTTTAATGAAATATATACATCCACAAAAATGTGTGGAAAAGTAAAATTTGTTATTGTAACAACTGAATATTTAAAACGGTTATTCAAAACAATAGCAACTGCTTGAGGACTGAAGTCTCTTATAAAATTGTAGTTATTAAGGTACACTCTTTTAGAATTTGACAAATGAGTTTCTTGAAGGAAACAAACATCAACATGAAAAGTATCTAACTTTTTTTTTAATTCGATGGATCTATTTCCTTACACTAAGGACCTCACATTAAACGTTAATAAATTTGTTTTACTACGGGCCATACTTTTCCCTTACCACTTTTAAGAGAGCTGTGCACTCTCTTTTAACTTTGGCATTTTTTTGAAGTTGTTGAGAAAAGACTCAATCCTTAGTTCAAGTGACGGTTATTCACTTTCAAAAATTTTATTTGCAATTTTCAAAAATTCGTTAACTATTGAAGGCTTTCTCGAGTTAATGGGTTTATCAATGCTGGGCAATTGATAAAAATTACTTGCATAAGTTTTACCATGAATTACCAATGATTGCTTGTTAACAGTATTCTGGACATTTGAAAAAGCAGTTAGTTTTTTCTCTTTTGCTTCAGTGATCAAAGTCTTTTTTTCTTTTCAAGTAGTCCTTATAAGAAGGGCATCCCCTCCAGCTAGCTGGATGACCTGAATTACCACAATTTATGCAAAAAGGACTAACGTTTGCATTTACTGTCAACTCACATTCACCCGGACCGTAATCTTTTGCAATTCTTCGCAATATGTTCCCATTGCTGACAACGCTTACACTTTACCTCTCTACTGCGAGATTTTGGAGCTTTCTAAGTAACTACCTGATACATTACATTTTTTATCTTGGCAATGTCATTAAATTTTTTACCTGGGAAAAGGGTGACAAGATAGAGGACTGTATCAAAATTGTTTTAATCGAGATTGGAGTTGTAAACTTTTTATGACGAAATCGTGGTCTAATGAGTTTGTAATTTTAAATATAAAAAGAGGACATATCTTTCTAACTATAACTACTATTAACTTAAATTGGACTTATCCACATTCATATAAAACCATTCATATATCAGAATAAACAATCACATAATGAAAATATTAATATAAACATAATAATAAACATATGTCAATAAACTTACAGCTTAATAACACAGTTTTCAAAAGGAAATTTAAAAAACCGCTATAACTCAACCAACTTCAGAGATGTACGTGTTAACGAGGTGCACAAAAACCAAAGTGACTTTTGGACCACACAGTGATAAATTCAAGAGATACAAATTTTTTAAAAATTGTAAATATTTTGTTTTACAGTCTGTTAAATAAGAGCGTGGTCATTGTTGTGAGAAAATGAAAATACCCATTGCGAAAATTCTTTTTAATATTGATTTATTTGATCGAAAACTTCAATGCAAATACATTAATAGCAGGTCCAATCACCCCCAGCATCAATTATAGCTTGACATCTTCGCGACATACTTTGAACAAGATTTTGCGCATACTCTTCTGAAAACGACCTCCAAATTTTGTGAATGCGTCGAACCAGCTGTTTCAAGTTGCAGGGTCGGTTGGTCCAGGCATGCCTGATGATAGGAAAGGCCCAAAAAGAGGATTCATCAGTGAAGATAACGTTGCCCCAGTCACGATCCAAATTGTCTTTGGCCCATTCAAGACGTTTTTGGACATGTTTTTCACTGAGCATCGGTTTTTGCAAAGTACTTCGGTATTTCACACTATTTGCAATCAAATGATTACGAATAGTTCCGTGGGAGATATTCAAACCTTTTTGGGACAATTTCGAAGCACCTTCACGCAAAGTTAATGTTGGATTTTTCGAAAATAGAGCACAGATCAGTTTTTCCTGTTTTTCCGTCACTACACCGACAGACCCGCGATTTGGAAAGTCATCGACATTTTTTACTTCTTTGAAGCGATTCACCCACTTACTCACAAACTGTTTCGACTTTTGCATATACTTCGCAGCCGCCGCTTGGGTCATTTTGGGACCTTTGGGGTGCAAACACAAAAAAACGGCTTCAAAGCGCGACGCGTACGCGGTACTCATTTTGGAAAAATGCTGAGAACGCATTGAAAACAGTGGTCAGCTGATTCACTTTCACGAAGCATGAAGGACAATACTGCCCTCTGTGTGAGAAAAAAAAATTACAGCATTATACTTTACCGATCGCGAGTAATCGTGACCACGCTCTTATTTAACAGACTGTAAATGCTCTGCCGAATCGCTTCCTGATAAAACGACAGACAATTTTTTTTGGAAATAAAACCAGAAATTTTGTTGCTATAATTTTTGAAAATCAAATCTAAGCTTTTGTATTTTACTTCAAAATTCAGTTTAAATTATGTCAATATCTTTTTTCGTTTTCGAAGTATCGTAAACTGAAATATCGAAAAATTATGGTTTTTTGCGTTTTTTCCACCTTTTCAAGTTAGAGTTATTCGAAGAAGAGGAAAGGTATCGATATACTTTAATTTAAACTGAGTTTTGAAGTTGCATTATTTCGCTTCAATCTGGGGTCGAATCGACGCATCCGTGAACGTACGAAATTTTGTTTGTTTGTTACCATTGGACTCAGAAACTAACTGATCGATTTAAAACTATTTCGTAATAACTCCGTAACTACTTGCTGCAGATAATTGAAACTTGGTAAGGTGTAAAGTGCATTTGGGCGTTGCCCCCGAATAATTAATTCACCATGCCTCTGAAATTATTTAATGGACATGGATAAGATTTGGCATATGTATGTATTTAGAGACAAATAATGTCCATTGGAAAAAAGGGCGGTACCATGCCCTTAAAAAAAGCACACATAAATTGCATCGGGACAATTTACATTTTGTCCTGAACTCTGTACAAGACAAGGTGAAGCAGCGCACACCGGGAAAGCTTGTATGTATCTATCAATAAATAGGCAAACGAATAAGGTTCAATCCCTATTTATATGCCTTACTCACAACATATTCACTTGATTTTGTTTTTTGTTGGAATGGTTATAAGGAGGAGTATTGTACAAAATTTTCCCTTTTTTAGAAGTGTGGGTGCCACGCCCCTAAATCAAAAAAATGCTCCCACAGCTAAACCGTTGAATCGATATATATGAAATTCTGTATGAAAATAGAGTGTACACTAAGGAACGATAATATGACCTCTGTGTTATATTAATTAGGCGGGCCTCTACGCAACTCCTTTTGTTTTCGATGCTACGTTCTTAACACTCAACTTAGGACGAAATTAGCGTCCTTTTTTAAATAATATCGTCAAGTTTTTTGTATTATTTATTAAGTCCCCATACTTCTGCCGTGTACATAATTGCTAATAATGCATTTTTTTTCTTCTCATTTTTCAGTATTCATTTTGGACTGGAGGATAATGAGTCAAACTTCGAAATAAGCTTCCAATTTCTTAAGATTTAAAAAACCGAAGGATAAACGCAACAAAAGATTTTAATTTGTTCAATTCATAAAGCAAAAGCTCAATATTTTTAACGCCACCGGATAAAAAACCGAGTACTTTAAGATTTACTTGACGAAAATGACCGCACAACAGCGCCAAGAGTTTTGTGTACGATGGAACAGTCATTTGGGCAGCATAGGTGCTGCTTTTCCACAGCTTCTTGCCGGCCAACGATTTGTTGATGTAACGCTAGCATGTGAAGGTCATCAAGTTCACTGTCATAGGCTAGTGCTCGCCGCCTGCTCTTCCTATTTCGAAAGTATTCTCGCTGAGAACCCATGCAAACACCCCGTTATTATATTACCGAGCGAAATAAAGCTCTGGGAAATTCAAGCACTCGTTGATTTCATGTACAAAGGTGAGGTAAATGTCACACAAGCTGGTCTACCAAATCTTTTACGTTGCGCTGAGCAACTGCGCATACGTGGCCTGTACGGTTCTGATGCAGCGCTGAATTTAAATCAGCTGAAAGCTCTCTCAAATAAAGTCACCTCCTCCTCAGTAGCCAATGCTGCTGCTGTTTCTTCCGCTGCTGTTGCTGCCGCATCAGCAAATAATACAAATGATAGCACAGAAACAGACAATGATTCGGCAACGACGACAACAAATACAACAGCAGCCAGTGGAGCTACAATGCGTCATGCAGCTAATAACGATTCATCGTTAGATGTCAAGAAGCAGTTCCAACTGCAAACGCAACAGCTGCTTCAACAACAACAACAACAACAACAACAAAATGGTAGCATAACAGCGGCGCAACATCAGCAACAGTTGATACACCTACAACAGCAGCAGCACAATAATCTACAACTGCAGCAGCAGCAGCAAATTAATGCGATGCTCAAGCAACAAGAGACAACAAACGCTTCAAATGCCACCGAAGATGAATCGGCCGATGAGTCTACATCAAACGCTTATGAGAATGAAGAAGAATATATTGATAAACCAACAAAAATGGAATGCACAATTGAAGAAGAAAGCTTTGTTGGACATGACGAAGACAGTTTTGGTGGCGTTGAAACGGAGCATGAAATGTCTGGTGGTGGTGTTGGTGGTAGCAATGGCAGTATGGGTAATATAAGTGTTGTCAATGCAGCAATGTTGCAAAATTCAATGGATGGTGGTTCCGCTTACAAGCGTATACGTCGCTCAGAAGCATCACTAGCTCAGGCAGCAAAATGTGTGTCTAAAGGACAGACATTTCAAACGGTGAGCAATATGTTCAGTATCCCTGTCTCAACCATACGCTTCTATATGGCAAGAAAAGGCATTTTACCAAAGCGTAAGCGTGGCCGGGGTGCATCATCAGCAGCATCAGGAGCTACACTTTCCAGTGCGGTAATGTCACAGGCGCTGGCACAAATGAAACGTTCCGGCAGTCCGATCTTGGAACCGCCATATCATTTATTAGGCAGTAGCTACAAAATGCCAGAACAACAGGGTGCAACAACAAACATAATTTAAGTTGTGTTGTGGCGAGGTCGTGTCAAATAATTGAGAGCATCTTGAAATTTTATCTGCAGAAGCGAATGAGAAAAACGCCAATTTATAAGTTAAGTTAAAAAAATATTCATACATACATTTTGAATATTGATACTGAAATGAAATACGGTTGATGCATCTAGTGTGTAATACATTGTTTTTTGTATTAAGCTAAGGAAACATTTGAGATTTGCTTTATATAAAGTTATTTTAATGAAGTTCAATTCATGGTCGTCAACCGTTTTAAATTTCCATATTAAAATTCAAATATTTTAGTGCTAATTTTTACCATTTCCTTTTAGTAACTTTTAAAATTATAGTTTGTAGTTTAGCTGTGTAAGCAAAACAGAGAGCGCATTTTATTTTTATGCTATAAGTTTTTACAATTAATTTATGTTATTGTTTTCGGGACTTACCTTTTTTTATTTTTTTGTTAAAAGTGCATAAAAATTACTTTCCATTATAAAATAAATAGATGGTCATTTGAAGTTTCTACGACCCATAGCGTGTGAACCATAGAGAAGAACTCAAACAAATTTTTTTCAGAAATATTAACTCATATGATTTTGAACTCTTATGATGTCTTTTAAATAGTCGTAATATTTTAAGGAAAAATAGTACTAAACGATGTACTAAGTAGAAAAAATCAAAACAATTTCGTGTGTCCTCTATATAACCTCAAAAATGGAGTTTTTGTTAGAATATCTCAGCATTGACAAGTACATCGAAAATAACTATATTTTTGGTTCGTTGTTTTTTTTTCAAATTAAACGTGTTTCGACATTTTTTGAAAAATTTGTTGATGAACCTATTTAACATTTTTTTTTTTTTTTTTCATTAAGTGCTGGTGCACACGGCAGACAAAGTAGTCGGGCAACTATCTTTTGCTCGTATATGGACATATCCGAAAATAATCTTCCCCTATTTGACCTTGACCCAGGTTTTCAGAAAATTTTTATTTCATATTTTATAACCAAAGTGGTGGAATATATTCCTAGACGTGTAAAATGAAATTCCCAATAGGTGAACAAGAAAATTTCGACATGAGCGGCTGCCAAGAAGTCGGTTTACCTGAAAATTTAGCGTTCTTCGTTTTTTACATGGGCATAAATTAAAAAAAAAAACATCGTGAACAAAGTCGAATTATTTTTTATCAAGGAATTTGCTTAATTTTTTGAGAGTTTTTAGACTTGTCATGTGGCCGTAATGAGCGATTTAGACTTTTAAGCCCTTTCCCTTACCGTGTGCCACACACGATTTTTTTCAATTTCGGTGCCCCGAAATTGTGTGATTTTTTTTTTTTTCTTTAAATATGGTACTTTTTGTGGCGGTAGGAAATAACCCCCAATAACGAAACAATGCCCAAACTTTTTTCAGATAAATTTGGGCGCTAATCATTTTGGAAATAACTCCAAAAAATTTGGGGTTTATTTTAAGTGAAATAACGCCAAAAAAACGAAACAACGCCCAAAATAAAAAAGAAATAACGCCCAAAAACAAAAACGAAATAACGCCCAAACTATTTTCATATACATAAATTTTGAGCGCTATTTCCGAAAGGATTATCGCCCAAATTTATTGATTTTTTCATATTTTTTGGGTGTTATTTCGTTTTTTTTAGGCGTTATTTCGTCATTTCTTTTTTTTTTGGGCGTTATTTCCTAAAGCCTCTTTTTGTATTAAATTTGACTGGCGTTGGAAATAACGCCCAAAAAGAAAGAAACGAAATAAAATAAAATGATAACGCTCAAAACTAAAACGAAATAACGCCCAAACTACTTTCATATAAAAAAATTTTAGGAGTTATTTCCAAAATGATTACTGCCCAAATTTATATGAAATAATTAAGGCCTAGTTTAATTTTGTTTTTGGGGTTATTTCATATTTTTTAGGCGTTATTTCATATTTTTTGAGCGTTATTTCGTAATTTTTGGGAGTTCCTTCGTTTTTTTTTAAAGCCCAAGTTTTGGGCGTTATTTCCAAAATGATTATCGTCCAATTCGACTAACATATTAATATGACTAACAGTTATCTTTTCAGATAAGAAAAAGCATATACATATGTTGGTCAGACATTTCGCCGGTGCTTACGAAGAAAATCTTCCAACCGAAAGTTGCGGCGAAGAAAATCTTTTTTTTGAAATTGCGGCGAAAAAAATCTTTTTTGTAATATGCGGACAAGAAAATCACTTTTTATAAAATGCGGCGAAGAAAATCACTTTTTACAAAATGCGGCGAAGAAAATCACTTTCTACAAAATGCGGCGAAGAAAATCTCTTTATTTAGTGAATACTTTTTCGACGAGTAACGAAAATAAAATTTTCACTTAAAATCGCAGCGAATGAAGCGCGATGAGAATAAACTCATCTTGTCCCTTATGGGCTAAATTTCCTGAAGTGTCGTAGTGCTCTGCCGCGCGGCATCATTTGACCAAATCACTCAATTTCTAACTCGCCGTACGAGTACCAAAACACACCTAGAAAAAATAACTTACTAATGGTTTCGGTATGAAATTTTCTCAGCTTTTTGATGGTGCCATCAGACTTTCCGAAATTTTCCATTTTCACCCGGAAAATTATATATATAAATGATTATTATTAAATTATTTTGAAAAAAATAATTTTTTCAGAGAAATTTTTTCTATTCCTTTTTTCGAAAAAATTTGCATTACTAATCGAAAGAGTGATTTTTTACGCTGCATTTTTAAAAAAGAGATTTTCTTCGCCGCATTTTGTAAAAAGTGATTTTCTTGTCTGCATTCGCACAAAAAAAGATCTTTTTCGCCGCAGTTTGATAAAAAGGATTTTCTTGTCCGCATTTAAAGAAGAGATAGTCTTCGTAAGCACCTTTTAATAGTTAGCGAGATGATGCTTCGCGTCTTGCGAGAACATTTTGTATTGATTATTCGTTTTTTACGAGAAAATTATTAGTATTGTGAGAAATCTCTGAAGAAATATCGTAATAAGAGTAGGTTTAGACATTTGTTTAAAAAAAATTTAGTAACATTTAAACATGTTCCAAGTCATTCTAGTGTTATTTTTACTTCTTTTATTTTGTTTTAATCCTGTCATAATGTTATTTTAACTTTTTTTAAACTAAAAATAGGCAGCTTTTATATTGTAATATATTAAGAAGATTTTGAGTAAAGTAAGAATTTATTATACTTATATAGCTGGAATTGCTTACTAAAGTTGATGTATTTGTTGCTTTACTGAAAAGAACTACAATCAGTACTTTATAAGCTAATTTATTAAGTTTATGCTTTAATTTGGGCTCTGCCTATGCTTTCTATACTCAGATTCATTGTTATATTACTTTATAGTATTATTTATTTTTTTACAATTTGATTCAACATTATTGTTACGAAACAGTCAATTTTATAATATTCTTCGACTTAACTTTTATATGATTAATGAAAATGTCTTGCAAAAAAGTATACAAATTTATAATAAGTTGCCATTTAGCTTAGTGTTTTTATAATTAATTTAAATGTATATTTTATAATTTTTTTTTTTGTTTTTTTTTTTATTTAATGAGAATAATTTGAGTCCACCTTATGTGCGCAATCAAATAAACAATATATTAAAAGAAAAATAGTTATTACAAACAATAAAGATAATGAAATACCTCGTTCTAATTTTATTCACACATTTGTTGAAATAAAATTGTAAATTCACTACCTTCAAAGTCATAACAAATAAAAACAATAGATTTTACTATACGTACGTACTATAATTACAAATAAAATGAATAACAAAAATCATAAGCACAGAAACAAAGTCATCATTTATTTAAAAAAACAAAATTTTTATTAAGTCGATACTTTCTTAAATGATATAATTATTGTAAAATGTATAAGAAATCTCATAATTTAAGAATTTATTTTTTTATTTACCTACTGCATGCAAATATTTTTACGAATTAACTAAAATAAAAACCTTAAGAAAAGCAGTTATTGTAAAGTTATACCTATGTTCAATAATTTATGTAAAGCGTAAAACTTGTATTGAGAGTAAATATATATACTTACATATATAAAAATATGATATTTTAAATATTAATTGCATCAGTTAAAAATAAATGCTGCATCATAAATAAAACGATAAATATCTTTAAAGTTGCATTTTTTTTAATGAAAATCAATATGCATATTGTATAATAATTATCACACACACAGTTCAGAAAAAGAACAATCAAAGCAAGCCTACCAATCCTGTGTTGAGATTAAACTTTTTGTGTTCATCTTCTTCTAGGAAGAGATGTTGTTTCTGGGTATGTGATTCCTTCACTCGTCACATAGGTTGACTTCCTAAACTAAAGTTGCAATGCAACCATGTTTTCACATGCGCAACATTTACACGGCAACATTGTTACAAATGTTGCTTTGTCAAACTTTGACGTTGCATTTTTCAGTAATAAAGAAACACAAAAATTGCTCGAGGTGGTTGTTGTGTTGTTAAAATGAAATGTTAAAACATTATTTAAAAACATGCTGAAAATATTATAAAGCTAATTAAATTCGTTTCTTACTTTATTTCATCCATATTGCTTCGCGCCAAATTTTAAGCAACAATATTAAAATTGATGCGCTAGTTGCGCAGCTGTTGTGTAGTAAAAAGAGTTGGCGTTCAAAAAGGAACATATGACATTGTCAAAAATGTTGCTACTTTATTTAGGAACCGAATGCATTGCAGTGTTGCACTGCAACCTTAGTTTAGGAAGTCAGCCAAAATCATGAAGTCTGTAGATCTGACGCACAGCGGTTGGAAAATCGGTTTGTCATAAATCGATATCTTCTAAACGAATACAAAGTTTGTAATGCAGCTTATTGCAACCGAAAGAGAAAGCATGGACCTTCAAAACGAGCCACCGTAATAAATTTTGAGATTTTTCCTTCATCACTTTTTTTTGACAGGGAAATTGATTTTTTTTTTTTTTTGCATATTTCCATACATTTTACGGGAAAAATTTAAATTTGTTTCACATTTGATAATTTAAAATTTTTAATGATCTTTGCAATCGAAAGAGAAAATGTGTCCTTTTAGTACCTATGAGACATTCTTATAAGTGTTGAGAATTTGTTTTTATTACTTTTTTTGGTTGTGAAGCTTATTTTTTGCACACATGTCTGTATCTTAAGCGAATAAAAATTTTTTGTTGTTCTTTTTGTACTTAATAAAAATAATGCAGTTCCACAGTGTTCCTAAAGTACAGGGTTATTACAAAAAAATTACGACAGATACTGAAAATGAGGTTTTTGTGATCACTTTCCCCTTGGCCAGAAAATCAGATCCGATGCCCCATAGAGAATACCCCTTGTTTATGAAAAATATTAAGTTTTATCCTAAGTTTATTTGACTAGAATTTGAATTCTTTAATTTTGAAAATTTTGCTATTTAATAATTTAGTTTACACCGCCACTGGTTGTTTTTTCTACTATTTAAAGAACCGTAAAATCATTCGAGTAATTCTTCTTTCTATTTTGCTTTTCACCTAACTGTTAAATCATACGATTCTAATACTCTCAGTGGCGCATAGCAATGTAACATTTTAAGCTAGTCATAAGAAATTTGACAAAAATAAATTAGTCAGTTATGAAACGTTAAACTCAACGCAACTACTTAGTTTGTTCTTAGACATTTTTTGGTGACCCCGACGTGATCGTTGTCGCGTTAAAGAGAGTTAAATTTTATTTTCTATTACCGCGCTTAATAGTAAAAAACAAAAACAAAATTGTGTGTTTTAATTGTGGCTGCTTATTACTGCGCTTAATAATAAAAAAAAAAAAAACATTGTGTATATATATATTGTTGTTGCGTTGAAAACATACATACGAGCATAACTGTTTGCAAATTCTTTTGCCCAGCTGCATAAAGCTTCACATACAACTTGTGATAAAACAAAAAAAAACTAAGAAAGTGTTTTAACTATTGAAGTGGTCCTCAACTGGATTTTGTTATAAAAAATTAAAACGTGTAAAAAACTACCTAAGTAAATTATGGCTACCATCGATACTCTACGGAATAAAAGAACCTATCTAAAGGGAGCCGCCTCCAGGAACGTGATACTGAATTAGAAGAATTTGAAGAGAGATATTTTCAAATGAAAGCGAAGTTCAGTGAAATTATTGATGCCAAGCTGCTTGCTGCAAATGTTAATAGTGATCCCCTCAACTCAACAACAACGCATCAAGATGCTATGCAGAAACTGTTGGAGTCCCAAACATCTTTTTTGGAAAAATTGACAGCGCTACAACCGCCATTAGCAAATGTTGGTGCTACGACTTCGTCACCTACCGCGAACACCGCTGCCCCAGCTGCTGATATACGACTTCCTAAGCTGAATATTCCAATATTTGAAGGTAACTACTCTGAATTTAGATCATTCTTTGATTTATTCAACAGCTCAGTGCATAACAACCATACATTGACTGCATCACAGAAGTTTCAATATCTGAAAGGGTTGTTAAAGGGTGAGCCTGCCATGCTTATACGACATCTTGCTGTGTCAGATCAAAACTACGAGGAAGCCATAAAAAAGATTCAAGATCGTTATGATAAGCCTTCACTGGTTATTGATTCTTTAATCGAAACATTTTTATCTATATCTAAAGCAGATGACTCTCAAGGTCTTCGAAACGTATCGAATATTGCTGATGAAGTTATACGTGGGCTTAGAGCGCAAGGCGAGGAAGCAGAGAAACGTGATCCGTGGCTGATACATCTTTTACTTAAAAAAGTCGATAGAGAAACTCATCATTCTTGGGCTGAGCATTGTAGTAAAACTACATTTCCTACGCTGGAGAATTTTATCATTTTCATCAATGAACGTTGTGATGCATTAGAACGTGTTCCAACTCCAATTGAAAAGCAACGCGCTGGCGGAACACAATCTAAAATTAAATCCGTCAGAACTTATTCTGGCTACATGAAACGATCCTGTTTTGCGTGCTCTCAAGACCACCATCTTGCCTATTGCCCTACGTTTATCAAGATGTCTACGCCCAATCGCATAAATTTTGTAAAAGAGAAAAGATTGTGTTTTAATTGTTTGAAGCAGGGACATTCAGTACAAAATTGTCCATCTAAACACCTTTGTGAATTTTGCAAAGGTCATCATCATTCTTATATTCATCTAGAGCGAAATTCTAACTACAATACGGTCGCAGCTGCCATGGTGAAAAAAGTGGATTCTCTCCCCACTAAGGATGAGAAAAAATCGAGTGAACTGCCTAAAAAAGTCGAAGCTACAATAGATGCTGTAACTACATCAATCAATCTTGCTGCCACATCTGAGGTAAGAAATCTAAATATGCTTTTGCCCACTGCTAGGGTTTTTGTTAAGGACAACATGGGTTGCTTTCAAGGCTGTAATATTCTATTGGACTCTGGATGCCAGAACACGTTGATTTCCGAGCGGTGTGCAAATAGACTTGGATTACAACGATCTGCCTCTAAAATATTTATCCACGGATTGGGAAATAACAAGGCTGGTGCAACACGGGGTATAGTCGAGCTTCAGGTAAAATCTATTTATAATTCTGAAAGTGTTGTCATGCTAGCCCATGTTTTTAAGAGTCTTACATCTCAATTGCCATGTTCTTCGCTTACAATAAACTATTGGGAAGATATAAAAAATCTGTCTCTTGCTGATCCCAAATTTGATACTCCAAAGGATATTGACATCCTTGTAGGATATGACTATTTCTTTACTCTATTAAAAGAAGGGCGTATTGTTAAAAATGGTAATTTGCTAGCTCAAAATACAATCTTTGGCTATGTTGTTTGTGGAGGTTGTACGTCTGAAAACACCTTTAGTACTTGCCACATAATGACTCAAAATATACCTGAAGTTGATTTGAACCAAACTTTGCAACTATTTTGGAAACTTGAAAGCGTCCCTCAGATGACTACTACTTTGACTGCTGAAGATCAGCAAGCTGAAGACTTTTATAAATCTACTACTATCCGTGCTGATAGATATTCAGTCAGACTTCCATTTGTGAAAAATCCTGAAACTGGTAAATCCTATGCGGGGGCCTTAAGACGACAACTGTCTATGGAAAGGAAATTTAAATCTAATCCTGATTTAAAACTATCCTATACAGAATTTATGAGTGAATACTTGTCACTGGGTCATATGAAACTTGTTCCCCAGGAGGAAATAAATCGTCCGTCCGAAAACGTTTATTACTTGCCTCACCATGCTGTTCTTAGAGAAAATTCTTTAACCACAAAACTAAGAGTGGTATTTGATGGTTCTGCTAAATCATCTAATGGAAAATCGCTAAATGACAATTTACTAAAAGGACCAATTTTGCAACAAGACTTAATAGCTGTTCTTTTGAGATATCGTTGTAAGAAGTACTGCTTTTCGGCAGACATTCAACAAATGTTTCGAATGATAAATGTACAAGAATGTGATCAGGACTATCAGCGCATTTTATGGCGAAATTCACCTAATGAGGAAGTTCAACATTATCGATTAACTACTGTAACTTATGGCACGCGTCCCGCACCCTATCTTTCTATTCGCACTCTCCTACAGCTGAGTGATGACGAGCATAATCGGTACCCTATGGCTAGTGAAGCTGTTAAAAATTCATTTTATGTTGACGATTGTATGGCAGGCTCCAATACCCTAAAAGAAGCTCAAGAGCTAGCAGAACAATTAAATAATTTGCTTACGGCTGGCGGTTTCCACTTAAGGAAGTGGGCCACAAATCAGAGTAGTATTCTTCAAAAGATTCCAGATAGTGAGAAAATTTATAGCATGGTCGATGTGCCATCGGATATGACAGTATGCCTCCTTGGCGTTATTTGGAATCCTATGACTGATTGTTTTTCGTATAAGGTAAAAGAAAATCAATATTGCCTTAACACCAAAAGGAACCTGCTTTCCGAGATTTCGAAAATTTTTGACCCACTTGGCTGGATATCACCTGCAATTATAGCTGTGAAGATAATTATACAGCGACTATGGCTATCCAAACTGGAATGGGATGAGCTGTTGCCTGCTGACATTTTAGACGAAGTCAAACTACTATTTTCAGAGTTTTATTTACTTAATAACATTAATATAAAACGACTTATTTTTTCCACAGAGCCAGTTGTAACCTTTCATGGATTCTGTGATGCCTCCAGCTTAGCCTATGCTGCAGTCATTTATTGTCGAAAAACGTCAGCAGATGGACAAGTGTCAACTAACATCGTCATATCTAAAACCAAGGTGGCTCCAATGGCCTCACTTTCAATTCCCAGGCTGGAACTTTGTGCAGCGTATTTGTTAACTCAACTGTTTGAATATTTAGCATCTGTCATTAACTTGAAATTAAATGAAGTGGTTTGCTGGTCTGATAGCAAAACCGTTTTAGCCTGGTTGTCTTCACATCCATCGAAGTGGAAAACTTTTATTAGTCATCGAACATCCTACATCTTAGAAACTGTTCCCAGTGCGCAATGGCGATATGTTCCCAGCAAACAGAATCCAGCCGATGCTGCTAGTAGAGGTGTAAGATCCAGCTTCTTAATTAATGATAAATTATGGTTTAATGGTCCATCGTGGTTGCTTATGGAGGAAAATTGGTGGCCACTATCCGAATCTCAGGATAATATTACAAGTGAAGAACTTCGTCCAGTAAATCATGTGGCTCTAGCTTCAGCTACTTACGATCCGGACTCCGTTAGCAGAATAAACAACAGAATTTCCAGTTGGGCTAAAATGGTGCGAGTACTAGCTTACTGCATACGATATGTCAACATTCTCAAAAATAAGTGCAGAGACACCTCACCTCTCAAAGTCAAAGAACTTAAGTTTGCTGAACTAAAATTGTATAAATACTATCAAGCGGTTGACTTTTTTGAGATTATGTCGTCTATTCAGCAAGGTCAAGCTACCCTAACTAACAAAAAACTACGGAAACTTTCACCATTCGTGGATGCTGATGGGCTGCTGCGTGTTGGCGGAAGATTAACTAAAGCTGACCTACCTTATGACAGTCAGCATCAAATAATTCTTCATAAAGACAGCCCAATCGTTCGGAAAATTGTTCACGATTTGCACGTGAAAAATCTTCATAGCGGAATTACTTTGTTGTTCGCTACACTGCGGCAAAAATATTGGATAATTGGTGCTCGTGAAATTGTTAAAACTGTAATTCGCCAGTGTGGAGCTTGCACTCGCTTTAGTGCACGAGCTCAAGAGCAACTTATGGGCGACTTGCCCAAATTTCGTGTCAACGCTGCCTTTCCATTTTACGAAGTTGGATGCGACTATGCTGGGCCTATATTGTATAAGCAGCACAGTGGCAGAAAGGCCCCGAAAGTCAAAGCATATGTTGCAGTCTTTATCTGCTTAGTGACCAAAGCTGTTCACCTAGAACTTGTCTCCGATTTGAGTACCGATGCCTTCTTAGCCGCTCTCGATCGATTTGTTGCTAGACGTGGTCTGTGTGGTCATATACACAGCGATAATGGAACTAATTTTCAAGGAGCTGCCAGAAAGCTGAATGAAATTCACAAAATGGTAACTTCTTTTGAATCTAATAATGATATTTCGAATTTTTTATCTTCAAAGGGTATTCAGTGGCACTTCATACCACCAAATACGCCACATTTCGGTGGGTTATGGGAGTCTACAGTCAAGTCTATGAAGTTCCATCTAAGAAGAACTATGGGTCAAGCTACACTAAACTTTGAGGAATTATCAACTCTCCTAGCTAGAATTGAGGCTATATTAAATTCGAGGCCTTTAGTCCAAGCTGATTCTGATGACGTCCCCTATATAACGCCTGGACATTTCTTAGTTGGAAGGCCCCTGAACTCGTTGCCAGAAGCAGACATAACTCATCTCAAAACTGGGTTATTATCTAAATGGAGATTGGTTCAACAATTAACTCAATATTTTTGGTCTCGCTGGTCAACTGATTATTTGCTGTCACTTCAACCAAAATCTAAATGGTTGAAAGAAAAATCTAATCTAATTATTGGTGACGTCGTCCTGATACGTGAAGATAATCTACCTCCCGCTTGCTGGAAACTTGGCCGTGTAATCGAAACCCATGCTGGATCCGATGGGCTCGTCAGAGTTGTCACTATCAAAACTGAGAATTCAACTTTCAAGAGGCCAGTTGCTAAACTTCATCAATTGCCAAAGGAATGTTGAACGCCGTTCAAGGCTGGCGGTTATGTTTATGAAAAATATTAAGTTTTATCCTAAGTTTATTTGACTAGAATTTGAATTCTTTAATTTTGAAAATTTTGCTATTTAATAATTTAGTTTACACCGCCACTGGTTGTTTTTTCTACTATTTAAAGAACCGTAAAATCATTCGAGTAATTCTTCTTTCTATTTTGCTTTTCACCTAACTGTTAAATCATACGATTCTAATACTCTCAGTGGCGCATAGCAATGTAACATTTTAAGCTAGTCATAAGAAATTTGACAAAAATAAATTAGTCAGTTATGAAACGTTAAACTCAACGCAACTACTTAGTTTGTTCTTAGACACCCCTTTTAAATAAAACTAGTAAGGGTGTAAATTTTGGCCTGGCCAAAAAATAAATACCCTACACTGCAGTATTTTGAAAAGTTTGCTTATATGGGAGGTGCCACACCCTCTTGTCCGAGTACACCCAGTTTTTGTTCAGAGCTTGCATTTATAGTTTTTAGTGTCAGTGTGAAATTTAGTTGGATTATCTCAAAAAACTCTTTCAGTATAGCATTTTGAATCTTTTGCTTATATGGGAGGTGCCACGCCCCCTTGTCTGATTTCACCCAATTTTTTGCTGAGAGCTTTCATCTATAATTCTTAGTGTCTGAGTCAAATTTGGTTCGAATATCTCAAAAAACGCTTTCAGTATAGCGTTTTGAAGCTTTTGCTTATATGGGAGGTGCCACGCCCTCTTGTCCGAATTCGCTCAAATTTTTATCAGAGCTTGCGCTTACAATTCGTAGTACTTATATGTATTGTGGTTGCATTGTCGTGAAAAATACTCCTAAAATTGCATTTTGAATATTATTTTTGTGTGGGCGGTAGGCGTGTCCGTTGACCGATTTTGCTCATTTTCAATCCCCCGAGCTAACTTTGACGACGGAGGCAGTGTACCAAATTTCATTGAATTATCTTGCTCAGTTTTCCCAAAAAGTGTACTTCAACACACAGCCAGCCACCCAGCCAGCCAGCCAGCCACCCAGCCAGCCAGCCAGCCACCCAGCCAGCCAGCCAGCCACCCAGCCAGCCAGCCAGCCACCCAGCCAGCCAGCCAGCCAGCCAGACAGACGGACATGGCTATATCGACTCAGGAGGTGACGCTGATCAAGAATATATATACTTTTCTATACCTGCCACGCCTCCTTCTCTGCGTTACAAACGGAAGGACAAAGTGAATATACCCTGGGTGTAGGGTATAAAAACTAACTACAACAAACAAGAATCAAAATAGTCACATTCGATGTGATTTGCGATGCTGAATTTGAATCCAACCTCAGAATTGCTTTATCGTGCATATTCTTCTAGATATTCTAACCTAAAAACAAAAAAATTGTTTTTGACATTTTTTGAAGCTATCTGTCATTTTTTACCAAACTTTAATTAAAAAAATCTTTCGAAAATATTAAACCATTCAAAAGTTACACTACTCCTAAGTTGAAGATTTGCGAAAAATTAAAATGTACAAAAAAATGGGAATGGACCTTTCACGTCTTTCACCCTTATTCTACCGAATAGGTACACATGTACCTTTTGCGATTTGAGATCATTACTATTATGAGTAAAACTTAACTTTTTAACCTATAGTTTCGAGAATGCTCAATCTGACTCAAGTAGTGTATTTTAAGACAAAAATTTGATTTCAGCAACATATTGTGGATTCAGGAATCGGTTCCAAAATATCTGTGGTGATAAGGAAAAACTGCTTAAGTCTGATTTTTTCGTTTTGCAGGAGATCACTTTTAAACTTTAAAGTTAATTCTGAAATTATTATGCAACCTCTAGTAAAATTTATTTTCCACAGAGCCTCTGTTGTTTAAGGGATAAATTGTTACATCTTTCAATACGTAAGTCGCTCAAATTAATGAGTTATTTCTGAAAATAAAACTTAAGCGGTTTTTCCAAACGAAAAAATAAGACATTGCACAACCTATATCCAAATAAGCTGTTTTTCCAATTTCAATATAATTTGAATTTCATGATATGTGGATATAAGATGTTTTTCCAAGTGCAATTCAATGAATTATGAGAAATGTAAACAATTCATTTAAGTAATAATGGTTTTATTTTCAAAGCTGTTAACTAAAAACATTCAATAAACATAAGTAAAATTAATCAATAAAATGGAAATGTAAGTTTTCGTTCACTGTATCTTCAACTAAATCTGGATGTATTTGGTATTTCTTTGGTGACGAGATTGTTGTAAAATGAATGAAGCATGGTTCAATGAACCGGAAGAGATTAATAGGATCTTTTTTCTTTTTTGACGAAATTTTTATTACAGCAGGTAGTTTAGGTATTTCGGTGAGGTTTCCAGTATTAATACCTTTCTTGAGAATATTAATGACTTTGAAAGGCTCCTCGTTGTCTAGAGAGGTTTTAAACTCTATCTTACCAAAAGTTATTTTTGAATACTGCAACAATTTCACGCCTTTCCACGTAAAGATTTCGGAATTTGTGTCCTTATTTCTCCAAATGAATTTTGATGTAGAATAGGAAGAAAAATTTATGATGTCTTCTGAACTCATTTCAACGACTTCAAATTTATTTTTCACTCCAACGCTTCTCACGAAATTATACCAATCGTGAGGATGGTGTATTCTGGCAGTGGCTTTCCTTTTCTTTCGTTTCATTAATGCGTGGTCCACATCACACTCCACATGTGTGTGACCTACAACTGAAAACTTATGCTCAATATTTTCGATTGACTTACTGTTTTTGAGGAATGTCATGAACATAGTGCTTAGGAAAGAATTCTTGTTTTGCCCCACATAAGAATCGCTATAAAAAATTACTGTTTTCGTTTGACTGTCTTTTTTCTCTAAAAGTTAAAAATGTTTGAGCAAGCACGTTTGGCCAATGCTTCGTGCCACATTAAACAATATGGAATGTTAGTGTACAGTTGAATTAAAAAGTCCATAATTGCCTTTTATAAAAACTAATAGAAAAAACTATCTTTTTATATCACTTTTCATTTCCTACATTTTACTGAAAAATCGCTTATCTACTAATAAATATTAGATTCTGCAAAGAGAAAAACATCTTCAATTCATTTAGTAACCTCATTTATTCTTATGAATTGCTTGGAAAAACCACTTAACTCACTTAAGAATTAATAAACAAGAATAATTCCTCTGGAAAAATAACTTATCTCAAAATAATTCATATTACAGACAATTGTGTATCTTGGAAAAAACGCTTATGTCGCTGTTTTGGCGTTGTTTGTGGATGAGTATTTCAACTCTATATTTTGATTTGGAAAAATAACCTAAGTTGTTTTAAGCTCTTATTCCTCAACACAATTTCAAATACTTCAAATCATAACCCAAATATTATACAGTGTTATTCAAATTTTGTTCAGGGATTCTTTTAAATACTGCGAACGTCGTGGTGTTCTTAACTCAATTTTTGCTAAAGTCGACTTAAACAGTTTTTCCTTCCTGCCACAGATATATGCATACGTAAACTACTGAAAAGGTACACATTAGAGGTGTTTTAAGAATGTATGGAGATCCTTAGTAACAACATCTTGATACTTGACACCCCTCAATTTTGTGAGGTTGGAAAAAAAATTTTGGGGGTGGGGTGACGGTAAAGGTTGGCGCATCGAGGTCAAAGGTGAGAGAAAAAGAGAAAAAATGTACATACAGCAATACAAATCTTTAGGGGTCCCCTCTAGAGGGGTCAAATATAGGACCGACCCACATTACTTTCCACCCTCCAACATTTTTAACCCGCATACTTACCCCCTATCCCTAACCCCTAAGGGGGCTCCCATACAAAATTGACATTTTTAGGAAATCGACCCCCACCACTCCCTGGGTGCTTCTAGAAGGGTCAAATGTATGGCTGGTCCCTAATATTTTTTCCTCCACAACATTTTTTCCCAACGTACTTACCCTCTATCTCTGACTTTTTAGGGGACTCCCATACAAAAAAGATGTCATAGACAAGAAAAATATGGAAAGAAAATCTTCAAATAGGCCCATAACTGCCCAGAATTCACTCCTAGAGGAGTCAAATATATGACCGACCTCCATTAGCCCCCCTCCAAAGTTTTTTCTCAGCAAACCTTCCCCCTATTTTCAATCCATAAGGGGGCTCCCATACAAAGCTACAGTTTTTACATAAAATGCCCCCACTGCCCTAACTGGCCCACGGCTACCCCTAGAAGGGTCAAATATATGACTGACCCCATTATTTTTTTGCGACCTATATTTTACTCCCACATACTTGCCTCATATTTTCAACCCTGAAAGGGGCTGCCATACAATTTTTTTTATTTTATAAATTTTCCTAGAAATAATGGTGGTCGGTCATACATTTAAATCTTCTAGGAGTACCCATGGTCCAGTTAGGGCATTGGGGGCAGTTTTTAAAAAAACCGTAACTTTGTATGGGAGCCCCCTTAAGGATTAGAAATAGGGGGTAGGTAAGCTGTGAAACTTTGGAGGGGGTGTAATGGGGATCGGTCATATATTTGACTCCTCTAGGAGAGACTCCTGGGCAATTATGGGCCTATTTGACGATTTCCTTTCCATATTTTTTATGTCTATGACGTCAATTTTGTATGGGGGCCCCCTTAAGAGCTAGAGATAGAGGGTAAGTATAGTGCGAAAAAATGTTGAGGAGGAAAAAATATTAGGGGCCAGTCATACATTTGACCCTTCTAGGGGCACCCTGGGAGTGGTAGGGGTCGATTTCCTAAAAATCTCAATTTTGTATGGAAGCACTCTTAGGGGTTAGAGGTAAGAGGTAGGTATGTTTGGTAAAAATGTTGGGGGAGAAAAAATAATGTGGGTCGGTCATACATTTGAACCCTCTAAAGGTTACCCCTCTTGTAGGACTGTAAGTAAATTGTTTCTCCTTTCCTCTCATCTTTGACCTCGATGCGCCAACCCTTACCCTCACCCCACCCCCAAAATTTTTTTTGCAAACTCATTTTTTTTTTCAACCTCACAAAATTGAGGGGTGTCAAGTATCAAAATCCAAAATTCGTGCACTAAAACACCCCTGGTACACATGTACCTTAAAACTATTTATGTGGATTTTATAAGAAAAAAAAATTGCATAACGTGGCAGCACGTGGTAGAAAGCTATCTCGTCACCCTAAAAACTATGTCGCGACCTTTAAATTTTACCTTTAGCGCCCAAAAAGAAGCTTCAGTTCAAACACTGGTACAGGATTCTCAATTATATCGAGTTTTTTGCAGCTCCTTTCGGTAAAATTCTCATTTGTATTTTGGCACTTTCTGAACTTTCGAAATGAAAAGTTAGTTGGCGAAGTCTTATAGACTTACCAATATGCTTTCGGATTCTGTAGCTTGGGATATTGGATCACAAATTTTATTTTTGGTTTCACTTCTTCTGCATTTGCGATCACCCATCTACGGTTTTTCTATAAAAAATTTCCCTTTCAAAGAAAAACTAGTTTTTGAGTCACAAACTCGGTTAGATATACACCGGGTAAACAGCGTTTTGCATCGGACAGAAGCTCTGGTTTGAGCAAAAGGAAACTCTTGCTTCACTTAACTTTGTCGTAATCCATAATATAAAAAAAAATCTTAAAATTGTGTGTGGAAGCCATATAAAATGGCATAAGGCACACGTGTACCTTTTCAGTAGACGAAAGGTTTAAAAGTTTTCGGTACAATAAGCGTTCAATATATTTCCATCCACCTATGAAGCTGAAAATATCCATTTTTCATAACCAAAGTACGTTTAACAAAACCACATGTTTAGATTTTTGATGCAGTGAAATGTGGAAAATTATTTATGGCCAATGCCATAATGCAAAAAATTAATAAAGCGTGCTTGGTCGAGTTCTTGGTTTGTAGGTAAATTCGACTGAAGATTCCATATGGTTATGGATGAAACGTATCGAAAACCAATCTACCAATTTTTTGTTTTTTTTTTCCTATGCATTTTTGCCTTGTTTTTGTAATGTTGGTGTTTTTTACTCAAAAACATGGAACAGTAAGCTCACACCAATTTATTTAAATATTTTATCTTCATATGTTCTAAATTCGGGGTGAACGCTTATTTGATCACGCCCGCTTCTAATAAAGGGGTAGATATTACCAACAGTACCTCAGGGATCAAACATTGTTGTTATACTTCAAATATTCACGAAGTTATGGCAGTTTCAAACTTGTGGTTATATGGGCGATGGGCGTGTCTTTGATCCGATCATTCCAGTTTTTAACAAATAAGTAGAACTAACACCTCAGATATTATTGCTGTACTTTAAATAGTTTGGCTTTTATTAATTTATGCCTCCAAAATTGGGCAAAATTAACTATATAAGTTTTAAGAACTTAAAAATGTTCTCCAGAAAATTTTTGATTTTATAAATTAGGCTAGTTCTGTACTTGACAGTATTTTTCATAAATAAAAAATAACACGTAGCACTTACACCTTACAAAGAAAGTTTTTGTATTTTCTTTCGTATGGCATACATTTTTTACTGGGGAGTTTCGCAACTTGAATATTTTTATAGCTTAGTAAAAGTTAAGGAGTAAATAAGAAATTACAAAATCTTCTTTTGTTAGAAATAACGTTTATTTCCATTTATGCAAATTTTGAAAACAATAGCACACATTTATTATTTTCAAGTAATAACAATAATAATAGAGTACATATATGCAATACAACAGCTTTAGGCTAAAATTTAAATTATTATAAGTTCTACAAAACTAAGGAAGTACACCTTTCGGAGTATAATAATTCCTAAATTTAAGTACGAGTTTTTAAACAATTATGAACAAACATGATTTTACAGTAAAAATGGAATGAATATAAAATACTTTATACATTTTCATTTATTTCATTTTCAAATACCTATAAAAATTGTTTTTATATGTAAAAAAATATGAAAGAATTAATTTTCGACAAATTCTGACTCTAAAAGTAGACCTGAGTATGCAAATATGTAATAGACATTGCTTAATTCCTTTATAGAATTATTCACTTTCCACATGTCTAACAGAGGATTGTATTCTTCGACACGATCATTGTAAAGTACTATAATTTTATCGTATAATGTAATACATTTTCGAAGTTCTATAATTTCCCTTAAGCTGCACAGCACAGTCCACTTATCATTTTTGGGGTTATAGCATTCAACTGTTTTAAGACCAGTTCCACCCACAACATATAATCTACCATTGGCTACAGAAACCTGAAAAAAGTAAATAAAAGTTAAGCACAGTTTATATATGTTATTTTAGATTATAATGTACTTACCCCGGGTAAATTACGTTTTTCATTCATTGAAGCAATCGTAGACCAGGAATTTGTCTCTGCATTGTAACATTCAACTGAATTAAGATGATTGGGATTATTACAACCTCCAACTACATACAATTTGTCATCCAAAGTTGCAATGCCACAATTAATTCTTGGAACTGACATCGGAGCTACTATGGTCCAAGTGTTGGTTTGCGGGTTCCATTTTTCTGCAGAATTGAGAAACCCATTTGCATCGTGACCACCCACTGCATACAAAAAACCATTCAGCACAGCTACAGAAACAGACCCACGGCAGCTGTTCATTGGATTTATATTTTTCGTAGACATTGTTTTTAGATTCAAGCAAATAACGGTATTTAAAGAATAATTTTGAAAGCATCCACCTCCAACTATGTAAAAATCATTCTCCATAACTGCAACACCAAAGTCGAAGCGATACTCTAAGCCTTCCAAACGTTTCATCCATGTAACATTCTGTGGGCAGTGGTACAGTATACGCATTTTTTCATTTTCTTTTATTATTGCCATTAAAAACTGATCGATTTTCCTTCTTGGTTTTATATTAAGTTGTCTGCATTTTGGCACTGAATGCCATTCCAATGCTTCATTGTACAATTGAAAAGATGCCGCAGATTTACATATTGGTTTTATATGATCAAATAAGAACGTTGGATTTATCGATGTCATGCGCACTAATTTTAATAATGCTTCTGTATGTTGTTTCCGTTCTACTGGATCGTATTCTAGCCATCTCATTAAACCCTTAAAAACATCCTCTTCATGTGGAACACGCAGTTCATCGTTACCAAGCATTTGAGCCAATTGCTCGGCATTTAATAAACTCAAGAACTCTTCAGTCTTGTAAAGGTCTACAAAATTTTTCAAGCAAAATTCTTCAACTTTTTTAGAAAGCGATTTCATATGATAACGCTCTGCTAACTTCCCAATACCTAAGCAATTGCTTGGTTCTAGCTTTTCCTCAAGAAACTTACCACAAGCATTTACTACAGCATCCAAGAGTAGTGCGTCAGCTGTAACAAGCAATTTTTCAACGATTTCTTCTTCGATTTTTAGGCGTCCTAAATAACTGTACTCTACTATGGACTTGAGCATTTCACCATCCACACTGGGCACTTTGGCATCCCTAGCAGTACTCTCCTTGAATGGAGCTGTGAACATCGTTTTAAAGTAATCACTCGATGCACAGAGGACAGCGCGATGAGCTGGAATTCGCGTTTCTTCAATGCCCGCGACTAACACAACGTCGCAAAATTGTTCGGTTTTGGATTGCTCCCACATTCGTTGCAAGATGTTTTGGGCGTGGCCTTCATCGAAAATAATTTTGGACATGTTGGATGCAAGTGTGAAGCCCGGTTTTATTTTAGTCTTTTCAGAATTCGCAAATAAATAAATAGATAAATTAGTCGGAGTCACATCTTCAAATTTATTGTCTGAATTCGAATTTGTTTGGCATCACTATGTTTTGCATCTCAGTTCGAGTTCAACACAAATCAAATTACTGCACTTTTAGGGTAAATATTGCGCAACAGTTAGTTGTAGTAGGTTGCATTTGTGACTACGTGACCGGAGCTGTGCTCACAGAAGTTTTAAACATAAATATAGCTTTTGCGACAGAACAAACGTAGTATTGTATTTCCGAAAACACCTTTTGCTTTGTAAGCTAAATAGGTAACACCGCAATCGCGGATAAATTATGGTTATTAAAATTGATGCGTCGATAAAAAACAAATTATAAAAATGTAGCGGAAATATCACATAGTATATTTTGTTTCCTAAATATGTTTTCAATAAAGAAAATACGTTTTCAAGGACACTCCATTGAAAATACTGCCAAAAAATTTGTTGTTGCTATAACTTTATATAAATTTGTACTGTATGAAAAAAAATTTTCAGTAGCTGCATCTAACACCCTATTCTCACTCGCCTGGTTGACCAGATGAATGCTGATTAAGCACTAACCAGGATAGTTTTCCATATAATACCCTATTCTCACTTGCCAGGTTAACCAGATGAATGCTGATTAAGCACTAACCAGGATAGTTTTCCATATAAAAATCTTTTCGATTTGCATGGAAAAGATTAGATAGTTTGTAAATAATTAGATCATTTAACCCAAAAAATCGGCAGGTGGCATCTCCAAATTCAAAATATCCCACGGAAATTAGGAAATTTCCCTTTCTTTTGATAAATGCAAAATGTAAACAAACAAAACAATTTTAATAAAAAGGAAATTAAAGCTAAAATAAAAAATTTGTTCGTCTCAATTGTTTTAAAAAAATTTAAATAACGAAATATATAAAAATATATTTGAAAAAAGTGATAATAGTGTCGTGATTAGGTAAACGCCAAAAAAGTGTTATTGAAATGATAGATGATTCATCCAGATAAAAGGTGTGAACGTGGTTCTGTGATTATCAAGATTTTCTGATTTTAGGCTGGTTAACCAGGCAAGTGAGAATAGGGAATAATATGACAAACTATTTTGATAAGCGTTCGTTCAAGCCATCAACACCAAATCATCAAATCCATAATTTTTTTTTTCACACTCAAATTATTGATGCCAAGCAAACTCGAATTAAGACAATAAATTTGAAAATGTGAACCAGGCTGATAGCTGATTATCTATCAGCTGTTCATATATAAAAGAAACGTCAAACTCTGACATTTATGTGTTTTTAAATTTCGCAAAGTGCATTGCTCTCTACTTATTTTGTAATATTTTAAGAAAAATTAAATAATTTGAACAAGTAGACATAAATTTTTAAACGCAAAATGTTGCGATTGTGCACAGTAACTAATGCTTTGCGACGCAACAAAATTAATTTCTTAGTACTACTGCAGATCAATGAGCAACTTTCGACTGGAGCCACACAACATGGGCCAGTTAAAAATGCTACCATCAAAAGTCAAGCAAAAGTAATGGGAAAGCTATTTGGTAAACGTATTTCAGGAAGCAAAAAACGTTGGTACCCCACACACGAAGACAACGCAGCGCCACCTTCTGCTGTGATTTTCAGTGCCGCGCAAATGATAAAGCCAACAAAACAGCAGGGCAAGGAGACAACTCGGCGAATGACTGTGCTTAATAAGCTTTTTATGAAACATATCACTGATCTATTGGCCACAGGTGAAGCATCTGAAAAAATACTAGGACGTGGACTGCAGATCACACAGGTAAAAATTTCATCAGATTTTACTGGCATAAATATTTTATGGCTAGGCAGTGGTGAAACTATCAATGATGATGCCGATTTAGAGCAGGAACTTCAGCGTTGCAGTGGTTTGTTGCGGCATGAGTTGTCACAGTTATGTTTAATGGGAGAGGTGCCGCGAATTAATTTTGTACGTGATAAAAAGCACATTAATATGACTCAAGTAGAGCGATTACTGCGCACTATGGATTTTGGTGATGATTATGCTTCGGCCGACATGGCGGACACAGTGAAACGAGATTTTCATTGGAAGGTTGATGATGGAGAGCAACTGAAAACGGAAGAATCAGAAAATTCGAGTCCGGTTGTATTTCAAGCGCCCGAAATGCGTCATGATGTGCTTGGATTAGATCATCGTAATATAATGTTAAAGATACACGCTAAAATGCGCAAATCAAAACAGGCCTGGGAACAGCATGAAGCTATTTTAGCCTCAAAGCAAACTTTGTGCAATGAAGTTGCAAATAGTGGCGCCGCTAGCAATGAAAACGAACTCACAAAAATCAATGAAAAGTTGGCTTCTGCTGCTGCTGTCGAAGAACAATTTGATAAATTTCTATCCAAACGTAGAGATCGTAAGAATACGCCTGAACGTAAAAAGTTTCAACTTAATGACGAGTTCATTGACGTATCGGCAACAAATACTGTGCTAGAACAATGGCATGAGAATGAAGAGGATTATATTTATGAAGAAGATCATAATAAAAAATAGCCATAACTTTCTTTTGTTAAAAGCGTGGGTTATTTTAAGGTGCGGCAGTTTTGAAATCCAAGTTAGCTGCTCTTAGACATTTTACTTAGATATACAATCTTGAACTATAGTCAAATGATTATTGTGTTACTTTAAAATTAAAACTTCAATTGCTTATTATCTTCATAAAAATGACGAAAACACTTTTTTGAGGTGTTAAATAAAATAATACAAGCATGTTTTATATAAATAGCATTAGAAATTGTTTGTTTATTCTTTGTTTAAAACTTTGGATAATATACTGTTCAAAAATGTCTCTAAAATAACCAATATTTGTTGTATAAATAGAAAAGTATGGTAGTAATCTTTGCGATTACACTTGTTGGGTAAGTTTGTACTGCTTGTTGGTCCAAAACTAAATTAAAGTATTTTTATAAATCCTATATGCATATTTTGAATGAATAAAAATTTAAAATAGAAAACCAAATCATAATCTGCTTCTAGTTTTATTAGTGCCAGGACATGGAATAGATTTCCCTTGGAGAAAATTTATAAAACGAGTTTCGTAACATTTAAAATTTTTGTTTTACAATAGAAGTATGTTCTTCCGTCTAGGGCGATCGTCCCTTCCCCCAATCTAATTCACTGCTTGCTGCAGTTATTTTTAGATATTTTAATACTATATTATGGACTCAAATATTTTCACTGTTGGTGTTTCCAGATTTCAGTTTTGATTCCTTTCGTTTTCATGTTTGATATAAATTTGCACATAAAGGGTTGCCGGTATATGGCTTTTTTCGAATTTCGTTGATGGATAAAATGCTGAAAAAGCTTTTTCATGATATTTTCTGATAAAGCTTTATGCATAAAATTTGGTACAGATAATATTCAGGATCGTAGTCTGATCGGGATAAATGGCAGTACTCTAAGCATTTTATACCTTGTGCAATTTTTTCGTAAGGTGCCTTGTCGACCGCGTGCTTTAAAAGGCGTTAGGGAATAACGCCCAAAAAAAAAAAAAAAAAAAACAACACCCAAAAAATAAAATGACGTAATAACGCCCAAAATAAAAACGAAGTCATCCCCAAAAAATATGAAATACCGCTCAAAAATAAAAACAAAGTAACGCCCGAATTATTTTCATATAAATTTGGACGATGTTCATTTTGGTAATAACGCCCAAAATATTTTCATATTAATTTAGGCGATAATCATTTTGGAAATAACGCCCAAAATAAAGCCCACATTTTGGGTGTTATTTCCAAAATGATTATTGTCCAAATTTATATGAAAATAATTTGGGCGTTATTTCGTTTTTATTTTTCAACAGATGAACCCCATTAAGAATGAAATAACATTTTAAAGCTTACAAAATTTAGCTTTCGTATAAAGTATTTTAAAAAAAAAAATTCTGAGAGTTTTTTTGATGCAAAAGCATTTTTAAATTTCGAGAATTTTCGCGGAATGTTTTTTTTTAAGTAGTTATTTTGATAAAATTTACATTTCAAAATCAATAAGTTAACTACAACTATCCATTTAAATCGTTTATTTTGAAAGTACGATAGAAAACAGTTATCATATTTTTAACTTAATGCCATCAATTCCACACCATCATGTAAAATTTTCGTGAAAACAGAGAACAATTTTATTCATTTCTAGCAAAATGCCAGCCAATTCATATTATGACATTACTTCTGTCTGCTTCAAAATAAATGGCACATTTACACAGTTGTAAAGGCAAGGGTGTCAGCGTTTCAAAATCACTGAGCCACGCGCAGCAAAGATCGTTTGCAACCACCACAATATTTAAATATTTTACAGATTCGCGGAACTACAACAATCACAAAATCTATGGTGAATAAACATTCCCCGCAATTTTTCTCAAACTGCAATTGAGAATACAGTGTGAGAAAAATTTCGCGGGAGTATTGATTCACGATAACCCCTTATTTGTTGTTTTTTTGTGGCTCGTTTACAACAATTTTTTAAAATTCTGAGGACTACAACTCACGAAAATTGGTTCCGAGAAATGTTGACGAGCTCAAAAAAAAAAAAAAACAAAAAAATATTTTTTGCGATTGTTATAATTCCGCGAAATTTGCAAAATATTGAAATATTTTGGTTGTTGTAGGCGAGCCAAAATGGGCTCATTTTGGTTTTACGCTGACACCCTATGAATTTTTGAAGTCTTTCTAAAAAAATGACAAAAACCGCCAAATTTAGGACGCGTATCTTATCAACAAATAATAGCAGGACAAGTCTGAAAGAGAACATAATTTTATTATTCTGTCCGTGTTTTGTTATAAACTGTTATAAAATATAAGATATATTTTCTTATAGATATCAGTAGCAAGCATATTGTAAGAACATTTATTTTTAACCGGCCGTTTTCACAATAATTTCCGCGGTTATTTGTATTCAATCTTTTGTTGTTGACTTATCACTTGACATTCTATCTCATTTCTGAGATGTAAGTTGTTAACATCCAAAAACAAAAATTTTGCCTAAATTGACAAAAAATTAATTTCGGGAAAAACTTTGTTTCATTTTCCATGTAAATACAATGTTTCAAGATATGTTTCTTATAGCAGTTTTTTCTTGATTTTTGTAGCTTGTAGCCATATGGATATGTGCATGGTGCTATAGCGAGTGTTTCTTTTAACCGTGTTTTTCTTATAAGAGACTTTCTTATATCCGTCGTACAGTAGACTACTTACAAATATGAATGTAATTTTAAATAAAACAATGCATTCATTTGTTTTCAAAACTATTGTTTAGCTTTATTTGAAACAAGATCCTTAAAATATTAATACAACAGCTTATAATGTACTTAATTTAAGAATTAAATAAGTTTATCTGCAAAAAAAAGAAAAATATTTATTAGTTACAATATTCATATTGAAAAAATTTAACAAATTTAAAATATTTCTATCAGATCAAAAGGTAACATCAAAATTTTCAGTCGAAAGATGGTTAAAATTATCTTCATCATAAGACTTTTTTAAATACTAGCAATAGAAAAAACAAAACTTACCTTTGCTATGCAAAATTTCTAGCAAACATGTGTGGTACGAAAATGAGTCATTGTTTAGGTTTGGCGCTCACCTTTTGAAGAAAGAAAAAATATACATACATCAAAAAACTTTTTAAATAAACTTTAGTATACAAAAACATAATTGCAATTTAATCAGTTAAGAATTGGAACATCAATAATTTTCAGTCGAAAGATGGTATAATATGTGATCATCACAAATGAAAGAACTAGTATATAAATATTAGAGTCCAATGTGTTCTAAAACTTACATTTAAAACAGGAGCAAAATGACGACTGCTGCACAGCTTCATTGTATTAAATCCACTTCTTCACATCTCCTAGGGTGAGCCTGGGGTCAGAGCTCATTTAATTTTGACGAATCATTTTAGTTCCAATTATAAGAGCATTATCCTTTATTATGCATGTTTCTGGCATCTTCAATTTAGATGAGCATGCTGCAGAGGCTGCTTGATTTTCCATATTCTGGTGGGTACCATTTGCAGAGTTAATTTCCAACGTTTTTTGATCCTTGTTTCATTACAATTGTATATTGCTCCATAGTTCATATTCACCCCTATTCCCAATTGTCGTTTTTATTTCGTTTCTGAGGCGTTTAAGTTTTTATCGACGTCTTGTTTCTAAATTTGCAGTGTGGAAATATATTGAAACGACGAGGAGAGTTTATGGAGGGATTAGGAAAACGAAGCATATGTCAGGAAAACGATTATAAGTGTGATTGCTTCATCTTCTTAACTCCTCTATAAACACCTCTTATCGATCCAAAATGTTTCCAGACTCCAAATTTAGAAGCGGGACGACAATAAAAACTAAAACGCCTCAGAAACGAAATAGAAACGACAATTGGGAATAGGGGTGATTATCAAAACCTTCTTAAAAGTTGTCGTAGACGTAGAAACCTAAAACCTTGCAATACAAAAAGAAAGAAAAAAAATAAATATTCCGAAGGAAACCACCGTAGTTTGGTACGTGTAAAAACTTATTCTCTTTTTATTTCATAGAAATAAATTTGTTTGTACAATGTCAGAATTCTTTAAACTTTTTTATCTTTAGATAACACTTGTTGTTGACTTTATATACCCATTGGAGACTGAAATTACATATAAAAAAAAAGAAAAAATTAACTTAATAAAATCAATTTTAACATAAAAAGTTTTTAGGTAAATACTGAAGCTTTGCAAGCTCCATTTGAATGAAATTCTTGTTTTGAAATCGCCACCTCAAGACAACTAACCAAACAAACGAAAACGTTTGGAAAATAACTTACTATACGCTTATTGTAGAAAACATTTCGTTTGTAAATTCTTGAATTTAAATTCTTTAATAATCGAAATTGGAGCCTTCGTTTGTGAAAAGCATTTGGAAAAAGCTTATTATAAATATTTTTTTATAATAGTTTTGAATTGTTTTTCAAATTTTTTAATAAACAATTTGAGTGTTTTGTATGCTTATTACTTTTCCCATGAAAAATAATTTAGGAGTTACCTAGTTGTAGTATTGAGGTGGCAAAATACATAAGTTTACATTTTAATAATGCAGATATTTTCAGTGCATCAAGGCTTCGCTCATTATACAGAAGGACTAAAGATTTTTATGGACATAATTGTAAGATACTCGTTACATATCTCAACTATAATTGCAAAATACTTGATTAAGTTTTACACGACAAGAATGGGAAATGGTCATTTGGCATAATAAGCGAACAATTTGATTTTCGAATAATATAAATTTCTCCTAATATTTTAAAGAGCATTTTAAAAATAAAAGATGATACGGTCCTTCGAAAAAAGGAGGAAAACGGTTGAGTTATACTATACTTAAATAAATAAATAAAAAGATCATTCATGAACGATTGTTGGTAATGAACGAAAAGGATTGAATTGTCAGCATATGCAACCGTGCGATTACACACAAATTGTATGTTAAAACTGTAATGTACTTAACAAAAAGTTTCGTCAAGTTTCGTGAAATGTCATTTGCTTAAACAAAATGCGAAACTAATCGCACTTTCCGTACAGAAACAAGTCATACTGCCAGTTTTGTTTAAAAAATAAAATTTGTTTTGAAATAAAATTAAAATCAAAAAAATAAATAAAATGGAAGACGAGGAAGAAACTTCTTTTGAATTTAATTCAAAATGTAGAAAGAAAAAAGTGCCTATATAACAAATTGGTTAAAGAAAGGGCTTGGCAAACAGTTGCAGAACATGCAACAGAAGTGGTATGTAATATTTTTTTTCCATTTTATTTTTTTGTTTTGTTAATGCGTATTTATGTCAATGTTAGATGCCGTTTGCAAACACAGATGGAAGCTACTCCGGGAGCGAAATCTATGCTTTCATCAACTGAAGCGGTATCAACAGACCAGGTTTTTATGACTACAATAGTGTCTCTGAAGGATCCCAAGAACTGTATTGCTTGCGCGCTGAACATAGAAGTACCTAAGAGTGCTTGACATGAAAATTTTGTTTTTTTTTTATTTGGGTTTTTCCAAGTTAATTCTACAATTTATCCAATTAAAGAATACTTTTTAAGTTTTTGTTAGTTAATTTTTTTTTTATAAAATGTTATTTATGTTATACATATGTATACAGACTGCAAATTAATGAATGAATTAATGTACTTTGTTTCAAATAAAGGTAAAAAATGGATTGATGTTTTATGAATTTTTGTATTCTCTATTTATTATTTAATTTTTGGTCCATTATTTAAAATAAAAATGACAATTGCGATCAAATAATAAACAGTTTGACAACTCGGTAACACATTGTCTTAATTTTATGAAAGTCAATGTAGCCATCAAAAATTTGATTATGCATGCATTAAGCATTTGAAAGGCTTTTCGTTTAATTTTGACAGTACTTTAAGCTAGCCTATGCATATTATAGCTAGGCCTTAAGTAATTAACGAAAACGATTAAATTGTTTTGAATAATAATTCATGAACGATTTCTATAGTAATGAACAAAAACGATTGAATTGAATAAATCATTTATGAACCATTTTTAGTAATGAACGAAAACGATTGAATTGTATTGAATTAATCATTCATTAACGATTTTTAGCAATGAACGAAAACGATTGAATTGATTTCAATAAATCATTCATGAATGATTTTTAGCAATGAACGAAAACGATTGAATTGTTTTGAATAAATCATTTTTGAACGAAAACGATTGAATTGATTTCAATTCACCCTATGCATTTCGTTAAGACCTATTTTTTTTGTAATAAAAAATGGTTATTATGTTAAATGACTGAATTCACCAGTAAATTTCATTCAGCAAAATCGTTCATGAACGAAAAAAATCATTCGATAGTCAAAATCATTCAATAGTTCCCATCACAACAATATTGTAGCTTCTTTTACTAACATTTTACGTAAAACAACTGAATTCAAACATTAAAACATCACTAGACAATTGCAGAGGTGCGATGCTGTAATAAATTTCCTTTAATAAGAAAAATTGGTGCCAAGTCAAATTATTTAATCGAAATTTCACAACTTGTTACTCTCAGAGCAAAATATGGTTCTCATTACTTTCGTAACAAAATAAAAATTCAACATGGTTCCCTTTAGTTAAAGAACCTAATTAACCCGAGATATCGCAGTTTGAATGTTTTCTACATTACGGGCAACATTAAACCTAGCATGGTTGCTCAATCCAACTGGGAAACTCACTATCTATATTTATTTTGAAATACTACATCGAATGGTCTGATGGTTCAAAAGTTTCACAAGAACAAACAATACTCAATATCACTATGGACCATATATGCATATATGTGGCTGATAAGCCGCCCCACTTAAGCCTCGGATTTGAATTTTTTTATACACTTTCACTTTGTAAAGATATGACTCATGTCATCCTATATTTCTACCTACTCACCTTCATATTTCGCACGTTTTTGGTTCTTGTTATATTGTTGTTGCTGCTTGTTGTTGTTGGTTTTGTTGCTGCTGATGTTATTGCAGTTGCTGATGCTGAAGCTGGGCTCTATGACATTTTTATTCAAAGAGACCGAAACCCATATCATCATCCTCAGATTCTGTATCTTCCTTCTTCTCCTCCTTTTCGGGTTTCTTTTCAGCAGCAGCAGCGGCTGGGGCAGCACCTGCTGCTGGAGCAGCAGCAGCGCCACCACCACCGACTGGCATCGACGAGAGTTTCTCGCGACCTTCTTTGATCAAATCTTCAATAGATTTGCCATTCAATTCCTTGACTACCTTGGTGAGACGTTCACCGTCAACCTCGATACCAACTGAACTAAGAATTTTCTCAATATCAGCATTTTTTGGGTTTTCTAGTCCACCGAGGACAGCCAACATGTATGCAGCCACGTAACGCATTCTATGTGGATAAAATTAAGTTAAAAAATATTCAAGTTGTAATACAAAAATAAGAAAATATAACATTTCACTTTGACGCAGCTTTAATATTGCGACGCTATGTATTTCACGATTACAAATTGTATAAATTTGGATCTCAAAAAATTTTTAAAATCGATGATTTATTGTGCATGATTTTAATTTTAAATGATAAAGCTGCGTTAAAATATTTAATTTCTAAAATTTTTTTAACATTTAACTTACTTTTAAGTCCTTTTTATCGACACGAAACGCTGACAGCAAAGAAAATAGAACTTTCGTTTGAAAACTTTGGAACGAAAAGAGGGCTGTCAACGCGTTGACGTTTAGTTTTTGACTTCCGTTTTGCTTATACCACTGAAGTGCACTTTAGTCTGAAGTTGGTGCCATTTGTATGCTTGAAGGAATACATAAAAGCCGGTACAGACTATCGATCGAGTTCGCCAGTCATGTACTTTGTTTTATTTAATTATTTTTCGATGTGAGCTATTCAATGATTTCCGATGAGCAGAGATACTTTCCCTACACTCAGGAAAAAAGACTAGTAAAAAGTTGCAGACATTCGTAAAAATCTAAATTTTCTCGTTTTTACCAACGACGTATATTTTCACTGTTTGTTATTCAGGTTTGCGCAGTTTGTTAATTAATAAAATGTTGCTCAAAACGGGCATACGATATAAATAAATACGTTTGTTCTTCGATTCATATAAACTTTTCAAGAAATTAAACGCAGCGTTAACATAGCAGCATTTTAATTAGCTTTCAAGCAAATATATTTGTGTCTAATTGCACAGACTGGTACGAAGGTGTAAACATAGGGCCTTATCGTAAATCTGAAGGGAGTTCCATTCTCTCCCTCCCGGGGAAGGAGCACTGGAAGTAGTGAATATTTCATGAATGGAAACTCCCCTTCCTGCAGGGATACTTTTTTTATTTTAATATCGTTGACATTTTCAGAAATACCCAGTTTGCAACGCTGTGTTTTTCCAAGAGCGTTGACATTTTACACAAAAACAACATCTGGCAACGCTGAGTTTTTCCCATATCTTTGACATTTTGCGCAAACAACCTGTCTGAACGCTGATTTTTTCCAATTTCGTAGACATTTTACGCAAAAAAAAAAACATGTGGCAACGCTTTTTTCCATAAATCGGACATTTTTTCCATTTTCCACTCGATTTTGAAAGCTGACTTAAAAAAAAGATAAACAAGAAACAGCAATTGCAAAAGAAGAAAAAGAAGCAATTGCAGCAGTGAAATTGAAGTTAATGCTTTACTTTTTAGGGTAAAAAATGTCCAAAAAGTTTCCAAAAAAATTTGAGTGAAAAGTAGTTTTAGCAAAACCAGTATAAGTTGGAAACGCTTGGATGAATATTAAAAACTTTAGTGTCATATGAAAGCTATTTCAATAAGCTTTAAAATTGTTGTACTAAAGTTTTTAATTTGTCAAAAGTTATTTATAATTATTCATTTATACATTAGTACTCCCTCGCTCCCAACTTGTTGCCGAATACATAATTTTTCCAGTGAATTTTCCCTTTCCATTCAGATCAAAATAAAATATTATGTTACTATGAAAATGAAGTACATACACTGAAAACTGCACAGAATTGCGTGTGTCGTGTGAACGCGATAAAAAAGTATGCGCAAACTCTCTAGTTTGCACGAACTAGGTTGGTGCAAGTACGACTGTACGTATAAGTGTGGATGGCCATAACGAATGAAATTCCTATAACTTTAAAATATACGTTAATGTTTCTACTCAATAATTTGTGCAAACTGCACAAACATTATTATACGAAGCACAAATGATCAGTCGCAAGGCTCGTATAAGAGCTGGTTGACACAGCAAACAAAATAGTCGGGCAACTATCTGTTTTTATAGCAAACACACAGCCGATAGCAAATAGCCCATGATTCAATAACAATGGTTATGTCATGCTGTCAAAATAAAAAAATGGAACCCTGATCTTGCCTTGCTATCTGTCAAAAGACTAGAATCAAAACAAAGAATTTTGACATTTTCGTATTTTAAGAAGAAGCAGCATTTGTTATCGCTGCAACCAGGGTAATTCAACCATGCAAATCGCCCATGTGTTCATTAATATATGCAGCAATCGAAAATTTAACTATCGTTCGACTATTTTGTCTGCGTGTGCACCAGCACTTAAGGCCGCTTTATACTATCCCACAAAGTATTACAACATGTCAGAAAAAAAGTGTGATAGAATTTCATTATACTGTCAATTTTGTATTAATGTGGGGAGCAATGTCAAATTTCATGTATAGAATGTCCAAAAAATAAAAACGCTTTTTCATTAGATTGTTTTTCTCTAGTTTAAACTATCACACATTGCTTGCAACATGTCAATTTGGACATGTCTTTATACTTTGTGGGATAGTGTAAAGCGGCCTTTACTGAATAAGAAAAAAAGTTGTGACCATTATGAAAGTTTAAAATCAAAATAAAATCATTATATTTAAAAATTTTTTCGGTTCAGGCCGGGATATCATAAAGATTACTATCCGTCTGTCTTGAAAGCACCTGAACATATAACATCTCTACATACAAATCTCTGAAACTGTTGGACAGATTTGGATGAGATTAGGTACGTAAATTTGTGAAGTGCATCGGGGACGGGTGAACGGGCTTTGTATAAAAGTACAATATACTTCGTTTAAGTATTTGATCTTATGAAATTTTATATAGGAACTACGCTACGCAAATTTCGAATCAGCTTTTTTCCATTGCTGTTTTATTCAAGCAAGCTAGCAGTGTTAGAGCTGAACCAGCACTTAAATACATGAGGATATCACAACTAAGTTTCATTTTGTACAGAAAACTAAGTGGCCACCCTCAAAATATAGATTATCAGTGACATCCCTATTCGTAATGAAGTTGCCGATTTTGGTTATTTCTTGTCATTTTGATCGTTTCAATTTTCTTTAGTGTCGTTTTTCTTCTCTACATGTTGGCCGTGCGAATTCGTAGTGCGGGTTAAATTTCTGTGTAAATCCAAAAATTAACTAAAATGAGTTGAAAATTTTGATTTTGTATCATAATAATTGCATTCCATAAGTGGTTTGAATTAAATAAACAAAAAAACGTATAATTATAAAGTGAAAATAATTGCAAAGTGCAACGAAACGTAAAGTTCTTCGAAATTTTGTTGAAATTTGTATTATTTTCGCTGTGTATATGTACAATATAAAGAGGACGAGAAGGCAAAGCAAATATTTATATGTATTTGTGTGCGTTGACTCATCTCAAGTAACGGCAAATGTCAAATTAAGAAAAGATTTTTAGGGGTTACCAGAGCAAAAATTTTGTGTTAATGTTGGAGCTTTGTTTTTTTTTTTTTTATTTGGATTCAGCCAAGAAAAGATGGATGAACGAAATCCAAGAATCGGGAATGTCGTAGAAAATATATAATGCAACATAAGTATGTGCATTGGGACTCCATTACCGAATCCGAAGATATTTAACACCCCGAATCTAGCAATAAATCATGCAATAGTTCAGGTCATAACGGCAAAATATCTATTGGAGACACCAAAATGTTATGAAATAAAAATTTCATGACATAAAATCACATCAATTTTGACATAAAAAAAATTATAATATAAATTATAATAATTGCACGTCGAGTCGTGGTGTTACTTGTTGAAAAAAATGGCGTAGTTGGATGAACGAAATCCAAGAATCGGGAATGTAGAAAATATATAATGCAACATAAGTATGTGCATTGGGACTCCATTACCGAATCCGAAGATATTTAACACCCCGACTCGAGCAATAAATCGTGCAATAGTTCAGGTCATAACGGCAAAATATCTATTGGAGACACCAAAATGTTATGAAATAAAAATTTCATAACATAAAATCACATCAATTTTGACATAAAAAAAAATTATAATATAAATTATAATAAGAGTCTGTCTATACGGGGCGTTCCGCGTACGCGAAAACTCCTCTCTCTCAATTTACTCAATTAGCGTACGCGAAATCCAGTGAAGTTTTTTCCCCCGGGACGCATCTTCGTTACAACAGTAATTTTACATAAAAGTAGGGGTAAGTGGGCGGCCTGCGGCCGCAGCTCAGGATTTAAACCCGTCAGACATCCAACACCGGCTTCGCGGCGGCCTTCGGCCGCGGATCAGTACATAAATTAATCAAGTTCCCCGGGGGAAAAAACTTCACTGGATTTCGCGTACGCTAATTGAGTTTCGCGTACGCTAATTGAGTAAATTGAGAGAGAGAGAGGAGTTTTCGCGTACGCGGAACGCCCCGTATAGACATTTCCTTATAATAATTGCACGTCGAGTCGTGGTGTTACTTGTTGAAAACAATGGCGTAGTTGGATGAACGAAATCCAAGAATCGGGAATGTCGTAGAAAAAATAAAATGCAACAAATCGAAATCGAATTACTTGAAGAGGGTGGTACAGTAGACCCCGCTTAATTGACCCCCTTTTAATTGACTTCCCCGGATAATTGACCTAAAAAAATCCTAGTGAAACTCTCCTCATTGAAAAAGGCACCCAAATCCCCTGTTAATTGATTCCCGCTTAATTGGTTTCCCCGGTTAATTGATAGGAAGAAAATGGTTTCCAAATGCCAAATACATGTAAAATACCCCTTTTTAAAGATCAACTATATAAAAAGAACAAAAAATATAACGACGGAAAAATCTAAACAGTTTTCAATACAGCTTAATAAAAATTTTAATCCTAAAAACCAGCTATGGCAAAGGCAAAACCGTTAAGATGTCGTCTTTCGTAAAGTCCATCGAGAAAAATCTTTAGAAAACGCAAAAGGTGCAAATGATTTCAATAACTTAGTTCTTCCCGGATTATTAAAGGGTTTTGATCAAACTGATATTTTAAACGCCGACGAAAGTGGATTGTGCCTTGGTCTATAACTTAATTCGTGCGGTTTGCTAAGAGATGGCGTTACTTGATTATTATTCCATCGTTCCAATATTCCGAAAGCTGCTGCCATTGTGCGTCTTTTTCAGTATATGTCATTCATTTGAAGCGTAAACAATAATATTTTTTTTTTTCACTCAAATATGTCGAACTTTGCGCCTGAAAAAGTGTTTTTGCGGGGAGTTCTTCTTCTTTACTTTAATATGAAGAAAACTGTTGCCGAAAGTCATTTTTGCATCGGATCGTGACTGGGGATGAAAGAAAGATCCATTACGACAACCCGAAACGCAAACATTCATATGTGAAGCCCGGACAACCAGGACCTTCCCAACCAAAGGCAAACATCCATGGTGATGTAATGCTCACAGGTGACCTCTATCGAACACAATTGATCCGTTTAAATAGAGCCATAGCCGAAAACCGACCGGAATATGCGACCAGATACGAAGTCATAATTTTTCAACATGAACACGCTCGGCCACATGTTGGAAGACCGGTTAAAAACTATTTGGAAAATATTGGATGGGAAGTTTTGTCTCACCCGCCTTATAGCCCGAACCTTGCCTCGTCCGACCATCACTTATTTCGGATTATGCAAAACGCTCTCACCGGGATACGCTTCACTTCAGAACAGGCTATCAGAAATTGGCTTGATTCATTTTTGGCCTCAGAACCGGAGCAGTTCTTTTGGCGCGGAATCCATATGCTACCAGAAAGATGGAAAAAATAGTGGCTAATGATGGACAATACATTGAATAATACTATTGTACATGTTTTTCTTAAATAAACGTTTAAATTTTGAAAAAAAAACCGCACGAATTAAGTTATAGACCATACTATATCCAGAAAAGTAGATGGCCTTAAAGGTTTTAAATATTCAAAATCACGTCCGTTGCTATTTTATTTCTAATGCCACTAGAAATTATAAAAAAATTTAAAAATTTGACCCCCAATAACTTTATACGCACACAATTACAAAATTGTCCCAACATTTTTCTATAGAAGTAGCCGTTAGCGAGATATTTGCAAAAAAACTGATTTTCGCAACATTTTCAGGCCGGTTATGTGCTTAGGCATCCGATTCAGCACGGCAGATTCGTAAAAAACATATCCTAAGCTATCGATTCCCATATACATATCCATTACACCTAGTTTTTCCAAATTTATATGCTCAGCTCTAAGTCTACTACTTTACTACGCACATACCCGAATTTTGTATTAATTTTCATTATTTTATTTTAACCCTTAAATGCATAGTGGACCATATATGGTTCATGAACATAGTCATGGTAAAATCATTCATTAACCATGGTTAAAATTATCCACGATTATATTCATGAACCATATAAGGTCCACTATGCATTTAAGGGTTAAGGTGAATTGAAGTTCCTTTTATGTACCTAATGCACTTTTTAATGTACAATATACAAACATATTTGATATTTCCTTATGGAGCTTATCACTTAAAGAAATTCTTAAGGCTTTAAACACATAAAAAAAACCATTAAATTAAAACTGAAATCGCCGAACGCTAATTTTTTCTATGTTTAATTGACTCACTCGATCAATTATCCGGGATTCTTTTAATTGATCAGTCGGATCAATTAACCGGGCCCCGCTTAATTGATTCCCCGGTTAATTGAACCGAAAAGTTTGCATTTTTCATGAAGTCAATTAAGCGGGGTCTACTGTAATTACCTTATTATCATAAAGAGGATTAACTCGTTTATCATAGTTTTGAGAAAAATTGAATTTTAATTTTAAATAAGTAAAATTCTAACAGGCGCTGCGCAGCGACTATTAAATATATTACATATTTATTTTTTTTTTTTGTATAGAGTTGCCTTTTATGATTGAAATTTCTTAAAATTATTTTTTACACTCGATTTTTAACATTTATTTGCAATTTGCAAGAAAAGCGGACAAAAAAAAAATTGGCGATTGGACCAAAATATAGAAAAAAATTGCTTAATCCGATAGGAAAACAAAGTATGAGAGGCCGTCACTTAAGTTGTGTCTTTTTTTTCTACGGGAGATTGCCATTAACTTTTTCAATTGGGCCCTCGGTTTTTGAGCTATAATCCACTGAAGTAAAAATATGTTTAATCCGTACAAAAATAAAATTAGTCGTTTTGTATGGAGATGAGATATATTCTCTTCAATACATGACTATTTAGAAGGTTTCAAAAGTTTATGGAAAATTTGATGAGGAAGATTATGGCTATATGATGCCATTGAAAAAAATTATTTACAATTTCCTGAAAGTGTGCAATATGCTTCAAAACAGTAAAGGCCAACACAGATAAAAAGTATGCATGCATCAAGAATTGTCAAATTGAAATTAAATGCACCTGCTTATGAAAGTGCACAGGTAAAAAGCGTTCTCAAAGGATTAAGGTTTCAATTTTAAGAAGGGATAGAAAGTGTAATTTCAATAAAAACAAATATAAATATTTTGAAAATATTTTTGTCATCTGAAAGGTATTTTAAATCTGTAAGCGTACGGTACTAAGGTGCGGTAGTAAATCAGGCGTGTTCTGAAATTCGATTCACTTCGGAATCGGAATTAAATCAATCTTCATGAGCTCCGCATTTCGGTAAATAACAAAGTCGGATTTATGTTTCGGTTAATCGAATAGGAGCCATGAGTACATTTTATTTGTTAAAATACAAATCTGATTCCATCTTATTTGTTGCGATGCAGAGCTCTTGAAGGTTGATTTAATTCCGATTAAATCGGATTACGGAACATGCCTGAATTTTAAAGTTACGAAGCTTCTGGGAGGTGATAGTGAAAGTCTAGTCTAACGAAAGATTGTATTTGATGTGGGGTCTAAAATGTACCCCTGACAAGCTTGGAAAAATTATTTTCAGACTTGTTTTATAAAAAAAATTTTCTTGCTCCATAACGTTTTAGATGAAATTTTTCTATCGGAAACTTTTAGCTAAATGAGCATGAGTTTTCTAACGGTGGACTCGGTTTATAGGGTTTTATCGGATTTTGCAAAGTTCTGGGCCTTTAAAGCTTAAATTTGTTTTTTCTATTTTTTGACTTAAGTGTCCTTTTAAAAAATTGTAAAAATTTAACTTTTATATTTTTGAAATCCTTATTAACGTCACTTTAAAACGGTTGTGCATTTGTCATACCATCTTTTTGATTTGAGGCCAGGACAAGTTCCCTTTTATCTCTTGAGTTCATTAACGAGTCAAAATAAATATTTGCAAATTAGATTCCTTAAGATCTTGAGCTGGCAATGCTGCTCTTGTGCTTCTCTTTATTGTCACCGTTCTCTTTTTTATAATGCAATGTCAAATTTTCTTCTTCCTTTTTTGTTCTGAAATTTCTGACAATTTGAAATTATAAAAATATTCGTTCGCCTTCACGTAGTTTTCTTCGTGTATTCATCAAGTAAAGAACGATAAACTGAAGGAACGCAGCAAAAGAAAGAAAGAAAAATCGAAACCAGTCGAGGAGTGTGCACAGAATTAGTGATAGATACCAAAGAAGTGAAAAAATTTTGCACCGAGTGTTTCTTTTAAATATTAAAGCTTATAAAAATAAAAAATAAAACATTTACTGAGTGAAAAATTCAACATAAAACGGTCGGTGGCCAATAGGAGTTTTCTTTATTGAGGAAATTTTCTACACCGCCGACATTTTTTTTGTGGCTGGCAGGACGGTTGAATCCCAAGTCATCAAAGATCAGCATCGTCACTACCACATATAAATAAATAAGAACAACAACGAGATATCATCATTATGGATAACTTAATTCCGATTGTAAATAAACTGCAAGATGCATTCACCCAATTGGGCGTGCACATGCAGCTCGATCTGCCACAGATCGCAGTAGTAGGTGGTCAATCAGCTGGTAAAAGTTCAGTATTGGAGAATTTTGTTGGAAAGTAAGTTTTTGCCAAGAAATACATTTTTTTTTTCTTTTGAAGCTTAACATTTTTGAATAATCAATGAACTGCTTGCTCTTCTGATGGGTTTGTATGTGGTGCCTGAGAATGTGTGTGCTGCTGCGTTGCCTTCAATGAAAAATCAATGCGCGATGACATTCTTTGTTAACTCTTCTTTTCCTCCATTCCATTTCATTTCATTTACATTTAATCGGTCTACAACTTTTTTCTTCTTTCTTTTTTTGCGTAAAACTACGCTTAAATAAATTATGTATTTTTATCATTTATTTAATTTTATCTTCTTAATTTTATTCCATTTGCACATATCTTCCTTTTCCATTTGTTTCATATTTTTCTTCAGTAAATTCCGATATTTTCAGCGTATACACACACTGTCTTATTTGTTTCTTCATTTATTCTTATATTCTTTGACATTTATGCAATCTTATCTTTCCTATGTTTTTATAGCGATATCGGTTGATTTTCGGTTCAATAAGTGTTGCCAATTCATATATTTGATAAATGTTTTCATAATTCAGTTATTGGACCAATTCACAAATGCAGAGGGTCAAATTTGGTTCTATGAACTCGTGAAGATTTTATTTGTCTTAGGTCCAGTTTTTCTTTAAACCTTGCGTTCCTTATGTACTTTGCTTTTGGAAGTGGGGAGTGCCATTCAAAATTTGTCTGTTGGTAATATATGGACTCTGAAACTATCCTGCTGACTTTGAAATATTCTCATAGATTTATAGCCTTATCACGAATAAGCATTCTCAAAAATTTTTCCTCGGGCTAGCATGCAATCGAAAAAAAAAATTTTTCTGGAAAGACAAAATTCAATAGAAAGTAAGGTTTGAGTAATAATTGAGATGTCATTCAAGTTAACTTGACTCAAATTTATTCTGTCAGCTTCCCACAATGTGAAGGTTTCAAGATTTATTTGGCCGCATTGTAGATCAACACCAATTTTGTAATTCTACTTTGTTTTGCTGTTAAAATCAATGGAAAACACCAGGGGGCATACTTTTTTTTTTTTGTTGTCAAAAATTGAAAGAAAAAAGTATCCCTGTTGTGAATTCAATTTTCATTCTCAAAATTTTCATGATTGTAAATGCTCCCTCTAGAGAAAGAAATATATTCTCGCGAGGGAATTTCATGTTAGTATCGAGTAGAGAAAGGTCAAATGTATAAATGTAAAAGAAAGTGGTTATTTCGCAGTGACGGATAATAGAGGTTTGATCATATTTTGCCATAGACAGATGATTTTTCTAATATTTGTTAAAAAAGTGTACCTTGGCCATTTAATTTCTTAAACGGCATCTTGATGGGAAGAGTTATTTTTAGTTATGTTTAGTTTATGTAAGATCTAAACAAAAACCAGACTAATTCGGAACTTTTGTTGTATGGGTGATTCTACTCACGAGGGAATATTCTGCGGCATACCTAATTTTACATATTTTTTGTAACAATATTTCATTGATTTATGATCAAAACTAAACATCTAAATTGTTTCTAGTATGACACTGAAAATTATTTCGATCCCAAATAAATTTTTGTACAAAAATTTAACTTTAAAGTGCCAAATTCTCAGAATCCTGGCATGTTTTTTTTTCCGAAATTAAAGTTTTAATTTTAATTTAAAATTTTGCACTAGAAATGAGATGTTATCAATAGCCTTCCAATGTAACTGTCAAATTTGCAATTATGTAATGTTCAATTTTATTAAAAAATATGTTATTGAAATTTGTCACTCAACTTTTACCTCAGCCTCCTGGCACATCAAAACATTTCAAAATTTTGATGAATGTGCGTATCTACCGCTGCTTTATTATTGCGAATGAACGAAATAAAATTGTCTTACAATCGCTTTCATTTGCCTCGGGTCGTGGGTATTTTAGTCGATACGCCGAGTTTAGTGTGTGAAATTGTGTTGCGGACAGTCAAATCTCAGGTCTCCGGCAGGTTTTTTTTCTTAAAAATATATTTCGTAGGAAATTTTTATTACATTTATAGGTTACAAATTCCAAATAACATGAGTGTTGAAGTGAAAGAACCTCAGCCACCTTGAAACTTAAGATCTAATTTTTGTTTTTTAGTAGTAAAAATAATTGGGTCTTAACATTATTTTTTTCCACTATGGACCCTTGCGGTCGAGCATCTTATTTTTTGACTTGCCCGCTTTAGAAAAGTACAACAAATACCCAAGCTGAACTAAGGCTACATGTCTGAAAATTGTATGCCGAAAATAATGCATTTTCCTTTCTTGTGTGTAGAATCACACGTATATGTTTCGGCATGGCCTAATAAACTTGTTAAATTTTCTATTTGGTTATATTGAAAAAATAATCGTAAGACTCGCTCTTCTTAAATACACCTTAGGCTTAAGATTGTAAACCTCACTACCTATTTTACAAGTGCCAAAGCTGGAAATATTTCCGTTTCCGTAGTTTAAACAATTTTATTTTTTTTTATCAATATTTTATTTTGCTTGTATCTAATTGCCTTGGAATATTTTTCTTTAAGATGTTGCGATACTGGCTTCCAACGCATATTACTTATTTATTCCTTGACATTTCTATTTATGCTACTTCAAAATAAGCTTGAAAAGTTCAAACGCGATGCTTTTACGTAAGCACAGAAAATTGGGCCAAAACGAAGGGTGGATAGAGTACAACATTGATTTACGTGTCCTCCAATTAAATGAAAAAACGCAACAACAACAAATCCGACAATAAAAAAGGGGGTGTTTTATCATAGTAAATTTGTACAATCACTTGCTGTCTATCGTTCGTTCATTCCTCTCTTGTTCTTTCTACATTTTAATTGTTTAATATATACAATAAATATACAAACAAGAGTGGTCCTAAGAGCGAGCTCCATCTTATCGATTTGTTTTTTTTTTTTTTTTGCTTTTCATTCTATAATTTTGGGAGTAAATTCTTACTTAAATGTCAAAAGTGACGTTTCCCTTGATGGCAAAGGAGAATAGTGGTAGCGACAGAGAGAGTAAGAGAGAAGCTACACCTACGTGAGTGCGCATAGAATTACAATATTTTATTTTACTGAGAGGTACAGATTCTTTTATTTTCTTTCGCTTCCTATCCCAGCTGCAAATAAGTAGAGTACCTCCGAAAGTTCATTGATAAAAAGTAACTTATGTATTGTATGTATTGTGCGTTTCAATAATTCCTGATTTTATTGCGCTATAGGGCTAGATTTTTATTTTTGCGAAGTGTGTGCTTAAAAAGAAAATAAAACTCCAAATTCCATTAAGAGGGTTATTCAATATTTACCACCACCAAAAAATATGCGGCCTACAATTTAGCATACTTTGTAAGTGGGCATGTAAGCAGCCTGCTTACTGACATTAGTTAGCTAAACTAAACTATACATTCACTTTGTCAACGATATTAAGTAAACCATAATTCAATTTCCATCAGTTGTCCGGTAAAGTGTTACCAACCAAAAAAAGAAAAAGTTGACCGCTGACAGTTAAGGGTAAAGAAATGGAGTACTATACGAAAGAACAACGCGTTCTCATTGTTGCACAATATTTCAAAAATAATGAAAGTTTGGATGCTACACTTTGCAAATTTCGTACAAAATATGGTCGGAAGAATCATGAAATGAAACGCATTGCTCTTACGTGTAGTGCTTCATTTTTACTAAACCTAAACTTTCAGCTGCCAAACGTTTTCTATTTTGGTTGTCAACCATTCTTTTGAATGAAAACAATTTAAACAAAAAAAAATACATACATAGTTAAAAATAATAGCCAAATCGTCCAAGATAAACAGACAACTAGCTAGTAGAATTGGATATTTATTAGTTCATTTGGGGTGTTTCGTATGTAAGTTGTCGTATCCTCATAATCTACAATATGTATAATATTAATACGCAAGCAGAAAACTTTGACTCCCTTTTCACCCGATTTAAGTAAAATTTGTACCATTGAATATGAAGTAGCTTACCTTCACGGTACAAAATAGTTTTTATGTTGCAAGTGGGCGATGCCACGCCCTTAAATGGAAAATGCGCTCTCACAACTGAACCGATCAATCGATTTTCATCAAATTCGGTATGGAGATAGGATTAACATTAAGGAACGATAATATGGCATTTTTGTTTTCAAATGGGCTGTGCCACTTAAAGTAAAATTGAGGTGGTCAAATTTCGGCCACAAGGGGAACCAATTATTAATATTTAAAAAATATTGCGTAAGTATGTAGTAGTATTAAGGGGTTCAAAATATTCTTAAGTAGGTAATACTTGAAGGCCCTCTTTTACAAAGACCACTTTTAAGGGGAAAAAATATGCTTAAAATTTCGTCAATAAATGAGGTTTTGTTAAAAAGAAAAAAAAAATTCATCGACTCTTTCTTGTATGTATGATTAGATACTCTTCTATGTAATTGAAAAATCGATGACCTCGTTTTTTAGTAAATAAAGCAAATCATTTTCTGCTTTTATTGTCGGCTTGTATATTTGTTCAGCAGTGAATTATTAGTTCAAATGACTATTGTAGTACATATAATGATTAAAATTAGTTCAAAGACATAGTCAGCCTTCATTATATCCATTTTATAAAATTTTAAAAAATTTGTTAGAACATTCCACGTGATAGAAACAAAAAATTGATTATAAATATAATTTTTTCTTTAATCGAAGTTATCAAATACAAATTTGTTTGAAAGATAATCAAAATTTATTTTGTAATTGTTAATTTTTAGTATTAATTGCATAAAATACATTTAAAAATAACACAGTACAACAAATTGAGGCGAAAACCAATCTGAATTTGATCTCAAAAATTTTTTTTTGACTAATTAAAGGTCGCTGATTGGGAATCTTTTGAATATTTTCTGTCACGTCTGAGATCCGAGCTATCCTTAATTTATAGTGCAGAAAACGTTATTTTTAGACATATGGCGTAAATCTGGGAAGAAGTGTAGTTCACTTTTGTCAGCGGCATTGAATAGCCCTGATCTTTCTCTTCAAACCATAACTTTAACTTTCCAATTGGATCATTACTTTCCAAGATATTATATGGTACAGTCATTTGGTAGTTTTACCTGGAAAGTTTTGCTGGATTTTTGCAAATGAGTTATTTTATAGATATCGATGTGCTCTTTCAGAATTTCAACTTTGCTACCTCAAATCGTGTTCGCTCGTGCCGCCATATTGGAAAAATTGCGCTACAATATTTTTCTATGAATGTAACCGACGCCATTTTTCCAATATGTCGGCGCGAGCGAACACGGTTCGAGGTAGCAAAGTTGAAATTCTGAAAGAGCACATCGAAATCTATAAAATAACTCATCTGCAAAAATCCCGCAAAACTTTCCAGGTAACATCATTTTATTCTCCCAAATGATTGTACTAATACATTGAAGGAAGTAAAGGTATCGCAAATTCCTGTAAAGAAGTATATTTGTCCAGTTAGAAAAGTTAAACTTATGGCTCAAAGTGGAAGATCAGATCAATGCCGCTGACAAAAGTGAACTTCATCACTTAATGGATGTACACAATATGTCTGAAAATAGCGTTTTCTTCACTTTAAATCAAGGATTACTCGATTCTCAGACATGATAGCAAAAAATGGTTACCAGATTAAGAATTATGTAGTTAAAAAAATTTATCTAGATCAAATTCAGATTTTTGTGTTGTACAGTGTAATTAAAAGTAATCAATTCATATGACTTGAGTTTTATAGCGAATATTTGTTAACATCCAAAATATTATTAAAAAAAATATGTTTCCTCATATTACATATTTAACAATAGAATACATTTTGAAAAACCTATCTACTTATACATATGTACATAGGTACTATTAAACTTGTTTATTGTGTAATTTTTTTGTCTGTATATTTTCATACCAAAAATAGGTTACTAAATGTTGCTGGTATATACCAAAAATGCCTTTATAGACAATTTACAATTGTTATGTTGCTTATACTATGAGTACATACATACAAAAGTATATAAGTACGAGAGTATGTACCTAAGTATGTTATCAAATTCATTGATATTATTCTTATCTTTTTTCAGTATTTCTCTATTTTTTCTTATAGGTAGATTTTGAATTGTAAACAAAAATAAATTTTTGTGCCTATAAATATGCATTTTCAGACTTTCAGTATCGATTTTCTTAATTTTGTTTACAAAAAAATTGTTATGTTATGGCCTACAATTATTACAAAATTGATAAGAAGAAAATTTGTTTTTTAAAACCAACTTAATGTGCATTTTTTTACTGATTGAGTAGTTATTAGGAAATCGGTGCTTCCACTAAATTATTTCGCTGAGAAAAGTTATTGCTATGATAAAACCATACTAAACGCAATTTATTGATGTATCAGAACATTTTTAATATCACAGAGGATTATTTCCTAATTTTAATTTTCGAAACTTTTTTGAAATCGTTACTTCCCTGATTTTTTTTAAAATTCTTAATAATCTCTTCAAATAAATTGATGCTCTCTTGCCATGCCCTTAACTCATTTTTCTTACTTCAAACTTTTTTTAATAACCGTATCAATCAAATCCTTACTTCCCTACCATGCCCCCCATTCCGGTTTTCATATTTGAAACATGCTACACTGTAGCAAACAAGCAAACAAGTTTCTGATCAGAGCTTGCATTCACTATTGCTAATGTCTGAGTGAAATTTAGTTGGATTATCTTAAAAAACCGCTTTCAGTATAGTATATTGAAACATTTGCTTATATTGGTGGTATTTATTGAAATTAAGCGGAAACATAAGTAAATTTCTGTTAAGGCTGTCCCATAGTTCATGCAGGATTTGCTTTTCGGTAACCTTAAACTGTAAGCTGTCAAACTGTTTTTTTTTTGGCTGGCAACACTACCGCACAAATGACATATTCAAATCTTGCGTGAATTATGGGACACCCTTTATAACTCTTATTATTAATAATATATCTCATTCGAAAGCTCTTAATACTTAAAATTTAGTTAACCCTTAACAACCCACTGGTTCTGCCAGGAACCAACCAACTGAAATCATAATTTCATTAAACAAATTTCTTTTAAACTTCCCGCTGTAACTTCAAAAATGTATGTTGATCCAAGAGCCACCGTTTGCGTCCATAGCCGCTTGAAACCAACTTCATTTGACAGCTGTATATTCATTAGAGAGATTCAATCTCAAGAAAAAAACACTTGTAAAATTCCGTATTTTATAAACATTAGTTATTATCAAAGATGTAAAAAATATTTTATTGACCGTTAAATAGTCTAGAAGCTATTCTAAGTTTTAGAAAAAAAATTTGGATTTTAATTTAGCGGATTTTTTTGCATTTATGGTTGGTTCCTTGCGGAACCGTCAGGCACCCGGAGTTCGAAATTCATACAGCAAATATCACTCATACATCTTGTGGTGCTTATTAAATGTAACGAAAATTTTTATATTTTACTAGTTGCCCGGGAGCGACTTCATTTGCCCGTTCCCGATACCCTTTAAAATGTATGTAGTCAATCTCATCCATATCTGTCACACAGTCTTAAAAGGTCTTTTATATCGTTTTATTGGACATTTTTTCAGCGGATGTTATTCGTCCCGGTGCCAGGTTTTTAATATTCCGGGCGATGCCAAGGGTATTTCAAATTAGACTTTGTTCTGGAATCTCACCAGATAGCATGCCTTCAAAAGCAAAAATTCATGCGAATGGGATATGGGATTTTCCAAGAACCCGGACGAAGCCGAGAGTATTTCGAAATAAAATGTATCCTTAAACCTTGCTTTGCAAAATATCTATAAAGGAGAGAAAAAATCATGCAAATCGGACGAATGGTTCTCGAGCTATGGAGACACAGACACACGTTGTATCTTATATATTACGTAGGATTATTTTGGAATGACATTGCTGTACTGGTATGAATTCAATTTCGCCTAAACAACGTTGTATATTAATCAGAATATATCAAGGAAGGAAATCCGCGATGCAACAATCCGAATTGATTATTCCACACAAAGATTTCATGCCAAATTTGTGTTTTTGCCTGAAAAACGCTGTTTCAGTAAGATTTACTAAAACTAAATGCGGTTGCTGATAGATTTATGCTCATTTCTCTTCATTTTCATGCAATTTTATTTAATATTTCTCTGGAAAAGTTCTTTGTTACAAAAACCATATATTTCAATTTTGATGTCCGGGTGCCTAGTGGTTGCGCTAGAAACCAACCAGATATTTTTTACCTAATTTTGGTAAATGTCATCTATGCTCAAAGTCGTATAACAAAAGTTGTCCAGAATCGCAAGTTTAATATGTTACATTTTTTTCAGCTCATTAAAACAAATCTGGCTTTTAAGGGTTAAGAAAGCCACTTCGCACATCCGCGCGAAATTTCTTTTTCTATAGGAGATATCTCATTCCCTGTAAAAATTTATGCTTATATCAAATTTGTTTTGCTTTCTAAAGTCGAGTTAAGTGATTTTTCATTACAAAATTTTTGGGCACTTTTTTTTTAAAGATCGAAAGAAAATTTTGAAAATAAGACTGTTTTTGGTAGTTTGTACACTAAAATCAATTAAGGAAACACTCAAAACCCTTGTTTTTACTGAAAAGCAAAACATCCTCTAAATAAAAATATTTGAGAAGTTTTTTCGACTGTTTCTTACTATCAACAAATGAATAAAATGATATGCGTCATAATATGTACGTCATTTTGTTAGTAGTATTGTGTTAACTGAAGTGCAAATTTTTTTTCAAATTTTTTTTGTGGATTTTTTTTTATCTTTTTGCATTGTCGAATTTCACTTTTTTCATTCAATGAAGGTCATTATTGTTTATTATGTTGCAATCTTTATTTATTGCTTTTAGTTTTCCATCAATTCTTTCTCAGATTTTATATAAGGGGTTTTAAGTGCGCTTTGTTACGTATGAAAACTAGGTCATTAACATTAGCAGCCAATGCCAGCTTTAGGCTTCAATTTGTTATGTACACTACAAAAGTGCATGCAATGTCGAGGAAATCAAAATGCATTTAATGATTTGTTTATAAATTGCAGCTTATCGTTTTCATGTTGTTTTTATGCATTAAAATAAAGTTAAATAGCTTAAAATAAAAACATTCTTACTGATAAAAAAGATAAACAAAAACATATCTGCAATTTGCAATGAGAAAAAATTGTCCTACTTTTTATTTGAATATTTTTGATGTAGGTATTTTGAAAACTTCGAGTTTGACATTGCGATGTCTAGTTTTGCAGCTGTATGACTCATCTGCAGAGCATGTGATTCTTTACAAAAAGATCCTAATTAAAAACCTTTCAAAATGAAAAGTAATTGTAATGAAGAAAGGAGCGAAAATTTGAATTTTTCTGATAATATGCATAATAATAGGTTCGTTCACGCACGCTCGACTTTTCTTTTACTCATTTCTTAAATGTTACTAACTTCTTAAATATCTAAAGTAAATTATCAGATAACAAAATGGCAATTCAAAATTCATAACATTTTACTATCTAATTAGTTTCTTATCAAAACAAAAGCACAGAAAATACACTTGTTATTTCAATTGTCACGTTGATAATTGTATTGTTTATTAAATTCCAATTATATCAAATGCTGAGGAAATAGTGTAGGCCTGGTTTTCAATAAACAAAAAAAAAAATTTAAAAGCAATAAATTAAAGATATAAATTTCATTATGCATTATACCCCGTTAAAATAAATTAATAAATTTAATTTCTGTGAATTTCGCAAATAGAAGAACAAAAGTGTACCTATACAGTATTTGCTTTCAGCGGTCACTTTTTAAATTAAATTTACAATTACAAATATGGGAATCAGTAACTGAAAATTATAGCTTTTGAATAGCAGATTAATTTAATCACCCTATCTACTATACAAGCAAAGTAATAACAAGCAATGTTACTACAGTCAAACTTCGATAACATGAATTTTTAAGAACTGAAATTATTCGAAGCGTCACACAGTGGTCGGAAAATCGAAAAAGCTGTGAACAATTGTGAAAATCGGTAATAAGATGTTTTTGATGTTACTAGTTACGAATCAAAGGACTGTCCCGGAAAAATTTGATACTTTGTTTTTCATCAATGAAAAAATACCACATGGTTTTTTTTTAATTTAATAAATAGAATAAAGAATATAAATAACCTTAGAACTATTAACAAATATTTTTTTTTTCTGTAAAACAAGGGTGTCAGCGTTTTCAAATCACTGAGCCAAGCGCATGCAGCGCAGTCAGCGCAAAATTTTCGCTTTTACAACAACTTCAAATTCGAATTAAACAATCACTAAAACAATTTCTTGTTGTTTTTTCATGCCTCGTTTACAACAATAATATTTCAACAATTTTCAAAATTTCTAAGAACTGGGACACACACAAAAAGTAGGGGTATTCACGCGTTGATGCGCAATGCTCTTGCGTCGTTGCGGAAGTGCGGTTTGCGAAAGTTTGACATTTGTAAAACATCAAACACATTGCCGAGAATTTCGCACTACTTCTGCAATTTCTCAAATGGAAATATTCATATTGAACGTTCAGGCGTTACTGCGTAAAAGACTTGCATTTTCGCAACTGCGCATCAACGCATTAATACCCATATTGTTTGTTGTTTTTGATTTTGATGCGACGTAGTCGTTGTTGTTGTTTTATGTTGGTTCGAGTTCGATTTTGTGTGTACGCAAAAAAGCAACAAAAACGCGAAATTTTGACGAGCGTGAAAAAAAAAACAACAAAAATTATTCTGTGAATGTTGTACAGAAATATTGATGTTGTTGGTGTCGAGCCGAAATTGGCTCACTTTTGTTCTACGTTGAAACCCTTGCTGTAAAATATACTTTTTTCTTAAGGCCCTTTTTTAAGATCTGTCCAGTTGTTTCGTCGCGGTTACCGTACGACCTTCTCCACTTATTTCTGAAATATTTTAATATTTTTGCAGCATTATTACTCCTTCGAAGATTCAATTTCATAAGAGCCCAATATCTCTCAAAAGGTCGAAGCTTTGAGCAGTTAAGTGTATTTGCCCTTTTTGCTCTTGTACCACTCTGTGACTTAAGAGTAATGAGAGGTGGTTTAATCTAGCCAGAATATTATAGTACCTTTGTGTTCATGAATGAATGGCAAAAAACGTTTTTCAAGACACTCGTTAGTAAAAATTTTCGAATTCATTGTGCCCGGTGTTTCAAAAAAACTGCTTCTTACAATGCAGATGCATATGGCCTGTCAAACCATATACTGCTTGGGGACTTTTGTGATTTTCTTTTTTCTAAAAAATTCGTGCCCCGGCAGCTGTTTTAAAGTCAAATTTAGTCAAGATGCCTTCATATAACTTTCGGTCTCGCTTATAAGCCGCCAGCTGCTTTTCATCGGAAAGATCTTGTACTTTTTGAATTCTGTAGCTTACTTTTCTTTTTCAGTCTTTGTATAGTAGATTTTAAGGTAGGGCAATATCTTGTACTGAAGTGTCGGAATTCTGCTTGAAGAGTTGCTTCACTTTTTTCACCAACTGTGCTTTCAAGGCAAGTTTTTACTTGAGATAATTTGTTGTACTATAAGTGGACCTTTTCTGTAATTTAAAATAACTCTTTGGAAAATGCTTTTTGATGCACCTGTTTTTTTTATCTATAGCTTACTATTTGTATTCTGATTTTACAGAAAAATGGATCAAATCAGTTTTCGAACTTTTTATTGATTGCTAGACATCTTTTTCGTTTGAAGTGTTATCAGCAAGTGTTATATGTTTTTTTAATCGTCATGTCATAAAGAAAAAATAGTTCCCATATTTCGACCTGCACGTTCATCAGGTCAATCATTCTTAAAAAACAAAAGTATCAAATTTTTCTGGTACAGTTCTTACTTCAGAAGAGTAGTTTAATAACACAGGATTACAAAAAAAAAAGTCATGTCGCTTTGACCAGACCATGTATTCCTAGCTTTTTTGACGCCCTAAATCCGAATCCGGGCTCCGTTTTTTTTTTTTTTAAACTTATTCGTGCATAATTTTCAAAATATTTGCACTCTCGATCGGTGTTGGGCAATATTCTCTTTTCTTTTTTTTTTTGTTTCGTTGTATCCAATACAAAAAGACACGCAAAAGTCCTCTCTTTGATACGACACAACTCTAGAGTCGCGTTTTGTGTCATCCCGCCCTCATTTCATCAATATTCAGACCATATTTTGTACAAAATTTGCGAACTGTAGCAGCCAAACTTTTTATATTTTTGAAATATTGTTCGACAATCAAAACGCGTTATACATAATTTGTGTAATGCTATAACTAACTAACTCTAAACTGACAGCTCTCAAATTGTTTTTTTTTTTTGGTTGGCAACACTACCGGACAAACGGTGCCAATTTAAAATCTTGCTCGAATTATGGAACACCCTTTAAAAACCGAGTACAATCGAAGAAAATTGCTATCTATTACAAAACTACATAATTTAATTGAAACACATTTTTTTTTATATTTTGTATTAAATACTTTCCGAAAACATGTCAACAGTCAAATTTTCTTCTCTGGTAGCTATGTAACTAATATACTGAAATGGTGTTTACGATAATGCATTTTGAGCCCTATTTGAGTTTGCATGCACAAGCCAATGATTTCATCAAGAGGAGACAATGTCGTAGGTAATGGGGAGCATCATAGGGGATTGAACATCCCCCGTAATGTTTTAATCAATTACATTGCTTGTTGGTAGCAAAAAAAAAATTGTTTTATTTTATTAAAAAACCCTGGTTTTTCAAAACTAGATTCCATGATTTGTTTTTTTGTTTGTCCGTGGAGCTTGGCCTCTTAAAGTGGGGAAAATTAAAAGTTGTATATGTAGTATGTATCTTTCGACTGTCTTACGAATGTTCAAGTTTGTCTACAGTTTATATTTCTGTGGCAGGAAGGAAAAACTGCTTAAGTCGATTTAAGCAAAAATTGAGTTAAGAACACCACGACGTCCGCAGTATTCAAAAGTATCCCTGAACAAAATTTGAATAACATTGTATAATTTTTGGGAAAGCTATGGATGGGGGAAATTTGACTTATCTCATTAAGACGTACAATCTCATTTGGAATAATAACTTAAGTCGGGTTATGATTTGAGGTATTTGAAATTGTGTTAAGGAATAAGAGCTTAAAACTACTTAAGTTATTTTTCCAAATCAAAATATAGAGTTAAAATACTCATCAACAAACAACGCCAAAACAGCTTAAATCGACATAAGCGTTTTTTCCAAGATACACAATTGACTGTAATATAAATTATTTTGAGATAAATTATTTTTCCAGAGGAATTATTTTTGTTTATTAATTCTTAAGTGAGTTAAGTGGTTTTTCCAAGCAATTCATAAGAGTAAATGAGGTGACTAAATGTATTGAAGATGTTTTTCTCTTTGCAGAATCTAATATTTATTAGTAGATAAGAGATTTTTCAGTAAAATATAGGAAATAAAAAGTGATATAAAAACATAGGTTTTTCTATTAGTTTTTATAAAAGGCAATTATGGACTATTAATTTAACTGTACACGATGGCAAAACTAACATTCCATATTGTTTTATGTGGCACGCCAAACGTGTAGGCAATGACATTGCTTCGTGCTTGCTCAAACATTTGCAACTTTTAGAGGAAAAAGACAGTCAAACAAAAACAGTAATTTTTAGTAGCGATTCTTCAAAACAAAAGGTCTATCGAAAACAAATAGAGTGTGATGTGGACCACGATTTAATAGAACGAAAAAAAAAAGAATACCAATGTCAAAGTACACCATCTTCGCGATTGGTATAATTTCGTAAGAAGCGTTGGAGTGAGAAATAAATTTCAGAAGACTTCATAAATTTTTCTTCCTATTCTACATCAAAATTCATTTGGAGAAATAAGGACACAAATTCGAAATCTACGCGGAAAGACGTGAAATGGTTGCGGTATTCAAAAAGAACATTTGGTAAGATACAGCTTAAAACCTCTTCAGACAACCAGGAGCCTTTCAAAGTCATTAATATTCTCAAGAGAGGTATTAATACTGGAAACCTCACCGAAATACCTAAACTACCTACTGTAATAAAAATTTCGTCAAAAAAGAAAAAATATGTTATTGATCTCTTCCGGTTCATTGAACCATGTTTTCATTCATTTTACAACATTCTCGTCACCGAAGAAATACCAGACATATGTATATACATCCTGATTTAGTTGAGGATACAGAGAACGAAAACTAAAATTTCAATTTTATTGATTAATATTGTAACTTATGTTTATTGAATGTTTTTAGTTAACAGCTTTGAAAATAAAACTATTATTACTTAAATGAATTGCTTACATTTTTCATAATTCAATGAATTGCATATGGAAAAACATCTTATATCCACATATCATGAAATTCAAATTATATTGAATTCGGAAAAACAGCTTATTTGGACATAGGTTGTGCAAAGTCTTATTCTTTCATTTGGAAAAACCGCTTAAGTTTTATTTTCAGAAATAACTCATTAATTTGAGCGATTTACATATTGAAAGATGTAACAATTTATTCCTTAAACAACAGAGGCTCTGTGGAAAATGATAAATTTAACTAGAGGTTACATAATAATTTCAAAATTAACTTTAAAGTTTAAAAGTGATCTCCTGCAAAACGAAAAATCAGACTTAAGCAGTTTTTCCTTATCACCACAGATTTGTTGGTTCACTTTTGATTTTAGACACATAAAATCCGAAAATTTTTTAAACCACAGATCTCCCTCAGTATACAATTTTGATACTACGCCTTGATTATGAATACTTTATAGTTTTTACTATTGTCTGTCTGATTGTCTTTCATGGTGTGTCATGAGTTAAAAGCATTTTCTGATGAATGATGATGCCGCCCCGATGATGAATTAAATTGTTTCCATGCTTAATTCAACTCATTTATCGTTCTTAGTATTGGATGTACATGAATTTGTGTAACATCGTTGTGCTAATAACGTTAAAGTCATTGTCGTTGGTTGGTGTGATTATTGTACAATTGTTGCATATGCATGCATTTAAATATATTTATATGCATGTAATTCTCACACTGTTTGGTAGCTTTTTTTCATACAGCGATTTTCCTACATAAAATTCTCGTTACTCCATTAGTTTTCGAAATGTTTTAATTTATCGGAAGTGTAAATAAAGCAAAATTATGAATTCAGAGTTTACACGCAAAAAAATGATGTGCAAAAATTGATCACCAAGTGATAATAATCTCATGAAAAATTACGGTTTGTTCCAGTAATTCAATTATTTTACTGAATTCTCGTGAAAAAGTAATGGTACGAAAGTAAAATATACGGAGACAAATAGTAAAAAATGTTGAATAGAAAAGTTAAAAGTGCGTACATGAAAAAATACCAGCCAGCTCTGCAATATTTGCCTAGAATCACTGTTAATTATTTAAAAATTATTATATGTTAAAAATTAAGGTATTTCTTTACGGGCGCACAGTTACCGAAAAATCACTGAGATTTTCAATGAATTTTTACGGTTTAGTTTTTACCGTGTAGTTTAGTTAAAATTATTTTATGGCATTCCCGAAATTATAGTTAATTTCGCGAAAGGAGGGAGTGAAATGATCAAATAATGTATGCAATTTTACCCTTTAATGCATACCGTACCATGAATGGTACATGAACATAATCATGAAAAAATCTAGGCAATCAACCTTCATCGGGTTGCGTTTTGTTCTAATTTGAAGCTGACAATACGATTATTTATATAAATACCGCTCGCCGGCGTCTGTTTTTAGCTCTTAGCAAGTGTAATTTTGTACTTTCTTTTAGCTAATTTTATTGAATCTTGATCGAGTCTAAGAAACGTTTTTCTTGCATGGTGTACCATATTTGGCACATGTCCCAAATCATGCTCTTTCAGCTTTTCCGGGAAAACGGTGCATTTTCCAAAAAAATTAATGTCCATTGCGTGTACAGCGACCGATTATACCCTAGGGGAGCTTGGGCGCTATATTGGCGGTAACCAAGGTTCTTCTACTGCTTTAGAGTAAATATATAAGATACAAATGTTTTATTTAAGGGCCAGTCATATCAAGCTTTATTATCAGGCATATCCTGTTTTATATATGAGCTATCAATAAAAAAACAGAAGCGAGATGTAAACAGAGTTCTCAGAACTTTATACATTAAATAGCATGTTACAATTATAAGGTGAATGCATCTTGTCAAATTTTAGAGAGCGCTCCTTCGGCGAATGTCAAAATAACTAGGTGTGTTCGTGTAAAATAATAGTTATAAATTGAGAGAGCATTTAAGATTTACTCTAAATACGACAAAAAAACTACACAAACAAAAAAGGTCCTGCCACAGAAGGGAAATTCCCCTGCCCGCATGTATTTTGGGACGCTGAAACCGAATATGACCATAAGAAATCGATCTGATAGGCCATTTTCCCCCTAGCCCCATCCCCCCTACTGCCCCTCTTATGGGTCGAAATTCCACTGCGAAAATTTGTGTATTTGTTTAGGTTTTTGGGTGCGCTGTAATAAAACATAGCTATAAAAAATTATTTCATCCACCCAGTCATCTCCTTGCACCCCCTTATAACCGCCCTAAGGGGGTTGAAAGTTAATTTTTTATGAAAATTTAAAATGTAAGTGCATTTTAAGGTTTTTCAGTGTTTCATTACACTTTTTGTTACAACGTCATCATGAAATCACGCAACAAACAATTTTCTAAATTATCTTAACCCATTATATCCTATTTTTATGGGTATTCTACAAAAATATAATATAATACAATAATTCGTACGCGAACCATGATTTTATATTGACATTTACCTTAACATTGCATTTTTCGTTACAATTTCCAAAATGATTTTTCCATTAACATAAATATTTGCAAATGACAAGAATTCTTCTTCTTTTTTTTTGTTATAATTTTTCAAATTTACTATATACTTAGATGCGTTTCCGAAAAAAAAGTACGTACCCCACCATAACTACTAAAATAGCATATTAATAGCTTAAAACATTTCTTATCATAAGAAAAGCTCGTAATTTTCATGACCTTAGAATCAAATTTTCCCCCATTTTTAATTTGACTTATGTCCACATAGGAATATGAATGGTGATAAAACTTTATGCAGCTAACGCAAAAAAACAAAACAAAAAATAATAACAAAAGCCGCGATCAAATAATATATGTTACGACATAAAAGCGAGCGTTTGTATTTTATTAATATTAATTAAGTTTACAAATATGGCTAGTCGATTGAAAGAAAAATACCGAGGAGACCATAAACGATAGAAACAAATTATGGAAGACATCAGCTGAGTGCTATACTCAGTTTTTTTTTTAACGCGTAGACAGAACTTTACATGGGAAAAGGTTATACAAAAAATATTCGACTTAATTAAAAGATATTCTTACAAGAAATTTAATCAATGCATGTAACAATTAAAATCGTTAAGGTACGTAATTCGATTCGGATAACTTTTTCGGACAAAAACTGCGATGTTTTTTTATAGAAATCGTTTTTTTTTGGAAGTGAAATAAGTTCTATTTCGCAATAATTTCAGTGTTTTTTGAATACGTTTCGATAAATTCTGTTTGTCGATACTTTTCGATCCAATCCGATTTGTTGCTTTTTAGATAATTTCAGAATCTAGCTGATTTTTTCGGTGTTCTTCTATTCTATTCGATGACTCTTACCGACTTTTTTGATATTTTTCGATAAATTCAGATTGCTATAAACTTTTTCGATAGTTTTCGATTAATTTCGATTCTTGTAAGTCTTTTAACTTTCAGCGACTTTTTCGATAGTCGAAAATTATCATAAAGCATATCTATTAAGGTCTTAAACCATCGAAAAAGCCTACAGGAATCAGAATACAAAATTAATCGAAAAGTTAAGAAAGTATCAAAAAAAAAAATGCATAGGAATCTGAATTAATCTTATAGTGTCAAAAAAATCGCAAATCATTGAAAACCATCGAATACACCGAAAAATACGTCTGGGGCGCTTTTTAAGGAATGGAATTCTGACTTGATTATAATTTTTTGCGTTGTTTTGTTATTTATCGTATCGTTATAAATTCCTTTAGTAAAAATTTCAAAAGAAAATGAAAACAAAATTTTTCTTTAAAGAAATTATATCAAATTCAAATTAAATCACCTCTTTTGTTTGCGGCGGGATAAAACAAGAACAATTTTTACTTATATACTAGCGACTAAGGTAGCAATCAGAGTGCGCGCTTTTAGTAAAGTTGCTCTCAAAGCAAAGTGTGCCGAAGGTCAAGTTGCGTGTAGCGATCATAGTGGGCGCTTCGAGCCAAGTTAAGCAAAGAATGCAGTTGTGAAATAAAAACAAAATGTAACAAATACATATAATGATTCAAAAATAGCTATTAATCGCTATTTTACAAACCTGTTTCCTGTTTTAATTCGACAGAAAACTTACATAAAAATGCAAAACAAAACGTGATGGCGCTTTGAGCAAAGATTTGCTTGCGCGCTGCTGGTCCCTGCAACGCAAAATTCATTGCATGTAATTTACTTTATTTTGTTTTGCACCAAAAAATAAACCAAAATTAAAAAAACAAGTTGTCACGCTTTGTTTAGAGCGCCGCCACGCTTTGCTCAAAGCGCCGTACACGCTATTTTTGCATTTTTATGTGTGTTTTCTTCCATTGACCTCTATTTTATCTATTCTTTCATTTTGCTGTTCAAATTCGACTAGAAACATACAAAACAAAGCAGCATAACTCTATAGTTCTAGCATCGCAATGCTTTCACTATGATCGTGTTGCGCTTTTTCATACAAATTGCTCTACGCTGTTTTAAAGCTTAAACGTTGCTTATAGCGCAACCTATTGATCGTGAAAGAAAATAAATTTTTGTATTCAACAGAGGTAATATTTATGTAATTCGAAAAAATATGCGAAGATTGACCGTGTGTGATGACAGGCGATGAAATTTAAACTTTAATTTTACAAAAATCATACACAATCTGTCATATCATATTCTGACTTGTCTTTTATCTCAAGAACTAAGTAGAAGTCATAGAGATACACGATTTTGCCAACTCCTAGATCTCGCTGATAGTTGCCTAGTTGCCTTTTCAAGTTCTTGTGTCCCCCCTTTAAAATGCAAAAACAAAATTAAACATACTAATATTTTTTACATAAGAATTTACTTATTTGAAAATGATTAAGAAGTAAGTAATACTAGAATCGCCCGATGGTCAAAATTTTACCACAAATGTATTAAATAACATTGGTACTTTTTGGACAGTTTCAGTACTTTTTTTGCTATTTGGTACAAAACAGAAAAGCTCATTTATTATCCCTGTTACAATGACAAATGTGAAACGACAAAAAAAAAAAAAAAACAAAAAAATTAAGTCAGTGTCAGTCAGCTTTTAGTCTTTCTTTTTGTGTTGTATCCTCTTTTCAGCTCTGTGTGGCAGCGTATTTTGTCGTTGTTAATCTATATATTAATACGCAAGACAAAAATTTGTCCTATCTTTTTTACTATTTTAGAAATGTAGCACGACTTTGAATTATACACCATTAGAAAGGTATTTGTGTGTAAATGTGCATAAAACTGAAATTATTTTAATATTTTGCCACTAAGCCAGGTAAAATTAAATGCAAATTTAATATATAGATTACAAAAATTATATATTAGGTTTTATAAAATTCAGTTTTCTAACCATGTTCTGAAATTGTAGAATCCAAAAACACGGAATTTTGAATTAGATCTCGATGATTTTCTTTTGTTAATTTGGGGTTGCTGAATCCAAATCTGGCAACCATTTTGGAATTCGAGTTACCCTTGCCCAAAAGTGCAGAACACGCTTTTTTCAGGCTTATGGCTCTCATCCAGGCAGTAGTGCAGTGTACCTGTTAACTTTTCCAATTGAATCATAACTGCAAAAACTACAAAAAAAAAAAAACCTATAACGGAAAAAATCGGACATACCATTTTTTTTTTTTTTGTATTTTCAGAATAAAAATGATTTCGTTTAGTTTTTTATTTTTAATTTTAAACAATTAAGGAGAACACCAGTTTTTTCTTAATTATCTGATCCAATTTCGCTTAATGAAGTTTTTCAAGCAAACATTTTTTTTTTCTAACAAAGTCATTTCAGTCTAGTGGCGCTGGTGATTCATAGATCCATTAATTTTTAATCAACCAACTTTTTTTGTTTGTTTGTTTTTTTACGATATTTATCTAATCGAAATCTTGTAGATTATAAAGAAAACTTATTTTATTTAATTTCTGTTGTTACTTTTTTTGTGATTTTCTATCCATTTGTTTGTTATCTTCCCAAAACAATACTAATTTGTCACACATTCCCAACATGCCAACTTCATAATTATAATAATTTTTTTCAAATAGCAAAAGCTTTAATAATTTACTATAATTATGTGTCACCAAAGTATACACATGCGATAGAGTCCAATTGTAATTGTGGGTAATTTTTTTTAAGCTTTTTACTGAACAAAATTTTTCATTTATTTTTGATTTCTTTGGATTAAACTTTTTCGAAATTGGTCCCTTAACGAAACTAACACAAAAAAATCAATTAATATTGAACGATGGATCTTTGATCTGAGATATTTGAATGAGAATAAATATTTTAAATGTACCTTTTAAGAATTTGTTTGCGGCTTATCCAACAATTTATTATCTGATAAAGTTAAAAACTTCAAAAATAATACGATACCTTCATAAAATTCTGGAAAAAAAAACTGAATTCTACAAATATCCTTTTTAAAACACAACTAACCGTTCAAAAAAGTCAAATCAGCTTATGATGCTTCCTTGATGTAGTAGTTTTCATTTGAAAAACGTGTCTTTTTTTTTAAATGACAAGAGAAAAATTGGTTATTCATAAATGCTTTTATTAAAATATAATATAATTTTTGATGACTATTTATTTATAACAACATTTTTGATTTATTACAGAGATTTCCTACCGCGTGGTTCCGGCATTGTTACCCGTCGTCCACTTATTTTACAATTAATAAATGGCATCACTGGTGAGTAAAATAACTATTCGACATTTTGGTCAAAATAAAACATAAAATATATTTTAAAACACATGGTGTCGAACGTGACCGTCGGACACATTTATATAATTGGTGTTAAGGTTGATTTTGGGCAATTTTTCGTTTTCACAGGACGTGTCGCAAGGGACATTTTTTCCACCATACAAATTTTAAATTGAAAGTCGTATGAATAACCAGGTTTTCCCGGTGTACGTTGCTTTACCTTATCTTGTGAAGTTGACGTGGTAGTCTAAGAGCCAGCGCTTAAAAACAACTTTGCGTTTCTAAAAGGTGGTTTTGTTACAGTTGGTTATAGTAATTGTGTACACCCATAACTGTCGGTCAGTCAAGCGAACTGTAGAACAGGCGGCTGATATATGGTCTCAAACATGTCATAATTTCGATTTTGATCAAATTAATTTCTAAAGGCTGAAAATTGTTATACAGATTGTATAATGCATATTGTTACTCTTAGGCCAGATTCACGAAAGTGCAAATTTTTCAGTTTTGGACTAATGTGGTTTTCTTGTACAAAATGGTTCAATAAAGTTATTCCAGAAGAATAAAAGCTATATCTGAAGTGGTTTAGCAGCAAATGCAAAGTTTATTACTCGAAAAGCAAAATTTACATATATTTTTCATATTTAAAAAATTTTCAAACAGCAATTTCTCAAATTCAATAATTTTCACATTCGTGAATCTGGCCTAAGAGTAACGATATAAAAAACAATTTTGTCGGTCAGTCAGTTAAACGTTAGAACAAGGCTGGTCAGCAGCCCCGTGAAAGGCAAACCGCTTTTTTTACTCACGAGGGAGGCATCTTACGCAAAAAGTGTACGTGGCATAAAATGCTTAGAATCGTTCAAGGAATACGTGTGATTTTTTTGGATTTTTTTTTTTTAAATTTTTAACGGCATAAATTTAAAAAAAAAAAAAAAAAAAATGGCATCACCCATTTTTCCAAAGAATGACATTTATCCCGATCCGATTGGGGATGAATTTTTTTATAGGGGCGTGGCATCGCCCATTTTCATAATGAACATTACCAGCGCCCTGTACACATTTATCAAATCTTATTCATGTGCGTTAATATTTTCAGAGATATGATAAACGGCTTTTTGTGGGTGCGTGGTACTGCCATTTTTCCCAGTACACATTATGTGCTTTTTACATTTGTACCAAATCTCATCCATGTACGTTAAATAGTTTGAGAGATATCATGATTTAATTTTTTGGCTCACGGCATACTTTTCTGTGGAGATACCCATATTCCAAATTAATAAAAAAAAAATTTTAAATCTTCATATTATTTCAAGTAATGAAATTCAACTTAAAATGTGAAATGCTTGATATTGCATGTTCCGGAGTTGCTTTTAAATTGTGTCCCATAATTCGCGCAAGATTTGAATTTGCCTTCATTTGTGCGTTAAAGTGTTGAAAAGAAAACTGTTTCAACGCTGCATCAACGAAAATAAGTTACATTTCTGCAAAATAGTCATATATAATTTCCACAAAAGAAAGCGTATGTGGCGGCTAAGCCCTAAGTGCTATTCCGTACATAACCCTATCTTATGTGCTTTATTTTTCATCAAAAAATGAAAATACAATTTCAAAAACAATTTTTTTCTATTCAATTTAAACCTTGTGTGAATTAGGGGACACCTTTTTATAATGCCTGAAATGCATATTTAACCTTTTTTCATCCATTGGTACAAATTCATCGGTTTTTCACTCATTTGACATGCTATCCCTCTATATCCTATAAATATTGTGAAATTAATCTTAAAAAAAACAACACTTTCTCACTTTACAGAGCATGGTGAATTTTTACATTGCAAGGGTAAAAAATTCACTAGCTTTGATGAAATTCGCAAAGAGATCGAAGATGAAACTGATCGTGTCACTGGCAGTAATAAAGGCATCTCAAACATTCCCATCAATTTGCGTGTTTATTCGCCACATGTCCTTAATCTAACATTGATTGATTTGCCCGGTTTAACAAAAGTTGCTATTGGCGATCAGCCACAAGATATTGAACAGCAAATTAAATCGATGATCTTTCAATTTATACGCAAGGAAACATGTCTCATCTTGGCCGTTACACCCGCTAACTCGGATTTAGCCAATTCGGATGCATTAAAATTAGCCAAGGAGGTTGATCCACAAGGCATACGTACCATTGGTGTAATCACGAAATTGGATTTGATGGACGAGGGTACAGATGCACGCGATATTTTGGAAAATAAACTTTTGCCTTTACGGCGTGGTTATATTGGTGTTGTTAATCGTTCACAAAAAGATATTGAAGGACGAAAGGATATACACGCCGCTCTGGCAGCTGAGCGTAAGTTTTTCCTTAGTCATCCATCGTATCGTCATATGGCCGATCGCTTAGGTACACCATATCTGCAGCGTGTGTTGAATCAACAGTTGACCAATCATATTCGCGATACGTTGCCAGCTTTGCGTGATAAATTGCAAAGGCAAATGCTGACGCTGGAAAAGGATGTGGAGCAATTTAAACATTTTCGTCCCGACGATCCAAGTATTAAAACGAAGGCTATGTTGCAGTATGTTATATTTTTGTATATTTTCTATTTCGTATATTTATGTCTATTTGTTTAAAATTCCTAGAATGATTCAACAATTGCAATCAGATTTTGAACGTACAATTGAAGGTTCCGGATCGGCTTTAGTAAATACGAATGAATTATCTGGTGGTGCTAAAATTAATCGTATTTTCCATGAGAGGTTCGATTATTATTTTTTTTATTATTTATTTATTATTTATTAATATTATTTAAATGTTAACATGTATTAGAAATTATTACTTTTTTTTTTAAATTGTTCCAAATAGATTACGTTTTGAAATTGTTAAAATGGCCTGTGACGAAAAGGAGTTGCGTCGTGAAATTTCTTTTGCTATTCGCAATATTCATGGTATTCGTGTTGGTCTCTTTACGCCGGATATGGCTTTCGAAGCAATTGTTAAACGACAAATTGCACAACTAAAAGAGCCAGTGATAAAGTGTGTGGATTTAGTTGTACAGGAGTTGTCGTATGTTGTGCGAATGTGTACTGACAAGGTAATTATAATTTGTAAGCCTTATTTTTGCAATTTTCTTAGTGTTTTACACAAAGCACTTACATATCATTTGATACATGCATGACTAATGAATTGAATAATAATAAATACCAAGATTTCATACAAATGAACTATCAGGTTTGGATGATTTGTATGCTTTTTGAAGAAATTTACCCGATCAAAAAAAGTATATCAAAAATATATCAAAATGATATCAAAAATTTGTCAGTGACATACAAAATTTTGATAAAAAAAGGATATCACAGTGATATACGGAATGTAACGCTTTTTGTATATCACCATGATATCAAAAAAAGATATCAAAATGATATCAAAAAAAGATATCAAAATGATATCAAAAAAAGATATCAAAATGATATCAAAAAAAGATATCAAAATGATATACAAAAATTGTATATCAATGATATACAAAATTTGTATATCATTTTGATATCCATTTCTGATACAAAATTGACATAACCAAATTTTGCAATATTGTATTTGATCGTCGGCAACAAGTTTTTAGAAATTGCCTGCATGCAGCAAATGAATGAAGTGTCGGTTTTTTTTAACTCAATTATATTTTTGTGCTTTTTCACGAGTTTTATTAGAAAATTCACTTCTTACTAAAATTGGCTGCTCGTCCGTTTTCCATACTTTTGGTTTTCCCAACCACAGGCTGCATGCAGCAACTGAATGGAGCGTCGGGTTTTTTGCACTCAACTATATTTGTATTATATATAATAATTATATTTTCACTTTTTCTTCACTAAAATTGGCTGCGCGTTCGTCTTTCATAAAGTTCACAAACTAAAGCGTTAAATTTGACATATCAGTAGCTGATAAATTTTTGATATCATTTTGATATACATTTCTGATACAAAATTGACATGTCATTCAATGATATCAAAAATATATCAAAATGATATACAAAAAATGGATATCAGCCGCTGACAAATTTTTGATATCATTTTGATATACATTTCTGATACAAAATTGACATGTCATTCAATGATATCAAAAATATATCAAAATGATATACAAAAAATGGATATCAGCCGCTGATACATTTTTGATATCATTTTGATATACATTTCTGATACAATGACAAGAACTTGACAAGTTTTTTTGATCGGGTAAGAGTTTAAAAAATTTAGCGTATTATTCACAAAAATGTTAAGCTACAGCCCTACGAAAAAAAGAACGAAAGAAATGTTTTAATGTTTTTTTTTTTCAATATTTCGGCTTATTTTTAAGCCATCATCAGGAAAAAATCTACGAAAAGTTCAGTACGACTGTAGCTCAGCATAAAAAATCCGATTATAACAATACATATTATTCACAATGTCATGCGAACTTTTACTTTTGATATGGTCCTATGTAAATTACTATTATTACTATCAATCGTAACCTAAATCGCATGGGATACAATTTTTATAATAATAAAATCAAAATTGAAATACAAATTCTAGTGGCTAAATACTAAAGCTGATAACTAAAAATTGGGTAAAATTTATAAGTTTTCAATTTTTGGTTTACCCTTACAAACTTGTGTATTTATAAATCTTTTTTAACTGCCAATTTTTAAAAATGCCATTAGCTTTAAAAAAAAAATTAAAAAAGGGAAAGAATTTATCAATATAACCACTTATAAGTGATTCATAAAAGAAAACATATTTTTTTGAGTAGTGACAGCCGTTTTATTTTTTTGTAAGTTAATTTGTGGAAGGAATTAGCGCAGAAAAACCTTATAACATTTATATTTTCGGACCAACGGAGGCAGTAAATCAAAAAGTGACTCATCTATGTACATATGTGTACAGGTTTTCCACTCCAAGTTTAACGTTTTCCGCATCATATTGATCTTCTTACGATTAAAATTAAACTTTTTCCACATCAAAATAAACTTTTTCGATTGAAATTAACTTTTTCCAATTGGATACGAATTCGTATGAAAATTTGGTCGTACGAACAAAGCATGTTCCAATAAAAATAAGTATTACAGATAAATTAGGTCTAAGGTTAAGGTTTAAGATCTAATTTTGTTGAAAAAGCATCGATTTTTATCCGGCATGGCTCGTTTTGTTGGTAATTGAACTTAGAAAACAACTTAAAATTTATGCAGTTTAGGAGAAATTGTCTAAAAACTGTTTTTGAAAAAAAGGTAGAAACAATTCAAAATTCAATCTGGCCTCAGATTCGGTCTTTCACTTATGGTTTTTGAGATATCCTTACCTAAAAGTTGAAAAAAACACGATTTTTTGAGTTTATATGGAGGACTCACGAATTTATTTTGCTATTTTTTATTAAATGCAGCATTTAGTACAATTCTTCATCTTCACAATAAGCTATGAAGTGGTGTTAAATGATTTTCCTTTTTAAAATTATCACAAATTTTAAAAGAAATATACACCAAACTATTATCTAATTTTGAAGACGACGAATAGTACTGTATGACGGTATGACGCATGTATGTAATTGAAAATAGCAAAATCATTTCGTGCGTCCTTTATGCAACCGCAAACACTGTTCGGACGAATAATTAAAAGATTTGAACATTGAAAACATGAAAGGTGGTGTCAAAAAAGTGAGCTGAACATTTTTTCAACAGCTCATATCTGTTTTATACAAAATTCCGGCTGATACGGGTTTTATTTCATTACGATTTCAAAAACGCTTGGAAGGAGTCGTGCGATATCTCGAATTTTTCGTCTTAGTTCAAGGTGTATACAAAAAATAATATCTCATATTTAGCTTAATCCTCAAAAGTAATGTATTTTCGAAATTTCACCCCATTGTCAAATTCTAAAATAACCTTTTGGATAAATCTTGTTGTCCGCGAAGGTCATAATTAAATCATAGAAGGAACATTTCTTTGAGCATCTTAACACATTGTCTCCTGTTTGTATAAGTTTTTTCTATCCCTTTTTCCAAAAACAGGTTTATAATGGGTTAAAGTGTTCTACTTAAAAAAATTTCAATATATTTATAATATTTTTATTATTAATACATACTGTTAGTTTTGTAAGTGTTTCTAATCCCCTTCACATTTTAGGAGGTGTTTAGTAGACACAATATTCATCTATATATGTGTGTACCAAGTTTCATAACGATAGCTGCTGTAGGTGCAATTTTTTGCAAAGTTTAATTTGATTTGGAAAATGTTAATTTGATTGGAAAAAGGTTAATTTGATTTGGAAAAAGGTTAATTTGATTAAAAAAACGTTAAATGTTGCCAAAGGTTTATTTCGATTTGAAAAAAAAAAAAAAAGATCAATATGGTTTAACTTGGAGTGGAAAATCTGTATCTTATGCATTTAGATGAATAAAATTCCGGTGTGAAAATTCGGAACAAATAGTTGATTGTGTATCATTTATATAAATTAAACTCGAGCGCTTTAAACTAATGTTCAATTAACTTTTTTGTACTAGATGTCTCGCTATCCACGTCTACGTGAAGAAACTGAACGCATTATTACTACGCACATCCGCCAACGTGAGCAATTTTGTAAAGAGCAAATTTTGCTATTGATTGATTTTGAATTGGCATACATGAATACGAATCATGAGGATTTCATTGGTTTTGCAAAGTAATTTGTTTTAAATTTTTTTTTATACTTATTAATTTTTTGTTTTTCCTTAGTGCTCAAAGTAAATCAGAGAATTCCAATAAGACCGGCACACGACAGCTTGGCAATCAAGTAATACGCAAGGGCCATATGGTTATACAAAACTTGGGCATAATGAAAGGTAAGATAACAATTGAAAATATTTCTATTTTAATTAATAAGTAAGAGTATTTATGTAAGTAGTATTAAGCTAGTTTCTGATCTTATGGTTTAGTCTATTTTGCTCTAATAAATATACTTTGCGCGTTTTAAGTTCATTATTTGCATGCGTTTTTCTGGTTAATTATCAATTTCTTTCTCTTGTTTTTACTTTTCTCCTCGTCTTACAATGAAAGCACAAATATTCGTATTGATATCACTTTTTATTAAGGAAATTTATTTTGTTTTATGATTCGAATTTTATTTCTTCTGTTCAAATTTTCTGTCTTTATGATTTTCTTGTTCATTGTAGCGTTGATGAGTTTTTTGCCACGAATTCTTGGTTTGTATCATTATCTTTCTTTTCAAATTTTAACGTCATCTTCAGTTCTTTTCATTAATTTTCAAAGATTTTCATTGCTTTTTTTTGAATTCGTTTTTTCTTTTGATTGTCTATCATTTTGATTATTGTGGACATGTTTTTTGTTTTGCACGAAGTATGAAATAAAAAAAAATACATTAATGTGTATAAATAGTAGTATATTTTAATATTTTATTGCGCAATAGTTACGTCCTAACGGGTTAGTTTTGCTACATACTTTAAACCAATAAGCAAATTCATTTGGAAAACATTTTTTGAAGGCATACATAAATTCGTAAATGAAAAAATTGGAAAAGTTTGAAAAATATTGGAAAATAATAGTTGAAAGTGCTTATCTTTTCTTTCAAACCTCACTTTGAATTATATAAATATATTTTTTATAAAGTAATAAAAACAAGATCTACGGATTTCGTTAAGTTTTCAAAATGTATTGTGCAGGCTTTTTATATTTTATTAATGGGAAGAAAATGCGTTTGTTTTCCGAGCGTACTTGGAAAACTTTTGTAAAATTCTTAATACAGTAGAAAAATTTTCTTAACAAGTTTATTTGCCGAATGCTAAGGATGTTTATATTTGCTTATTGGGAAGTATCAGAATGACTATTAAATACATAAGTATTTGGTAAACTGGTTTTTATTTAAAATTATATGCTCGATTAAAAAACGCTAATTTTTGTACCTAAAAGAAATAATCTTGTCTAATCGTGTTGTATTTCGTTTTTATTTAACTTAGTCCCAATATGAACCCCTTTGCAGTCGATGTGACGCGATATTTCTGCCCCCCCCCCTCCCGTAACTTATCTTTAAAGTTTGAATTTAACATTGATCAAGTTTGCCTCAAAAAAAAAAAAAAAAAAAAAAAAAAAAAAAATCATAATTTTCAATTTATCTAGAAATCTCCTCCCTAGAATATATTCCTTTTTCGAGAGGGAGCATTTGCAATCGAATATATTTTGCGATATATTCTTCCAATTTTTGCCAGCGCTCATTTTAATTTGGACAGCTAAGGTTTTTAAAAAAAATAATCAAAACATAGAAAAATTTCAAAATTGGTGATGTTCTACAAGCTCGGGCATATAATTCTGCAAACCTTATCACTTTGGGACCAGCTGACGGAGTAACGTTAGTAAAGAAAAGTGGGTAGCCCATAAATGAATTAAAAAAATATTAGTGTCATATGAAAGGTATTTTTATGAGCTATAAAATTGAAGTACAAAAAGTTGTAATTTGTTTTGCGTTATTAATACGCGCTTTGAATTCCCTGTTAAAAAATTGGAGAATAAATTCTTACAACTATTGTCCCAAATTATTGATGATTACCTTACTTTCCAGTGAATTTGTGCTTCCAAAATTTTTTTTTTTGCGAATTTGGGAAAAAGTTCTCGAGAATGTTTATTCATGATAAGGCACAATAATTTTCATATAATTAATAAGTAGTACATGACGTATAAGCTACTTAAATTAACATAAATAAAGGATTAGATGCATTAATATGATGTTTATTTTTGTTTCATTTATTTTGTTTAAAAATGACATTCAATTAAATAGCTTGATTTCAAAGTTTAGATTAACAAGAAAGTAAATTGTCCGTATGTTGTCCGTGGTGTAAGTATGTGCTATAATTTAAAATTTTTGATTACATTTCTATTGAGTAGTGATTTTCTAAAGTTGAAAAACTAAAGAACTATACAAAAAAGTTTCTTTTGTTTGTTGTCTCATCAATTTTGTGAGGCATAGCTTAGCATACATACTTTTTAGCCAATAGGTTACGACCTGCATGCACCTAGTGTTATTTTATTTACTTTTATTTTTGCATTGCTTTGTATTGCTATTTAGATATTTTAGTATATTTTATTTGTGTATGTTTTTCTTAAAAAAAAAGAGTCGTTTAAAATCAAAAGTGCCTAAGGCTTTTAGTTTTTGTTCGCGGTATTGAAAAAAATGTTCTAACATATCTAAAATAGACTGTTCTTCCTCAGAAACTGGTGTATTTTTACACTGAGATGTTAAATTGCTATGCAAAAATATAGATTATTATAATATAAGGGCAAATTTAAAAGTCTTCCTGAAATAACGCCATAGGAAATACATTTTTGGAAATAAAACCTAAAATGGTACTAACTCCAGAATTTTGTATGTAGATTTTACTAGCTTTATTTCGAAAAAATTTTCGGCCGTTGTTTCCGGGAGCCATAACTCGCAATGATAGATTTTTTTTAAATATATAAATTCACTGAGTGTTAACATAAGTACTTTTCATTTTTATCGACTCAAATATTTAGTTTACTTTTGTATTGTTTATGCATATGCATAAAATGCGTTAAAAAAAAAAAAACAATAATAAAAATATCGCTGGGTCCTAAAATGTGTCCAAGATTATTAATACAAATTGCATCTTGCATTTTAATTTAATTTCATGCACGCCATCAACTATTTTTCTCTTCTTCATCAACGCCACCAAAACCACCACCTGAATTGTTCCATAATCCGCACATATTGTAACAAATGCTGAAATATTTTCTTATCAACAACAACAATTGCAAAATTTGTATCCACAATATTGCATTTAATGTGACGACACAACAGGCGGTTCCCGTCCCTATTGGTTTGTCTTAACATCGGAGAGCATTTCCTGGTTCAAGGATGAAGATGAGAAGGAAAAGAAATTTATGCTACCTTTGGATGGTTTGAAATTGCGCGATATTGAGCAAGGCTTCATGTCAATGTCACGTCGTGTTACATTTGCTTTATTCAGTCCCGATGGTCGTAATGTTTATAAGGTTAGTAATTTTATTTCATACAAAAAAATGTTTGTACTACAACAAATAACAAACAATTAAACAAACAATTACTTAAAAACTCAACGCGAAAGAGAGAATAGGAAAAAACAAAAAAAAAAAAAAAAATTAACTAAACAAAACTTAACAATCACACGAAAATTTTGTTTGTTAAAGTTTTAATTTTCCCTTCCTTAATTGATTATAATTGATCATCAGGTTAAACAGAAAAACACAGAAATAAGAAATGTTTGTCAAATGTGCTCTTAACTATATATATTAAAAGTTGCAGCTGCTGTGTTCTGCGTTGATAGTTTATGTGAGTGTACAAATGACGAGCGATTCGCCAGAATTTGGATGAATCCTTGCTTGTGTACCCATGCTTACAACTCAAAAAAACAAAATTATTTATGTAACAACAAAAAAATAAACACAACATTTTAACACGTAAGATATAAAAAAAAATATCTAGACTTCTCAAGTTTAAATATACCCAGTACCATTATATAAATTCAAGCTCAACTCAGTCACTTTCACTCAATGCAACACTCAGTGCATCAAAATGTTCACCATAACACAAAATGATTTATAACACAAATTCGAAACAGTCTAACATGTCAAAACTTGATAAGTATCCCTTAGTTAAAAAAAATAACAAAACTGCCGAATGTCCTTCGTCCAACCATCCCCTTCGTTGATACTGATTCGGTGCCATAAACCACATCGTGATCTTTTCTTCCATCCACTTCCCAAATGCATTTTAGTCTGACTTAAATTTTTTTTTTTGTCGATTTCACTTAAACGTCAATCTGATTGTGATAGGGAAAAAATGTTCAAAGACCCCAAATATTTATTCTTCCCCAACATTTTTGTTTTTCCTTAAAGCATTTTGCTTTGTTTTTGTAATTATTTTGGTGTTTTTTATTAAAACACATGTAACAATAAGCTCAAACAAACAATGTCGTCTGATACATGCTAAAAATGTATGACATTATCGGATTCCCCGGTTAAAATTTCTTGAAAAATTTAAATTAGAAAATTTTCTTTTAACACTTTTATTTGCATAAATGTAATTGCAGTTGGCCAAAACGGTGTTTTTGGAATTTTTCCTAAAAAAAAAGAAAAAATGCGAACTCTAAATTTTAAGTTTAAGATTTGAAATTTGTGTCAGATGGTTTATAAGATTCCAAAGAATGATTTTAGGTGAGCACCAAAAAAATTCCGACATTTTCGGTTTTTTGTATCACCCTACCCCTAAGCTTATCACTTATGGTTTTATAAAGCAAACTCACAAATTTAACACAGCTAAAGGTTTCAAGATCAAGAACGTTGCTTTTCTTCCACTCAAAAAATAGTTGTTAGACCATCTGAAATTCATTTAATATAATCAGTTTCTTTTTTGGCCCAACAGTCACACTCATTCAGTTAAAGCAACATTCACACTCTCATGCACTCATACATTTTCAGTCAATCACTTACAATTTACATTCTATTAGAAATAATGAGTGTCCCATGGTTCACGCAAGTTTTGAATTTGCAGCTATTTGTGCGGTAAAGTGTGGCCAATCAGAAAAAGAAAACAGTTTGACAGCTGTTAGCTTAGGGTTAGTTGCTCTTTCGTGTAGTGCTCCATTTTTACTAAACCTACACTAACAGCTGTCAAACTGTTTTCCTTTTTTGGTTGGCAACACTTTACCGCACAAATGAGGCGAATTCCAATATTGCGTGAATCATGGGACATCCTTTACAAACAAACCTAAACAGATACACCAGCACCAATATACAAACACATGCATTTTAATTTCGAGGATAACATACCATATGATGAAAATACGCAATCGCTAATAGGCGGTGACCCATAACAGCTGCAACCAACATTCTTATGTTTAGGAGCACATTTGTTTTTTTTTGTGGTAATAATGAATTTTTTTGTATCAGATAAAAATTACTATGTTTTTATCAACATTTTCCAAAATAAATTCATTTGCAATTAACAAATACGTTGCATGCTCTAAGGAAGTGCTGCCTATTTGTTAATTACAAGTGAAAAAATAAAGACAGCAAGCCAGCCAGCCAGCTATCTATAAACATTTTATATAAAATTTAGTTCAAATGCTAGCTAAAATATTTTTGTTTTTCTAAATACTTTTTTTTTTATTTTATTTGTCGTTATTTGTTTGTTGTTTTATTGTTTTCACCTTTAGTTGTTTTAGTCTTTTTTTTTTTGTAATTATCATACTCCAACCACCTCAAACTTTTTAATGGCATTTTTGCTTTTTTTAATAAAAAAACTTGGCATTCATTTAAAAGAAAAACAAAATTATTGCTACATACCATTTAGGATTACAAACAACTTGAATTGTCATGTGAAACAGTAGAAGATGTTGAATCGTGGAAAGCATCATTCCTTCGTGCTGGCGTTTATCCAGAAAAACAGGAGACTCAAGAGAATGGTGACGAGGTGAGTTTTCAATTTAATTGAATATTATTTTTTTTTGTTAAAGAAAAAAACGATAATTTTAAAATTTGTTTAATTTTAATTTCACTTTCACTATGTCTATATCTCTTCAATAACAACCAAAACCATTCCATAAACTTATATTTTTTACTTCTCAAATTTAATAATAAATACCATTAGTAAATATTCGTAATAACTTGTGTTTCTAAAGTGTTGTGCATAAGTCAGTTTGTCGTCGCTCTCATTTGTGAATCATTATGCTTCATGTGTCGTACGTGTTTGTATTAAGCTACTAACTAAGCTTTTTATTTTTGAACTTAAACTCATTGATCAACATATCATTTTTTGTAAAAAGGATAGATTGTTCTCGAAGAAATTAACAAACACATCAAAATTTTGTGAAATACTATGTATTCAAAAATTAAAAGTTCTTAGTTGTGTAATGTGGAGAATATTCGTAAAAATGGTTTCGAATTGCTCTTATATTTCTTTTTGAATATATAATTCCTGGACTCTCATCGTGTATATGCATTAGGGTGTTTTTTTTTATGTTTTGGTTTTCTAACAAAGTTTGGCAAATTTACAACCTATTGTTTTTCATTCTCATTTTTCCAGCAGACTATGGGACCCATATTTACAAATCTGAGTGTGTTTTTCTTTTTATCACCTTAGGATTCCGAATTATCCTTGCTTCAAATTGCAGAAAACGTTATATCCTGTTATATGGCGCACTTCCAGGACAGAGTGCAATTTATTTTAAGCAAATGCATCTGATAGCCATGTACTTTCTCTACAGCTTAAGATTTTTATTTTTCCAATTGGATCCTTTTCGAGTTATAATGAATTAAAGTACATGCATCGCAATTCCATGCAAGTTTAATTTAGTTCTTTGTATGAAGTTGAAAACCTTAATTCAATGGATGATAACTGGAATAGTAATGATCCAATTGGCAAAGTTGGAAGGTAAAGATTATGGCTATCCGATGGCGTTGATAGATATCAATTACGCCATTTAATGTAAACAGCGATTCTACACTTTGAAGCAGGTTATCTTCTAATCCTGGCGTGATCGGAAAATACCAAGTTCATATTCGTAAAAGATGGAATTCTGGAATGGAAAACTATTGCAAAACTGTGTAATTTTGTTTTTTTTTAAGTCATACGCTATGGAAATGTGCGAATTTGAATATTTAGAGGTCGTAGAAGGTTATAAAATTATGCCATATATATGTTTTCATTTCAATTTGTACATTTTATGCCAAATCAAAGATGGTCGCATATGAGCGATTCCACCAAAAAGTCTTAATTTCTCGTTCATTTAGTTTAGTACATTAAAAGTGTCTAAACTGGCTTTAAAATAATATAACTCATTACTTTCTGTCGTTTTTTAAACATGAAATATTTTACTGTTGTCATTAATATTTTTGCATTACAAAAGCCCCAAAATGACCAAAATTCCTGTACCGTGACATGTCCCAAGCGACAAAAATGGAATTCGAACTGAGATTAACTACCCTTGGTTCACAATAAATAAAAGTTATACTTATTCGTTATCCTGAATATTTCTACTGAATGTTTTCGTGGTGCTTTTTGATTATCACCAAACATTTTTATCAATTTTGAATGTACAAACAAGTATACCGTGGCATAAAATCACATTTCTCTATATAATCCTAACAAATTTATTTTACTTTAAAAATGTGCTTCTCATACACACAAACAATATTATAAGCGGAAATAGCTTACCACATTATTTTGAAACTCTTATGCTCATTTAAATGTAAAAATGCCTTTACCGTGTGGAAACTGAAACTAGTTAACTTTGGCCTGGACACAAATTAAATACCCTACACTTCAGCATTTTGAAAATTTTGCTTATATGAGAGGGGTGCCACCCCCTTTTGTTCGAATTTACTTAGTTTTTGCTCAGAGCTTGCAAAAACTATCTCTAGCATTCATATCAAATGTTCCATTACTTCAAATAACGCTTGTACTGCAGCAAGCTTTCAATGTATGAGATGTGCCACGCCCTCTTGTTCGAATCAACCAAATTTCTGATCGGTGCTTGCATTTACTATCCCTAGTGTCTGAGTGGAACTTGGTTGGATTATCTCAAAGAACACTTTCAGTATTACATTTTAAAACTTTTGTTTATGTGGAAGGTACCACGCTCTCTTGTCCGAATTCACCTGTTTTTTGTCCAGAGATTGCACCTAACATGTTTTGTTTGAAATTACGGATTTTATTGTTTTTTGTAGAATCAGCCAAATATTCGTACATATTTTGAAATAAAAAAGCTACATTGAATTGGATCTGAAGCGACTTCTAAAATTATGAATTTTATTTAAAAATTTACATCTGACTTTCAGGAAAATTAATAAGCAAAATTTCCTGTGATAATTCTCACAGTGATGTAGAGGTTTAGATTAGATATTCTTATATTGGTGACTAAGTGTCCCCCAAAAAGGATTTTACTCGCAGATTATTATCTTTATTTCTATCTGATTTGCTAATTTTTAAAATAATAAATTCTTATTGTGTTTATGCATGTGATCACATGCATTTGTTCATAATAAATATAAAATTAAAATAAAATCACTGAATCAAGTTTGGTAAATTTGGATTTCTTTTGCTCGAAAAACATAAAATGACGGTTATAAGCTGTCGCATGTGTGCATGTGATCTCATTGCATTTCTTCAGAAACAACATCCCCACACACCTATCCTCAATAAAAAATAAACTTCATGAAAATGCCTTATGAAGCAGTTCACGGCATCTTATTTAAGCTATTTCATAGTTTCGAAATCAGTGCTGATTGAAATCCTAGCTGCTCGTTTTTTAAAATGAGGTCGAAAAACGGCATATTTGAAAAAAATAACAAAAGCAAAATAATCATTTTTGATAAATTTGTCGGTGCTTAATCCGAATCCAGTATCGGAATTGTTCTACCATGTATGGTTTTTTGAAATGTCTTAACCTAAAAGTTTCAAAACACAATTTTTGAGGTTATATAAATAACGAACGAATTGTTTTGCTCTATTTCGCTAAGTTCTATTATTCATCTTCAAAATAAACTATGAATTGGTCTTGTATGATTCTTCCTTAAAAAGCTATGACCACTTTAAAATAATACATGAAAGTTAAAAATCGTATGTGGATTCTCAAATGATTTTTCACTCCTTTGTGTCATTTTCAAATGGTAATAACTTCTTAAGAAGAAATCATAAAAGACCAATTCATAGTTTTTTTTTTAAAGACAAAATATAGTACTAAGCGATGCATTTAGTAGAAAATAGCAGAAAAATGTTGTTCGTCCTCTATCTATATAACCCCAAAAACTGTGTTTTTGAACTTGCTTAGAATATTTCAAAAACCATTCGTGATGAAGCAATTTCGAGACTGAATTCAGATTCAGCACACATTGAAAGTGGCTATTTTGTTTTTGGTCATTTTAAAAAAACGATCTCAGCTAGGATTTCTTTCGGAACATTCGGAAACTTTGAAGTAGCTGGAACAAGTTGCAGTGAACCGTTTTATTATGTATTTTCATGAAACTTCTCTTTGATTGAGAATAAGTGTGCCCATATGCAACTGTAAAAAAAACTTGAAAGCAATATTAGAAAATGAACAGTCGTATGGCATATTTTTAGGTGCTATAAAATAGTTGTAATACTCGAAATGAAAAATTAAAACTAGGCACAGTTGCGATAAAATGTTATTTATTAAACAGGCAAAAAAACCCATTACTCCATACCCTTCATAAATTCATAACGTAGTATGTTTCCTCCACCAGAATTAAATAATCTCCATAACAAATATCTAGTGTTTTAACCCATCATAATTTTACTGATAAAATATTTAAATATAATATATAAAAACAAAGAATTTTTTTTATTAAAATGTAATTTTCGTATATTTCTTATTTATTATAATTCTCTATACAGGATGGACAAGAGGTTTGTTTCATTTCATTTTTATCGAATTTATTTTGCATTTCTCTTCATCACCATATTTTTGGGTACAATGGTTTTTTTTCTCACTTTTCATAAGTTATAAAATCATTTATTTAATTATTATTTTTAATTTTTATTTTAAATTCAAATAATTTTAATGGGCGTTTGTAAATTTTGATCTTCTTGTTTTTTGTCTTCTTTTTCTACAAAACAATTCCGTAAACGACTTGTCTCACAAAACAAAACGCGATAACAGAAAAAAGTATGTTGCTTTCATTTAATTTTAAAGTTTCTTCTTTTGTTTTGTTTAAAAAGTTGCTAAAAGTTTTGAGCTGTGTTTTTTTTTTTTAAATAAATAATTATTTTACTCTGTTTAAATTTTGGTATAATTTGTAATTTTTTTTTCTAACAATTAACTGTCAATGAATAACAGACAGCCAAATATTACGCACTAAAACGCCTTTTTTTGGTAATAGGGTTTGATTTGATTGTCCTTGGTTAATTTTTATTACCATATATTGCTTTTTTTAAATTTTTATTAACTCACTACTTACACGACATCAATCAATAAAATTTTCATTTCTGTTAGATTTGTATGGTCATTACGATTTGAGACCTTTTTATTATTTAAACTTGCACACCCTTGACATAACAATAAACTTTAACAGAAACCCATCCCTCAAACGTTTTTTTTTGTTTGTTTTTAAGTGTAGTTGAATTTTTCGATATATGTACCTAAGTGATTCTTAGGTGAAGCTAGTCCTTTATGGGCCAACTATAATTAATTCTCAAAAACGTATTAAAGGTCGGAAGGCATTGGGTCGCATTAAAAAAACTTTCTTTGCTAAAATCCGAAGCATTGTTTTAATTGTCAGCATTTACTTCCGTCCCACACTGGTTCGAAATCCTTAAAAGCAGGCCAAAAGTCGAAAAAAAAGTTGTTTTAAATTAATTTTTTGTGGACTGTATTGTCTAACTGATATTTATAGATAGACCTCAAAAAACCGATAAGAAAGATCCAGGTATTCCTACAACGCTCTTGGATCTCTCTAAAAGTACGCTTCTCAGACGCAAAATTCTGAGAGTTGAAAGTAAAAAATTAAGTGTTCACTGTAATAATTGTGTGGTTACTGTAAAACTGAACCGATTTTAATGTTAGAATGTGGAATCTCTTTGTAAAAGGAAATACTATCGAACCTTTATATTGAAAACTTGCAATAACACTAGTTTACAGCAAAAATGTGATCTGGTTGCCACTATAAAATTCTTATGTAAAATGACTCCCTGATTCCGAAAATAACTATATTTTTTTTTTCTACGGAGGCGTTTTCTAGAAATCCCCCTTTTCCTGTTTTTGAAGGGGGGGAAAAATATGATCTCATATAATCACATATATCTCGTAAACCAATAAAGCCAGCTTATTATGTAAGACAACAAACGAAAGATAATAAAATTTTACATAAACGCCTCATACTTTACTTTTCGATCAGTTTATTAGTTTCTGTGTTATTAATAAACATTTCGAAAAATTTTGATTTTTCTTTTGAAAAATCGAAAAAAAAAGTTTTTCAATTGGGATATTTTCTTGAAAAAAAATTCGGTAAAAATAAAAAAACTTCATTATGCAAAAGTCTAAAGAACCCCAGTAAAAACAAGATACTAATCAAGAAAATCATTGGATAAATAACGGAGTTATAATCAATTAAGTGAAAATACCAAAAGTCAAATTTTACTCTATTTTTGTAATTTTCCTTGCATAAGGATACAATTTTGAAAATTTTTTTTTCCGATTCGACCGATTCATATTTTTTTTTGATTTGGTGGACCGTCATAAGTAAAAAAAAATTGTTTTTATTTTTTTCGCTCGTGTAGTGTTGCCGTATTAGAAAAAAAAAACAATTATTTGAGGTGTCACTTAACTTAAACTGATCTGTAAAGAGAACTTCATATTTTACTCCTTATCTGAGGATATCATTAAAAAGGCAAATAAATTGCTTTTTTAACATTGGGTCATTTGTTGATATCAGATGAAAATTAGCCAATCTATAGTAAACCAAATTTCAAATTTAAAGCAAATTTCGATGATTTTCAGAATCTTTCTTTAACGCCGTTAACATTTTCTTGTTCCAAAAAATAGAAAAAGTCAAGTTTTATTACTTTTGTCATTTATATATTTTATTACAAAAATTTTGAGTTAATACGGACCAAGATCGGATGAAAAATGACAGCTCTATTCTAGATGACCCAATGTTAAAAAGGCAATTTATTTGCCTTTTTAATGATATCCTCAGATAAGGAGTAAAATATGAAGTTCTCTTTACAGATCAGTTTAAGTTAAGTGACACCTCAAATAATTGTTTTTTTTTCTAATACGGAAACACTACACGAGCGAAAAAAATAAAAACAATTTTTTTTTACTTATGATGGTCCACCAAATCAAAAAAAAATATGAATCGGTCGAATCGGAAAAAAAAATTTTCAAAATTGTATCCTTATGCAAGGAAAATTACAAAAATAGAGTAAAATTTGACTTTTGGTATTTTCACTTAATTGATTATAACTCCGTTATTTATCCATTGATTTTCTTGATTAGTATCTTGTTTTTACTGGGGTTCTTTAGACTTTTGCACAATGAAGTTTTTTTATTTTTACCGAATTTTTTTTCAAGAAAATATCCCAATTGAAAAACTTTTTTTTTCGATTTTTCAAAAGAAAAATCAAAATTTTTCGAAATGTTTATTAATAACACAGAAACTAAAAAACTGATCGAAAAGTAAAGTATGAGGCGTTTATGTAAAATTTTATTATCTTTCGTTTGTTGTCTTACATAATAAGCTGGCTTTATTGGTTTACGAGATATATGTGATTATATGAGATCATATTTTTCCCCCCCTTCAAAAACAGGAAAAGGGGGATTTCTCGAAAACGCCTCCGTAGAAAAAAAAAATATAGTTATTTTCGGAATTAGGGAGTCATTTTACATTAGAATTTGATAATGGCACTCAGATCACAGAAAAAAATAATTAATTTGTAAACTAGTGTAATTTATACTTTTGCGTTAACTGTAATTAACTTAAAATCAAAACCGTAAAACGGAATCTATTCGAAAAAGAGAGTATTATCGAACCTCTAAACTCAAAACTTGCAAAAGGTTTTACTTTTTTGATAATTGTGATTAACTTTAAATCAAATTATTTCACAAAATCACAAAAAATTGAAGCGCCTTGTTCAGCCGTTTTTGTTTGACACGAACTTATCTGAGGTTCCCATAGGAAAATTTAACTCATATTGCTTGCCAAGTGTCAATATGTGTTGCTCGCACGAAATGATAAAATTTGTATGTTATTATACAGCTTATACTCTATGATAAAGGAATCTAAGACCCATTTTTATGTAGATCAATTTACCATTGCACACAACTCTGTCAAAGTTAAAGTTTTGAAATAAATTTTAAAATAAGATATAAAAATTGTGCAATGTTGTTTTTGCCATTTCGAGTCCGCCATTTTGTTTTTAAAAATCTATTATCATATTCGTAATCAGTGACCCCAAAAACCTCCGAGTAAATTTTTTGTTGGAATTAGTTGAATATTTATGCAAATAATGCGCCATTTTCTTTTTTGAAAATCTAACATCAGCTTTGTAATCAGTGACTCCAAAAACCCCCGGGTTAAAAAATTTTGTCTTGAAAATATGATTTCGACTCTTGGTCAGCTTTTAAGGATTTTGAAGCTGTGTGCGTCCCTTAGATAAAAATCTTCTATTCACCACTTTTAAAGCTTGTTAAAATCTCTTCCAGATGACTTTAATATTTTTCTAGTCCATCCAGGGGTTCCCAGCTTATACCGGATCCGAGAGAATATTTTTAATAACATATTTTTTCGAATTTTCGAACTTGCTACTAACTACTTTTCTACGAGACTTATCTTGAAGCAATTTCTATTTTTTATTAATGCCACCCATTGTTTGATTTGAAAAATGCACATGGAAAGAGAGTGTTACATTTTCGCAGAATTCGAGTCATACAAATGTCAAGCCATTCTCTCTTAAGACATATTTTTCTAGAAAATGACGGGCAATTATTCTGTAAGAAAATGGCGAAATAGAATATGTGAATTCGTTTATAAATTCTTAAATAATCAGTATTTAAACTTTAATTTGATGGGAAAAATCATACGAAATCATAGTCATATTCTGAGAAAACTTAAGAGACATATAATTTTGCCAGCCCTCCCTTAGCTCTCACTGAGTGCTTCCTATAGTAGATGAAAAACAAAACACACTTGAAAATAAATCGGACTTACAATGTTTTGATATCTTTGTACAGAATTGTTATTAACCCATATCGTACCAAAAATTTCAGCATTTTTTTTTTTTAATTTTTGTAATGAAAATGTTAATTGAGCAAAAAAAAGCAGCGGAAAACAAGTTTGAGCCTCATCGAAAAATGCCCACACATAAAACTGAAAATTTAAGATTGATTCGTTAACCCATCAATGACCACTTCCCATACTATCATACAAAAAAAAAAAAAAAAAAACTTGATGATTTTATGCCTCTAATGGACAATAGTAAATGTGTGTTTTTTTCTTAGATATTTTATTCACGTGACCAATGATTTTTATACGCATCACCTATTTCAGCGCTTTATATTGCTCACCTAAGAAATCCGCAATATAAATCATTGCTGCGGAAAATAGGTTTAGTCCTTTTCAATCCATCCTGGGTATTGTCCACATTTGATAGATGTTAATATTTTTGACAAATTTTCAAAAAAAGTACCAAAAACATGGTTTCGCGTTGACGCCCATTTATCCTTCAAAATTGGGCGTGGCGGCATAAAAAAAAATTTACATAATACACCGGAAAAAATTGGCAAATATGAGCAAAATTCGTGATTCGTTAACGCTTCAAAGGTACGATATGGGTTAAAGTTTCGTTGTATGAAATTTCGCAGTCTATAGATATATAAAGGGCTGTACTTATGGAACAATCGTACAGTTTATGAGAAGATGCAAAATCGATGTTTCGCCACTTTCATCGAATTGGTGGCGATGTCCTCATTAGAAGTTTCTGAATTATAAAAGAACTAGAAATTTTTTTTTTTTTTTTTGTAAAGACCTGAAAAAATTATTCCATTAACTCAAACCAAAAATATATTTATTTTTTGAATTTTGAAGCTCTGAAACCAAAGTCAGTGTTTGTAACGTCAGTTATATTTTTAAATTGAAGGAATTATCTTTGCTAGGATAAAGATTAAGTTTTTATAAAAATTACAGTTTGGCCCGGTTTTTTTAATGGGAGGGCATCCCATATTTGCCACAATTTGTGCGTAAAGGTGTTGCCAGCCAAATAAACACAACAGTTGACAGCTAATAGTTTAGGGTTTTCATTTCATCTAGATATATTTCGACCATATTTTCTATGAAATTTGGCAACTGCAGTAACTAAACTTACATAATTTTTGAAATATGGTTCAACAATGAAAGCATGGGCTAACCCTAAACTAGCAGCTGTCAAAATTTTTTTTTTTTTGGTTGGCAACACTTTACCGCACAAATGGCGGCAAATTAAATCTTGCGTGAATTATAGGACACCCAAATTTTTTTGTTTTTTTGGGTTGTTCAAAAAAATTTGTAAATTCTTAAATTGATACCCAGTACCAAAATAATTCACTCCGTTAATTTTTTTTTATATCTAACAAAAAAGTAAAATAATTAATTTCTTATGATGGTAATTACTTACTACTAGTGAATAATTTGTCTAGTGATAGTTAACTATAAACAGAAAAACCATCATATCAGGAACACAATACCACAATAAATTTCCTATAGTCAATTTATGTATATACACACACAACACCTGTCTGTTTGCAATTTTTACGAAGAACATTCTTGATATGTAATTAAAAAATGTTTTTTTTTCTATTTAATTAATGTTAATTTGAATATTTTAATTTACATCAAAGCTGTGATATAATAACATTAATGAATCTTTATAACTTTTTATTCTGTTAATTACACAGTGCAACACAAAAAATGCCCCTGGGGTCTCATAAAGTTTTTCTGATAGGTTATGAAAAATAAAAATACACGTATTTCACCGAATATGTGTATCAGTGATTTTTTCCATTTTATGGCTCCTCAAAGCTTAAAATTCACGTTTTATATGAAATTTTGAGATTTTATGAAAAAAACATCTTATTATGAAATGTTGCTCGTGTCCTTGTCTTTAATTTAAGCTATACAACTTGAGAATCCGCATGGTAGTTTTTGTTTTATAGGCAAAACTGTAAAAATTTTGCTATTTCAATATTAGAAGACTTTGTGATGATTTTTTTTTTTTTTTTATTTTCCAAAATATATGAAAGAAAAAATACATTGAAAATGGTTTTGCTTATAAAACAAAAACTACCATGCGGATTCTCAAGTGCTATAGCTTAAATTAAAGGCAAGGACACGAGCAACATTTCATAATATGATGGTTTTTTCATAAAATCTCAAAATTTCATATAAAACGCGAATTTTAAGCTTTGAGGAGCCTATAAAATGGAAAAAATCACTAATACACATATTCGGTAAAATACGTGTATTTTTACTTTTCATAACCTATCAGAAAAACTTTATGGGACCACAGAGGCAAACATTTTTTTCCATTTTGTCGCACTGTGTTATAACACTTGAAAAAAAAGTGTACAAAGGCAGCAGAACATTTTCTATTTTGTAATAAAACTTTTTGCCAAAAAATATTGCTCATATTTTAAGAAGAAAAAAATAGTTGCAAATCTGCAACATTTTTTATAAATCACATATTCAGAAGTCAAATGAAAAGATCACATTTATAAAAAAAAATATATATGTACTAGAGCGGGGCACAGGTCGTGCTTTTTTTCGTGGTTCGCGGGACCTAACAACAAAAAATAAAAAATAAGAGGCCCGTAAAGGCCCGTAAATCACGCGAAGATTGAAAAGCATAAACTTGGAAAAAATTCTGTTCTTACATAAAAATATGGAAAATAATGTATAAATGTGGGGCTAATAAAAACAAAAGAGTAAGTCAACTCAAACAAATCGACTTATTAGATTCGACCAAAAACTCAAATAAGCAATTCATGTATAATGTTTGTTTTTTCTTCATTTGAAAATCATTGATTTAGCTTCGTCAATAAGTTAATATTTTTTTAAATCATAAAAAAGTGTGAATATGTAATAATACGTGTATGTTATTATTTGTGCGGGCCCGGGCCTATTTTCAATTGCTATTTTCGTGATCGTGGCGGGCCGGGAAGCAAAAGTAAGGCCCGCGCCCAGCTCTAATATGTACATACGTGTATACTGAAATGGATCACGATTCTCCGGAACGAGGCTTAATCATGAGTTGGCGGAACCCTTGATTTTATTGTTTTATACAATAACTACTAAATCGAAAATAATAGTCATGTCGGTACTAAATCTGAATCCAGCGTTCGGAATAGCTCTATCACGTATGGTTTTTGAAATGTCTTAACCTTAAAGTTCAAAAACACGATTTTTGAGGTTATGTACAAGAGGGACGAAATTGTCTTGCCCTTTACTACTAAATGCTTCTCTTAGTATTATTCAAAATAAGTTATTAATTGGTCTCGAATGATTTTTATTTTAAAAGTTATGATCATTTGAAAATGACATCATGAAGTGAAAAATCACATGAGAATCAACATAAGATTTTAACTTTCATGTATCATTTAAAAATGTTCATAACTTTTTAACGAAGGGAAATCATACAAGACCAATTCATAGCTTATTTTGAAGAAGAAGATTAGTACAAAGCGATACATTTAAAAAAAAGAGCAAAACAATTTCGTGCGCCCTCTATATAACTTCAAAAATCGTGTTTTTAAACTTTTAGGTTAAGATATCTCCAAAACCATACGTGATAGAACAATTCCGAGACCGAGTTCGGATTCAACATTGCCAAGTGCATTGAAAATTGTTATTTTTGTTTTTAACTTATTGTGATTTTTTACAAAAATACTGTTTTTCGAACTATTTTGAGGGCACGGCATCAATTTTCGTTTTTTGAAATTATTGAACACTATTAGGAATCGAGCGTATTCTCGTCGCTCTAAAGCGATCCGAATCGCTCGAATTCGCTTTTCGCCGAAACGCTGTATCATAAACAGTTTCATATGTATTGTATAAAAAATTAAAAACCAGGTGTTCCAAAAACTTATAATTAAACCACGTTCCGGAGAACCGTGGGACGATAAAAAAGCATGATTTATAACGAGGGTTATCGTGAATCAATATTCATTCCTGGGGAATTTTTCTCAAACTGCAATAGAGAATGAACGGCAGTCTGAGAAAAATTCTCCGGGAATATTTATTCATAATAATAATAAAAAAAATATTTTATATAGAGGAAAACTCCTATGATTGAAATATATTGAAAATGTTATAATGGAAAATTTTTAGGAAAATTATTGGTATGTGAAATTTTTCTACTTTTTTTCTTCCAATTCCAAAGTTTTTCCAAAACTGTTTTTGCTTAACAACATTTTTCGACTATTTAATATATTTCGGCTTTCAGTTTGTTTTCACTCTTTTAAAATTTTTGAACTGCTTTCGAAATTTTTCAACATTTAAATTATTTAAATTTTTCGATCTATTTTTTTCGCAATATTTTTGACTTTTTCAACATTTTTTGAATTTCCAGCATTTTTCAACTTCTTTAAATTTGCTTGAATTTTCCAACATATTTGTAAAACTTTTAATATCACCTTAAGTGGAGCTAAGAGACATTTATACATTTTCAGATAAAAGTTAAATCGCAAGTTAATAATGTGCATTTTAAAAAACACGATTAACCCGATATAAATAATGGTAGACCTTTTCATTCAACTTCTAAATATTAGTTTATATATCAATGTTATTTTCGAAAACAAAAATTTGTCTTTCTAAAGCAACATTGTATAATATTTCCATCAGCTTCAATTTGATCGATAGGATATCCCAACAAACAAAAAAGTTTGGAAAATAACTTATTATACGCTTATTGAAGCAAATATATCGTTTGGAAATTAACTTGCAAATTGTTTGGAAATTCTTGAATTTCAATTATTTAATAATCGAAACTGGACCCTTCATAGCAAGCTTTTAAAAATTATTTGGAACAAGCTCATTCCATATATTTTTATGCAATAATCTCCAAACGCTTTAATATTGTACAATTTTTAAATTGCTTTTTAAATTTTTCAATTTACATTTTGTTAGTGTTTATTAAGTTCATTAAACAACATTTTCCAAACATTTTTATATTTAATTAAAAATAAAAATAAAAATTATGTTGGCTGAGAATCGAACCTATGACCTCCAAGTTATGAGTCGACAATCTTATCAATTGCTTATCAAATTCCTTGTGTTTTACAAGTCATTGAAAAATTAAAATAAAAAACTCTTGGAAATAAACATTTTTCTAATTGTTCATTTTAACCTTGCAAATCAATTGTAAAAATTCTAAAAAAATAACATTTTCCAAACGTTTGAAAATTGGTTATGAAAACATTTGGAATTTAACTTTTTCCAAGCGTTAAAATTGGAAAGGTTATAATATTGTTTGTTGGGATGAGTCGTTCCTTTTCAAAACTTGTCTTATGCCTCAAATAAAATATTGAGATATTAATGTAATTTTGTTTTAATTAGTATTGCTTTGCAATAGTTTTGAAATAGAAGCTACTTTTTGCCATGCTATAACTTCGACACTGGGAAAGTTTTGATAAAGATAAGATTTAAAAGGCTCACAAGGTGTATCATACAGGCCTGTTCCGTATTCCACGTGGTTTCAATTACTTTTCACTTATGTAAAAAAAAAAGGTAGTAGATTCTTTTTTGTGGAGAATTACAGGCGTTACATATAATATTCATTTGTATTTACGAAAAGTAACTGTTTCGGAAATATTCGATAAGGTCGAATTTTTCGATTTTTTGCGGTTTTTTAATAATATTTCCTAAACCGTTACTTTTTCGTTAATGCCAATCAATGCTATTTGTAGAACCTGTAATTCCCCACAAAAAAGTTTCTAATATTTTTTATCGTATGACTCACCATTTTCCTGAAAAAGCCTCCTAAATGAAAAGTAATTGAAACCATACGGATTAAGGAACAGGCCTGATAAACAACGATTTCTCATTATTTACTCAAGTTCGTGCCATAATGCAGATAAGACGAGTTTCGAAACAGAACGATTCATAGGGGAAATGATTGAGTTTTTTTATGTTATTAAAAAAAACTAAAATTTTGAAATAGACTTTTATGTTATTAAAAAAAAACTAAAATTTTGAAATGGACAATTTTTTAAAATTTTTTTTTTTTAATACAATCATTGAACGCTAACGGTTCGGTAGAGTACTATGTGTCAAAAACCAAACTATCTGTTAGGTAGTGCAACTTTTATGCAGGACGCCCCTAATGTGTTATTTATATGTGGTAACAACCGAGACATATGTATGCTACCAATTACCATGTTAAATTTGGTTTCTTCTTCAAAAAATAATAATTTTTATTTATAAATAATTAACAGTCAATGAAACCAATCGAATTACTAAAAAATACAGCAAATATTTTAAATTAAAAAAACCTTCAAATAACCTTTGCAAAACATTTTAATTTCACAGTAAGAAACCTGTGCACATATGGAATTGTTGTTAGAAAGATTAATTGATTCAAGAGTAGGTATATAAACTGTGCCCTACACCAAAAGCAATAAGTCGAAAAAGTAACTTTAATATCGCCAAACCAGATAAAAAAAAAAAAAAAATGTGGCTTAAAGCTATATTGTTTTTGGGCCTACTTGCAGTAACTTTTGCTTATGCTAAGGCCTCAAAGGACGATTACCAGAGGGTTATTGTTGTAACCCATTGTGCTCGTCCTTCCTTTTCTACTAAAGAACTTGATGCACTAAAACAGAAATTTAAGGTATTTCAAATACAGAATATGTTCAATATATATTCAAGGGAAAAACGTTGTCAGTTATTTCATTATGAATGTAAAAGCGAATACGGATTTCCATACAAAAAAAAAAAAAACTTGTTTGGTGGACTTCAAATAACTCAATATATTAAAAAACTGACTTTACGTGTTTTCACTTGAACAGACCAATTTACTTACATATGTAACTATAATTAACAAAATTTTAAAAATTTTAGCTAAAAAACGTTAAATATCTTAGAATACAATTTGTAGCGGATGTTGAATATAGGAAGCTGGTAGAATTCGAAAAAGCAATACGCTTGAGAGGATTGTCGATTCAGCCATTATTGTGATGCAGATAAGTGAGAGTGTCATAGGATAAATTATTAAATAAAATAATTTCCTATTCCATTATACAACTATGTACAGCTAAAAATAGTGTGGTATATGATATTTTCTTTAACACTAAAAGTCTTAAACCTATAGAATATATGCACATTTATAATATTAGCAAATTTGTTTGAATTGTACTTGAATACGGCCTTAATAATTTTCGATACAAAATTGGGGAATATTTCTCCTAAGGGTAAGCATTAAACAGGTATATTGTTAGAACTCTTTGAAAAGTGTGGCACTGTCCAAGAAATTTTGTAAACTAACGTTATAACCTGAGTTAGTTTTAGAGATATAAGAAATCTCTGATTTAAATGTGGGCGAAATATCACCAGGGGCCGTGGCACCTTCCATAAAACTTAGATACATTAAATAATAAGGCCGAATGTTATTTGCTAATATAATTACTTTACATACAGCCAGGAAGGTTTTTCCAAGAAAAGTAAGTAATTTGGACGTGAATCATAACTAGTAAGGGTGTTACTAAAAATTAATACCCTGGCTAAAAAATTAATGCCCTACACTGCAGTATTTTTAAAATTTTGCTTATAATGGAGGTGCTACGTCCTCTTGTCCGAGTTCACCCAGTTTTTGCCCAGAGCTTGCATTTATAGTTCTTAGTGCCAGAGTGATATTTAGTTGGATTATCTCAAAAAAGTTTTCAGTACATCGTTTTGAAGCTTTTGCTTATATAGGAGGTGCCACGCCCTCTTGTCCGAGTTCGTCTAGTTTTAGCTTAGAGCGTGCATTTATAGTCTTAAGTATTTGAGTGAAATTTAGTTGGATTATCTCAAAAAACTCTGCCAGTATAGCATTTTGAAACTTTTGCTTATATGGGAGGTGCTACGCCCCCTTGTCCGATTTCACCCAATTTTTGTTGAGGGCTTGCATTTATAATTCTTAATGTCTGAGTCAAATTTGGTTCGATTATCTAAAAAAAAAAAACGGTTTCAGTATAGAGTTTTGAAGCTTTTGCTTATATGGGAAACGCCTTCTTGTTCGAATTTGCCCAGTTTTTTCTCAGAACTTGCGCTTACAATTCATAGTGTTTATGTGTATTTTGGTTGCATTGTCGTGAAAAATACTCCTAAAGTTGCATTTTGAATATATTTTTTTTTATAGGCGGTTGTTGTTGTTGTAGCAACTCCAATTCCAGGTCTGTAAATTGAAAAACAATATTACTCCTTTCGCCTACTAGTGATTGGGGGATAAGGAAGTTGAAAACAGGTCGATCTTAGTCCGGGAGACCTCGAAATTGTGCTGCCTCTACTGGGCGGGACTATAGGTCAATCGTAGAGAGGTTGGTGGGACGGGAAGGACAGTTGAAAAAATGGAAACTGTCATGCGGACTACCACTGCATGATGGACACCGATCCGCGGACCACAGCCAGAATTCACCGTTGGATCTAATTCATGTGTTCTTTTACTTTCGTAATATCGTTTCTTGCATCCAGTACAAATTTTTGCTTTTGTTGATGCATTTGGATATTCTAACAATAAACTAGTTCAAACAGGTCGTAAATGCTTTCCAAAATGAGGATCAAGATTAAAAAGATTTACACATCTTCTTGAATGAATATCATTTTGTTCATTTACAGATGCTATTTTAAAATTCGGCATTTTTTAGTTTTAAAAGTGAGCGTGCCACGTTGCACACTTTATGCTTGTTACAAATTATCTATAATTGGCTCCCGCCTATCAAATTTGATCAATAACTTTAAAGTTTGCTTGATACAAGCAGTGTTGGATTACACATTAGGCCGGACTACGCCATGGCCTAGGGTCCCCGACGAGCAGGGGCCTCCACGAAAATCTGAGAACTAAAATATTTAATCGGCTGATCAAAAGAGCTTGCTCACAAAATTTGGCAAATGTAAGTCCAAGCATGCTTTGAAAAAAAAAAAAAACATAAAAATTTAAAATTCGAGGGACGTTATTGAAAAACGCAAAAAAAGTCGATTTTTGGAACCGCACATTATCTATATAACGAAAAAAATTTATAATTTTTTAAGGCCAAAATTTTTGCAGGAATATAATTTTTACTTTTCAAGAAAATTTTTAAAATTTAGATTTATTTTGCTTGCAGGGTTGCTTTATTAAGTACTTTATTACTTTCGGTTCTTTTAAACACAAATTTCGGGACAACGAAACAAAAAAAAAAATAAAAAATTTTTTGCAGCACTTCTAAATTAAGCATAAAGAAATATGTTACCACCAATTTTTATAAAATTACATCGAAAATTGGCCAAGTTATCGATTTATGTCTGCGTTTCTATACATACGGCACGCACCACTGTGCAACATAGCCAATTCCGTCTGCATAGCTGGCTGGCTGTCTGTCCGTGGAAATAATTTTAATATATTTTTGACCCGCCTATCGCCCTTACAAAAAAATATATTTTATGCGCAACTTTATGAGCATTATTCACGATAACGCAACCAAAATTACGTAATTTTTCTAGTGCTGCTTGACTTGAGCAAATAATCATGTCAAAAAACATCAAATTGTTTCCTATATTGTTCGTTTTAGGCGCATTCTGAAGTCTGGCAAATTTTCATATGATAACATTTACTGAACCAGTGCCATCTAATAAAGTTCGTGTTCTTCGTGTTCTGCTTCTTGAGCTTGAAAACAAGTGATTGGTTCTCACTGCATTGCTCATTAATGTAGAAACGTATTTTCGAAATTTCATCCCACTGTAAAACTATAAAACTACATTTTGGATAAAACTTTTTGTCCAAATGTCATAACAAAATCACACAAGGAACATTTTTTCGCAACATATTAACCAATTATATCCTGTTTTTTGTGGGTCTTTTGACCCTTTTCGCCCCAAAAATATACATATATAGGAAAATTTCAATATGAATCACCGGAGACAAGAAATGCTTAGAACTTAAGAATAATGCGTAAACAAGTGTAATAAAATTACTATAAGAGAAGTCTTTATTGTTTTAAACGATTTTCTGGCTTTCGGGATGAAATTTCGCCTTTTTAGTGTTCAGCAACTAGTAGTGAAATTTTATAGCAAATATTTCTTTACTACACAGCAAAAAGTTTGAGGATAAAGTATAAACCCAGCAAATAGTTTCGGTGCAAAATTCAAACCGAATTGGAATGAGTACAAATCCAAAGATTTTACTTTATCCTCAAACTTTTTGCTGTGTACTTACTGACTCAATATTCCAATGTTTTAGTGGGTAAAAATTACCCATGTTTGGGGATGTATAGGGTTAAAGTTTTCTACAAAAATGTTGCTCGTAATATCCTTCATATGTTTGCTGAACACATGATACACCTCAGATGTAGGGATCGTGTTGTTTAATATGTCGATATAAACACAAGAATGCGTTTAAAGGGGGATTTTACGGAAAATTTATTTAGGGGTCATCGAACTCAAGAAATGCTTAAAACTTAAGAATAATAATAATGTGAAGTCTTTATTGACATTGACGATTTTTTGGCTTTCGCGATGAAGTTTCGACATTTTAGTGTTGGGCAACTATTAGTGAAATTTTATAGCAAATGTATCTGTTGTACATATTGATCGATTATTCCCTTGTTTTAGGGGTAATTTTTGTAACTTTTTAAGAAATGGTTAAAAATGAACCATTTGTGCGGATGTAGAGGGTTAAAGTTTTCTACAAAAATATTCCTCTTAATATCCTGTTTAAGTTTTGCAGAACACGTGATATAACTCAGATGTCAGGATCGTAGAATTTATTATGTTGACTCAACTTATGAATAAAATACTTCCAAGACTGGTTGAACAAAATTCGACCTGATCCAGAAAATCGGGAAGACACGTGTTACTTATTTTTAGCCATATTTTCAGAATATATTGGTTTTTTTTCAGCTGTGCAAAATAGCTATGGGCTTAATAACAATTTTTCGATTTTTATACCCTGCGGTGGTTTTTTATGTGAGGTTTGATGAAAAAGTAAGTGAGCCAAAATTTGGAGGGGGTGGGGTGGGTCTAACCCTTGCCGGTTTTGAGTCAAAGTTCGAATTTCGGGGGTAAAATTTTGAAAAAAGCTTCTAACTGCAAACCAGTTATGCTTACAGGCATAGAATGTATGACCAACCCCCATTATATTTTCTACCCCAACATTTTCACCAAACATACTTACCCCCTATCTCTACCCCTTAGGGTCGCTCCCATATAAGTCTTCATTTTCATGACATTTTTATAAAATCGACCTCCACCACCCCCAGGCTGCCCTTACATTGTTCAAAAGTATGACCAACCCCCATTATTTTTTCCACCCCATCATTTTCAGGAAACATACTTACCCCCTATCTCCACCCCCTAGGGGTGCTCCCATACAAAAATACTCATATTTATGTTAATTAATAAACATTTTTTCTCTCATCAACCCTGCCCCCATATTGCTACTTAGGAAGGTAAAATGTATGACCGACCCCTATTAGTTTTTCCAGCTTGACAATTTTACAAAACATACTTGCCCTCTATCTCCGCCCTCTAGGGGTGCTCTCATACAAAAGCGGTCCGGGGTGCGACTTTACACTGGTGTACTAATATTGCTTCTGTTACAAAAATTAATTGCCACAGTTACAGTGGTTTTGAATTAAAAAAAAAAAAAAACGCGTATCACGTATGACGGAAACGAGCAGTTACTGGGTGTGCCGATCGTACCATCCGGAAAAAATAAAGGACGGAGATAGAGGGCAAGTTTGTTTAGTAAAATTGTCGGGCTGGAAAAATTAATGGGGGTCGGTCATACATTTTACCTTCCTAAGTAGCAATATGGGGGCAGTAGGGGTGATGAGAGCAAAAATGTTTATTAATTAACATAAATATGAGTATTTTTGTATGGGAGCACCCCTAGGGGGTGGAGATAGGGGGTAAGTATGTTTCCTGAAAATGATGGGGTGGAAAAAATAATGGGGGTAGGTCATACTTTTGAACAATGTAGGGGCAGCCTGGGGGTGGTGGAGGTCGATTTTATAAAAATTTCATGAAAATTAAGGCTTATATGGGAGCGACCCTTAGGGGTAGAGATAGGGGGTAAGTATGTTTGGTGAAAATGTTGGGGTAGAAAATATAATGGGGGTTGGCTATACATTCTATGCCTGTAAGTATAACTGGTTTGCAGTTAGAAGCTTTTTTCAAAATTTTACCCCCGAAATTCGAACTTTGACTCAAAACCGGCAAGGGTTAGACCCACCCCACCCCCTCCAAATTTTGGCTCACTTACTTTTTCATCAAACGTCACATAAAAAACCACCGCAGGGTATAAAAAGTTAATTTTTAAAAATGTCCATACAAACTAGCCCATAGCTAGTGCAAAATCGTGTAGTACGGTGTTATAACTCTAATAACTGAACTGAAAAAGATATTAGTTTTTATTAAGTATGAAATTTGAAACTTCCTAATAAATGAAGTAGTACATTTCGATCTTAATATTTTAAAATTCAAGATAAGGGAATAACTTCCTCCGCTTAGCTTATTAAATTTATCAAAAATTGTTCCTTGGAACTTTTTTGTACGACGCACAGTGCTGTCACTCCATACAACGGAACGGCATTTCCACAGTTTTAGTTTGATTTTAATAAGATTAACCATACTGATACATTTTTTTACGTTGTTTTCAGAAATGCAATTAATTTTCAAATGCAATAAATAGAAAAAAAGATATTTAAATAAATAAAACCACGAACGTAAACTGGAAAAAATGTTTGTGCATGCTTTTAGGCTGTAAAAAACCATATAAAAATTTTATAGTTCAATGTGTTTTTGACATATAAAAGTATGCTGTAAAAAAAAATCAAATTTAAAAAAATTCAAAAGCATTTGAAAAAAATTGTGTGGTGTAAATTTTATAAAATCATTGATTTTTACGTAAATACGGGATATTCAGATGAATATTTAAAGTAAACGGGGAAAAACGGGGTTTTGAATTTTTTCTAACTTAAAATATGGAATCTGTACTATTTGTACGTTTAAGAACAATGCCCGCAAGTCCCGTCTTTTTTTTTCCTGCTCTAAAGAAAATTAGCATTTTCCGGTTTTCAATATTTGAGAAATTTTTTTTATATCTTTTAAAATAACTTTAATTTGGCTAATCAAATTGGCATACAAAAAATATTAAAAATAAATGGGTATGTAGGCTTTCGTATGCATTTTATTTTATAACAATTGCTTTTGAGGTTTAGGAGCAGCAATTATTTTTAAAAAGTTCTGCGATTAGCAAATTTTCTTAAATATTTTTTTTTCGAAAAAAAGTTCGACTTTAACAAGCTGTAACACTTACAAATCACACTATTTTTCAAAAATTTTCAGGGGATTTCTTAATTGGACTATTTGCTGTGGAATGGCATAAAAAAAATTTGAAATTTGAACAAAAAATTTTTACGCAAATGCCTTCTATCGCAGCACTGTGCGACGCTTAAATTTCCAGAACTAGGCTTGTCTTCAAGTTATTCTAAAAACGTTTTTTGTTTTGTGAAACGTCCAAATACATATGAAATATCAATCTGAAATATTTAAACTTATGTTTGTTATACCAACAAATATAATTACAAAAAACCATACGAATTAAACGTCCGTGTAGGAGACGCCAAAACTTCAAATTGCAGTTTTGAAACTCCATACCAAATTTATGGGAGGGAGTTATGAGTGTAACACTCGAAAGTACTAACTAGGATTTAAAATATTAAATGAAATAGAGTTTAAATTTTTTCAAAAGTTTTTTTTGGGGTTTTGACACATAGTTAGTTTACAATGAGTATTAATATTTTATAGGTTTATTTTAAAAACCCAAATTGATGGAAATTCTAGTCTTTAAAAGAAGAAAAATTTATTAAATTTGCTTAAATAATTTTGTGAACTTGTAAAATTGTAGGTTTTTTTTTTTTTTTTAATTTTAATGGTCGCTACATACAAGTATGTACATACAATATGCTGTGAAAAATACTCATTTATTTTCAATGATTTCCTTTTAAATGATTTTGTTTTTGATTTAATTTGGTGGTAGAATTGATTTTTTTTTTTTGTTTATTTATTAATTTATTTTTTTAACTAACATAATAGTTCTTAAGAAATATCAAAACTATTTATTAATATATTAATATATTTGCCTTTGCTGTTGTTGTGTAATATATAAAAATGTCATTTTATTTTGTTTCTTTAATCTAAAAAAAAAAAAGAACAAAATTTCTAACAGCTTACCATCACTCAATTGCAAGTGGTATACTATACTGTTTTGGGTTTCTTAAATTATTTTTCCCTATTTCAATTAACACTTCTCTTAATTTATCCTATTATCTTACTATCTATCTGTGTGTGTGTGTCTCATTCCTTAGCGGCACTCTGCATAACTAAAATTATTTTTGTACATATTGTAATTAAAAACCAATTGCAGTCAGTTGGAGAGGAAGCCGCAACAGATCCACAATTAGAACGTCAAGTCGAAACTATTCGCAATTTGGTAGATTCATATATGAAAATTGTCACAAAGACAACACGTGACATGGTGCCTAAGGCCATTATGATGCTTATCATTAATAATACCAAAGATTTTATTAATGGTGAGCTGTTAGCTCATTTGTATGCAACAGGAGATCAAGTATGTATTATTTCTCTGAAGAACAACACTTTTTGCAGCTTGACTTATCTATAAATTAAATTTTATTTTTCAACAGGCACAAATGATGGAAGAAAGCGCTGAAGCATCAACTAAACGCGAGGAAATGCTACGAATGTATCACGCTTGTAAAGAGGCTTTACGCATTATTGGTAATAGATTTTGTTTTAAATACATATGCGTAATTTATAGTTATTAATATACTGTCATTACTAATGAAAATTTGTAACGGATAAATAAAATATTATAATTTTTTTGTCAAACCTTTTTAAGCTCTTTTTATAAAATTATATGAGGCTATGAGCGCAACAGTGGCCTAACCTTTACTTCGTTGATAAAGCAAAAGCACATATCCTGAGTCGATAAAAACACAAGTTATTTGCTTTTGATTTTTTAACGAAGTGAGGGTTAGGCCACTATTGCGCTCATAGCCTCATATATGGTGTAGCAAATTAAGATTTACTTTGTCTTTTTCTTTATAGGTGATGTTTCCATGGCAACCGTATCATCACCTCTTCCACCACCGGTCAAAAATGATTGGTTACCAAGCGGCCTAGATAATCCACGACTGTCGCCGCCTAGCCCAGGTGGACCAAGAAAACCAGCACCCACCTCACAAGTATGTACATAACTCAACATTATTTACAATATGTATATCAATTTCACTAAATACTAGGCCTTATCATTAATTTGTCTAGAAACTCCGTTTAGGCGTTTTAAGAGTGTACAACGCCTCTGATCCATTACCCCCATTTTCTGCGTAGCCTTTAGTAGATACTGAGCCGTATCGCAAATAAATTTTCTCGAGAATTTATTCTCTTACTCCCAAGTCTCCAAACGCAAAAAAAAAAAAAAAAATTCAGAAAGGGCAGAATTCACTGGAAAAATAGGGTTATCGGCAATAATTGGGGAGGGAGTATTTTGACGTTTGTTGGAAAAATTTATTCCCCAACATTTTACTAGGGAATTATATTGTTAAATGAATAATAATAATGTTTGATAAATTAAAAACTTTAGTACGACCCATTGCAAACGGTTAATAGCTTTCATATGATGTTAATATTTTTGATATCGATTCAAACTTTTCCAACTTATAACGGTTCTACTTTTCACTTCGTCACTTTTTTTTGTGAAGTTTTAGAGATTTATTTGGCCAAAGTCGTAGACCATCACCACTTTTGTAATTTTTTCATTCCTTTTAATGCAATTTAGATGATAACATTTTGTTTTTTTAACCTAAGCAGCTTTCGAAGCAGTAGTGGCAATTTTTAATTTTGAAAATGCACTAATTTGATTGAAATACTTTTTTTAATTAAAAAAGCAAAGCATTAATTTAATTTTCACAAATTGTATCCAGATGCATTTGCTATTGCTTGTTTATTTTTTTATTTTTAAGTCAGATATCAAAATCCAGTTGAAAATGGAAAAAAATATCAACGGTATTGGAATAATCCAGTGTTGAAAACTGGTTATTTCTGAAAATGTAAGTGATATAAAAATCAAAAAAGTATCCCTGCAGGAAGGGGAGTTTTCTTTCAAAAAATATTCACTATGCCTAGTGCTCCCTCTCGATATTATCCTGGCCTGAAGGTTAGGCGCTGATATGGTGAAAATTTGGGGTTTAAGCGTGATGCGATGACAAAAAAAAAAACACTAACTTTTTGGTGATTTTTTTATGTGGGGTACCATACTTTCTTGTCTAATCCCCTTCATATTAAATTTAAACCAATCGGGGCACTAAAAAACTTATGGTGTCAATATGTGAAGTGGTTTAGGCGGTGACAAACATCCGCACCGACGATTTTATATACGTGCAAAAGTTTTGAATTTGTCATACGCTCTTTATTCGCGCTTCGAATTACCTGTTAAAAGTTGGAAAATAAATTGCCAAATATTTTCTAAGGTTTAAGAAAAATTTTGTTACGAAAATAGGATGTGGACGATATGCAGATTTCAATATGAATATTTATAACATAATATGTGATAACTTATTTATGTATTTTTTTTTTTTTTGCAGGGATCATTGGGCGGAGCTGGTGGGCGTGGACCACCACCACCACCTGCAAGCGGTCGTCCAGCACCTGCGATTCCAAACAGACCAGGTGGTGGTGCACCACCATTGCCAGGCGGCCGACCAGGCGGTGCTCTTCCACCACCACTGCTACCATCGTAAGTAGAAAACATTTTTGTAATTTTTATTTATTATTTGAATTTTATTTTTCTGAATTGTTTTTCCATACCCATTTTGTTTAATCAAAAAATGTTCATTATTATTCTAATTATAAAAATAATTACCGAAATTGTATCGACTTTTGAGACCTCTTTATATAATACGAGAGTATCAACTCTACAATTTTTTTTTAACATTGTCTACGTTTCGCTTCATTTTATAACAAAACGTTATATGTATTTACATCTAAAATATAAAAATTTTGTGCAGGGACCCAATAATACTAGCTAGAAATATATTATATTTAAGGAGTAGGTAACAAACTGAATTTTTTTTTTTTTTTTTTATTTTTCTGTGATCACTATCTACTTTTTTCATTGTCGTGTCTGATAGTGCCATCTTGTTCATATACAGTCAAATTTCGATGGCTCAAATCGCTACTATCTACTTATAAAGTTTGACTTATAAATATTTAGAATCATCGTATTGATTACGATCGATTTAATTTGGTTGAAGTTATAAACATTTTGAGCTATCAAAGTTTGGCTTTTATTTTATTCTATAAATGCAAAGAATGTGTAAGATATAACCACAATATTAGTCATGCACAAATCCTCTTAGCATTTTAATTTTTTAACCAGTCACGCCTACCCGTTTAGGTCTTTGGACAAAAGTAATTCCTACTAACGAATTTATAACACTATAGTGTAATAATAAATTAATTTTCTATCGTTGTATACAGTTTTTTAAAATCTTCGTAAATGCATAATAATGAATCATGTAAAAAATAAACTATTTTTATGTTATAAATTGTGCAGTTGATTGCGGCAAGTATTTGAATGTGCGATTAAAATAAGTCAAACCTTGTCATGTTTTAATAAATTTTTTGTTGTGAATATGGTTTGAATTAGAAAATTGTAACTAGTAATGTGAGACGAATTAATATTAATAGCAACACTACAATCAATCCTTAAGTAGCGAACGCACATGTCCTAATTAGTTAATTTATAGATAGACCAAAGAGTTGCAGCAAACAAAATATAAAACTGAAAGTTTTCAGTGTTTCGATATTAATATTGTTGAATGGATAGCCAAAAAATAACGGGTTTTCCGAGCCTTTTAGTGTAAAATTTTTAAATCCGAATATTTCGAAAGACAGCCAAACTATAAAAAGACTGATATCACTAAACTAAGCATACTGGAATTGTGCTTAATATCCAGGACCCATAAATAGTATATAATAATCAATATGTTGGAGGTATAAAATATGAGGGCCTTAAAGTAAAACAATTAAAAAAAGTTGTACTCAGCTAGTTTATAGCATATTTCGGAGTAGCCAAAATTTCAAAAAGGAATTTAATTTTAATGGGATAATATTTTTGATATAGTTTTGAGTTCTTTGATATATTTGATTTACTAAATTCACCTTTAAATAATTTATATTATTTTGATTTATAATCATTTGAAAGGGTTTTTTTTTTTTTTTTTTTTTTTGTGAAATAAGCCCATAAAAGCAAAACTACTGTCATAATACTAATTGGCAGACATGTTAGAAATGAATAAAATTGGGCTCTATTTTCACGGAAAGTTTACGATATGATCTAAAATTGATGGCATTAAGTTGAAAAAATGGTATCGTTCAAATAACCAATTACTATGGCGCATAAAGTGATGACATAACCTATATGTACTTATTTCACTTAAAAAAAAAACCCATTCATTTAATTCATAGCTGCCCACGCGTGCCATCGCAAAGTGCCATTATTTGAAAATCACTTGATCTCACGTGCCACAACAAAATTTAATTATTGAAAATGAAAATCGCACACGCAAGTAACGGTATATGCGAAATTTTGAAGAATTGCGATCGACCACCAGCAACAACATATGCGTACATTTTGTTGTTGTTTTTTGCGACCGTACAAGACTGTGTTTTGTTGTTGTTTTTTCGTCCACACAGGACTGTGTGTTTTGTTGTTGCAACAAAACGCAAGGGTTCCTATCGAAAAGAACAAAACAACAACACACAATGGCAACAACAAATTTGATCATTTTATGAACTTTCAGGATTTTTTAGATTTGCGAAAAAAAAATACTCGCACAAGTAACTGTTAATTTAAAAATCTTTGCTGGTTGTTGTTTTCAATAATTTTAAAAGATTTATGTTTTCTTTTTTATTAATTTTACATGGGGGCCACGACTTTTTATGCGAGTGCCAAATTTTTTTAATTTTACTCTAGACGGGCAGCTATGATTTAATTAGTTTATTTATTTAATTGAATTTCGCACAAGTTAGAATTTATTTATTTTTAATTCCCATACACTATAATTTTTTAGCTTATTATAAGGTTAATGACTATTAGCCTATTATTACACGGTCCGACAAGAAAATCCATAAAATTCTCAAAATACACGTTAAAAAAAATACCCTACTACAGGGTCCGCCAAATAACTTTTTTTTTTTTGAAAATTCTATAAAAAAAAACTAATAATGGAAAATAATTTCATTCAAATGGCTGCCTCGGCTGGCCATGCAGTAGCCTACACGATCGGTCCAATTTTTAAGCACATTATCGATTGTGTGCAGCTGTATTTCACCAATGGCTTCACCAATATTGTCCTTTAAAGCGTCAATTGTCTCTGGCTTGTCGGCGTAACACTTATCTTTGAGGGCACCCCACAAATAATAGTCCAACGGTGTCAAATCGCTGCTCCGAGGTGGCCAAACGACATCAGCTCTGCGGCTGATAATGCGATCTTCAAAAACAGGGCGCAAAACATCGAGTGTAGCTTCGGCTGTGTGACACGTAGCGCCGTCCTGTTGAAACCAAATGTTGCCAATATCTTCCTCTTCAATTTTTGTGAACAAAAATTCATTCAACATGGCCCGATAACGATCGCCATTGACTGTAACGGCCACTCCTTGCTCATTTTCGAAGGAAAATGGCCCAATTATGCCTCTGGACCAAAATTCGCACCAAACCAGTGACTCGTTTTGGGTGCAGCGGCGTGCGGGTTTTCTGTGCCCCAAATCCGACAATTTTGCTTGTTTACATACCCGCCAAGATCAAAATGAGCTTCATCTGAAAAGATGATATTTTTTTTGGCAAAATCGGTATCTTCTGTAAGTCGACAATGTCGCAATATTTCCCAGCGTTGTTCAAGCGTATACACAACCATATTCGTTCAGCAGAAGGATAAAACTAATTATCTGTCAAATCAGACATGAGCTAAGTGTTACCATTCACGAAATAAGCACTAGTTGAAAAAAAAAAACGTTAGGTGGCGGACCCTGTAGTACTATTTGCTGAGCACTAAAAAGGCAAAATTGTATCCCGAAACCCAAAAAATCGTTGAAATAAATAATTGTGTCCTAATTATTAGGACTTCTCACATAGCATATTTATTACATCCCTGACGCGCTTTCCTTAAGTTCTAAGAATTTTTCATCATTGGTAACTCCTAGTGGAATTTTGCGTAGAATATTTTTGTGGAATACTTAAACCCATTGCAGCCCAGTTTTTAGAAAAGAAGGGCCAAAAAGACCCAAAAAACAGGATATGTTGGGTTAATGAGTTCTAGGAAAATGATCGTTTTATGATATCGCTATGATCTTGTGACAACGAATTTTATCCAAAATGTAGTTTTAGAGTTTTACAGTGGGATGAAATTTAGACTTTTTAGTGTTCAGCAACTAGTAGTGAAATTTTATAGCAAATATTTCTGAAGTACATACTGACTCAATATTCCCCTGTTTTAGGTGTCATTTTTGTACCTTTTTAGGAAAAAAAATTACCCATATGTGGGGGTGTAGAGGGTTAAAATTTTCTACAAAAACATTCCTCGCAATATCCTGCATATGCTTACTGAACTCATGATTCACCTCAGATGTAAGGATCATATAGTTAAATACATCGATTTAACACAAGAATGCGTTATTTTTATGTTTTTTTTTTTTTTTCGTGTGCAGTGTATATAAAAACTTCGAAAATCTATTAAAAAAACGTTTATTTTAAGAATTTTTTGGATCTCTTGTGTTTTTTAAATTGTCGGACAATGTTATTAATATTAATTACTTCAATATAAGTGGTAAAACCTCTTAACTAAATTCACTTTATTTTACCTTAATAGAATTTTAATTTTATAGTATAGAATGCATTCACGACGGGACCCTAGAATTTTAATAAGTTCCTACAAAATTCCTTACTTGATAAATAGTTTAATAGGTTTTTCTTTTGCTTTTATACTAAAATAATTTTTTGCGTACTTGTAAAAATTTGTAAAGTTACATGTTATTACTTATACATTTCGTTTAGTTATCATCATTCGTTATTATCTAAACATTAAAAAAAAATACAGATACTTATGTCGGTAACAATTCTAACATATTTTGTGCCCGTTTTCTCTCTCTTTTTTCTTATATTTCTACGTGCTTTGCAAAAAAAATCATCCAATCCACCAACTCATTTACTACCTTTTAAATAATTAACATCTCGAACTCTGTAATCGTACCAAAAAAAAAATCGCCTTTTAAACTAACAGACGACGCTAAATGCTACAACAATAACTCAAAATACTATTTAACATATTCAATATTTCAAACTTAGCAGTATAGAAGATATATAATTATATACATATATACAAATATTTATTAAAAAAAAAAAAATTTAATTTAACAAAAATTCAATTGAATGCTAGAATCTCAATTCCCAAAAAAAAAGTATGTGCGCTTTTTTAAAAACCTTTTCAAAAAAAAGATGTTATTAAAAATATTAATATAAATATGTTATTTTTATTGTAAAAAAACCAGAAATATGCAAAAAATTCGATATTCATCAGCAATTGTTTAAAATTTATACAACATATACGATACATTCCCAAGATGAATTAAAACATTCCTTAATTTGTTCGGTTGTTTGTTTGCGCTTAAGAATAAATACATAGTATTAATATTGAAGAAAAATTATAAAAATGCAAATATGTAGGTACCAGCATAAGTATTAAAACTAAATATAAATGATTGTTAAAGTTGAAAAAACAAAAAAAAAATTGCTGCTTTTTGTTGCGATTTTAGCAAAATAATAATAATAAAGAAAAAAAAAAAACACCGAACTATTTTTAAAACATTGGAAAATATGCAAAAAAAGAAATTACAGCTCTAAATATACGTTGCACATATATATGAAAGTAAAAACCTAATCGTATATATATTTCAAACTAAACAATAAATATGCATATTACATATTAGAGAAAGCAGTGCATAAATTTAAATTAACTAAAGTACCTTCTTTACATTACATTAATTACATAACTATAATTATATACTTATTTAATTGAATGTGTTAAAAAGAAAAAAAAAAAAATACTCCATTAGCTAAATCTCACCAATTGTTGCAAATGTTACTCAAGAAAAAAAAAACAATTCTAAAAAAATACATACAAAATTTAAATAAACAAATAAATGTTTCTCATTAGCAATGTTCTCGAAGTTTTTCTCTTTACTATCTTGCTTATTAGAATCGAATACATATGAACATAATTTATAACTAACATTTTATTTTAAAATTCTCTGAATGCATTCAATTACACTGTAGATTAATTAAAAAAAAAAATCATTGACAGATACGTATTTGTATATTTAAAACATATATATTTTCACAAAAGTAATTTTATACTTAAAAACTTTCTTTAATAATATTAATGTTTATCATGTCACATTTTTCGCGATCCCAATTTTCGGATTTTTTATACGAATGGTGTCCCAAAATTCACGCAAGAGTTGAATTAAATAGAAAGCACATTTTTCTGGGAGGTGATAGATGATGCCTAGACTAACAAAAAATTGCACCTGTGGGGAGTCTAAAATGTAACCCTGAGGATTAATAGGGAAAAACTGATTTTCTGACTTGTTTTATAAAAAAAATTTTCTTAGGTTACCCTATCGTTTTAGAGATAACTTTATTATGGGAAACTTCTAGCTTATTGTATGAGGTTTCTTAAGAATGCAATTGGTTAATACCCAAGTGGAAAAGAAGTGCTTCTAAAATCCTTCTGAAGTGCATCTTTTTCACCAATAAGCGCTTCCGCTCCGTAAGAACTATTCTTTCTTTTTAATATTGCATGTCGTAGGATGTAAGCGAGAAAAAGCTTACCGCAGCCTTACCAAAAAAGGGTTTTTGAAGTGCTTATTTGAAATGCGTTTTTTTCATTAATATTAAAAAGAAAAAAACCGGCCGCACCAGGAAACAGAAACAGATACCAACAGATTTACCAACTCTTTAGACCGCTACACCAATGCTCGATGATATGAAGAAGTATTAAATTTGTATATTAAGCAAATGTTGTCCAAACAGAATTTGACATACGAATGTTCCTACAGCCTTACATAGAATCATTTTGCAATCAGTTTCAATTCAATTAAGCAAAAGTAAATAAGAGAAAGGGAAACAGAAAAGTGACATAACAAAGGTTGAATAAAAAAATTTTAAGAAAAAAAAGAAAGAAAAAAAGCAAAAAAAAAAGAAAAAAACCCACGTTCTTCTTAATGCAGCCTTACATGGAATCATTGTGTAATCAATTTCAATTTAATTAAACAAAAGGAAATTAATAAGAGAAAGGGAAATAGGCTAGATCCGAACCCATGTTGTTCTTACTGCAGCCTTATAAAAAATCATTGTGAAAGGATTCTAAACAAAATTCGAAAAGTGTATATTGATACGACCTTTTTCATACTAAAATGGCCGCTGAAGCCAAAAAAATTTAAAATATTAACTTTAAAGGTCTAGAATTGGGCAAAATCCTTTTAAACCCTATAAACCAAATACTCCTTTAGAAAGCCCATACAATAAGCTAAAAGTTTTCTTTAAAAGGTTAAGGTGGCCTAGGTGGCTGTTTCTTTTGAAAATTGCTAGATATAAACACCATTCGTTGCAGACTGTTGGAGTTCTTCAATACATTTTTGTACCGCGTTGATATGTCAGTGTCAAAATTAAATGTAATTCGAATAGAAACCAACAGATGGCACACCCTTAATTTTATTTCTGTCGGTTTTTTTTAGTCTACTGTGTAATTAATGAATTTATAAATGCACGAATAAATTTTACGTTTTGAGGGTGCACTATACGACAGAAACCGATTTTATTTTGGTTGTAGATTCTGAGCCACCTTTTCACGGTGCTCTTAAACAGTCGATAGGTTTTTTGGCTATGTGGAGAAAATCTGTGAATGGGGTTTCATTTGCATTAGTTTAGTGGTCTGAAAAATGCAAACCCCGAAATCGTAGCTGATCATCCCCGCGAAATATCGCAAAAATACATATCCCATATAAAAAAAAAAATCGGAAAAAAAAACGCAACAAACAAATATCAAAATAATTATATTCAATGTATTTTGCAATGCTTAATCTGAATCCGGCCTTAAAATTGCTATATCTCATACGGTTTTTGAGATATCTTAGCCTAAACAAGGAAAAAATACCGTTTTTGCTGTATTTTGAAGCTATATAACTACGCAAAATTCGATACATTATCTGAAAGCTTCAATCTTTTTCTTTAAAATCACATTTAAATTATATCAATAGCTTAATTTTTCTCCGAAATATCGTAGACTGAAATAATGACAAAACACGTTTTTTGCACTTTTTTAACTTTTTAGGTTAGAATATCTCCGAGAAAAATAAAGATATCGACATTATTTGAATTTGGTTTAGAAGATTGATTAGAGCTTTCCATTTCTGCATCAGTATTTACGGATATACATCCTGTTATATAGCTCCAAAATACAGCAATAAAACATACCATCGGCTTTTTTTCCTTGTTTTGGGTAAGATATCTCAAAAACCGTATGAGATACAGCAATTCTAAGGCCGGATTTGGATTCAGCATTGCAAAATACATTCAATATAACTATTTTTATATTTGTTTGTTGCGTTTTTTTTTTTCGATTTTTTTTTTTTTTTCATATGGGATATGTATTTTTGCGATATTTCGCGGGGATGATCAGCTACGATTTCGGGGTTTGCATTTTTCAGACCACTAAACTAATACAAATGAAACCCCATTCACAGATTTTCTCCACATAGCCAAAAAACCTATCGACTGTTTAAGAGCACCGTGTTTTGCTCTACATGTGGAATCGCAAATAAACATATTTTTTAACTTTTTTTTTTTTTTTTTTGGAAAATTTGTTTTTTACGATGAACTCGGTTTTTTCATGTGAGAGGATTTGTTTTAATGTAGCAATATGTATTTTTGGGAAATATCCTGCTACCGGTAACGGTGTTTTGTTTTAAATTTAATTTCAAATTGAATTCATGTTCATACATACTTATTTATATGTTTTAAAGTTTTTTGTGTTTTAATTTTTTTAAGTTTGTTTCAATACCATATCTCACTAATTTCTCATATACCTAACATCATTATTTTCGTATTAAATAAAAAGGGGTTTCAATTAAGCGATAACTTTATGTTTTTATGCGTAATTTGTTGCAACAACTTTTTTTTCCTCGTCTTACAATTGTTTATTAAATTATAAAATAATATTGAATGAAAAAATTATATATGTTGCCCTATATACTACTAAATTTGTTATTCCCATTCCAACAACATACACAAAACTCAAAACATGTCAATCTACGCACTTCACAATCCAAAAAACAGACGCGTAACTGGAGCTGTTGGTGGAGCTATAACACAACAAAGTGGAGCAAATCGGTATATACCCGAAAGTATGCGTGGACAGGTGAATCAAGCGGTTGGACAAGCTGCAGTGAATGAATTATCAAGCGTCTTCGCTACTAAATTCAAGTAAATTCATGAAGAAATAACTGATGATTACGTATTTAACAACAAAAAAAGCATTACTACTGACTAATTAGTTGAATGCAACTAACAGATATATTACATATAACATTGTTATTATTATTGTTGTTGAAATAACAACCTTAAATTAGTGAACATATTACAACAATAATCATATAGGTAGTATATTTGTTTTGCAGCAATAAACACAATACATGATGCTCTCCTCCCTTTCTCCTTTGCTTTTTTATAGCTTATCATAAATTTTAAAACTTATGTCTACCTATATGTATGTCTCTCAAACTTAATGTTAAGAATTTTCATATCATTTGTTAAGTCCAAAAAAAAAAAGAAAAGAAATGTAAAAAAAAAACATACAAACATTCCCGAATATACGTTTTAGAAATTGTGCTGTTAATTTTTTGTTTGTTTGTTTGTTTGGTAATGAACATTTTACGCATAGTGTCAGGCATATATGACTGACAATCGTTTAAACTTCGCATATGTTAAGATACCTATAGCTCTGATTTTAGTTAATGCTGGCATAAAAAGATCTCAATATGTATAATTCATTTATTTTCTGATATATTTTTTGTACAATTCATTTTTTTACAATCGACACAGGAATAAATACAAAATTCTCTTGCAAAGTGTGTTTCATAATTCACGCAAGATTTGAATTTTCCGGCATTTGTGCGGTAAAGTGTTGCCGTCCAAAAATAGAACACAGTTTGACAGCCCACTGTTTATGGGTAGTAAAAATGTAAAATAAAGTTTATTCATAATATGAGCGAAATATTGATTGAATGAAAACGGGTTGTTCTTTCGTTTAGTGCTTCATTTTTACTAACCCCATACTGTCAGCTGTCAAACTGTTTTCTTTTTTTTGTTTGGCAACATTTTTTCCCACAAATGGTGGCCAATTCAAATCTTGCGTGAATAATGGGACACTCTTTATTATGGAAACCGATACACCCACAATATTTTATATATATTATATATTTTTTTTTTTTATTGGGTGTACAACTTAAAAACCGGAATTTTTCAGCGAAATTTGATGCTTTATTGTGGAAAAATGTTACAATATATTTTATTCAAAGTATTGTCCATTGGAAGCTACAACATTTCCCCATCTTTCACGCAATTTATGAATTCCATCCCAAAAAAATTGCGCCGGTTTGGCGGCCAAAAATGAATCGAGCCAATTTTCGATATCTTGAACTTAAGTGAAGCGTATTCCTGATAGGGAATTCTGCATCGATCGGAACAAATGGTAGTCTGATGGTGCAAGATCTGGGCTATAAAGCGGGTGAGGCAAAATTTCCCATCCGTTGTTTTCCGTTGTTTTCCAGGTAATTTTTGACTGGGGCAGCAATATGTGGCCGAGCGTTATCGTGGTGGAAAATGATTGACTCATGTCTGGTCGCATACGTTGGCCGCTCTGCCTGGATTTTCTGCTTCAATTGGATCAATTGTTGACGATAGAATTGAGCATTAATGGTTTGGCCACCTGGCAACAGCTCATAATGGATCACACCTAGCTGGTCCTGACCAGGACGTTATTTGTCTTCGACATCAAAATAACCACTTTTAAACCACTCACGACAGCTTGATTCAGCTGGAGCATAGTCCCCATAAACTTCTACAAGAATGCGATGACTTTCGGCAGCTGTTTTCTTTGCAAAAAAATGACCCACTAAAACCCCCCGCAAATGCTGTCTTTTTCTTCAATTTTCGAAGTTATTCATCGTGAGAAATAATAATGATGCACACAAGATAAAATTGTTTTGTTGACTGATTTTGACAGCTGTCAAATGTACCTTCAAAATGACATATATATAAAGTTCGAGCTTGCACGATATTTGTTAGTACGGACATCCACCGTCAAATTCCGGTTTTTAAGTTGTACACCCAATAATATTTGGCAAAGCTGTGTACAATTTTTAAAATTACCAAAATTTTAGAACAGTTCAGTTTCCAAATATTCATTGATAACTGATTTTTGTTATGCCTTCAATATTTTTGAATTTTCTTTAAAATTATATTCCGCCTCACTTATTCGTGATATCTTTTGTCTACCTTAAGTCATTTTATAGTAATAACTTGAACTTATTTTCGACGCATACTAGATAACTTTATTGAACATTTAAGACACAGAGTTAAAGTTGTCTTTGAACTTGTCTATACTTATCTAAAAAAATAAATAAAAAAAACTTTAATATTGTAGTTGCAGAATATTTATCTCAAAACATAAAAACTTTCTTACTGTAAGTCAATATATAAACTATTCGACATGGTATATTCAGTGTAAAGTTTGCTCTCACAAACTGTGTTATCATTTGCTTTTTTTTTTTTCTTTCTATAGCATCTAATGAAAAATTTATTGATTGCACTGATTGGGACCTTAACAGTTCCACATCGTTTGGTTTTGTAAAAAAATTCTTTAAATTTGTGGTAGTGCATTTTTTTTTTTTAACAAAATGGCCAGTCCTCTGGTTGGATCCACACTTCAAAAATATGTCTTCAAAATATTCTAATATATTTTTTCCATATACAAAGTCTTATATCCGATAAGATTGTTTAACATATAAATATTCGCTTATTTTCAATTTTATTCCTTATAAAATCATCAGTTAAAATAAAAAAAAAATCCAAGAAAAGAACAATTTATTACTAAGCAAATAATTATTTAGGGAATTTTACTAAGTTAAATATAAACTACGTGTATAAGTAAAATAAACTAAAAAAAGTTAAAAACAAATATTAAAGCATGAGTATAGTCATACGTAGTATATTTAAACAGTCTACTTGTTGTTAATGTATTCTATGTAGAATTTATTTAAAAAGATAAATAATGACAAAATTAATCAAGTTCAGATTAGGTCTACATATTTTTAGATTTATTTAAAAAAAAAAAATATATTGGCCTTTCATTCCACATGCTGCCCGTATTTTCTTCGATCTAAAATCTTGTAAAAATCAGTATAATTTAGGAATTCGAATGGTTTTTTTTGCATATAATATCTGAATTTCATTTGGAATCATAATATCGTCAACTCAGTACCACAACTAGATAACTCCTTAGTTATAATTTTTGGAAGTTATAAGAAAAACACAAAACTAGAAAAGTCTTAATCAGAGTAAATTCAAATCAATATAATTTAAAACTATCAGTGTTTTATTTTTTATTGAGACCTCTTAGCTAGAGTTCACATATAATTAATAAATAAAAATAATAAGTCCAATCTACAAAATATTTATAAATTTTCATTACAAATTTTCTAATGTTGAGATTTGATGCGAGTGTCATTAGATTTAATAGTTTGCATTACCTTACAGAAATCTGATGGTAGAAGTGACTACGACGAAAAAGGGTCAAAAATAAAATTTAGAAATTATCAGGGGCATCCCCAAATTCTCATTTTATTTCACCAATCTATAGGAAAGGTCAAAGAGAAATTTTGATAATTATCAAACCTCGCTTAGGAGTTTTGTGCCCATTTTCTAAGAAAATTAAAATACTGATCCATTCGTTATGAAAAGTCAGAAAAAATTTGAGCCAATCCTTCTTAAAAGCTTTGCGTACATTTAAAAAAAAAAATGTTGAAGGAAAATTTTTGAAACTGTTGTCCATGAGCCCTCTAAGGAGTTTTTGTTTGCATACTCCAATCGATAGGGAAAGGCCGAAGAAAAATTTTGAAAACTGGCAGGGCTGTTCCCGAGATCTCTCAGGGGTTATTTTTCAAAAAAATTTTATTTGATATTCCCGAGCCTCCTAAGGAATTTTAGACACATTTTTCTGAAAAAAATTTATTGTCTCAGTCAATAGGGAAAGGTCTAAGAATAATAAGTGTTTCGGGTAAAGAATTTTTTAACTTGAATTAAAGAAATCATAAGCAGCATGGGTATAAGTGTGTCAAAACAAGGAATCACTGTTTAATTTAAATAAAACACGTCTCGTACATTAATAAATAACTAAATTATAAATTTAAAGCCTTCTAAAATGAGCATATCTTATAACAAATTGCTTTTTATGTGTGTATGTAAATTATTGTAGAATATTTATTCCTATAAACTTTGAAGCTTATGATAAATTAACGAGAGTTGGGTATAAAGAGTCGCATGGTAGGCTCAGATGACAAGTTGAAATATAATGAAACTTGAAAAAAAAAAAAACAAAAGAAAATTGTCCTAGAAAATCATAGATATTTTTTTTTTTTTTTTTTTGAAATGGAAAATATTGGTTTTATTTAACAAAATTTGTTCAACTCCTAGTGGGAACATATGACCAAAATGAAACGTCTATTGCGATCCCTGGCGATTGCTTACATCTCTCTCCACGACTTTCCCGTATCAATTTTTAAACATGTCATCAGGCCTCATTAGCATGAAGTCGGAACTATTTAGAACATTCCAATTGCAAATGTAGGATTATACTAAAACCATTATTAGTATTGAAATAAAATAAATTGATTTTACAAATACATACGTTATATAATTTTTTCTGTTAGTTTAAGGACTATAGGAAAATGTATGTCTTGCTGTTTTAAAATTAAATAACCTAATCAGAAATACTACATGTATTGATAGCAAAAAAACTATTTATCAAAATTTAAGGGCATACAAAAACATATTGCTTGTTTCATTTAAAAATATGAAAATCTTAGACTTCAAATTGGACAGATTATGAAATTGCAATGAGTTGAAGTAAATTATATAAATAAAAACTATAAAGCAAAAACTAATAGCAATAGAAGCAAATTATATACAAATTGATAAAGCTGAAAATAAGTTTTAAACATTAAACCTTTAAAGGCCTATATACATATATATATATAAGCAGTGCTGCATTTACACAAACAAATATGTATAAAAAGGGTCTAATTGGCCATGCGTTATAATCAAGATTTTTAGTAGTAGTACATTATCTAGTATTGTCGTAAACGGCGAGGTTTTAGTTTAGAGCTTTTGAACTTGGGAGCCTCTTTTCCCTGTTTTTGTTTCAAGGTGGAGGACTTAATAAAATATATATCTCAACTTCAAAAGTTGGCAGAACTTTTATGCTTGGTCTCTAAAAGAAGAGTTAATGTCGCACTGCTCCAAGATTTAGTAAATTGCCCACGAAAAAGTATAAACGAATGAAAACAAGATGTAATTACATACATATATGAAATTTATATTATATTTAATTAAAATAAAAGTGTTAAATTGTGAAAAAAAAAACCAAATGATCATTAAAAATGTTACATATTATATTTAAAAATGAAAATATTACAATAAAAGAATTTTAATTTAAAAAAAAGGAAAGCTATAATCATTGCTGAAAATAATCATTTAGTTTTGAAAGTTGAAAATTTTATAAAAAAAAATCATTAAAATTTTTTTTTTGGAAATTTTATAAAATATATTCTTATATGATTTGGTCTTCTATTGGCGGAGATATGAGCATTTCAAAAAATTAAATAATGTAGTTTTTTCAGCGTTTTCAGTCCTTAAAAATGTATATCTCTGAAATGGCTTGATAAAAAAAAAAAAAAATCATGGGTGCTAGTCTCAACTATTATAATAAGAAAAAAAAAAGTTTCAATAAAATAGGAGATATATGTATACGAAGGTAATCTTATAAGTTTCGGGAATATATTACCCTAGTACCCATAGTACCCTAGTTGAAAACTTTGACTATTTTAAGTCTAGTTTCATCAGACGTCATCTTTCATTTTGCAAAAAATGGAATTATCTCGTAAAAACTTCCAAAAAAACGTAATGCTGTGGGAAAATTAATAAAAGAAGGTCATCATGTGACTTATGTGCTATGTGCGTGTTGAAATCCATATAAACCCAGTGTGCCAGACGGTTCATATCTTCGCTTTTTTACCCGTTACGGATCCGTTACTGATACGTTTGCGGGAGAAATTCCAAAAAAAAAAAACGATTCGCCTTTTTTTTGGGAATCTCTCCCGCCAACGGATCAGTAACGGATAAAAAAGCGAAGATTTGAACCGTCTGGCACACTGGGAATTAACAGATACTCAAAAAAATATCTGTTAAAATTTAATTTTTCAAGTGCATAAAAGACAATGTTCTATTGCAAAATGAAAGATGACGTCTGAAGAAACTTACCCTAAAAAATATCAAACTTTTCAACTATCAAAAAGATTTCCATCGGAAAACACTAGGGGCACCATATTCCCGTAACTTATAAGACTATCTTCGTATGAGACTGGTTAAAAAAAAGTTAAAGTTATGGTTCATTTTAGAGAACGTTAAACGGACCCGAAATTATTTTGGTTTAAAATTTAAACGGTTGAACGTTTTATGTGGATTTTGTATCGCTTAAACCGAATCAGTTATTTATTTCTCAATAATTTCTGTAGTCTTAGAGATATTGTCTATTCAAGTTAGAAAACGAAAAAACTAAATTTAAAATAACAAAATCCTTATTTACAATCTGTTCTGAAATCCGATTCACTTCGGAATCGGAATGAAAGCAATTTTTAAGAGCTCCGCATTTCGATAATTACCACCAAATCGGATTGATGTTTCGGTAAATCGAATAGGAACCATAAGTAATTTTTTTTTGTTGCAATACAAATCCGATTCCATCTTATTTGCCGCAATGCAGAAGAGCTCTTGAAAATTGCTTTCATTCCGATTCCGAAGTGAATCGGATTTCAGAACATGCCTGAATATCTCCAAAACTACGGATTTTACGGAGAAATAAATTGCGATAAATGAGACGGAATCGGAATTGTATTTCAAGAAATAAAATTTGGTAACGGTTCTTGTAAGATTTACCGAAACATAAATTCGATCTGGTGTTAATTATCGAAATGCGAAACACCTAAAATCGAATTCATTTCCACTTCCGATCGAAATCGGATTTCAGAACATACCTGATTATTCAAAAACGAAATTTCTTAACGAGGCGTGGCAGATATGGAACAGTATGTATATTCTTGATCAGCGTCTCCTCCTGAGTCGATATAGGCATGCCCGTCTGAATGTCTGTCCGTCCGTTTAAATCATTTTGATATTTTTTTGGAGCAAGATAATTCGATGAAATTTGGTACACTGCCTCTCTCGTCAAAGTTAGCTCGATTTATTAAAAATGAGCGAAATCGGATAACGGTAATGTTTTTTGAGTTAATCCAACCAAGTTTCACTCAGACACTGAGCACAGTAAGTGCAAAACCTATGTGAATTCTGACAAGAGGTCATGGCACCACCCGTACGAGCAAAATACTGCAGTGTAGGGCATTTAATGTTTGGCCAGGCCAAAGGTAAAGGTACTAGTGAAAACATAAATTGTTATTCTTTAGAATCGTTAAACGTCAACGATATAGTGAAAAACAATTAGTTTAGTGATTGAAGTTTATGAAAGAAAAAAAATTTTACTAGAAAAGTGGTAATAATAATACATATAACAACTCAAAGCTCAAAATTCAATTCTGGTCCAAAAAAACTGACAAAACTTGTGCAACTTCCCATATGGGCATATCCGAAAAAAGGTCAACCAAGAGAAAAGTTATAAAGTTGCCGTAAAAGCGCATTTTGCCACTAAGTGAGTGGTATTGCCCACTAAATAACTAAAAGTTTTTAATGTGCTTTCTAAGAGTTCAATCCCCATTCCAAGTTTCCTAAAAATTGGTCCACCGGCTTAGCCGCGGAAATGCATTTCGCTTTTAGGGGCGTCGCACTGGCAGCTACATAACAAAAAGTCTTTAATAACGTTGCATTCCAAATTTCATAAAAATTGATACAGTGGTGGAGCTGCAACAGCGTATTTTTACCATGAGATGCGGTGCCAAGAAAAAATTTTACTTTTGTGTGCACTGCACTTCTTTACAACCTTTTCCACAAATAAATCAAGCGAATATAATGTTCTTAAGTTAGTTGGAAAGGGGCTGCATCAATTTTCGATAGCCTATGTATATATATAAAATAAAAATTGTAACGTTCACAACGTAACGTGCGCAACACACAAAAGTTAAATTTTTGTACGAACGAAGGACTCTTTGATTCCCTCAAAAGCAGTTTCGATATGCTTAAATATTCTTCTTTCTTTGGAGGATTTTGCTTTTTTCGTTTATACTGGAAACTTCGCAAAAAATTTTGAAAATGTACATTGATCTCCACAACGACTTCTGTTTTTTTGTAACGTGCGAACAGCACTTTATGCACGATTATATTGTAACTGATACAAGCTAGGAAATATTTTTAAATGCCTTCTAAAAGTTCTCTCAAAGGGTAACATACCACTGCAGGTAAATTAAGAATTTAACATTTAGAGCGCCTTCAGGATTTAAAAATATGCGTACAAATGTAACGTTCACAACGCAGGATTAGCCCATATATGCTATTTTTGGAAATGTTGAAGAGCTTTTTATTTTAAGAACGTTATCTTTGGATTTAAATTTCTAGCAATCACAATTTTCTTTAATTTCCAATTATATACATAGTTTAAAATATATGAATAGTTGAGCAAACATTACAACCTAATTTTTTTTCCAAATTCAGACTTACTCCACTTTCAAAATAAACGTATCATTCACTTCTTTATTTTGCTTTACATCATAGTCAAAAGGTTTGCGTTTGCTACTACTGTATGCATAGAACCAAAACTATCATAATTCTCTTAATTTTCAAATGAGTTCAGGGATGGAAAAATATTTTAAGCTCGGTTTGTAACTATAAAAAAGCTATAGTCGATTTACGCAAAAGGAGCTATGGTCGTTTTTCGAATATTTCTGTCGGTGGTGGGTGACTTTTTTTTATTTAGCACATTATTTAGGTCTTAAAATTATCATGAACGAAAATTGACTTTACTCTTTTTGTCTTAAATCGACTTAAGCTTTTTGTATTTCTGTCAAAGGAATATAAAATGTGATATTCTAAAGTAAATAACATTTATGAGATAAATTTTCAAGTATTTCACGAGATTTCATTTACATGTACATTTCATATATGTAAGTATGATTTTCACCGAGCATTCCCAATTAAGTAATGGATTCTTTTTTTTTAAATTGAATTATGATAGTTTAAGGTCATTTCTATTTATAACATTTAATAATAACTTTCTGTAAATACATACATATATGCTTTAAAGCTATGCAGCTAAATTTTGTTTAAAAAGCAAAAATGGTGATGGTCTTCTTTAAGCACATTGTGAGTAGGTGAGTGAAAATTTAATATTCTTCTGATTGCCGTTATCATTTTTAAAGCTTTTGTTTGTTTTAGATGACCTGCCCTTTCTTCTTCCCCATTTATTTCAATGTCGGCTTCTGAATATAACGGCAGAAAATTTTTACCAAATACAGTCAAAAAAAAAAAAAACTATACATTTCCATTTTGTGTTGGAAATAAAGCCAAAAACTTTTATGGGGGCTTCTTCCAAAAGTTCTGTGACAAAACAAAAAATAAAAAAAAAAGCCACAGGAAATCAAAAACTTTTTTGGAAATAAAAACAAAAAAATAACATTTTGATAGCAAAATTCTGGCATTATGTCCATTATGTTTTGTTTTCCAAGTACTTAATTGTTGACTTTATTTCCAAAAATGCCTGACTTTATTCTAAAAAATGTTCTGCCGTTATTTCCACATAACTTTTGAAAACAAAGCCATATTTTTTGCAAAAACCCCCAAAATATTGTTCAGATATTTTTGACTTTATTCTCTAAAATTTTTCTGGCGTTATTTTCTATGGCAATATTTCCAATATTTCTCTCTATTGTGTCTAACTAAGGTCGCTGAAGATCCCATTTCCTTCAATAAACTATATTGCGGTATTATATCGATATATTTGTGCTGAACATTTAAAGCCAGTTGTTTTTGTTTTTATAATAGTTTCGGGATCATATACGCACTGCTTACTTTTTTCATGTCTTCAGATTTTATACCTTTACAATATTCGAAAAATTTAAAGTCCTTAAGATAACGGTATTCAGAGGAAATATGTGCTGTTTTTTATGTTTGTATACTTTCCAAAAACAGAAATAAATTTCTGAAATAAAAATTAATTATTTTTTTATTTTTTTTTTCGGCGGTTAGTTATAGAGTTACACATTTTATTTAGGCAAGAAATTGAAAATATTTTTTGTATACCTTAAAAAAATATCTGTGTATAAGACTCTATAACTTTATTGCCTTTGAAATTTAATGTTTTGATTTCAAATTTTAATTTTAAACCCAATTTTTTTTCTCTCTCTCTCTCTCTTTTACAGCCGTCCTGTTCAAAATGCGCCACCAAGACTTCCCGAAAGGCCCTATTATGGCAACACAACAAATGGTCGTCAATTTTAGACAGAATTGTGCGCATGTGTGCAGGTATTCCGCGTGTATATGGCGCTAAAATGCAAAGTCTGGTATCAATTTAGAGTTTAACGAAAAAGATGAATACAAAAGCTGATAATTTTTTATATAGTTAGTAAAAAAATATATATACATGCATACGTATATATTTTTACAGTATATATGGCTGAGCTTAATATGAGCATATCGAAATTTAAAAAAAAAAAAAAAAAAATTCTCTACTTTGTAAAAATTTAACTTTTTTTTTATTTGTAAAATTTATTTTTTTTTCTTTTTATTATTTCCGGTTTGGTAATTTTGAGCTCTTGTCATTGCTATTATTTTTTTAATATTTTAAAATATAAGTGAAATTTTTAAAACTCAAAGCTATTATACATACATACATATAAAAAAAATTCAAATTTGTCAAAATAAAAGGCAGCAAAAATGTGGTATTCGTTATTTATAAAAGTTTATACAAATACATATATTATTATTAATTCCTGTAAATAGAAGTTTTTTAAATAGTCAAAACAACTTTTTATACAGTAGCTTCAAGTATTAGGATTCTTTTTTAATTCGTTTGCTTTTTTTTATGATTTTTTTTTTTTTTTTTTTTTGTTTTGTTTTCAATATAAGTTTTTCATACGTAGGTACAATAATATCTAATTAATAATAAAGCCTTAAACTTAACAATAACACTCCCATTATGTATGGCAACTCAACTGAACTCATTAAGCATCCTTTTCCAACAATAAAATTTAAGGACTTGCTGACAAATTAAAAAATGATTTCTGTTTTTGATTTTATTATTTAAATAACTAGAGTACTTTTTTTACACTGAACTGAAATATTTGATCCGGAAAATTAAAGATTCAAATCTTCATTGTACACTGATTACATTTTGACTAAAGCGTTTTATCAGTGTAAAAAAAAATCTGATTCTAACAAATACTTACTTCAGTGCACTGTTTTTTATGCAAACAATTAACAAACAAAATTGAAATTCAATTACTTCATGTCCGTGTATAGCGTGTCAGTAGAAAAACTTTACAGTAAAATGAATGATATGGTAACACTTGCGAGTTACAATGCATTGGTAACCCAAAACTTTAGTAGCTGTCATACATCTACGCGAGATAGCGTAAACAAAAAAAGAGGCAAAAAGAAGAAAGCGAAGAATAACTTCTGCCACTAAAGCAGCATTTTTCAGTGTACACTACAACTACAGTATTTTTTCTTTCAAGTACTATCAAGACATTAGCACCCGGCACTGAACAACAGTTTTTAATGAATTAAAAGCGGTTACAAGACATAACATATCTTGAGACGAAATATATTGAAACTCCAACAATCTGTCTTGTGCAGACCCCTATTAATCACATACCATATTCATAATTTTGGTACGTAATGTGAGTGTTAATTTTTATAATGGGGGTTATCGTGAATCAAGATTCCCGGGGAATTTTCTTAAACTGCAATAGAGAATGCACTGCAGTTTAAGAAAATTCCCCGGGAATCTTGATTCGAGAAAAAAAAAAAAACATATTTATTGCATAGTTTTAGGCAATTGTTTAGATAAGCCCTCATTTATTTAGGCCCCACAGCCTTATTAAAGTTCGCAATAATAATATTTGACTCCATGAAATAACACTAGAAAATTTTTTTTAAATAAAGCCACACATTTTCTGGCATTAATTATTGGAAATAAAGCCAAAAATTAACTAGGAAATAACGTAAAAATTAAGGAAATAAAATAAAATAAAATTGGAAACTACGCCATCAAAAATTTAGAAATAAATCCAAAAAAATACGTTTTTTTCCTTTTAAATTTTATTACAATTTTTTTTTTTTTTTTGCTATTTCCTTTTTGTCAACTAAATAATTTGTGGATATAAAGCTATTAGAAAAGGAAAACAAGTTTTTGGCTTTATTTCCAAAACAAAATCGAAATATCGCCAGAATTTTGTATGAATATTTTTTTGGCTTTATTTCCAAAAAAATATTTCTGTCATTATTTCCGGGAGCTTAATATTCCTATTAGTAAGGCGTTATAAACCCAATATAAATTATTTAGAACAAGGCGGCTAATGAATTTAGCATTTGGTTTTTGCTTTTTGTAAAAATATTAAAAGTATTTCCCAAAACAGTTCCTTTTGCTTACGGTATTATTTGTTGATTGTATAAAACCATTTTTGCTGCTATTTTACCTTCAATAGCAATATTAAAAAAAAAGATTAACCAGGGAATGAAAAGGAATTTTTATCAAAACTGAACATTTTCAAATATTCTATCAAATACTGTCGACAACAACTTACTAAAATTATGCAAGAATTAATTCTCCAATTAAAGTTCAAGCTTTGCCAAAAATAAAAAAATCAGGAAATTTATTGTAAATATCAAATCTGTTATGTTTGTAAAACAGACATGTATGTATTTCAAAGTAAAAAATAAATTTATAGCATCCGCATGTTTGAAAAATATAATTTTAAGTTGAGAAATTAACTGCAAAAAAAAAAAAAAAAATTAATGCAAAAATAATCCTTTTCAGAATTTTGTAATTATTATTAATATTATTAGTAGTGACTTTAAGTCTATTTTAATCGCTAAGTTGTAAAATAAAAAATAAAATCTAAATGCGAAAGCTGTTTTTTAATTGTTACATATTGGGGATTATCGTGCATTCTCCATTGCAGTCTGAGAAAAATTCCCCAGGAATATTTTTTTTTTTGAATTACAATTTCTTACAGACTAAACTTACTTACTGATATACATATATCCATTTTTACAAATTTTTCAGCAGACAGAATTAAAGCTTAATTTGGTGAGAAAAATCATACGAAATCTGTCATATGAGACTATGCATGCAAAAAGACATTGGACCTTATCGTTAATTTGTCTGGAAATTCTCTCTCGAGAATATATTCCTTTTTCGAAATTGAGTATTTGCAATTGTGAATATTTTGAGAATGGAAATTTCCTTTATTGCACTAAAGCCTTTATATCTTTTGGAAATTTCATTCGATTTTGCTCAACATAGGCTTAAAATGTTTGCAATTATATGCGCCATTAAATAACATTTCTTCAAAGAATTATTTAAAAAAAATATGTGCCAAAAACAAAGTGTTTCATTTGAAGTTGATGTGAAAAATTTAAAAATTTTTTGAAATATCAAGCTTTTTCCTGCTATAACTCAGTCAATTTTGTTTGGAGCATAATTATTGGTATACTTGTTAGAAGCACCATTAATCACTCTTTGTAAGCGTGGAAAAATAAAATTGATCGGACTTGGCGTCATAGAAATATATTGATGTATGTGAAGCTATAACCTCGAAATTATAAATTACACCTTTCGACACAAAAAAAAAACACATGAGAAAATCCAAAAAATTCTTAAAGTAGACGTTAAAAAAAAATACCCGTGTCTCGTGGTTTTTCTCCAGCACGTCACATTTTTTTTTAATCGACATTAACCCATTATATCCTGTTTTTATGGGTCTTTGTGACCCCTTTTCCTAAAACTGAGCCACAATGGGTTAAAAAAATTTGCAAAAATATCCTACAAAAAATTTCAGGGATGTAATTAAAATGCAATGTGAAAAGTCCTAATTGATTTTAACGATTTTTTGGTTTAGGGCTCTAATTTTGACCTTACGTGTTTAGAAACTATTAGTGAAATTTTATAGCAAATATTTCTGTAGTACATACTGACTCAATATTTCCGTTTTGGGTGTAATTTTTGTACCTATTTTAGAAAAGGGCAAAAATGACCCACATGTGGGGGTCAAACAGGGTTAAAAGTTTCTAAAAAAATATTCCCGCAATATCTTGCATAAGTTTGCTGAACACATGATACACCTCAAATGTAAGGATCATATAGTTAAATTCATCGATTTAAAACAAGAATGCGGTATTTTTGTTTTTTCATATACAGTGGAAAAAAAAAACTTCAAACATCGATTAAAAAAAAATGTGACGTGCTGGAGAAAAACCACGAGACACGGGTATTTTTTTTTAACGTCTACTTTAAGAATTTTTTTGGATTTTCTCATGTGTTTTAAAAAAAGATCGAAATTGTTCCACAGTGTTATCGAATAACTTGGGAACGACCCCAAGGAAAAAAAAAAATAAATGCGTTTTTCGTGTTCAGCGACCTCAAATTAGTTTAGTAAAAATGGTTTGCAAAATGTTACAAATATTTTTAATTTTGTGTTGTATTAACTTTTTATAGTTCTTGTTTAAGGCTAGCCTTATTTCAAAAAAGGCCCATTCGATTTTTTAATTTTGGGATCATTTGATTCCAGAAGTTATTACGTAACATAATTCAGTCAAAAAACTCATATGCAAGAAACTTTTATTTAAACTTGGTTCAAGCACGCCGTGCTCCTTCTATGTATTACGAACGGAAGAACAAACTGAATATACCCTATAAAAATCTAAATAAATGATATTTACAGTGCAGTATTTTAAATATCTTCCTTGTGCGAGAGGTGCCACGTCCTCTTATCCGAATTCTCCTGGTATTTGCTCAGGGTTTGCACTGGCCATTCCAATTATTTTTGTGTAATATGGTTGCATTATCTCAAATAACGCTTTTATCGAATTATCATTAGCTGTGTTTTAGACGACAGTTTTCAGTGCTTAATTAAACACTTTCTGAGAAACGTATTATTTTAACACAGATAAGTTTTCGTGTTTAATTTTTAAGCACAAAATAGATCTGTTAATGTTGCCGTTTTACACTGAGTATTGATCGGATTTTACGTAGTGGCCACACATTTTTACATTGACATAATATCTGTGGACTTTTGACAAAACAACCTAACTCAAAATTGGCAACTTTTCAGGAGAGCCTAAAAACTGATTAACTACTTTTTAATAATGTGGCTCAATTTCGTTGATGCAGCGTTGAATCTCCTCTTTCCATACATTTTTATTAATCTTAAAGTGTCAGCTGTCAATTCATTTTTTCTTTTGGTTTATAACACTTTACCGCACGAATGGCGGTGAGCTGTAGGACAACCTTATATCTCTGGAACAAGAAATCATACAGACATGGCGATTATATGTACCAATTGAAGCGTATTTAAATTTTATATTTAGGACTAAAATCCTGGAGAATTGTCTTATCTCGACTTGTTGCATGTGAGCAGGCCAAGGCAGCTTATGCATAAACTATCAAAAACGCAACAACAATTGCAATTTCATATTTTAAATAAAAAATTTTTAATTTCCGTTTGGGTTATCTGGCAATAATTTTTAATTTTGCTTTGGTAGCAAATGACCTGCTTTCGGATATTGTGGAACAACTCCCAATGACGTCATTGGGCATTGTTTTTTTTTGAAATTGCTGAAAAAAAGAAACAAAATAGCGTATGGCCACTCGCTGATACATGCAAGTTTCACAAGTGGGGCATGGAAAATATATTTGAGAAAATACGATACCTTAATTGTGGTCTCCACGAGGATAGTAGTCTGGGTAGCGGGATGTGGCTAGTGATTTTGTGGTCGGAGTGAGTTCCCTCCACAGCTTGACAGTACATTGCGGTTTCTCTTCCTGGTGACAGATATCAGCATTGTGACGTATGTTGGGATTGGCCGGCAGCGGCATTGAACCATTGTTGACTTACGTGTCCTCGGGTAGTCTTGGGTGCAGGACCCATATCCAGTATGCAGTCTGCTTCATGCTAAACACGATAGGTGTGGCGTTGCAGGTTTGTGGGATGGTATGTTACCAGAAATTTTGATGTACATATTCTTGCGCCTTTACGAATCCGGATGTTCACTCGTATTTGATGTGCCCTGATTTGGAACATAGAAATTAACTGGCTAGTCCAAATTATGTTCTATTTTGTGTTTTTATTTTGGCTTTTCACTTTGTAGCGCAGCACGTTCTATTGATATTTTGCCAGTTGTCAAAATAAATGAAAATGTCAGACGGAAAAAAAGTGTTCCCAGGTTGGAGTCGGTAAAGTGGTTTGCACATAAAATTCCAGGGGTGGCATTAAAACTAAAGCTTTTTGATGGGTTGGGGAAATGTTATAAGCTTCGTGTGAGTTCGCACCTTCCACAGTGGGGTGGTGTTAGTATGAGAAAAAATGAATTGTATGAAGGAAAATGAAAAGGAAATGGAAAAGGGTTTGAACAGTTAGATAGTTTTCGCCGTGAATTTTTATAAGTAAGGTTTAGCAGAGATTAGACTTAGATTAAATTTTCAGTTGCAGGTTGAATATTAAATTGTAAAGACGCAGTCACGGGAAAATAGTTACTTTTTTTTTGTACAATTAATTTGTGAAGTTTTTATATTAAAGTGAGTTTTAGTTTTTTTTATTTAAAATTCGAATAAAAAGTGATTTTTAGGAAGGTGAGCAGCTGTAGTCCTGCATAGCTGCGTAGCGAGCAGTTTTCCTTAAATTAGGAGAAATAAAATTTAAAGGTAATTGTGAAAAAAAAAGGAAATAGTATGGGGTAATCTACAAGTTTGGGTTTTTTTCTAGCAGAATTTACGAGGTTTCATAGTCACGGTGGAAAAAGAAGAAAGGAAGATTTTTTATTTAAAATTGAACGTAAGTCTTTTATGGCCTTAGAAAGGATTATTCGGTCCAAATTTGATGTTGAAATTTGTTTAACAGTGTGGCTGGAGAAGGCAACTGGCAACTACCGATTTTGTGACGACGTTGGAAATTCAAAGAAAACCTCGCTAAGATAAGTGCCAGCCACAGCTATTTTTTATATTAAGTAATTTATACCGGGAATTTTGAGTTTTAAAAAATTCTGGAAGAAACTCCATTTTGAAAGTTTTTTGTTTGGTGGAGCCAAAAGTGCGCGTCTAAACGCTGCCATTTTGTTTAAAGTTGGTGCAGCCATAGCATTTTCTGAACGCGGCCATTTTTGAGAACAGTCGAGCGCGGTAAATTTGTTCGAGAAGAGAGCGTGGTGGATTCGCTCATAGGCGTGTTGGAGTTTTTTTGTATTCTTAAGTTTCTCTTTTAAGCAATTAATTTTCACCTCGGGTTTTTTTTTGTGATTCATGTAATTTCCCATATAAATTCCTGAGAGGGAAAAGTGTTGGGGTCTTTGCTAAAATACCCAAAAAAATCAAATAGAGCGCTCTATTAGGGTTTTTTTTTTGAGGGTTTATATTATTCTTGGTGAATTTTGGTTCCGGGGATTTCGTAAAATTTGGGAATTCATGTGGGGAAAAGTAAAAGTCGTTTTAAAATTTTGATTTTAATTTATATTTTTTTTTTTTTCTTTGATGTTTTTTTATTTAATTTTATCTAGACTTAGTTTTATTTTTTGAGTTGCAAAAAAAAAAAAAGGAAAAAGTTTCGGTAAAAATTCGTATTCCGTTGTGGGGCTAAATTTAATTTTAATTTCGATTTGCATGGGTGTATTTATGAATATGAGTTTTTCAAGTTTTTTTTTTGCAAAGCACAAAAGATATTTAAAACTTTTATACAAAATTTTGTTTTTATGCATTTTAGATTTTTCCATATACATACATATACATATTTTAAGATAAATATTTTTGTTACAGCATGTTTTGTTATATACAAATAGTTTTTGGGGGTAAAATCTTATAAGATAAATGTGTTTTTGAAGAATTTTAGATAAAATTTTTGCATTCTATTTTTTTTTTGTGAAATTGTTGGAGATAGTCTGTCTTGCGATTGCGTTTTATTCGCTTGTATCTGGCGGTGAGCCTGTAAGGAAAATTAGTTTAAATTTAATATGAATAAATTTGTGAATTTTTTATAAAGAAACAAATAATGGTTTTGTGCTAAAGGGTGGTAAAAAGGGGGGATTGAACCTGATTGGATGGTTATAATGGGTTAATCGGAGTGACCAGTGGTGATCTGTTAGTGGGTGTTGTTTTGATATGGACTAGACAGCACAGGATGGGCGGGAGCGTGGGAAGACACCATCTTTCTTCCTTCTATGGTTGTGTGTGACCTAATAGTTTTTTTTTAGCATCAGATTCGGAGATGGCAACTCGGGGTTTTTTTTTGGGTACTTGGGGTTTGTTTGTGGATTTGAGGAATTTTAGTAGTTTTTTTTTGTGGAGAGTTTTTGATCTTTCTTTCAAATTTCATTGCCGGTAAAAACAGGAAATGAAATTTATTGTTATACCCTCGGGCTAACGCGGCGGGTTAAGACCCCTCCTAAGACCGCAAAGCTAGCCGTGGTGGGCCGCGTTAGTCAAGATTAACCAGGGTCTCATAACAGACTTAGGTTGCTTTGTCAAAAGTAAACAGATATTATGGAGTTTTGGTTAAGCGGTGTGGAAACTAAAAGCAGTAAAACAGAACAAGAAGAAGAAGAAGATAGCACACAAAGTCGTTTTAGAAGAACTCTAACCCTGTGTTAGCACGCTGGCGTCTAAAACACAGTTATTATTAGCTCTCCCGTAAAAAATATTCTCATAGAAAGACAGACAGCCGGCCAGATAGAAAGACGGTTATATCGACTTAGGAGGTGACACTGAACGAGAATATACTTACTCCAGTATAATCACTTTAATTAATTTTTCAATATTCATTTCTTTGTATTAGTCGTACGACAAAGTAAATATTTTGGTCGCATCATATGAAGTCGTACGACTTAAGCGAGTGACACAACGATTCGAAACGAGACGCATCATGTCTGCTTCATGTCCATTTTATATGGAGTATACCGAAACAGAGACGGTTAAGAAACGTAGACGCATCTCATCTCGAACAACTTAAGAATTGGTGATTGTTACTGTATGCAATTTATTGAATATGGCAACACTAAACTTAAATTGCACCACAGATCTAACTACGCACAAAGTCAACAGTACCAAAAATTTCCCTCAAGTATAGGAATTTCATTGAATTTCTGTCAAACGTCTTAACATTGTTATCCCCATCGTACATCTTTTTGGTGTTCCTTCCACAATTCATCGTCGCTTTCGTTAATCGCAACAAATATTTTATTAGCCCCTTTTACATTATCAGTGTAGCCATCAAACTGGCCATCAATATGTCATATCGAGTTTGTGTTTACATGTTCAATAAACTGTCAATATTTAGTGTTGCTTTGTACGCCAAAGAGGAAACAAAGCAACAGCGGATGCAATTTTTATGATAGAAATTGATATGCTGATGGAAATAACAGAAATAAATTAATAAAAAATAGGGGAAATATCAAAATTTACACCATAAATTTATTTAAATGGGTCCACCGCAACAATTTGTCATTTCCGAACCCATTTTATCACCAAAAATATGGATTTTGGCCGTTTAATAAAATTTTTTTATTGAAATCTTTTTTTTTAAATTAAAACTAAGAGTCTTTGATAAAAATAATAAAAATCAGGTTTCAGTAAATTGATTTTGTCCCAGTCAAAAAATTAAAAGGTTCTCTTAAAGCTCCCATTAAGCTTCAGCGAAAACCAAAATCATTAAACTATCTGTTTTTGATTAAAAACAAATCATATATGCAAGCCATTTTCATTTCCGCACATGTGTACCTGTTGAAATCTTTTCTTAACTGACTAAAAGTGTACTGAAAAATTTTCATTGCGTTTACACTGTCAACCTACCCATCAATAAAGTCGTCAATACAGCAGAAAGTCAAAAAATTTTGTTTTTCGGCAATCAGATTGTCAATACAGATTGATGAGTGTTTACATTAACAGTTTCTCATCAATCTGCATACATTCTCAGATTGATGAAAAAAAGTGACTTGGCATCATTGGCGTATTGATGGCTAGATTGTTAATGTAAAAAGGCCTATTGGCTAAAAAAATTTATTTGATAAACATTTTAACTTTTATTTTTGTGTAGTAAATTTGCTGGTGCGGTGTAGTAGGAATTATTGTGCAAAATGGCTTTGAAAGTGCTTGTTGGACAAAGTGAGTGAAAATTATGTGCAAGAAAAAAAGTTCAAAAATATGTACTTATAAGCAATTAAGTACCAAAAGATAAAAAAAAAATTGTTATCGACATTAACGCCCGCTGTGAAATTGATTTTTATAATTCATCTGCTGCCCCATGTATAAAAGAATAGAATACGAAATATCTACTCCTATTGCTTAGTCAATTAGTTATACAAAAGTTTTAAAATTGAATTTTTAGCATATCAGATTTTTCGCTGCTTGTATCGATTTTTCCACAAAGTGGGGCTCATTGTGTGACCTTTTTCTGCTGGATATTTTATTGTTGTTGCCTTCTTCGCCTGCTATACGAATGGGAAATTTTGTTTTGTTTTCTTTTATCTTGATTTTTCGTACTTTCTGCCTCTCAGATGAAGTGTATTTGCTGCCCACAAATGTCAAAGTTACGCGAGCAGCGCAGCACTTTTGCAGTTTGTGTTTATTTTTTTGTGACGTAATTTTTGTTTTTATGCACTGAGGGGAATGCCGCTTTGTTTTTGGTTTTGTTTACTTCATGATGATTAAGACAGGTTGTTGGTGTTGGTTTTGACAAATGACTCATAAAGAATGTATTTATTGGCTATTTTTATGTCAATCAATAATAATTATAATTGAAAACAACCCACATAAAGTTCTGTGCTCATGTCTTTTTTTTCCCCAACCTTTCCTCCAATCTAGAGTGAACTCTGGCACTTTGAGAATCATTTGTTTCGCCAACCAAATAAAAGAAAAAATTTAAAATTAAATATTAGGGGAACAATTTTACATCACCGACTGTTGTTGTTTTTTTTTTATTTTTTTTGCCCAAATAGGGCTCTGGGAATTAATTACAACAACAACAACAACAACCTCTGAGCGCATCTACTTTCGGAGATATAGCCATCGGAAGATCGGGATATATCTTTTATAAAAATCGATATAAGTTGGGAACCCCTGGATGGATTTCAAAAATATTGGTGTCATATGAAAGGTATTTTACTGGGCTATATAATTGCCCTGCAAAGCTTTTCAATTTGAGTGATAGTTTTCGAGATATGACAATTTTTCAAAATTTAACCCCATTTTTTTCGCAAAAAACCGTAATTTTTCCAAAAAAATGTGTTATTAACCTATAATTTTAATAACTAAATTAGGAAGCCTAATTTATTTCCTTTCATTTGATATACGACATGTGTCTCAAATTGCATCATTAATAAATTTTTATAGAAAAAAACAAAAATGGACCAAATCAATTTTCTTCAAATTTGGAACTTTAAACAACAACAATGCTAAAACAGACAACAACAACTTTACTACTACTACAACAACAGTAATTTTACATAAGAGTAGGGGTAATTGGGCGGCCTGCGGCCGCAGCTCAGGATTTAAAACTCCCAAAAATCCGACACCGGCTTCGCGGCGGCCTTCGGCCGCGGATCAGTCTATAATATATCCAACACATAAGTAGTTTGCTAGCCAAATTGCGCGCGCAATTTTTAATAAAAATTTAAAATTTTTTAATATAATAAGTAGCTGATCCTCTTTGTTGTTGTTGTTGTAGTAGTATCCAAGTTGTTGTTGTTTTTGTTGTTGTTGTTGTAGTTGGTGTTGTTGTAGTTGTTTGTTCTGGCATTGTTGTTGTTTAAAGTTCCTAATTTCAAGAAAATTGATTTGGCCTATTTTTGTTTTTTTCTATAAAAAGTTATTAATGATACAATTTCAGATACATGTTGTATATCAAATGAAAGGAAATAAATTAGGCTTCCAAATTTAGTTATTAAAATTATAGGTTAATAACACATTTTTTGGGAAAAATAACGGTTTTTTGCGAAAAAAAATGGGGTTAAATTTTGAAAAATTGTCATATCTCGAAAACAATCACTTAAATTAAAAAACTTTGTAGGGCAATTATATAGCCTGATAAAATACCTTTCATATGACACCAATATTTTTGAAATCCATCCAGGGGTTCCCAACTTATACCGATTTTTATAAAAGATATATCCCGATCTTCCGATGGCTATATCTCCGAAAGTAGATGCGCTCAGAGGTTGTTGTTGTTGTTGTTGTAATTAATTCCCAGAGCCCTATTTGGGCAAAAAAAATAAAAAAAAAACAACAACAGTCGCTGATGTAACATTAAGCCCAAAGTCCGTGAGAACTGATAACCACGAATATATCACGTTGTTTATAATTTTACAAGCAATAGTAATAACGCTACTTATAAAATTGTATAAAAAATGCAGAAAAATCATATAAATCGATATTTTGGCACGCTTTCCCATGATCCGATTCGGGTGAAATTTTAGCTCCAAATGTTTTTGGCCTAAAGGTATATTTTGAGGGTTGAGCACCAAAAATCGGAATTAGCTTTAGATTTTGAAGCAGCCTAGTGCTCTTAGAGATATGTTCATTTTTAAATCACGATATCCCATGATCGGTTAGACGGACGGAAAAAGTGTTCGTGGGGATTAAGTGAGAGCTTAATTTTCAAACTTAATTTCTGCAATCACTTTGTATTCCACTATGTACATTTAAAAATAACAACAAATATAACAATAAAAGTTAATAGCCTTATCCAGCCGTATTTATAATAAAAGTTAAACCATAGAATAAGGCTATTCCGAAGTTTAACATGAAATTCCGATTTATAAACAATTTTATTCCCAGTTTAAATTTTAAACTGCCTTCGAGCAGGTTTAAAGCTAGTTAAGCGCCAGTTTAAATAATTTGACGTGACAAAAGTCAAAAAATTGAATTCAAAAATTTATTTGTCAATTTATTATTGCTAAATAAAATGAAAAACATAAGGAAATTTTATAAAAAATATTTGTTAAAAAAAACTGCAATAATTTTGAGTAACTTTATTGACTCTACTGGAAACATTTTGGATATCAGCCATTAGATGACCTAAAGATTTCATCAACATGGGACTAAGTATATAAACAAGTACAAGTAAATCAAGAATTAACTACAGAACAATTAATTGTTGTAATGAAGCCATTTGGACATTTAATTAAATTTTATAATAATAAATAAACATGCGGAATATTCCTTTAAATTTGTTCAATTGGCATAGTTGCAATAAAAATAAGTAATAAACGAGTATTATGAAAACGATTTTGGCCATCTGTTGCTATTGAAAAACATTGGACTGCTCCTTTAAACTGTGACAAAAACAGCTTCCTCTGCAATTTGCAGTTTTATAAATTTTTTAAGAATTTTCAAAAATTGTTTGTTTTGATTTTCTCTATTTTTTTTTTTAAGTCAAAAAAGACGTTTGAAAATTGTAATAGAATCATAGATATTTGACATAAGGCTGGTTTAGTGAAAATTGTTTATAAATCAGCAGTAGCTTAACTTCGATTTAAAATTTTATACCTAGTTTAACTAAACCGGAGAATAGCGACGGTTTAAAAAAATCTAATAAATTTTCACTCATTAATATCAACTGATTAAAACTTTTTGTTAAAAACTTACTATTCATTTAAGTTCATAGGATAAAGTTTGTAAGAATAAACTCCAAATTTTCTCTTAACTTAACTCTTAAATCCATATGGAAGTATATTTGTACATCCAAGTGGTTCTCTTAGACTTTTTTCTTTTGCTTAAGCTCTTAGTATCGGGTATACAATGGGCCTATTTTCGAGCCTATGTTATTGATGACAACATGGCCATCTCCCGGATCTGACCTAACCTTAACTTGTAGGATGTAAGCAGTTGAAAATCAGTCACTCGATTTGTTCGTCATACATGATAAGGCTATAACTTTGTTCTACCTCAAAATGTGAACTGACGATATAAAGTTCATTCGTATCTAGTGTGGGAAATGCAAGTTCAATGATGATAACCGTTTTGCTGCATTAGAGCTTACAAAAGGTTCAAATCCAAATTTCGTGTAGAAATGGGTGGTTTTCATATTTCTCATAAGAAATAAATTTTTCCGATTGGCATTCAAATTTTGTAATCACTTTATTGGATAATTCTTTACTTTACACGTTTATTTCTACAGAATTATCTTAAAAAATTGCAATTTTCTTACTGATTCGTTAAAATATTGTTGCATTCTCAACTGAAAAATATTTTTTAACTCTAACTAGATGACATTCTAAAAATGTATCATATATTCGTCAAGTGGCTTTTGAGTCTATAATAGACGAACACACAAACAAAAAAAATATGCATTTTTTGTTGTTGCTAAGTCTATAACGAACTTTCAGTCAGATTTTAGTAGACTATGAACTCATTGGCCAAATTGTGACAGCTCTGGCTTTAAATGCTTTTTGCAATTAGTTGAGATTTGGTAGAAAGACGCAAAAAATCAAAAGATCAAATTTTGTAGGTCGAAACCAATCTCAGTGGCTGTTCTCACATCCTTCAGATGGAAAATGGTTTTTATATCGATACTAACACTCAACACCTGTCAATTGAAATACTAATTTATATTAGATCTATTTACTGAAATATATTTTACATTTACATTTTAATTGACTAATCTTACTATTTAGATATGTATGTATTTTAATAATTGAAAAACATTATGCAAAAATTGATAATTTCAACGTCATGCTCTATGACTATGATTTGTGAATTTAAATATAACCCTGAATTTAACTTATCTTCGTTTTGACAGTAAACACCATGATTCACGCTCACTGAAGTACATACACATTGTATGTACATATGCATAGCAGCACAATAAACCAAAAAAATGGTGCTAATGGTGTGAATTTTTATCTTGCTATTTTTTTTATGTTCTCATACCCTATACTTAGTTTATTAACATATTGGGAATTCCTATTTATGACATTAAAATGCATTTTAATGTTATGTTTTTTGCAATGTAGTCCCAATGCAAAAAAAAAAAAAACAAACAAAGTTAAAAACTTTAAAATCCAATACAAAAATTTTAGTTTCAAAAAACTTAAAAAGCGTTTTTCTCAAAACATCAAAAATGTACGTGAGTCATACGTGTATGTCATTGTTAAGTGTCATCTTTCAAACAACGACTGTCAAAATTTCATATAAATTCAATCAGGCTTGTACAGAATCTGATTGCTATCAGAATCAGAATCGAAACCGACTAATTTTTAATTTGATGTTACAGAATGTGATTGTCAGTTTGATATCTGTTTTATTTTTCGAAACAGAATGTTATCGTTTTTTCATGTTACAGAGCGGCAAGCTGTTGACAGATTTGAAAACAATTAAAATTTGTTTACAGTTTTCTGTGCTATTTAATGTAGTGATAAGTAAAATTAGTCTTGGGTTGGTCTTTTTATTTGCTCGAGACCAAGACCAAGACACTGATATAATTTCAAGATCAAGTTGAAGACTACTGTGTTCTTGGTCTTGGAGAAGATGATCATCAAAACCAAGACTGCTTTTCAAAACTGTATTTTTTTGCTTTTTCGGTTTGGATATTTCAAAAACAATACGCGATAGAGCAATAGCCCAGGAAAATAAGAATATTTCGGCGAAAAAATTCCAAGTGAATTTTTTTCACCGGAATTGTGATCATTAAATCATAATGAATAATGTGTAAAAAGTCCACTGAAGTCCATTGTGCGCATAAAAAGATATTCAGGCTCAAAGGTCGCTAAAATCAGTTTTTTGCAAATATCTCGCTAACGCAAACATTTGCAGAAAAATTTTGTAACACATGAAATTTCCTATGTAAAGATGTAAAAAATGTTTTTGTGTAGCTTATAGTTTAGGAGTTAACTCAATTTAAAAAGTTGTGCACAGTTTTTATATGTAAATGCTACGTATAAGTTCATATTTAATTATTTACCTTTTAAAATTGCGAATACTCTTTAACGAGGAGTCGTACAAAAAAACTTAAAAAACCGTTCAAAAGATAATTGGATTCTGTAAACACCGTATTAAAATTTTTTTGGAGCCACTCATCGTCTAAAAGATATTCTTCAAAAACCGTTAAGGTCTCGAAAATACTGGTTTTTAAAGGATATCTCTGAAACGGCAAGTCATACGATAAAAGGTAATAGCAATTTTGTAGAGAATCACAAGATCTACAAAAAATAAGCAATATGTGTACACATTGAAGTAACCGTTTAGAAGATATTCAAAAAAAACCTTTAAATGGCAAAAAACCGGTTTTTATTGAATAACATCTAAACGGTTACTTTAATGTGTACACATATTGCTTATTTTTTGTAGATCTTGTGATCCTCTACAAAATTGATGCTATTGCTATTTATCGTATGACTTACCGTTTCAGAGATATCCTTCAAAAACCAGTATTTTCGAGACCTTAACGGTTTTTGAAGAATATCTTTTAGACCATGATTGGCTCCAAAAAATTTTAATGCTGTGTTTACAGAATCCAATTATCTTTTGAACGGTTTTTATTTTTTTTTTGTATGACTCCTCGTTAAAGAGTATTCGCAATTTTAAAAGTAAAATATTTTAATATGAACTTATAAGTAGCACTTACATATTGTATAAAAACTGTGCACAACTTATTAAATTGAGTTATCTCCTAAACTATAAGCTACACAAACACATTTTTCACATCGTTACATAGGAAATTTCCTGTGTTACAAAATTGTGGAGAAAAATTTTTCTGTAAATGTTTGCGTTAGCGAGATATTTGCAAAAAACTGATTTTAGCGACCTTTGAGCCTGAATAACTTTTTATGCGCACAATGGACTTTTTACACATTATTCATCAAGACAATAATAAACAAATTAAAAACACAAAAAAATTTTTGGTAAACTTTACTTTTTATAGTATAAAAAACAATATCCCACACCGACCGTATAAATTCATTCAATGTAACAAGACTTCTAGGCTAAAACCCCCTGTAACGATTTTTTCCCATTTTTGGTGCTTAAAATGGGTATTTACGCAGTTTTCCGGGCGCCATTTTGAGTTTTTTCATTTTCCAACATCATATTTGAATTCAGCAATCTAGAAAACCCCGTGAATAGCATAACTTTCCATTTTTAAGCATTTTAGAACCGTTTTATTGTATTTATCCGATTTTGAAGATTCACGGGGGACTAAAGAAATTTTGGGGAAAGGCCGGAAAAAACTAATGTGTTGGTTTTGTTTTAAATTTTATTACGAACAAAATGAGCCCTGTCGAATCAAAATCGGTGCATGTTCAACAAAATTAGAAATGAATACCTAATTTGCCTGCACTAAAACTAGAAAGTAAATTTTGACTTTATTTCAAAAAAAAAAAAAAAAAAAAAAAATGGAAATAAGGCAGGATTTTGTATGGAGATTTTTCTGGCTTTGTTTCTGAAAATTTTTCTGGCGTTATTTCCTTTTTGTAAACCAAGTAACTTTTTGAATTAAAGCCATACTTTTTGGGAAAAACGCCAGAAAAGTTTTTGGCTTTGTTTTCAAATCAAAATGGAAATAACGCCAGGCGTTATTTTCTATGGTGTTATTTCCAGTTTCCGGAAAAATGATCACAAAAGATTTTTTTTGGGTTTTTTTTGTAATAATCCTGTCCTTCAAGCTAAGTGTATATATGTAATTCTGTTCCACTGTACATTATCTACTAAAGCACGCGCCCTCTCCATTGCTAAACAAATATATTTTTTTTAATTTTCCAGGATATTTTTGGACAATTTTTTTTAAAATTTTAGCAAATCTTCATTGTATTGAGGGAGTTGGATACGAATTAAGAGAAGTTCCATAAGTTAATTTTAGTTCACTTCCATAAAGCAGGACCATATCCCTTTCCATATTTCGAATTGTAAAATTGTTGTTGTCTTTTAATTTCTGAGATATGTTGACATTTTGTTATTTGTGGGGTGTGGCACCGCCAATTTTTTTACATGTAAGCCGAATCGATTCTAACGCACTGTTAAAATTTCACCGAAATTGGTTGACCGCCATACCTTCTATCCACGTTTAAAGTTTGCTCCATATGCATTGAAAAAAAAAAACCAGCTTGTAATTGTTTTGTATTGTATGGAGTAGTGTGTGCACTTGACTTATCTCGAAAAGTATTTAGTCCCATTTTTGAAATTTAGCACTGAGGCAGCCAATTTATCAACAAACTCATCAGTTCAAATTTTGATGATACTTTTTTGGACCAATTTTGTTTTATTAGAGTGCTATCTTTCTTTTTCGATTTTCTCGAAATACACCAACATGCGTATGGGGCAAAAAAGAATTGGGGCGACAATATAACGATTCGTTTTTTGAATTTTGTACACCTTCTGTCTTGTTTGATACATTCACTTAGTTATTCTTTAAGAAAAAACCAAAAACATTATCAAAACTTTAGATTCCAGCAGTAGTGCTTCATATGCTGTATAGTAAATTTCACACATATTTTTATCACTTGCAGAGATAATGAACGAAGTGGTTAAGTATAAACCGCCGCCATCGAAAAAAGGTGCTGCTGCTGCTGCCGCTGCTAAGGCAGGTGGAGTGGAATGGCGTGTACTTGTGGTAGATAAACTTGGCATGCGAATGGTATCTGCATGCACAAAAATGCATGAGATTAGCGCTGAAGGCATTACCTGTAAGTAAAGTTGAATAGGATATGAATATTTATACAATTTAATTCCATTCTTCTTTTAGTGGTTGAAGATATTAATAAAAAACGAGAACCATTGCCAACGATGGATGCTATTTATTTGATTACACCATCTGACGAATCAGTGCGTTCTTTAATAAGAGATTTTGAAAATCCGGCACGTCCCATGTATCGCTATGCGCATGTCTTCTTTACCGAAGGTATTTTTTAAATAGTACACATAAATATTTGATTACACTTTTTAGTTTATTTTTTTTTTTATTTAAATCATTTTTATTTTTTTATTTTGTTTACAAAAATTTACAGCTATACCTGAAGATATCTTTGAAATGTTAACTTCACGCAAAGATATAACGAAATATATTAAGACATTGAAAGAAATTAATATTGCTTTTCTCGCCTACGAAGATAAGGTAGTTTTTGTTTTTGTTTGAAGTTTTTTTTTTAGAAAATAATTATCTCTTAATTCATATCCATACTTGACAATTATATTTATTGTCCAACAAATATTTTAATATTTTCAACAATTTCCAAAGTTTTCCACTAATAATTTTCGGAAACGCTACATTTAATAACGAAACAAAGTGATAATTTTAACTATTGACAAGCGTCTAACTGAAACTAATACTAATGCTTTAAAAAATAACTTTTACAGTCAGCGCTATGGATTTTTATGTTGAAAAAGAAATTCAGTTAAAACTTTTCATGAATATCATTTGGTGATTGCCATTAAATGTTTAGAATGATGCTAAGAATGTATGTTAAAAGAATGATTTATTAAACAAGAAATTAGGGTTGACATTTTTTTGTCAATTTATTTAGTACATAAATGGCGTTAGGAAATAACGCCCAAATCATTTTTATATAAGTTTGGGCGATAATCATTCTGGAAATAACGCAAAAAATTTGGTCTTTATTTTCTTTTTTTGGGCGTTATTTCACATAAAAAGAAAACTATGCCCAAAAAAAACGAAATAACGCCCAAATTATTTTCATATAAATTTGTGCAATTTGTGCAATTTGTGCATTTTGAAAATAACGCCCGAAATTTATTTATATGAAAATAATTTGGGTATTATTTCGTTTTTGGGAGTTGTCTCGTTAAAAAAAAACGTTATAAAGCAAAAGTTTTTTGCGTCATTTCCAAAATGATTATTGCCCAAATGTATATGAAAATAATTTGGGCGTTATTTCATATTTCTTGGGTATATTTCGTTTTTATTTTGGGCGTCTTTTTATTTTTTGGGCATTATTTCGTTTTTTTTTTGTGCGTTATTTCCTAACGCTGAATTAAATTCTACTGAGGAGGTTAGATTTTTGTGTTTGATTAAAGCACATAATATAAAATTTATTGAAAAATTCGAATTTTTTCGGCGCTATTAAAACGGAATTCACTGATATCCTTTACAACTTATACGTGAGTCAATTTTCCTTGAAGATTATAACTATTACAATAATTTCCAAAAGTTATTCTTCATATTTTTGATTACTATATGTTTAATATTAGAAAATCAATTACGACTCATGTGATGTGTGTATTGTATACAATTAGTCATATTTATGACTCATTTAAGGCTAATATTTAAAATAAATTTAGGACTCATATATTACTCGTTTAGATTCTATATTAATGAGTTCTTTACTAGTCATATTTATGACAAGTTTTTTGCAATTTTTTATGATTATTTTAAGAAGGGACTAACAAAAGTTCGCTGAGTTGGTTAGAAGAAAATTTTTGTTTATTTATTTTGTTTTTAATCTTCATCCTTTTTTATCTTCTATACATAATCGCAATTTATTTCATTACATTTTTAAGCCTGTAGATCCACTTATTAAAACAGTACTCAAAATCGTATTTTTGAAGCTACTCGATTTCTGCACTCTTATAGCCCTTATCAGTATGACGAACGAATCGAATGACTGATTTTCAACTGCTTACATTTATCAAATTGAGAGAAGATTTAAAGTTAATGCTTACAAACTTTAACTCTCGAACTAAAATGAATACTTAGGTTATAGTGAGTTCTTAATAAAAAGTGTTAATCAGTTGATATTAATGAGTGAACATCAGTAACTTTATTCGTTCGTCGTGCATGATAAGGCTATTTGATTTTTTTAAAGTTTTAAAAATAACTAGAAATCACAATGCTGGGCAAATTTCTTCGACCCCAGAGACCGTAGTGTGAACTGGCGCATTATCATGATGTAAGAATTAGCAGTTGCTTTTTTTTTTGGTTTTCCAGCCAATTTTCGAAAACTTTATTGGTAAGCAGTCTTCAGTATACCATTTCGCAGTTACTACCTTTCCAATATACAGGGGAATAGCACCTAAAATTTTGACTCAGTTGAAGTAAATAGACATCATCACTTTTGTTTGTCTTAATAGCACTATTCGGTTCTTTCGGGCTCCATACCATGGACTATTGTTTGGTTTCCGGATCGTACTATGAAACCACGTTTCATCACCTGTTATGATAATGGGGCTTATCGTGAATCAAGATTCCCGGGGAATTTACTCAAACTGCCGTGCCTTCTCTATTGCAGTTTAAGAAAATTCCCCGGGAATCTTGATTCACGATAACCCCTATAGATAGTTCGAATTAAAATTTGTTTAGGAAATATTGGGCGAAACGTACTCGAGCTTCTTTTTGGATCTTATTTAAAATACGTGAAACCCATCGGGCAGATATCTTCGTGTTTATCAGATCATTACAACAACCGCGACACAGTCATGGCATTTTCTTTATCTTTATCAACTTTTGTCTTGACCTGGGCTACATTTCTCTCATCGGGCGATGTTTTTTCCGATCTTCTCGTAACTCATTTTCTACAGAAAAATGTTTGAATCCATTTTGAAACATTCTAAATAGATGATGCATTTTTTCCATACGGAGCTTGGCATTTGTTGAAAATTTGTACTGTCTTGAACTGAAGCCGAAAGTCGTAAAGAATCAATTGACGAATTTCGTGCTTGTCGGTGGCGGAATTTCATTCGAATTTTCGTCAGTTATTTCAGTTTTTGCATTTCTATCACGATCGAATTTTCTAAAATTTAAAATTAAATCTTGTTAGACAACTGCGAGTCGTCTTTCATCTTTGAATTTTTTAAAAAGGAAATAAACTAGCACCAACTCAGCGAACTTTGGTTGGTCCCCGGGTATGTAACATATTAATGAAGCACTTTTGACACATCTTTGTTACTACTATTGAAGTTTTTACCACTGTTTCTTTTTTTTATAAAAGTTACAAAAGTTTAATTTTTCTGCGCCTTCAAGGAGTTGTACTTTTAAATAGTCCATAAACCTCTCGTCTGCTTCTACTTAATAATTAGCAACACAAATTACTGATCAGAACCCGATGTGCTTACAAAAAATTTAATTTAATTGAGTTTTCTGTAAGAACTTCTTAGACCTTTTTTTTATCGAAAAATGTTTTTTTTTTTGGGTTATTTCATTTTTCATTTATCTATTTTTTTGTTATTATAAAAATAATGCAGTCAATGGTAAGATGAATACAAGTACTGATTTTTAAAAATTTTATTAAATATAAATTTTAAAATGATACATAAACCTGATATATTTTCGGCTTAGGCAAATTTTGTTAATACATTTTTTTTTTTTTGGTAATATTTTATAAGAATGCATTATGAAATATTTAGCATTTCTTTCATTCGTAGAAAAATTGCAAGAGCATTGTATAATTAGAATTTGGGTCAATCAATCGATTTTTTTTTTTATTATAGTTTGCCCGGAGGAATTATTTAACGATTTGTGTAAATCGTGCGCTGCAAGAAAGATCAAAACTCTAAAGGAGATAAATATTGCATTTCTTCCATATGAATGCCAGGTGCGAATTCAAAAGAAACAAAAAAATATAATAAATAAACCCTAAATTAAAGTTAATAAAAAAAAAGAAAAGAAAAACCTTAAAAATGAAGAGTAAAACATTTCAAATTTTTAAAAATCCTCAATTTGAAATCTTGTACTTGCTGCTACTTTCTCTCTCTTCTTGACTTTAATTTTCGATTTCGCTCCCTCTTACTCTTTTCTCTCTTTAAGTGTTGTAAATACACTGTAAAATATATTTGTTTTAAATGTCTAATCATATCAAACTGTTGTTAAAACTTACTACTAACTACTGTTATCAAATAAAAGTAGTTTAATAACAAATTCAAAAAAGTTTTTACAAACGACAGCAATACCTTATATTACATACTAATTCTATAATGTAAAGGTTCAACTTTTTAAAAACAACGTGTTGAGAATCTCCTTAAGTTTTGTTATACTTGTTTTGTAGTGTTCAATTTAATGTATGTCAATGTATACAGAAAAGCAAATCGTACTTTTATTTTAATATACTATTACTATGTGTTACACGTACATACTATATGTATAAATATGTCAAATTACTCCAAAAAGTAAATAAATGCGAAGCTCTTTAAATTGTGTAAATTTTTTTTTTTTTAGCAGTGTAGTGGCTTCTTTTGTTCAGTAGTAGTAATTGGTCAGATTTTTTTTGTGTTTTATTTGCTTAAAACTTTATTAACAAAAAAAAAAAAAAAAAACATACAAAATTTACAAAAACAATTTAAGCTTCGTATATATTTGCGTAATTTGGCATATACCTAACGGGCTAATACAAAATTACACACTAAATTATTTATTTTGGCAATAGTAAATAAGAATGCATGCGTATCTTTATGTATAAAGAAAACAATAGTTAGGTACGAGTATGTATTAGGGTGATCATAAAATAAATATTTGTCCTAACTTTGGACATTGGTACATATTGTGGAGCTCTGTGTGCGTGAACTTCATACTTGAATTAAATATATTGGGAACTTCTAATCAGTCATCTATTGAGCATAGAGTCATGTAAAAACCCAAAATAATGAGAATCATTGAAACGCCATTAAGAATTTAAATATACTAGCATCGCCAAATTTTGGCTATTCACCTAAAAATAAATACATACAGTTTTTCCGAGTGCCATATTGTATATAAGAAAGCAAGAACATTGAGTATAGACAGAATTTAATACTCGTAGTAAATGTTTTTTTTTTGGATCCGGAAAAACAACAACAAAAAAAAATTAATCTCACTTCACAATCGGTAAAAGTCCACAAGTATTGAAAAACATCTAAAATATCGGTAAAAGACATTTGTATCGAAAAACTTCCAAAGTATCAGTAAAATGCCAAAAGTATCGAAAAAATATCGAATATATACGTAGAAGTCCTAAAGTATCGTAAAACATCTAAAATATCGGTAAAAGTCCAAAATTATCGAAAAATATCTAATGTATCGAAAAAAGTCCAAAAGTATTGAAAAACTTCTAAGATATCGGCAAAAGTCCAAAGGTATCGTTAAACATCTAAAATATCGGTAAAAGTCCAAAAGTATCGAAAAATATCTAATATATTGATAAAAGTTCAAAAGTATCGAAAAACTTCGAAATTATCGGTGAAAGTCAAAAAGTATCGTAAAACATCTAAAATATCGGTATGGGTCCAAAAGAATTCAAAAATATCTAATATATAGATAAAAGTCCAAAAGTATCGAAAAACTTCTAAATTAGCAGTGAAAGTCGAAAAGTATCGAAAAACATCTAAAATATTGGTAAAAGTCCAAAAGTATGAAAAAAAAAACTTCAAATATATTTCAAGTAAATGTTCAAAAATATCGGCAAAAGGCCAAAAGTATCCAAAAATATCAAATTTATCGATAAAATTACAAAAGTAACGTAAAACATCTAAAAATCGGTAAAAGTTCAAAAGCATCGAAAAACATCTAAAATGCCTGTAAAAATCCGAAACTATCGAAAGAAATCAAAAATATCGGTAAAAGTCCAAAAGTATCGAAGAACATCCAAATAAAAACATCTAAAAAAATATCGACAAATGTGTCGAAAAACATCTAAAAAAATATCGGCAAAAGCATCGAAAAACAACTAAAATATCGGTACAGTCCAAAAGTATCGAAATACATTCAAAATATGTATAAAAGTCCAAGAGAATCGAAAAAAACATTTAAAATAAGTAGTGCAACGAAACCGGTTTTTAGGAGCAAGAGAAAATCATTACAATAAAATTTGTATCACTCCACTATCTTAACGACACAGCATAACACTGCGGATGCTGTTGTTGTTGTATTCATATGGGAAATTTTGATCCCGTTTTCAAATGTCTTAATGGCAACTTATGAGGTAAATTTTTTCCTTGAAGCATTCTACATCAGAGGACCTTTCATATAAAACAAAAGATATCGGAATTCGGTTAAAGGGGGCAAAAAAATCGTTTACGTATTTATGTATGTATAGCTTATTAACTAATTTGTTTTTACTTAATAGTATAAAAGGCCGCACAGTGGTCTGTGAGAAAGCATTAGCCGGTTATAAGTCTGAAAATTTATGCCCAATATAACAATATTATTGCATAAATTTGAAGTAAACACAATCAGGCCTGTTCCGTAATCCGCGTGGTTTCAATTACTTTTCTCTTAGGAGGCTTTTTGATGAAATGGTGAGTCACACGATAAAAAATATAAGAATCTTTTTTATGGAGAATTACAGGTTCTACAAATAATATTCATTTGTATTTACGAAAAAGTGTTTGTTTCGGATATATTCGATATAGTCGAATTTTTCGACTTTTTGTGTTTTTTTTTAATATAAAAAGGAAATCTAGATCATCAAATAAAATCAATAATTTTATTTCCCAAATTTACGAACTTTGCACTCCTACAACTTAAAAGTTGCATGGAGCTGCAAAGGCTCGATCATTTGAATGTTTAATATAAGGTTCTCTCAAAGTTTTGTGCAATTATCAGCAATTCCGTTCACACCGCATTTCGGATAGCAATGGGTCAACGACTTTTCTGTATTCTTGCAACGCTCCAGTTTCGTAAAACTAATAATAGCAAAACTGTTTGAAGTGCAACAGTAATATTAGAGGGGTATAAAAGCAAAGGCGACATTCTCATGAATGCCATCCAGTGCATTTGATGTAAGCTTGTGATCAGTGAAATTTGCAAAGCCAAATACGTCTCTATCCAATATATATCTAAGGTTGAAAACTGCCAATCAAAACAAAGGCAGCAATCTCCATTGGAGATTGCAGGTTTTGCTTTGATTACTAAACTTCTTAAGCAAAACTTCTCAGAGCTCCGCCAAAAAATAGTATTATTTTTTCACCATTTTTATTGGTTTTAGCAACTAGTCATGTACCTAATTTCAGCGCAATCGAAGGGGGTATTGCAGTTTGATTATTACAAACCCAGCCAATGTCCACTTTATTGAAACAAACACGACAATCTCCAAATTTCTTATCAAATTTGTCCATAAGCCCCTTTGAGGATTTGGTTCAAACTTGGTTTACATCCTCATCTAACTCTATTCTACAGAATTGCAAAACATACAGTATACTAAATTCGTGTATCTTCAGAGATACACGTTTTTGTTCGTTTTCACAAAATTTAAAAAAGTGGAGATTGTCGCCTTTGCCCCCCATTTGACAGAATTATTGGTAGCATCAAGCTATGTGTTAAAAATGAGTGTCATCGGATCAAAGAAACGCACATCTGCCTATAGTACAAAATTCGAAATCACCTTCGTGAATATTTACTGTACAAAAATAATAGTGGATATCTGAGATAGTTGGTAGTATCTAGCTATTACTATAGTTGAATATGAGCGTGATCGGATCAAAAACAAGCTGGAAATTTGAAATCGCTTTTACTTCGGAAATACTTCAATTACAACAATAATATTCGACATCTGAGATATATCTTATTGGTAGAAATTAGAAAAAGGGAATGATGTGATCAATGACACGCCCATCTTCCATGTAGCCCAAAAGTGTCCTCCATTTTGGATCCGCTATATTATTTTCGAAAAACTTTATTCGAATACGCACTAGCCACAATTTGTAATTATTTTTTGAGAAAATTGTATGCCATTTTGCATCTGCCAGTTGATTTTTAGAAAAATGGGTTAAAATTTTGGAATCAGCCAACCCAAAAATATGAAAGCTTATTTTTTGTTTTTTTTTATTAAAAATAAAATCCAGACCACTGTGGGCCGTCCAGAAAAAACTATTTTCGTATTTTATTGACTTTCGATAATTTTGATACTGTACGATTTTTTCTATATTTGAAAACTTTTGTATTTCCTTCTAGTACTATTCAATACTTTTATTATTTTCGCCCTTTTGATCTTATTCGTTACTATTCGATATACCTACATGTATTGATTTTAATCAATGTTTTTTTTCGGTACTTTTCGAATTCGTTGATGATATTCGACACTTATAGACATTTTATAATTTTCAACTTTGTCGATGTGCTCTAATAATCTTCGATGTTTTTCGATGCATCCGTTTTTGCTATATTATTTGATATTTCTCAACTTTTTCGAATTACTCTAATACTATTCGATACTCTTTTTACCGGTTTAAAATTATGATGATGAATGGAAGTTACGTATTATAGCTTTTGCTTTACCCATCCTTTAATGACAGGGCCAACATGTTAGTGTGGTTATTTGTGTAGTTACGAGCGTTTACATTTTATTAAATATCATTTAGCTATACACAAGTAATGATTTCTACATTTTGGTTTATTTTTAAAACATAGCTTTCTAGTTAGCATAAGAAGAGATTGTGTAGGTTTATTTTGCTAGACGATAATTTAGGTATGTGGATGCATTGAGAGTAGCTTAATTATGCAATTTTTATGGTTGCTAAAAAAAAGAAGATATTTTTTCATTCATAACATCATAATTCATTTCGTGACATCTATTTTATAATCTAACATACTCGCAGGTAATGCTAACGCGATCTTAATAACATTCATTAGTTGTATATAACTTTGTAGAGTAAAACTTCGATAGCTTAAACTAAATCGAATATGATAACATACGTTATAAGTACGTATATAATATAATTATATAATAAAGTACGTTAGTACTTATTATCAATTCTATAATTAAACGTCTTCACATGTAAGTTAATTTTTTTTTGTGGATAATGGTTATTCGAGTTATCGAAGTTTGACTGTATTTGCTTTAAATTATTTTTCAGACAAGCCGTTTCGAAACCAAAGTAATATATTATTTTAATTTGATGGTTGAATTGTTTTTTTAAGTCAAACATTATGTTTTTGGTGCTCTATTGACTCCATATTATGAACAGCTTGTACTTAAGTGTCATATAGAACCGATGTCTAAATTGTATTTATGGCTCATTTAAGACTGGTGCATTATCCATATCTATATCTCCATCTAATTAAATTGCTCGTATTACATGTTTTTTGAAGTCTCATAAAATAAACGTTCTTTAAAAACAATTTTTTCTAAAAAAAAAATATAGGTGTACGCAGCCACTTTTGTCTCGAAACGGTTCGATGAAATGGTTTATAATTAGTCGAATAAGCTTTAAACCATTATTTGCTATTTTTCTGTTTTAACATATTGCTTCATTTTACGTACATATATTAGGTAGAATAATACTCATTTATGTCAACTTTAAAGTTATCTGCTACATACTAAGCAATAAATTTCATTTTTGTCATTTAAAGATACAAAAATACGCATAATTCATAACTCTGCTTCTTTTCCCTCCAAATTGTTAAATATATAGGTCTTCTCACTTGATTCACCGGACACTTTCCAATGTCTCTACTCGCCAGCATTCGCTTCGATTCGTGCCAAGCACATCGAACGTATTGCCGAACAAATTGCAACTTTATGTGCTACTCTCGGCGAGTATCCCATGGTTCGTTATCGCACTGATTGGGATCGAAATGTCGACTTAGCAGCATCTGTTCAGCAAAAGCTTGATGCTTATAAAGCTGATGAGCCTACCATGGGAGAAGGGCCCGAGAAATCACGTTCGCAACTTTTAATTTTGGATCGTGGTTTTGATTGCGTTTCACCATTGTTACACGAGTTAACACTACAAGCAATGGCCTACGATCTATTGCCAATTATCAACGATGTCTATAAATATACGCCAGGTCCAAATCAACCTGACAAAGAAGTGCTACTCGATGAGAATGATGATTTGTGGGTAGAATTGCGTCATGAGCATATTGCTGTTGTATCCACTCAGGTGACACAAAATTTGAAAAAATTCACCGATTCCAAGAGAATGTCATCGGGTAAGGTTTTTTTTTTTTGTATGAGAAGTATTTCTATAAAATTCGGGTAACCTATGTAGCGGATGTAATTGATTTACCTAATAAATTCATTCTGTCCTTTCAAACGAGAACGTTTAAATATCAAAAATGTATAGCCTTTAAAGAACAATTCCAGAAACTATTTATAAATGCTACCATCGCATCGTTTCAAAGTTGAAATGTTTTCTTAATTTTGTTCCTCTTAAAGTTAACCGGTTTTTATAAAATTACCCGTATATGTATCAACATTATTTGTCGTGATTTTTACGTAAAGGTAAAATATCAATGCTCTACAAATAAGAAAAGTGTTTTAAGAGACCACCATTTTACTTTTTTTTTGTCGTTTTGAGATATCACAAAAAACAGTTTTCGAATACAAGCAAATACAAAAAAAAAAAAAACCGATAAGTATAAAGTATGTATATCTGGGGGATATCTCAAAAGCCGCAGCGAATGAAAAACGTTAGTGGTAATATTCTAAATCGGTCAGCCAAATAAAGTGAACTTAAAGCTGTCTACCTTGTTTTTTTCATAAAGTACTGAAGGTTCCGCACCTTCTACACCAAGGGTGTCAGCGTAGAACAAAAGTGAGCGAATTTTGACTCGACCAACAACATCAATATTTCTGTACAACAATCCCAACAACATCAATATATCTGTACAACAATCCCAACAACATCCATATTTCTGTACAACAATCACATAAATAATTTTTGTTGTTTTTTTTTCATGCTCGTCAAAATTTCGCGTAAACACAAAATCGAACTCGAACCAACATAAAACAACAAAAACAAACAATATGGGTATTAATGCGTTGATGCGCAGTTGCGAAAATTCAAGTCTTTTACGCACTAACGCCTGAACGTTCAATGTGAATATTTCCGTCTTGAGAAATTGCAGAAGTAGTGCGAAATTTTCAGCAACGTGTTTGTTGTTTTACAAATGTCAAACTTTCGCAAACCGCACTTCCGCAACGACGCAAAAGCATTGCGCATCAACGCGTGAATACCCCTACTTTTTGTGTGTGTCCTAGTTCTTAGAAATTTTGAAAGTTGTTGAAATATTATTGTTGTTGTAAATTCGAATTTGAAGTTGTTGTAACAGCGAAAATTTTGCGCTGACTCCGCAGCATGCGCTTGGCTCAGTGATTTGAAAACGCTGACACCCTTGTTCTACACTATATTACAACATCTGCCAAATTTTTAATGTAAATTTTTTCCCTGTAAACAGCCGACAAATCCTCAATGCGCGATCTTTCGCAAATGATCAAAAAAATGCCGCAATACCAAAAGGAGCTATCCAAGTATTCTACACATTTACATTTAGCTGAGGACTGTATGAAGTCGTACCAGGTAAGATTGTAATCGATATATGATAAGCATTTGAGTGTAAGAAAGTGTTGGCAAAAAAAATTTGCTTCACATATGAAATCACACATTTATGTACTATTTACGTTTAAATTTCATTTGCCTAAAATATCTATTTTTAACTTTTCGAAATCATTATTAAATTGCATTTTTCATTATAGAACTATGTTGACAAACTTTGTCGCGTCGAACAAGATTTGGCCATGGGAACTGATGCAGAAGGTGAAAAAATTAAGGATCACATGCGTAATATTGTGCCCATTCTGCTTGATCAGGTATTCTATTTTCCTGTTTTTATAATTTTAATATATATTCTCGTTAAAAACTTTTTAAAGAAAATCAAAACTAAGCTATATAAATCACATCATCAGTAATGCACTCAAAAAAATATCGGTATAAGTACAGTCATGTGGTAGTTTCTCCTGGAAAGTTTTCCTGCATTTTTAAAAATGAGTTATTTTAAAAAACGTATTTTGACGATAGGCTTAACTTATAGCTCTTAATTATCCCTATAATTGGTTATAAGGTTGATTTTGGGCAATTCTTCGTTTTCAAGATAATTTTCAAAAACCGAGGCACGGCACAAAAACAGATATGGTTTTCGCGGCCAACTATTCAAACACCGATTTCAGGGAAATCTGAGGCAATATTTCAATGTGACTAATTTTGGAATGTTGTGCATGTCTCTTAAAAATGGTTTTGATTTTACCCAAAAATGATTTATACTTTTTTTTAATCTATATATTAATACGCAAGACAAAAATTTGTCCATCTTTTTTTCCTATTTTAGAAATTTACATCAACTTTGAATTATACACTTTTAGAAAAGTTTTTGTGTGTAGATGTGCACAGTTAACATTTTTTTAATTTTTATATTTTAGTCAAAAAAGTTTATGTACAAAGAGAATGTCGAAAACTGACACGTTTTCTTTTTTTTTTTTGGCTTTGCTTTCGTTGTGTTGACATCGCACCAGGGATGATAATTGTGTTTTTTTAATGTGTACCAAATAGCAAAAAAAGTACTAAAAGCTCCCAAAAAAGTATCAAAACTTCAACAGATCAAAGTTGTGCATTAAAATATAGTTTTATGGAAAAAAAACATATATTTTGTAGAAAAGTGTGAGTAATGTAAATATTATTAAAAAAAGGCCAGTGCGCACATCTTTTTATGGCCAATATGCATCATCTTCTGCTAAGAACGATGCTCCGACTTATCTCTAAATATTTGTTTACAATGCAATGGCATACCTTGAGAGGCGAAGGGGGTCATCGCCCCATTCAAAATGGGCTTATAAGCGGTGGCATTTATCAATTTAGATTAATTTTTCGAGAGCGCAATTGATAAACAGCTTCAGAGGGAACAAAGAATTATACTGAAAATGCTGATTAAAAAATAAAAACAATCATTTAGCCGAGAGACTGAATTTTTAGCTGTGTTTTAAACGGCAGCGTGTTAACAAGTAATTATCACTGTTCTTCTAAGACGAGCTTGTGTGCTTTCTCCTTCTAATTTTGTTTTACTTTATTCTGCTTTTCGTTTCTGCACCACTTCCCTCCGCTTACCAAGACAATCGGTAAAAATGTGGTGCCACTATGTTAAAATCCTATTAAACACAGCTAATACACAGCTAATATTCAGTGTAGTATGGCAACATCAACAGTCTACTTTGTGCTTAATAATTAAACACACAAATTTATCTGTGTTAAATTAAGCACTTTTGTTGTTGCTGTTGTTGTTTAGTACGTTTCTCAGAACGTGCTTAATTAAACACTGAAAACTGTCGTCTAGAATACAGCTTTTGTTTAGCGGGCACAGTAATTCATTTTGTGAAGAGCGTCGCTGACGTGCTTCGATGGAACAAATATAAAAATAACTTAATACTTTATAAAGAAGAAAAAATACATTATTTTAAGGAAAGAGTGCAACAACTTAAAACAGCTCTATCCATTCACATATTGCGATGACTTTGATCTCTTGCCACGATTTTCCCGATTCTTGGATTTCTTTTTCCAACGACCTTTTCCAGTTGGTTTTGGGTCTACCACGTCCTCTACTGTTTTGTGGATTCCACTCAAGGGCCTGGCGACAAACTTCGCTGTGTGGTTTCCGGAGAGTGTGACCAATCCATCCCCATTTGCGCAGCTTGATCTCGTTTGCTATAGCCTTCTGTTTGCATTTTTGATGTAGCACGGCATTTGATATAGTGCGAGGCCACCAAACCTTTAGTATACGCCTTAAGCATTTGTTGACGAATACTTACAGCTTGTTCGTTAGTTGTTCAGTAACAAGCCATGTTTCGCACCCATATAACAAAACCGACTTCACATTCGAATCAAAAATGCGTACTCTCGTTTTGGTGGATATAACGGATGAAGACCATATTTTGTTCAGTTGAGCAAACGCGCCTTTTGCTTTTGCTATTCTTGAGTTAATTACAATTTGTATGGCGCATACCGAAATTGCCAACGCTCAACGCTGAGCTATTCGAATTTCCAATTTTGACAAAGCGTTATGGAGTGAAGTTAGCTGCAGAAAAGTAAAAAAGAAACAACAATATGATTTTGACAAACAAATGACTTCAACGCAACGCTCTTTATTTCGGTATGGCGCTTGACGCTTTTGTGTAACGTTAAATAACGCAACGCCTGACGCTCCAATTTAGGTATGGCAGTAAAGTGTTTAATTTAACACTGATAAACTTGCGTGCTTAATTTTTAAGTACGACGTAGATTGAAACACACTGTTTCTAAAAAAACAGTTGATCACTGACGCTACTGCTGCCTCTGCCGCATTGTGTTTCAGCTAAAAGACAAAAAGCAGAGCAGCGACTTTGTGTTTTTGTTTTGCTTTGCTTACATACGTTTGACTTGATATTGACCCACAGGATTTTTTAAATTTTACCAAATAACAAAAAAGTACCAAGTGTCCATAAAGTACCAAAATTGTTTAATTTATTTACGGTCGAATTTCGACCACTGGGCGATACTAGTTTAATATTAATCGGCCATTTTCCCATTTGCGCTCTGTACACATTTATCAAATCAATCATGTACGTTAAATATTTTTAGAGATATGATGAAGTGATTTTTGTGGGGGCGTAGCACCGCAATTTTTCCCAGTACACATTATTTCCATCTATGTACGGTAAATAGTTTTAAAGATATGATGATTTAATTTTTTGGCTCACGGTTTACTTTTCAGTGAATTAATATGAAACGTCTCCATCCCTCGCGATGACTTTGATCTCTTGCCACGACTTTCCCGATTCTTGTATTTCCTTTTCCAGCGACCTTTTCCAGTTGGTTTTCGGTCTACCACGTCCTCTACTGCCTTGTGGATTCCACTCAAGAGCCTGGCGACAGACTTCGCTGTGTGGTTTCCGGCGAGTATGGCCAATCCATCTCCACTTGCGTAGCTTGACCTCGTTTGCTATAGCCCTCTGATTCCATTTTTGATGTAGCTCGGCATTTGATATAATATACGCCTTAAGCATTTGTTGACGAAGACTTGCAGCTTGTTTATAAGTTGCTCAGTTACGGGCTCCGCGCCACAATGTCTTTGGTGTTCCATTGCATCTTTCTAAGCTGCGGGTTAACACCAAAGCATTGATCGGTATTATTATTTATTTATAAAGGCTCATAATATATTATAGTGCTGAATGAAAGCATTATATGAAAAAAAGAAAAATAAATATTTGTTTATTAATATTTTAAATAATTTTCCTCATTAATTTTTTTGTAGAACGTATCCAACTACGACAAAGTTCGCATCATTGCTCTCTATGTTATGATTAAAAATGGTATCTCTGAAGAAAATCTCACAAAGTTATTTACACATGCTCAATTAAATCCAAAGGATCAGGATATGGTTAGAAATCTAAGCTTCTTAGGAGTTAATGTTATCGCTGATGTAAGTCTTAAGATTTTAGCTGCAATTTTGTTTACTTATAATAAAATTTATCCAATATAAAGTCACGTAAAAAAACTTATACCGTACCGCGTAAAGAACGCATCACCGAACATACTTATCAAATGTCGCGTTGGACACCAGTCGTTAAGGACGTCATGGAAGATGCCATTGAGGATAAATTAGATCAACGCCATTTTGCCTATTTGGCTGGGCGTGCACAGAATACTAATTATCATGCACCAACTAGGTAAGCGAAAATGCATTTTACTACTTTAAAATGGTATTTAATATTTGTTTCGTGGTGTGTTGTAAATGCACTTTCTTTCCTTATTAAACATTTTTTTTTTGAATAAATAAAGCAGTGCGCGTTATGGTCATTGGCATAAGGATAAGGCACAGGCTGCTATTAAAAATGTGCCACGCCTCATTGTATTTATTGTAGGGGGCGCTAGCATGTCTGAAATGCGTTGTGCATATGAAGTCACCAATAATTCTAAAAATTGGGAAGTACTTATTGGATCTTCACATATACTTACACCTGAAATATTTTTAAGCGATTTGGGCAGCCTATCCAAAGAAGATTAAATTTCAAAAAACTTGAAAATAAATTCAACATACATGTGAGCAGAGACAACAACAGCAACAAAACGTATAGTAAAATATGTTGACGAAAAAAATTAAAGTAGCAAAGCAAAGTTTGAGCAAAGCAAAATGTTAAATGATATATTATATATTATATGTTACTAGTTGTGCAATTTAGTTCAAGTTTCTTATTAATTATACTTGTACGCAAATTATAAGTATATACATACATATAAATTAAAAACACATATGTACATCTATTTATCCTTATATATAAAAAAAAACAACGTTTGAAAAGAAAGCAAATATTGAAAGAATTCAAGTATTCCTCTTGTTATGTATTTTATATATAGCGTAAACTAAATAGATTATTATTATACTTAATATCTTTATATAATGTTCTTCTCAATGATTTAACGAAAATTAAATATTTATGAATGAAAAAGGTCAAAGTTGAATGAAAAAATAAAACAAAATAATTATTTATATTATTATAACTATTTCCCAGCTATTTATCATAATTCTTCTTAAAGCATCAAATAATATAAACTTTATATAACACAAATCTATGTGTATATATATATATAAATAGATGCACACACATATTTGTTCATTATACAACACAATGTTAACAAAAAAATACAATATATAAAAGCCGTATACATATTCCAGTTTTACAAAACTTACATGGCATTAAGCATTTAGGATTGCATACAGATTATTATTGCATACAATTATTCAAAGAAGTAACTAAATAAAATCAAAAACTGTTATACAATTTTTATGAACATAAATCAACCTTACCAACCTTAAAACTTGTTATTTAACACAAAAAACAAAAGCAAAGAAAAACATGCGTATTATAAATGTTTTAAAGCTATAAATATTAATACCAATATACAGAGTGTAATCGATAAGATTATGAGTCTTCTGGGAGGTGATAAGAGAGGCCTAGACAAACAGAAAATTATGCCTACTGGGGGTCTAAAACGTACCACGGAGGAGTTATAGGGTTAAAACTGATTTTCTGACTTGTTTTACAAAAACAATTTTCTTAGGTCACCCTAACGTTTTGGAGAAAACCTTTTTATAGGAAACATTCAGCTAATTGTATGAGCTTTCTAAGCGTGTATTTCGTTTAAAGGGTTTAAAAGGATTTTGCAAAGTTCTGGACCTTTAAAGTTGATACATTAAATTTTTGGTCTTATTTTTTTGAATTTTCGTTAAATTTGCTTTAATTGGGTAGTACATTAGGGTGACCTAAAAAATTTTTTTTTTTATAAAACAAGTCAAAAAATCTGTTTCAACCCTTAAAATCCTCAGGCGTACATTTTAGACCCCCTGCAGGTGAAATTGTTTGTTAGTCTAGGACACCTCTATCACCTCCCAGAAACTTTGTAATCTTATCGATGACACCCTATATATATAATACTAGTTGTAAAGTTAGTTAAGTTACAATTTTAGATTTAGGTAATGTATTGCAATTGCTTTCGCAAGTTTAAAGTCATAAACATTTTAATTTAATTTTATTTATTCATAGTAACACAATAAGCCAGTTTTGCTATACCTTAACGAAGTGGTTTACATTTTTTTTTTAATTTAAAAAAAAAAAACTGCAAAGTTTATGCATCGTAAGAATATGTCATTTTAGTTTTTTCAAGTACATGTAATAACATGTTATTTTGGTTGAATGAGCTCTATGAATTTTGAATTATAATTCTGATAAAGATTTAACTATTATCTGTAACATACATATGTATTTATTGACATTTCGGATGTGCTCAATGCACATTTGTTTCATTGTTTAATTTAAAAAATTAGCGTTTTATTGAAGATTCGATAATTTTATGAATTTCATTTGCATGAACTTTTCGCTACAAAAGCGCCAATGAATGAAACGCATTTTTTGACAAATAATCTTTTTTACCGAGTGGTACCAGAAAAAAGTACCAAGAGCCTTATCATGAATTTGTCTGGAAACTCCCTCTCGAGAATATATTCGTTTTTTGAGAGGGGGAATTTGTAATCGTGAACATTTTGAGAATGGAAATTCCATTTTCAGCGGGAAAAAACTTTCCAGTGAATATTGCCCTTTCAGAAAAATTTTAATGCGATTGCATGAGAAGGAGGAGTCCGAGAAAAAATTCTCGAGAATGTTTATTTATGATATGGCCCATAATATGTTTGTATAAATTTTATTTGTACTGGCTATTGCAATACAAATGCTTTTCTAATACTTATATTAATGAATATCATAAAAGATAAGAACAATTTTTTAAAAATTAATTATTGCATATTATTAGTTTTAAATTTTGGCCCAAAAATTCTTGTCGGCAAATTTTATACATATTACTTTTCTATAAAAGATTTAAAAACATTATTTAAGTTTAATAATAGTTTTTTATGTTGATCTAAAAACAACATAATTTTGTAATGGGGTGAGAATTTGCATTCTGGTTCTTCAAAAAAAAAAAAAAAAAAAAGTTTAAACCAATTACACAGTCTCACAAAAGTTTTTCATTCAAAATTTTATTGCTGATTATGAAGGTACAACCGAAACTTTGTTGTTTCCCCGCTCTTCAGAATTTTAAGATATCGGGCTTATTCGAGATTGTCTTGCTTCTTTAAAAATTCTAAGAAAGTAGTAAGAGAAAATAATTTGTTCTTTCCAGAAACTAATGGTTACTTTATTTTCTATTAAAAAAAAAAAACTTCTTAAGCGATTAAGGGCTGTAGTAGCTAAACGCTGGTATTATCTTCAAACTTTTTTTTAAAATTTTTTCCGGGGCATGTTTTAGTTTGTTCTTATATGACATTAGCTCTATTTGACTGGATTTGGAGAAATGTAAGCTTTACAATTTTTTCCTTTAGGTTATCAACCAGCTACTTGCATCATTTTTAAAGATTTTTCCAATTCATATTACACTTGCACGGCAAAAGTTTAAAATAAACCTATGAAACTAATCTTTTACTTTTTAAAAGCCAAATACGAATTTTTCAGCACCTCTTAAAGAAAATTACATTTACATACTACATACATAATAATTAAATATTCACATTAGCAATATGTGCAAGATACAATTTTACTAATTAACAATTTTTAAAACTTATATTACAATATTTATTGATTAAATTCATATATTTAAGATATAACCGTTTACATTGTATTTTGCGAAATTGAGGGTCAAAGCAAAAACAAATAATTACAACATCAAAATAAATACATTTATAAAATTTAATTAAAATACTTGAGGATCACACTAGCGTAGCAATAGTATTAAGCATATATATAATTATAATCTTAAAGTTTATATACTTATGTATATAAATGTATGCATACAATTGTTTAAAATAGCTTTAATAATTCTTATAAATTAATTAGTATTATAATGTGCAAGGCGTTTGTAAAGTGACTTTACACTTTTAAAATATTATAACTTCAATGGTTCATTAAAACTGAAAATAATCGACGTGCACAATTTGTTTAAACTTTGGATTATTTCATTGTTATTCAAATGTCACCATTGATTTTTCGTTAATTATTTTAAATTCAATTGAACTATTGTAAAGTAAGCAAAATTTCAAAAATGTGAGTTTACTTTATAATTACGTTTTGTGTAAACTATGAATAATAATTTTAATGCAAAACATCTGAAACCAATTTATAAGTCAAAACAGCCTTTACAAGACATACATAAATATTGCATTGATGTATGTATTGTAACAATGCATTTCTATTTAAAAAAATTCAAAGATAAAACATCAACGTTAAAATTACATTTTGTCAATTTATGGTTAATATTAAGTCACTAATAAAAACGTTATAAACTTCATTGCTACTTAATAAACTCTTAAAACGTTAAAAAAAAACAGTTACCATTTTTAAATAACAAGTTTTAACAAGTGTATGTAATCCAGCATTACAGTATAAAAAAGTCACTTACAAAAAATAAAATCGAGGGAATTAATATATACATATTACATAATCCTTTAAAATATATTATTAAATCTAAAAATATCTGAATGTGGTACGGGCTTAATAACAACAAATATATTATATAAAACAATAGTTAATAAAGAACAACTTAAATAAAATATATATGTGTTTAATTTAAATATTAACAGAAAGGATTTATAATATCAATCATGAAGAACTATCTGGCCTGTTCCGAAATCAGTGTGATTTCAATTTATTTTCAAAATTAAAAAGTTATTGTGGGCTTTCGATTTTAAGCGCATATGAGCGATTAATAAGCGTAGATAATAGCAGTTGCAAAAGTATTATCATAATGGAAATATGCTATAAATATAGCTAATGGCGTCAAATCTCATTGTGCTTTTATATTTTTGTTGCAAACAGATAGAGACTTAGTTCAAAAAAAGCCGTTGGGCTATCAAGCCCTCGGAAACCTTTTTTGCCTCTAGTATGCTTAGATATTCTTCGTTTTGACTGTGAAGCCTTCGGGTGACAGTCGGGAAACTTTGGGTGTCCTAAAAAATCAGTCAAAGTTTGATAATAGTTCGCCATAGATGTTTTCCTCTAGTAGTAGCTATTCTTCGTTTAGACTATGAAGCCTTCGGGAGACCTACGGCAAACTTCGGGTCTTCTAAAAAATTATCAGTTAAAAACTTGTTGACAGTCCGCCATAGATATTTTCCCTTTAGTGAACTTAGATATTCTTCGTTATGACTACGAAGCCTTCGGGTGACATTCGGGTATTCGAAAAAAAACTATCAGTTAAAACTTGTTGATAGCTCGCCATAAATATGACTATAAAGCCTTCGCATGATCTTCGAAAACATTCGTGTTTAGCATAAAAACTTTCCCATACCTGAGACACACCCACTACCAGATTTTCAGCTCAATTGGTTGAAGTTTCCGAGAACCCTTCAAAGTATGCTACACTATTTAAAAAAAAAAAAATAAAATTGAAGTCCATAAAAAAACACCTAAAATGCTATATCTCAGCACCTCAAGCAGCTTTTATTATAAAACTTGGCACATGGCTGTATATTATACCAACCATTCACAATGCAAAATTGGGAGGGGTTGAGCGAGAGGGCGTTGTACCCCACATACAAAATCAACACACAAATTGCTGTATCTCTGCGCCTATAGCAGTTATACGTTAATTATGCAACTTGGTAAATGGATGTTTATTGTATCTACCATTCACCATGCAAAATTTGGGAGGGATTGAACAAGGGGGCGTTGTACCCCCCATACAAAAAGCACTCATATTGCTATATCTTTGCCCCTATAGCAGCAATTTTTTGAGAAAAATTTTTAATTTTATTAAAAAAAAAAACAGATGGCAACCCTTAAAAAAATACTATGGGTTTTTCTGTCGAAAATATAAGTTTTCAATCAAGAAACTTAACCATTAATCGCAATTTTGCGAAAAAACGTCTGGAAACCCTAATATGGCAACCCCAAATTATTGTTTCGTTGTTTCTGGACCCAATATGTCAATTTATAAAGAGAAAATTATGGTCTTAGCAATTCATTGAAAGAAAATTTAAAATCGGTGCTGTAGTTTCGAAGATATTCAACTTTAAATGTAATTGAACTGCAGCGCCATCTGGTGAAAATTATCAGAACTTTTCACATTTCATTCAATTTATAAGCAATCTAATGGTGAAATTCTCGTCCAAATCGGCTCAGTAGTTTCGAAGATATAACGTATTAAAATATTTAATCGTTAAAAAGCGCCATCTGGTGAAAAATTTTAGAACCTTTAACCTTTTCATTTCATGGGCCAATTAATTAGCAATCCAATGGTGAAAAGCTCGTCCAAATCGGTGCAGTAGTTTCGGAGATATTCAACTTTAAAGAAAAGTTTTTTTGAGTTTCAACCTGCTGCTGTTTCTGATCCCCTGGTATTTCGTAAAATTTTCGATATGGAGAAAACGCAACATTTCTGAAATGCGAAATCAAAACACAGAAAATGCTTTATCTCTGTGCCTGTAGCAGCTATCATTTTAAAACTTGGTACATGGATGTTAATTGTAACTAACATTCACCATACAAAATTTGAGGGGGTTTGAACTAGGGGGCGTTGTACCCCCATACAAAACAAACAGACAAAATGCTATATCTCTGCGCATATAGCAGCTATGATTTTGAAACTTGGTACATGAATGTTTATTGCAACTACCACTCGGGTTGAAAGAGGGGACGTTGTACCCCCCACACAAAAAAATACATTAAATGCTATATCTCTGCGCCTATAGCAGCTATGATTATGAAACTTGGTACTTGGATGTTTATTGTACCAACCATTCACCATGCAAAATTTGGGGGGTTTAAATGAGGGGGCATTGTACCCCCTATACAAAAACTCACAAAATGCTATGTCTCTGTACCTATAGCAACTATCATTATGAAACTTGGTACATTGATGTTTATTGTATCTACCATTCATCATGCAAAATTTGCGGAGGATTGAACTAGGGAGCGTTATACGCTCCATATCAAAAAAAAAAAAAAAAACAACACAAAATGCTGTATCTCGGCTCTTACACCAGCTATATCATTATGAAACTTGGTACATGGATGTTTAACGTGTCTTTCATTCAACATGCAAAATTCAGGGGGGATTTATTGAGGCGGCATTGCACTTTCCAATGGAAATGCTCCCTCTTTCCCCACCTTAAGTATTTAATAATAGGGACATATAAATCAAGAAATTAGAACGCTTTTTGGTAAAAGAAGAATTGTACTCGATTTCTGTTGAATTATTTGCAAGTTTTATGGAATCTTTGCCTTTGGAGATACTTAAGACGAAACGAGCATCGACGAAATGCTGAACTGGTGAAAATTCAAAACTCATATAAGAACTATGTACATAATATAAGAGTAAATACGTAGCTGCTCAAATGATAAATGATGTGTGTACTTATAATTTTTTCCAGGATGAAAACCAAGGATGTTATGTAATTTTTTCTTCTGAGGACTTGAAGTCAATAACTTTTCAATTTTTTTTAAAACTATTCTAAAATCATTTCGAACATAATATACTTATTTTCCAGAATTACTGATTAATAAATGGTTAAATGGTTTTGAAAACCTAAAAACAAACGCATGTCTCTATTATTTTTTCCAACCATATACATATGTATAGTAAAAAGTTTCTATTTTTAGCCGGTCTTAAATTGTTTCGTTTTGCGGAATGTTTTTAAAATATTTTTTTCTAAATTTTATGAAAACTTACCCTTTCGAAAACTGAAAATCCTTGTTAACTCAAGTAAAATAAAAAAAGACATTTTTTTTATATTTTCATTAAGATCTTCATTTAAAAGTTTTTATTGAAAACGTCATAATTTAAAAATAAAATGATTTTGTTTTACTTAATTATTTTTTTCCAAAATTTATTATGAATATTTTACATTTGAAACATTTTTAAGTTATATTCATAACGAAAATTGATTTTAAATTTATAATCATACTTAATATTTTTTTAATTAAGAATTAGTAAAATGCATGAAATTTACATTTAACGATGTTTTGCTTATTAAGAATTGTTTGCTTTTTGAGTATTTGGAATTATTTGAATGTTTAAATATTTTTTAATTATAATTTTTTATATTAGCCGTGTTCGTTGAAAAAAAATACTTTATAAATATTTGTAAATATTCATAAAGTTTTTATCAAAAAGCGTACGTTGAAACAAAAACTTGATACTTGCGTCACAAAACCTTTATAAATATTTACAAATATTTATAAAGTTTTTTTTTCAACGAACAAGGCTATTATATATATGTTTAATACCCGGTGGCGTTTTTGAGCGACATCATCCATAATGATATTGTCATCGATGAATCATCAAGAAAATAACACGAACATAGAGCGCTCTACATGAAATTTTCCAAAACGAGTTTTTCATCGATGACTCACAATGGGGATGTCAGGAAGTTAGTATTCTCTGTTGGACAATATCACTCAAGTGTCTCTAAACTTCTGAAATGTTTCGAATCGGTGATATTGTCTGTTAAAAGTCAATAACAAGTTTACGGCTGCATGACATTGTCTGTTACATGTCGCCATCAACAAGTAAAAATGCATTTTATAACTGTTAAATTCAGACAGACTAAACATTTTGAGGTGAGTTAATATGTCCTTAAGAAAAGGCTTTTAATAGTGGAGTTATTATAACGTCTGAATTTTATCTTTGCAATATATTTCTGTCGTCGACCTACCCATGAAGAATATCACCGAAAATTTTGCTGTTAGACAAATGTATTTTCAAGTTCGATGCAGTTTGATTCGATGGCCTGAAAATTGCCGCAAAGCACTATCAAAACATAAAAATGCATTATCTAATAGACTAACTGACAGCGGCTGGCTGACCTACATCATATACGTAGTATTCAATCTGAATTTTTTTGAGTGTTATTCCAATAGAAGATATGAACTTTTGTTATGGTCGAATCTTGAGACATGGTGATATCGAGTGCTAAAAGCAGAGAAATTTGGCTTTTTGCAAATATCTTGCTAAGGGTTATTTTTACAAAAAAAAAAAAAATTTGTCCACTATTTTGTAGCTCAGATAATTTCATATAGTTTTTTACGACTTACAGTTGATGAGTTATAGTACTTTTGAAATCAACAGTCATACTCGTATTACTATGAACAAACACTTGTATGCGGCAAATACCTTAAAATAGGATATCTACTAAACTAAAAGTCAAACGAAACAACTTTCATAACTTTTTTATTGAAAATTTTCTGAACTATAAAATTGTGGACCAACCTTAGCGTGATATTTGTATAAAACAGATTTTCTCGACTTTTAGCACCTAATATCTCACCAAGGCACCACCTCTCAGATTTGACTAGAATACAAGTTCTTAATACTATTGGAATAACTATAATAGTACGTATTTTAATTTAGAGTCCAAGGCCTGAGTTGTTAGTGCCATCTTTATAAAATTGTATGTTTAATAAATGTAAATTAAAATATTTTGATAACTTAATAAATATAAATAAAAACAAATGCAAAACAAAAAAAAATTTTTTTTTTTTTGCTAGATTTATGCTGACATGTTTGTAACAAAATCATTGGTGAAAACTCGATGACATTTTCCTCTACACCTCACTCGGAAGTATACGCATTAGTGACTTATTCATGAGGGAATCGTACTGATATTGTCTGCCACGTGTCGCTAGCACACTGACGACTCAGTGAAATTATCAGCATAAGTCATAAGTGATTTTTTGGACATTTGTTCTAAAAGTTCATGCATGAAGTCAAGCAAATGTCTCCGTTTGTCACCTATGATCTAATTTTGTCTCTGTTTGTCATCGATGAATCGTCGTTCCGTTCGCCACCGGGTAATAGCTACGAATAGTGTGTGTTTCAATGTTTCAGTTCAATTTACAAATGAAATGTAGTGAATTTCTGCGCAATGTAAGAAAATTAATGAGAAATGTGCTAAAGCATAACGATGAGAGAGAAATGTGTGTGAAAAGAGCGGGCGAGATAACATAAGAGTTAAGTACATAATGGGTGCTATTCTTGATTCCGTTCGATATGATAGATAGCGTCACAGAGTTCGGAAATAAATACTAAATTTGAATATTTTTGACTTTAAATTGTGAAAGATTTATGTAAAAGTTTTTCAGTTTTAATTGTTTCATTCGCGAATAAAGATTGATTTTTCCCTTCCTTTTACTTTTGAATCATTGAATTTCATTCAACCAAAACCAACTTTAATTAAAACTAAATATTTTTGATTTATGCTACAATCGCACACTTCGTTTACCTCTCATTTTTCCCTTGGATATAAATTATAATAAATAAATAACGTCGATCACCATCACCATCTGCTGACTCAGTTGAATCGGCACTTTGGTCAGCGGCATTACTCAACTGACTTTGTTTACGGCTAATACTGCCATCATTCCCATTACCACTACCTTGCCAGGTGTTGCTGCGCTTCACAGGCGGCGCTATTGAAAAATACTTCATCGTTGCTGGAAGTGGCACTGCGCGGTTGTCGCTGCGTTGGTGACTCATCTTATAATCCATAGTAATCATCCTAAATATTAACATCGTCAACATCATCATCATTCTCTTTATCATCTTTATCTTTGTCAATTTCATCTTCTTCATCATCATCATCTTCGTTACGACATCCTCGGCAGCCCTTGGATATATGTTACGCGTGTATTGGGTATAAGTGACGATAAAAAGTGCTTCTTTTGCTGTTGCAGCAATAGCATTTGCGCTGTTATCGTTGTTGCTGACTGGCGATGATCGTCTGAAAGTGCAAATATTTGGAAATTCAATTAATTTAGTTACTGTAGCTTTTTGAAGTTGGATTTCTTAATTGAAAATTTGGTGAAGTAAAATCCGTTTTCGAGAAATATTGAAAAAATAAATATCCAAACTTTCAATTGCTAAAAAGTGGGCGTGCCACCCTTTCAATCCCACCATCTTTTTGTTCATTATAAGGCATTAATAGTTAGTAGCTGTGTACCAAATTTCATCAAAATATGTTGTATAATGATCGAGACATGACCAGCTTAAATTAAAAATTTAGGGCGATACCACGCCTTCCAAAGGGAAATTACAAATTCGAAACTTTGTTTATTCTTCATTCGATGCGCATCATTGTCTATAGCTTCATCAAAATGCTTCCATCCATTTTTGAGAAGAAGCTTTGGCACTGATATAGAAATGTGCATTTTAAAGAGAAGATATCTCCTAAACTTCTAGGAAATTTTTTTAACTACAAAACTATGAAGCTAACCGTTAGTGAGTTATTTAAATTAAAAAAAAAAAAAAGGGATTTGCGTGGACTTTGACCATGAAATCGGGCATGTTCCGCCACAGTAATTTGTAGTAATTTTTGCCTGTAGCCTTCTCCTATCATGTACTTACTTTTAATTGATATTCGTTTGAAAGAATGAGTGTCTATTTGCCTATAAATCCTTTTTTTCAGCTTAAGTTGCTGCATTAAATTTTGTACAAAAGAAACTTTTTTGAGAAAAATAAAAAAGTTACAAGAAAAATGGGCATAAATTTATCATTTAGTTTTGGCGAATTCTATCAAAACGAAAAACACAAATGAATTGGTCATTTTTAAAAGGGAATATGTACAAAATTTAAACTTGCTTATTTTAATGTGATTTTAGTGAAGGGGGTTAACTAAAGAGTGTGTCGGAAAAAACTTATACACGCTTAAAGTTAAATAAAACTTAAACCGTTGAATTTAAAAATTATGAAAAATATGTAAATTTATTAATATATTATAGAAATTCATTAAACATTAAAATATTGGAATATTCATCGGAATTTATAAATCTATCCACCTTTTTCGGGAATCCTGCCATTATCGATTTTATAGTTGTTTCCGTTACCTTTTTGGCGGAGCCGGTCCATTTACGCTTGAAGCCAGACATGTCCTGGGATAACTTTCCTGTGTTCTTCAATTCCCTTTTCTCGAGCGCCCAATATCTCTCTACAGGCCGGAGTTCTGAACAGTTGGGTGGGTTTGCCTCTCGTGGTACAAAATTTACATTATTATTTCCATACCACTCATGGGCCTTTCTTTCATAGTAGCATGATGCTAAATCGGGCCAGAAATATAGCCGTTTTTGGAGACACACGCTTGGCTTCTTTTGTCACAACTGCAAATGACTTGCCAAACAAGAAACTACTTAGGAAATTTTGTTTGCTTTTTTGTCCGGTATTGTTCCTGAATATACCTCGTCCATCAGCCACACAAAAATTTTTACCCGGAAGTTGTGAAAAGTCTGCTAGAACATAGGTTTCATCATCCATCACACAGCACGCAATTTTTTTTTTGAAAATTAGACCTAAATTTTTTAGCTCGTTTTTGCTTCTAAATTCTTTACCGCATTGCGATCTGGAACTTTCTGAACTTTATACGACTTCAACCCAGCATTTGCTTTGGTTCTGCACACAAAATAATCAGAGCACTTAACTACACGAGCTGCTTTTCTGACAGAAATGTTCGGAGCTCTTCGAAAGACTTGTTCGACATCTTTTGCTTACCAATATTTGTTGGACCTTTTTTTCTTCCTGATCCAGGTTTTCATGCAATGTTTAATTTTTCTTTATACTGTTTAATGGCTTTTGAAACAGTGTGACGATGAACCTTAAGATCTGTTTTTGGAATGTCCACAATGGATTTTTTTGAAAAGTTTGAATTATTTTCTCACGTACTTTTATTTCGCTGTCCATTTTGAAAAAATAACAATTGAAAATGAATAATTTGAATAAATATGATATCTTATATATTTTTAAAAAAAGCTATTCGTTAGACACAGGATAAGTTATGGCTGAAAAAGTGTGTACAAGTTTTTTTCGACACACTCTTTAACATTGATATTAAGTAGTAAACCACAACGGTAAAAAAACACAAAAACAATTTTCGGCCGAGCGACACATGTTCCCTTTTAAAAATGACAGATTCAAATTTATTCAACATTTTTGGCACAGAACCTTTGTGTAGAATATAAATTACGGGTTATTGCATCGCGGCTTAGCTTCATTGATTTATTCTTTATTTACACGTATTATCCCAACGTCATTGAGGCGATAATTGAAATAGTACGAGCATAGTAAAGTTTTTTTAAAAGTAAAGTATATTTCATATATTCATATAGTACAACGTGGCGTATGAGTGATAAATTCAATATGAATTTCGAACTCTCGGTGACTTTTTTCAAAAACTCACAATAGCTTCAAGATATTATAGATATCGGCGAACTTACCACAAAAATAATTTGAAAGTACGCAATTTCACAAAAATGCCGTTTGGAACACCCAACTAAGCATACAGCTGTTAAATGATGTTGAACGTTGGCTTTACAATCAACAAACATTTCTGAAGTGCCGTCGGAAGGTTTAAAAGAAATCTGTTCAGTTAAGTTTTTATGGAAAATTGTGCAGAAAATTCGTCTGACTGGGCTTTTGTTGGTCCTATCATATGTGTGTACTTACTTTTGTCCTGAAAATCTTTCCATAGTGGTTAAAATTAAAAATTTTATTTTATAATAAAATATTTGGTTTATTTATTGATATCAAAATATATCTTTAACTTAGCAGTTGGAAAAATATTTTTTTCAATTTTATTTATAGGGGAATGTCGTCAGGGTTGGGCCACTGTCAGGGTTGGGCCACTGCTATTTCTCGTATATGACACGTGCTGCCATCTGTGTTATAGCGTCGAATTATTGTTCGCTATGCCAGAAAACTTTTTTAAGCATTACTTGTCACCGGGATTGTCAGTAAAAATTTTTGCGCCTTCGTGTTGTTTTCGATAGTTCAAAAAATTTTGTAATAGCAGTGAAAAATGACTCGAAACATGGAAAAGAACAATGCCACCGAAAAAGTAAGTATATGTATCCATTAAGGGGTGAACCATTACCAAGCTCCTAAAGGGAAAATTTGATTCCCTAACCTGTTCACATGTAGTATTGAGCGGTCGAAAAACATGTTTGTAGTCAGGGTTGGGCCACTCGTGTAGTCAGGGTTGGGCCACATCAATTTTTATTTAGAATCGGTAAAATAACATCACTGAATCGGTTTTTCGGAACACAGAACATTAACATTACAGTTTTGGATACACCCAGAGTTGACACGAACGGAAATGTAGGGAGTTCTATGGGCAAGCACGAGAAAGCAACGTGTGAAACGCACGAGGAACTATCGACTTCTTCGCGGAGTTCGACTTCTTCGTCTCATGAGTCCACCCTTTCTATGATTTTGTCATTGTTCGGGCCTCTGCAAGCGGCCGCGATAACTTTGAAATTTAATCGGGGGCGCCGCCCGATGAAAAGAACGTTCTTAACCTCCCCAGAGAACCGCGAACAGTTACGTAAATAGTAACAGATGCGCGATGCTTCGAAAACGCCTAAAAAAGTCTGAATCGAAATAATTCAATCACATGCATTGAATGCAAGCGAGATGTGCACTTGAAGTATCAATCTCACAAAAAGATACTATGTATGTCCAAATTGCGATTCAGATTAATGTTATTATGAAGATTTCTCATCGGAATTTTGTATAATCGAATAAAAAACAATAAAATGTTTCATACATATTCATTACACACTATTTTAGTACATATTTCATCGATATTTGGTGGTGGCCCAACCCTGACTACAATGGCCCAACCCTGACTACTTTTTTAGTTTCGTCAATAACTCTTTTTTCCGAAATCGCATCGAGTTGTCCTAAAGGTATGTTATATAAATAAAACAAATAATTTGGTAGAATTCAAATATATAAAAAAGATACAGAGGAAAGTTAAAAAGTGGCCCAACCCTGACGACATTCCCCTAAAATAAAACGTAATTGTTAAAATTTTTTTGTTAACGTTTTCAGACTGCCGAAATTCTAGTAATTATGTTAAATTAAATTAATAAAGTTAAATGCAATATGAATAAAACAGAACAATAGCCAATGAGCGTGATGTGCTCCAAAATTTTAGCTGATATGTAAGAATGCTTTTTGATGTGTAGATGCTGAATTTTAATCCTCTTAAAAATAAACATGTTTCCACATGGGGTATTTTCGTCAATTTACATTTAAATATTAGATAATAATTTTAAAACTTTTTTAGGATTCTCTGTTAAAAATTATCATTTGAGTGTTTTTTTGCGTAATCGATTAAGATTTGGGTTGACATCTCCAATTCTTATGAAAATTAGTGAAATGTTAGTATTTGACTTACGTATAACTGTGGTAAAGTGATGTTTTGAAATTCCGAAAAAATCCAAGATGGCCGCCATATGAAGTCCGATCCAACTTTTAGATACTCACATGTTTGAAAATTCATAGCTCTTCGGATTTAGAAAACAAAATTACACTGAAAAATATTTTATTTTAAGCTCAAAATTGTGGTATCTTTTACCGTTATCAAGTTATGAATTTTAAAAGTTGTTTAATGTTGTGTTTATCATGAGTCGTTGGTGCACGTGCGCTACTACATAGTGTTGCCACTGTCCGGACGGTATTTTTTTTTTCGGTCGCCTTTAGTAGAATTTTTATCCTAATTGTCATGATTTTCTAAGTTGAAAAATAGATAGAATTTTAGAATGTTTGTCAGTGATTTCAGAAGACCGCTTTTATTAATATTTGTAATTTGATAACACAGTTCTGCGATGAAAAAAAGTATGAGATCGGAGTAGATTATTCTTGTCAATTTTTTCTTGCTGAATCCGAGTATGACCTCTGATTTGCTCCATCACGTCTGAGATCCGAGTTATCCTTGATTTAAAGTGCAGAAAATGTTATTTTCAAACGTATGGTGTACATCCTTTAAGTAGTCTAGTTCACTTTTGACATTCGGCATTGAATAGCCTTCAGCTTCTTCTTTAAAGGGTACTTTTAACTTTTCCAATTGAATCATTATTTTCCGAGATATCATCCATTGAAGTAAAGGTATACAAATTGAACATAGTCCTTTACAGGGATTAGCAATACCTTTACTTCAATCAATGATATCTCGGAAACTAATGATTCAATTGAAAAAGTTAAAAATACCCTTTAAAGAGAAAGCTCAGGGCTATTCAATGCCGCTGTCAATAGTGAACTACACTACTTTCAGGATGTACGCCATATGTCTGAAAATAGTGTTTCTCTCACTTTAAATCAAGGATAACTCGGATCTCAGACGTGATGGAGCAAATCGGAGGTCATATTCGGATTCAGCAATCAAAAATCTATAAAAATCACCTACTCTCATTTCATGCTTTTTTAACTTTTTCAAAAATGCAGGACTGTGTAATCGACCTCAAGCCAATTGTAAAATGTTCAGATCATGTTCAAGCACTGAATTTCATCTTAAACTGAAACCCGGTAAAATGCACCCTATCTCTTATTTTATGCTGTACTGCTAAATTTTTTCAGTGAAGATAAGGTCGCTTTATCTCTGGGCGGTCATATTTATAGAATAGATATGTATGATTAATGTTAAATCAAGTAAACCGAACCATGTTACGCCGCCTGTTGGAATGGGACGACGATTTGTTTGCTAAATATCTAGTACATTTTTTCATGTTAAGTATATTCAAAATAATATCGATATCAAGTAAGATGTATTAAGCTTTTTCAATATACATTCTTATATAATTTGGCCATCACTTTCGATTTCTCATTTTGAATTATTAAAGCTTTTTAATGAAAATAAAACTTATAAATTATGTGATTTAATATAATAATTAGGGTAATGTAACAGGTTGTGGGCCGTCACCGGTTGTGGTCCACCCCTTTTATTTTTTGACGTTTATAAAATATGACAGATCTGAGTTGAGGTAATGTGTACATTAGCTATGGGCTTAATAACAATTTTTCGATTTTTATACCCTGCGGTGGTTTTTTATGTGAGGTTTGATGAAAAAGTAAGTGAGCCAAAATTTGGAGGGGGTGGGGTGGGTCTAACCCTTGCCGGTTTTGAGTCAAAGTTCGAATTTCGGGGGTAAAATTTTGAAAAGAGCTTCTAACTGCAAACCAGTTATACTTACAGGCATAGAATGTATGACCAACCCCCATTATATTTTCTACCCCAACATTTTCACCAAACATACTTACCCCCTATCTCCACCCCTAAGGGTCGCTTCCATATAAGTCTTCATTTTCATGACATTTTTATAAAATCGACCTCCACCACCCCCAGGCTACCCCTACATTGTTCAAAAGTATGACCTACCCCCATTATTTTTTCCACCCCATAATTTTCAGGAAACATATTTACCCCCTATCTCCACCCCCTGGGGGTGCTCCCATACAAAAATACTAATATTTATGTTAATTAATAAACATTTTTTCTCTCATCAACCCTGCCCCCATAGTGCTACTTAGGAAGGTAAAATGTATGACCGACCCCTATTAGTTTTTCCAGCTCGACAATTTTACAAAACATACTTGCCCTCTATCTCCGCCCTCTAGGGGTGCTCTCATACAAAAGCGGTCCGGGGTGCGACTTTACACTGGTGTACTAATATTGCTTCTGTTACAAAAATTAATTGCCACAGTTACAGTGGTTTTGAATTAAAAAAAAAAAAACGCGTATCACGTATGACGGAAACGAGCAGTTACTGGGTGTGCCGATCGTACCAACCGGAAAAAATAAAGGACGGAGATAGAGGGCAAGTTTGTTTAGTAAAATTGTCGGGCTGGAAAAATTAATGGGGGTCGGTCATACATTTTACCTTCCTAAGTAGCAATATGGGGGCAGTAGGGGTGATGAGAGCAAAAATGTTTTTTAATTAACATAAATATGAGTATTTTTGTATGGGAGCACCCCTAGGGGGTGGAGATAGGGGGTAAGTATGTTTCGTGAAAATGATGGGGTGGAAAAAATAATGGGGGTAGGACATACTTTTGGACAATGTAGGGGCAGCCTGGGGGTGGTGGAGGTCGATTTTATAAAAATGTCATAAAAATTAAGGCTTATATGGGAGCGACCCTTAGGGGTAGAGATAGGGGGTAAGTATGTTTGGTGAAAATGTTGGGGTAGAAAATATAATGGGGGTTGGTCATACATTCTATGCCTGTAAGTATAACTGGTTTGCAGTTAGAAGCTTTTTTCAAAATTTTACCCCCGAAATTCGAACTTTGACTCAAAACCGGCAAGGGTTAGACCCACCCCACCCCCTCCAAATTTTGACTCACTTACTTTTTCATCAAACGTCACATAAAAAACCACCGCAGGGTATAAAAAGTTAATTTTTAAAAATGTCCATACAAACTAGCCCATAGCTAGTGTACATTGACAATAGACAGTATTAGTGCAAACACTGAAGTGAAAGGACGCATCTGACCCGCAGCTACAACAAAACAAAAAAAAATTGACGAAGAAATTTTCAATAAAGCAATTTCTGAAGATTTTGCCAGTGTGATAAAGCGAAGTGAAATATTGCAAAGAGGTGAGTGTTATGCATTTTTATGCAGTATTTGCGTTAAATTTTTCGATTTTATATCGAGTTTGCTCAAAATTTTTCGCCACGTGAATTTTTCCAGTCACTTAAGGGATGGCTGCCGTTACCGGTTGTGGGCCACCTTTTGTAATCGGTTGTGGGTTACCATAAAATAAATAAATCGACTCCAGTTAGCTGTCTTTTGGATGAACTTGGCCCCTTGAAAGCCGCTTCACCCAAAAAATCATCAAATCGCGGCCGAAAGCCAAATTGCGAATCCGATGAGATGATTAATAATTTGAAAAAGTCACATTTTCTGTATTTTTTTTCGCCACCAGAGGCTTCATTGATAAATAAATTTTAATAATACATATTTCTTTACTGGTTTTTTATCATAATTTTGCATTTGAAGTGGATTTTTCAGGGTGGCCCACAACCGGTTATAAAATTTTGTTTGTCCAAAAACAAGCTCTTTACAAAATTTGTCAAAAAAAATTTTTGTTGAAAAATTATAGAAAAATTGTTTCTTTTTGGCTACTTACTGCCTCTAACTTTCCATTGGTGCCCACAAGTCCGAAAAATGTATACTTGAATGCAAGTTACGGGCAAAAAACGAAACCCGGTCCACAACCGGTAACCTTCCCATACAAAAATTAATAACATAATAACATTACTTATATTTCTATTGGAATTACCTACAAAAAAATGTAATTAGGAATATATAAAAATTTTTTATATTTACTTCTAAGTATTCACCCATTTTAGGTCTCATTTTTGCAATTTTTTACGAAAAGGGTATAAATGACCCATATGTGGGGGATGTAGAGAGTTTTTTACAAAAATATTCCTCGTAATTAGCCATGTTCTAAAATCCGAATCACTTCGGAATCGGAATGGAAACAATCTTCAAGAGCTCTGCATTTCGACAATTAATACCAAATCGGATTTATGTTTGGGTAAATCGGATAGGAACCATTAACAAATTTTATTTCTTGAAATACAAATCCAATTCCATCTTATTTGTCGTAATGCAGAGCTCTTGAAAATTGCTTTCATTCCGATTCCGAAGTGAATCGGATTTCAGAACATTCCTGAATATCCTGAATAAGTTCGCTGAGCACATGATGCAACTCAGATGTAAGGATCATATAGTTAATACATCGATTCAACACAAGAATGCGTTATTTTTGTTTTTTTTCATGTACAGTGGAGTTAAAAAATTAATTAAAGAAAAATGTGACGTGCTGGAGAAAAACCACGAGACACGGGTATTTTTTTTAACGTCTACTTTAAGAATTTTTTGGATTTTTTCATATGTTTTTTTTTTTTTTTTGTGTCGAACCGTGTAATACTAAAGGATGGAAAAAAACTTTAAAAGTTTAAAATTTTGTTTTGATTTAGTAACACAGTGGGCTCAAAGTTGGACTTTACCGATACTTTTGAAATCTGTAAGTAGACAAAATAAAGGTTTTTCGACTATTAAATCGTTGTCACTATTCCAAACTGATTTACAGAGATATTAACAATTGCAACTTATAATTTGGATAAAATGAATACATATGAGTTGTAACTTTAGTTACCAACTAATGTTCTCTTTCAGTTCCATGAGAAAAGTTGTTAACTAACTTGCCAACTAGCATTAAAAATATTTAACGGACATAACGTTGGTACGTAGGACTTACAACCACTGATTTTTAAAGAAAAATTAACTTATAACTTTGTAAGTTAAGTTACCAACGCAATTTGTCAATTTTGTCCCGTGCATAAGTTATTAACTTAAGTTGCCAAGTTTTTGCATGGAGACCTCAGTAAAATATACTTAGGTTGTAACTTTAAAAATTGCTCTCAGCCCTTCAAATTTCAAGCTAGAGAGGTACCAAAATTTGACACAAGATGGAGTCAAATGTGCAGATTTCGAAAAATTGTCCCATAAAAAGTTGGTAACTTGAGTTACAAACTTTTGTATTTGGATGTATCGATATACATTATCGCATTTTCATTATTTTTCAATATAATATGAGGCTGGCTATGAGCGCAACAGTGGGCTAACCCTCACTTCGTTAAAAAATCAAAAGCAAATAACTTGTGCTTGTATCGACTCAGGTTATGTGCTTTTGCTTTATCAACGAAGTAAAGGTTAGGCCACTGTTGCACTCATAGCCGCATATATGGAATAGAATGCTTAATCGAAATGCAAAGTTCCTGCTGCCTTTTTTGAGAACTTTTTTTTATGAATTTTTTCATATTGTAGTTTTTGACGGAACAAAATAAGTTGACTTTTTTGGAACGCTATTTTTAATTCGTTTGCATCCAAATACATGTGTCAAAATAGCATTCTGGCAAAAAGTACAAGCATTTAGCTTTTAAAAAAACATTTGTTTTATATATAAAACGTGAATTATGGCGATTTTTTTTTGAAAATTTGAGCTCAAAAAGCCAAAATTGATAAATTTTAAAAACTTTGACATTAAAAATAAAAACAAAAACAAAAAATACTTACATTTTCGGATTTTCGTAATTTCCCAATATATTATGTGGCCAAATATGCTCAATCGAAACACAAAGTTCCTGCTGCCTTTTTTGAGAACTTTTTTTTTTAAGAACTTTTTCCTATTGGAGTTTTCAAGAAAACAAATTATTTTTTTTATTTCTTTACATTCTGCAACGTTTTACAATAGATTTATCAATTTTAAGCTTACAATCTGCTTAAATTCGCATGATGTTTTTTTTTTAAAGAAAGGGTAGTAGGTAAGGGGTATATTTCCCCCTTTAAGCCCCCTTGGAAATTGCCCTCTCTTTACTTGGCCATGCCATAGCGAAGCGTTTTACCAAATCTGTGAGAAATATTTGTTCTAATTGTATTAGCATATGTACCCAATCATATCTATGTGCGTCAAATATTGTCAGAGAAATGATGAGTTTATTTTTTGAGGGCGTGGCACCGCCCATCTCCGTTGAACATTATTTTTCCTGACGATTTTTATATATCGATACCTTAGAGCGCTATAGTCCTATCTCCATTTTTTCAATTGTTGGGAAATCCAAAAAGAAGATTTCAAACAGTGGTTATTTAGAATTGGCTGCTATTTTGATATAACGATGCATGCAATAATTTTACTTATAGTATATTTTATGTTCTTAATCAATTTTAATGATGTCTAACGAAATCCCAGCTAATTTATAGTATGTCATTACTTTTGCCCTTATACAGAATTGTACTACTATTATAACATATGAACACATTTAGTAAATTTTATGAAATTTTTCCACAAAAATGTCGTCAAAAGTCATTAAACGCGTATAAAACATGAAAAAACCAAATTTGTTTTTTCTTTTTTTTTAATTTTTGGTTCCGACTTACAAGGGTCCCCCCTTGGGTGTAACAAAATTTGTTCTCTAAAATGTCGTAAAAAGTCATAAAACGCGAAGAAAACACGTAAAAACGAAAATTTTTTTTTAAAAATGTGGCTTATTTGAATATTCAGTGGAGATAGGACTGTAGCGCTCTTCAAAAAATTACAATTTGGATATAGGATTTTTCTTAATTTTCAAATATTTTGGTGTTTTAATGCTATTTTGACATCACACAGTTTTCCATATGGTAAAGAAGCCCACAAAGATACCATAAGTGCAAAAATCTCAAAATCGCAAAAAGTGGAGATACGACTATAGCGCTCTAAGGTATCGATATGTACCAAATTTCATTTATCTGCGTCAAAGAGTTTCGGAGCTATGATTAGTTAATTTTTAAGACCATAACTTAGCCTTTTTTGTACTAACACAATGTTACAACTTCTTTAAAAACCTTTAGTTAGTTTCCGAGTCAATAAGGGACAAATACACAAACAAACAAAATCTAGTTTTTATAAAGTTGATTTTCGTTATTTTGTCATAACTTCAAAACTTAAAAAGATAGCTCTAAATTTTTAGTGGAAATTGATACCCATTTTTTTTTTTTTTGTTAAACATTGGGGAGATTTGAACATGGACGTAAGCGATCTAAGCCACAGTCATCGTTAATGTGAGATTGACTGAAAGTCTATTTGTTTTAAAATTAGCTCCTACCACTTTCGTGAGAAAAAATGCATAACTTGCGTTGCTGAATGAGTTTCTACCACGTTCTTGAGTGTTTTTGACCATGTTTCGTTGCTGATTAGGATATAACATCGCTCTTATTTGGCAACGTGTGTTCTTACCTTTGTGTTGAGTATTTTTCCACACCAAATTGAAATTAAAATGAGTTCATGTTTTATTCAAAAATAAAATTTTATTTTGTTTAAAAATATTTGTTTTATTTACATAGAAATGAATATCGCTATAAAAATGTATAATTTAACAGTTGAAAAACATAACATTAAATTTTTTATATTAAACTTAATCAGAATATAAACTCTTAGCATAATAGATGTGAAATTATAATGTATGATTATTACTTATTAACTTAATTTATATTTGAAAACTTTTCAAATATTGTTAAATTTTTGGCATTTAGCAAAATTGAACGATTTTGTAAAATACAAAAAAAATTATTTTTAATGCGACAAGTTATATTTCAGCAGTTAATAAAAATTATAACTGAAAATTGAAACTTTAATATTTAAAAATTAACGAAACATTTTTAAAATTTATGAATGTACAACATACGCTTATTTTAATTCTTATTTCAGATATTTAAAAACATTTAGTTATTTAATTAAGAAGCTTTTTACACAATTTAAAGCTTTATCTTATGCATGCCAATAGCAACAATCTTTTACGACAAATTATGATTTTTATTATTGCAAGTTATACCTTTAAAACTGACAATATTTAATATTGAAAATAATTCCCTCAACAGTATACAAAATTTGGTTCTCATGCTTAGATTCAAATTTAATCTAAATAATTTATAACTTAAAAAATCATATTATTGGAATAAGATTTTTACGAATGTATTAAAGTCGTTAACATTTGCTTTTTATTCACTTCCATATCGATACCTTAGAGCGCTATAGTCCTATCTCCACATTTTGCGATTTTGAGATTTTTGCAGTTATGGTATCATTGTGGGCTTCTTTACCGTGTGGAAAACTGTGTGATGTCAAAATACCACCAAAATACCAAAATATTCGATAATTAAGAAAAATCCTATCTCCAAACTGTAATTTTTTCAAGAGCGCTACTGTCCTATCTCCAATGAATATTCAAATAAGTAATTTTTTTTAAAAAAATTCTTCGTTTTTTCGCGTTTTCTTTGCGTTTCATGACTTTTTGCGACATTTTGGTGAACAAATTTGGTTACACCCAAGGCTCCACTCTTGTTTGTTGGAACCAAAAATTAAAAAAAAAAAAAAAAAAAAATCGTTTTTTTCCTGTTTTCTACGCGTTTCATGACTTTTTACGACATTTTTGTGGAAAAAATTTCGAAAATGTACAAAATACGTCGTTTTTTTGAATAGTAGTGGAATTTTATATAAGGGCAAAAATAATGACATACTATAATTTGGCTGGGATTTCGTTAGAAATTAATAAAATTGGTTAAAAACATTAAATTATGTTAAAATATACCATGGGTAAAATTATTGCATTTATCGTTATATCAAAACAGCAGCCAATCCTAAATAACCACTGTTTGAAATCTTCTTTTTGCATTTCCCAACAATTGGACAAATGGAGATAGGACTATAGCGCTCTAAGGTATCGATATGTTGAACAAATTTTTAGTTTTTTTAAATACTTAGTACGTAATCAAAAATTAATATTTTATCTAGTCCATTTGTTAAACATTATTAACATGATATTTAATATGAAATGTATTTTTATTAATTTTCAATAATAAATAATTAATGATTAAATATTTCTTCAAGCCTTTCGATCCAACTTATTTGCATTTTTTAGTAAAATATGCAACGATATTTATATAGAACTTAGCTTTCTCTATTGCAATATAATTTTTAAAACGTTTTCTAAAAACAGAAGTTTATTTCATATTCGTTGTTTATACTGTGATATACTGATTATATGGCTCAATAAATGTTTTTTAAACGCCTCATATGTAAAATTCTTTTTTTTTTTTCTTACTGTATCAGATTTTATATTTAAAATGACGAAAAAATTGTTAATTTATCGTTGTATTTGCAAAAGTTATACGCATTTTAAAATTATTTCCTATCACGTCTAACATGTCGTATGAGTAACATTTTTTTTTTTTTGACTCATCAATGTTAGTAAAAAAGGCACCGATTCAAGTACAATGATATTACTTAGTTGTAAGTTTTCAATATGTTTAACATATCTTTGTTTTGTTTTTTCTATTTTACAAAATTTTTCGTCAATGTCAACAATATTTGTATTTATTTTGTGTTTTAAGAAGTATGCATACAAGCCCCAACACGGTGGCGTACCTTGAAAGTTCGGTGGCCATTAAACAATTTTCAAATTTTACTGCATCAAAAATCTTTGGTTATGAAAAAAGCATTTTTCCGGGATCATAGGTAGACGGGAGCATATTGAAAGGCATGCCAATTGAAAGGTCTATTCTTATTTTCAATTTTGGAGTAGTTTAACTTTTGAACGGCTCAATATTTTCACACATTTTTTTTTTTAAATAAATAAAATAACCCTTTAATATTTTTAATTGTTATTAAAATCTATTGTGCCTAATATTTTTGGCGATTTTTTTTGGTAAAATTTTATTTATTTTTTTGTTTGTTTCAGAGATAACTTCTGGTCGGTAAAAGCCGGCACAGTTTAAATGCGTTTTTTAGAAAGCTAAAGCTATCCCAGCTACTAAAACCTTAATATCGTCTCGAAATTTCATTCGATTTTGCTCAGCATAGGCCTTTAATGTTTGCAACTAAATGTCCAATTGAACAAAATTGCTAACAAAATTAATTAAAAACCATATATGCCAAAAACAAAGTGTTTCATTTGAAGTTGATATGAAAAATTGAATTGAAATTTTTCGTATTCAGCGACCTCAAATTAGTTTAGAAAAAATGGTTTGCAAAATGTTACAATTATTTTTAATTTCGTGTTGCATTAACTTTTTATAGTTATTGCTTAAATAATAAACAAAACAAGAGCACAAAAAAATTGTTAGTGGACTTTTCTTTTTATAGTGAAAAAAAAAAAAACAAAATCCCACTTCGGTCATATAAATTCATTCACTCTAACAGATATCCTAAGTAAAAACCTCTAGCCACTCCACTATAACGAATTTTTTTTCCTTTTTGGTGCTTTAAATTGGGATACACGCAGTTTTCCGGGCGCCATTTTGATTTTTTCCACTTTTTAACATCATATTTGGATTCAGCGATCTTGAGAGCATTATTTTCTATTTTTAAGCATTTTAAAACAGTTTAACAAGGGGTACTATTTATATTTCGGAAACTGGCAACACCTTAATAAAGTTTGACATTTTTTAGCATAAACGTACTGACAACGTTTTGATGCACAAGTGCTATTTGTTTTGTTCACAGTGAGTTAAGAAAATCAATTTGGAGAGCCCTCTCTTGAGCGATTGATAAATTATGAGGTATCCAAGGAGAACAAAATTTTTTTTACAAATCAGTGTTCATGCAAATCGAATGTATTGAAGTAGGGTGTATTCCTGCGTTCTAGCGCACTTCAAAATTTTTCCAACATTTTTCAAATTGAATAAGGATCTCGAAAGCGGTTTCATAAAACCATAATATCAGTCTTTGATAATGAAATTCATATGAAATCAGCATCATATAATCAATTTTTCTCCTCAATTCTGCTTAATTGTAAGCTGATTCCTTGTTTATTTTCCAAAGGATATCGAAAGCGATTTTGCTAAATCAGCATTTCAGCCTTTGGCCTGAGTTGAATTCATGATTTCGTCATATGATGAAATCTTCATTGTTTATATAAACAATCTTAAGCATAAACTGATTCCTTGCATATATCCCTAAATCAACAAATCAGCCTTTCATGATTTCATCATATGATGAAATCATTATTGTTTATATTCAATTTTTGTTCACAATTCTTCTTAGGGCCATTTTCACAATGTTCAGTTAAAATTTAACTTCCAGATAAATAAATATTTTGTATGAAATTTAATGTCAAAGTTTCAGTTAAAGTTCTAGTTAAGGCTTAACTGAACATTGTGAAATTGGCCCTTAATTGTAAGCTGATTCCTTGTTTATTTTCCTAAGGATATCGAAGGCGATTTTGCTAAATCAGCATTTCAGCTTTTGGCCTGAGTTGAATTCATGATTTCATCATATGATGAAAGCGATATAAACAATCTTAAGCATAAACTGATTCCTTGCTTATTTTCTTAAGGATCTCGAAAGCGGTTTCATAAAACCATAATATCAGTCTTTGATAATGAAATTCATATGAAATCAGCTCCAACAATAGAGTTAATATCGATACTGGAATTGATAGAATTGATGTGGGACGACAACTTTCTTTCCATCATAATGAGAATATTGAAGAAAGTCGAGCGAGCTGTTTCCAAAGAACGGAATCTCATATGGAAGAGGATTATTATCGAGATGCAACAAGGAATGTTGTCTATGTTAAACAAAATGAAACCCCTAGAGATAGAATCAAAAAACATTTTGTTCAGGGATTTCAGGAACATTCTCCAAAAAGACGAATTATACATGACGTTTACAAAAAAAAAACTGTTTCCTCAGTTGGTGGACCGAATTATGACTTGCTATTTAGACAACATCGAGGAGCCTTCTTCGTCATCTGCAGCCACGATGACCACTACCACCTTATCCACGATTGTACCTACCACAATTACACATGCAGATGTCATCCCATCGACATCTTTAAAAGCTTCAACATCGTCGGTAGAAGATACTCTAGACGAGTACTTACCAGTATCGAATATACCATCGACCACTGGATTAATCTCGTCATCTATCTGGAGGCGCAAGGACGAAGTATCGACGTCTTGGACATTGCCGGCATCAACTGGATTTCAGGTATATAAATTTTTACTTACAAATAAACAATGTTTTAATTTTTTTTTTTTATTTTCAGGTAATAAAGTTAGATGTCTACAATTTCTCCAAGATCTTCGGATTGGACAAAAAGAACTGGTGGAAGGAAGCGGAAATGCGCTTCACTTTCATGACGAGCTCCCCACTGGACCAGAAGGCAGTCTTGTTAAACAAACTGGTGACAATAGTGGCGAAGGAAATAGCAACACATCCCAACGTGACCAAGGAGGAAAAGCAGAGAGGATCATACAATTTCTCCGCAAATACGCAGTATCGCCACTAAACCATATTTTTTCTTTAAATGTATGGTTAACTTCTAAGTATAAATTTTTTAACAAAATGAGCCCCATAATGAATAACATTTTAAAAATTCATTCGGCATATTACAATGAAATGTCGATTGAAGAGTTATACACATATTAGATGAGTATAGAACCACAAAATTTAATTTTCAATTCAAATAACAATATGTCGAAATTTTATTTATCATTAGAAGAATCAATTAATGTTCTTGAAAAATTAGTTCAATATCAATGTAATAATAATCCAAAGTTTATACAATATTTTTATGAATGTTTATTTAATGTACTTGACAAAAAGGTACCAAAAAAAAATTCCATTTTTATACTAAGTTCTCCAAATGCTGGTAAAAATTTCTTCTTTGACGCAGTAGTTCATTATTGTTTGAACTATGGTCAAATGGGAAATTTTAATAGATATTGCACTTTCCCTTTAATGGAATGTGTAGATAAGAGAATTATTTTGTGGAACGAATCACTAATGGAACCAGCAGCTACAGAAACATTGAAATGTATATTAGGTGGAGATACATGTAATGCGAAGGCTAAATATCAAGGTGATGTTATTATAATGAGAACTCCCGTTATAATTCTATCTAATTCTGATATTTTTCCTAAAAATGAAGCATTTAGATCAAGAATGTATACATTTCATTGGAAACCTGCTGAGTTTTTAAAAAATTATAAAATGAAACCTAATCCATTAGCTATTTTCCATTTGTATAATCGATATATATTAAATAAAATATAAAAATTATTTTTTACAGGAATATTTTTTTCAGTTAGATCAACATTCTCAAATTCATTTAATATACCAGAATCTTCAGTTAAAGTTGCTTTTTTATTTGAAGTATTTCCAAACATTGTTTCTCCATTACTATAACCAAAATCATAATTTTGATAGAAATTGACTTCTTTTGGCCAAGCAACTGCTTCATATCTTGTAAAAGCGGGTCCAAATGATGTTTCTATTTCAACTCCACATTCAACTCGCCAATAACAACAACAATTAAGAAAATTTTTATCTTCATTTCCTGGATTTAATTGTGGAGTAGCTTGAATACCTACATGAACTTGTGGTTGTGCATGAAATGATGACGTTCCAGAATGTAAATTAAAAGACCCATAATCTTCCATAGCTCGCATATAATCAATATTTGGACGGTTAATTAGCATATCTGTTTTTTCTTCTCCTTCATTTATACCAATCGATCCTGATTGTACTTCATCACCTTCTTTAAATAATAATAAATTATTTCCTCTACCACGAAATTTTTCTGTATATAATTTATCTTTCATTTGAGTATGTGGTATATAATGTTTTTTTCCAGTTTGCACAATAGAATTTTTTGGTATATATTCATAATTAACAACTTTTTCATTTACCATATGATTAAGTAAAAAAGTACGAACTCTATGATCCATTTGAATCATACCATGATCAAATGGTACATAATCAATATCAGCAATTGGACTTGGTTTTTTCTTTTGATTCCATCAATCAATTTTTCTCCTCAATTCTGCTTAATTGTAAGCTGATTCCTTGTTTATTTTCCAAAGGATATCGAAAGCGGTTTCATAAAATTATCATATCAGCCTTTGATTATGAAATCATGTTACTATGACAATATCCTGAGTTAAGATGATATCATTATTGTTTATATTCAATTTTTTCTCAACTCTGGTTAAGAGAAACTGCTTATTTTAATGAAACATGAAGAGTCGAAAATATCAATGTCATAAAAAGATTATGCACACAATCAATTATATTTGAATCGTTATGGATACGGTGACCATAACTCATATGAGTTATTTTGGCATTAGATTTGAATCTATTTGAAAAGAGAAGTCATATGAGTTTTCAAATTTTTTAATGTTGTTTAATAAATAAAGAATGAAAACAATTTCAACAAAATAAATGAAAAACAATAAAAATTTGACAGTCAGAGCAAAAATCATAGAGAAAAACATAAGGAAACACATATGACTTCTCAGATAGTCTGAAGTGCCTTTAAGAAATGCTGAATATTTTTGAAGGTGTTCTGCTTTTGTTGTCTATTTAATAAAATTATTATATGTAGCAATTTCCATCAAAAATTAAATATTAAACTTTATAATTTGAATCACTTTATTTTATGTTTTTTAACAAATGTTTAAAATCGTTTTTCTTTTTTTTTGATCAAACTATTATTTATAACTAAGTGGCCCTATGCTCCTCCTAAGAGTTAAAGGAGAATACATACATACATTGTACTACATATAGGTAAATAAAAATAATATAAAAAAAAATAAATTGTTTTCAAGCTGTAAAAATGCATGCCTTGGTTTTTTTCTTTTTTGTGTTCTGTATTTTAATTTTAAATAAATGGTCACCGTAGTTATGGGTGAAGCTTCAGCCTCTTTAATATTTGTTCAAAGTTAAAAACATTTCACGTTTTTACTACTTTTAAATTCACAGTGTAATTCAATTTTTCATCAATTTCACAATATTGTAAAATTAAATTAAAAACAATTTTTTAATAACTCAGCATAAACAAATTGTTCATTGTTTATGCTAAGTTGCAGTTACTACTGTAACTACTAAATTAAATTATTTAATTCCTGGTTGCTTAGTCAGCAATATTTTCCATTGTACTAATTTATATTTTTTGTTGATGTTTTTTGCAATATTTTGTAATATCTTGTTAAGCATTTTTAATTGTATATAAAGTAAAATATTTTAATCAATAAATCAGAAGCAATTAAACTTCAAAACTGATGTATGTTTTAGTTACTTGTCTCTCACATTGGACGGTATATTCAGGTTAAAGTGCTTGAATATACCAATCTTCAACTTTACAAAAAGAACACTAGTTTGGGTTTATGTGCTCAAACTAGAAATACACAATACACAAGACATTTTGGTGACCCCTACAAAAACACGCAACGAGTCTGGTACAGGAGCCAGATACTTCAAATTTTGGACTCACAAACATTTTGGTGACCCCTACAAAAACACGGCAACAAATTCTGGTACAGGAGCCAGATATTTGCAAGACATTGACAATCAATTTCTGGAGTCACACACGGCAACAAATTCTGGTACAGGAGCCAGATATTTGCAACACATCGACAATCAATTTCTGGAGTCAGATTTTGGCAACGAGTTCTGGTACAGGAGCCAGATATTCGCAACACATCAACAATCAATTTCTGGAGTCAGATTGTGCATTGAGTTCTGGTACAGGAGCCAGGACCCATAAGTTTGCATTTATACAAACAATTTCTGCTTCAGATTGTGCATCGAGTTCTGGTACAGGAGCCAGGCACTCACAACGTATAAAAATTTTTGGTTTTGGTACAATATAAATCCAATCATATAAAAAAAAAAAAATGGAAGCACTAGCCGCTAAACAAGTAACGGTCGGTGATGAAATCCAAAAAATAATATCAAATTATAAAAAAATCTTCGGCGGAAAGGAGGAAAACATTTGGTATCGACTACTATAAGGACCGAAGGCAGCGGTTGCAGAGTGCTGTTCAGCAGTTTGAAGCAACAAACGCAGAGATTCTTGAGCTGGAAGATGTTCCATATGAACATGAATATTTCACCAAGGACTATTTCGCCAAAGTTATTGCGTTAAGTAAGCAGTATGGAGAGATATTCAACAACGCGGCACACGCATTAGAGGAAGAACAAGCAGCTTCAGGGCGTGGTCAAACAAATAGCAACCATACGGAGGGTGAAGACAGCGCCGGTGGTAAATTCGAAATAACGAATACAAATTCATCAGTTCAAACTGGTTCTGAGGATAAACTTGTCACTGCAATAAGAAGGCAGAAGGGGATTCGAGAGTCACTGCAACGCCTTCTGACGAAAATATCCAGCAAAACGACTATAGAACAAGGTCGTTATTTGGAGTCACTTAACAATTTGTGGCTTCAAATAGAAAATCTGCATCTCACTATTTACGAGCTGTGCGATGATGTTCAACGATACGGATATGATTTTGATGAGTACATAGCACTGGAACAAACGATAAAAGAACATCGGGCTGCTTCCACAGAACACATCCACAGAACACGTCAGCAATCTTCAGTCACGAACAACAACCTTAGTCTTCAGTTGCCAAAGGTTACAATACCAAAATATGACGGCAATTACGCAACTTGGCAGCAATTTTCTGACCTATTCACGAAAATGATACATGAACAGGAATTGCCAGACATCCAGAAAATGTGGTACCTGAAAACGAATGTAACAGGAGAAGCAGAGAGATTAATACGACACCTCCCGCTGAGTGAAGCCAATTACTCCACATCATGAAAACTGATGCAAGAAAGATTCAACAACAAAAGGGTCCTAGTTGAGCATCCGTCAACAAGCTCTGACGCAAGAGCCATCAAAAATTTCCACGATTGTATCCAGGAAAATTTATTGGCTATCAATAATCTAGGCATCAGGACAGATTCCTGGGATCCACTCTTACTTCACATATTGGTAAAGAAGCTGGATCGTCACACTCATATATTGTATGAGCAGGCCCTAGAAAATCCAAAGGAGATGCAGACAATCAAAATGTTTCTGCATTTTCTATAAAATCGGTTTCAAACTTTAGAAACTCTGGGAGGCAATCAATCCACAAATCATGTGAAGCCAAACCCACCAACAGCCAAGTCATTGAAAATGTTTAGACAAATAGCCAATCAACAAATTGCCCAGTATGCAACCAAAACCATCCAATTTTCGGTTGTGAAACATTTCTGAAAATGACAGCCAACCAACGACTCAATTTGATACAACAATCAAAAAGATGCGTTAACTGCCTTAAGTTTGGCCATGCTGCAAAAACATGCTCTTCAAGAAGCTGCTCTAAATGTCAAAAAAGACATAACACTTTGCTGCATTTGGAGACGAAACAGTTTGCAACATCATCAAAAGAAAATTATGCTGAATCCACGCAAGCAGAGAAGGCAAATACCAAGCACAATTCTGTGGGAACTTCAGTAACACTTACGGCATCAAAAATTAAACAAACAACAAGCGAACAAGGATATGTAATGCTTGCAACAGCCAAAATAAAGGTGACAGCGCTGAATGGGATTTGCTGTGAAGTATGAGCAATTTTAGACTCAGGCTCTCAAGTAAACCTGATAACAGAACACTTGGTAAGAAAACTAATGATAACGCCAACTCGCACATCGCTATGCATTGAAGGAATAGGGAAAAGGTCTCAAAACTGTTCCCGACGAATAACCCTCAACTTGGAATCAACTAAAGGCTCTTACGCAACAACAATGGAAGCATATGTCTTACCACAAATAGTTCCAGCACAACCATCTTGTAAGGTGGACACTTCGCAATGGTCCATTCCTGATAACATCTCATTGGCGGATCCAACATTTGGCCAACCAGGACGAGTAGACGTTTTACTTGGTGCAGAATTATACTTTGACCTATTAACCAGTGGTCAAATACATTTGTCTACAGAGCTACCCACGTTACAAAACACAGCACTTGGATGGGTAGTCGGTGGCAAAATCAATCGTCAGCAAGTTGACAAAGCAATTTGGGCAGTTCTAGATGAAGAAAGAATTGACAATATGCTACAAAATTTTTGGAAGCTAGATGAACCCGAAAATCCTGGACAAAATTTATCGCCTAACGATAAACAATGTGAAAGTTACTTCATCAACACAACAAAAAGGAATAATGAAGGACGATTTGTGGTTCAGTTGCCTTTCCAAGAGAATCCATCAGTTCTAGGAGACTCAAGGACTCAAGCTCTTCGCAGGTTTCTTTCATTAGAAACACGTTTAGATAGAGCACCACTAATAAAAAAAGAATACATCAAGTTCATGATACAGTACGAGGATCTGGGTCACATGGTTGAAGTTAATCCAGAAGAAATAATGCATCCACAATATTTCATTCCTCATCATTATGTACTAAAGCCTGACAGTAGTACTACAAAACTACGAGTTGTGTTTGACGCATCAGCAAAATCAACGTCTGGGTTATCATTAAATGACATATTACACACTGGACCCACCGTTCAAAGTGAATTGTTTACTATACTTCTTCGTTTTCGGCTACCAAAATATGTGTTCACAACAGACGTGGAAAAGATGTATAGACAAGTTATGGTTGACAAAGCTGATCAAAGGTTCCAAATGATCTTCTGGAGAAGATCACAGGATGAGCCACTAAAAATTTACAAGCTAAAAACTGTGACGTACGGGATTTCAGCTGCTCCATATCTAGCAACAAAATGCTTACAACAACTTGCAGAAAATAATACTGCCACATACCCACTAGGGGCCCAAGTCTTGCATGACGATTTTTATGTTGACGATGGCCTTAGTGGTGCAGACAGCCTCAGTAGGATCAATAGGATCCACAAAAATTGCAACAGCTGAATGGAAAATGATCGTGTATTATGATTTAAAACCGTTTTGGACAGAAATGGACGCTCTTCAAAATGGAACAGCAGCTCTTCAACAGCTATGCAACGAATGGCAACAACAATCGGCTTGCAATTCCCTTATCTCACACTTTGAACACACAAGTAACGAGCTACTGCAGGATCAAACGCTAATTTCTACAAAACGACACAAACGAGCAGCAGTCAACTTTATAGGGAACGTAGCGCATACATTATTTGGAGTCTTGGATTTAGATTACGCAGAGGAAATGTCGAACACAATCATTCAACTGAAGGATAATGACAACTACGCAATTAGCCTTCTTCGAAACCAAACCTCAATTATTGACTCCACAATAAACATTATCAAAAGGGATGAAGTTAAGACCCAGTCCAGAATCGCACATTTTCAACGCCAAATTTATGAAATCAAAAACAAAATTGGAAAAGATTCGGAACAAATCCGGGTGACGCAACTTTTACTATCATTAGCAGCAGAACTGTCACTCATAACAGCAAATCTTCAACGTACACATTCTGAGATTCTGAACGTACTCGCAAACACACACCATGGAAAAATTAGTCCAATGCTGCTCTCACCCCAGCAATTAAGGAGTGAAATTAACATCATACGAACCCATCTTCCAGCATCACGATCCTTGCCAATAGCAGAAGAAAATATTGTCGAATTCTACAAAATTATGAATGTAAAGACAGCAATAAGCAGCCATCATGTGCTATTTCTTATTGAAATACCTTTGGTAGACCAACAACACTTCAGCTTGTTCAAACTGGTTCCCATTCCAATAGTAATAAACGAAACCATGGTAGCTATACGTACTGAAATTGCGTTCCTCGCTGTAAACATGCATCGTGATCAATATTTAACATTTACCACCGCTGATTTACACAAGTGTTTTGTGACCAAAGAAGATATATATGTTTGTACAACCAAACAAATAAAACACAGAAAAGAATCATCGCAGCATACATGTGAAATTCAAATGTTCAACAACAAAACACCTTCTAACTGCCATGTATCACAAATTGACGGCAACATTTACTTACAACAACTTAACAACCCAAACAAATGGATTTATTCATCGACCAAGGATAACGAAATGTCAGCAGTTTGTGATACTGAACTTAGTCAGTTCACGCTACATGGATCAGGACTACTCGCATTACATCCGACATGCACTATTAAAAACGAAGAAATCATTTTGCATGGTCACTATGCTGTTTCCAGCATCACTACGATTTCATTTCCTAGATTCAGCAACATCTTGCCCATCACGACTTCAACTGAACGAAAAGCTATACTCAACACAACTGATATGATGATAGATACACAACTGGAACATCTTACCGCACTACAACACCAATTAAACAGCGAACAATTCAGCTACCTTCCAACACAAATGCGATCAAACAGTATACATCATCATTCCGTCAGTTATCTGGCACTTTCAATTTCTGTGTTTCTACTTATATTTTGTGTCTACAAAATCAAATGGAAACCCTTGATGTCTGAGCCTACACCCAGCCATGATGAAGTTCCCAGCCAAATATCTTGTCAGCACAATAGTGAAGTCGCAGTCAACGCAACTGATCAACCATATGCTCCCATACCACTACCCCGCCAGCAAGACAAAAAATTCACTGTGGTCATATAGAGGTTGGTCGAACATACGCCCAACGGAGGGGAGAATGTTCAAAGTTAAAAACATTTCACGTTTTTACTACTTTTAAATTCACAGTGTAATTCAATTTTTCATCAATTTCACAATATTGTAAAATTAAATTAAAAACAATTTTTTAATAACTCAGCATAAACAAATTGTTCATTGTTTATGCTAAGTTGCAGTTACTACTGTAACTTCTAAATTAAATTATTTAATTCCTGGTTGCTTAGTCAGCAATATTTTCCATTGTACTAATTTATATTTTTTGTTGATGTTTTTTGTAATATTTTGTAATATCTTGTTAAGCATTTTTAATTGTATATAAAGTAAAATATTTTAATCAATAAATCAGAAGCAATTAAACTTCAAAACTGATGTATGTTTTAGTTACTTGTCTCTCACATTACACGGTATATTCAGGTTAAAGTGCTTGAATATACCAATCTTCAACTTTACAAAAAGAACACTAGTTTGGGTTTATGTGCTCAAACTAGAAATACACAATACACAAGACAATATTATTAATGTGTAAAATCACAATAAAGGGAAGCGTGTTAAAAATAAAAAAAAAATTTCTGCTGATATGCAACAATTGTCCTGCAACATTAAACGTCAACAGCAGCAACAATAATAATATCATCAACAACAACAGAATGTTTACTGTTAAGGTTTTCTTAAATATCAAGAATCTTATGTTTAAAGATTTTTTGGTGTTCATGGATGGATATTGCTTAACTTTTCAGCCTTATTTTAGCATGGATAATGAAAATTTGCAGATATTTTTGTTATATAAAGAGAAGTCATTGATAATGAAACTCATTCCAATCAAAATGTGTTACTTAAAAATAGCCGAAATTTCAGAAGATGAGCTTTTCAAGATGTATGAAGAGCCGGAGTTCATCGAGGCACTTGCAGTTGCTGCCATTTTTGATGAAGCTGACATCGATGATATATGAAGAAGAATCTGAATCAGATGATGAAGGTGAAATTATGGAAATAGCTGATGGAATATTGTTACCAAATTATGAAACAACGAGCCTAACAATCGATTTAACAAGAGACAACGATTCGTTAGAAGCACTAGAGTTGGATTCTTTTATGACTCCGGTATTCAATATTTTTCCTGAATCGGAAAGGGCGAGAATACTAGCGGAGAGCTCGGATGAGTTTCTTTTTCATCTTCATTCATGGAATGTAACTATTCAAGGCATTCCAATGGCCACAATTATGACTTTAGTATGGCCATATAGTCCAAGACTTGGAAGAGATTTAGAAAACTGGCCAATAAACGCTTGTCATCTGGCCATGGACATTTTAAAACTGAGAAAGAGGGTTATAGACCTCACAAACTTTGAACTATATCAATTTTTGTGGGGTCTATAAAGACTCATTAATTTTCATCTTCTATAATTTTTTAATTTTTTATAAAAAAAAATAATAATAATTAGTTAAGAACATATAAATATTGTTTATGAAATGTACATATAACTAGAAGATTGAGATAAAAAATTTTTAAAAACATAAAAATAAAAAAAAAATAAAAATTATTAAATCACGATTGTTTATTATAAATCTGAATGAAAAAAAAAATTATGCAGTAAGTATAAAAAAACAAAAATATTATGAGTATATAATAGTGTAAGTAATATACATAATCTATTTTTACATATGAAAACATGAAAATTCGTATACTTGTCAGAAAGCATGATGCTAATATCAAATTATATGAGTCATCGCTTCCAGTAACAATAAGTTTAAGAACTACCTCCATAATCTACTATATACCTCAGTATAAGTTCACCATAACCCCATTAGCATATCAAATAACAACAAAAAATTACCGACTAAATAAGAAAAAAATAAAATCAAAAGAAACAACAACAACAAAAATGACCTATAAATAAATATCTCAAAAAAAAAAAAAAAAATATCCCAAAAATTTTTTGTCTCCGCCAATTCTGGGAAATTCTGCCAAGATACACTAGGAAGGGGCTCCTACAGGGGCAATTCTACCAAGGCGCATGAGAATGGCGCAGACCCTCGCGCAATTCTGCCAAGATGTATGAGAGTGGCGCACATCCTGGCGCAATTCTGCCAAGATGAACTAGAAAGGGGGAAAATTCTGCCTGGTGTCTCTGCCGGCGCTGTCCCCGAACCAGCTAATCCACCCTACTCGCATTTTTGAAAGAAATAAACAAGTCAGTAATAATTGCATTTAAAAGAGGACTCAGGAACAATTCCATGAGAATGTTAATGGACTCGTTAGAGGAGTTGATAAAAGAAGCATTGGTCATGTATGTATGTATGTATTCTCCTTTAACTCCTAGGAGGAGCATAGGGCCAATATGAAATCTCTCCATTTGTCACGATCCCTTGCGATGACTTTGATCTCTTGCCACGATTTTCCCGATTCTTGGATTTCCTTTTCCAACGACCTTTTCCAGTTGGTTTTGGGTCTACCACGTCCTCTACTGCATTGGTCATAGAAGAAACTATTGGCAATGAAGAAGAGCTGACGACAACAATTAACAGCGTTCAGGCGATTAAAAAGTTGACAAACTTACGTTTGCGGGAAATGAGCAACCAAATGCCTATACCTAATGAAGCCGAAAAAATACCATCGCCACCAAAACAGAGTTACCAAACTACAGGGAAAGGACAGAACAGAGCAAACAATAAAAAACTAACCATAAATTGTTCTTTCTGCAATAAAGTGGGTCATGCAAGAGAAGATTGTTGGGCTCGAAAAAATACAAAATATTGTAATAAATGCGCGAAATACGGTCATGAGGCAAGTGAAAAATGTTCACAGAATAAATCTCGTCAGAAATGGTTTAAGGGATCTACAATGACACAACAACAAAACGGCGTATCTACAAGCCAAGAGACAAACCAAAATATGACCATAGTAAAACCGGGTCCCAGTAAATGCCGTTGGTGCCGCAGAATAGGGCACACAATAGAAGATTGTTTTGCGAAAAAAGAATTTGATTCGGGAAACCGACAAGGCATAGTATCCTTCTACATATATTGAGTGAAAAGCGTGAGTATTCTGTTACCATGTACTTGTATATAATCTATTCATGAAATGGTAAACAATTATAAATAAAATACGACCATTAAGCGAAGCATTTGAAAAATCCTACAAATGTTTTAATGTAGACAGACCAAAAAGTCCAGAAACGTTAGAACGACATATTACGGTGTAATTGCAAAATTTAGAGCACATTAGACCAATAATAAGAGCGAATTGCTATTGGTTAACAGCTAGACATAAGCAAGAAAGAAAACGCTTCAACAAACATAGGGAAAAAATAATTAGAATATCTGAATGGTAGTAGAATGTTTGTCTTGTTGTGAGTTTGCTAAACAAAAACATGGTCACCTTAAAAATAAAACGTTTACGCAATAATTGGTTCAATGAAATCAAAGGTATTCTTTTGCTTAAGCGCGTTAATAGATCAAACAAGTCAATTAGGCAAAAGAACGATTGTACGTGACAAATTGCAACTTGGAGTTTAATGCAAATATGCAAACACAGCGTTGAGGACTCTCTCCTGAAAGCCAAAACGAGCTTCAATGTGGTGCAAGGTGAAAATCTCATCTTACCAAAAGAAAAGCTCTTTCTGGCTATCGGGCCTAATCAATAAATAGGGTAAGTTAATTAAGAAATAGTGTTGTATGTTTTTTGAGCGATAAGAAAATAAAATATTGATTCAGTAGAAAATTATAGTGTGTGTTTTCATAAATATTTAAAGTGGAAATATTACCACAAGAAATATTTAAAATGTAATAATACTACGAGGAAGGCGTAACTACTACTACTACTTTGAAAATATACACCAACTACCCGAGGACAAATTTAGAGGATCGCCGTCTACGGTACAATACTTCGGAGATATACACCAACAGTCGACTGTGAATAGCAACGTAATCGATGGCTGTTCTATCAGTTTGTTTTCATAGATGAATTTATTTTGCCGGAATATTTTGCGCAAATAGAAGTCAAAAGTATGAATTTATGAAATATAAATGGTTTTAATAATGTTGCTTTTTAGCTAGTGGTATTGATAGAGATTTGAAGATGCTTTTTATTTGGCTATCCAATAGTGCAAGCAACTCAACAAATGCTATTTTTGGAATACGAACATATTTACTTCTGTAAATCATAAATTGTTATGTCTAAGTTATATAATTTGTATATCACCCTATGCTTTGATATTTTCATTTTGTTATCACCCTATGTACATATAAATGTCAAAATATAGTTTCCGGCATTGACGGCTGTTTCCGGCATTGTCATTTTAAAGCAAAATCAACGTGAACGCCATTTTCATAGCGTAGCATAAAAAGTATTAATTCAGCGGCAATTTGTCATAAAAATAAGTTTGGATTTACACTTCTATATATTTTCAAAAAATTAGGTTAGTCCCCTTGTCGGCGTCTTTTTCTGACCAATCCCACATAGTTTTCGTCTTCCTTAGTGTCGTCGGACCACCAAATCTCTAAACAACTAATTTTTTTAAAATAAATTTGGCAGTTTTATCGGCACCGGCCGAAGGCCATGGTTAGCGTTAGGCGTAGCCCCATATTGTAGAATTCTTTACCACGCAATTATTTGATAGTATTAGTTTATAAAATATATAAAAGCAGTTTATTAGAACTGATATTTTTTATTCAATGTCGAACGATCAAAAGAATTAGTTGTGCAAATTAGCGAAAGTGAACCAAGTTCCAATGCACAATGATAATTCCTTCTATTAAGTTCGCGATAACAAAATACCCGCAATAGGGGCCTTAGTTTAAAACCTAAGGAAAGCGAAGGTGGTTTCAACGCTAGTGATGGATGGCCTCAAAAAAAATGATACGGCGTTCGGCTTCATCAAATTTCAGGCGCAAAACTTTCTTCGCAGCCTCTACTAGTGAAGCCGTTTAAAGAAAAACTAAAAGCTATAATGGCTGAAATGTAGTTGTGCCACGATCAGCTTATAATGTCGATGAGTCTGGTTTATTCTGGAAACTTCTACCAGAAAAAACGTACGTATCCAGTTTGGAAAAAAGAGCCCCAGGCGTAAAGTCAGAGAAGCAGCGAAACACGTTCTTGTGTAGTTCAAACGCCACTGGATTTCACAAACTTAAACTTTTGTTAATTGGAAAGGCAAAGAACCCACATTGCTTTAAGATTTTTCAGTGCCCCAACGACAAAAGTTCAAAATCAACCTATATGACGTCGACTATTTCAAAGATTGGTTTCATGAATCAATTGTTCCACAGGTAAATGTTTCCTTTGACTTTTGTAGTTTGGCTTGTTCTTGGACGAAATCATTTTTAAAAGAGAAAAAGTTGCCAATAAAAGCTCTTCTTCTAATCGATAACGCAACTTCCTATCCTAATGAAGCTGAACTGAAAACGGAAGATCGGCAAATCTGCGCAATGTTTATGCCACCAAACGTTACTCCGCTAATTCAGCCGATGGATCAAAATGCATTAAAAATCAGGAAGGTGCACTACAGAAACAGCCTTTAAGAGTCAATAACAGCAGCGCAGTCTGATCTGCTCGAGTCGATGAAGAAAATAACATCATAAAAAAGCTATAAATCTTTTGGATGCCGCTAAGAGTCGTATAGGCGAGGAAACCCTAGCTAGGTGCTGGAACAATGTGTTGCATTTTGCAGGAAACGATGATAGTCCTCTTCGTTCCTTGATGTGCAACACCGTCGATCTCCTTCACAGTTTAAGTCCTGAGGTTTGTTCGTGTTCGCAGCCATACGCAAAGATATGTGAGTTATTGAAAATATTGTTCTTCTAAGTTAAAATAAGTTGAAATGAAAAACAAAAATATAAAAGATCAGTGTACCATTTTGCAATAAAGTATTGCACGTTAAACATAAACCTTAATCGTTTCGCGACAAAGTATTTCACAATAAGCCCACAGCCCAGATGCAATGTCAGCATATTCTGTAGAACTAAGTGGTTCGACGAATTCAATACGGTTGATTCTTTCTTTCTTTACTTGCTGAACAATATTGTTAAGTTAAGTTAGTCTGAAAGTAATGTTCAATCAATAAAGTAACTATCAAGAATAAAATTTATAATTATTTAACTGGCGCCCGAGCAAAATGGGCTGTGTGTTAAATTAAAAAATTCATTTAAGGACCCCGTCGGCTCCACAAGAATTTTGAAAAGATATCAGCACGCATTCTTCCTGAATACCCATTGGTGTGAATCCATCAAGTTAAGTTGTTTAATAAATTAAAATTTATGAAATCTAACTGAAAGAAATTGAACATTATTTAGGCACGCAGACGCGAGACAAAATATTCGTGCAAACAGCAATAGACCTCAAGTAGTGCAGTTTAACAGCAGAAAACAGCAAAGCCCTTACATAGTGCATCTGTACGTGTACAACCGACGAGGAAATAAATCCCCCTAGTTATCGCAGCGGAGAACGACAAGAAGTTAGCCAAGCCTAACAGCCACTCGCGAAACAGATTATGTTGAAAATAATGATATTTGGACTTTTACTATTCACTTAGTGAATACGGAAGTATAACTCCTGGACAACTCGACCATGCACTTGGTGGTGATCGAGAATGGGCTCTCTAAAATTCAAGACGGAACCTTCAAAATCATACATACATTTTAAAAGTTTAGAGACGTACAAAGATTTTCTAAATTTTCAGCATTTATTTGGTTTCTTTATTCGCAAGATAACTTGCTGAAAAATTTTGTTAAGTTAAGTCTGAAAATAATGTTGAATTAATAAAGTAATAATCAAGAATAAAAATTATAATCATTTAACTTATAAAAGTAATTAAAACTTTACCAGAATTTAATGGCAAATAATACGGAACTAAATTAGATGTTTTGGTTCCGAATGGGGATAAATTATCGAACTATGGAAAGCCATCACAAAGCGAAAGTGTAACAATGACAAATGTAAATGCAAATGATTCTTTTAAAACGAACACATTATACAAATTTTTACCATTTGCAATAAGGGGACCATAAGGACATTGCGTTGCCTTTGCATTTATTGATGATGGAGCGTGTTGCAAAATTGATTGGAGTGGAAGGTGCATCTGATATATTGTCACGACAATTGAAAATTAGCAGCACATTAATTTTAACAAGATAATTTCATATGAAAAACGTTCGTACAATTAAAAAGTTGTTATTGTCTGCTCAAACTTTGGAATTAAAAGGATTTCAAAGACGGTACGACAAGTTGAAAAATATTTCATACCTTAACTTTTGATAAGTATGCCGCACACAAATCTTTAGGCCTATAAATATAATGAATTTTGACGAAGGATTTTCTGCTCACCAAGCTGGGATACGCGTTCGAGGGAAACCTCTTATAATGACATGACTCTGAATGACATGACTCTGAATGACATGTCGCGTAGAAGAAAGATATTGTGAAGCACTTACTATACTCAGAAATAAAATCACTGGCGGAGCGAATGATGTAATAATCAATTATGGAACTGTTTATTACTTCGATGCAATAACCAGCAGATTAGATTTCACATATTGTGATAGACGTTCAATTCATGCCATAGAACAGGAATTAAGCATACTTAGACCAAGTGCACTAACTACATTATATTACTATAATGAAGTTAATAAAAAGTTAACTTTATTAAACAATGAAACGATAGTGATCCTCGGTCCAAAATCAGAGATTACAAACGAGATGAAAAGGAAAACCCGTTACAATGCTCTTCGTGTTTTCATTGTGGGATTGAAAGCACCTTTATCAAACATAATTTTTTTTTTCACTATCACCTGAATATTTATCAAAAGCTCTTGCTAAAGCACAAGGGTTTGAATCGTACAATATGCGCGAGTTAACGACCCTAACCCACACGTCTCCGCCACAGCAAAACCAGCCACTTTAAAGGGTCTTGCACGAATTTCTGCTATCATAGTTAACGGTAGAGCATTAACTTTAAGCACTTGTGAAGACTTTTTCTGTACTATTTCTCTATTTATATGCCAGTAATTATTTCCATATCAAGTTTTCTCCGAACCGATGCATAGGTTAATTAATAACTCGCTTTGTATTGTAGATGTATTATAAAATATAAATTAATAGCTACCACCCTTGCAAATATACGTAATTTAGCGCGTGAGAATGACAATCTAACGACTATTCCTGATGTTAATAATGTAACAGCTTGGAAAAATTGATATTGATTATTTATAAGTATGTATTATACACTAGTTACATAGGAATATTACAAGGTAGTCGAAATTCTGATACAATAATAGAATTTATTCAAAGATATTTTAATGGCATAAGTTCACATACAATGCAAATACATGGTCCTAGTGCAGCCTTTAAAGCACTTTACCAACATGGCGATATTTCTTCAATAAGTGCAGATCATAGATGTGATGATTTACGTGGGAAGTTAAAAATGCCAGCCGGTGGTGTAATTTTCCTAGATCAAGATGTAATAATGCGCAATTATGATAATAAAATGCATGTATTAAAAGGATTATTAACAGATATAAATCCAGCTACATTATATTCTAATTCACGTCAGTGTATAATGGTATATCTTAGTGATGCTGGTCGCGAAAATTTTTTTGAGGTTGTTAGAATTTATAATTACAACTTATTGATATATAATTTATCAGCATATGCAGACCCGGTAATACGTAAAGTAACATACAGATATAAAAAGCAAATAGCTCTTCCATTATTTATAGCAATTACTATTCCAGTACGGATTGCTGGTGGACAAACATACTCAACCTTTACATTTAACATTTTTAGATGGTACATCTGTATTGAATAGTCTTACTGTTGTTAGTTTGCTTAACGCAATAAAAACTTGGTCACCCTAAAAATAAAAATCGTTTACACAATAATCGATTAAATAAAACCAAAAGATATTCTTTTGCTTAAGCAAACTAATAGATCAAACAGGTCAATTAAGCAAAAGAACGATTATTGCGTAAACTTTTGTACATGACAAACTGCAACTCGGAGTTTTATGCAACTATGCAGATTCACAGCGTTAACGACTCTCTCCCGGAAGCTAGAACGAACTTGAATGTGGTACAAGGTGAAAAGCTCATCTTACCAAAAGAAAAGCTCTTTCTAGTTACGGAGCATAATCAATAAATAGAGTAAGTAAATTAAGAACGATCGTAGTATTTTTCTGTGTGAAATAGCCAGCGAGGCTGAGTACTTCATAGTATAATAAAGATAAATAATTCAACGTGAATTCACAGTGTTTGTTGTGTTTCTGTGTCGGTTCTTCAAGTATTTTCAGGAAGGGAGAACATCTAGAGGATTAGCTGGTAGTATCGTGTTGTGCGTTTGCTAAGCACCTAATTCATAATTCATTCTTAAAGGAACCACTAGATATTTTTATCAATACACCCTAATTAAATGCAGAACATTCTTTTGCTTGCACATCGATTGATCGAGTTTCAGCGGAATCCAACGTGATCAATCGTATGATTTCGAATTTTAGTCAAAATACACAAAAGCATTGGAATCGGAAATCGCGCACGTGATCGAACCTATTGATTTTAAGCAATACAAACTCACAGCGTCTCCCGAAGGTTGAAACGAGTTCAGGTATGAAACGAGGTGAAAAGCTCGTTTCACGACACTAAAAGCTCTTTCCAACGATCGGAAATTATCTATAAATAAACCGTTCAATAAACGAACGGGGCCTTAAAAGAATTTCCAATTATAGTGTTGCTGCAAGAAAGCAGAGAAATAACATAAAGTTTAAATAAAATAAAGTTAAAGCAGAATAAAGTAAACTAAGATAAAGTAAAAATAAAATAAAGTTAAAGTAAAATAAAGTAAAATAAAATAAAGTAGAAGTAAAATAAAGTGAAATAAAATAAAGTAAAACAAAATAAAGTAAAATGAATCTTTAAATTAAAACTCTTCAGAAGACCGGACTAAAAGATCTACCCCGCGGGCATTCATTTTTGCCCTCAACAATATCATCAACAATGTAGCGCAGCCGGTATTCCGAGCCAGGAATACGCGAAAACAGAAGACAACAAAAAACAACAGCAGCAACAGGAGCAATTAAATTGGTAAGTAGAGTGCCACAAAAAAATAGAGTACTTAAAAGTGTCCCCATAGGTGCGGCGTAAGGACATTAAAAATAAGTCAAAAGTGCCAAGTGCAAAATCGTCGATAATTTGGTAGATGTAACATCTAACAAATTAGAAAAATTCGTAAAAGAACAAATAAAACGTTTGGTTTTCGAGAGATGAAACATCTAGCGAAAAATTGAACAAGTTCTTATAGATAAAACAGTGTAAAAGGGAAAATTTTTTGATAATTACAATAGGAGTTTAAAAATTTTAATTTACCGGTAAACTGGCTTCCCCCACCCGTGGTAAGAAGTCAGTTGTGTGATATCGGTCTCGTTTTCGTTTTAAAGGGAAAAAGAAAGTAAAGAAAATTGTGAGAATTGAATTGTGAATTGGATTAAATCCATTGCTCTAGGGAAAAAACGGAAAATTTTAAATCTTAATTAAAATTGTTTGTTAATTGTTAATCGGCAATAGCTAATTAAAATTTGGTTTTAATAATGGTCTTTGTGTAAGATTTCAGAAGATCTCGGTAGAGTTAATTACTAAGGATTTGGGAATCTTATGTGAAGGGCTACTAAAGGCAAATCTAAGGTGCTATCTTTGCCGAGGAAGAGCAATTCTTTTGTTTGAACATTTTACAAATTTTAAGGCCACTTCATAAGGGGCTAGAGTTTGTAAAGTCAATATGGTGTTGAATTAACGAGGTTCTCCCAAGACCTTTCAATTCAAAATTTGGAAACATGGTTTTAACAGTTTCTAACTGCTGCTGTTGCAAGTTGCTAAGCGGAACATTTTCAGACTCTAAGTTGTCAAGTGAACTATTACACTGGCTGTTAAGATCTATAGCTACGGACGAAATCAGTCCTGGAGCTAAATTAAATATTTTCCAAAAATCTATCCCTAGGATAAGTTTTTGAGATATGGATGGAATAATATATAAAGTTATGGGCTTAATTTCATTTTTGTATTGCATTTCAACATTCAAAAATCCTTTTACTAAATGTGAATTACCATCGGCGGTTTTTACTTGCGATGTAATTTGCTTAAATTGTGGTAAATGGTCAAAATTTTGCTCTGCTAAGCTCGAACCCACGCAACTAATATTTGCGCCTGTGTCTAGTAAGCCTACTTCACAAAAATTTAAAAATTTTACTTCGGCGTATATTCTTAAATCAGCCTTATTAGTAAAAATTGCTGAAACAATACGTTTTTTTATTTGCTTAATTTTTCTAAAATATTCACGCATACGTCTAGTTGACCTTTTAATTTTTCTTTTTTCTACCATGGGGATATCATTAAAAATTTTTATCATTGTAAACGAGAAGTTTTACCGACGTCTACAAAATATGGCTTCAAAACCAAAGATTGATGGAAAAATGAACTTTCGAGTTTTTAAGTTATGTGTTTGCACAACGGTCGATTCTTTGACTAAACGTGCTTTAGTGAGTATGTATTCGCTGAATAGCTACGAAAAGCACATTTCTAGCATTCAGATTTGTGCGAAGGATGAAAATCCAAAGGTATCGCGATATGTCTTTATCGTTGGGATGGGTGATAAATTTATAATACCTGATACTAGGTTGGAGATAGAAGAGAAAAGTTTCTGGGAAGGGAAATTAAGGTCGTATGTATTACCAAGTATTTCGAATATCATGTTCAAGTTAGGTAAAGTACAAAATATAGAAGGAAATGTCTTATGTTGTGTTGTGAATAGAGTTGGTTCCGGAAGTTGTGATTCATTCACTCTTCTAACTTCGGAAGAGTTAAAACAAGTTAGGAGTGAGAAAAAATTGAGTGTTGTGAATAATAGTTCGAATATTCGAACTAAGAATGGAGTTCGAAATAATAGTGCTCCTGGGAGTGAAAATAATGTTAAAGTCGTACAGAAGAAAAACGATAATTCGGTTTCGAAGAATAATACGTCAGTGCGAATGGAGAATGAAATTAACGGATCTAGTAGAGGCGCAATTTCGAAAAACGCGCCATCTATGCGTGATTTAGTTCAAGTATTTGATGAGACTAAATTAGATACTGATTTTAGTGCCTTTGATGATTCTTCTGCTGAGGAAGAAAATGATGAAGAGTCAGATCAAGATGATTTATCGAAGTTTTCTGTTTTTTCTTTACTAACAGAAAACTTAAGTTTTTGTATTCCTAAGAGTGATATACTCAAATATTTCTATGAAATTCCGAAATTTACGCTTTGTCCTGATAATATCATATGTGCTAAATTTGATTGGAAAAATAATGAGATTGGCTGTGAGATTAGAATCGTAATCCAGAAAAAACAGAAATTTTTAATTTCATTACCAGTGAAATTAAGGGAAAGTTGTGTCTGTCTGAGCGTTTTCAGAGGGGGCAATTATATTTACGTAGATGCTGCACGTAAAAGCGAGCAATCGACCTAGGTTCTAGGGTAAGTCTCACTCGGATAAAAATAAGTACATTTTGTGTAATGTGCTTGGGGTTGTTTAATGGAAAAGAATCAGGAACATATCATGCGAAAGATATCAGACCTTAACTTAATTTTTCTCTAGCTAATTCTTTAGATACATCAATCAGAATTATCTAGTTTTGTAATGGAACATTATTTTCTTTCACATTTTCTAAAATTTTCACAACTTGTTAAATTAAATGGAAATTAAAATAATTCATAGAATTATTCGAATCACCTTAATTCTGAAATTGGCAGTACTGATCGTTGTTGAATTTTCTGTAACTATCAGGGTAGTTACAATTCCACTGAATTGCTATTAAAAAAAAATGAGAAAAATGAAATGTCTGAACTTCCGCAAAGAATGATCTTTCCTTTTTTCTTGGATCTTCAACGAAAGCAGACTTCATTTTTACCGCAGAAAATCTAAAATAATCTTAGTCATCATTTTATTGTGACTATTTTCAAAGTTAAAAATTTCAAGACTTTAATTTGTCTAAATCCAACATTTTCTCCAGTGGATTGGCGTTTAAGGAAATCTTTAATAAATAAATTTTATTCTGCAATAAAATTGCCTAAAGGTAAATTTTCATACATTTATGGGTTAATGGTTATAATATTATATCCATCATATCATAGCTTTATACCTGGTGTTCTTTGCTACTCTTTGTTCAACAACGAAAATCAACATAACAAGTTCAACCAAAAAGAGAGGCTGCTGATAGATTGCAACTGTCGTCAACCGCATGGTCGCGATCGTCGTCAGTTGCCGCCACATATCAAGCTGTGATCGATTTGTTAAAAGTGCGGCCTAGTCTATTTCGGGAAAATCCGCGTGTTGCGTGAAATATCGCCAATCACCAAAAAATGTGAAAAAAATTATGCAAAAATTCTCGTTAAATTAATAATAAGTGATTAGGGCAGTAATAGTTTTAAAGAAAAGAGGAAAAATTTGCATAAAAATCATAAAAAAAAACAGAAATTCCCAAGCATATAAAAGAAAAAAGAAAAAAACTATATATACTTATATCAAAAATTAAAAAAAAACGAATACCTGCATAAAAAGCTTAAAAACACAAAAATAAAATCAAATTCTTAGAATTAGTATATAGAGAAAATAACTGAACGTAAAAAGTACAAGAAAACAAAAACAAAACTTATACATAAAGTAACATACATAACAAGTTCGAAAATAAGTCTAAAAGTCTCTTTAACTTTCTTACATTAACTTAAAATTCTATTAAATTTGGTTTTTTTTGTGCTAGAATAAATTTCGGTTTTCCCTATTGCTTTACAAATAACCTAATTTACAAAAACTAAATAAATAAATAAAACATTTATTTGAAATCCTAAAGAACCTTCAAATTCAAATAATTTAAATTAAAAATAAAAAAATAGCTAAGATACAGTTCGAAAACAAAAAGAAAACAAGAGAAAAATAATAACAATATTTTTTCATAATTTTATCCGTGTATATACGGAATTCTAAAGCGCGAAATATATGCCTTAATTTATTATTTGAGTCACCCTAGCAGCTGCAGATCCACGCTGGAAGGCCTTTCATCGCTGGAGCAACTCACAAGCAGAAGCAGCGGAAAATTTATCTGTAAGTTTTCTTTTTGGCCATATTTTTAATTTTCACCTTTATCTATGCATTTTCTTATTGGACAAAAGTAAAACTTTACTCTTGCACAAGAAAGAAAAGAGAATAGATAATTTCACCTCAGATTAGAGAACCGTGAGAGAGATCAAAATCTATATGGATAACGTAAGATTGAAGTTAAGTTTACGTTGTTTGGCTCTCCGTTTACATATTTCGTTTTTATTGAAAGCTAGTTAATCTGATTGCGCTCTCTTGTAGTGGTTATATTTAAAAAAAAAATAGAGTCTTTTTTACTTTGTGTTTCTAAACACACATTCTGAATCAATAGAATAACAGTGGTGGCGAAAAATAATTATACGCGAAATTCGTTTTGAAATATTTTGTTCTTTTTTTTTTTTTGGGCTATTGTACTTTTTTCTTTGTTTTTACTAAGTATAAAATAGAAAAAAAAAAAAAACAACCGAATAACTAAAATCAAAATTTAGTTTCCGTGCAAAAATGATATAAAAAATTTGTACATCTTTTCTAAACTTTTGAATCTTTTATTTTACAATTTTTTAAAGAGATTTGACAGTTTTTTTCTTAAATTTTGGAAATAATATGATAGATAAGAAAATTCAACCAATATTAGCCTTTAAGTGAAGAAAAAAAAAAATGTATTATGAAAAAGATTTTGTTTGAAATATTTAAATAATAATTTGAAAAAAAAAATGGATCTATAAATTTTATCTTTCCTTGTGGTAGGGGATATGGTTGACTAGTCACATTATGGGATCCTTTAAATTATAGTGCCCTTCTAAGGATCAAGGTAGGGTGGGTGACGATGCACGTATCTCGGTTTTCATCTAAGAGATACTTATCTTGTTTCCAATATGCTGTGACTGTCTTTACATAATTTTTTTTATTGCTGGCTAATTTTGTTAGACTCTTATGGTCAAAATTTATTTCTTCGATAGTTCTTAAACATAGTTTCCGATTTATTTACCTAGGGACTCTGAAATAAAAATTTTTTGTGAATGGATTTTAAAAGGAGTGCCAAGAATCCCCCCAGCCGATTGTTTTGCTAGCCGTATGATTAGACGGGTCCCGCTCCGGTCACTCCTGATAAAATGCAGGTTGTGGAAAAAAAAAAAAATCTTTTGGCATAAAATTGCTTTGAGCAAGAAAAATTTTATTTATGGCCATCTTTTCCATTAAACAACCCCAAGCACATTACACAAAATGGTCTTGTTCTCATAACCGGGAAATCTTGCTGGTATAGTTTTGGGTTCTCAAGAACTATTTTCACGTGATTCAAGAGTTCCGTATCGATCAGTAAGATTACGCAAAATTTTGAGTGTAAATAAAAAAGTATTTATTTGGTAAAGCTATTTCTGCCTTCACGGAAGAATTAGAATAAAATTCATTGCTACCGATCAGCAACTAAAAGATTTTATGCAGAACAAATCGGAGCAAGAATAACGAAAAGCGGAAAAATAAAAAATTTTATTTTTGGTTGGTTATAATCTCCAAGTCCAAAATAGGTATGGATTGCCGTTATGTGAGTATATATTGGGCGTGTGCCAAATCAAATATAATTTTGGACAGATTCAATTTTTGACATTTCGACAAATTGAATTTGTAATTTTTTTTTTTAATTCATTCTTTTCCTTAAATTTGCAAAAATTTATTTTACAAAGCGTAAAAATTTGCTGATAAGTGAAAAACAAGTTCGTGTGATTTAGTTTTTACCTTAAATATTGGCCCCTTATCTTTAAAAAAAAATTGTTGTTTTATTTTTTGTTCGTTGTTTTTAGAAGGCACAATTTTTGAAAAGGTTACATATTAGTTTTGTGTTAATACTTTTTAACTACGAGTCAGTTTATTACTGGTTCCATTACAAAATATATATAAAAAAAAAAAAAAAACTAACTTTTTTCTCGATATTCAGATATTTATTGGAGTGGCGGCTGTTACTTTCGCCATCGCCATCACCATCATCGTTACGGTATTTCCTGACTGCTTAAACATACTTTCTTTAAAATAATCGTCAAATTGTTGTGTTAATTCTTGGCGGATTAAAATTGAGTGTCTGTTTTTTCCTGGGATCTCGTTGTGGCGATATTATGTTCCAACAAAGATTTGTTAAACAATGTGTCATTTCTTATATCATTTTCTGTATCGCATTCGTACAGTAAAATACCAAACGAATGTATTTATTGCTTTCTATATTAATTTCTAGAAAATGTTTTCATTCAAATAACTAAAGTCTTTATTGTGCATAGTAAAAATCGTTTCATGTATTGTTGGGATAGATTAGGGACAAGTAAAAACAAAAAATAACGCAAATAAACTTCAAGACAAGTTCATCGCACACATAAAAGCAAAATCAGCAATTTTTGACGAAACGGTTGCATACATTTAGCAGCCTCGGTGCAAGTGTAACTTGAAACTTTTGCTTATTTGTTGGCCGGCATAAAATAAACATTTTAGCTATAACAACAGTAGCAACGATAAATGGAAAATTTAACAAATTTTGATTTGCACTAACGTAACCTAAAACTTTAGTTTGTGCCATTGTATTTGGTTTGTTTGTTTGTTTTTTGCATCTGACAGCATTAAGCAGAAAACTGAAAATATTTTTGTTTCTTTTTAGTGGTAATTTGTTTTTGTTTTTCTCAATGGAATGAATAGTCATGAGTTACTGAAAATATCCCACGAAAAGTTACTTAAAGAATTAGATAATTTTATTGAAAAATTGTGGGGTAATCTAAGACATTTCTCAGTGAATAAAAAAGATTTCCAGAAACGGGAGGAAGAAGTTAAAACATATTTTGGGCTCTCGCTAGTAGAAACAGCAGATTTATTAGTGGAAGAAATAATAGATATAAAAGAAAAATCAGAATCAGTTGGAAAATTAGAGGAAAGTTTTGTTGCCTTAAGAAATAAGTACGAAAAAATTAAGGCACAAACAATTGTCTATTCTGATCAATTGGAAAGAAAATATAAGGTTGCTTAGTGTTATAAAGGGTGAAGACAGCTCCTGGGGGAACTTTTCACAATTTCTGGATCAACAGTCAGAAGACGATAGCCTTATAATAAGAAAACTGCAAGAACAGGAAAGGAATCTAAAAAGTCACAACATCTCTTCAAAAGAAGAGCTTGATAGAACAAACAAGAAGCTAAAGGAACAAGTCAAACCACCATTAAAAATGCCAGAGCTCAAGAAATTAACGGAGGCGTTTAAGCAGAATGAAGGGAAGCTAATTAAGTTAGTGAAAGACTATGAAAACGAGAATAAAGAAAATCAAACTCTAAGATTTTTTACAAAGAAAATGACAGAATTAGATGCTGCATGGGCAGCTATGTTAGTGGTAAACATGGATCTGGAAAATTGTAGGAAAGAAAACGATACGCACGAGTTCTTCACGAAAAATATATTCGATGGACTAGAGCAATGTTATATAAATGCTAGAAAAATAATGGAAGAATACCCAGGTTACCACAGAATTATACGTAAATGCCACAGGGAGCAAGCCTGTAACGCCTAATACTCATTTTGATGGTCACACCCAATTTAATTATCACAGCGCGAGGAAGGAGTTCGGCCAATTAGCTAAGTCGGTGCGGGATACAATACCATTCTTCCACGGAGTCGAATTTTGTGGTACCAAAATAGCTGATGACCACAAGATTCGAAATTGTGGTCATTGTCGCCATGTAAGTACTTATCAATTTAATTTTTATATGGGTTTTAATCTTTTTTCATTTTCTATTTTCAGGTATCTAGTGGTGTGTTAAATGTTCTGTTTTAATTTATATCCTAGTTTTATTGGAATGTTAAATGTGCTGTTTTAATTCCTCAAAAGGCTATGTCCTGATTTCATTTGTGGTTGTTGGACATCCCACAATTGCCCTTCCTTTTTTTATTGGAAAGTTAAATGTGTAGTTTTAGTACTTCAAAAGGCTTTGCCCTTTCACAAAAATTAATTTATGGTTGTTGGGCATCCCAAAATTGCCCTTCCTTTATATCCTAGTTTTATTCCACTATTTTTCCTATTGTTATATATATCAAAAACTCGAGTGAAAATAAAAGAAAATAGAAAATAATTGTTATCTAGAAAAATAAAAAAAAAATCTTAAAATTTTAGATAAACGGAATGCAATGCCGTAAATTTAGTGTATTTGTATGCTAAAGGAGAAAACGCATACACATATACAAAGGTTGCAAATAATTAAGTATCAATTAACAAGAGGAAAAAAAAAAAAAAATTTAGTTGAAGATAAACAAAGTAGAAGCAAACTTAGCATTTGAATATTGAAATGACTTAAACTAAACTTAAATTCACTTAAATCTTAGAGAAATAATATAGAGAAATTAGTACCTATCAATTATAGGTATATGATTCATGGTTTATACATCATAACAAGAAGAAAAATAGAGGAAACGAGTCCAGCAGAAGACACTATTAATCACAAAATCCGTAAATGAAGACATCAAGAGCCTATAAATGAATCCGAAGGGGAAAATACATTGCCATCAACGCTACTTGTTGATATAAACACAAAACGAGAGGTCAACACAAACCAATCGAATGCAGAAGAAACCGATTCTTCAACGGGTTGTCAAAAATTTCCTATGACAACCAAACAGTAGAATACAGAAGAAGCCAAATACTGAAAACATTCTTCAAAAGAACTAAACCAACAAAATCTAAAATATAACCATCAACACAGCAACTCACCAATAACTTAATCCAGTAAACGAATCTAGCAGTGATCCAGTACGATTAGTTTCAATGTCAGCAATAGGGGTAACCAGATAAGCCGAAATACTTGAAGTGAGCAGAAGTTACAGAGCAGCGTATCAAGAAAGCCAAGCCCATAACATCAAAATTAAGAAATCCTAATCATCATCAACAGAATCCAGCATCTTGACTATCATAGTCCGAAGTAACCATAGACAAAACGGACCAAGTTATAGCAGGAAATAAAGAAATTGAAGCTGAAATACTTAATCAAACCTAACGATAACTTTTTCTTTTCCTAAGGGGGGAGGGATGTTGTGAGTTTGCTAAGCACCTAATTCATAATTCATTCATAAAGGAACATCTAGATATTTTATCAATACACCCTAATTCAATGCAGAACATTCTTTTGCTTGCACATCGATTGATCGAGTTTCAGCGGAATCCAACGTGATCAATCGTACGATTTCGAATTTTAGTCAAAATACACAAACAACATGCGTTTGCTATGGACACCCGAATGAGAGGTGTCTGGCAAAAGCATGGGAATCGGAAATCGCGTACGTGATCGAACCTATTGATTTTTAGCAATACAAACTCACAGCGTCTCCCGAATGTTGAAACGAGTTCAGGTATGAAACGAGGTGAAAAGCTCGTTTCATGACACTAAAAGCTCTTTCCATCAACATGCTTTCAACCATTCTGAAAATTCAACAGATCATCATGGGCGTGAAATCTGCCCGCCTAATGGGCACAGCCTATGGCATGGCGGAAAACTACCTCCGCCGCACCATTGAGGAAACTGGCAGCGAGACACCCCGATTCAGCCATGTGCTGAACCACACTATCACCACTAACACCGCCGACATCGCCATGGAGGTCCTAGCCCACCCGGTGCCATTCCTCCCGCTTCCCGTCAACACAGCACAACGACTGTTGATAGAGCTGGATCTCCTAGTCCGCACGCTGGACGAAGCATCGTGGGACCAGAGTGATAAGACACAATTCATGAGAGGCCATATCCTTATCCTGCGGAGCGCCCTCGCCGTGGGCTACTTCAGTATCAGGAAAGAAGCCGAGAATACAGGAACCTGGTTCGAGACCCAAGCTAGCAGTAGTCTCACTAAGTATGCAAAATATTGGGAACTTGAGGTTGCCCTTCGGTTCCTTAGAATAAAAAAAACCATAAAAAATAAAAATTAAATAATAAAAAAAAAAAACCAATATTGTTTCATTTAAAAAAAAAAAAAACAAAAATATCACTTAAAATTTTCAGCTTCCACTTGTTCGCTTTTGAATTCTCCGCTCTTCTAAAAAAAAAAACAAAAATAGCATTTAAAATTTTTCAGCTTCCACTTGCTTGCATTCAAACTCTCCGCTCTTCTAAAAAAACAAAAATAGCATTTAAAATTTTTCAGCTTCCACTTTCCGCTTAGCCAAACATCTGGCCCAACAAATATGCCCATCTATGACACTCAAATTTTTAGGTACCATGCTTATGCCCAAATTCCCCTATGAAACGAAAAACATCATCATCCCCCTTAACACACCTCATAAAATGTAATACAAGCACAAAACATAACCAACCATATCCCCAATTCATTGGCATTTCCCTCATGGGTAACCAAAAACTCAATCAAACAAACCATAAATACCACAAACCCAAATTAACAAAATACCTACTAACTTACTTAAGCCTAAAAAAAAACCCAAACAATTCCAAATCAAAACAATAACACAGACCCACTTATTAATAATAAAAACAATATTTGTTTACCAAACCAAAATATTTCCGCCGCTACCAACAACAAACAACTCATTTAAATTTTCCGGTATTTCAATAAACTCAATTAAATGCAACGCTTGCAAAATTTCACTTGACCACAAAACACGTGAAGTAGTCTTCAGTAGTCTTCATTTCTTTCTTTTTTTTTTTACAAAGCATAATAAGTCACCGTACCAAGCTAACGCACAAATGCTGACCATGCACTATGTCAATAACATAAACCTAAATCAACTAATCACCCAACGGGAACCATCACAATACTATTACCACACTTACATTGAAACTCCAAAATTAAGACAAAATTTAACACTAAATCAATAATTATACACCAACCATAAAACAGAATGAAAACTAATTCATACAATCGGTTATACACTAACAGTACCCGTTGAACCTGACTTTATTACACCCAACCGTAATGAACGAAATTTAACTAGCATACAACAACCAAATGCCAAAACTACCACCAATATCAACACAATAACCGCAAACAAGACATACCCATAAAATGTTGTCTGTTTTTATGATACCCAAGCTCCTCAATCTGATCAATGTTAGAAATTTGCCTCAGAACCAAATCGTCAAAAGTCAATCTTGTTGAAGAAATATTAACCTGTGGTACCGAAGGTAAGAAAAAATGCTCCTCTAACTTGACCTCCTTGTTAAGAAATAAACCTGGCCCCAACATAATTGCACAATTTGCAAACGCAACCAAATAATTGCCGTTCAAATTCTGCTTCCTATAGTCACAATTGCTGGAAAGTGTAGTATTCCTCAACGATATGCCTAACACCAAACCCGACCTAATCTCCAAAACTGAAGGCTTATAATTTCTCACCCTTTCGCAACCACTACCGAAAATATATAGATCAGATTTCCTTAACTCCTTCATAATGCGATTCTCCTCATAACGGTAATAAACGTTGTTATGCTTCAGCACCCTTTCCGCATCAAAATACAATTGTTCATTGCCCGAATTCGGCACCGGTACCATCATTGATAATGGAACCAAAAGAGACTTATGTGGAATTTTTATTACAAAAACTATTTCATTACCCTTATACTCGCCTACCCCCAACTTAATATTACGCAGCTTATCTATATCTACCTCATACCTGGCGATTTCTTCGCTCGTCAAGATATTATTTGCCATAACATTAAACCTAGCGGCAGCTATATTATTTTGGATATGCTCCACCTGATCGCCTAGCACCTTAATATTCAACAAGTAATCTAAATACCTCAATTGCTCATTCACCCGTAAATTGGAACCCCTAAGCTCATTATAATTGGCTAAAGTCTTTTCCCTGTCAACCTCAATTACTGATTTTAACATACTAAATGTCTTATTAAAATGATCATTAATTTCCACATCCTTGTTTAAAGTAACTATCGCTCTATGGTTATTCTATTCCACCACACGAAGATGCTCCTCTATCTCCTCCTTATCATCAGCATCCATTGTCCCATACAACCACTTCATTCCTTTCCCCACCAAATCCTACCGGCTGCGCCAATGTTGAGTTTCTTTGGTCTCCTGCCCGTCAAATGTTCCTATTAAAGTCACGAACTCACTCTCACTTATCACTCCCGATTAAATAAGACGCACAACTTCATTAGTTTAATTTACTAATCAAAAGACAATTTTATTAACTCTAAATAACGCTTATATACAATAGTTTACAAATCTTGTTCTCGTATACTAATCTTGAACATAATGATCTTGAGAATAGAATTCTGCTTATCTCACTACTTTCTCTTGGAGGTTGAACTCTTCGTGGTCAACCAAAACATATGCCTAAAACTATGCCATATTATTGATGCCCCAATAATATAACTTTAATTTGAAAGATGCTTCAATTGACAAAAGTAAAATGAATGTTTAAATTAAAATTCTTCAGAAGACCGGACTAAAACATCCACCCCACGGGCATTCATTTTTGCCCTCAACAATATCATCAACAATCGGAACTATAATCGAGTGCTAGTGTTTTATTGTGTGGTTATTAATTCAAGCGAACGTCACGCGTATTCATCGAGTGGGAGTTTCTGACGGATACTAAGAACTTGTTCCCAGAAATGCAGCGTTAACATTTGAGTAATATAGCGATAACATTTGGTGAGTATTATACTTCGGCGACCAACTATCCTTTTGGTTTTTCTCTTTTATAGTTACAGGTAAACAACTCAGCTGTAGTTTCCCTTCGCAAGGGAAATACAGCACTAACAGATGACACGTTAAAGGAACTCAAAGCAGAGATTGATAGGAAACATAATTTTTTAATGTTAAAACCTTGTATAAAAATTCCACTTCTCGAAAAAATTTCTAGGGAAGTTAACCCATTGCTGGATAATAATCTTTCTAGGGATACGCAAGAGAAACTACATCTTATTCTAGAGAAATTTAGATCCATTTTCGGACCCATAAAAAGCAGAGAAATTGTAGGAACCACCGTCAGAGCTGAAATCAAAACGACAACCGATGACCCCATATACACTAAGAGTTACCCATATCCTGCCAATATGAGAACTGAAGTTGAAAGACAAGTTCAAGAACTTTTGGATGAGGGTATAATTAGACAATCAGAAAGTCCATGCAACTCCCCTGTTTGGGTGGTGCCAAAAAAAGCAAAGCCTAACGGTGAAAAGCAGTACCGTATGGTAATTGACTTTAAGCGCTTCAATGCCGTCACTATTCCCGATACTTATCACATACCCGACATAAATTCAACTCTTTCCAGTCTCAGCAAGGCCAAATACTTAAGACCCTCGATTTGACTTTGGGTTTCCACCAGATTCCGATGAAGATGTCCCAAAAACGTCATTTTCTACCATGAACGGAATATACGAGTTCCTTCGTCTGCCCTTCGGTCTGAAGAATGCACCTGTGATTTTTCAGAGAATGATAGACGATGTACTTAAGGAGTTTATTGGTAGAATCTGTTACGTGTACATCGACGATATCATTGTTTACGGTACAAGTGAAAGCAAACACCTCAAAAATATAGAGTCCATATTTTCAAAACTATCTGAGGCCAACTTGAAGGTCAATCTCGAGAAAACCCATTTTATGAAAGGTAAAGTTGAGTTTCTTGGATATTTGGTCACGGCCAACGGAATAAGGCCAGACGGGAAAAAGGTTGTTGCCATTCAAAATATTGCTCCTCCGCAGAATCTAAAGCAATTAAAAAGCTTCCTCGGATTGACTTCATACTATAGGAAGTTTATCCGCGATTATGCGAAGGTAGCAAAACTTTTAACAAACTTAACTAGAGGTGAACATGCCCAAGTCAAAGCAAATGCTTCAAAAGTCTCAGCTGAAGCCAAACCATGGGACACCAAAATGGAATGTACCGAACGTTCAATAATGATGTTAAGCTAACTATTACTTTTTCTTTTCCCAAGGGGGGAGGGATGTTGTGAGTTTGCTTAGCAATATACATATCTTTAATTATATGTATGTTGTATTAATACTAATCTAGAAAAAATTAAGTACATAATATGTGAAATACAAAAACGCTCTACATGCCACTACGGGCATTTTTCCAGCACAGCTTTTTCTAGTACACCAATTACGTACACGTCTGGATCTGGTACGACCAGAGCCAATCTCAAAGAAGGTAGAGGCAAAGCAGTTTATAAAAACAGGTGAAAAATTTAGGATATTCGAGCCCGGTAAGTCAGTCTATTTTTTATCAGGGAACCCGCAGATGGATAAATGGATTGAAGGAAGTATCAGTGCTCGACTAGGTGATCTACATGACGAAATTAACTACAAGGGGAAAATGCTGAGAAGTCATGTTGCAGATAATTGGCCTAAGCGAGCAGAGACTACAAGTGTTTCGAGTCCGGATTGGCCTAAGCGATCAGAGCCCTGAAATGTTTCGAGCCCACGAATGACAATAGGCGTTGATGACGCGGACAACGAAAGTCCTTTACGCTCTATTGCTGCGGAAACATCGAGTGAGGACTTTGTTTTTCTGGCATCTCTGTTGTTGTGAAATTCTTATCTTTTGTAAAACGACCTTTTTATTCTCTGCAGTTATCTTTTTGATACATTAATATTTAACTTTAAAACTTGATAAACTCATTGGAATACAAAGAAACTGATGCATTTCTTGGTAAAAAAAAGGATGACAATAAACAAAAATTCTTGACGGTTTTGGCTGTAAATCTGTTGTCGGTAGCAAAAATTGTGAGCAAAGAAAATGAAACAAAATTTGATACCGAAGGCAGTACAATATTAAACAAAAATAATGAAGTTATAGCACAATGCAAAGCGGATAATGGTGTAAGCTGAAGGGAATCCAAGCAAAATGCTTGTTATCAAAACAAACAAATAACAATGCAATGCTATGGCATAGGCTACTTGGACACATAAATTTTCAAAGTTTAAAGAAAATGCGTGACGGCGCTGTTTCTGGTCAATCAATAATCAATGACGATTATCATGAAATGAAACATTGTCAGATATGTCCCAAAGGTAAACAATCAAGAATTCCGTTTAAACAAAGTAACTCAAAAACAGCAAAGCTAGTCGAACTTATACATTTTGATCAATGTAGACTTATGGAAATGCAATCTATAGGACACGCCAAATATGCATTAACATTCATAGATGATAACTCCCGAAAACTATTCGTTTACTTTCTCAAGTCAAAATCAGAAGTTTTCGAGGAGAAACGTAGAAAAGCTCATCTGATCATTAGACAAACAAAGGGTGAATAAAGCAGAGTGCAATATTTTAATTATTTATTTTCAATATTTTTTAAAACTTTTTGTCGTCTAATTTTGTGTGTTTTTATTATTTGATGTAATTAATGTTTGTGAGGATGTTTGCCTGTGGCAGTCGAAATATTGAAAATAAAATAAATTAAAAATTTTAAAAACAAAGTTTTTAATTTTAAACTGACCTTTAAGCCCAAATATCCACAAATCTTACAATTAAAAAGATCAGAAAATCAATTATAAGTTTTCAATAACTTCAAAAACTTTAAAACATTCATTGAACGTCAAACTGGGTTTAAAATCATAACATTACGGACAGACAATGGTGGTGAATATTGTTTAACTGAATTCAACAAATACTTAAGTAATGCGTATATTCTGCAGCAGAATGGAATTGCCGAAAGAATGAACCGAAGCTTAATAGAAAAAGCCAAATCTTTGTGATGCTGATCTTCTAAAATGTTATTGGGCAGAAGCAACAAAAATGGCAGCCTACTTAGTCAACAAAAGTGTTTGTTCGTAGCATGAAAAAATCCCTCACAGTGAAAATACCATATCAAGAAGCTGTGGGCAGCCTTTTATATATAACTCAAGTTACAAGACCGAATATAGCGTTTGCAGTAAATAGCGTAAGCCGGTTTAACTTAAAACACTCAAATGAACATTGGCAATCTGTTAAAAGAATACTTGATATTTAAAAGTTACAATTGATTTCAAATTATGCTATCGAAAAACTGATGATGTTTTAGAAATCGATGGCAGAAGATCGTGCCCCGTCTATGTATTTAAAATGTCAAATTGTGCAACAACGTGGTGCAGTAAAAGGCGATCAATAGTTGCTTTATAGAGCACAGAAGCAGAATACCTCGCATTGTCTTCAACAGTACGAGAAATAATATGGATTTTCATCCAAAGGCGTCAAGCCAAAGGAGTTGATAAAAATCTGTTAGAAACTACTAAAGAGTCTTGTGACAACAAAAATACTATTAAATTAGGCTCCAGCGAAGCATACAGACCAAGGACGAAACACATTGTAATCAGATATCACCATATACGCGAAAAATCTATGAAGATTCAATAAAATTAGAGTTCCTTGGCACTCAACGAACGGCAGCTGATTCGTTAACAAAAGCAGTCAGCAGAAAAAAAACAAAAATTTGCGTTCAACTAATGGGCTTAAGCTCATAACAAAACTGAAGAATAATTAACAATTATAATAATTATCGTTTTAATTATAGTTATCCAATACTTCACATCATGGGAGGCTGGTTTTCATCGGAGCAGCAGAAATCCGATAATAACGGAGAAGTACTGAACGATATCAACATAAGTGAACCTGTACCAATACATAACAAAGAAATCCTGATTATGTTAGGGATTATTTGTATTCAGAAAATAACAGAATTTCTCTATTTTTTATACAGATTGCATTATCGTAAAGTAAAAAGACAGTATTAAACTCGAAAGGTACAATATAAAACACTGTAAAATAAACTATTGTTAAAATTCAAAACTGTTGTATCAAACAAATTGCAAATACCATTGAAAAACATCAAAAGTATTGTAGAAAAAATTGTATTAACAATATGACCAATAACACTAGTTTACAGCCAAATATTCCTATTATTCATTTTATATGTAAAATGGGCTGTTGATTCCGAAAATCGCACTAGTTTTTTTTTTCGTGTCGTTTTTGAGATATCGGTCATTTTCGGTTTTTTGACCATTAAAAAACAAATACCCGTGTCTAGTCGTTTTTCTCCAGCACGTCAGATTTTTTTTTAATCGATTTTTGAAGTTTTTTCATCCACTATATGTACATGAAAAAAACAAAAATAACGCATTCTTGTGTTAAATCGATGAATCTAACTACATGATCCTTACATCTGAGGTGTATCATGTGTTCAGTAAACTTATACAGGATATAATAAAGTTTTTTCTCTTTATTTCAATTAGTAGTATAAAGAAAGTTTATTGGAAACAATTAACTTGCAGTCGAGTAAAAATTAAATTAATATAACGAAAACTATTGCACCATATTGACTGCAACGCGTAATAAATAAAATTCAAAACCGATTTAGTTTTTTGTTATTATTTATTCAAAAACTTTGAATGCATTTTGGACCTAATACGGACCATCATCAGCAATACACTAACAGTATAAAAAGTTAAAATTCAAAAAGAAACATAAGAAAAAGAATTACAACCAAATTCACCTCAAAATAAAATAAAAATAAAAATTGAAATCTGTGGTGAATACGAAAATACTTTGGCATTTACAATATAAAATTTTAATACTCAAACAAATCAAACAGCTGATAAAAACAACAAATGACAATTATTGAGTGAAAAGACAAAATTGATAGTGTGGTGAATATATGTACTTTGAACAATTACGTTATAATGATAATAAAACAGCTGATATGTAACAACAACTAACAATTATTGGGTGTAATAGGTAAAATTACAAAATGTGGTGAATAAATAAACTTTGAACAGTTACAATATTATAGAAATATAAACAAAAAACAGCTGATTAGTAATAGGAAATAAATTATTGAGTGAAAATCAAAAATGTAAACGAGACATTTAAAGCAAGTTAAAAAGTGGTGAAATAATGTTTCCACTGTCGCTGTTTATTAGGTTGTTGCTTTTGTGGATATGGATGCTTTCATATGCATCAAGTTTCTTTTCGCTTGATATTTGTTTTAAAATTTTGACTTGATTCAATTCAACATCGAAGTGGTTATTGTTGAGAGCGTGAGCTGCTATTGCACGGTGGTTTTTAAAAAATTTTAACTTTTTGAAATACCACCCGCGATTTTTTTCAGGGATAATGTTAAGGTACCCTTCTAGTATCTAAATCCGCAAACCGCGAAATCGAACGTCCAGCCGTTTTTTTTCTTCGACCTTTTAGTTTTTTTAACGATTTTTGAGTATATCTCGGTGTGTATATTCATATTATGTACACATATATATGTATATAAGTACATATATATACTTGTATATGAATATTTGTGTAATATATATATATGGATATATATATACATATATACATACATACATATAAAAGGTATCGTTTCCGCACCATTTATTTTTTAAAAAAATTGGTTCTTTCGTATTCAAGAAAAACACAAACAAAAACCGGAAACGAAAGTAGTCACTTTATATGTGATTTTTGATGCTTAATCCGATTCCGGTATTAGAATTGCTCTATTACGTCTGGACTTTGAGATATCCTTACATATATGTTTAAAGGACACCATTTTTTTTCCTATATTTAAAGTTGTATAACAATATAAGGTAATATTATGCCGTAAAATCTGGTATGACAGTTAATAGCCCTAGTTTTTTCCTTGAAAAATCAATCAAACCGATAACGATATCTTTTTTTTTGTCGGGGATATCTTTGCCTAAAAAGTTAAAAAAGTGCAAAAACACGATTTTTGGCTATATTGGATGTTATATGCAGGACACACAACATTTTGTTGTGAGTTGGCTTTAAATTGAGCTATCAAATGTTTACCTGCAATATTTCTCTGCAAAGTTACAGTCTGTTAAATAAGAGCGTGGTCACGATTACTCGCGATCGGTAAAGTATAATGCTGTAATTTTTTTTTTCTCACACAGAGGGCAGTATTGTCCTTCATGCTTCGTGAAAGTGAATCAGCTGACCACTCTTTTCAATGCGTTCTCAGCATTTTTCCAAAATGAGTACCGCGTACGCGTCGCGCTTTGAAGCCGTTTTTTTGTGTTTGCACCCCAAAGGTCCCAAAATGACCCAAGCGGCGGCTGCGAAGTATATGCAAAAGTCGAAACAGTTTGTGAGTAAGTGGGTGAATCGCTTCAAAGAAGAAAAAAATGTCGATGACTTTCCAAATCGCGGGTCTGTCGGTGTAGTGACGGAAAAACAGGAAAAACTGATCTGTGCTCTATTTTCAAAAAATCCAACATTAACTTTGCGTGAAGGTGCTTCGAAATTGTCCCAAAAAGGTTTGAATATCTCCCACGGAACTATTCGTAATCATTTGATTGCAAATAGTGTGAAATACCGAAGTACTTTGCAAAAACCGATGCTCAGTGAAAAACATGTCCAAAAACGTCTTGAATGGGCCAAAGACAAAATGGTGTCGTGACTTTGGATTGGCCGTCTCAGTCGCCCGATGCCAATCCAATTGAAAACGTTTGGGTGCAAATGAAGATGAAGCTTCAGAAAAACCGACCCTGCAACTTGAAACAGCTGGTTCGACGCATTCACAAAATTTGGAGGTCGTTTTCAGAAGAGTATGCGCAAAATCTTGTTCAAAGTATGTCGCGAAGATGTCAAGCTATAATTGATGCTGGGGGTGATTGGACCTGCTATTAATGTATTTGCATTGAAGTTTTCGATCAAATAAATCAATATTAAAAAGAATTTTCGCAATGGGTATTTTCATTTTCTCACAACAATGACCACGCTCTTATTTAACAGACTGTATGTTAACTTTAAAATCACACCATGAAACTTAAAGCGAAAAATCTCGGTTTTCGGCTATATTTGAGGTTGTATACAGTACGGACGAAATTCGTCTGCTCTTTTTTACCAATCGACACATTTAAAACCATTCTTTATCTTCAAAATGAGCTAACAAGTGGTCTCTTGTAATTGTTTTCTAAAAAGTTATGACTATTTTAAGACAACATGTTGCAGCAATATAAGGAATACTCGTACACTGTGAGTTTTCACTCCATAATGTAATTTTTAAATGGTCATAACTTTGTGGAAAACAATCACAAGAGACTTCTTGATAGCTTATTTTGAATATAAAAAATGGTTTTAAATGCTTCGGTTAGTAAAAAAGAGCAGACGAATTTCGTCCGTACTGTATACAACCTCAAATATAGCCGAAAACCGAGATTTTTCGCTTTAAGTTTCATGGTGTGATTTTAAAGTCAACATAACTTTGCAGAGAAATATTGCAGATAAACATTTGATAGCTCAATTTAAAGCCAAAAAAAAGAAAAAGTACCAAATGTTTCTGGTAATAAAAATTCCCAAAAAAATTTTGTGTGTCCTGCATATAACATCCAATATAGCCAAAAATCGTGTTTTTGCACTTTTTTAACTTTTTAGGCAAAGATATCTCTGACAAAAAAAAAAAGATATCGTTATCGGTTTGATTGAGTTTTCAAGGAAAAAACTAGGGCTATTAACTGTCATACCAGATTTTACGGCATAATATTATCTTATCTTGTTATATAACTTCAAAAATAGGAAAAAAATGGTGTCCTTTAAACATATATGTAAGGATATCTCAAAGTCCAGACGTAATAGAGCAATTTTAATACCGGAATCGGATTAAACATCGAAAATCACATATGGAATGACTACTTTCGTTTCCGGTTTTTGTTTGTGTTTTTCTTAAACACGAAAAAACCGATTTTTTTAAAAAATAAATGGTGCGGAAACGATACCTTTTATATGTATGTATGCATGTATTTATATATATATCCATATATATATATTACACATATATACATATACAAGTATATATATGTACGTATATACATATATATGTGTACATAATATGTATATACACACCGAGACATACTCAAAAATCGTTAAAAAAACTAAAAGGTCGAAAACAAAAAAACGGCTGGACGTTCGATTTCGCGGTTTGCGGATTTAGATACTAGAAGGGTCCCCCAACATTGTCCCTGAAAAAAATCGCGGGTGGTATTTCAAAAAGTTAAAATTTTTTAAAAACCACCGTGATTGAAGATTTCCATGGTCAATTGTATTTTATATGGCTTATTTGTTCGGCAAAACGTACTTTAATATTTCGTTTGGTTTGTCCAATGTATTTCTGGGCACAAGTGTTACAGTCGTATTGATAAATACCCGACATTTTTTGATGTGTAGATTTGTCTTTAGTTGATCCAAGTAAATTTTTAATATTATTATGACTGTTGGAAATAACCATATCAATACCATGAGATCTGAACTTTGATTTTAATTTGTTCGTTATGGACGGGGCATACGTCATCGAAGCGCGTTGGTTATTGTTTTTGTTGGATGCATTCTTTTCTTGTTTAAATAACGTTGATAAGCTAGACTTTTTAATTTTTACGCTATGTTTCTTGATTAATCTGGCGATTATCTTATCGTCGCATCCATTTCCAATTGCTACCTTTTTTAAATAATTGTATTCTTTCGAAAAATTTCCTGCAGATAATGGTAATTTGCATAACAAATCAAAAGATTTGTAAGAAAAAATACCGTATACGTTTCCCCAAATAAAGGAAGTTAAAATATTTAAATTTACACGGATAGTGAAAATACCAAATTTTAGAATAAACTCTTAACTCTATATGAGTATGGATTTGCAGTTGTTGTGAGTTTGCTTAGCGACCATAAAAACTTGGTCACCCTATATTTTTGCTAAATTGTCGTCCGCGATTTTTTTGCTTAGCTAGGGGAATTTCCCCCTGTGATTTTGGTATAAAACCCAGCCATCACGATTATAACTCCATCTATCAGTTCATAGCAAACTAACATAATGGATGTATCAGCAGCCTGTTTTAGATGTCAGTGCGAGCAGGAGCTCCCTGGCATTCATCAAACCCTGGTGGATTTCCTTGTCGAGTGCGTCGAGGGAATTCACCAAACCAATTGGGACCCACCATCCCACTATACGGAGCTTTTAGGATGTCTGCAATTCTGCCGGGACGAACCCGTCAGCCCGGCACTCCTGGGCGTGGTGGCCGCCGGGTTCATCCGCATAAGGCGGATGCACGACATTCAGTTTACCGTGCCCCCGTTCATACGGGAGTACGTGGTGACTCAGAGGCGGCACCGTTGCTAATTCTTTTAATTAATTCTGCATTTATAAAAAAAATAATGAATAAAAAAAAAAAAAAAGTACATATCACCATTAACACTTTCCAATTTTTAAAGTAAATTGCACTTAAAGTTAAACAATAAATTTTAATTTTTTATTAGTACATTAAGCTATCTATCAGCACAATACGTTAAGAAAAAGTTATTTAGTGATAACTTTTCCTTTTCCCAAGGGGGGAGGAATGTTGTGGGTTTGCTCAACGACCATAAAAACTTGGTCATCCTAAAAATAAAAACGTTTACACAATACTTGGTTCAATAAAACCAAAATATATTCTTTTGCTTAAGCGAGCTAATAGATCAAACAGGACAATTAAGCAAAAGAACGATTATTGCGTAAACTGTTGTACGTGACAAACTGCAACTCGGAGTTTTATGCAAACTCACAGCGTTAACAACTCTCTCACGGAAGCTAGAACGAACTTGAATTTGGTACAAGGTGAAAAGCTCATCTTACCAAAAGAGAAGCTCATTCTAGTTACCGGACATAGTCAATAAATAGATTAAGTAAATTAAGAACTTGTTGTAGTATGTTTTGAAGTGGAACCAAAAACAATAATTTAACAGAAACTCAAAGTGTTTTATTGTGTTTCTTATCAGGATTGTAAAAGTGAGAAAGGAGAACACCTGGAGGACGAGTTGGGAGTATCGTCGCCTACACCACTTCGAAAATATAACCAACACAGTTTACTAATATTACAATATATTCCTAAAATTTACGACAAGAAAAAAATTTAACACAATAAACTTTTTGATACTAAATCGTAAGCAAAAAAAAAAAAAAAAAACAAAAACTATTGCAAACTTTTGCTAAAAATAGAAACACAAACTATAAAAGAAAGAAACGTTTTAATTGTTTTTCAAAAAACGGAAGTAAGATACTTAAACAATTGATCGATTATGGAGAGCAGCAGCTTTTGATATCAACAGAGAGATGGCAAACAACGCAAATCAAATTACTCAGTGTTTGGCAGCTCTGACTGCAATTGTCGTTCAACAAAATCAGCCTCAAAATAACAGAGCACGAATTGAAGCCGAAATTAAGTACTTGCCAGTATTCAATGAACAACAATGGACAAAGACTACCCAGCCAATGATATACCTTTCGTATATCAAATAATTTTCAACAACAAAATCCAAGGGGGGCGAAGAATGTTCTAAATGTTAACCCGTGGGATCAATGCAAATTACAACTGAAACAGCACTACAAACCAACAAGGGGTCAGATGGACATCACTAGAAGTGTTGTGTGTTGACCACACGCTGCGTTCAAATATTCATTGCCTACCGTTAGGGATTTTATGTTATTCATACTCAACTCAGTACAAAGGCTATACTCTCGATAGTTTTAGTACTGCCAGAGTTATTTAGGCTAGCATACCTTTAGGGGCTGCTAGTAAAGAACGGTAATCGAAAGAATTAAAGAACGGCGTAATCAACGCGGAAGCAAACTGACCTCTATATCATAGATATGTAACTTTATTGGGCACGTCAATAAAGTCAAGTAAGATATATTTCGCAATACTGCGAAATAGTACGAAAACAGATCATCTAAGTTGTAACCATACATGTATGTAGCTAGAGGAATCTGTAAGCCTCTAGCTGGTAAGTAATTTTAAAATAAAGAAGTTAGTAAGTGGTCGGAACTATAACCGAGTGTTTGTGCTTTATTTGTTATCTATTCAAGCGAACGTCACGCGGGTTCAGCAACACTAGCAAGTGGGAGTTTCAACGTTTGAGCGATACAGCATTCTGTAAGTATAATTCGGGGACCATCTATCCCTTTGTCGTACTCTTTATAGTTTCAGGTAAACAGCTCAGCTGTATTTCCCATCGCAAGGGAAATATAGCATCAACATTTGGCGCAGCCGGTAGTCCGAGCCAGGACTACGCATCGAGGGAAGCAGAGGTAAAAAGAAAGTTCAACGTTGGAAGGAATCGTTCACAGAAAGTGGTGAGTGTTTGAAAAAAAAAAATAAAAATAAATTTAATCCTGATATGATTTTATGAATTCAAATAACCCCCCAACAAACAACAGTGTAATCTTTAGTTTTAATACATTCATACGCGCGAAACCTTTATACCTTATTCATACATGACGTGACCCTTTTTCCATCTTTCATATTTCTTTTTTTTTTATATATATATAACTTTGTATTCTACTTTACATATTCCAAATAATAGTTCCTTAAATTGTAATGCTAATGTCTTTGACATTTTTCCCCTATTTCCGTACTATTTCATAGTTCATTTATCTAACTTTTATATCTTATTATGTAATCTAGTTCGTCTTAATTAAACACGGTTTAGTCTTAAACTTTTTAACAACATTCTTGTACTGCAAAAATGTAATTATTTCTAAATTTTTCCGTATTCTACAATTTACCATAATGATTTATCATTTATCAGTGAAATACTATTTTCTACGACTTCGGTTCATCTATTCTTATTTCAAAATTTAACATTTTATAATACTCCTTTGTGGCTCATGCTTTCCAATTGACCATCGATCCCACCGTTCTCAGTCCTCCTAAGGCTATTCTCCCCTGTATTGTTTTGTATTTTACCAATACGTAGATGACTACCGCCAACGCTATCGCTGCGAGTAACCCTACTGTTATAACGCACGCGTAGTTTATTTTAGTTGATCGAGCGTGATGATAAGTCAACTTTTAGTCAAAATAAAGTCCAGGCGCTAAAAATAAACGTTCCAGCACACAACAGCGGAGCTGACTTCTAGCCACAAGGAAGTCTAACCGCAAGAACAGAAGTAGCCCAAAGAAGAAGTTTCGATTTTGGCCACCGCCAGGCAAAATCAATCAAAGGGCAAAGCAGCTAAACCTACAAACCGCATGCAACAAGAACATGGTATGTCACACCAAAGAAACTCAGAAGCTCGAAAGCAGACCCACGAGGCGAGAACCAAGCGGCAGCAGCGGTAAGTAGCAGCGAGCCATGATCCAAAGGAGCTAGATACAGTTGTAGCTAGCCGACTAAGTTAGAGAGGTATTTAAAAAAAAAAAAAAAAGTCGTTGCTACTTCATAACAACAACTTTTTCTTCCATAAGGGGGGAGGGATGTTGTGTGTTCAAATATTCATTGCCTACCTTTAGGGGTTTTATTTACTCAACTCAGTACTAAGGCTATACTCTCGATAGTTTTAGTACTGCCAGAGTTATTTAGGCTAGCATACCTTTAGGGGCTGCTAGTAAAGAACGGTAATCGAAAGAATTAAAGAACGACGTAATCAACGCGGAAGCAAACTGACCCCTATATCATAGATATGTGACTTTATTGGGCACGTCAATAAAGTCAAGTAAGATATATTTCACAATACTGCGAAATAGTACGAAAACAGATAATCTAAGTTGTAACCATACATGTATGTAGATAGAGGAATCTGTAAGCCTCTAGCTGGTAAGTAATTTTAAAATAAAGAAGTTAGTGAGTGATCGGAACTATAACCGAGTGTTTGTGCTTTATTTGTTATCTATTCAAGCGAACGTCACGCGGGTTCAGCAACACCAGCAAGTGGGAATTTCAACGTTTGGGCGATACAGCATTCGGTAAGTATAATTCGGGGACCATCTATCCCTTTGTCGCACTCTTTATAGTTTCAGGTAAACAGCTCAGCTGTATTTCCCATCGCAAGGGAAATATAGCATCAACAGAAGTATAGGAAATCGGAGGGTAAGTAGTATATTAGATTTAGATAGCAAGTTAAGAAGATTGGTCGAGGATACCACCGAATATGCAGCATATGAAGAAAATAGCCAAGTTATGCTAGAAATATTCAGTGGTATGATCGTCCAAAAGATTAAAGAACTTGTAGCTGGACCCTTGGCTAAGCGCAATCATGAAGAAATGTAATCAGAAACATTGTAAGTGATTTTGTTGGCCAAGATTACGGCAATTTAAACAAATTAAATAACTCTTTGTATAAAGAATAAAAAAATTTCCAAAATGTAAATAAAAGCAATAGTAGCTTTTACTCAAATGTTAATGTAAGGAGTCAACAGAATCAAAGCTTTAATAAAAATTTCCAACATAAGGCAAAACCAGTAAACAACAACCATCAACAGTATAAGGGATCATACCTACCGACTGTAAATTTAACAATAGATGGGACAATACTTCAATGTATAGTTGATACCGGATCAACAATTTCTTTATTAGATGAAAATAAATTAACCCACTATGAAAGAATTAAAATAAAAGACAAATTAGAGCTTACCACTCTCAGCGGGAAAACTTCAATTTAAGAAGAAGTAATTCGTCGGCTAAGGGTTCAAAGGTCCTAAGTCCATTTTTTTTCAAAAATGAGATTTTGATGCAGTTTGGTAGATAAATAAAAAATACATCTTTGACAAAGAAAAAAAATATTTAGTAAATTTTGGCAAATGTCTTGGCCACAAAAGAAAGTCTATGTCAAAACATTGATAGTATGCATTCAACCTAAGAGGCCACGTAATCGTCGCATAGAGAACGTATCTAAGAGGAGTCAAACGTTGCAATACCATCTTAAAGTAAATTCTAGTATGTTGCGTGTATGTCGCACTCTTTTCCTCAACACATTGGATATTAGCGGAAAATCTGTGACGAAATGGTTGGACACGCCTCACTCTACAGCTGATTCGCATCAACACCCACAAGAAAAATCTACACAAAGTGCACAGAAGCAAGAGCTAACTTTATTTTTCGATAGTCTTCCAGCCACAGAATCTCATTACTGTCGAGCTACAACCACAAAAAAATATCTATTAGCAGAATGGCATTCTAAAGCAAGGCTTTACGATTTTTATGCAAATAATTGGTGTGCTGAACGTGAAAAACAACCTCTTTCTATGACAGTTTTTAATGAAATTTTTGAAAAAAAAAATCTTTCATTGTATGCTCCGAGAAAAGATCAGTGCGATATTTGCGCGCGCTATCTTGTTGAAAATGTTTCAGAGGCAGATTACTCGCTCCATCAGGAAAAGAAAAAAGAAGCGAGAGAAGAAAAAACAAAAGACAAAAATGAAGAGGAATTCGTATTTACGGTTGATCTTCAAGCTGTGTTGATGGCACCGAAATCGAACGTCAGCTCGTTTTATTACCGCACTAAGTTGCAAGTGCATAACTTAGTATTTTACAATTTGAAAAATCATAAAGCGTACTGCTTTTTATGGCACGAGGTGGAAGGCGGATTAACAGCTGATGAATTCGCAAGTATATGGATTTATTTTATTGAAAAAAAGATTTTAGCCAATTTGGAAAACAGAACCAACCCCGTTAAAATTATTTTTTACCATCAACCATCAATGTATTTTCATTGTTGGTAGCTAAGAATTATTTTTTACACTGACGGGTGTACTTACCAAAACCGGAATAGTACTATGGCTAACGCTTTGCAAAAAATACTTGAAATAGGACATACGCAGATGGAAGCGGATAGCGTTCATTCCGTAATTGAACGAGCATTAAAAAATAAAAACATTTATGTACCAGCCGATTATATTGGTTTGTGTAAGGATGCGCGGAAGAAGCCAGAACCGTATGATGTTGTCTATATAGATCATACATTTTTTAAATCTTTTAAAAAAGTATCATTTTTTAAAACCATACGTCCTGGTCGTGATACAGGTGATTCGAAAGTGACGGACATTCGTGCACTGAAGTATACTCCGGACGGAGAAATATTTTATAAATTAAGATTTCCAAATGCATGGAACATTCTTCCTCAGCGCAAAAATATGCATGTCACCCCAGTAAAGTGGTCTAACCTGGATCAGCTTTACAATGAAAAAAGACCGATCTCAAAACGGAAGTATGAAGATTTGCAAGCTTTAAAATCAACATTGCCAAGAGATTACCATCAATTTTATGATGAGTTACGTCATGACTGATTTTGATTTTAATAATAATGATTAGTTCTTAAGATTTTGATAAAAGTAACACGAATGTGATTTTTATTTTTTTGATGAATTATTTTTTATTTAGTGGTAAAAAGTTAACAGCAACGAAATGATTTTTATTCTAGTAAATTTTTTTTGCTTTATTATAGAAAAAAAAAAATGTTAAAATGTGAAATACAACATGAAAATAAAAGTTCCTATGGGCATTAAATGCAAATTATGTTTATTTATTTCTGTCCAAGAAAAGGTAAAAAAATTCTCAAACAAAATAAAAAGCGCTAAGTCCAAAAAAACAAAAAAACTGGTTGTAGAAAAAGATCTAAGTCCATAAAATTGGCATAAACAAGCATAACATGCGTACTTCAATTTAAAATTGTATTTGGTTGATCAGTTACAACAATAACAAGACATTGTATTATACAGTTTTGAAAAATTTTAACAGGAATACTATTTAGAATGTTTTTTGTCTCTCCTGAACAATTTGAAAAAATGGACTTAGGACCTTTTCACCATTAGCCGACGAATTACTACTTTACCTAAAGAATTTAAGGAAAAAAATCGTATGTGTTGAAAATTCCAAAACAAAACTTTTGATGCTCTTTTAAGCCAAAATATTCTCAAACCATTTAAAGCTTTAATAATTTTAGAAGAAAATAACTTACTACAAAATGCAGCGAAGAAAATCTCTTTTTACAAAATGCGGCGAAGAAAATCACTCTTTCGATTAGTAATGCAAATTTTTTCATTTTGTAAAAAGTGATTTTCTTCGCCGCATTTTGTAAAAAGTGATTTTCTTCGCCGCATTTTATAAAAAGTGATTTTCTTGTCCGCATATTACAAAAAAGATTTTTTTCGCCGCAATTTCAAAAAAAAAAAGATTTTCTTCGCCGCAACTTTCGGTTGGAAGATTTTCTTTCCAGTTCCAATGGAAATTGATCACTCGATTCACTCTCGTCGAGTCAATTATATGAACAGACCAGCAACTAGCCAACCAAATGCAGCATGGCAACAACAACAACTATTCAATACCGGGACGGACGAAGGATATGAATATTCCGAAGAGGAATACCTTGAAGATCAACAGGTATGTGTAGAGGAATACCTTGAGGAACTTCAGGCAGGAGAAGAGGAAAATTTTATGACGAAAGCCTCTCTACCATGCCCTTCATAGAGCTTTGTACTAAAGACGGGGAAATATTGAAATTTTTGGTGGACACTGGAGTCAACAAAAATTTTATTTGCGAAAGAATTGCAACAAATTCTAAAAAACTAAACAACCCTTTTGAAGTTCGGTCAGTTACCGGGTCAGTCGAAATAAACCGTAATTACAGGACCATTTTTTGAAACATTAGGAATTCAAAACATGCTTGATTTTTATTTTCTTCCTCAACTTAGTTCATTCGACGGTATAATAGGCGATGACACACTCAGGTCACTCGAGGCCATAATTGACATGAAAAATAATACAATATACCTGTTAGGAAAGGTCAAAGCCGGATTAAAGGTAAGAATAACCAAGCAAGTAAATAATGTTCAACTCACTCCACAAAACAACGACAAAATTCAAAGTATCATCAGCAAATATGCTGATCTTTTTGGACCTGTATGTGATAGTGGAACAATCGATACCAACGTCCGTGAAGAAATTAAAACAAGTACGGAAGAATCAATCTATACCAAGTCATACCTTTACCCAACAAATTTGAGGGAAGAGGTAGAAAAAAAAAAAAATAAAAAAAAAAAAATCAATTGGTGAGTAGAGTGTTGCAAAAATATAGTACTTGAAAGTTACCCCATATGTAGGGCGTTAAGCCATATTGAACTGCTAAAGTCTAGCAGATTAAAAATAAGACAACAAGTCCCACCTGTAAAAAAAAAATATATATAATCGTCGGTAATTAGAAAATTAGGAAAAGAACAAATAAAAATGTTTGGTTTTCGATAGATGAAACATCATGCGAAACATTAGACAAGTTCTTGCAAATAAAACAGTGAAAAAGGAAAAATAGAAATTTTTTTTTTTTTTAGATGAACAGTATAGTGCAGATTTGAAAAGGATTTTGTAACTAAATTAGTGGAAAGAATTTAAAAAGAAAATTCCTTTGTTTCTAACCAGCAAATAAAAGCTACATAAAAAAAAGAAGAAAAATCGTTAATGTTATTGGGATAGGTTAGGGACAAGTAGAAACGAAAAATAACAGAAATAAACTTCAAGACAAGTTCATTGCACTTACAGTAGGAACCAAAACTGTCAACATGTTTGCTATTTTTGACTTAGTACTGCTATAGCGTCCGTTCTGGTTACATGATCAACAAGAAATATAAACCAAATGGAAGCTTAACCTTTCCTCTATTTAAATATTTTGTTGTGCTGATTCCAAAACTGGCCACAGAATCCCTCTACCACGTCAGAATTTCGAGGTATCCTAAACTTAAAGTGCAAAATACGACGTTTTTGCTGTTTTTCAAATTAGGTTCAAGGTCGCAAGGATTTTTTCTGCTCTATTCCGTAAAATAAACTTGAACATCTTGCTTTTTCCCTTTCCACAAAAGTGATGAATGGTCATCTACGATTTTTTTTTGCAAAGTTCTGCCCACTCTATGATGACATCACGAAATACCCAAAATTCATAATAAGAGTAATTTGGGTATTTTTTGGTCATATTTCTCCAGAAGGATATGTTTATAAGCCATGTATACCAATTGAACCATATTAAGATGACATAAATCCAAACCCTGCCGCTATATCAGTTTTATAAGATTTCATGATGTTATCTGAGATTGGCCATAACTTTGCAAAGGAAAATCGTAGATATAGTAACTACTCATCACTTTTGTGGACCTTGCGACCTTGAACCTAATTTGAAAAACAGCAAAAACGTCGTTTTTTGCACTTTAAGTTTAGGATACCTCGGAATTCTGACGAGGTAGAGGGATTCTGTGGCCAGTTTTGGAATCAACACAACAAAATCTATTGGAATGGTTTTTTGAAACTAGGAAAAATTCACGTTCCAGGCTTATACGCACATCAGTTAAAGTGGTGCAAAACTGTCAACATGTTTTCGATATGGTTTTTTGTTCATTATTTTTTTATGGTGTGAAGTTCGGTAAAATTGTTCACATATTTAAATAGAGGAAAGGTTAAGCTTCCTTTTGGTGCATATTTCTTGTTGGTTATGTAATCAGAACGGACGCTATAGCAGTACTAAGTCAAAAATAGCAAACATGTTGACAGTTTTGCTTCCTTCTGTACAAAAGCAAAATCAGCAATTTTTGACGAAACGGTTGCATACATTTAGCAGCCTCAGTGCAAGTGTAACTTGAAACTTTTGTTTATTTGTTGGCCGGCATAAAGTAAATATTTTAGCTACAACAACAGCAGCAACGATAAATGGAAAATCTAATAAAATTTTGTTTTGCTGAAGCGTAATTTAAAACTTCAGTTTGGGCAATTGAATTTGTTTTGTTTGTTTTTTTTTGCATCTTATCAGTGGGAGCAGTTAACAAAAAACTAAATAAAAGTTTTATTTTTTTTTTTTGGTTGGTGGTAATTTATTTTGTTTTTCTCAATGGAATGAATAGCCAGGAGATACTTAAAATATCCCACGAGAAATAACTTCAGGCATTAGATCATTTTATTGAAAAGTTGTGGGGTAATCTAAAACATTTCTCAGCGAATAAACAGGATTTCCAGAGACGAGAAGAAAAAGCAAGAATATATTTTGGGCTCTCTCTAGTCGAAACAGCAGATTTATTAGTTGAGGAGATAATAGATATAACAGAAAATTGGAAGAAAGTTTTGTTGCCTTAAGAAATAAGTACGAAAAAATTAAGGCTCAAACAATTGTCTATTCTGATCAATTGGAAAGAAAATATAAGGTTGCTCAGTGTTATAAAGGGTGAAGACAGCTCCTGGGGGAACTTTTCACAATTTCTGGATCAGCAGCTTGAAGACGATAGCCTTACGATAAGAAAACTGCAAGAGCAGGAAAACAATCTGATAAGTCACAACATCTCTTTGAAAGAAAAGCTCGATAGAACGAACAGAAAACTGAAAAAACAAGACAAAGTGCCATTGAAAATGCCAGAGTTCAGGAAATTAGCGGAGGCGCTTAAGCAGAATGAAAATAAACTAATTAAGCTGGTGGTAGACTATGAAAAGGAAAATAAAGAAAATCAGACTAAGGTTTTTTACAAAGAAAATAACAGAGTTGGATGCTGTATGGGTAGCTATGTTGATGGTAAACATGGGAAACTAAAAAGGGTCCAGCTTCAGCCAGACAACTGGGAACCCAAAAATAATAAGATAATAGCAAATGGTACAAATGGAACAAGTAAGTCATACACTGAATACAGTAGTTGCTCCACTTTCCATTAAAAATAAAAACAAATTAAACACTCGATTTGAAATAAACAAGCAAGATAATATAGGAGCTATAGATCACACGCAGATATCTGCTGTTGATACATCCAGCAAAACACAAAACAAAATAAAACTTTTATACACATTCTTAGTTGTATTTTATGTTATATACTTGACAGTTACTGCACTGTGGGGCAGTTTAGGAAAAATAAGTAAAAAATGTATGCGATTTAAACCCATCTGGTACATTGTCAATATTCTAAAGGAATTAGGTGAGAAGTCAATAAGGGAAAATTTAGAGGAGCCAATTACGTTTGATACGTTCACTACAAGTTATGGGCCTCAAAAATCCGCATTAAATACAGATACAAATATCGAAAATGCAAGTGATGCAGTAACAATAAATCACCTTATCCAAAATACGCTTGATACGTTAACTGCAGGCTATGAACTTAATAAAGGTACAGTCGGACTTTCCGAAACACAGAATGACGTGTTGGCCAGGAGGCCAAACATGAAAGACTCATTTTACTTGTGGATTCTGGAGCCGATACAAGTTTAATTAAAAAAGACTCGATGTCACATTATATGAGGATGGACTCGAGCATTAAGAAAAATTTAAGTGGAGCATTTGGTGGACAAATTGCAACATTAGGAACTACAAATATTAAACTTATTTCCGAATGATTGCTATGTTTATCACTACATGTGGTATCACTTGATCATGGAATACCTGCTGATGGAATATAAGGTAGGGATAATTTGTAGAACCGTTCAATAATAAACAGAAGAAACTCACGTTCTTTGACACAAATAATCAAGAGTCGATATCATTCGCATTAGAATCAGTAAATTCAATCAATAAAATATTATTCAACGAAGAATTAACAATTAAGTCGCGTACTGTAAAGATAGTACCATTCAAAATAAAAACCACAGCTAAAGAAGTGGTTATTCACAAACAAGAACTTTCACTGGGGATTTATTTAGGAGAAACTCTCACTAAAGTGAAAAATGGGAAAGCATATGGTCCAGTTTTAAATTCCACTGAGATGGAATATATTTTCGATCAAAATTACTTACCAAAGTTTTCGTCCAAACTTAAGCTCAGAAGAACAAGCATCAATAGAGAGTATGTGCGCGTCATTTCACGATATATTCTTCTTAGAAGGGGATACATAAACATACACCCTTGTGTTGAGACACGAGATCCCGACATTAGAGGGTCAACCCCCAATTAATCAAAAACAGTATCGATTACCACGTTCCCACTGAATAGAGATAATGTTGGGTTAATGGTACTTCCTCATTGTATGATTTATCTGAAATCTACTTGTTATTGTACGGTCATCCCGAAAACAACGACCATAAGATTCGAAATTGTGGCCGTTGTTACCAAGTAAGTACATATCAATTTAATTTTTATATGAATTTTAATCTTTTTTTTTTTCGATTTTCAGGTATTTAATGGTTTATTCATATGCAGTATTTGGAGCTTCTCCTCAAGTTCCTTGATTTCATGATAATGTTCATTAGGTACATCAATTTTGTGGTACCAAAAAGCTTTCCTATGAATTTTAGTAATTGATGAAGTGCGTTCAAGTAAAAATAAAAAAAAAAATAATTTTTATCGAAAAAAAAAAAGATAGTACAAACCACTCAAAAAATTAATAATTCAAATATAGCATTAAAATAATTACGGGATTAAAACAAAAAGAAAATTAAATTTTAGTTAAACGGAATGCAATGCCGTAAATTAAATATATTTGTATGCTTAACGGAAAAACGCATACTTATATACAAAGGTTGCAAATAATTAAGTATCAATTGAAATAAATAACAAGTAAATAAAAAAATTGAAGAAATAATTTTTATTAAGAAACAACATATAAGTCAACGACACATGCAAAGACAACAACACAACAGCGCTTACGCAATCATCACGTACGTGAGGATATTAAATTGAAGCAGTCTGAATATTTTGGGCACCGTGTGAAATTGTAACGCTTGCATTTTCACACAAACGGTTGGCTTGTCTGTTTAGGGTTTTTGTCTTTGTAATCTAGATTTATTTTAGTATATATACTTTATTTTAATAATTATATTTTTACAGTTCATTTACGACAGCTAATCTAATCATTAAATAAACGAATTATAACGTAAACCGGCAGTCTTTCATTTAAAAGGTATCCTGTCTGGCCCGTTGGGTCGGACCCTCCAGTTTATAATACAAAAATATTTAAAAATACCAAGCTTGGTATTGCCATAAGAACATAGTTAATTACAACAATCGCCGCCCATTATTACTATAAGAACATAGTGGAATTCGTGTCGCCTGAGTAAGTTGGCTGTAATCTGATTGCGGACGACTAAAAAGAAGATAACGATCCTTCCGTCCATTCATTGGGTCCACCCAACGATTTGTATTAACAGGAAGTAAAAAAAGTTCATTCCAGATTATACAAGGACTGGAAGCAGCTTACTAACTACGATTTTCACAAGGATACAGCAGAATATTATCAACAGTCATGCTATACCTGTGAGCAGCACAAATTTAAGAAAGTACCCCTCAGATCTCAAAGTTTTTGAGTCGTTTTAAAACTTTTTAATCTGAAATATTTTTATTTTGTGATAATTTATCAATTCAATTTGATCAAATTGAAATTTATAATTTCTTCGCGAAATTTTGATATTTTTTTGAGCGATTCTTTGCATTGAAAAAATTAAATTTGTGGATTTACTAAAACTTTAGTAAAAATAATTTTTGGGTTTAAATTCAGAAATTTTAAGTGAAATCTTTAATTCTTACGCGAAACTTGGTCTTTTTTAAGTGATCCTTTTACTTTAAAAATTTAAATTAACAAATTTGTTAGAATCTCTTACAACAAAAAATCCTTGATAACAAATATTGTGTAAAATTTTTGAGTGAATTAAATTATGGATGAAGTACGCGACACCTTGGTCAGTCTCACTAGGGCGGTTAATGCCGCTCTTGCATAGATAAGATCCGTAGAAACACGTTTGAGTGGGTTGGATGCCGCAACCTTTCAAATTCGGGCACTAGAAACGCGTTTGGCGCGATTGGAGGCGCGACCACCAATTCCTCCAAGGGCAGCCGTACCTGCAGCGGTACCGGCGCCGTTGTGCGGCCCAATCAACGAGAACGATCTAAAGGAAATTAGCAAACTACCTGATTGCGGCAAGGAGTTGCAAATTTTTAGCGGTGATCCGGCACAATATATCTCATGCATCCATAATGTGGAGTCCATACTGAAAGATTATGATTATGTGCCATTCTCTAAAGTGTACGACAAAAAGTTAGGGGCAGTGCGGACGCAGCCCTAATATCGTAAAATATTTTTGACGACGCACATAGGGAGATTTAACCCAAAAAGCTGGTCAAAAACGAATTTTTGTAATTGGTCCAAAATGATTCAACTTTTTTTTATTATACAGTTAATACTCCAAACTAAAGAAATCTGTCACCCGATTTTATCTAAATCAATTCGCGGCTGCATAATACGCTGTTAAAGTTGAAGTTTTGTAAAACATTTTAAAATAAAATTTTAAAGTTGCGAAAGAAGTGTTGATTTAAGTGCGTATATTTATTTAATTGCAGAAAAAAACGAAAAATTGCTGAATGGATTATTCTACGATAGGTGTGTTCTTTACAATGAATTTAATTTAATAAAAAAGGAATCATTATAAGAGTCAAAATAGTGTGTTCAAACTATTTAAGTAACTGAGTATTTTTTATTAAAAAATTGTAAATTTTTAACAGCAGAAAAGTAATGGATCCTCACGAGTCCCCATTTTTTCAACCAAAAATTCTCATAAATGAAATCTTTTTGTAGCTAAAACTGCAAAATTTGGCTCCTAATATTTCCTATTGGCAAAATAGCTGCACTTTTTGCTGAGCCTATACATGTTTAATTTTTTAGTCTTAAAGAAATTATAAACGAAAAAATGAACGAATTCAGAGGACTAAAACTCTCAGAAATTATTTGAAGAAGAGTTTTCAGATTAAAATAAAAAATAATTATTTTTCAAAAACTTGAGATTATTAGTTCGGAGATTGAAAAGTTGGAGTTTCGGTAAGTTATGTCGGCTTCTATTATCAATTTTTTTGATAATTCACTATTACAGTATTACTCCAGTTAACAATACTAAAAGAATAAGCCATATCTATTAAATAAGGTACAGTGATATAGAATTTTTAAAATATTTTTGTGATGTTTTTGTCTATAGCGCCCTCTGTGGACAAATTTTCTATTCTGTAGTATTTTCGGACTACTCTTCTGAGTTATATAAATTGATTGACACCTTGATAACTAAAATCAATAAAGCAGTATACGAGATAGAAGACCCTAAAAGTTACTACATTTGTCATGTGTACAGCGCCATCTATTGAATGCATTTCAAAAGTTTAATGCCATCGTATTGTCATTTTAGTTAAATGAAAGAGAAAAACTTTATAAAAACCAAAATCGGCTCAGTACTACAGGAGCTACAAGTCCTCAAATATTTCACTTGTCTGCAGCGCCCTCTATTGACAATTTTTTAAATGAGTCTATATTTGTTTTGATTGTCTGAATAATCTGAATAAAATGACACCTCAATTTCCAAAATCGGACCAGTAGTTTCAGAGTTAATAATTTTGACCAGGTTTTTAACTCAGATACCCCTATGTGCGACGATTGGGGATCAATAAAAAAAGGTCTTTCTTGACTCTACGCCGACAAAAGCGATATACGAACATTGCAGCATCAACTGATGCAACTCACCCAAAAGAACCATTCGCTAGAACAGTTCTATGCCTCTGTGAATCATCAGTTCTCACTGATAGTTAACAAAGTAAAAACAGAAAATTATTCGGCAGAGACTGTGGACGTTCATATTGGAAGTTATCGTAATAGGGCTTTAGATGTATTCATACGTGGTTTGAATGGAGATTTATCAATGATGTTAGCCATAAAGAAACCGCTAACTTTGCCAGAGGCCTATTCAGACTGCCTCGACATTCAAAACCTCAATAATAGGAATAGCGTGATCCATCGTCAAAGCATTAGCAATACGGTGACCTCTCCTGTGAATCAATTTTTTTCTAAAGAGCATAAACCCAAAGCTAGGCCTCCATTGCCACCTAGGAACTTTTTTCGGCCTAATCATTTTTATAGCAAACCTCAACATTTTAAAGCAACGCCACCACCAGCACCAAGGCTGGAAGTCGATCACAGTGTGCCGACGAAGAATGTTAATTACATGAATCGTCCAGGCGGAACAGGACTGAAAAGATGGGGTAAGCCCCGAACCGACACTTACCCGCAGAAGCACCAGAGGTTGTTTCATGTAGAGCAAGGTGTAGAAGAAGAAGAGGTTGAAGCTTACGAAGAACAGGCCAAAGAGCTGGCGGCGAAATCAATCGAATGACGGTTAAAATACCGACGTTCTGGGCAGAGAATCCTGAGGTATGGTTCGCGCAGGTCGAGGCGCAATTTAACATCGCGAGGGTAACGGCGGATAGCAGCAAGTACTATTCGCTGGTGTACAGAATAGGCCAAGGAATAATAACAATTATAATAATTATAACAACAACTACAGAAGGAATTTTAATCGTAATAATTATGATAATAACAGGAATAATTATGAACAAAATCGGTATAACCCGAATTTTAATCGTCAAAATGAACAACAACCGATAAAAAGACCAAATGACAGTGTTCAGCAACCTCAACAGAAGATTCAACGCGTAAATAATATAAATGAAACGACTTTTTTAGACGAAGGAATGTCTTGCCCTACATCATCGGGACAAGTAACACAACAGCCAAAATATTTAGTAAAGATTTTAATAGATACAGGAGCTACGAGTTGTTATTGTAGACCAAATGTGCTATCAACTGAATTTAAATTACCAATTCACAAACGAGTGAAAACAATTAAAGGGTATACGATTATATCCCATTTCGCTGAATTAACATTACTCAATGTTAAGCAGAGATTTTATATAATAAATAATTTAGAAACAGATTTATTAATAGGCATGAGTTTTATAATGAAAACTAAAATTAATTTAGATTTCGAAAAATCATTAATGACACATAACGGGTTGTGTTACGATATAAAATATATTGATGGAAATGAAATAAAAATAATAATATTAATGTGGAACAAAAAGGTTCTACAGCGCCAGCGATGAGTAATTTCGCTTTATCAGAAGAAAATGAAATTGAAGAGTTAAGAAAGGATGTAATTTACGAAATAAAAAGAATTCATGAAGGAATAAACATGAATTTACCATTTAGGACGGATGTAAAAGCAGCAATCCGCACAACTGTTGAAACTCCAATATGGAGTAAACAGTATCCTTACCCATTATCAGTAAATACAATTTGTTTACGAAAAGATTATAGGTGAAAGAAATAAACTAAGACCTCGTTACAAGAAACAAAAAATTAAGGAAAATTTAGGAAAACGCGTTAGAATAAGTAAGAGAAAAATAATTGTCCACAAAGACAATATTAAATCTTAATAAGAATTGAATTTTTTAATTTTCTTTCTAGTAATATTTAAAATGAGACGTATTTGGAAATACAATACCTTACCAGATTATGATTCCGAAACTCAATTAGAAGTTAGGAAAGAAGTAAGTCAGGAGCAAAAATAAAAATGATGAAATAGGTTTTTGAATTTATTGGAGAATCAAGAGATCCAACTTATGAAGACCTAAGAGAAGAGAATATAGAATGGCAAACAATAGCCATGATAAGAGCTGCAGAACGATATCAAGACTTTAAAGTAGATCCTAATTTTAGAATGCTTTATTGTAAAGAAACAATCTTTAAAAAAGATTAATTAAAAAGAAATTTTTTCAATTCTAGTGTTACCAAATGAAATAATTAATAAAGGGGAAGATGCAGAACTTGGAAGAAGTAATACATATGAGAAACAAATAAGGGAATATTACGATGAAATAGAAGAAATCATTAAGAATGTCTTAATAGAAATATTGATCGAGAGAGAACAAGTAATAAGACAAAGGTGGATTGATAGGATACTTATCCATAAATTTTTTTGTTGCAGATGCAACTCATAATATTTTTAATTACACTTATAAACGTAAGAACGTATTATAACTTAGTTATTGATCAATATAAAAAAGAAAATAAAGAGTATAAAAGTTTTAAATACGGGAAAAATAATAAAACAAATATAGTGTTTCATGAAAATGTAGATAACGATTTGGAAATAAGTTTGATAGAAATCTTATTAGGACAACTAAGGAAAATAAAGGTTAAAAAGAATAAAACTAACAAAACTTAAAAAGGAATAAATGAAATAGGAACCTTATGGAAATGGATAGCAGGAACACCTGATCATGATGACCTTATTAATATTAATACAAAGTTAACCGAACTAGTACAGAATAACAATAAACAATTTGTAACGAATTCGGAAATGTTCAAGGCAATCCAACAATTAAGCGAAGCAATACAAAACGTTCCGGAAGCTTTACATATTCAATTAATGAAAAAACATAGAAATCAATTAATTGTAAACGAACTGCATAACGTTATACAGACGATAACATTAGCAAAAATAGGAATATTTAATCCTACGATACTACATTTAGAAGAGATCAAGGACATTACTAGACATGAGCATGAAAAAGTTACAATAGTTGACTTGCTTGTTGTTTCGAAATTTAAAATATTTCAAAATAAGGATTTGATAGTAATTTATATCAAGTATCCAACTTTAAGTAAATCATATAAATTTTACGAAGTAAGAGCCATAAGCCAAAATGATTCTAAATTAGAAATTTCAAAAGAAATTCTAAAATGTAAAAATAATTTTGAAAATGTAAGAAATTGCAAAAAGGAATTAACAGATATATTTTGTGAATCCATGAAGGATGAATTTTGCTTAGTTATGTTGTGAGTTTGCTAAGCACTTATTTCATAATTCATTCAAAAAGGGACTACTAAATATTTTTATACATACACCCTAATTAAATACAGAACATTCTTTTGATTGCACATCGATTGATCGAGTTTCAGCTAAAGCCAAACCGTGGGATACCAAAATGGAATGTATCCAACGTGATCAATCGTGTGATTTCAATTTTAGTCAAAACAACTTAATACACTAAATACACCAACAACATGCTTTTGCTATGGACACCCGAATGAAATGCGTCCGGCAAAAGCATGGGAATCGGAAATCGCGTACGTGATCGAACCCATTGGTTCTTAGCAACACAAACTCGACTACGTGATCAAACCTATTGATTTTTAGCTATGCAAACTCACAGCGTGAACTCTCCCTCGGAAGTTAGAACGAGCTCAGGTATGAAACGAGGAGAAAAGCTCGGTTCATGCAACTAAAAGCTCTTTCTAACTTACCGATGAGAATCAATAAATAGAGTAAGTGAATAAAGAATCGGTGTTTAATGTTTTACGTTCCGACGTTACGATACGTTTAAGTGTTAACCGTAAATAAAGAGGACAAGTTGGTCCGGTAAAAATTTAAAACCAAAACTAAAAGTGAAGTGTCGTGATCTTGTGAAGTTAGGGAAGAATTTCAGGAGGTGCTGATACAGAGGTTCACAGGCGGTACTGACGGAGGAAGACGTGAAAAAAATCACCAACATTTTGGCGCAGCCGGTAGGATTGTGCATGAATTATCATCAACCAAAATGTTAAAGTTGTCATTTTCCTTGGTATCATTTTAGCTCTTTATTTTGTCCAAATCTGAAAAAGAAAGGTACCTGGGTTACTTACCTCCCCTTTTATTTATTTTTATGTAAAATGGTATAATTGTTTCTAATGGGTTTGCTTCACCTAACGTAGCGTGCTTTTAATCCTTTCTCTTTGGTACATTCTCACTATGTGATTTGTTTCAAATTCACTCGTTGTTATATGGTCACACTGCAACGACCATATTGATGTGGTCGGTGTCCCTGAAGTAAGTATATGCACTTTAACTTAATTTTTATATAAATTTTAATTTAAGTATTTTCCCTAGTTTTATTCAGATGGACCATATCTTGGAGATATTCTTCGAGTCCAAAATAGGTTTGGACTGCCGTTATGTGAGATATATTTTTATTTATTTTGTATTAGAACCAGTAATAAACTAACTCTTTTTTTTTCGATTTTCAGATCTTCTGACAGGATAACATAACGTCAGCATGGACTTGTTAACGGCGGATCTCCCGTTCATCAGACTCTGGCTGCCAAGCTGACTGCGTCCACACAGACCTCAGCAAAGCATCCGACAAGCCACCACCTAGCTTGATTATGTTAATTGTTTTTCAAATAGCACAAAGTGATTATAATCTCGTCAAAAATTACGGTTTGTTCCAGTAATTCAACTAATTTACCAAAACTAAAAGTGAAATGTCGTGATCTTGTGAAGTTAGGGAAGAATTTCAGGAGGTGCTGATACAGAGGTTCACAGGCGGTACTGACGGAGGAAGACGTGAAAAAAATCACCAACAGTTAGACTCTTAAACAACAAAAAAGGAAAATGTAATAAAATGAAAGGAACAAACAAAGATTTAGAAATTATTAAAGATGGCGCAATATCGCTATCGGGCAAACATTTAATTAGTGAAACAAGACTTGAAGGAATTTACTTAATAACATTTACGGATACAATTAAGATTGATAATGAAACATTTGTTTGTAATAAAGACATAATAAATAATTATATAAAAAACACAAATTTAAATAATTTTGAAATAATGGAATACCTTAATTATGATAGCATAAGTACAGAATTTGAAAATATAAATTTATTAGAAATCAAGAAAGATTATGTTAAAAAGAACACAGTATGGACATTGTCCTCAATAATAATTCTTATAATAATAGCACAAATAATTTTAAAAATTTTAAAACTAATTAAGGAACAGAAAACTAAGGGAGCCATTAAGAATGATGAAATTAAAAATGAAATTGAAGAAGAAATAAATTTAAATGAAATAAACGAAAGAATAAGAAATCTTACAAGAGAATTTATGTCAAAAGCAGTTGAAATGCATCGGGACGATTCATCTTAACAAAGAGGGGAGTTAACATGGGCATTTAACATGTAAATGCAATACAAAATAAAATAAAAATATGTGACAAACATAAAACATATGTTAACTAATTGCTTGTAGAGAAAATTGTAAACAACATTATCCAATTCCGTTTTTACTAATTACAAACAATATTGAATGGTCAAATTTCCAATTTAAAAAAGTAATAAATATTGAGATCAAATTTCAAAAGCTGGAATTCATTTATTTCATTTATGATTTACCAGGCGGATACTCATCTGTTAATTGAGAAATTGGAAACGCAGACCGGATATACAGAGATTCATTTGGACAACATGACAGTAGTACAGAATTACAGTACGATTATTCATAGGATTAATGTAAATGAGGTGGTAAATTTGATTGACAGTCTAGGGGTGGAGATTAGCCACACAGAATTTATCGACGACAATGAAGTAATGGAAATCGCAAGCGACCTATCGGTGAACATAAGCAAGAAAGCATTTGTTACAATAAAAGATGGCAAATAATTAACGAATAGGTAATAACTAGCTATTAGGTCGAGAATTATATATTTTAACATAAATTTGTTCATTAAAATTAGACATAATTTTAAGAATGCACTAAAAGGTTTTGAATTTTAATTATTGAAATCATACAATTTTAAATAGAACACTAAACCAAATGCTGAATAAAATTTAAGTATTGCATTAAGAAACCCAAAAAAACAACGTTTAAATAAATAAATTTAGGATAATTGAGGGTATATGTTTCATGGTGGATTACATCACAACTGAGGAGATCAGAGGAATGCGTCCAGCAGATTGAAGTGCAAACTCCAAACAAATCTACAAATAGAAATCTGAATGGAGACAGCAATAAGCAACTGTAAAATCCGAAGGTGGATATACCAACACTACCGGTCGATGTCATTAGACAGCGAATCAGGGAACACAAAATCCAGCCGCTACAAAAGAAGCTGACCTTTCAACTGGTTGTCAAAAGTTTATATGACAACCAAACCGCGGAGGGAGGGGTAAGCCAAGTATGGTCGAGTTTATCTAAGCAGTTAATTCATCATTGACTCAAAGCAATCACGAAGTCAAACCAAAGCCAGTAAAAAAAGTTTGAGTGAAGACACCAATGATTTATATATCAGTAGGAGAAAAAAAGTCAAAAGGACCACGCGTCAAGAAAACCAAGCCTGGAATATCGAAGCCGTTAGCAAAGAGGAAAAAATTAGAACAACACGAAAAGGCAATATCAAGATGGCAAGAAAAACCAGCAGAAATCAAGGAAACCATCTCCGAAGCCACCAAAGAAACGCTAAACAATATCCATAGGCGATAGATGAAAAACTCAAGCGGAAGTACTGTTAATACAATCAACAACCACAAGACCAACAATACAGAGCGACGACGAACCGAAGCCGACAATTAAAGCAAAACCAAACCCTAATAAGCTGGAGCAATATTATCGACTTGTTACAATCAACCACAAGATCAATAATATTTTAAATTAAAGAAGCAAATACCAGAACTAGAGGATGACCCACCATCCCGTCAAGCAATAAAACGACGAAAGGGGAGGTAAAAAGCATCAGCAGAAAACCGATTCATCATGCAAACACATAGTCAACCGACGCAGGTGCAGCAACGTAAACATACCAAAAATTACTACTCGGAGGCAGCATTGTATCCTCTAGAGGAGAAACGAAGCAAACCCCAGAAGAAGACATCGGAAACAAGCAGACATAGCCGAGGCGGAACCATGAATCAACTAAGAGAAATACATAGTTCCATTTCAATTGTAATTTTCAATTTTAATATTTCTTTTTAATATATATATATAAGTTATAACATTGCATTCCCATGCCATCGCATAAAAATGCTGACGTCTGGTCTGCACAATGCACGCGGGTCCGGCACAGTTTGTCAACGTGAGTCCACCGTGGGATATAGCCGACGCAGCATTATTTGTAAGTTATAATTAGGCCGTTAGAGTTTTTGACTTATTTAGGGTTTTGTAAGAGTTTAGTTTTAGTTTTGCTTTTGTGTCAACCAGTTTGTTGAGTGCTATAATAAATTTAATAAGTGACTTGTGAAAATAAATCTATTCAGTAATTTAAATTATTATCAGTGTTATTTATTAGTGGAATCAACGAGCCGACGTTGAGGCTTCTTGATTAGTATTTTTTTTCATCAGTGTACTAAAGGAAAGTTAGCTTATATCTTTAATTATATATATGTTGTATTAAAACATATCTAGAAAAAATTAAGTACATATCACCATTTCAAAAAAAAAAATTGCAATCAAAATTAAACACTTTCAAATTTTTTATTAGTACTTTATTAGAATCCTAAATATTGCACTTAAAAGTAAACAATACATTTTATTTTTTTTATGAGTTAAACTATCTATCAGCACAATACGTCAAGAAAAAGCTATTTAGTTATAACTTTTTCTTTTCCCAAGGGAGGAGGAATGCTATTTAGTTATAACTTTTTCTTTTCCCAAGGGAGGAGGAATGTTGAGAGAGAGTTTGCTAAACGACAATAAAAACTTGGTACCCTTAAAAATAAAACGTTTACGCAATAATTGGTTCAATGAAACCATAAGATAAACAGGTCAATTAAGCAAAAGAGCGATTATTGCGCGAACGGTTGTGCGTGACAAATTGCAATATGCAAACTCGCAGCGTTAACAACTCTCTCCCGAAAACCAGAACCAGCTTCAATGTGGTACAAGGTGAAAAGCTCATCTAATCAAAAGAAAAGCTCTTTCTGGTTATCGGGCACAATCAATAAATAGACTAAGTAAATTAAGAATCGAGGTGTAATAATTGAGTCTCTTAGACTATCGTAGTGCAATTGGAAGTAATATAAATTGTGAAAAACTTGTAAGCGTTTTTATAGAGGACAAGTTGGTCCAAAATATATAAACAATTTCGGAATAAATTGAAGTGTTTAATTTGTCATTTTGAAGAAAGGAGGTGCATTCCCAGAGGACACTGTGGAAGTAAGGACGCAATATTACATCAACACTACGAAATTTTTAGTTGACACGGGCGCGGACGTTTCCGTTGCTCCCCCAACATTCGTGGAGAAGCTGGGCAGACCAGATGAGTATCGACTTTATGCAGCAAACAGATTGCCAATCGAAACCTTCGGCAAGAAGCGGATGAGAGTAAGGCTGGCGGACAATAAAGTCCTTACGTGGGAATTCATAGAGGCGCGGGTTACATATTGTGCCCACTGTACCATACACCATGGGCTTCCGCCAACAAAACCACCACGCAGCACCAATTACAGCAACAACAATAAAACTATTTCGCAACAGTTAAATTAATATATTTAGTTAGTTAATCATTTTGCTATTTTAATGTTGTTCTGTTAATTTAGCATTTATATTTATTTTAATATTAATTTATTGATTAAGCACTTTTCTGTCCAAATGTAAAATCAGGTCAATTTAATATGTAAAATTACAATAGTTATAAATAATTGCATTTTTAGTTTTTAAGTTACTTGATTATTGTAAGCAGATACGAAATAAAATTGTTTTTTTTCTGAACATATTAAGTTCATATTTATAATTCGCGCGTCAAAGAATCAATAATTGGCGCTGACTTGATCAGACATTTCGGGCTGTTGGTCGACTTGAAGAATAGTAGAATCATCGAAGGAGATGCAACAGTAGTGTGCAGTGGGCAGTTGACGTCAGGTAAATCAAATATACTCACATATGGCGTTCTAGATTCTTTCGCAGAATTACTCGAGCGATACAAGGACATAACGGTTTTGCTCCTAAACGGGCCGACAGGAATAACAAGCGTAAGCCATCACATCATGACGAAGGGACTTCCAGTTTTTGCGAGACCAAGCCAAGCCAAATTAGAAGCGGCTAGGGTGGAGTTTCAGTTTATGGTGGAGCAAGGCATCTGTGAACGATCCGACAGCAATTGGGCGAGTCCGCTACATTTGGTCAAGAAGCCTGACGGTACGTGGCTCCCCTGAATTTATCGCTTCAGAAGAAAGACTAAATTAAAGTTAATCGTGGAAATTTGTCTAAAGACCAATTGAGTTAATCGCTTCAGTGAGGAAAATAAAAACCAAAGGACTAAAGTGAATTAAAAACTAAACTACCTTTTTTTTTGTCAAATTATATGAGCCGAAGGAAGAGAGAATTTAACAATAACAGGATAATAATGGAACAACAAGAATTACAACTGGTTATCCAACGCCAGGAGGAACTTATTGTCTAGCTTCAAGAGCAACTTACACAACAACATAACAACAGCACATAATGGACTTATTTACGCAAGTATCTTGACAAAACAAGAAATGTAATCATTAATGGATATTGATAAAATAAAATACTTAAGAACAGCTATCCTAGAAAGTAATGATAAGTTAATATTTGTAATAAAAGTGCCAAAAATATTTGAAAAAGTGAAAATAATAATGTTAAGTCCAATACCAAACAAAAGAAAAAAAGAAATAGATGCAAATATCGAAAAAATATTTTTAAATACAATAATAACAAGACATACACTTAAGAACATAATCAATACTTAAATGAATGTAAATTATCAAAACATTGCACCATCAAAAATACATGTAAGCTGATTGAAAATAAAAATACAGAAATAATTGAAGTTGATGATCAGACAATAATATTAAAAAATGGAGAAAACAATATAAGTCATAATAATTGCGATAAAGTAAATACAAATTTGACGGGAAATTTTCTGATACATTTCAATAACTGCTCTTTTGAAATTTTAAATCAATATTTTTCAAACAATAAAAATACGTATTTGGATAAAATTGTTTTCCAAAACACTAAATTTATAGTATTTAATGAAAGTTTAACAATTGAACAGATAAAATTACAAACTATAGAAAATATAAAGGAAATTAATGAAATAAAATACAAAAACAAAATTATAATTTACGGCACTCTGGCAAGTATTTCTATTTTAACTTTTCTAATTATTGTTTTAATGTGTTTAAAGTATAAGCGAAGCAAATTTGTAATAAAAAACGAAATTTGGGAGAGTTCGTTGACAAAGGAGGGAGGAGTTACATATGTGCAACCCCTTAACAAGTCAATTTAGAATATTGCCCTCAAATATTTCAATGAAAAGAAATAAAAAATAACTAAATGAAACATAAATAAATTTTAGTCATTTTTTATTAACTTGCACTTAAACACATTTCGAAATACTTACTTGGGTCAGTTTGTTTACATTATCGAAAAACATCGAAAAACCAAATGTAAGCAAACTGCCTTTATTCATTTATATTTTATGCCTTGCAAGCGGATCGGTTTCATTGAACTTATAGTTACGATTGTAAAATGAAACCTTTTCCGTATTAATAAACAGTATTTAGGTTTTGCTGAGTAACCAAATCAATATAAGAGCAAACTGATCGAATGCTTCGGTATTGATTTGGGTAAATAGTTAAAGTTAGTCTGAAGATTCCTTTCAATAAAGAAAGTTAAAAGTAAAAAAAAAAAAAATTCTCGCGTTTTATTACGAAGAATAAAAATTACAATTTTAACAGTTTGGCTTCTCCAAACTTCTAACTCGCGCACATCTTTTTTATATCGAACACTCCTTGACCTAAAATCTCGTCTTAAGCATTTATAAAGCAGAAATAAAATGAGTTTTGTGTAAATAAAATACTATATTCAATAAACGAGTGTTTTTTCAATATAGCCGAAAAAAGCTATATTATCAACAATAAAGGTCGAGTCGCCATCAGCAATGAAATCATTGCACGATGTCACTTAAGAATGTATTCATGGCCTGAAGGCGCAAGGGATTCCAGTCAAACATTGGGATGCGATAGTGATTCACATAGTGCTACGCGAAATGGATCAAAACCCACAAAGAGCTTTTAAACAGAATTTGAATGACAATGGCAGATCTACAGTCTCGAACCTTCTTGATTTTTCTTCTTTCGCCTTGAGTTCCCTAGACTCTGGCTGCCAAGTTGACTGCGTCTATACAGACTTTAGCAAAGCATTTGACAAGTTACCTCATAGCTTAATTTTGTTTAAGCTCAAAAAGCTTGGATTTCCTTCCAACTTTGTCAGTTGGATTGAATCTTATTTATTAGATCGTTCCTATCAAATAAGATTTCGTAAAGTGTTATCTTCTCCATTTACAGCGTCCTCAGGTGTCCCTCAAGGCAGTCACCTAGGACCGTTACTACATATTTATCTTGGCTATAAATGATGTAACTCATATCATTAAGAACTCTAATTTACTAGTTTATGCGGATGATATGAAAATTTTCAGGTCCGTGAGGGAAAATAACGATACTTTTCTGCTACAGTCTGACTTGGAAGAATTTGAAATTTGGTGCTTTAAAAATAACTTGCATTTAAATCCTGATAAATGCCAAACCATTACATTTTCTAGGAAAAAAAGCAAAATAAAATATGATTATGTATTGAAAGACAAAAACATTTGTCGTGTTGATTTCATTAAAGACTTAGGTGTGCATTTTGATGACAAAATAACATTTAATGAACACATAAATCAAATATGCAAGAAAACAGCGTCTCTGCTTGGTTTTATTAAAAGGTGGGCCAAAGAATTTTATAATTCATTAGTAACGGTAACTTTATATAATACGATTGTGCGTCCTCACTTGGAGTATGCTAGTCAAATTTGGTCACTATTTTATAACGTTCATATTGATAGAATCGAAAGAATCCAAAAAAATTTTATTCGATTTATCTGAATGGCCTAAATTGGGTCGATTCTTCAAATCTTCCTCCTTATGAGGATCGTTTGAAGCTTCTTAACATGCAGTCTCTAAGGGAACGCAGAGATAATGCAGATATTCTTTATTTGCACCAACTCGTTTCTGGGTCTCTTGCTGCTCCAGAGCTATTAAACTATAATTTTTCAATACAAATCGGAGAAGTGATCGTAATTCTCCGCAATTATTTTATCAACCGGTTAGCAGAACTAATTATATGTTTTCCGCTCCTTTTAATCGCATGACAACCCTTGTTAATAATTGCGAATTCTATAATGTTAACTTGTCAAAAGGTCAACTCAAACTTAGATTGAAAAATAACTGTAGTTAACTGTCTTTGTCATCATTTAGATCGATTTTTTTTTGTCATATTTTGCGTATTTGCATGTTTTTTGTTAGTGTATTGTCCGAGCCAAACAGCATACAGGGTTAAATTTTTTCAAACATCCCATCTTTGATTTGAATAAATATTTATATGTGTTGTGAGTTTGCTAAGCACTTATTTCATAATTCATTCAAAAAGGAACCACTAAATACTTTTGTCCATACACCCTAATTAAATACAGAACATTCTTGTGATTGCGCGTCGATTGATCGAGTTTCAACTAAAAGCCAAACCGTGGGATACCAAAATGAAATGTATCCAACATCGTCAAACGTGTGATTTAAATTTTAGTCAGAACAAATTAGAACACTAAATACACAAACAACATGCTTTTGCTATGGACACCTGAACGGAATGTGTCTGGCAATAGCATGGGAATCAGAAATCGCGTACGTGATAAGTCGTGGGATTTCAATTTTAGTTAAAGCAACTTAGAATACTAAATACACAAACAACATGCTTTTGCTATGGACACCTGAACGGAATGTGTCTGGCAAAAGCTTGGGAATCGGAAGTCGCGTACATGATCGAACCGATTGTTGTTTAGTTTTGCAAGCTCACAGCGTGAACTCTCCCCCGGAAGTTAGAACGAGCTCAGGTATGAAACGAGGAGAAAAGCTCGGTTCATGCAACTAAAAGCTCTTTCTAACTTTCCGATGATAATTAATAAATAGCGTAAGTAAATGAAGATCGAGGGTAGTTTATTTTCTGAAGTGAAAACCAATAAAGGTTTATTAAGTTGTAAAAAATTACAGTGTGTGTTTCTTTTCATTCGAATTATTTGTGTGCAGCCGAAGTGTAGATTTTCGGTGTTATTAAGAATAGCAAAGTGGCACTCAGTAAAGTCCGTGCAGCAGCATCTAGAGGTGAAATAGCACTACGTGGTTTCAACTACCACTGAAGATATTGAACTACAACATTTGGCGCAGCCGGTAGGATTAATTGTTCCCTGCCTAGAGACTTTTGAAAAGGACTAGTGCTTAAGAATGATACGGGTTGTCGAGGGCTAGGATCAATGCTTGTGAGGTTTGATGGTTTAATGTCGGTTCTTGTTTTCGCTGAGGCAATTGAATGCATGTTTTGTGCTGAAGCGGGATGTTGAGTTTCCTGATATATTTTAGTTTACTTTTTGTGTCGAATTTTGAGGTTCATCCACATCTAATGAGTTTATATCCTCACTGGATGAAAATTTAATCAAATTTGATAAATCATTTATAGGAAAATTTCCGTCTTTAACAAAAGTTCCGTTCCGTTGAGTTTCCTGATATATTTTAGTTTACTTTTTGTGTTTATATCCTCACTGGATGAAAATTTAATCAAATTTGATAAATCATTTATAGGAAAATTTCCGTCTTTAACAAAAGTTCCGTTCCGCGGAATTCATCGCTGGGACATAAACTATATCTTTTAGTTTACATATATTAAATAAATTACAGTTGCCATACCCATTATTTGTATCATTCTTATGGTATGTGATTGTTTTCTATGTTTTTCCTTTAGTATTAAGTAATTTGGTTGTTGGGCATCCCACAATTGCCCTTCCTGTTTAATTATTTAAAATTGTAATTTATTTGTAACTAAATAATTATTTATATTTTTTATGTAAAATTCACTGTTTCTATTTCCATTGTAAATTGAATGTTAAAATTTAGTATTTATAGATAAGTTTTGAGAAGGATTTTGGTTTTAAATAAATTTTATAATGTATTAAAATTTGAAATAATGTTGTTGTGGTAAATTTTTGATATATGGGGGGGGGGGGATTTTCATGACTGTGGTATGACAAGGTGAGTTGGTTTTAGTGAAGAGCATATCATGGGGACTATTTTTGCACCGGAAGTGATAGTCCAGGTTGGGTGGGCGCGCTGGGAGAAGACATCAGCTTCCCGCTTTCATGTGGTGGCTTAGTCTGATAGGAGGACTATGTGTGTGTGGTGGTAGTGGTGAGAAGTGTTTCGTGGTAGGACATGTAACCATATGGCCATTTTGCCATTTTCCTACATTTAATTCCCATACATGCCTGCAACTATATTTCATTGTTCCCACATATAAACCCGACTCCATACTAAAGTTTTTGCGCCTTCAGCAATTTATTTTTCCCCTTATTTATTTTCCCACACAATTCTTTCTTTGCCTTTTTTTCTTTTCTATTTATTCATATTAAACATTTTCGCTTAGCTAGGAGAATTTCCGTATAAAATTAGCCCACACAATCATTATTCCATCAATCAGTTAAATCCGTCAGTTAATCAAGTTCAAATAATGGATCTATCTCTAGACTGCTTCGATTGCCAGTGTGAGCAGGAGCTCCCTGGTATTCAGACAAGTGTGGTTGATTTCCTTGACGAGTGCGTCGAGGGAATCAACCAGACAAACTGGACACCATAAAAACGATACGACCGACAATAGCGTACGAAAAGATGCAATATTCAAATGCCAATATAACTCTTCGAAGTTAAGATAAGACGTACGTGCTTTATGCATCAATAATATTTGCTGTAGGCGGCATAACAGTACCATGCATGCACATAAATTTAAATGAATTTATTCTGACACCTTTACTAAATATGAAATAAAGCGAGATCATGTTATTGCGAGTACACTGTAAATGAATTTACTTTTTAGAAGCAAAGTTTGAAACTACAAAATATTTACATATATAACATACCCAGAATTAAGAATGGAAATATAAGTATATGTACATATTTATTCCTGGAATTTTTAGCAAAGATAAAAATACCTTGTTTTTATGGTCCGGGACCTCAAATTACTTTAATAATGAAATATGGACATATATATATATTTATATATAAAAAGACACACTAAAAACAAAAAAAAAAAAAAAAACTAAATAAAAAAAAAAAATATATTTTAACATTAAATTAATCACTTGATTTAAAATTTAAACTAAACGGAATGCAATGCCGTGAATAAAATTATATTTGTATGCAGGAATAGTGCTGAATGCATATAAATATAAGAAAGGTTGCAAAATTATAGTAATTAAAAAGATAACATTAGTAGATTTTTCAAGAGGAAAGATTAAGGATAAAATGCACTTAACGAAATGGAGTACAGACAGAGTGTATTCTGATCATATATATGTAGGGAAAAAAAAAAGGAAAAAAAAAATAAAAGTTTAAGGAATTTAAAGATTTTAAGTTGAAAGATGTTAAGGCGTTATTTGTTTATAATGTTGTTAAATAAAATCAAAGAACCAAAGTAAGACCTTAAAATTATAATGATTTAAAATTAAACTTAAGCTAAAACAAAAAGGAAAAGTAAAGAAATCAATTATTAATTAATAAGTCTCGTAATATAGAAATATGCAAAATATACTTTAATAAATTAAACATTTAAAATAGAATCAAACTTAAAATTCGGGAAAATGATTTAAACTAAATTTAAACATGATTAAAAAACTTACTGAAATCTTAAAAAAATACTATAAGAGATATTAGTACTTATTAATTAGAGGTATATGATTCATGGTTTATACATCAGAACAAGAAGAAAAATAGAGGGAACGAGTACAGCAGAAGACACCGTTAACAACAAAATCCGTAAAAGAAGACAACAAGAACCTATAAAGGAATCCGAAAGGGAAAATACATTGCCATCAACGTTACTTGTTGATATAAACACAAAAAGAGAGGTCAACAAGAACCAATCGAATGCAGAAGAAGCCGATTCTTCAACGGGCTGTCAAAAATTTTATATGACAACCAAACAGCAGAAAGCAGGAAATCCAGAAAAGCTCATTTTCCAGATTATCAAGAAAACAGACAGAAATCAAGAATAAATCAATACTGAGAACACTCTTCAAACAAACTGCAAAAGAGTCATCATCAGAGCAACTCAAAATAAATAACTTAATACATCAAACGAAGCAAGCAGTGAACTACTACAATTATCTCCAATATCAGTAATGGGGTCAGCCAGTTAAGCCGAAATACTTAAAGCAAGTAAGCGAAGTTTGTAGAACAACGCATCAAGAAAGCCAAGCCTATAGCATCAAAGTCAACAAGAAGAATTCCCAGTTATACTCAACAGAATACAGCAGCTTGACTTTCATAGTCCGAAGAACCAAAACAGAATTCAAAACCGACCAAATTATATGAGAAGATGAAGAAATTGACGCTGAAATACTTAATCAAAACAATCATAAAACAAAAGATCAACAATATAAAGTACCAACAAGCTGAAGTAAAAAACGCAATAGGAAACCCATAATAAATGCGGCCAGAGATATTATCGATACACACAGAAAACTGACGCAGATCACCGGAATTCGAAGCTGATCCACAGTTGTGTGACTAAATAAAATGGCGAAAATCAAGAAAAATAGACCATCAGAGGAAATGTATATAGCATCCAAGGTTAATCAATGACGTCCAGTGCAACGCCGTGCACACAGCAGAATTACTACAACAGCAATGTATTTCCCAGAGAAGAGGCAAAACCAACATCCAACCTGAAGACATCAATACAGAGCCGAACTAGACGGAGTAACCAAGGTCAAGCCATGAATCAATTAGGAAAAATTTTATTTTTTTTCTACATACTACAAAGTAGTTAAAGTTTATTTATTTAAAGTTCTAAAACATGAAAATTTAAATACATGTCAAAAAATTGTGAATCAAGTAGGAAAAATTTGATTTTTTTTGATACATTTCAAAAATTAGCAATTAATTAAGAAAATTTAGAAGGAATTTTATTTTAATTAAATTAACACAATTTAAAAATGAAAATCCATAAAAGGGGAAAAAAAAAAATTAAAAAATTTTATTGATTTTTTTTTATATAATACAAAATATTTAGAGTATATTTAAATTCATTCTAATGAAGAATCATTCAATAATAATGTTGAGATAATTATAAGACTTAAGGTAAAGAAAATATGGTCACGAAAAAGTTACCTAACGATAACTTTTTCTTTTCCTAAGAGGGGAGGGATGTTGTGAGTTTGCTAAGCACTTATTTCATAATTCATTCAAAAAGGAACCACTAAATACTTTTATCCATACACCCTAATTAAATACAGAACATTCTTGTGATTGCGCGTCGATTGATCGAGTTTCAACTTAAAGCCAAACCGTGGGATACCAAAATGAAATGTATCCAACATCGTCAAACGTGTGATTTAAATTTTAGTCAAAACAAATTAGAATACTAAATACACAAACAACATGCTTTTGCTATGGACACCTGAACGGAATGTGTCTGGCAAAAGCTTGGGAATCGGAAGTCGCGTACATGATCGAACCGATTGTTGTTTAGCTTTGCAAGCTCACAGCGTGAACTCTCCCCCGGAAGTTAGAACGAGCTCAGGTATGAAACGAGGAGAAAAGCTCGGTTCATGCAACTAAAAGCTCTTTCTAACTTTCCGATGATAATTAATAAATAGCGTAAGTAAATGAAGAACGAGTGTAGTTTATTTTCTGAAGTGAAAACCAATAAAGGTTTATTAAGTTGTAAAAAATTACAGTGTGTGTTTCTTTTCATTCGAATTATTTGTGTGCAGCCGAAGTGTAGATTTTCGGTGTCATTAAGAATAGCAAAGTGGCACTCAGTAAAGTCCGTGCAGCAGCATCTAGAGGTGAAATAGCACTACGTGGTTTCAACTACCACTGAAGATATTGAACTACATCATTTTTGGCGCAGCCGGTAGGATTCCTAGCACAACCAAAATGTTGTGTAATTTTTCGGAGGATTAATTGTTCCCTGCCTAGAGACTTTTGAAAAGGACCAGTGCTTAAGAATGATACGGGTTGTCGAGGGCTAGGATCAATGCTTGTGAGGTTTGATGGTTTAATGTCGGTTCTTGTTTTCGCTGAGGCAATTGAATGCATGTTTTGTGCTGAAGCGGGATGTTGAGTTTCCTGATATATTTTAGTTTACTTTTTGTGTCGAATTTTGAGGTTCATCCACATCTAATGAGTTTATATCCTCACTGGTTGAAAATTTAATCAAATTTGATAAATCATTTATAGGAAAATTTTCGTCTTTAACAAAAGTTCCGTTCCGTTGAGTTTCCTGATATATTTTAGTTTACTTTTTGTGTCGAATTTTGAGGTTCATCTACATCTAATGAGTTTATATCCTCACTGGATGAAAATTTTATCAAATTTGATAAATCATTTATAGGAAAATTTCCGTCTTTAACAAAAGTTCCGTTCCGCGGAATTCATCGCTGGGACATAAACTATATCTTTTAGTTTATATTAAATAAATTACAGTTGCCATACCCATTATTTGTATCATTCTTATGGTATGTGATTGTTTTCTATGTTTTTCCTTTAGTTTTAAGTAATTTGGTTGTTGGGCATCCCACAATTGCCCTTCCTGTTTAATTATTTAAAATTGTAATTTATTTGTAACTAAATAATTATTTATATTTTCTATGTAAAATTCACTGTTTCTATTTCCATTGTAAATTGAATGTTAAAATTTAGTATTTATAGATAAGTTTTGAGAAGGATTTTGGTTTTAAATAAATTTTATAATGTATTAAAATTTGAAATAATGTTGTTGTGGTAAATTTTTGGTATATGGGGGGGGGGGGATTTTCATGACTGTGGTATGACAAGGTGAGTTGGTTTTAGTGAAGAGCATATCATGGGGACTATTTTTGCACCGGAAGTGATAGTCCAGGTTGGGTGGGCACGCTGGGAGAAGACATCAGCTTCCCGCGTTCATGTGGTGGCTTAGTCTGATAGGAGGACTATGTGTGTGTGGTGGTAGTGGTGAGAAGTTTTTCGTGGTAGGACATGTAACCATATGGCCATTTTGCCATTTTCCTACATTTAATTCCCATACATGCCTGCAAGTGGCATATGTGTGGATAATGTATCTAATGACATAAACACATTCCCACTATAAATGCTGACACAAGCGTCTGCAATATTAAAGCTCTTCGTAGAAATGCATTATACTCGTAGCATCAGCTATGGGAAACAATGAATGCATTTGCTACAAGCAGCGCTGCAAACGTTTGTGCTAGCATAAATAAACTCTTTTGTTATTTTTAAAATTAAGAAGAATCAGAATAAACTCAACTTTGAAACCGAAACAACGTGTTGATTATTTGTACTGATTATATTCCTATATTACTGGCGCAGTCGGATTTAAACGGACCTACGTTTAAAAAATAAGAAGAAAAATAAAAAATAGATGAACTTAGAGAATTTATTTTCAAATTTGACCTTAAACGAGAAAAAAAATAAAATGTCCGAAAAACGGGAAATGTTTATTGAAAGTATAAAAACGGTTATTCCGTTTACGGGAAAAAAATCGGAATTAGCATTCTACATAACGTGTGTAGAATCCGCGTTACAAATCATTAACGACCTTACGCCGAATGATAAGGTGGCGCTGTTCAATTACATATTGCGAACGATCCAGGGTCCGGCATTGGATATTATTCGACGAGAGCAACCCAACGACTGGGGTTCACTGAAGGAGAACTTAATAACTGAATTCGGGGAGCACTCTTCACCAGGAACACTTATCATAAGGATGGGTAATATTAAATTTAAAGGTAGTATTAAAAATTTATACAGTGAAATCAATGCTGCGTTATGCACTATAAACGATACTATAAAATTAAATGTTACCGATGGAAATGAAAAAGTTTTTTTTGCAAATGAAGCAAATAAAACGGCTGTTAAAATTTTTAAGCGTGAATTACCAAAACACATAACTGCAGCATTGAACGCTAGAGAAATAACTAAGTTGTCTGAAGCTTACAAAATTTTGAAAGAGGAGGAATTATTCGAATCAAATTCATATGAAAATCGTAACAATTTTAACACGAATAATAATTATCGAAATTCAAACTACCGGGTACAAAATTTTTCGCGACAAAATCAACGGTGGCAACAACCAAACCCATTTGCAAATAGACCAATTAAAAGACAAAATGAATACGACTCCAATCAGTCACGTATAAGACGTTACGGTGTACCCTCTCCCATGGACACTGATAGTGGAAATTTTCATGTCGAGGCCTCGGAGAGATTCCATACCTTAAATTAAACACAAACAACAAAGAAATAGCAATGCTTGTGGATACGGGATCGTCCATAAGTTTAATTCAACCTAATGTTTTTATATCTCCGATCACTCAAGTAGATCCCATTAAAATAAAAACCCTTACTGGCTGGACAATACTAAATAAAATCCAATATCTAAACGAACCAACCTTAGTATCAGGTAATCTAAAATTCTACGTCTATGATACACCTAATAAATTTGATGGACTTATCCGACAAGATATTTTGAAAGTGCTAAACGCCAAAATAGACTTTAGGAAAAACAATATAGAACTTAATGGGAAACTTTTCGACATGTATCCCTTAAACGAGGAGGATAGGTATAAAATTCAATTGAAGAAAGTAAATATATTTATCGAAGAGGAGCCTTTTGAGTTACGAATTGACCACCTTAACAGTGAAGAAAAATTAAAACTTAGCAAGTTATTGAGAGACTATCGTGATCTTTTTTATTTTGAGGGGAAGAAATTAACATTTACGAACACAATCAAACACAAAATAGTAACCAAGCACGAAAACCCCATTTATGTTAAGTCATATCGTTATCCTCAAGTTCACAAAACGGAAGTTAATCGTCAAATTAAAGAAATGTTGCAACAGGGTATAATTAAGCACAGCCAATCTCCTTATTCCGCACCATTGTGGGTGGTGCCTAAGAAAGTAGATCCATCGGGCAAAAGAAACTGGAGAATAGTGATAGATTATAGAAAACTTAATGATATAACGGTGAACGATAAGTTTCCAATCCCAAATATAGACGACATATTAGATAAACTTGGACGTTGTAATTATTTCACAACCCTAGATTTAGCGAAGGGATTCCTTCAAGTAGAATTAGACGAAGGCAGCAGAGCTAAAACTGCTTTCTCCACGCAAGATGGGCATTACGAATTTACACGTATGCCGTTTGGGCTTAAGAATGCGCCCGCCACATTCCAACGTCTGATGAATTCAGTCTTGGGAGACCTTGTTGGAAATCACTGTATGGTTTATCTTGACGACATTATTGTCTTTAGCACCTCTCTTCAAGAGCATATATGCTCACTGAAAAAAGTATTGCAAAAACTTAAAGAAGCGAACTTAAGAATACAACTAAATAAATGTGAATTTTTCAAAAGAGAAACTGAGTTTTTGGGCCATGTGGTAACGCTGACGGTATCAAGCCCAATCCAAACAAGATTTCTGCAATTTTAAATTTCCCTTTACCGAAAACGGAAAAACAAATTAAAGAATTCTTGGGACTAGCTGGCTTTTACCGAAAATTCATACGAGATTTCGCCAAAATCACGAAGCCTTTAACAAAATGCTTAAAAAAGGGTCAAAACGTGACCCATCAGAATAGCGAATATATTCAAGCAGTTGATACAATAAAAACTCTAATAACAAATGATCCGGTATTAAAGTACCCCGATTACGAAAAGCAATTTACCTTGACGACGGATGCCTCTAATACTGCATTGGGAGCCGTCCTTAGTCAATTAGGGCATCCTATCTGTTTTGCGAGTAGGACACTCAATGAACATGAACTGCACTACTCGACGACAGAAAAAGAATTGTTGGCTATTGTATGGGCCACTAAATATTTTCGGCCGTACTTGTATGGACGAAGATTTATGATTAATAGCGATCATAGGCCCCTACAATGGCTACACAATATGAAGGAACCCAATTCAAAATTGCAACGGTGGAAAATACAACTCAATGAATATGATTTTGACATAAAATATGTCCCGGGAAAAGAAAATCATGTTGCGGACGCACTGTCTAGAATTACAACCGAAGTATGTAACTGTAATGATGCATCATCAGTTATGGCTACAGTTCATTCGGCATGCGAGGATAACTCGGATCTTATTGCAATTTCCGAAAGACCTCTAAATGTTTTCAGGAGACAGTTCGTTTTTATAAAATCCGATAGAAATAGTGAAAAATTGAAAATAATCTTTAAAAGTACAAGAAACCTGATTTTTTATGAAAATATGACCGAAAATTTTGCCAAAGAAGTCATACTAACCAAATTGGCAGGTTCCGTAAGTGCAGTATATTTTGAGAACTCTGATGATTTCATGACTTTTCAAACAGTATATTCAAAACTTGTAAAGCAATCCAATAATAACAAAGTTTATAGAGCAATGAAAATTTTACAAGACGTTACAACTTTTGAAAGATTCAAAGAAATTATTCTAACAATTCACTTGCAAGGATTACATCAGGGGATAGACAAAACTCAGTTAGAATTCAGAAAATCTTATTACTATCCAAATTACTTAACAGAAATATCAAAAATTTTAAATGCTTGTGAAATTTGCAATGCATGTAAATACGATCATATCACAGCCAAGCTCCCATTTAAAATAACGCCTCCTATATACGAAACAAGAGAAAAGTATGTTATAGACATTTGGAAATGGGACAAAGAGTCCTTCCTCACGTGTATTGACGTTTTCTCAAAATTCGCCATGGTAGAAAAAGTGTCCAATTTGACCTGGTTAGAGGCTAAGCGCGTATTATTAAAAATTTTTAATTGTATGGGACCTCCAAAACAACTAAAAACGGACCAAGATAGTGGCCTCATCAACATTAATTTATAGGACTGGTGTAGGAATTTAAATATTGAAGTTGAGATCACGACAAGCAAAACAGGCATAGCCGACATAGAGAGATTCCATAAAACATTAAATGAAAAGCTTAGAATAATCAATACTGCCTCAGATAAAGAACTAAAACACAATGCACTTGAGCAAGTACTTTTCACGTATAACCATACTATTGTTCACTCAACGACTGGACAAACGCCGTATAACATTTTCTTTAATAAACTTTCACCCTCAAAAAACACACAAGCCTTAAAGGAACAAAGGATAGGAAATTCGAATAAAACCAGGAAATCATATGATATTGACACAAACTTTGTACATGCGGATAATGCACGAAAAAGGCTACCTAAGATAAGAAACCCCTTTACAAAAGTCCATGTAATGTCTTCTGATCAGAGAAGAAATCATTTTAGTGTTAGGTTCAAAAACCGTATATCAAAAAAATATAAGTCAGCTTTTAAACGTAAAAAAAAGTTTAACTTTACTAATTCTTCTAGGGCACGCAACCAAGATCCTCAGAACACTAATTCTACTAACGCTACTAACAACGATTGCCTCTCAAATGATACAAATACAGGAAATCTCTAACGATAATGGGTATATCATTGTTCAACAAGGCTCCATAGACTTGCCCACAGACTACGACGAATTAATTATTGGAATCAATAGGACAGAAATAGATTTGGCATACATACAGTTAGATAAACAGTATCGTGAAAATACTTATCTACAAACAGGACTTATTAAAAAATATTTGAAATTAGCAAATGATGAAAGGAAGCTATTCCATATTAGACACAAAAGAGGACTTATCAATGCCATTGGTAGTGGTATAAAATTTCTTTTTGGGACACTTGATTCGGAAGACCGAGCTGAAATTTTTCAAAAACTATCCACTCTAGAAGCGGGATCCTTATCACAGACAGACATTGATAACATACTGGACCATGTTAATGAAGAAAACAGATTGATTCGCGAGCTAAGGAATATAACTAATGTATTAGATCATCAACTTACGAAGAAAATTGCATTTGACACTTTCCTTAATAATGTTAAGTATTTTTATGAACACCTCAAAGAAATTCAATTGGGCTTAGCACTAAGCAGACAGGGCATTCTCAATCCAAAACTACTAAACACAGAAATTATAACAAACATTGATCCGCAACGATTTAAATTCATAAAAACGTCACTTTGGCAACTTGACGATTTATTATGTTTTGTTCTCTCAATCCCTAGCAAAGTTGAAAAACTACCTTTGTTAAAAATAATCCCAATACCGGCAACTTCAGACAACTCAGAATTAATTATCGATAGTAATCTACAAATGACACAAGTAAATAATACAATATTTGAAATAAAAGGAACTAAACTAAAAGATTGCAAAAACAATTGTATTAAAAATTTATTAAATCAAAATCAAGTTCCTGTAGACTGTAAGTTTATTTATAATCAAAAATCCGAAATAGATTTTGTCGAACCAAACATAATTGTAACAAAAAATCTTAAAGAAACAAGAATAAATCAAACATGTAACAACCTCTCAGTAATAATTAAAAGGAATAATGTAATTCACTTTTCAAATTGTGAAATAAATATATTAGATTCAAAATTCAAGTCATTCAATCAGCATAATTCTGTACTAAGTATGCCTTATGTTAATAAAATTGAAAACAAAATAAACATATCCAATGTTACCTTAAAAGATCTCCAAATTAAAATCCATACAATGAAAAAACAGAGTAACTCCATAAATCTTTCTTTATTGAGCATTTCTATTTTGATAATTTTGATATTTACTATATTTAAGCTAAGAAATATAAAATGTAAAAATATTCGCGAGGACGCGAAAATTCCTAAAGAGGGGAGGAGTGGCATATGTGTGGATAATGTATCTAATGACATAAACACATTCCCACTATAAATGCTGACACAAGCGTCTGCAATATTAAAGCTCTTCGTAGAAATGCATTATACTCGTAGCATCAGCTATGGGAAACAATGAATGCATTTGCTACAAGCAGCGCTGCAAACGTTTGTGCTAGCATAAATAAACTCTTTTGTTATTTTTAAAATTAAGAAGAATCAGAATAAACTCAACTTTGAAACCGAAACAACGTGTTGATTATTTGTACTGATTATATTCCTATATTACTTGCAACTATATTTCATTGTTCCCACGTATAAACCCGACTCCATACTAAAGTTTATGCGCCTTCAGCAATTTATTTTTCCCCTTATTTATTTTCCCACACAATTCTTTCTTTGCCTTTTTTCTTTTCTTATTATTCATATTAAACATTTTCGCTTAGCTAGGAGAATTTCCGTATAAAATTAGCCCACACAATCATTATTCCATCAATCAGTTAAATCCGTCAGTTAATCAAGTTCAAATAATGGATCTATCTCTAGACTGCTTCGGTTGCCAGTATGAGCAGGAGCTCCCTGGTATTCAGACAAGTGTGGTTGATTTCCTTGACGAGTGCGTCGAGGGAATCAACCAGACAAACTGGGACCCGCCGGGCTCGTTCTCAGAATTACAAGGATTTTTACAATATTGCCGGGACGAATCTGTTAGCTCGGCACTGTTGGGAGGAGTAGCCGCCGGGTTCATCCAGCTCCGGCGAACCACGGACATTATGTTTTCTGTGCCCCCGTTCATACGGGGGTACATTGCAGCCTCCAGGAAGCACAGATGCCCCCGGAAAATAAAATACTAAAAATTATTTTTGTTTTTCCTTTCAATAAAAAGGATTGATACCCAAAAAATTTTTTGTTGTGTTTGTTAATTATTCTTTCTTTCAGAGTTTTTTGGTTTTTTTTTTTTCAGTTTTTCATTGAAAAGTGTTTTGTGTTTGTTTTTGTTGTTTTTTCTTTTTTGTTTGGAAATATTCTTTAGTTTAGCTTATCAAAGTATATTTTGCCAATTCTTAGGTTTTTTGCTCCTCTTTTTGTTTTTCATTGTACCAAATGTTGTACCCTTTTTTTTTTTTTCAATCTACTTGTTCTTCTATTTCCTCTTTCATTCCTAATGCTTGACTCGTTATATGTGACAACATAAAAAAAAACTTTAAACAAATTTTAAACAAATCGTCATACGTTAGTGCATTTTATGTTGAATCAGCACTTTAGGGTTTTATGTTTATCTAAGTTAAGTGTTCAAACAGATTTTTCGGTATTGAGATTTACGTTCAACCGCATCTTAGTTGGTTGCTGGTTATTGTGAGCATTATTTATAATTTCTATAACGGTAGTGAACAAATTATTTCTAGTGGAGACAACTTTGTCAAAATTGTTAAAATACATTAATTTCGTTGAATTTATTGTGAAAATAACCATTATTAATCACCCGGTAGCAATTAACAAATCGAGAGACTAAATAAACTATAAACTCCAGCAAAACCTCAACTCTAAAATGCTGCATTCAGGAGCGGGTACAACGAAACATAAGCTAAGGATAAGGATAAGTTTTGTTTTGATTGCTGCAGTGGAGTGCAGTTGATATCAAGGAGAACAAAGAAAAATTAATTTCATCCCCCACAATTGCAGAGCGCAATGCAAACTCGAAATCACGGACCCAGCAGAGGAATAAGTTTAATTAATACGTAATCCCACTAACTTTTTCTTTTCCTAAGAGGGGAGGGATGTTGTGAGTTTACTAAGCACTTATTTCATAATTCATTCAAAAAGGAACCACTAAATACTTTTGTCCATACACCCTAATTAAATACAGAACATTCTTGTGATTGCGCGTCGATTGATCGAGTTTCAACTAAAAGCCAAACCGTGGGATACCAAAATGAAATGTATCCAACATCGTCAAACGTGTGATTTAAATTTTAGTCAAAACAAATTAGAACACTAAATACACAAACAACATGCTTTTGCTATGGACACCTGAACGGAATGTGTCTGGCAAAAGCATGGGAATCAGAAATCGCGTACGTGATAAGTCGTGGGATTTCAATTTTAGTTAAAGCAACTTAGAATACTAAATACACAAACAACATGCTTTTGCTATGGACACCTGAACGGAATGTGTCTGGCAAAAGCTTGGGAATCGGAAGTCGCGTACATGATCGAACCGATTGTTGTTTAGCTTTGCAAGCTCACAGCGTGAACTCTCCCCCGGAAGTTAGAACGAGCTCAGGTATGAAACGAGGAGAAAAGCTCGGTTCATGCAATTAAAAGCTCTTTCTAACTTTCCGATGATAATTAATAAATAGCGTAAGTAAATGAAGAACGAGGGTAGTTTATTTTGTGAAGTGAAAACCAATAAAGGTTTATTAAGTTGTAAAAAATTACAGTGTGTGTTTCTTTTCATTCGAATTATTTGTGTGCAGCCGAAGTGTAGATTTTCGGTGTTATTAAGAATAGCAAAGTGGCACTCAGTAAAGTCCGTGCAGCAGCATCTAGAGGTGAAATAGCACTACGTGGTTTCAACTACCACTGAAGATATTGAACTACAACATATATAGGTGTATGAAAGTACTCTCACATATTTATGTACATATAGGCTAAAGGGGCATGTTGTAAAAGTGCGATAAAGCTACGGGATATGAAACAAAGTAAAACTAATATTAACTTGCATGGTTTTTTATCCCTTATTTAAGAAATCTTTTATAAAAAGCTTTAAATTTTATTTATAGCCTTTTTTTGCTAATTGGCTAAGAAGGCTATCAGCTGCAGTAGCTAAACTCTATTATTATTATTACAATAGGCGCCTAATCAACGTTGATGAGGTGCTACAATTCCTGGAGCGTAGGTTAAAATCCTTTGAAGTACAAAGGATTAAGGAATTTCAGCAACAAAAACGTGTGCCTCAGTCACAACGCTCAGCCAAAACAATTACAATTATCCTATAAGCAAAAAGGAACCGTAAAACGTCAACGCCTGCAAAATGCTGATTTAAACCAAAGATGAGTTGAAGTATTCAATCGATGCGTCAATTGTTTGCGAGCCGGGCATCGCTCAGATGAGTGCAACTCAGGATCTTGAACTAAATGTTCCTAAAATCATAACACGTTGCTGCATAATCAATGGATCAACCAGGCCTATTGACTGACATAATGTTCAAAGTGAGCTTTTTTAATCTTGCTTCGGTTCGGAATGCACCAGTACGTAATTAAAACTGATGTAGAAAAAATGTACCGACAAATATGGGTCAATTAAGAGGATCGAAACCTACAACTTATTATTTGGAGAAAGAATTCCACAGAGCCCATCAAAATTTATCAACTGAATACCGTTACATATGGTATCAGGTCAGCTCCTTACCTGGCAACGCGCTGCTTAAATCGGTTAGCTGGGGACAATTTCCCTATGGATCCAAGTCTAAAAAACGATTTTTATGTGGATGATGGGCTGATTGGAGCAGAGACAATACGTGCTCAACGGAGCAGGATTGAAGCTAGAAAATGGTGCGCCAATAACCACAGACTTACGTTGAATCGCACCAGAAGATAAAGAGGTTGATCTCCACTTCAATTCTCAAAGTAACCAATATTCCAAGACTTAAGGTTTACTATGGTTACCGAAGTCTGATAAGTTCTGCTTCAAGGCCAATGTACAAGAACATAGCAAAACGAACGACGAGTTCTGATCTAGCACACATAAATGATCCACTTGGGCTTATCGGTCCAGTTCCAGTAAAAGTAAAAATGCAGTTACAAAATGTATGGCAATTAAAACTTGACTGGGATGAAGAACTACCCGCAGAAACTCAAGTGATCATATGTGACTATATGGTTACTGAACATACTGCCCGCCTTAAATTAAAAAATTCAAAGTATGTTTGTTACCCGCCGTAAATTTATAGAATTTAAGAATCGCTGCAGAATGCATGTTGTTTACATCTATATTTGCATATGCATACACAATCTTCAAGTTTATTCTTGCAATTTAGGCTTTTGCTGAGCATGCACAAATTCCTTGAATTGAAAAATTTGAAATTTTAAATCTCATTCTTAATGAAACATTCGTATTAGTAAGATAAGTCAAATCGTTTAAAATTAAAATTGGAATTGGAAACAAGTGTGAGGATTTATCCCCCTTTTTACTGAGTGAGTATCTGAAGTTATTGTCTTAAATTAACACTAAAAAAATAAAAAATTGAAAAATTCAAAGAGGAAAAAAAAGGAAATCATAAATTGTACTAAAAAAAATGGTAATCGCAATGTGGCGGAACTGTGAGATAACCAGTTCCAAAACAAGCTCTTAATTGTGGAGGAATTCATTTATTCATTCCAATGCAAAACCCTAGTAGAATTCCGGGATTTTCCCTAATCGGGATTAGCGACCCTCGTTATATATAATATAAAAGACGTAGGTTCGTTGGCAGCAATTTGGCTGCAACCTACTTAAAATAATATCGGGTTCGGTACGTTTGGCGCGACATTTTTTTCCAACGGCAAAATAGTTGCTAAAATCAAATAAAATCAAAGTCAGCGATTTGATACACAAATTCAACCGTTTGGAATTTGTGTACTTAAATTTACGACCGCCACTTCAATGGTAATTCAAATCCAACTGCGACAACTTTCTGCGCAACGGCAAGACCAATTAATAAACGAGACGAAGTTCACTGGTAGTGTGTTCTAATTTTTGTGCAATGATTCGGTATACGGTGATCGCTGTGACCGATACGGCCGGTTTATATTAGATCCTCAAAGCCATATGGAATTGGTTTTGGTGGAACTTTTTGTACAATATGGTTTTCGATGTGTTGCCTTAAATTCCTTAGAATTTCGGTCCGTCGTTATTTTCCGTTAACATTTTTTGCGACGTCGGGCAGCGCGTCCAAGACTACGATGACTTGAGATGAAAATTACAAAATTCAGTCTTTATCGACAACAGCTCGCGAGTTATGTCCATTGGCATAACCACCCTATTATACCAAATATAATTTTATGACCTATTTTAAGTATACATATTTCGAAACTCCAACATTGTCGCTGATTAATTGAATATAATAAAATAATGTAAACAATGTTGGATGCCGAAATAGTTTAAGTACGTTTTAAGACTCCAACGTTGTTGCTGACTAATGTAAACAATGTTGTATACCAAAACCCAGCATTGTTGTTGTTGTTTATCGAAATTGCTGATCAATTGAGAAAAGTCATAAAAAAACAACAACAATGTTGGACACTCATTTTACTTCTAGGTTTAAGAAAGACCATTGTTCATTTTTTAGAGTTTAGTTACGGAATACGTGAAGCATATAGTAGAAAAGTTGATCAAAGTGACGTTGAGGAAAACGTTGATCACCTTAAGGAAGACGATATTGCTACCAAGCCAGAACCTTGGGCTTGGTAATTTTATCGGTTTAAATAAACACACTATGTAAACATTCATACAACAGCTTTCCCATCGAAACAAAACTGAGAACAATGCATTTATGCTGGCAAGGCAAAGTTGTATGAATGTTGTCATATCCGATACTGCTAGACATAACAAAAATTAATTTATATACATATGTTGTGAGGCTGCCTAACGATCATAGAAACTTTAAAAAACGTTTACACAATAATCGGTTAAATAAAACCAAAAGATGATAATTTTATATTGAACTAATTAAACAGTCATTTTTGCAATTTTTCAACAACAGACGAAAGCAAGTGTTAACATGGAAATTGATTACATATGTTTCGGCTACTTCCACATACATATTTATATATTTTCATATATAAACATGTATATAGCCTCATCAGATCAGTTTTAGTTAAATCTTGCCAGAAACCGTACTCGAACCCGTGACTCCGGTTTTCTAATGAAAGAGAACGCGGTGCTTAAGCGATTGTGCTATAGGCCACGAGTAAACTCTCTGAGCAGGATCGCCATTATGCATAACTCATAAGGCTCACTAGCGCCGTCTGTTGTGAAAAATTGCCAAATTGTTAGTTGGTAACACACTCTGGTTTTGAGACATGCTACGCTAGCTACAATTAAAACCTACAAGGGCGGATTTGAAAAATTGCAAAAATGACTGTTTAATTAGTTCAATATAAAATTATCATACTTCAATTTAGAAAAAGCGCGTTGGTACTTTCATTAGTACTATACAAGCAATAAAAAACAGTCAATAAACTAACTTCATAATTTATCTAGGGGAACCTGCCTATCTATCATTAAAATTCTCGTAATTTCGAGAGCCTGCATTGTATGTGGAAAACAAATCCGCCCTTGTAGGTTTTAATTGTAGCTAGCGTAGCATGTCTCAAAACCAGAGTGTGTTACCAACTAACAATTTGGCAATTTTTCACAACAGACGGCGCTAGTGAGCCTTATGAGTTATGCATAATGGCGATCCTGCTCAGAGAGTTTACTCGTGGCCTATAGCACAATCGCTTAAGCACCGCGTTCTCTTTCATTAGAAAACCGGAGTCACGGGTTCGAGTACGGTTTCTGGCAAGATTTAACTAAAACTGATCTGATGAGGCTATATACATGTTTATATATGAAAATATATAAATATGTATGTGGAAGTAGCCGAAACATATGTAATCAATTTCCATGTTAACACTTGCTTTCGTCTGTTGTTGAAAAATTGCAAAAATGACTGTTTAATTAGTTCAATATAAAGTTATCATACTTCAATTTAGAAAAAGCGCGTTGGTACTTTCATTAGTACTATACAAGCAATAAAAAACAGTCAATAAACTAACTTCATAAAACCAAAAGATATTCTTCCGCTTAAGCAAGCTAAAAGACCAAACAGGTCAGTTAAACAAAAGATCGATTATTGCGTAAACCGTTGTACGTGACAAACTGCAACGCGGAGTTTCTTGCAACTATGCAAGAAGCACAGCAAACTCTCTCCCAGAAGCTAGAACGAGTTTGAATGTGGTACTTGGTGAAAATCTCACGTACCAAAAGAAAAGCTCTTTCTAGTTTCTATAGGTAAATTATAAATAGTAAAATTAAGCTAAGAACTTTAGTAGTTCATTTTCTAAAGTGATACGAATAAAACGTAGTGATCAGCAAAAAGTGACATTGTGCGTTTTCACATCCGGGTCGTAGGTGTCAGTGAAACGGGCGGTTGAAATCAGCGGAAACAACGGTGAAACATTGGGTACAGCCTTTCGGCATCATCAGCGACAGCAGAGTGGCACACAGCGAAATCTGTGCAGCAACAACTAGGGGTGAAGTGGCGCTACGTGGTTTCTACTACCACTTGGGAAATAAACTACAACATTTGGCGCAGCCGGTATTCCGAGCCAGGAATACGCAACGTGGGACACGGTGGTAGCAGTTAAGGTGGTGAGTATTAAAGCCTTGTGGCTATCTGAATAAGCGAGTGCGCATATAATACACAAAATTACACTACACTACACTGCTAGGGATTTGAGGAGTTAGGGTTCTTGAAAAAGTGAAAAAAAAACTAAAATTCTTCATTGTGTATCTCCTAACCCCGCTTCGCGTTTCCCTTCACTTCTTACTTTTACTTTTTTTTTCTTTTTAACAATCCTAAATACTTTCGCTTAGCTAAGGGATTTTCCTCCCCGTGATTTTTTTTTTAAAATTGGCCAACAGTTCTACAATGCTGCCAATTACAATAAGCACATCAAAAAAATACATTAAGCTATCAAAAAAAAATATGGACTTGTCCAAGAACTGCTTCAGCTGCGTCTGCCAGGAGGAGATGCCTGGGCTGCAGCAAACGGTCATCGATTTCCTCGACGAATGCGTCGAGGAGATGAGCAGGACCAACTGGGACCCGCCATCATATTTCCTGGAGTTGCTGTCATGGCAGCAGCATTTTCGAGCCGAAAACGTAAGCCCGGCAGTCCTCGGAGGAGTGGCCGCCGTTTTCATTCGTCTGCGGCGTGAGACTTGGTCCTTTAAATTTGCTATCCCACGTAGCGGTTGGTGGTCGGTATATATCTTGAAATGTCTCCCTAGAAGATAGGCCCTAAAATTTTTCGTGGCCCACACTATCGCAAGAAATTCTCTTTCTATGTTCGAATACCTTTTTTCTGTGTCGCTAAGCGCTCTACTGGCGAAGGCTATGGGGTTATCCTTCCCCACTTCACCCTGCGACAGGATCGCTCCCAATGCTTCATTGCTGGCGTCAGTCGTCAGCAAAAATTGTTTAGAGAAATCCGGTTAGTTTTTTTTTCGCTACGTTGGGTAAAGCCGACATAGGGATTTAACTCAGCATTAAATACAAATACAAATACATACGATGTAAAGGGCGGGAAATAACCTGGGATGGTTTGTTTTACAGGTATTGCTAACCGTTCGATCAGCAAGATGATAACAGGAGAGTTTGGACTATTATTGCTCTGGATAATGATTTTTCGGGTGGATACGCATCTGGTAGTTGAGAAGTTGGAAACGCAGGCCGGATATGCGGAGATTCATCTGGACAACTTGACAGTAGTTAAAAATTACAGCACAATTATACACAGGATTAATGTTAATGAGGTGGTAAATTTGATTGACAGTTTAGAGATGGAAATTAGCCACACAGAATTTATCGACGACAATGAAATGATAGAAATTGCAAGCGACCTATCGGTGAACATAAGCAGAAAAGCCTTTGTTGACAATGAAGTTTTAAACCTGCGGTTGAATATTTTGAGGGGTAAATTGCATACGCTTATCCCACATAGGATGCGTCGCGGGTTAATAAATTTGGTGGGAAAAGGCATGAAGTGGTTGTGTGGTACCATGGACGCAGACGATCGAGAAGAGATAGAAGAGCATTTGAGGGTAGTTGATCAAAATAACCATAAGGCAATCGAGAACCAAAATAAAAATATTGAAATTAACAATCATTTTAACAGGACATTTACACTATTAAAAACAACAATAGAAAATGATAGAGGAAAACTTTTGGACAAGTACAACGATATTAGAAACGATAATAGGAAGCTTTACGGGAAGTTGGCTTATCTAGATATACTGTTGAAGATAAAAACGTTAGAGAATCAAGTAGAACATATTCAGAATAACATAGCAGCAGCTAGATCAAACATAATGGTGAATAATATTTTGACAAATGAAGAAATAGAAAAATATGACATTGATTTCGAAAAGTTAATGAACATAAAGTTGGCCTTGGGGGAGTACCAAGATAATGAGATAATTTTTGTTGTGCAGGTACCAGATTTTTCTATTGCTGTACCGGTTACATTATTAATTCCTGTCCCAAATCGTAGTGGAAGGGCCCTGAATTTTGAACCAACTAAGGTGATTAGAGTAAACACCACTTACTATAGCTGGGAAGGAAATAGAAGCATCAAGGAATGGAAAAGGTCAGATCTTTGTATTTTTAAAAATAGCTGCGAACAAAGAGGAATGGGTCACCAGGTGTTAACGGAGGTTAGGTCAGGTTTAGTTCTGGGAAGGTCATTACAGAACGTCACTTTAAACAGAGCCTGCGACCACAGCCACATCGGGTTGGAAGGAAACTATTTAATAGCTTTCAGAAACTGTGTAATTACAATAGAGGGACAACAGTATAGTAATGAAGAAGCCAAAATACAGTATCATTTCCTTATTCCAACATCCAAGGAAATGAACTTATGTAGTGTACTCCTATAGTCACTATTGCTTTCAATGCCACTTTTTAATTCAAGTAACTTTTCTCACAAAACCCTAAAGACCACCAACACTCAAACACTTGAAATCAATTCATGTGTTAGTTCAATTAAACCAAAGAATTCCATAGAATTCTACAGTAACTAAAAACTAGCCAAAACAAATAAATTCCCACATAAAACCAAAAGTCCCGTAAACAAATTACTCAAATTCATATTTGTTTACTTCAATTATTTTTCATCCCCTTTGGCTTGCGCCGCTAAACATACCTAATGCTTGGCGCAAGCGTAAGAACAACAACAGCATCAATGCAATGCACAAGAGCGAATGCAACGAAGAGTATTAGGTTGCATCAAAGCCAACGACAAATTTAAAGTCAAGGCTAAAATTAGTGCATATGTTGTTGTTGGTATTTTTCATTTCCGTGAGAAACCAAAATACGTGATCGACCAAAGAAAATTGATTGGCGATCAAAAGAGAGAGAGAAGGAGTTTTAGGAAATACTGGTAAACAATGGTAAGGAAAAATACTGGCAAATTTTATATAAATAATAAAACATTTTTCAATAAAGAATCATGATTATTCTGAGCTAAAACACTGAAGACGTCTGCTCTTTTAATTATTAATGAATAGCCTTGTGGCTTAAACTTTAAACTTCACTAAAGCCTAGAGGCTGCTTAAAAAGGCGTGTGCGCCAATACACAACTTTTTACACCACCAACTAAGGGTCTTATTACCCACACCACACTTAACAGCAACAAGACTTTCGTTCGACGATCTCGTAATCGAACATATTGCAAACATGGAAAAAATAGAGGAATTTAGTTTTCATAAAAAAAGGGCTACAGCGGTCAATTATGTCCTAGTGATCGCGATTACGGGGATAGTAATTATACTCCTGGTAGGAGCGTCGATAGTAAACAATAAACTTAGGGCACTCAAACTGGACCTGGCAACAACAATGGTTGCGGGAGGGGTTAGCAGCGCAATTAAAAGCTGGACGCCTTAGGATCGTTAGAACCGACAGTAGCGCCTATCAATGACGGCAACTGCAGTTGAAACATGAAACCGTCAAATGAAGATTCGACGAAAAACGCACTAGCATAGGACAATTAACAGACATATATAAATAACTTAGGGCTTAGTTACAGAGGAGTTAAGAGTAATATGGAATTTGTATGCAGCATGTAAGTATGTATTCAAGATGACAGTATAGTAATATATAAAAAAAAATAAAACGTTTAAAAATTTTTATTTTTAGCAAGTTAATATACGTATGCATATACATATATACAATAAACAAATTGCTGAAGTTGCGTAAGTCTGTAAATATAATCGTGACTATGCAACGAAATATATTTGGATGCATGTATGTGCAAACACATATATCAGCAATTTATTATTTTTAAAAAATGAAAAAAAGGGGGTTTAAGAAATTTTAAGAGGTGAACAACCCTAATGGACAATTTACTGCTAGCGATTTAATTATCAGATTGTACACTGAAAGAAAAAATTAAAGGGGAGAAAGAAAGTTGGAATTTTTATTCTACTACAACAAATAAGTAACTATAGATTTAGAAAGCTTAATTGGCTTAGTATATCCATTGAGGATTAATAGTAAAATTTTAACATAATGATTAAAAAATTGGAGCGAAAGATAACTTTAATTAAAGTTTTAAACTAAACGGAATGCAATGCCGTGATTAAAATTCTATCTATATGCATGAATAGTGCTGAATGCATATAAATATAATAAAGGTTGCAAAATTAAAGTAATTAGAAATAGAACGTTAGTAGATTTTCCAAAAATTAGAGGTTAAGAATAAAATGTACTTAATTAAAATGAATATAGACAAGGCATAATAATAAGATATAGGGATATAAATCCCGAACAAAATAAAATTTAATAGAGCGAAATTTAAAGAAAATAACTTTAATTAGTCATGTTTTTTAAAAAAAAAAAAGGAAAAATATATATTCGTACTAGAAATATGAGAATGATTTACATAAACAGGGGATTAAATCCCAAATAAAGTAAAGTAAAAAAAAAAAAAAAAAAAAAAGAAATCCTAATTGGAAAATGAAAAACAAATGTGAATTTTTAAAAAAATTTGAAGAAGTAAACAATAATTAACAAGTTAAATGTTATGATTTTTGGAAAATTTGTTAAGGAATTGTAGCAAGAATATACATACGTAAAAATTTAATTTTTAAAGTAACGTAAATTAAGAATTATTAAATCAGAAGGGCAAACGGTCAATTTATTAATAAAATGTATGATAATGTAGAATAAAAATTTCTCAGTATGTCTTGTGTAATGTCAATAATGTATAAATTGAAAAGTATTTGTATTTAGTTGATAGAAAATGAATATGGATAAGGAAAATAGTTAGCGATAGGGATAGATAAGAAATTAAGAGTAAAATGAGTTAAACTATTTAAAAAGAATACAACGAATTTAAGGCTAGCTATGAAAATGTAGGGAAATGGATAAAGTAAAAAGAAATACATAGCATAATAGATAGAATCTGCAAGGGATCATGGTACGGCGTTACGACAATAGCAGCAGAGATACCAGAGAGAGAAATCTAAAGAGGGACAGCCAAGAAAGTTGATGTTAAAAAGCCTAGAGTGACGATGATCCATGGTTGCAAGCGTTAATGTTCGGACAGACAACAACACTCAATATCATCAGTTGTTTGTCATCCATATGACATCCAATCTTGTTGGAAGGGAGGGGCCGGGGTTGTGCCACTCCTATGTTATCCTGTCACGTAGCCGCGTCAAACGTCTAAAATGACCGGCATTACCATCTGTAGATGGTCCAGTTAGAAGCTGAAGCGTAGACTTGTCACCAATTGCAAGTCGAATCGTGTTAAAACTTAAGGTCCAGCTCAACCAAAATCACATTCGAGAGCAGACGAATGCATCGTCCTGATACCATAAACAAGCTCAAGCACGAACCTTATGTCCCAGTCCAGACGCGTTGACTTGTCGAAAATTGCAAGTCAAAAGAAGTAAAAAGCATTGTTCCAGTCCGGCAGCAGACGCGTTGACTTGTCGAAAATTGCAAGTCCAACGCATTAAAAAACAATGTTCCAGTCCGGAAGCAGACGCGTTGACTTGTCGAAAATTGCAAGTCCAACGCATTAAAAAGCAATGTTCCAGTTTAGAAGCAGACGCGTTGACTTGTCGAAAATTGCAAGTCCAACGTATTAAAAACTTAAAGTTCGGGCACCAACAAATGTTCTGCTTGAAATACCGCCTAATAAAAACTACCAAAGGACGGTACAGCGTTCAATCGAGTATCCAGAAAGCATGCAACAAGAAAATGGCATATCACATCGAAGAAACTCAGGGGTTTGGAGCACCTAAAACAGGCTCATAGTACGAGAATCACGCGGCAACAGCAGATAGCAGCAGCGAGCCATGATCCAAAGGCGTCAGATATAGGTAGCCGATTAAGTTAGAAAAGTAAATAGGAAGTAAAAAGCTATCTACCAGCACATTACGTTAAGCACAATACGTTAAGAAAAAGTTATTTGGTAATAACTTTTTCTTTTACCAAGGGGGGAGGAATGTTGTGAGTCTGCCTAACGATCATAGAAACTTGGTCACCCTAAAATTAAAAAACGTTTACACAATAATCGGTTAAATAAAACCAAAAGATATTCTTCCGCTTAAGCAAGCTAAAAGACCAAACAGGTCAATTAAACAAAAGATCAGTTATTGCGAAAACCGTTGTACGTGACAAACTGCAACTCGGAGCTTCTTGCAACTATGCAAGAAGCACAGCAAACTCTCTCCCGGAAGCTAGAACGAGTTTGAATGTGGTACTTGGTGAAAAGCTCACGTACCAAAAGAAAAGCTCTTTCTAGTTTCCATAGGTAAATTATAAATAGTAAAATTAAGCTAAGAACTTTAGTAGTTAATTTTCTAAAGTGATACGAATAAAACGTAGTGATCAGCAAAAAGTGACATTGTGCGTTTTCTTATCCGGGTCGTAGGTGTCAGTGAAACGGGCGGTTAAAATCAGCGGAAACAACGGTGAAACATTGGGTACAGCCTTTCGGCATCATCAGCGACAGCAGAGTGGCACACAGCGAAATCTGTGCAGCAACAACTAGGGGTGAAGTGGTTTCTACTACCACTTGGGAAATAAACTACAACACATACATATATATGGGCAATTCTCAGGAACCTTTTACTTACGATCTGTACGATTACGATCTGTATATGGTAGCTCGTCGAATTCCATATATTTCTACAAAAAAATTTCATCCACATACTTGTTAATGTTTTTAATTGACACTGGATCTTCTTCTTCATTTATCAATCCTGAATATATCAACTCAAGTGATAGAGAAACGTGCCAAACCGTTACCATAAAAACCGTTCTTAACTCATACAACTTAAACCAAAAAGTCACATTACCAACATTTCATGAGTTAAATCAAAACGAATACTTAGAATTTCTTCTATTTAATTTTCACCAATATTTCGACGGACTATAAGGTATCAATATACATACCCAAATCAGTTCAAGCATAGATTTAAAAAATAAAATACTTCAAACCAAAACTTGCTCGATTAACCTTAAGTATAAACCAAAATTATCATCTGGAAAACACATCATTCAAGCAAACTCCAAACAAGTCATAAGAATCCCGGTAGATATTGAAAATGGCGACATTTTTATAAGCCCAATTATATCAACTCGAAATTTTTCATAGCGGAAGGCATTTACCAGGCAAAAAACTGGTACAGTCTTATAGAAATTTCAAACGAATCCGACAAGGCCAAAACTTGACCTTCACCAACAAATAAAAACATAAAATTAGCAAAGTTGACGACATCCCAATCTATAAAAAATATTACAGGTACCAATATGTACACATCGTTCCAACTACTAGCAATTTATCCGTTGAAAGGCTACATTATATTCTAACAGAAATATACAGGATAATACTTGCTGCAAGGAAAAGAGCAAGCTTACCTGTAGATCACGAAGAAATTTTCCAAGAAACAATAATAACATATAATAGCTCAATACACTCAACCACCAGACACACCCCATTCGAACTCTTTACCGGAAAAACTCACGAATTCAATAATTCAGTCACATTAAACAGCGAATATGAGTACCTCTCTAAGTTAAATGAATATAGAGAAAAAATATTTCCATTAGTTAAAAATAAGACTGAAGCTCTCACACATCGCAGAATCGAAAAACTAAATTCATCTAGAGTAGATCCCAAGGAGCTAGAAGAAAGTAAAACTATCTTTAGGCGAGAATGTAGGAGAAACAAAATCACCCCTAGATTCAGCAAACACAAGGTCAAGAAAAATAATAGAATCACCGTAATAACAGTTGATAATAAGAAAATACTATACATAAAGGCAGAATAATGAAAAAAAGAAAATTCACTTAAACTCACTTTCAGGTTACCCCTTACCGGACTAGATACGGTAGTAAAATTTATAACAGGAAAAATGGATGAGAATGACGCAGTTGAAATAAATTCTCAAATAAAAACCTACAAACAGACAGTGACTTCATACAGAACAGAACACAATCAATACACTAATGATTCAAAGATTTAAAAATATAACTAACCATATAAATAAACAAAACGAAGACATAGAAAAATTTGTAAACAACCACATACAAATAGAAAAAAATATTATTCATAAAGAAGATGATATAATTACTGATATCCAATATGTAAACCTAATTAATTATAACATAGATCTATTAGACAATCATGTAACTAATATAGCAGATTCTATACTTTTGGCAAAATAAATTTTATATCAAAATTCATTCTCAGTTTCGAAAAACTTGAAATTATATCAAAAAATTTCCAAAATCAATCTATTGAAACAAAATCATATGGAGCTTTGCATGAACTACTAGATTTACGAGCTTATTATAACGACTCTAACATAGTTTTTAACGTTAAGATTCCAATTTTATCAAAAGAAGAAAATAGATTATTGCATATTATTCCACATCCAATAAACAACACAAAAATAATAATAACACAACCATACATTACACACAATAAATATAAAATAAGATACTACGACGAAATTTGTCAAACAATCGAGCAAACCTTCTACTGTAAAGAAACATGAAAAAAAGAAAATAATGACGAATCTAGTTGCGTTGCCCAGTCACTACGGAACGAAACCGCTCTCTGTAATCTTAACGAAGTTGGCTACATCCAAAATATAAGTTTGCCAGAAAATAATTTCATTTTACTTGTTAATGTACCTAAAACACTAATAAAATCTAATTGCAGAGATCTTCTTCAAGAAATTGAAGGCACAGTTCTTATTCAATATAGCAACTGCACTGTCAATATCAATGGAATAGAGTGTGAAGATAAACCGGCCATTTACTGGGATCGAATCAACATAACAACTCTATCTCAGAACCGAGTACATGCTAAGCTGGTGACAAAACCAAAATCAAAAACTGCAACAATTCGAGATGCAAAATAAACAAACGGTGTTTAACATCAAAAGATCTACAGAAACCGCAAACATCTGTACATACACAGCCATCAGCGTCCTCTACATAGCTATTGTATTTGTATTCATATATGCCGCAAAGAAGATCAAGGTATACTATGTAGCCAACGATACCGAAAATGCCGCTACAGCCCCACCGAACTCGTTGTGGCCTTCGCTCTACTCTAAGGGGGGAGGAGTTACATAATTTTTTTTTAACTAGTAGAAACACGCCCCAAAAACAAAGAAATTTGAAATAAACAAAAATGGCTGACAGTGGAACAGAAGGTCAAGATATCATCATGAAGCCGACTGGTGCTAGTACTAGTGCTGAAGCCCAAAGTAAAACCAAGAGAAAGGTTATATCAATAAATGGAAGTGAAGTCTCAGATCCAAAAAGAGTTAGAGCTTTTCCTGACACTGAATTGAAGTCCAAGGTGATCCATTTATTAATGCATATTCATGAGGCTTCTTGCAAAAGTTTTATTGTTAGCACCAATGACATTGATAGTGTAGCTGAAATAACATCTATTGTATACACATTACATCACGTACTCAATGGAAGGTCAATGGAAATGGAATGATGGCAAAAAAGTTCACTCCTGACAGCACTTTTAAAGTTGGAAAAACCGAGCTGAAATACCCTGATACAATTACAATTGTACAAAGCATTATTGACACTTTATGGCTTAAATTACGACAAAACAACCACTGGCAAATCTGTTATAGGGACAGTTGGTTCACTTTTAGCTCTCTTCACTGCTTTCAAAGTGAGAATGGCTGAAGTTAGAACTGGTACAAACTTTTTGACAACAAGTAAAACTGATACAGAGATAAAAGGTATCAAAATAGAAACATTTGGGTTTGATTCAAAACATGCTCCATATTTAGGTGGTTTAACATATAGACCTATGTTGAAATCATCACTGAAACAATCACTTGGACCTCTGACCATTCTAATAAATCTTGTAATGGCAACGAATGAAAATTTTCAAAAGGCTTGGAGGGAAACATTCATACAAACTTTCAAACTTTTCCCCATGGTAGAAGCAATAGCTGATGAGATCAAGGGATCAAAAACAAATAATGTCGCCATTTTAACATTGTTAGGAAACCTAACATTATTTGGAACAACAAGAGCGTCACATAAGGCAAATTTTCCCATGGCAATTCTGCTTACTGTTGCTCGTAAAAAGCAAAAATATGCTGATTTATTTAAGTCGACAACCCCAAACACTGCTATCGTGAGCGATGTTGTCCATGATGCAATAAAAACCCTAGATTTTTCAGGAGTTGGTGCATATAAACTGTGGATGGCGTCCGTCGGATCTTCTTTCAGGATGAACTCTGGGAAGGAAGACGCACCCATATGGGTCAATGAAGAAATACTCTACCATGCTACCTGGGGAACAAGAGGTGAAGATCTTGGATTGCTTGAGTGGATGACAGGCCACAAATTCCACACCAAAAAACAAATGGGTGATAGTTTGAGAAATAGAGGTTCTTCTGGGAAATTTCAAAATGTAACAACAATTCCTGTTAAATATGTCTGCAAATTCGCCAATGCAACTGTGACTGATTTCATTACGGGTGGATCAGGGCAAGTCTCAAGAGAGAGCTGCTACTCTGGCAAGTGTAAACAAAGAGTGGACATGAGTGATAGGTTAGGTTAGGTTAGGGTGGCGGCAATATTGCCACACATAGACCGCAAGGGTCCATAGTGATACCACAAACTCTCATATTAACGTCTATTCATAAACTCTGGTCCTTTCAATATGGTGTTTGTCCAAACTGAAGGATCCTGTAAGCACTGCGAATCTTTTAATGTAACTTAGGTGAATTTTAGTGAGTTCTTTTAGGGAATTAAAAAATGGCCGACCAAAGCATTTCAGTCTAGTTCTTGCAAGAGCAGGACAAAGACATAAAAGGTGTTCAATTGTTTCCTCTTCCTCAGGCTCGTGACAGTTTCTGCACCAGTTGTTGGAGACTATGCCCAGTCTAAAGGCATGATGACCAATTAGACAATGACCAGTCACAACTCTAGTCAGCAGGCTGCACTCGCTCCTCGTCAGAGATAGTAAATATTTGGAAAAATCTGCTTTGTGAAAACAAGGCCAAAAATACTTTGTTATAGCACTGGTTGGGGATTGTTCCCAGCGTCTATTCGCTACTGAGAACATTTGAGCGTTCTTTAAAGAGAAGAAATGTTGAAGCGGTGCTGGAATTTTAATGTGTTGATCTTCTAAAAGAGCTCCTGTTTTTGCTGATAGATCTGCCTTTTCATTTCCTAAAATTTCGCAGTGCGACGGCACCCACTGAAGGGATACCTGGTTGTTTTCACTAAGGGAAGTTAAAGCGGTAAAACATTCAAAAACTGTCTTTGATTTAATAAAGTTTGATTTTAAAGCTTTTAAAGCAGCTTGACTATCGACGTATAGAGCAATTTCCTTCTCGCTTACACTTTCTTTAAGGTAATCGACCGCTTTGTTAATCGCAAAAATTTCCGCTTGGAAAATGCTGCACTCATCTGGCAATTTAAATGAGTGATGAACTCATTAAAGTTTTTGAAGAAAAGAGGAATGAACCAGTGTATACTGGGATTAGTAGAGAGAGAATTGGAATGAAATTGCAATCCACATTAAATTCCATAAAGAAAAGACTCTTTGAGGAAAAGCAAATACACTATGGCACCACCGATTTTGTGGAATTTAAACATGATATGGTTAATTTTGCTGGCCCTGCTTTTGAAGGACAAATGAACAAGACTTATTTTTATCAACATGATGATTAATTTTTAAACATTATAATTCTTACTTTTTTTTGCCTTTTGGCTTCATTTTCACACATTATTATTGTAATTGTTCACTTACGTGCTATCGATGATCCCTGCCTAATCGCTATTAACTACCTATCCGCTACCTACATGGTTGTCTTTGTGAATGTGGACTTTTGACAAGCTGATGAATGTTACACCGAAAAATACTGGTTTCGTGTCTGCAGGTTGGCAGTTCTGAAATCCATTTTTTTTAGTTTTAAGTGACATTATAAAAGAGGGTGACAGGCAAAAATTCGGCCTTATTTTTGTTAATTTCTTTACCGCGTAAAGTTCACCCACCGAAGTAAATTTCAATAAAGAAATAAATTTTATAACGTTTTAAAAGTCGGGAGTTTTCAATTTCTAAGTTCCTGGAAGTTTTTTGCTACACGCAAATTCATCGTTGGACAACTGTTTTTGCTTCTGCATCTTTTGTGATCAGTGGATTTATTTTCCTTGTCAAGGGACAGTGAGCAACGTTGGAATTACCTAAAGGTACAAGTTGGGAAGTCCTGTAAGTGCCAACATTTTGATCCTTCAACCCGGATACTGCATCAGTGCATTATCATCATCATCATCATCATCATCATCATCATCATCACCATCATCATAGCCAACGTACGTCTGCATTGACACAACCCACATCGCGGGAGCACCAAAGACAACGTGGGAGCAACAGTTTTACCCATAAAGGTTAGGTTTTTTTTATCATTTACCGTAGATATTGCGTATATTTGTTCATTTTTTTTCCGTATTCATTCAAAAATAAATGCAATTTTTACATTAAGCACCATTTGCAGTTGCTTATGATTTTCTAACCTACATACATACATACATACATATATACAAATTAATCAAATCAGTGTTGTGCAATCTTTTTATCGGCAATCAGTGTGGTGCAAATTGTGTGACAGTAATTTTTTAAACTGCGGAAGGTAAAAGTGTTCAAAATTCAAATAAAATTTTCTAAAGTATGCGAAAAAAGAAATAAATAAAATTTATGGAATTTTTGTGAAAAATAACAATAATCCAAAGATCATAATATTCAAATTTTGAACAATTTTACTTCAATTTTAAGGCATAGTGACACAATTTGCGCCAAAGCATTTTAATTCAATTCTTGAGTTTGTTGAATACACCCATTTTTTACCGCGTCGTGATCGGTACTTTTGGATAAAAGTGAAATCTTGGCTTCAAGATTCAAGCATTAACTTTCGTCACGGTTTTCGTTTTTGATCCTGAATAAACTCAAAGTTTAATGTCTTATTCACTCTTACAATTTATCCAAAGCTTTATACCCATATCCATGTAATTATAAATTGTGAGCCCAAGGGACAAATCAAATAATTTATAAAACTATACATTTATACATTATATTCCTAGGTACACAGTGAGAAAAAAAAGTGCGCGATCAGTGGAAAAAAATATAATCGAAAAAAAAAAAATCAAACGAAAGAACAGCAAATTAAAAAAAAAAAAAAAAAAAGAACTGTTTTAAATAAGTGAAAAAGTGGTGTGCTGCCGAATCATTAAAAGGAGGTCCTGTTACGGCTGACGGTTTTACGAATATTTCCCGCCAATTTTCTTGTGCTACTCCATTTCCTGAACATCTGATGGTAGCTGGGCAGTTGCAGCCATATTGAAACCAATTTTCAAATCGATTTTTCTGGAAGTGTGGAATATTGCTGATGATACAACAACCCTAGGAAAGCTGTTGCGGTCGAACGTGAAAAATTTTGATAACTATTGAGTGCTAATTTTACCAAAAAAGTTTTATATGATATGTATCTGAATCTATAAAAGATTCTAACTTTGAAATTTGACCAAGATTTTTGTTTTTTTTCAACCTTAAGCCAACCATTTTGAAATTTGGTTTTTTTGTGGTTTTTGAATTTCACCCAACTGATTTTAAGAGTTCTCCTTTAAGATTTTTAAACGGGTTTCTTGAAAAGTTTTATCGTTAGCTATTTTTACCCAAATTAAAATTACTTAAATACAATAATTTCTAGTTTTTTTTTTGAATTTTTTTCCGGGCTTTTTCCTTTTGCGGTATATTTTTATTTTTTTTTTTTTTTTGTCGATCGAATCCGTTTTTCCGTTAATAAATTTCTATCTCTTAAAATAAAATGGCGTCTCTTGACACTTTTGTCCGCGCATCTGATGAGCTCGTTGAATATGAGGAATATTTTAAAACGGTTTCCGTCGAAGAATATAAAATAATTTCTTTAGAACTGGAGAACCATGAGCTCCAAGAAATCTGGACAAGGATTAAAGGTTCTTACGACAAGTGCCTCAAATCTCTCGCGCAACCCCATAAGAAAGAAAAGAGCAAAACTAAAGATGATGACTCGGACGAAGGCATTGACGTGGTCGCTATTAAATCGAAATATAGAGAGTCTCATAAAACCTTCGTACGGGTTTCCACAACTATCGCGGAAAACATAGATCGATTGAAAAATGACAAGAAAAATGATGGTTCGTCCTCAGGTAGTTCTACAGAAACTTTTCGTGGTCCACATATTCATGTTCCTCCGTGCGACATTGATTTTTTCTCGGGCGATTATCTTTCGTGGCCGACATTTCGCGATCTATTTACCGCCATTTTCATAAATAATTCCCGTTTGAGTAAAGTTGAAATATTATACCATTTGCTTCAAAAAACTCGTGGGGAAGCAAAAGAAATCGTTCAAAAGGTTCCCTTAACACAGGATGGGTTTGATTTAGCCTGGGAAAATCTAAAGACCCAATATGAGAATCCTAGAATCCTCATTAATAATCAATTAAAAATTTTATTTAATTTAAATCGAATCTCGGTCGAATCTGGTAGCGCCATTAAGAACTTACAAAGAGAAATTAATAATTGTATTGCGGCTCTCGAGTTACATAAAATAGACATTTCCAACTGGGATGCTATTATCGTTTATTTGTGCTCGACTCGATTATCTGAAAACACTCTTTCATTGTGGGAACAATCCATCAGTAGGAATCCAAACATTCCGAAGTGGACCGATATGGATCAATTCCTAACCGATCGGTACCACACTTTAGAAACGGTAATGGACATTCGAGCTCCACTAAATTTACCTAAGTCCCAATCCAATGTGAAACCCAATCAATCCCAGTCTTCACAGTTTTCGAAACCCAAACCAGTGAAATCTTTTCACGCAAATCTAAATACCAGTTCACCGTGTAAACTTTGCAAAGGATTACATCCTCTGCGGTTATGCACGCGTTTTTTACAAATGAGTATATCTGATCGACTTCAGACAATAAAAAGACTAAATTGTTGCATAAATTGTTTAGCCTTTGTCCATCAAATCCGAGATTGTCAAAGTAACCACAATTGTTTCGTCTGTAAAAAACGCCATAATACTCTGCTTCATAAGGATACAAATGTTAACACTAATTTTCAAAATCGATCAAATAATCAAGTTCGACCATTTGCATCCAACCATAATTATCAATCGAAGAATCAAACCTCAAATACTAATCGAGCATCTAACGAAAATCGGTCTAATGCTAATAATGTATCAAATCAAACTAATTCTAATCAAATACAGTCCACTCAAGCTTCTACCTCGGCTAATTCATCTGTTTTACCGGCTGCAACTAATTTGCAGAATTTTTTTGTAACTACACCTAAAAATGTGTTGTTAGGTACGGCAATTGTGCAGTTATCAAACTTAGGCGTGGTTTATACTATTCGTGCTCTTATAGATCCTGGGTCTGAGGGTACCTTTATTTCTGAACGTCTGTGTAATCTTTTAAAATTATCTCATAAACCAGTTAATGCTCAAGTTTCGGGTCTAAATGGAACTGTGAGTGCTCGATCACACAAAATGTGTAGTTTTACTATTAGTTCAAGTAGGGATCCTTCTGTCCAAATGTCCGTTACTGCACTTATTCTAACAAATCTTACTGGCGATTTACCCTCTTTTGCCTTAGACTCTCAATGTCTAAAGGATTTACCTGAAATACCACTAGCTGACCCTAATTTCTATAAGAGTTCCCAAATTGATTTGTTAATTGGTGGCGATCTCTATCCCAATATTTTATTAAATGGAATTCGTAAGAATGTTTTAGGTTCACTCGTGGCACAAGAGACCGTCTTCGGATGGATTCTCACTGGTCCTATCCCATCCACAAATCGTCAAACCACGCATTTAGTCTCCTTTTTTACTGAAATATCTTTAGATCAGCAAATTGCAAAATTTTGGGAAATAGAAGAAGTACCTAAAAGTAAAATCCTCTCTGATTCAGACAAATATTGCGAACAATTGTTTCAAAAGACAACTTATCGTAACCAGGAAGGTCGATACGTGGTCGATCTTCCATTTAAATTCGAATTTTCAAATAGAGTTCAGCTTGGCCCTTCTAGACACATTGCCCTAAGTCAGTTTCGACGTACTGAGGGAAATCTTTTGAAAAATCCAGAATTCAAGATAGAATATGATAACGTCATTAAAGATTACTTAACTCTTGGACATATGTCAAAAGTAGAAAAATCCCAGATCAGTTTAGGCTAAACCTATTATCTACCTCATCATGCGATTGTGAAACCTGAAAGGAAAACTACGAAAATCAGAGTTGTTTTCAATGCTTCCAGTCCGTCCGCAAATGGCCTGAGTCTCAATGACATCTTGCATACTGGTCCTGTTTTGCAAGCAGATTTAACCACATTAATTCTCAAATGGAGATTTTTTCAATATGTTTTCAATGCGGACATCACAAAAATGTACCGTCAAATCTTGGTTAATCCTGCCCATATACCGTTTCAAAGGATTCTTTTCCGTGAGTCTTCTGAAAGTGAAATTAGCGATTTTGAATTAAAAACGGTTACTTTCGGTGTAAACTGTGCACCTTATTTAGCTATTCGAACCCTTCATCAGTTAGGCAATGATGTTAAGGAAACTCACCCCCATGCTGCGTCTATACTACATGATTTTATGTATGTAGATGACGTTTTAGCAGGAGCTCACAATCTGGCTACAGCTCAATTGGCCAAAAATCAACTTATTGAGTCTTTGGAATCTGCAGGTTTTTCATTAAGAAAATGGACCTCAAATTTTAAAGAAATTTTGAAGGATTTTCCATCAGATCATCTTCTTGATGTTGATTTTTTGGAGCTTGACGAGAAAAGTTCCACAAAAACGCTTGGGGTTTCTTGGAATGCCAAAAGTGATTGCTTTTATTTCCAAGCCCATCCGATGGATTTAAAAAATTCATATACAAAAAGAGAAGTATTATCTATAATAGCAAAGCTTTTTGATCCAGCAGGATGGCTTGCACCTATTGTAATTGTAGCAAAAATCATTATGCAACAAATCTGGTTAGACAAAGTTGATTGGGATGAATCTCTAAAACCCTTAACTTTGCGTCATTGGCAAAATTTTGTCTCCAGTTATCATGCAATTGATCAACTTCAAATTCCTAGATGGGTTAATTATTCTGAAGGGTCCTATGTAGAATTTCACGCATTTTGTGACGCGTCAGAAAAGGCTTACGCGGCTACAATTTACATTCGTGTTCTAAATAGTGGTTCAATTTCGTCTCACCTGTTAGCAGCAAAATCTAAAGTGTCCCCTGTGAAAACCATCTCTTTACCTCGACTAGAATTGTGTGGCGCCGAACTTATGGCAAATTTAGTTACCTCTTTGGTCCCACAGTTTAATGTAAAGTCTGAGAAAATCTATTTTTGGACTGATTCCACCATAGTTTTAGCGTGGTTGAATAAAGATCCATGTACTTGGACTACTTTTGTAGCCAACAGGGTGTCAAAGATTAAATCCAAGGTTGGTGTTGAAAACTGGGCACATATAGACACTCATGAAAATCCTGCCGATCTAGCAACCCGGGGGCTATCCCCAGGGGAACTCATTTCAAACAGTTTATGGTGGAATGGGCCATCTTGGCTTTTATTAGAGCAGGAAAACTGGCCTTCATCGTCAATAAATAAAGATTTAGAAACATCAATGGAAATGAAACCAATCAAGTCCAATTTTGCTAGCTCGGTTGAAAAAGAAGATGTTCTTGATCGTTTTTTTAACGTTATCTAGGGCTTATAGGGTGATTTCATATATGTTTAGGTTTTTCAATCGCACTCGAAAAAACTTTAATTCTAACATACCCATGGGATCCTCTGCAGTTTCATCTGACGAAATTCAATTTGTAAAAAATCGTTTAATAACATTGGCTCAGATGAATTATTTCCAGAAAGAATACCACAACCTTAGTTTAAAGAAACTGATAGATGCAAAAAGTCAAATTCTGACACTTAGCCCATTTTTAGATAAGGACGGAATTATGAGAATAAATGGTCGCTTAGCGGCATCTGCGGCTCTGACTTATAATGAACGCCACCCCATAATATTGCCATATCACTGTAGGTTATCAAGATTATTAGTCGATTCTGCCCACAAAATAACCTTACATGGGGGAACACAATTAGTTTTGCGCTACATCAGACAGGAATTTTGGATCCTAAAACTTAAGGTTCTCATAAAAACCATAATTTTCAATTGCAAACCTTGCGTAGTTTCTCGTAAAAAACAACAGTCCCAAATAATGGGTGTTTTACCCCCTGAAAGAACTGCCTTATCGCGACCTTTTGTAAACACAGGGATAGATTTCGCTGGCCCTTATGATATTAAAAATTATACTGGCCGCGCTTGCCTCATCACCAAAGGGTACGTTTGTGTTTTCGTATGTTTTGCTACCAAGGCCATACATTTGGAACCCACAAGTGATCTCTCTAGCTCTGCCTTTTTGGCAGCTTTCGATCGTTTCGTCTCCAGGCGAGGATGCCCATCAAAAATTTATTCCGACAACGGGACGAATTTTGTAGGTGCTGAGAAAACCCTTCAGAAGGATTTCAAAGAATTTCTTAATCAATCCCATGATGATATCATAAATAAATATGGTTTTCAGCAATTAGCTTGGCATTTCATGCCTCCAGGTGCCCCTCATATGGGCGGCCTATGGGAGGCAGCCGTAAAAAGTTTCAAATCTCACCTCAAAAAAGTAGCAGGAGACATAAAATTCACATTTGAAGAGTTTGCGACTCTTTTATCCCGCATTGAGGCCTGCTTAAATTCTAGACCTTTGACTGTCTCATCGGAAAATTCATCAGATTTAGCGCCTCTTACCCCGGGACATTTTCTGATTGGTGGTGCACTACTTTCTCCACCAGAACCTGAACTACCCGAACTCAAAATATCATATTTGAATCGTTGGAAAAAACTAAAAAGTCTCTATCAGATTTTTTGTTGTAGATGGAAGGATGAATATCTTCAAGAGCTTCACAAACGATACAAGTGGAAGCATCCTCAAGAAAATGTGAAAGAAAATGATATAGTCGTAGTTAGACGTGAGAATCTTTGCCCAAATGAATGGTGTTTAGGTCGCGTTATAAAAGTATATGAAGGTTCTGATGGTCGCGTTCGCGTTGCGGATATAAAAACCCAAAAAGGTATCATCACTCGACCCATTACTAAACTCGTTGTGCTTCCCAATGCACAGTAGGCGCGTTTTAGTTTCATAAATCTCGATAACATAAAAAAAAAAAAAAATTAGTATCAATTCGTGTTTAGTTTCAGGCTCACCTATTGACAGCCTCGTGGTTATCAATCTCCTTCACCGTGTTTTGTCTTGCTAACGGAAAAAAAATTTACACACATTAGGCTCATTTTTTTTTTTTTTTCTCTAAGTGTTTATTTTTCCCAATATTTTCAGTGTGCACGAGTTGTCTGCTGAAAAATCTTTTCTCGTTATGAGCTAGCCCGGAGCTCCGCGTATTTTTCTTCGTACCGCCTATATTGTGTAATTGAGCAAAGTTCCCATACCTTCATCAGAGCCCAACCAACGTGGTGGGTAAAAAGTTCTGATACAATTTAGAACGTGCGAAATGTGGTCTATCCACAAATCTGAAAAAATGGGAAACTCCTCTACACAAGCGGTTGTGCCTTAAAAGGTACCCATCCGAGCCTCACCAGCCGGGCTGGTAGGTAAAAAGTTCTCAGTGGCCTGCTGGAACGTGCAAAGCCAATGGCTTTTAACTCGCTTATAATCCAAAAATTTGTTCTTAGCAAGTCGTTGTATGTTCGTGCTGTCCATTAGGCTCAAATAATCGATTTAAATTCACCTTCATTTTCTATCTAACCCTAATATTAAACCAATTAGCTAACATGATATCGATCAGACGTTCTGAGCATCTGTACATTTGCTTCTTGTGTCACCACTGGCATGGTCTCAGGAGTTGCAGACGCTTTCTTGATATGAATGTAGAGGAGCGATGGGAGTTGGTCAACAGAACTGGCGTTTGCTCAAATTGCTTAGCCCTGTCGCATCGAATTCGGAATTGCCGAAGCGGTGCACTTTGCAGATACTGTGGCCAGGACCATCATACTCTTCTCCACACAAGTAGGCTGCTTTCTTTCCCGTCGCGAGAAGAAAATCTACGACGAAACGCTCCACTTCCTCTGAATCCAACAGAGGTTATCCTGAAACCTACGGCGATGGTGGTCGTAAAGTCGGCAGGTGTTGTTGCACTCGTCAGGGCAATGCTAAGTCCCTCAGAAGACACCTGGATACACATAAGCCTTGTGAGACGATATAGACTGAAGCAGTCGATTATTAACGGAAACCACGTTGCCATCTTCGACATACTTTCAGAAGCGGACGGTACAATCAACATTTACGTGAGCGCAAAAATAAGTTACGAGGAGCTTCAGAACTCTCCAATCGTTAACGTGAACGAAAGTAGCCGAACTCCATTCGAACACATGCTACTAGCTGATCCTCGTTTTTATCAAAGTGCCCCGGTGGGTTTTGTACTAGGAGCTGAGTTCCATACTTGGTTAACTCACCACCGCTTCGTTCAATTGCCAGGACAACCACTGGCTCAAAGTTCTGTTTTTGGGTACGTCCTTTCTGGACCTTGCCGTATAAGGTAACAGTTTCACTTTTTCCGTTACTGATTGAAATTCACAACCTCCATATATGTTTACCCCTTAGGTAATCTGTATCAACAAACTCACCAACTATCCCACACGAGTCACCGTAGCTCAAGCTCTCTATCACACTTAGTCTTAATTTCCAATTTCATTTTTTATTTTTTTATTTTTTCATTGTTCGTATTTTTGAATTTATTATATGATAAGTTTACTTGAATTTTCAAATACTTGATCATACACGTCATGTAACCATATATCCATTCATACGCATGTCATTTAATTACTTTATAACTGCACACTTGAAATGTATATTTTGCTGAATTTATGCAATAAATAGCCCAAATTCTAAAGAATTTTTGTTTATTATAGCACTACAACTTAATATGTACAAAACTAATTCTTGTTTTTTCTTCTTTCATGATTTTATCGGACCCACTGTTGCAGCGTAGTCGTGCAAGGCGGGCGGTAATGTTCACTTACGTGCTATCGATGATCCCTGCCTAATCGCTATTAACTACCTATCCGCTACCTACATGCTTGTCTTTGTGAATGTGGACTTTTGACAAGCTGATGAATGTTACACCGAAAAATACTGGTTTCGTGTCTGCAGGTTGGCAGTTCTGAAATCCATTTTTTTTAGTTTTAAGTGACATTATAAAAGAGGGTGACAGGCAAAAATTCGGCCTTATTTTTGTTAATTTCTTTACCGCGTAAAGTTCACCCACCGAAGTAAATTTCAATAAAGAAATAAATTTTATAACGTTTTAAAAGTCGGGAGTTTTCAATTTCTAAGTTCCTGGAAGTTTTTTGCTACACGCAAATTCATCGTTGGACAACTGTTTTTGCTTCTGCATCTTTTGTGATCAGTGGATTTATTTTCCTTGTCAAGGGACAGTGAGCAACGTTGGAATTACCTAAAGGTACAAGTTGGGAAGTCCTGTAAGTGCCAACAGTAATCATTTTATACTTTTATAATAAAAAAAAAAACCACCACGCAGCAATAATTACAACAACAGTCACATTAAACCTATTTCACAATAGTTAAGTTAATATATTTAGTTAATTAGGCATTTTAATATTTTCTGTTAATTAAGCACTTATATTTATTTTAATATTAATTTATTGATTAAGCACTTATACTTATTTTAATTGATTAAGCACTTTTCTATCCAAATGTAAAATCAGGTTAATTTAAAATTATAATAGATATAAATAATCGCATTTTCAGTTTTTAAGTCAGTTGATTATTGTAAGCAGATACTAAATAAAATTGTTTTTTTCATTTCATTTAAGATCTGTAATATGAAATAAAAGCGGCTAGGGCGGAGTTTCAGTTTATAGTGGAGCAAGGCATCTGTGAACCGTCCAACAGCAATTGGGCGAGTCCGCTACATTTGGTCAAGAAGCCTGACGGTACGTGGCGCACCTGAATTTATCGCTTCAGAAGAAAGACTAAATTAATTAATCGCTTCAGTGAGGAAAATAAAAACCAAAGGACTAAAGTGAATTAAAAACTACCTTTTTTTGTCAAATTATATGAGCCGAAGGCAGAGAGAATTTAACGATCACAGGATAATAATGGAACAACAAGAATTACAACTGGTTATCCAACGCCAGGAGGAATTTATTGTCTAGCTTCAAGAGCAACTTACACAACAACATAACAATAGCACAAAATGGACTTATTGACGCAAGTATCTTGACAAAACAAGAAATTAATGATTACAATATAGATATTGATAAAATAAAATACTTAAGAATAGCTATCCTAGAAAGTAATGATAAGTTAATATTTGTAATAAAAGTGCCAAAAATATTTGAAAAAGTGAAAATAATAATGTTAAGTCCAATACCAAACAAAATAAAAAAAGAAATAGATGCAAATATCGAAAAAATATTTTCAAATACAATAATAACAAGACATACACTTAAGAACATAATCATTACTTAAATGAATGTAAATTATCAAAACATTGCACCACCAAAAATACATTTAAACTGATTGAAAATAAAAATACAGAACGAATTGAAGTTGATGATCAACAATAATATTAAAAAATGGAGAAAACAATATAATTCATAATAATTGCGATAAAGTAAATACAAATTTGACGGGAAATTTTCCAATACATTTCAATAACTGCTTTTTTGAAATTTTAAATCAATATTTTTCAAACAAAAAAAATACGTAAAGGAAATTAATAAAATAAAATACAAAAACAAAATTGTAATTTACGGCACTCCGGCAAGTATTTCCATTTTAACTGTTCTAATTGTTATTATAATGTGTTTAAAGTACAAACGAAGCAAAACGAAATTCGGAAGAATTCGTGACAGAGGGGGGAGGAGTAACATATGTGCAACTCCTTACCAAGTCAATTGAGGATATTGCACTCAAATAATTGAATGAAAAGAAATAAAAAATAACTAAATGAAACATAAATAAATTTTAGTCATTTTTTATTAACTTGCACTTAAACACATTTCGAAATACTTATTTGGGTCAGTTTGTTTACATTATCGAAAAACATCGAAAAACCAAATGTAAACAAACTGCCTTTATTCATTTATATTTTATGCCTTGCAAGCGGATCGGTTTCATTGAACTTATGGTTACGATTGTAAAATGAAACCTTTTCTGTATTAAGAAATAGTATTTAGGTTTTGCTGAGTAACCACGGTGTGCCTTAACCCGTTCTAAATCGGACGTCGTAGCACATCAAATTTTTTTCCAGATTCTGTTTGCTTATCGTTCAAATGATGTATAAAAAAATTTTCACTCGTGATTCCTCGACTAAATTTTGAGATAATCGCTTTTCCAATTGGGGCATTTTCCCATGCAAAAAGAAAAAAAAAATTTTGTTAACTACATTAAACAAAAATTAAAATAATAACAATCGATGTGCTTTGCAATGCTGAACGCGAATCCAACCTCAGAATTGCTCTATCGTGTATAGTTTATGAGATATTGTAACCTAAAGACCAAAAAAAGTCGTTTTTTGCCATTTTTTGAAGCTTTGTTACTATGTAACATATCATTTATTCGTCAAATGTGGCTTGAATAATTGAAAGCCTCAATTTTTTCCTTTAAAACCTAATTTAAATTATATTAATATCTTCATGCTTCTAAGAGATATCGTAGACCGAAATATTGTCAAAACGGGTTTTTTGCACATTTGTGTCTTTTTAGGTTAGGATATCTTTGAGGAAAAAAAATATATCAACATAATTTAAATTAGGTTTTAAAGGCAAAGATTAGGACTTTAAAGTTGCTAACCAGATTTAGTGAAATTAAAATTTCTTTCACATTTTATACATGTTCAACGAACCGACCATTTCAAAATTCAGCTGTATGCCATACACGTAACAACACTAGGGGTGTCAAACGGCTGAATTTAGAAGTAGTCGGTTCGTTGAACATGTTTAAAATGTGAAAGCAATTTTAATTTCGTTTAATCTGGTAAACAACTTTAAAGTCCTAATCTTTGCCTTTAAAACCTAATTTAAATTATGTTGATATTTTGTTTTTCTTCAAAGATATCCTAACCTAAAAAGACACAAAAGTGTAAAAAACCCGTTTTGACAATATTTTGGTCTACGATATCTCTTAGAAGCATGAAGATATAAATACAATTTAAATTAGGTTTTAAAGGAAAAGATTAGGACTTTCAAGTATTTAAGCCACATTTGACGAATAAATGATATGTTACATAGTTATATAGTTTCAAAAAATGGCAAAAAACGACTTTTTTTGGCTTTAGGTTACAATATCTCATAAACTATACACGATAGAGCAATTCTGAGGTTGAATTCGCGTTTAGCATCGCAAAGCACATCGATTGTAATAATTTTAATTTTTGTTTAATGTGGTATAAATTTTTTTTTTTTCTTTTTGTATGGGAAAATGCCCCAATTGGAAAAGCGATTATCTCAAAATTTAGTCGAGGAGTCACGAGTGAAAATTTTTTTATACATCGTTTGAACGATAAGTAAACAGAATCTGGAAAAAAATTTGATGTGCTACGACGTCCGATTTAGAACGGGTTAAGGCACACCGTGTAACCAAATCAATTGAAGAGCAAACTGATAGAATAATTCGATATTGATTTGGGTAAATAGTAAAAGTTAGTTAAGATTCCTTTCAATAAAGAAAGTTAAGAGTAAAAAAAAAAAAAAAAATCTTGCGTTTTATTCCGAAGAATAAAAATTACAATTTTAACAGTTTGGCTTCTCCAAACTTCTAACTCGCGCGCATCTTTTTTATATCGAACACTCCTCGACCTAAAATCTCGTCTTAAGCATTTATAGTGCGGAAATAAAATGAGTTTTGTGTAAATAAAATATATTTGTACCAATTCCATAAACGAGTGTTATTTCAATATAGCCGAAAACAGCTTTACTATCAACAATAAAGGTCGAGTCGCCAGCAGCAATGAAATCATTGCACGATGTCAGTCAAGAATGTATCCATGTTCTGAAGGCGCAAGGGATTCCAGTCACTCGTTGGGATGCGATAGTGGTTCACATTGTACTACGCAAAATGGATCAAGCAACACAAAGAGCTTTTGAACAGAGTTTGAATGACAATAGACGCCTAATCAACGTTGAAGAGGTGCTACAATTCCTGGAGCTTAGGTTAAAATCCTTTGAAGTACAAAGGATTAAGGAATTTCAGCAACAAAAACGTGTGCCTCAGTCACAACGCTCAGCCAAAACAATTACAGTTGTCCTATAAGCAAAAAGGAACCTCATGATGTCAGCGCCTGCAAAATGTTTGAAAATGCTGATTTAAACCAAAGATGAGTTGAAGAATTCAATCGATGCGTCAATTGTTTGCGAGCGGGGCATCGCTCAGATGAGTGCAACTCAGGATCTTGCACTAAATGTTCCGAAAATCATAACACGTTGCTGCATAATCAATGGATCAACCAGGCCTATTGAATGACATAATGTTCAAAGTGAGCTTTTTTCCAATCATGCATCGGTTCGGAATGCACCAGTACGTAATTAAAGCTGATGTAGAAAAAATGTACCGACAAATATGGGTCAATTAAGAGGATCGAAACTTACAACTTATTATGTGGAGAAAGAATTCCACAGAGCCCATCAAAATTTATCAACTGAATACCGTTACATACGGTATCAAGTCAGCTCCTTACCTGGCAACGCGTTGCTTGAATCGGTTAGCTGGGGACAATTTCCCTATGGAGCCAAGTCTAAAAATGATTTTTATGTGGATGATGGGCTGATTGGAGCAGACACAATACGTGCTCAACGGAGCAGGATTGAAGCTAAAAAAAATGGTGCGCTAATATCCACAGACTTACGTTGAATCGCACCAGAAGATAAAGAGGTTGATCTCCACTTCAATTCTCAATGGTTACCGAAGTCTGATAAGTTCTGCTTCAAGGCCGATGCACAAGAACATAGCAAAACGAACGATGAGTTCTGGTCTAGCACACAAAAAAGATCCACTTGGGGTTATCGGTCCAGTTCCAGTAAAAGTAAAAATGCCGTTACAAAATGTATTGCAATTAAAACTTGACTAGGATGAAGAACTACCCGCAGAAACTCAAGTGATCATATGTGACTATATGGTTACTGAACATACTGCCCGGCATAAATTAAAAAATTCAAAATATGTTTGTTACCCGCCGTAAATTTATAGAATTTAAGAATCGCTGCAGAATGCATGTTGTTTACATCTATACTTGTATAAGCATACACAATCTTCAAGATAAAAGTTTATTCTTGCTATTTAGGCTTTTGCTGAGCATGCACAAATTCCTTGAATTGAAAAATTTGAAATGTTAAATCTCATTCTTAATGAAACATTCGTATTAGTAAGATAAGTCAAATCGTTTAAAATTAAAATTGGAATTGGAAACAAGTGTGAGGATTTATCCCCCTTTTTACTGAGTGAGTATCTGAAGTTATTGTCTTAAATTAACACTAAAAAAATAAAAAATTGAAAAATTCAAAGAGGAAAAAAAAAGGAAATCATAAATTGTACTAAAAAAAAATGGTAATCGCAATGTGGCGGAGCTGTGAGATAACCAGTTCAAAAACAAGCTCTTCATTCCAAAGCAAAACCCCAGTAGAATTCGTTATACAAAATATAAAAGACGTAGGTTCGTTGGCAGCAATTTGGCTGCAACCTACTTAAAATAATATTGGATTCGGTACGTTTGGCGCGACATTTTTCTCCAACGGCAACATAGTTGCTAAAATCAAATAAAATCAAAGTCAGCAATTTCATATACAAAATCAACCGTTTGGAATTTGTGTACTTAAATTTACGACCGCCACTTCAAGGGTAATTTAAGCCAACAGCGACAATTTCCTTTGTTTACGGCCAATCACTGTGGTCCGATATCCGTCACTTTGACAATCTGTCCGTCGTCTGAGCAATAAAGCCTTATAAAGAAACTTTTGAACTTCTTAGTTTTTTTATTTTTACAAAAACTCACTTACGGAATACGTGAAGTATGTTTGTGGCGCAGTCGAAAGGATAAAAAATTCAAAAGAATTTTTTTTAAAAGAACAAAATAATACAAAATTCAAAAGAATTTTTTTTTTTTTAAATGAACAAATTAAAAAAAAGAGTTACAACTAATTATGGAGAAAAATTTGTGACCAAAAGGACATGGACTTGCAGTTAAGAATTCAGCAATTGGAGGATGTTGTTGTGTGTTGATCACACGCTGTTCTGAAAAACCATTGCATACCGTTAGGGATATCATATTATTCAAACTCAAATCAGTACTAAGGCTATACTCGCTATAATTTTAGTACTGCCAAAGTTTTAAAAGCTAGCATACCTTTAGGGGCTGCTAGTAAAGAACGGTAACCAAAAGAATAAAAGAACAGCGGGTTCAACGCGGAAGCAATCTGACCCCTATATCATAGATATGTGATTTTATTGGGCACGTCAATAAAGCCAAGTAAGATATATTTCGCAATACTGCGAAATAGTATGAAAACAGATAATCTATGTAAGTTGTAACCATACATGTATGTAGCTAGAGGCATCTGTATACCTCTAGCTGGTAAGTGATTTTAAAATAAAGAAATCAGTTAGTGATCGGAGTTTAAACAGTCGACAAGTGTTTTTATTTGCTCGAGAGTTTGTTTTATCAAGTGTTAAGTCTAGTCGGAGTTAGGTGTGCGAAGACCCCGAACAAGCAACGCCGTAACCAGTGCGAGCAGCACCAAAGATAAGTGTGAGCAGCAGCGTAGCAAAGCAGAACCAGAGGTGAGTATCTCTAACCCTTTTAAACACTGTCGTTTCTTTTGGTTTATCTCCAGGTAAACAGCTCAGCTGTATTTCCCATCGCAAGGGAAATATAGCATCAACATTTTGGCGCAGCCGGTAGTCTGAGCCAGGACTACGCATCGAGGGAAGCAGAATTAAAAAGAAAGATCAACGTTGGAAGGAGTCATTCGTGAAAAGTGGTGAGTGTTTGGAAAAAAAAAAAACAACAAAAAAACAATATAAATCCAAAACGAAGGTCGACTGGCAGTCTGTTTGCGTTACATCGAATGCTTGCATTACTGCTTATAGGCCTCAAAGATCCTATGGTAGTCGATTCGGTAGAAGCCGGATCGAATATCATAGTAATAACATAAAGAAAACCTGAAAGAAGGTTAAAAACGTAGTGAGGGAAAGTGTCCATGAGAGTAAGAAAGGAAACAAATTTTAGGGAAATCTTTGTTAGGTTACAGTCGTTTCGGGACTGGGTGTTTTTGTTTTGAAAAAAAAAAAAAATTGAGGAAAGATATTAATATTAATAATTTGTGTTTTTAAAAAAAAAAAGAAAGGAGAAAATTTTTCCTAACTTGGAATTTAAAAAAAAAAATTAGTAAATTAAAATTTTAATTTTTGTTCACCGATAGACTGGCTTCCCCCACCCGTGGTAAGAAGTCAGTTGTGCGATATCGGTTTCGTTTTCGTTGAAAAATAATCGGTGATAAATTTCTGGAGTTTGCTCTTTTTAGTGGTTTTCGTGCTGGGTTGGCTGAGACCTTTGGTATAATCAAGTACCAAGGGCTTGGGAACCTTGTTAAGGAGACTAAAAAAAGTGAAATCCTGGTGATTTTTATAACCGAAGCAGTTCAATTCTTTTGTTCGAACGGTTTACGAACTTTGAAGCCACTTTGGAAGGGGCTGGTGTTTGTAAAGCTTTCGTTGAAGTTTTGAGCTCAAATGCTGAGTTAAATCCCTATGTCGGCTTTACCCAACGTAGCGAAAAAAAACCCTAAAATTCTTCATTGTGTATCTCCTAACCCCGCTTCGCGTTTCCCTTCACTTTTTACTTTTACTTTTTTTTTCTTTTTAACAATCCTAAATACTTTCGCTTAGCTAAGGGATTTTCCTCCCCGTGATTTTTTGTATAAAAATTGGCCAACAGTTCTACAATGTTGCCAATTACAATAAGCACATCAAAAAAAATACATTAAGCTACCAAAAAAAAATATGGACTTGTCCAAGAACTGCTTCAGCTGCGTCTGCCAGGAGGAGATGCCTGGGCTGCAGCAAACGGTCATCGATTTCCTCGACGAATGCGTCGAGGAGATCAACAGGACCAACTGGGACCCGCCATCATATTTCCTGGAGTTCCTGTCATGGCTGCAACATTTTCGAGCCGAAAACGTAAGCCCGGCAGTCCTCGGAGGAGTGGCCGCCGGTTTCATTCGTCTGCGGCGTGAGACCGACGTTGGTCTCACCGTGCCCCCGTTCATACGGGGGTACCTTGCTGCCGCCCGGCGACACCGGTGCCGGCGTTCATAAAATAAAAAAAAATATTCCTTTCCCCTTTGTTAAAAAAAAAACAATAAACATGAACATAAAATTTAAACTGTTTTTCTCTCTTGTTATTTATTTCTTCTTCACCCTTTTCCTTTAGGAATTTTCAGGTTTAGGTTGCTCCTTCACTTACTTAATTTTTTTTTTCTCTTTTATATGTATATACCTTTTTCGGTTATTTATTATTACAATTTTGATTTATCAGAGTCTGGGGTATACTGCTTTGGTTAGTGTTGGTTAGTTTATTAGTAATTTCGTTAACAATATGAGACGAATGTTAGTGGTTAGTACGTTAGTACATTAATTTTGTTTAATCCCTATGTGATTTCATGACCTTAAATAACCCCCCAACAAACAACAGAAACGCGCGAAACCTTCTACCGTGTTCATACATGACGTGACCCTTTTTCTACCTTTCATTTCTCTTACCCCCCTGTTAATCACGATCGGAAACAACAAAATTTTGTATATATAAATGCTTAGTTGCACGAATCTCGCACCGCTCGTCGTCTATCCAATTCGTACGGTGTTAAACATTCAGTGAGCTTTATACCGCTGGTTACGACGCAACCATTCGTGATGGAACAAACTCTTATTGACACCTCTCAAAACCCGGGAACAACAGCCCCCACCGGAGCAGTTGGAGGTACCCACCCCAAGAAAATTTCCGTGGCGGAATATATTTCTATGAGAGGGCCCCCTCCAAAGCGCAAGCAAAGACGCGGTGGCCGCCGTTACAAGAGAAGTGTTGAGCTTTCCAAATTACGAGATCAACTAAATGACTGCAAGAATCCCGCGGCCCGCGCCTCCCTCACCCAGAGGATTGCTGACATACATAATAATATTTAGACGAAAAATATTCATTACGATGTACAATTACGCTTAGAAACAATAAAAACCAAAAATAAAAATCGAAATAAAACTTGTTTTTACAGAAAACATCTCGCGTAACCAGAGTTGTGTTCCTAGAGTTAGTTATCTATCCATTTTCATAACTTCCCATACTAGATCTTAGCTTCCTAATTTTCCCCTACCTTTGCAATATACTTCAATTTTTACATAGAAATTTATCATCAAGCTCATATTTTCCAATTTTCATGCATTTCGCTAAAAGATTCGTTGCTGTTGCTATTGATATTTGACTTGTTATACTTCTTATGTTTTACTTTCCTTATTGTATGCATTAGCCGCTAATATTTTAAACAAAAACCCCAAAACTTCCCAACCATTATCAGGACGAAATTGTGGAAATTTTAGAGAAAGGGATCCTCATCACGATAAGGGCGGCAGGATAAATGAAGTGGAGGCACTAGAGAATGTGGATAAAATAAGGGTGATGGCCCAGGACATAAAAGGAGCGGTCGGGAGGCCAGTTGAAGGGACGAGATCAAAGGAATTAAATGTACAGGCTGTACGATCGGTGGCCCAGCCCGCAGCGAATAAAGTGGGAACGGTCACTATAGAGTACGGTATGGAAAAATACCGTGAGTTACCTGTGGTAGTAGCTGAGCGGCCAGCAAGGATTGCGGCTGACGAAATTGCTGCGGGGTGTGCTGTGGATTTCAGCAGTAAAAATTTTTTGATTGGACTTTGTGAGGCTAAAAATGATGTGTTCATTGAGGTTCCATGCGAGGGTGCTAAAAATGGAAAACTCATTTTACTCGTGGATTCGGGGGCCGACGCAAGTTTGGTGAAACAGGGCTCAATGTTACAGCAGATAGTGTTGGACACGTCTGTGACAAAAGATTTGAGTGGAGCTTTTGGTGGTCAAATCACGACTTTAGGTGTGACCAATATTGTTCATAGGCATCAGACGGATCTGAGTTTATTGCTGCACGTGGTACCGTTAAATCGTGGGGTCCCTGCTGATGGAATAGTAGGTAGGGACAATTTGTGGAATCACTCCATAATTGATGCTATGAATAAAAAGTTGATTTTTTATAATGATCAGAGAGATGAGATATTCGCGTTTAAATTGAAGTCGCTGAATGAAATAGACGGTATTTCATGCAACACGTTGATAGCGGTGCAGCCTCGAACTGCAAAAGTAGTGCCTCTACGAGTAAAAACGAAGGAAAAGGAGATAGTAATTCACAAACAGGAACTCTTGCATGGGGTTTATCTGGGTGAATCATTAACCAAAGTGGAAGATGGGGCGGCGTACGCCACTGTTTTGAATGCTTCCGAAAAGGAGTTTGTTTTCGATTCGGTTTACTGCCCAAAATTTTCCAACTATAAGGAGTATAGATTGGCCATGGATGGCACGATTAACATAGTTAGGGAGAAGGATTTCAAAGCAAGGATAAGTAAACTTTTCGAGTCGATTGATTTGGATCCGAACCTAAGCGTTGAGGAAAAAACCTCCATTGAAAATGTGTGTGGGTCTTTCCATGACATTTTCCTGCTAGAGGGGGATGCGTTATTATATACCCCGGTGTTGAGGCATGAAATCCCGACACCGGTGGGGCAGCCTCCGATCAACCAAAAACAGTACAGGTTGCCGCATTCACATAGGGATGAAATTAATAAGCAAGTGGGAAAGTTGCTGGATGATGGAATAATCGCACCAAGCACCTCTCCATGGAATTCGCCACTTTTATTAGTACCCAAAAAGAGTGGAAAGGATGGAAATAAAAAATGGAGATTGGTGATAGATTTTAGGAAATTGAACGAGGCAACTATCAAACAAGTTTTTCCAATACCCAGGATTGATGAGATTCTTGATCAGCTGGGTCACAGCCGATATTTTTCTACCTTGGATTTAGCAAGTGGATACCATCAAGTGTTAATGGATGAAACGGATAGGGAGAAAACTGCGTTCAGCACAGGGCTGGGGCATTTTGAATTCACTAGAATGCCATTTGGTTTAACTGGAGCGCCAGCCACTTTTCAACGTATTATGAATCATATCCTCACAGGACTTCAAGGACTGGAGTGCTTTGTATATTTGGATGACATAGTAATCTATGGAAAAAATCTGCAAGAGCACGAGGATAGGTTACGTAAGATTTTTACAGTGTTGAGGCGGCACAGTTTAAAACTAAACACCGAAAAATGTAACTTTTTGCGACGCGAAGTCGAGTATTTAGGACACAAGTGCTCGGAACTGGGTGCATTGCCAGATCCACAAAAAGTAGAGTGTGTGAAAAGCATTCCGGTGCCAAAGAATAGAAAGGACGTGCAGGCATTTTTGGGCCTTGTAAACTACTACCGAAAGTTCATCAAGGATACGGCAGGTATGGCGCTTCCAATAAACAAGCTGTTGAGGAAGGATGCCAAGTTTGAGTGGACACCTGAGTGCCAAAAATCGTTCGAGGATTTGAAAACAGCAATTATGTCACCACCCATCCTGGTGTATCCGGATTTCTCTAAGCAATTTTTGCTGACGACTGACGCCAGCAATGAAGCATTGGGAGCGATCCTGTCGCAGGGGAAAGCGGGTGAGGATAACCCCATAGCCTTTGCTAGTAGAGCGCTTAGCGATACGGAAAAAAGGTATTCAACCATAGAAAAAGAATTTCTTGCGATAGTATGGGCTGCGAAAAATTTTAGGGCCTATCTTCTAGGAAGACATTTCAAAATTTATACGGACCACCAGCCGCTACGTGGAATAGCGAATTTAAAGGACCAAACCTCACGGCTAGCGAGGTTTAGACATAAAATGTCAGAATATGACTTCGAAATTATATATAAGCCAGGGAAAGTGAATTTAAACGCAGACGCACTGAGCCGTCTGCCACAAGCGAATAAACAAATTACAGTGGTGCAGACGCGTTCCAAAGCCAAGGTCGTCGACCAAGGGGGAGTGGGACAGCAGACTCTAGTTCTTTAAATGAACCAACTCAATCTGGACTGCGATGGAATAAACGGCGTTAAATTGAAGCGAATCGAATATAGAATCAATCGGGGTCGTGGGGAATCAATTTTAAATTTATCCATCTGATCGAGCACCTTCAATTTCCCGGTCTATTCGACTATGCCATTTACAACAGCTTATTGTTAATGTTACCTCTGGCTTGTGCCAAATTTTCATTTTTTTTTTTTTTATTATTGATTTGTTTGTTTGTTTTTCATTAAATTAAATTTTTATCACTGTCGAATTTGTCAGTGAAAACTTTTGCTTGAGGTGTAAAAAACTTGTCACATTTTTTAAAATTTTAAACAACAAGAATCGCTTTTACGGTGAAGTGATAAAAAATCTTTTCACTTCGACTTTTCACTGAACCAGAATCGACCCCCAGGACAGTATAAAAATAACAACTATAATAATTATTCAGGACAGACAAAAAACTTTTCAAACAAAAATAATGCAAGCACAAGTCAAACAAGATTAACATAAAACGGAAAAATAAATTTGCAGGTCAATTGGATAATAATAACGCTGTTAATACTGGCAACGATGCCAACATCGCTGGGAGCTCTCTTAATTCAGCCAACTGATACCAGTAACGGTTTTATAGAAATCAAGCTTAAAGAAGTCGGAATGGTACACAACTTTACTACAATAATCCACGTAATAGAATTAAATGCAATTCAGGAGGTGATCGATGCATTGGTCTACAACATCAAACAGCTAAAGTCGGAGAACGAAGGTATTTTGAATGGTGAATTGACGAAAATAACTTTAAAGTTAAATACAATTTTTGCTAACAGACAGAAGAGAGGGTTATTTAATATCTTAGGGACAGGTTTGAAATGGATCACTGGATCCATGGACGACGATGATATTAGCACAAATAGCTTATTTAGATGTCTTTGTAGTGTACTCATATAGTCACTATTGCCACAAACGACACTTCTCCAAAACTCAGACTAAAATAATTTTGCTTTAATTTATTTTCCCACCAAATTTAAACTAAACAAATTAAATTATTTTCAACCCCTTTTGGCTTGTGCTGTTCATGTATCCAACACATGAGCACGAGCACAACAACAATAACACCAACTGCATTTGAATGCACTGCCTAATCGTAAGCATAGCAACTACACATATCGTATTGCTTCGGTGCCAGACACATTTAAAGTCAGGGTCAATATTTTCAATGCACTTGTTGTTATTGGTGTATTAGATTTCAGTTTGGGAAACTAAATTGTGTTGATCGACCAAAACAAAACTGATTGGCGATCAAGGGAAAATGCAAAGAGAGAAGGGTGGAGTTTAGGAAAATAACGGGAAATAACACAAGAGTGGCTCATAGCCAGAGTTTTATTTTAAATAACTTTACACACTGCTGCGTCTAGCAGATAAAAAATAAGACAACATTTTTTTTTATTTGTCTTTTACACACGTCTTACGCTATTGCGTCACTTTTCACGTCTTACGATATTTGTCTCTTTACACACGTCTTACGCTATTGCGTAACATCACATGGCGATCCTGCCACACTGACCTAATTCTGAAACAAACAAACAAAACATAAAACTTATTGCTTCAACCACTAAATTTATATAAAAAAAAAATCTCATCAAATTAAAATATGCACAAATTTTTTTTTTTTGTACGCACGTTCAGAGATTTAAATAAATATGGAACAGGATGTTTTGAAACAAAAAACATCCTCAGCTAATGCTGCATTGAGACAAAAACTACCAAAAATATTTTTTGTTCAAAAATAAATAAAACCATCCAAATTGTACGCTACAACATATGCTCCACCGTAAAGTTAACACCATTTGTGACTGAAACGAATACTTTAAATAATCACCGATCATAGTACTGAACTAATGTTTGAGGAAATAGCAGACCCCAGCTACAAAATTACAAATGTTTGACAACAAAAACAACGACAGAGTTACAATAAACGAAAACTTCGAAAACAACGTGGGATCCATAGTCACCACATCCGATTTGAAGAATACGTTTACAATAGAGTGGGCCAAATTGTATGGAGGAAATTTTATCGACCTCGGCTACCCCCCTATGTGAAAGTTCATTCAATTCTATGAATATTTGCCCAAGGAACTATATCTCTGCGTTTAACTTTAGTTCGGCGCATTTTTGATTGAAAATTGTACCTTCCATCAATATTTTTTTTTGTTTTCATACTAAATTTTAAAAATTTTTATAAAGACAAAAGTAATGTCATTATATGATTTGGCTGGTATTCTGCCAGTAATCAATTAAATTGGGTTCTGTTTACATAAAAAGTTTACTTTATGGAGTGGAATTGATGCTTTATATTTAAAAAAATTATATGGGTCAAATAGCCGATTATTATGACCGACTTTCAAAATAAACGATTCATATTTTTGGATGAATTTTTTCAAACAAAATCCCAACCTAGGCTGAAAGTTCATTCAATTCTATGAATATTTGCCCAAGGAACCATACCTCTACGTTCAACTTTAGTTCGGCGCATTTTCGATTGAAAATTTTACCTTGCGTTTAATATTTATTTTTATGCTTAATTTTCAAAATTCCTATAGACAAAAGTAATATCATAATATGTTTTGGCTGGTAGTCTGTCAGTAATCAATAAAATTGGGTTTTTACAAATAGTTTACTTGATAGCGTGGAATTGGTCATATTTATTCCAAAAAATTATATCGGTCAATTATTAATATTTATTATAAACGATTCATATTTTTACATAGATTTTTGGTATATTGTTCTGTAAAATTAAAAAAACGGCTAATTTATTTCCTAAAACTGCCACTAGATGTTGCCCTGGAAAAAAATTAGTGTAAGATTCGGCATCCTAGCATCCAAAAATGCTTGTGTTGGTGTTTCGATTGAAAAAATCCATGTAAAGATATGACTCGTTTATTTTGAAATCGGTTATTTGACCGATATAATTTTTTGGAATAAGTATAATCAATTCCACGCTATTAAGTAAACTTTTTGTAAAAACAAAACCCAATTTTATTGATTTGTGACAGAGTACCAGCTAAAACATATTATGATATTACTTTTGTCTCTATAGGAATTTTGAAAATTAAGCATAAAAATAAATATTAAACGCAAGGTAAAATTTTCAATCGAAAATGCGCCGAACTAAAGTTGAACGTAGAGGTATGGTTCCTTGGGCAAATATTCATAGAATTGAATGAACTTTCAGCCTAAGTTGGTGTTTTTTTTGAAAAAATTCATCCAAAAATATGAACCGTTTATTTTGAAAGTCGGTCATAATTATCGGCTATTTGACCCAAATCATTTTTTTAGATGTATAGGATCAATTCCACACCATCAAGTAAACTTTTTATGTAAACAGAACCCAATTTAATTGATTACTGACAGAATACCAGCCAAATCATATAATGACATTACTTTTGTCTTTATAAAAATTTTTAAAATTTAGTATGAAAACAAAAAAAAATATTCATGAAAGGTAGAATTTTCGATCAAAAATGCGCCGAACTAAAGTTGAACGCAGAAGTATAGTTCCTTGGGCAAATATTCATAGAATTGAAAGAACTATGACATAGGGGGGTAGCCGAGATCAGTTTTCAAATCGGCCCACCCTAGTTTACAACCATAATAGTAATAATTGTAATAATTTTTGTATTTCATAGAATAAGTAAATACTGCAAAAAAGCTATATTTTAAAACAAATTAACCGGACACAAAATGTTTAGAAAAGAATAATTTTTTTTTTTTTAAATAAAATTTATGCATAAATTAACAAAAATTTTTAAAACGGTTAGGAGTAGAAAAATTAATGCAAAAAAGACAGTAAATAGAGTTTACACTTGGACAACAATAGAATCAAAGTTAGACCAAATAAATAATTGCAAAAAAGAATTTGACATTCACAAATCACGAATTAGAACTATTAACGGAAGAATTTAATATTTTAATTAGAGAAACAAAATTACTTTTAACACAAATGGTAGATAAAACCAACGATAGCGCACAAGAAACCGAAGAAGATACAGAATCCCCAATGGCAGCTTTCAATTTAGAATTAATTTTGAAAACCATTCCCATTTTTTCAGGTGTCCAGGAAGAGTTAAATGCATTTTTGACAATTGTTGAAATAATACACGACACGTACTCTGCAGAAGATAAGAAAAAATTGTTGAATTCGGTACTCAATGTCAAATTAAGCGCAAATGTTAGAACTACATTAAGTTTCACACAAAATATAGATACGTTAGTCAAACTAAAGACAGCTTTAAATGATACTATTGAAAGCAACCTGACCATTGCACAGATCCATACACAACTTTCTTCAATCACACAACGGAATAATGCATTAGCTATTTACAAAGACAAACTTTTGACTCTAATTTTCGAACTAAACAATTTACAAATTACTGAATTATTAACAGGAGCAACTACAGGGCAATAAATTTAGCACTAGAACTAGAGAAGTAAATAATAACTGGTAACCAACTACTCCATTACAGAAGTAACAATTACTCCAATAACCAGAACAATTCTAGCCAGACATGTAATAATTGCAATTGTAAAGGCAATTCGTCACAAAACCGCAGATATACTGCAAATAACAGTAATCAAAGGCGAAATAACAGCAATCGAAATAACAATAATTGGAACAACAATCGAAATACCAATAATTGGAACAGTAACAATCGGAATAACAACAATAGAAACAACGGTAATCAGAGTAATAATCGGAACCGAAACAACCATCAGGTCCAAATAGTAAATGGACAGGGCCACTCAGCAACTTTCGGAAAGCCAAAACTAAGAAGAAATATTTTTAAATTATCTGCACATTTAACTATGTTAAACTGATATGTGCACAAAATAATAAAACGCTAACATTTTTAATTGATACCGGAGCAGACATTTCATTCTGCAAAAATTAATATTTAAATACAGAAGATAAATGAAAATTAACAGGCATTACAAAAGATGAAATTGATTCACTTGGGACAACATATTTAACTTTATGCTTAGGAAAAGACAGATTGAAAAAACATATTTCTTATAGTTGATGAAAATTTTCCAATATCAACAGATGGAAGAAACTTTTTCATCGAATATGCATGTAAAATTGACTGCAAAACTATGACAATCTCCATAAATTTAAAGAATATGGAATACATCGTACCAATGGTCACGGAACCACAGAATGGGTTAGGGTTGCCAACCGTACTATAATATATAGTATTGTACTATATTTCGGGTCTGCGTACTATATACTGTTGAAGAAATATATAGTACGCAAAAATACTATATTTATACTATATTTATGATGACCGTACTATATTTTTCTGTGTTAAGTAAAGCACAGTAGTTATTGCTTTTCCATACGTTCATCAGAATGTATTTCTACAAGCACAGATAAAGTGTCCACAAAAACACTTCTTTAAACAAATTTCTCACTTTTTAAAATTTACGAACGCGCCTTCCGATTAATGCTATGTGCGTGTTACCAAACGCCCTTCTGTCTTACTGCTTTTAAAAATTGTCAATCAAGCAAATGTTTGCTTTTACAACTCTCTTTGCTTCGTTGTTATTTTGGAATTTTGTTAGTTATTTTCACTAAGTGGTTGCTCTTCTCGTTAAAAAGTTGAAGTTTAATTAAATTAGTAATGAAAAGCAGTAGTGAAAACGAAAGTGCCTCAAATCTTAATGCACCATTAACGCCTACTAAGAAGCGGAAAATGCAAAAAAGGCTCCAAAAATATAAACCTGAATGGGAAAAAGAGCCATTTCTCAAAATCTGCAGTACGAAGAGAAGCGCTCAAAAAATTTGTTGCTGCTGTTGAAGGTGAATGGCATGAACTGAAACGACATGTTGGTACTAGGTGGCTTTCACTGCTTCCATAATTTTGAATTGGAAGGCTTTGAGCGATTATTTTAATGGTTTAGGAAAGAAGTGTCCTACGCATATTCAAAACAAAATGTGATGAAATTAAAAATAATTTTTCGAAATTTATTTCTAAATGCGTAGGATACCTTAATAAATGGTTTGATTTTAATGAAAGCAATTGGTTATGCAAAATCCAAAAATTAAATCCAAAAAACACGAGGTTTCATTTGATGATTGTGAGGCTATAATAGAAGCTCTAAATTTACAAGAAAAATTGACTATCAAAATGGATGAACTTTATTCTGAAATAACGATATTAAACGAAATCTTTGCAAAAGTAAAAAATTATAGTAAATTTACCAACAAAACCACAGGCGAAAAATGGCAGCATATTTTAAAAAATACCGGAAACAACTTACCAAATTTGTTTAAGATTGTTTCATTCCTGCTCTCTATTCCCGCAACATCGGCATTCACCGAAAGGATATTTTCAGTAATGAATTTGAAATGGCGCGAAGACAGAAACAGAGCAAGCATCTCATTAATAAAAAATGAGCTTTTGATCTACATAAATTTAAGTATCGAATGCGGCGAAGCGTATGACACTTTTATGTTGGACAAAAAACTACTAAAAAATGCAAAAAGTTCTAAAAAGTATAGTTTTTACAAAAATAAATAAGTACGAAATATATCTTTGTCTAGTTTTTACTCTTTCCACGAATATGTACTATATTTTTTTGTAGCGTACTATATTTTTTTAAGGCTTTTTCGGAAAAATACTATATTTTACCGAAAAAATGTTGGCAACCCTAGAATGGGTACAGAATACCCCCAAGATCTGAAGTCATTTTTCCAATAAAATTAAATGTTAAATTAAGAATTGACACAAGGCGTGTTTTTAGCAAACATAATTGTACCAGCCAAGGGCAATTGTCACATTAAAGTAATAAACGTAAACGAAAACGAGATCACTTTGAAAAATATTAAACCACAAATGGAGAACTTAAGCAACTATAATGTCATTAAAATGTCACAAAATGTCATTAAAATGTCACAAAAAACAAATAGATATGATGAACAGCGTTTCAACCGGCTGATGAAAGAGCTCAATTTGGAAGAACAAGTTAAAACAAATCTAAAAGAAATATTTGAAAAGTAACAGTCAATTTTTTACCTTGAAGGAGAAAGTCTTACAATTAATAACTTTTATACACAAGAACTGAATTTGACAGATAAAATTCCTGTCTATATTAAAAACTGTAGACTCCCACATACACAATACGATGAAATTAACAGACAAGTTAAAGATTTACTAAACAATGACATCATTGAACCATCCGTCAGTAGCTACAACTCCCCATTACTTATTGTTCTTAAAAAGAGCGATGAAAATAACAAAAATTGGTTGTAGACTTTAGCAAGTTAAATGATAAATTGGTCAACGATAAATTCCTTTTGTCGCATTGTTGCGATACTTCTATGATAGTGCCATCTAAGTACTTGCATTTGATGATAGCTTGTGATCAAACACTATCAGATACTTTAATGAAAAAATGGAGATTACTGACTTTGTTTCTGCACCCCCTCAATCAAAAACTTTCCAATGAATATAGAATACATTTTATGACAGGAAATAGTTTATGATTTAACGCAAAACAACGGATATGAGAAACATTTCCATTTGTATATGGAAACAGATACGTTTCTAAAAAAAATGGTGCAGACGCCGATTATGAATTTATGATTATTTTAATTTTGATTTAATAGAACTTTCTAAGTAAAAAAAAAAAAATTTAGTCTTTTAAACGCTTAAATAAACCTTTAAGGGGGCATTCGCCTTTGTAATTGAAAACAAAAAAACACTTTTTAAAAATTTTATTATGAAAAAACTATTATATTTATTGACAAAATTTCTTTTGGACATTGTTAAATATTGTCCAAAAAATATGAAATAAATTTAATTTTTAGTTTCCCTTGGCTGCTGAAGAGGACGTCATCCAAAAGTTACTTTTCAAACCCCTTTTTTACGGGGCATTTTTTGTGGGTAAGTCCCTCAATTTTTTGGCATTTTTCATAAATATTCATACAAAAACTTCAAAATATAAAAAAGTATGAATCTTAGAGGCTTATTGTATAGTTTTGAGTCTCAAGAATAAAATCCATTTTGAATTTTTCAAAAATCTGTTACAGGAGGTCTACAACATGTCCTACCGTTTAAAAAGTAACTTTTGGGTGACGCCCTCTACAGCAGCCAAGGGAAACTAAAAATAAAAAAAAAAAAATTTTATATTTTTTAGACAGTATTTAGCAATTTTGCCAATAAATATAATAGTTTTTTCATAACAAAATTTTTAAAAAGTGTTTTTTGTTTCAATTACAAAGGCGAATGTCCCCTTAAAAACGCAACGTACATTCTTAGGATTGCTACCTGGCCATTTTTCAAAAATTTTGTTTAAATTATACTTTTTTTTCAATGAATTGAAATTTTAGTTTTCAAAACCATTTCAATTAAGAAAAATGATTTGAAAGTTAAAACTTTCATATGGTATTTTTATGGTTTATTAAAGTGCTTTTAGATAAAAAAAAGCTATGTAAGAAAAACTTAATTTTGTGAGAAAAACCTATTGTTGCCAAGCTTCATTTTGAAGATACCATGGCAGCATGCTCAATGTTTCATTTCAACGTTTTAAATAGACTAGTGTTCTGTATTTAGTAAAATTAAATTACATTTTGCTTGCCGTAAATGGATCGAAAAGACTGAAGAAGTAACCTTATATATTAACCAATAAAATAATTATTTTTTTTTTTTTTTTTACTTACAAACAATTATACTGCGAATGCTTTACATCAATTAGTGATTCAGTAATCTTTAATAAAAATACAACCTTAAGTAAATTTTTGGTTCGTGTATTCGTACGTAGTTTCCTTTAAATTGCTTTTCCATACGATCTGAACACGTTCATTTTATGCTGCTTAAAGCTCCTTAGTACTTTTTAATATATACTCCGATCCTTGCTAGTCGCAAAAGACAAATTTCTTTGAACGTTCGATATTTTGTAGATTCCGTAGAAAATTGTGCTCTAAGTTGCATCTTCTTTTTTTATATCACTTAATAATTTTCTTGTAGTTTATTGAATTTCAGGTTTGAAAAAAGATTTTCCAGGGAATGGCAAAACAAAATATTGCTCATTAGTTCTTTGAAATTTATAATTTGAATTTTTGTTAGATTCTGTAGAAAATTGAATTGTAAATTGTAACTTTTGTTTTTTTTTTTTTTTTCACTTAATAATTTTCTTACAATTTATAGAATCTGTTATTTTGAAAAGGTTTCGCACCTTTAAGGTGAAAATTTTTTTTTTTTAAATGCGTTTATTTTCTATCCGATCATTTAATTAACATTGCCATGGTACATTTTTAGCACATATAAATTTTTTCCACTTGCGAATGTTGGCATTCTACAGGACACTGGATACAAATGACCGAGCCACCACTACTTTGGGTTGCTTGTGTTAAGGCAGCAGCCTTATGATGTTATGTATGATTTATTTTCGAACACTAACAATTAATATGCTTTAAGTTTTTTTTTTAACAGCAGCAACTAAACATAAAACCACCACAGGCTTCACTTAATTAAGAGTTCCAAATTATGATGCTTTTTTTTATAAACATTACGTGTTTATTAAATAAGACTTAAACTTTGCTTTGATATTGTTTTATAATATGATATTCACAAATTTACAGCGAAACAATTGCCTTCAGCACGCAATAAAGTAATAATAAGCGGCAAGCGCATTCTATAGGCAAACGGCACCAAAACTGCAAAACGCCGTGCAGTGTTCCCAGATTGTGAGTTATTACCAGTGTTGCCAACTTAGTGATTTTCGCACTAGATCTAGTGCTTTTTTGGGATTATTACCCGTAAAATTTTTGGCCTAGTGCTTTTTCTTGTGCTTTTTTCTTTCTTCTTGAAGACTTTGTTTTGCTCTTTGAATAAAGTTCATAAAATGCTGATGTGAACAGGCTTTTAATTTGAAATTAGAAAATAGTACTACGTCCTTTTGGATCAATGAAAAAGGTTTCAAAGATTCTTTAGACCTAAACCCTTTTGAAGATCTAGCAAAGTTAGTCCTACGTGTGTTGTTGCGGCGTTTAAATCAAAAATAAGAAACAAACTTTCATTTAATTCTGTAAATTCTTTACTCCACATTAAATATGGATTAAAATGGAATGGTTGCTCCTGCAACACTTATGAATTACCAGACGAAACACTGTTAAAAGTAAATAGTCTGCAAGCATACTAGAAATCAGAATATTACATAGAAACCTTCGGCTAGGAGGAACCCGAAAGTAGTAAAAATAATTTAACAGATTTGTTTTAAACTTATAAGCTACAAGTTCGAGTCATCTAAAGCCAAAGTAATGTTGATCTTAATTTTATGTATATATATTATATGTGTCGTTAAATATCAAAACTGCCTAAGTCCCTCTCAGATTTTTAGGCAAAATAGAATAAATTTCATTGAATTGTTTTTAATTTATTTTATTTTGACCACATATCAGAGAGGGACTACACATATACACGTATATAAGGTAAGGGAGGGAAATATGGACTACGTGGGTAATATGGACCACATGGATATTTTCCATTGCGTACATAGGATTTACCGTTATTCATATTTAAACGTTACGCCAATACCTAAAGCCTATGTCAGTGCGATTTTAGCGTTCGGTGAAGTCGCATGATTCTGTTAAGTTCTTTTTTCTGAAAAAGAGTTTGGTGATCATTTTTTTCCAGTGAGTAAATTTCATTATTTCACTTTAAAGACATGGTGTTTTTAAATAAATGGTTAACTATATGAAGTCAGTGAATACCATTTATAATTTATCAGCGCAAATATGTTAGCTACAAATGAATAAAAGATGAAAAATGAATATAATGTTAAACCTTTTACTCAGAAGATCACCCTGGCGAATTTTGGTTTGAATGTGTAATCTGACGTTCTTGGAGTCATGAAAAATGTGCCAGATATGGAAGTGATATTTTTATATGCAACTTCTGTACCAAATAAACATGTGGGCCAATATGAACTATATAGTCCACATAACACTACACTTTTTTTATCTTCATTTTTAATATTTTCAGTTTTTTTACTTTTTTTTTTATCCTGATGAGATATTAATCTAAAAGTGAATCAAAAGAAAGGTGAATTGTTTCCTTTAACGAATGACATAAATTTAATTGTTTTGTTTTATGTTTTTTGAGTTTTATATAAAAAAAAAAAGATTGGAGGTCCATATTTCCCCCTCCCTAACCCTAATAATAATTTATTGAAAAGTCTTTTTATAAAAGAATTGATTCATAATTAAAATGTTTTTATTAAAAATTACTAAACTTGTCTGTACACGTACGAAACTTTTTCGTTTATTTTAAATTTTTTTTGTAAATTAGAATTTAGTGCTTTTTTTGGAAAAAAAGGCGTTTTTTTGGCGGATTTGGTGCGTTTTCAAATTTAAAAGTTGGCAACACTAGTTATTACCCATTTTATAGTTATTTCCGTCTCAGAATTACCTAAAAGGCTATTGTGGGTCCCTCCAAACTTCTTCGAAGTAAAAATGGATATTTTTATTCAAGTCTCCGAAAATGCAAAGAAAAAATTGTTTTGTGGAATGTAATTGCTTACAAACACTGCAGAATATCCGCATGCCAGATACAATTTAAGATATGATTGAACAATCTGAAAACAAGGCTTGCTTTTACTTTTTAAAATCTTAGATCATAATATTAACCGCGTTTCTTTTGACGCATATTTGTATGTATGTATGTATTCTCCCTTAACTTCTAGGAGAAGCATAGGGCCAACATGAAGCGTCTCCATTTGTTGCGATGACTTTGATCACTTGCCACGACTTTCCCGATTCTTGGATTTCCTTTTCCAGCGACCTTTTCCAGTTGGTTTTGGTACTCTACTACTTTGTGGATTTCACCCAAGAGCCTGGCGATAAACTTCGCTGTGTGGTTTCCAGAGAGTAAGACCAATCCATCTTCACTTGCGCAGCTTGACCTCGTTTGCAATAGTCCTCTGACTGCATTTTTTATGAAGCTTGGCATTTGATATAGTGCGAGGCCACCACCTTTCGTATACGCCTTAAAAATTTGTTGACGATTACTTGCAGCTTGTTCGTTAGCTGTTCAGTAACAATCCATGTTTCGCACCCATATAACAAAACCGATTTCACATTTGAATCAAAAATGCGCTCTCTCGTTTTGGTGGATATAACGGAAGAAGGCCATATTTTGTAAAGTTGAGCAAACGCGCCTTTTACTTTTGCTATACTTGAGTTGATATACTCATTTGCTCCACCATCCATGGAGTTATGTAATGCTGCCTAAATACGTGAAGCTATCAACGTTTTCAATGTCATCACTGCCAGCTCTAAACGTGATGTCATTCCTGTTTGCGTTTAGCTTCATGCTTTTAGTCTTGGATACGTTGATTTTTAGGACGACCTTTTGTGATTCCAAGACAAGTTCTTCAATTTTGCTTTGTATATCTGAGTGTTTGGACGATAGAAGGCAAGTGTCGTCAGCGTAGTCGAGATCTTCTAGATGTTCGGTAAAGTTCCATTGGATACCCTTTGTGACCTTATTAGGAGCTTTATGTAGGATACCTTCAAGAACGATAAGGAAGCGAGATTGTGATAGTAAACACCCCTGCCCTACGCTTGAATTAGTGGTGAATGTCGGTGACAACAACCCGTTGTGTAACACACTGCATTTAAAGCCTTCATATTGTGCACGTACTAAGCTTATGGAATGTTTATCGATACATCCAACCTAAAAGTTGGTAACTCGAAAATCGTAGTTTTTAGTTATGTATTTTAACTTTTTTTTTTTGTATGAAAACCTATATAAAAAAAATTTAGGTTGTGAATTCAAAAATAGCTCCCAGGCCTTCAAATTTCATCCTAGAGGTACCAAAATTTGACACAAGATGGAACCAAATGTGCAGATTTCGAAAAACGCTGTCCTGTAAAAAGTTGGTAACTCAAGTCACCAACTTTTACGTTGGATGTATCGATATGAAATGTATATTAAGCATACATATTAGTAGGAAAGCTAGTGGCCTTAGCTAACTACTGGCATAGAAAGTAAATTGATTTCATCAGTTGGAAAAATTATATCAAAAAAAGAGTGAAGTGATCATTTTGACAAAAAAAAAAAAAATTTTTGGTTCGGTTGTGGGAACCCTTAGAAAATTGGCTAAAAATAGGAAAATATGAAGCCAGGTCAATTGTTTTGCAGACTAAACCGGGGGACATAATATCTAGTCCTTGTTGATATTGCTCTTTTCCCAAGCATGAATTTTTTGTACCAATTCATGCCCGCCATCTGCTCCTCGGTCCACTTGTCTGGAAACTCAATACCGAGATATTTTGCAAAGTGGTATGCCGCCTTACTACCAACACTTAATGAAAACAACTTTTTTACTGCGATATCTTTAAAGGGCCTATTGGTTCCTTCCATTCTACTAAAAAAGCGTAAAAAGGCATAAGAACACCATTTAAATTAGTAATGTTGGCATCCATGATGATATTTCAGTAAAACACACGCTTTAAAACAAAAAAAAAAGTGGGGTGCCCACACCCGAACCAATTCGGGGCCCACACTCGACTTTGACAGCCACTTTGAAAAGCAATAAACACATTGCGTTGTGTCAACAGTTTGGTTGCATTCGGTTTTGAATCTCAAAATATAATAAATTTACTTCATAAATATAGATTGCATTCAGCTTTTCAGTTGATTCACTTCAATTTATCAGGTTCGCGTCCTGAGCGAGCGCGCGATTTACGTGATTGTCGAGCGGACAATTTAAAAAAAATTAATTTTAAAAACTTTATTGTAACGTATCATCTTAACAACTCATTTACATTTTATTGATTTTTCTTTTTATAGATATTGCTAACATGAAAATATGCTTAAATTAACAATTTATTATTTTGCTTAAATTAACAATTTATTATTTTGCTTAAATTAACAATTTATTATTTTGTTTAAATTGACATTATTTATTATTTTGCTTTAAATAAGTTTTTACATATTTTTGCAGAACAAGCTGAAAGTTGTAATGAGTTCATTGTGGTGCAATCGATTTACTTAAGTTGTTGAACCAATGCAACAACAATTATAGTTGCCAATTAATTGGTACTTGCTTAGTTATGTTATATGAATTATCTACTGACATAACCCCTCCCCTTTTTGACTGAAAACTCTCCTGAGTTTTTGAAATTATATTAAATGAAATTGTTTTATATTTGTTTGTCACGTAGATATAAAGAAATATGAGTAAAATGATTATTATTGTGATTGCAATGCAAGAAATCCATGTAATAGGTTGGTGGATTTTCTTGTGATATCTTAATTCTTCTATTTTCTTTAAGTTCTCAACTTGTCCCACAATGATTTCATTGAATGTTATTTCTTTATTAAAATTAGTTATATTTATTTTTGAAGGTACAACAAAATGTTCTTGAAATTGCTTATTAACATTACTAAATATTGTGTTATTAATGCTTACTTTGCAATCACTAAAAGATAATAGTATATTTCCATTTAAGTAGGATTCTCTTTCGCTACACGTACTTTTGATGAAAGTTTTTACTTGATTTTTTAATATTATCAATCCTGATTTTAATTCTATTGTTTCTGTTTTATTATTCATTATTCTTACACAGGATTTGTTAAATATACATAATTTTGTTTTTCTAAGATTTTGTTTATTAGAACTACCATTGTAATCGTATAAAGTTTTATCTAATTCTACAATTTCTTGATTATTAAAAACTAGTTCCTCTGAATTAATGTTTGGAATCGGAATAAACAGAAATCTTTTTGCTTCTATAATTTTATTTGGTATTTGTATAGCAAATATAATTTTTGTGTTTTTATACTGAGCTGAACTAAGCCTTATGTTTTGTAGTCTATATAGATCAATGTTGTATGTCTCTATTTCCTCTTTTGTCAAGATATTATTAGTCATTAAATTCAGTCTAGCTGCTGCAAGATTATTTTGAATGTGTTCTATATTGTCATGAAGAATTTTAACTTTTATAAAAATGTCTAAGAAAATTAACTGTTTGTCAAACTTATCTTCGTTTTTTGATATCCCATTTAGGGTTTTACTTATTTTATTTCTATCGTCCTCTATTGTTGTCTTGAGTTTCTCAAAGGTTTTGTTGAAATAGTCATTAATCCGTATATTTTCGTTAAAATTTGTTATTATATTATGATTATTCTCGTCAATTGTCCTGAGATGTTCTTCTATATCGGTTCTGTCGTTATCGTCCATGGTGCCATATAGCCATTTCATACCCATTCCAGCTAAGTTTAAAAGTCCTCTTTTCTGTCTGTGTGGTACAAGTGTTGAAAGTTTCATTTTTACTGTGTCTAGTTCATGCTTTAAAAATATCTTGGAAGTGCTGTCTGGTATTCCGAGTATACTGTCGTTAAGTAATTTTACAACGTGATAGATTTCCAATGGGTCTATTATGTGGAGTATAGTGTTGTAGCTCTCTATTATTTCTACATTATCGATTGAAATTTTTGCAAATCCATTATTTGTTTCTATTTTCTCAATTATTAAGGTTGTTTCTATTGTTGGTATCAGCATTAGTATAACTGCTAGTGTCCAAAGTACCTAAAAATTTAGTTGGTCTTTTAATATTGATCGGATGTATGTTATTAAGGTCCATCTTTCTATACCTGGGTTCATACTTATGCCTTAGGGCTTTATAGTTTTTTATGTATCCCTCAGATTCTGTTGGTTCAAAAATTTCCCTATCTCTATTAAGTTTGCCTATCAAATGTTCTTTTTTGTTTTTTAATAAGTTTGCAATGTGTGTTTTGTCAACTTTTCCTTCCGCTATGTCAATTGGCCTACTTTTCGTTGCCGAATGTATAGATTTATTATACCATTCTATAGATTGGAAGATTCTTTCCTGAATGTTTAAAGAACTTTTTTCAACTTCTAACGCTCTCATTTTTTCCGCGATAGAGCTATGAAACCTTTCAATATCAGCATTTCCAGTATGGCTGTTAGGTTTCGTAAAATGTGCTTCAATTTGTTCTTCTCTTAAAAAATTTTTCACATTGACTGAATTAAACTCGTTGTCTAGTATCATTTTCTGTGGTTTACCTTTGATTGAAAAGAATAGCCGTAATTTTTCTACTACTGTAATACTATTTCTATCTTCCAGTTGTAGTGCTAATGCATGTTTCGAAAATCTGTCAATAAATGTTACGAAGTTGTGTTTTTTTATTGTATATACATCTGCATGTACAATTTGGTTAACGTCAGTAGGTGTTTTTGTAATGTGCAGTTTAGGTTTTAAAGGCTTCCTATCATACTTTGCCCTAATACAAGTGTCACAATTATTTATGTACTTTTGTATAAGTGTTTTCAAGTCTTTAAAGTATATCAATTTTTTTAGTCCTTCATAGTTTTCCGTAATTCCAGCATGTCCAGTTTCATGTTTGTGGTATTTAGCTATATGCCTATATGTTTCATCTTCAGTTCTCATATCTAGAGCATGATGAGTGCATTTATAGAAAGTTAGGTGGGTATTAAACAATTCGATAAGCTTTTGTTGTACAATATTATATTCAGTATCCGGTAATTCTGAATATATACCAATTTTCCCATTTTTTAAGAATCTCCTGAATATGTCAGCCATAAAATTGGTTTTGATATCGTTTCTACTGATATAAATCTTTCTTTTGTTGTTTATTACCTCGATCTCAATAGTTTTATTTAAGGTGAGTATTATCTGCGTATAAAATCTATTTACAGCGGTATCTAATATGTGAAAGTGGTCATTTTGTTGTTCTGCCTGAGAATGAATTGTAGCGGCAGTACTCATATTATCTTCTTCTAATGTTAATATGTTTCCTTGTAATGACGAGGGTTCATTAATTTCTCCTGAATCTGAATTTATTCTACTGAGGAAGTCAGCTGCACCATTTTCTTTTCCCTTTACATATTCTATGTTGAAATCGTATTCGCCTAATTTAAGAAGCCATCTTTGAAGACGAGGATTTATGTCTTTACCTTTATGTTTTGATTTTAGCCATACTAATGGTTGATGATCTGTTGCAAGATCGAATGTTCTTCCATAGATGTAAGGTCGAAAATAGGTTACTGCCCACACAATAGCAAGTAACTCTTTTTCCGTTGTCGAATATTTTCTTTCGTGGACATTAAGGGTTCTACTAGCAAAACTTATGGGATGTCCCTCTTGCATTAAGATTGCCCCTATTGCAAAATCACTAGCATCAGTGACAACTTTAAAACGCTTTTGAAAATCAGGATATTTTAAAATTGGTGAATCTGTCAATAATCTCTTAAGTTTTTCAAACGCATCTATGTATTGTGGGTCTTTCATATTAATTTTGATGTCTTTTTTTAAATATTTCGTCATTCCAAATGCGACCTTAGAATAATCTTTAACAAATTTCCTGAAATAACCGGTGATTCCTAAGAATGATTTAATTTTTGTTGGTGTATCTGGTAATTTTAGTTTTTGTATAGAATCAACTTTGTTTGGGTTTGGCATTATGCCGTCTGTTGTCAGTATATGTCCAAGGTATTCAGTAGATTTAGCAAAAAATTTACATTTGTCAATTTGTATTTTGAGATTATGTTCTCTTAATCTGCTAAAAATTTTCTGTATGTTTTCCCTATGTTCCTGAATTGATGTACTAAATATGAGAATGTCGTCTAGGTAAACGACACAAATTTTGTTGACGTAATCTCTAAGGACGGAGTTCATTAGACGCTGAAATGTTGCTGGGGCATTTTTAAGCCCAAAAGGCATTCTTATAAACTCATAATGTCCCGATGGTGTAGAGAAAGCTGTCTTTTTCCTATCTTCTTTTTTTATTAAAACTTGATGAAAACCTTTAGCTAAGTCGAGCGTCGTGAAATATTGCGCTCTGCCAAGTTTATCGAAAATATTGTCTATATTTGGTATGGGATATTTGTCGCTAATAGAAACTTCATTGAGTTTTCTATAATCAATTACTATCCGCCATTTCTTTTTTCCTGAGTTATCTAACTTTTTCGGCACAATCCAAAGTGGTGAATTGTATGGTGAATTACTTTCTACTATTATTCCTTGCTTTAGCATGTCTTTAATTTGTTTACTAATTTCCTCCTCATGCACTTGAGGATATCTATAGATCTTGGAAAAAATGGGGTTCGATGTTGTTGTAATTATTTCATCTTTAATTTCGTGAGTATGTGTAAGTGTTTGTCCTTCTTGAAAAAATAGGTCTTTATTTTCTACTAAAATTTCTAGCAAAGTTTCTTTTTCTTCCTGATTCATGTCCTCTCGTAAGAGTTTATCTATAAAATCTCCATCATAGTCTAATGTTCCTAAAGAATGGATTTCATCATAAGTGTAAGGGCAAGAGCCAATAAACTTGATTCTTACTCCATTTATTTCTATATATTCTTCGTTCAGATTTATAATTGAATTCATGGCTTTTAAAATGTTTTGTCCAAGTATTCCTTCAAAGTTTTTATTTTTAAAATCCGTAAGCTTCCAACACATTAAATTGTTTTCATTAAATTCTAAAGGTAATTCTGTTATTATTTCGTATTCAACTTTTGTATTTCCGTTAAGAGTATTAAAATAAGCACTTGTTTGTAGTTGAATACGCTTGTAGTTTGGTAGTGAGTGTTTATTTAGTAGAGACGTTGTTGAACCTGTGTCAATTAATACGTTTATCTTTTCTTTGCCAATGGTTAGTTCAATTATCGGTAGATTCTTTGCTGGGCCGGTAATGGAAAATTTACCTGTCCAGGATTTTGGCCTGCAACCACTTGTTGGGTCGGTAATGGAAAATTTATCTGTCCAGGATTTTGAGTCGGTATTGGAAAATTTATTCGTTCATAATTTTGTCCTGTAACCTGCTGTTGAGTCGGTAATGAAAAATTATCTTGTCCATAATTTTGCCCTGTAACCTGTTGCTGAATTGGTAATGAAAAATTAATTTGTCCATAATTTTGTCCTGAGTTTTGGCATGTAACCTCCTGTATATGATCTACCTCCATGGCTACTTGGTCTTGGTACCTATTAGTTTGCCTAGTTTGTTGTGAATTTTGTCCGTATTGTCCGTATTGTCCATGACCGGTGTGTACTTGCATTGGATTTGGGTTTCTATGAAATTGGCCTGAGTTGTTAGTGTTATATCGAGAATGTTCTTGATTTGAAAAATTTTTATATGTTTGTCGCGCTAAATTTGTATTATTTCTTTGGTGAAAATTACTCTGATTACGGTTATTTGGATCGTGAGTCTTATTCTGTTGGTATTCTTTTTTATCGTATCTTAATAAACCTGTCTCTTCTAGTACATAAAAAGCTTCCCTTAACTTACTAATATTTCTGCTGTAGATTATACTTGCTAAATTCGGGCTAATCCCGTTGAGGAACGTTTTTAATATGACAGATTCGTTAGCTGGGGGTGAGAATTCTACTGGTTTACTTGAATCGAATTCGTACTTTGTGTTTAGTTTGTCTAATATATATCTTAAGGAACGGAAATATTCACTTACATTATTATTATTCCGTTTGTTGATGGCCTGATGGTACAGATTATGGTAGCTTTCCTTTATACCAAAATTTTTGATGAGCTCTTCCTTGATCTGTTCCCACGTAGCGTCATTTCCCAAGGCTCTAATGACGTGTAAAGCTGCTCCTTGAATTTTGCTCCTGATGTGTCGATGAAATATGAAGTCCCTCATCTGTGGGTGGTCATTGAATAACGGCAAGATGATCTCTACTTCCCTTATGAATGATGACAAGTCATAGTCTTTCGATCCGTTGTATTCCTTGATTCTAGCGGCCTCCTTGATGAGTTCCGAGAATGGCATATAGTGTTGCTGATTTTCCATTTTTGGATCTCCTTTTATGCTGATTTATCTTTAGATATAACCGTGGTTTTTCGCACTTTTCTAGTCTATCGTTTTGAAAAATCTTTGGATTTTTCTGTTTTTTCTGGTAAAATTACTGTCTTTTGCACTTTTTGCAGTCCTAGTTTATTATGAAAAATCTTTGGATTTTTCTTTTTTTTCTGATTTATCTTTAGATATAATCAGGTCTTTTGCACTTTTTTTGTAGTCCTAGTTTATTATGAAAAATCTTTGGATTTTTCTTTTTTTTCTGATTTATCTTTAGATATAATCACGATTTTTATTTTTTTTTTTTTCACTTTTGCAGTTTTAGCTCACTTTGAAAAATCTTAAGATTTTTTCTTTCTTTTCTGATTTATCTTTAGATATAATCACGGTCTTTTGCACTGTTTTTTTTTGTTTAAAAATCTTTGGATTTTTACTTTTGATTTATCTTTAGATATAATCGCAGTGCTTTTTTTCACTAATTAGTCTTAGGACATAATTTATTCACTGTTTCCCGACTGCGCCATTTACGTGATTGTCGAGCGGACAATTTAAAAAAAATTAATTTTAAAAACTTTATTGTAACGTATCATCTTAACAACTCATTTACATTTTATTGACTTTTCTTTTTATAGATATTGCTAACATGAAAATATGCTTAAATTAACAATTTATTATTTTGTTTAAATTGACATTATTTATTATTTTGCTTTAAATAAGTTTTTACATATTTTTGCAGAACAAGCTGAAAGTTGTAATGCGTTCATTGTGGTGCAATCGATTTACTTAAGTTGTTGAACCAATGCAACAACAATTATAGTTGCCAATTAATTGGTACTTGCTTAGTTATGTTATATGAATTATCTACTGACATAACCCGCGCACTTCCCAGCGCGAACGCACAAGTTTAAAAATTCATTGCAGCCACAATTCTTGACGATCCATTCTGAAATTTTGAGGGTATCTGCAAGAGTGTTAAGAAAACATTTTCCCTCAAAAAAATCGAAAAAAGTACCAAATTTGAAAAAAATTAATTTGTTTATGAAACTGTCATTTTTTTTTTTATAAACAATTACTTGGATCGGTTTGTAATATCCTTCATTCGAAAGCTGAGAAAAAAGCATACATTTCATCATGGTTTGATACATTGTTAATTAAATATTTCTTTTGCATATTAGCAAGAATAAAGAGGAACTTTCTTTGAACCTGAAAAATTTAAAAATTCATAACTTGAGAAATGTGCATATCCTGACGAAAAGAAAAAATACGTTTCCTTTATTTTGAGTCAAAGAATGCGAAAAAAATTATTCGGGTCAAAAAATTTTTTGAATGAAAATCCTCCGTGGAATGACCCATATATATATACTAATATACATATTAATATATATACATATATTTTTTTATATATATATATTAGTATATATATATATTAATATATATATACTTATATATATTAATATATATATACTTATATACATACTAATATATTATGTATTTAAGCAAGTGAAATGAAGTCTACATAATTTTTGCTATATACGTATTTATTTTTATTTTTTCTGCATTTAATGCCATAAATCTCTTCAAAAACTCTCTTTGATGTTACATAATCTTGAATATTTTAAACATCAAATGTTTTTATAAAGTTTTTAACACCTTTTTGTTCGAGGGATATTCGTGGGTTCTTTTTAACAGAACTATAAAAATTTTTTTAATTCTGGCATCACTGATTACGCCATATTGACAAACAACACATTCAACAGATGACAGCTGTTAGTAAAATTTGACATTAAGGTGCGTTCACACGATCAAATGTTACGCCAAAGAGTTTGTCAGCTAGCTAAAAAATTTATCGTGAAATGTTAGTTTTGCATAAACCTTAACAATAATCTCGTTGATAGTTGTGATTTGAGTGTACTGTTTTTTTTTTTAAACACCCAAAATATGTCACCTGACTATTAATTATGCTTCTTATTTTTGCTATGGAAAATAGTGTTAGTTCTTATGAAAATTTACTTTATGAAGAAACATCACTGACTGGAGAATGCTCTTGTCGGTGTTTTTTATCAAGTTGCAATTATTATTCTTGTACACAAATTTCAAACATTTTTAAAAAATTACTCAAAATAAACTTTCATTATTTTAATACTTCAAAATGTTCTACATATTATTTTACAAATAGCATTGATTTAAACTTACATTTCATGCAGGCCTCTAGCGCAATGTTGCCAGTTGGACTTAAATGACGCCTAGAATATTAAATAAAAAATCTTTAAATTTACAGAAATATAAAATAAAATGATAAAATTGCATATAAAATTCATATAACATATCGTCGGGTTAAAACTACAAGATATCTACGTTTTTGATGCTTTGTGAAAAACCCCTATTAAGTTTTTATAAACTCAATTTTTGTTTGCAACTCTTCGTGTTTTGCATAAAATCGGATAAGGCTACATTTCAAAAAACCAACTGGGAAGTAGAGCTGTTTTTTCGTAGTTTCTTAACTCAAAACATCAAAAAAGTAAATGTCTAGTTGTAGTTCTAACCCGAAGATATATAACACGGTCCGACACAGTTTTTTACACATAAAAAAATCCAAAAAATTTTTAAAATAGACGTTAAAAAAAATACTCGTGCTCATCGTTTTTCTCCAGAACGTCAGATTTTTTTTTAATCGATTTTTAAAGTTTTTAAATCCACTATGCATGAATAAAACAAAAATAACACATTCTTGCGTTAAATCGATGAATATAATTTTATGATCCTTACTTCTGAGGTGTAGCATGATATTAAGAGGAATATTTTTGTTGAAAACTTTAACCCTTTACATCCTCTATATACAGTTCATTTTTACCCTTCTCTTAAAAGGGTACAGAAAGACACCTAAAACAGGGGAATTTTGTGTCAGTACTACGGGAAACTCGTGGAAAGAGATCAAGGTCACCGCTAGGGATCGCGACAAGTAGAGACGTTTCATGTTGGCCCTACGCTCCTCCTAGGATTTTAAGGAGAATACATACAAGTACTAGAAAAATATTTGATATAAAATTTCACTACTAGTTGCTGAACACTAAAAAGTCAAAATTTAATCCCAAAAGCCAAAAAATCTTTTAAACCAATAAGGACTTATCACAATCAATATATTTCAAATTTCACCCTACTGCAAAACTCTAAAACTATCACAGCGACGGAATGGATCGTTTGACCACAGTGCTCAGAAAACTCCAAAGAAAAACTTTTTATAAGAATTTCAATTGAGCACGCACTTTTAGGTCGAACGATTCATTCCATCGCCGTGCTTTATTTTGGATAAAACTCATTGTCCCAAGACTATAAAGAAATTACACAGGGATAGTTTTCCTACAACAAATTAACCAAATATATCCTGTTTTTATTGGTTTTTTGGCCCCTTTTTCGTAAAACCGGGCTACAATGGGTTGAAGTACTCTACAAAAATATTCTAAATAAAATTTCACGCGTCAGAGATGTATAAATATGCAATGTGATATTTTCAAAGCGTATTAATTCGTCACACCTCTAAGACTGTTTGAGCTAGTTTAATGAGATTTGTGACAAATGTTAGTGGGCACCAGGACATTTAACATCCATTGAAAAAAAAAAAAAAATGGACGGAATCACCTCCTAACTAAACTAGTCATATCTCCGAAACTATTCGATGCAGATGTATCAAATTTATCGAAATTTTTTGACGAAAAGTAGAAATCGATTTTTACCCCGGAAATGTGTTTTTCGAGAGTTTCCAATGACCCATTTAAATTTTTACGGCAATCGGTTGCGCCAAACCCGATATATCCACTAAACAGATTATTGTGTAGACCGATTTTACCGTTTTTCATGATTTTTAGGCGTGAATAACTCAAAATGAGTGCATTTTCAAGGCATGTTGAGAAGGGAGAACTTGTTTCTTGTATTCTGAAAAATATTTTCGTCACGGATAAAAACAATTTTGCGCACGCGCAATATGATTTTTTTTCATTTACATTTGTTTTTCTACTTTTCATATCGTGAGTCCCGAAATGTTCGTCGAAGTGTCTTTTGGTAGTCACAAAACTTTCAGATTGGAGACTTCCATATTACCTTCAGGAGCTCGGTATGACTGATAGAATTCAAAAACTAGTAAGGGTTTTACCTTTGGCCTGGCCAAACGTTAAATACCCTACACAGCAGTATTTTTCTTGCATGGGAGGTGCCTCGCCCTCTTGTCCGAATCCACCCAGTTTTTTCCAAGAGTTTGAATTTATAGTTCTTAGTATTTGAGTGAAATTTGGTTGGATTATCTCTAAAAATGTTTTCAATATAGCGTTTTGAACCTTTTGCTTATATGGGAGGTGCCGCACCCTCTTGTTAGATTTTATCCAGTTTTTGCTTAAAGCTTGTATTCATAATTATTAGTGTCTGAGGAAAATTTAGTTCGATTATCTCAAAAAACGCTTTCAGTATAGCGTTTTAAAGCTTTTGCTTATACGAGAGGTGGCACGCCCTCTTGTCCGAATTCGCCCAGTTTTTGTTCAGAGCTTGCGCTTACAATCTGTAGTATTAATTTGTATTTTGGCTATCGTGAAAAATACTCCAAAAGTTTCATTTTGAATATATTTTTTGTAAGGGCGGTAGGCGTGTCCGTTGACCGATTTCGCTCATTTTCAATCCCCCGAGCTAACTTTGACGGCGGAGGCTGTGCACCAAATTTCATTCAATTATCTTGCTTAGTTTCCCCAAAAAATGTATTTCAACACACAGGAGGTGACGCTGAGCAAGAATATGTATATGCACTTTTCTGTATCTGCCACGCCTCCTTCTCTTCGTTACAAACAGAAGGACAAAGTGAATATACCCTGAGTGTAGGGTATAATTATGTTTTTTCAATAAGTTGCCAAAATTGTCAATAATTTGACATTTAATTAATTTCGCAAGATGGAAATATTTACATTGAACGTTCGCAATTGCGCATCAACGCGTGAATACCCATAAAGTTTTCAAAATGCTGTTGTACAAGCGTTATTTGAGGTAATGAAACAAAATTTCGCGCTGATACTTGAAATGGTAGAGGGCGTGGTACATCCCATATGCGTGTGCCTTAACCCGCTCTAAATCGGACGTCGTAGCACATAAAATTTTTTTCCAGATTCTGTTTACTTATCGTTCAAATGATGTATAAAAAAATTTTCACTCGTGACTACTCGACTAAATTTTGAGATAATCGCTTTTCCAATTGGGGCATTTTCCCATACAAAAAGAAAAAAAAAAATTTTTAACTACATTAAACAAAAATTAAAATAATCACAATCGTTGTGTTTTGCAATGCTAAACGCGAATCCAACCTCAGAATTGCTCTAAATTCAGCCGTTTGACACCCCGAGTGTTGTTGTTACGTGTATGGCATACGGCTGAATTTTGAAATGGTCGGTTCGTTGAACATGTTTAAAATGTGAAAGAAATTTTAATTTCGTTAAATCTGGTAAGCAACTTGAAAGTCCTAATCTTTGCCTTTAAAACCTAATTTAAATTATGTTGATATCTTTTTTTTCCTCAATGATATCCTAACCTAAAAAGACACAAAAGTGCAAAAAACCCGTTTTGACAATATTTTCGTCAACGATATCTCTTAGAACCATGAAGATATAAGTATAATATAAATTAGGTTTAAGCAAAAGATTGTGGCTTTCAAGTATCTAAGCCACATTTGACGAATAAATGATATGTAACATAGTTATATAGCTTAAAAAAAATGGCAAAAAACTACTTTTTTTGGTCTTTAGGTTACAATATCTCATAAACTATGCACGATAGAGGAATTCTGAGGTTGGATTCGCGTTAAGCATCGCAAAACACATCGATTGTGATTATTTTAATTTTTGGTTAATGTAGTTAAAAAAATTTTTTTTTTTTCTTTTTGTATGGGAAAATGCCTCAATTGGAAAAGCGATTATCTCAAAATTTAGTCCAGGAGTCACGAGTGAAAATTTTTTTATACATCATTTGAACGATAAGCAAACAGAATCTGGAAAAAAATTTGATGTGCTACGATGTTCGATTTAGAACGGGTTAAGGCACGCTGTGCCATACAATTAAAATTTTCAAAATGCTGCAGTTTATGGTATTTACTTTTTGACCAGGCCAAATGTAACACTCTAAATTGTTAATACTTAACATAATATGAAAAATATTACACGTAAATAATATTGTTTTGATTATTCCCAAAAATCCCATGATAATAATGGTGGTAGTCCATCCGTTAAGGCAAACATTGTGGATCCTGTTCATATGGATAACAATACGTAGGCTGCTATATATATTGCTGGCCTGGGTAATACTAATGTCAATAGCTAAAAGCTAGCAACACCATAATGAAGTTTGACATTTTTCAGCATAAACGTACTCAGAACGTTTTGACGTACGACCATCATTTGTGTTGTTTACAGTGAATTGAAAAAATTTATTTGGCAAAAAAATGCAATTAACTCGTGAACATTTTCGTGCGATAAGTTTTGACAACTTTCGACGTGGATTATCACGACAAGAGTGCATCGATGTACTTAAATCCTATAGCACTGTGAAAAACTGCTTTAATGAATTCAATCGTGGCCGACGCTCGCTCAAAGACGAATTCCGTGAAGGTCGTCCAAAAACGGCCGTTGTTTCAGAGAACATTGATGCCGTGCGTGAACTAATAATGCAAGATCGTCATGTGACATACCGTGAGATAGAGGCATACTTGGGCATTCCACTGCAATACATTCGATTTTGCATGAACACTTAGTTGTAAAAAACGTTTGTTTTCGTTGGAAACCATATAATTTATCAATCGCTTAAATTTCACAGGACCACAAAAAAAAAAAATAAAAATCCTGTAGTAGAAAGTTGAGGTACCATACGGTATGGTTTTCAATATGCTAAAAACGAATCCGAGGTCAGAATTTAGCCATCACCCTCAGATTTTGAGATATCCTTGCTTAAGGTTGCAGAAAGCGCTGTTTTCAGGCTTATGGTGCAGTTCCAGAAAATGTGGTAGTTCTATTTTTTCAATGAAATCGAATAGCCATAATCTTCCTTATAAAACTATGCCTTCAATTTTTTCCGATGGGACTCTTACTTTCAGAGTTATCTTACTTTGAAGTAAAGGGTTATAATTTTTATATGTTAAATGGATTTTACGCTACAAATATAATGTAGTGTATGGGGGTTGAGATACGTTTACTTCAAACGGTGATATCTAGGGAAGTAAAAGTCCAATCGAAAAAATTAGAATGCATAGTTTTTTAAAGGAGATTATGGCTATTCGATTCCACTGAAAATATGGAACTACATCGTTTCCTGGAACTGCACCATAAGCCTGAAAACAGAGCTTCCTGCATCTTTAAGCAAGGATATCTCAAAATCTGAGGGTTATGGCTGAATTCTGACCTCGGATTCGTTTTAAGCACATTGAAAACCATACCGGTACCTCAACTTTCTACTACAGGACTTTTTTTTTTTTTGTGGTCCTGTGTTATCAATGGAAAAATAAATTTTAACTCACTGTAAACAAAACAAATAGCACTTGTACATCAACATGTTGTGAGTACGTTTATGCTAAAAAATGTCAAACTTTATTATGGTGTTGCCAGATTTTAGCTATTGACATTAGTGTTGCTTAGGCCAGAAATATATATAGCAGCCCACGTAATTGGTAAATACTATAATACTAGCTGTGCTGAGGTTTGTAAATCTCATCGTTAAATCGTTTCCTTTTCCACCAGAAGCAGTAAAATTAAAGTGGGTTTTCCTTTTCTTCTTAATATTAACCTTCTACTTGCTTTGCGTTAAATCACATTCAGTGCCAATTGTCAAAGTTCAGGCGTCGAATATAGCCAGAATCGGTAGCCGTGCTGTGATTTATATACCAAATTTTAAAATAAATTTCGGGAAAAATTCATACGTTAAAGCATGTGCTTAACGCCCAGATTCAATGTCAATTGTCAAAAATCAGTGGTGCCACTTGGTCAAAATTAACCAGAATCGGTAGCCTTGCTGTGATTTATGTCCAGATTTAAAATAAATTTCGGAAGAAGTTCCAGAATATAGCATTTCTACGTAAGATTGGATAGGGGGAGAGGGTAGTGAAAAATCTTACGATTGGGGTCAAAAATATGCTGAAAACGTCTAAAGTGATTAATGGACGGCCCTTTATGAATAAAATCGATTTTGACCAAAAAAGTTCTGTTTTTTCAAAACGATACGAACTTTTCAGCCGACCTATTAGCAATGGATTTAGATGTTAAAATAATTTTATACAAATTGTACAAATGTGCTTTTGTAAGTCCCCTTGTGTGCGTGTCTATACTTACTTTTGTGTTGAAAATTTTTCCATATCAAATAAAAATCAGTTCAAATTTATTTGAAACAACGGTTTCGCTTTATTTTAAATTATTTTTTTAAATGCATTGTCTAATAAATATCGATACAAAAATATATAATTTTACAATTGGCGAAATAACTTAATTTTTTATTATATAAAATTATGAAACATAACTTTCAAAATAATAGATTTGACATTAGAATATTTATATTGTCAAGTATTATGAATATAGGTAAGTATTGCATATAAATCGGTGATGCCCACACATTGATTTTCATAAATAATAAAACAATCGTTATCTGCAGAAAGAAATTCTTAATTTTTTACAGCTAAAAAGTTTCTGCATATTTTAGTAATTGGTTTTTATTTTGTTTCACATTAAAAATATTTATATCAAAAATATGTTACAAATAAAATAAATAATGAAAGTTACAATAACTGAATCATTGGTTGAGTGCGAAAACCCAATATATGCAAAAAAAGAAAAGAAACCCAATTACTTACAATTTGTTCATTAAATTATTAACAAAAACTTTTTAAAACTAATTAATTTACAGTTTTTTCTTCTCCTAATTTTATAACACAAGGCGTTTTAATTATCATCAATTTATTTATATTAATTAAAATTTCAAATATAATTTAAATTTTTTTAAATAATGTTAAGGTACATCAATATAATTTTCTATTTTTATTTCATTTAAGAAGCTTTTTACTAAACAATAGCTACTAATGGTAAAAGTGTCTTACATTTAAGATTTTTTATTGCTGCAGGATTGACCTTAATAGTTGAAAAACATTTTTTGAAACAAAACTTTTTTAAGAATTTGTGATTAATGAGATTTCTTGTACATTTTTTTGTCACATATTTATATATGTAGTAGAATTAGATTTTTCTCATTTTATCATAAGAAATATCTAATTTGATTCTCTTTTCGATTTCTCATCGAGATTTTCTGAAGGAATTCTATAAATAACACAGGCCTGCAAGTTCGATACTTTTTTTCCTCTCTTGATTTTTGAAGCCAATTGTGGTGGTTTGGGACCTCCTTATCACGAATCTGAACTTGGTTTATTTCCATCAAGTCAGAATTTTGAGATATTCTAGTTTTCATAACCTCAAAAATAATGGAAAATCATATGTTTTTCAATGTTATTTTAAATTTTCTCGAATTTCGAACGTGATAGAGTAGTTCTGTAAACGGATTTGGGCTCAGCATCAAAAAATACATTAAAAATCACTCTCGTAATTTTAGGAGGGGTACCCTTGTTTGTCTTGCAGCATTTGAAAACTTATTAATTCAATCGTTTGTGCTTATGTACTCTTCAATATCACGCCTAAAATACCCAACATATTTAAACCATTCTTGCACCATATATTTTTTTGGTGCTCCCCGTACGATCAAGATAAATGTTATGCATAATATTCATCCAGATATCAAGTTTCATAATGCAGGTCAAGTAAGTAGATATGCGTTTATTTTTTTTGTATGTTTTCTTTACATACCGAGCGCACCGTACTTTCATTCGATTACCCCTATTGTCAAGACAAATCTGTCGGAATATCAGGCGGATATATGCTGTTAATATGGTTTCAATATACATACCTACTGGTATAGGCGTAGGAGCGACTAAAATAAAATGTTCAAATATTTTGATTTTTTTTTTTTTTGTATGAGGGGTACAACACCCCCTTGTCCAATCGATCCCACATTTCTTATAAATGTGTTGGAACACCAAAAAAAACATCTGGTGCAAATATAGTTTTGATACGTTCAGGTGTATAGGGTGGTTGTCTTGTGTATACAAAAAAGGCACTTAAGTAAAACTTAAATCACTGAAAGTTGTGACGTGCTGGAATTTTTTCACTATTTTTCTCGTAATCAGCACACTTAAATCTATAGAAATCGCTTTTTAAAACTTAGAGAGGAAAACCCATGCAGGACTGTGTAATTTATAGATCTGAATAGCAACAATGAAAGTAACTTAAATAATTTATATCTCTAATAAATACATATTATGGTCTATTTTATAATTTTTGTTTTACTTTGCAATGTTTTCTTAAATAATAAACAGAAATATGTTTTCTTAGAATGTTATTAAATAATTGGCGATGATGAATAGATGATTATAAAACTTTTTTTTTAAGCGTACATAATCTTAAAATTACATTGTACATTGTTGCATTAATTATTTCTTCAAACCCTTCGATCCAACTTATTGTATATGTAGCTTTATAAAATGTTGTGTCTTTTTTTATTTAGGGCGTGTGCCAAATCGAAACTTTTACCTTAAGCAAATAGGGTGAAAAAAAATTTCACTCTGGTGACTAAAATTTCTGTTTTTGCTGTGCTAAATGAAATATAATTTTAGACAGATTCAATTTTTGACATTTCAACAAATCGAATTTGTAATTTTTTTTTCTTTGCTATTTTTTCCTTAAATGTGCAAAAATTAATTTTATAAATCGTGAAAATTTAGTGATAAAAGAAAAACGAGTTCATGTGATATAGTTTTCATCTTGAGTATTGGCTCTTTATCTTTTTAAAAATTGTTGTTTTTATTTCTATTGGTTGTTTTTAGAAGGCACAATCTTTTGAAAATGTTACATATCAGTTTTGTGTTCATACTTTTTGAACACGAGTCAGGTTTTTTTATTTATTATCCTCATTAAACGTCAATTAAATTGAAAACAGCCGCAAACCACTGAATACATCTTCAGCGGAAACAGACTATTGCGCATATAACTCAAATCATGAAATTTTGACTTAACGCATAAGCCGCACTGCTCACTTGTTAAATGACAACTGAATAAAACAACCTCCATTTCTCTTCTGTTATGATGTAAACAGCAGTTTAAAATCAAATTTGAGTCGACCGACAAGCTTTAATAAGAATAAAACATCAAAATACCGATCAAAGTCCCGAAACCTTCTAGAAGGACGTAAGGGCTTTCTGGGTTAAATTCATATTTTGCCCTGTTTTGAAAATCATAAGTATGATTTTGTCTGACCACTTCACATATTTTTGGATGATCGTCAAAATATTAAGCCTCCGTTTACTCTAAAAGGCGTAATTTTTCTATGCAACTTGGCTGTTAAAAACGGAGACAATTTATAAAAAATCATGATTCATAAATTTATGTTTCAAAAAATACATTCGCACGACTTTTATTAATTTCTCTTATTACATCAGTCATATCCATGCATAATCGATTTGGATGAAAATCTGATATAATTTTTCTAAGACAAAAATATGATTAAAAAAAAACTATCCTGTAATCGTGACCACTGACATTTTTAAATTTATTTTTCATTTCGATTGTCAGAATTTTCAGTAGCCCCTTGGGCTAGTACAAATTTTGACGCAACAAATTCACCTCATATATATCAAAAATTGTATTTGGGACGTCAGAATTTGTATAGGTGAGTGAAATGTTTTCGATTGGCACAGGCCCTTAGAATAAGAAAACTTTATATCAAAAGATTTATACATGCACTCAATTCAATCCTTTTCGGCTTTCAATGATTTTGTATTTTTTGTATTTCTTTCTTGTTCGTGTTGGGTGTTAAGTATTCCCGATCTTTTCACAAGAGACTTCTTATAAATTAGTTGGTTTAATAAAAAAGAACAAAAGCGTTGAATTTAATCTCTAGTTTAATTAATTTTTATTGAATCTCGAAAATCGGGACTAAGAAAACGTCAGAGATCCCGTGTTCACTATAAAATTCAATTTTTTTACTTTGTCACCATAATTTGTAATTACTTTACGAAAACAAAAAAAAAAAAAAAATAAAAAAAACTTTATTTGCAAAATCAGCATGAGGAAGAGGAAATTCAAAAGCTCTTGCATGATGGTATCATACGACCATCACGATCGCCATACAACTCACCCGTTTGGGCTGTCCCGAAAAAGTTAGACGCGTCTGGGGTAAAAAAACACAGGCTCGTAATTGACTATAGAAAACTTAACACAATAACAATAGCTGACAATAGCTTTTTGTATTAATAACGCAAAGTACGAATTTACCAGGTTACCGTTTGGGTTGAAGAATGCACCGGTAATCTTCCAACGGACGCTCTACAATATTCTCAGAGAGCACATTGGGAAGAGGTGTTATGCGTATTTTAATGATTTCATAATGCTTCCAATTTCGCTCTAGGAGCAGTTTTAGAACAGGGCAGTACACCTATCACGTACATTTAATAAAGCGGAGGAAAACTATGCCGCTAATGAGAAAGAGATGATAGCCATCGTTAGGTTCACTTAGAAATTACCTATATGGAACTGCAAAAGTAGTAATATTTACTATCAACCTCTTACATTTGCCTTAAGCAACCAAAATAATAACACCAATATGAAATGGTGGAAATGTTTCTTAAAGGAATATTAATTATGAAATAAGGTACAAGCCAGGAAAAACTAACGTGGTCGCGGATACATTATCTGGAATACCTTATACAGGAATTAATGTCCTCACCTCAACAATGTATAGTGATGAAAGCTCATCACATATTTTAATACCGTCCGTAGAGATCCTAATTAGGGGTCTGCACAAGACGTCTTGTTTGCGTTTTAAGACATTTCGTTTCAAGATACGTTATATTTTGTACCTGTTTTTTATTTATCAAATGCTCTAGTTCAGTGTCGTGAGTAAATGTCTTAGCAGAACTAGAATTTGAAAGAAAATAAACAAATACTGTGCTAATTTGTCTTGTTTGATTTGTTTCAGTTATTTTAGTTGCATACTGTAGTAGTAGTGTACACTACTAAATGCTAATGGTGTGATAAGAGTAGTTTATCGCTCTCTTCTTGTGCCTCTTTTTTGTTTACGCTCTCTCTCTCTGTCGCAAAAATGTATGAAAGCTACTACAATTCTGCAAGTGTTACCATATCATAAATTTTATTGTAGTTTCTATACACGCACGTTTTACAGTGACCTGAAGTATTTGTTTTTATAAAATAGAGTACACTGATGTATTTTTTAGAACCAAGTTTATTTTTCACACTGATAAAACAAGACAATGTAAATAGTGTCAAAATGAAATCAGTGTACACGATGATTTGAATCTTGAATTTTTTGGATCAAATGCATCAGTTCAGTGAAAAATGTTGGTGTAAAAAAAAGTACACTTTATTTCAAGATGTCTTGTGCAGACCCCTAATCCTAATAAATATTTTTAGAAATCAAATCATTTTGAAAATTGGAGATGAATCTAGCTATCAGTTTAAAACGCCATTTCAATGATACTACAGGCACATACTCGTTGAAAGAGTTTACGCCGAAGAATCCATTATTGCAATTTTTAAATGATATTTGAACTCCAGAATAATAAACGGCCTCTCATGCCCTGAACGTATAAAGGGATTAATCCAGGAACTATATCCATTGCACTTTTCATCGTACAAAGTTAGAAATACCCAAACATGTGTGGAGGATATTGTCTCTGAAGACAGACAAGACGAAATAATTACCGAAACACATCAAATTTTAGAGTACTATTATTTTCCCCAAGTGTCAAAGAAAATTAACTGTAAGATAAAATTATGCACTATTTACAAGGCCAATAAGTACGAGCCCCATCCGTATAGCACTATACTAAGCGAAATTTCCTTACCTACGTACCCAGGACATACGCATACAGATATCTTTTCAACAGACAAAAACCTAGTTTTAACAGCTTTAGACAAATTTACAAAGAATGCAGTTGCAAAAATAATAAACTCAAAAGCAATAAAAGACATTAGATGGCCACTACGAGAAATTCTGTTCTCTTTTGGAGTTTCAACTTATGTTGTCGTAGACAACGAAAAATCTTTAGACTTTCAAAGTATATTATTCATGATGAAAGACGAACTGGGCATAAATGTATTCACAACCCCTCCGTATAAAAGCGAGATAAACGGGCAGTTTGAACGTTTTCACTCCACTTTGGCAGAAATCATGAGATGTCTAATTGCCCAAAACCCTCCTAGAAACTTTGAGGAACTTCTTGAAAAGGCTGTAAGCGAGTACAGTTGAACGCCGATAATCCGAATTGATTGGGACTGAGGTCGATTCGGATAATCGAAAATTCGGATAATCGGTCATAGACTGGTAATAAAGAAAAACGAACTGTCAGACATAGAATAAACCTGCCTCTAGCTTTCAACCATAACAATTGAAATATATCTGGACTCCAGCGAGTTCCCACTTGTTGCAACAAAACAAAAATTACATTACTTACTTACAATACTTGATTTTAATTTTTTATATTACGCTTAGGACCGATTCGGATAATTGGCGATTCGGTTGATCGGCGTTCGGATGTGTACACTCTACTGCGAATAAAAGACCAGTGGACTTATTTTTTGGACGACATAGTAGCTTTGACCCTAATGATTACAAGACAGCAAGACGCAGGAACACTAAAAAAATTAGTAAAAACAAACAAAAGACTTACAGTACCACAATAAAAATAGGAAAGAACCAAAGGACTATAACGTAGAGGACATAGTTTAAATTAAGTGCAATAAAAGGCTAGGGACAAAACTCACGGAAAAATATAACAAAGGAATAGTAGCCGAAAATAAAAGATCTACTACAGTTGTTACACGATCAGGGAAAAAGGTGCACAAAGACCACATCCGAAATAATAAAATTGTTTTTACGGGTTACTTCTACCATTGGTATCGGGAGAAATCCAGATACTCGATTACTCAGGGACACACATGATCACCGTAGGAAGGAAGAGCAAAAATACAAGAAGGACACCTACCTAAAACTAAGACATGTGATAGACATAGACACATATGAAAACTGCCTAAGCCAAATTAATGACATACCTAAGTCACATCCATCCTACTCCTAACCAAGCCACGAGCTTTTACAATCTATGGAAATCCTCAAAAACGTTAAACCAATTTCTCCTGGTAGAAATAAAAGATCGATAAATATTATAGGCACACCCTGGAAATACATTGCGGGTATAATTATCCAGCTGAAAATTGAAACTTTTTGCCTCAAATTGGATTTTGAGCGATTTTTCGATTTTTTCATATGGCTATATCTCGGTAACGAGCCGAAAATATGTATTGTTTTGATGACTTCAGCAATGTTGTAGCTATTGAATAGAAGAAAAAAAATGCCGAACAAACTTAACCGAAAAAAAATTCATCTAGTGCCTTAAAATCGCAAAAATGACCATAAAACCCTTATATGAGCCAACTTTGCAAAACGCTCTGGCAGAATTACTTGTTTCGGCGAGTACTTTCGACCCTTATAACGGATTTTAGTTCACCGTCAATGACTTGAAAAATGTTGCACTGTGTAATGCAACTGTCATCCTTTGAAAAAAACCACATTATTTTCCTTTCCTTAGAAGCACTAAATGCACTTCATATTAATAACACAATAGAGATTCGGAAATTGAATTCCAGTAACACTTTGCATCAGTCATTATTTGGAGGAAGCATTCTAATAATCTTCAAAGCATTGATTTTGCTTACATTAGTGCCCAGAAGAAAGAAAGAAATAATAATAGAAAAATATAACAAAATCTCAATTGTATTACAACTTCTCTTCAAAATGCGACATCAGATTGGAGAATTGGAAGCCATAACAGTATCACATTACCAAATGTTTACGGTGGACCATTCATTTGAATGAGGACATTCAAATTTAAGCGGGAAGGAGTTATTATTTAAACGTTTACTATCACATCCAAAAGTGTCTACGCTGCATTTTCCCATCAAAAGGAATTCCAACAGAACGTAACATAATTCCTGCAGACACTAACAACTTGTGCAGCGAGCACCGGACGCACAGTGGTCCCAAAGTGTGTTTTTTATATCAAAATTTTTTGCTCGCTTGAGGACGCATTGTAGAAAGATTTCAATCATGTGGCTTATAGGTTATTGAACAATGAAAAAAATAAGCCACTGCTTTAAAAAAAAAAACAAATAGTTTTGACCACCTTCCTTGGGGCTCAAACGTGAAAAATCGAAAACGAAATTTATTTAACGTATTTATAAAAGTCTACAGCTCGAGAACCATTCATCCGATTTATATGATTTTTTTTGGTAGACATGTTGCCCGTTTAAGATCTGTGGAACATATTTTTTTCAAATTCCCTCGGCTTTGTCCGAGATTATAAAAATCTTAATAACTCGGGAACCATTAACCCGATTTGAATGATTTTTTTCATGGATGGATATGTTGTTCGGTGGGATTTTGTGAAATTTATTTTTTCAAATTCCCTCGGCTTTGTCCGGGAAACCTTAATAACTCGAGAACCATTGGTCCGATTTGAGTGATTTGAGCGAGCAGCGGACGCACAGTGGTCCCAAAGTGTGTTTTTTATATCAAAATTTTTTGCCCGCTTGAGGACGCATTGTAGAAAGATTTCAATGATGGGGCTTATAGGTAATTGAACAATGAAAAAAATAAGCCACTGTTTTTAAAAAAAAAAAAACAAATCGTTTTGACCACCTTCCTTGGGCTCAAACGTGAAAAATCGAAAACGAAATTTATTTAACGTATTTATAAAAGTCTACAACTCGAGAAACATTCATCCGATTATGATTTTTTTTTTTTTTGGTAGATATGTTGCCCGTTTAAGATCTGTGGAACATATTTTTTCAAATTCCCTCGGCTTTGTCCGAGATTATAAAAATCTTAATAACTCGGGAACCATTAACCCGATTTGAATGATTTTTTTCATGGATGGATATGTTGTTCGGTGGGATTTTGTGAAATTTATTTTTTCAAATTCCCTCGGCTTTGTCCGGGAAACCTTAATAACTCGAGAACCATTGGTCCGATTTGAGTGATTTTTTTTTTAAATGAGTGGATATGTTGCTCAGCGATGTTTTTTAGTAAATATTTCTTTCGTTCGGGTTATCTAAATTTATTGCTTAATAAATTTCTATCGTATATTTTTTCGAAGTTCCTTCGGCAACGTCAGGGATATTAAAAAATAAAATGAATTATACCCCGTTACTTAACTTTCGAGAATTTTCAAGGTTGCAAAGCATTTCTTGAAGATAAATTTGATGGATTTGTGGACAATAAGGAATTCTATTAATAAAAAAAATAGTTAAAACAACTTTTTTAATTTTTTTATTATCCCGGACGGTTCCGAGGTAACTTTGAACAAATAAATAAATAAAATTTTGCAAAACCTCACTGGGTAACATATCTTTGCAAAGAAATATCACTCAAATCGGACTAATAGTTCCCGAATTATTAAAGTTTTCCAGACGAAGGAATTTAGAAAAAAATATATTTTACAAAATTCCACCAGTCTATATATCTATTAGGGCGGGTCGATTTAAAAATCGCTCTTGGCTCAAGGAAAATCGTATTCTAGGGATCAAAATAAGAGACTTTTCCCGAGGAACCATACCTCTAAAACGAATTCTGATGTCCCGGAAATTGATCCGTAGGGTAAAAATTTTAAAAATCTCACTTTGAGCCATTTAGAGTGCCCTAGTTGAGTCCAAATGTATGACAGATACTTTTTGAGGCGACAAGCCGATCAAGTTCGAATTTGAACCCGATCAGACCACTTTTAAGGGTAGCCCCCATATAAAGGGGGGTTCAAAATTTCACAAACCCGGGCATAGAGCTTGCAAAAATGTATGCACCTTCGTGAAAATTGGCAAGTAAGCAGTGCTAGACTATATCTTTTACTCTTCCACAAATGGTGGGAACCGGATATCTACTAGGGCTCTCCCCATATAAAAGGGGGTTCAAAATTTCACAAAACCGAACATGAAACTTACAAAAATGTATGTATCTTCCTGAAAATTGGCAAGTAAGTAATGCTAAATGATATATTTCACTCCCCCACGAATGGACATTTCGGAGAAAATTTTTGTGCCGTTTTTGTGCCATTTGAAAGGTAAGGCTCACTAACTGCATCAAAGTTAGCACATAGCGAATAGGAATACACACAACACTAACAACAGCAAACTGCTTACCACACAATAACCCATTTATCATAATTAAAAACACTAACAATAACAGACTGCTTATTGCACAATAACAAAACAGTAATTCAATAACCCTAGGCTATCTTTATTCTTTTATTTTAAAATTAAGCAATAGGAAATAAGTCAGCATATTTTACCTTTATTAAAATTAAGCTGAAATTGTAAAATTAGACTAAGCAGTTTTATAATGTAAAAAGAAATAATCAATAAAAATATTTTAAGTTCAGTTTCGACAGCAACACGATTGAGTTTTAATTTGCACAATAGTTAACTTCAATGCATCATGATTTTCCTTTAACTTTAATTGCATTAACGAATGTGTATCTTGAAACACGTATGTTGGCAACTCCATCAAACACCTACGCGAGTTAACGAAACAGATGTTAATGATTCCTACCGAGCTGGCACCACACATTTCGGTGTCGCAATAAACAAAAATATTCCCTTAAAAATACAGCTAAATATTTCTTTAGAATTTACAGCAGCAAAATGCTGACCAAGCGTCTGCTACACATCCGTGGTACGATTTGCTTTGAGTATCATATCACTTTGATATGGTACGAATAAAAAAACAAAGAAAATAAAACAAAAGAAAATTATTAAAAGTCACTCAATATATTTTATGAATTCTTCAGCAAGGACAGATTCATTTAAACTTCATTAGAGTTAAGTTCAATTTAAGTTTGCTTAAATAAATAAAATAAATAATATTAAATGTAACTAAAGTAAATAGTTTCACTTAATACTAACTAACAATCAGTTAGTTAACTGGCGCCCAACTAAAACAAAAAGGACACAAAATCTTTTGGAGCTTATCAGCCCTTAGGAGCCACAGCATTAACGATTTTCAACGAACCTGAGTCACCGTCAACCAGCGGACAAAAAGGATTATTCGAAGGAATCGGTGTGGAGTTCAACAAAGAATGTTACTTCTAATGTAAGTGGCATATGTGTGGATAATGTATCTAATGACATAAACACATTCCCACTATAAATGCTGACACAAGCGTCTGCAATATTAAAGCTCTTCGTAGAAATGCATTATACTCGTAGCATCAGCTATGGGAAACAATGAATGCATTTGCTACAAGCAGCGCTGCAAACGTTTGTGCTAGCATAAATAAACTCTTTTGTTATTTTTAAAACTAAGAAGAATCAGAATAAACTCAACTTTGAAACCGAAACAACGTGTTGATTATTTGTACTGATTATATTCCTATATTACTTGTAAGGAAAAATACAATTTTTTATTTTTTAAGAGTGAAAATTAAGAATTTAAGTAATTTCAAAAAAAAATATAAGAAAAATTTGAATTTAAGTGAACTATCCAAACGAAATTGCACAACAAGCCCATTCAGAACAAGTAGAAGATTACACAGATATACATTTTTTAGGATAAACCAATCCTCATTACCTTATATCGAATGTAAACTGGACAACGGAATTATTATCAAAATTTTGATAGACACAGGCTCCAATAAAAACTACGTACAGCCAAACTTAATTAAAAATCCTACTCAAAACGACAATCCATTCTATGCGAATTCAATTGGCGGACCAATAAAAGTCACACACCATGTTTATGCTAACCTATTTAATGAAAACGACACCCCAATTAAATTTTTTTTGCTTCCAACACTTAAATCTTTCCATGCAATAATAGGAAACGATAGCTTAAAACAGCTTTCTGCAGTCATATACACAGAACACGATTACATGACAATTAAGAGCGGAAGAAAATTTAAAATTAAACAAGAATTCTCACAAGATGTAAACAATATTGCTATCAGAACTGAACACATGACAAAAGAACAAAAAACAATCAATAAGTAAGCTCACACAAAAATTTCAAAAATTATTTTTGGAACCAGACGAAAAGCTCACATATACAACTAAGGTACAAGGTGAAATTAGAACTTCGACAGAAGATCCTATTTATTCACGAAAATATCCATACCCAGCAGCACTCAAAGATGAAGTGGAAAAACAAATAAATGAAATGCTTTCAAACGGCATTATACGACCCTCTCGATCCCCATACAATGCACCTGTATGGGTTGTTCCAAAAAAATTAGACGCCACAGGAATAAAAAAATTTAGATTGGTAATAGACTATCGAAAGCTTAATCTAGTTACGATAGCAGACAGATATCCCATACCAGATATCAACGAAGTCTTAACTCAATTAGGAAACAATAATTTTTTTTCAGTAATTGATCTTAAAAGTGGTTTCCACCAAATACCGTTAAAAGAAAAAGATATCGAAAAAACTTAATTTTCCGTGTGTAATGGAAAATACGAATTCACAAGGCTTCCATTTGGCCTCAAAAACGCTCCTTCCATCTTCCAACAAACACTTGACGATATTTTGCGTGAACACATAGGGAAAATATGTTACGTCTATATAGACGACATATTAATTTTTGGTAAAAGCGAAAAGGAACACCTTCAAAACATTGAAAAAGTGTTTCATACCCTCGAAAGTCAAATATGAAAGTTCAATTAGACAAGTGTGAATTCCTTAAAGAAGAGGTCGAATTTTTAGGTTTTATTGTATCAAAAAATGGGATTAAAACTAACCCGAAAAAAGTAGAAGCTATAACGAATTTCCCAAAACCAAAGACAGTTAAAGACCTTAGATCCTTCTTAGGTCTGTCCGGATTTTATAGACGCTTCATCAGAGATTATGCTAAGATAGCAAAACCTCTGACAGCCCTTTTAAGGGGGGAAGATGGCAATATGCCTAAGAATCAATCAAAGAAAAAAGAAATCTTTCTCGATGATGCTGCCATTGAATCATTTGATAAAATAAAAAACTCATTAATCAGTCAAGATATTATACTAGCTTATCCCGATTTTCGCAAACAATTTACTTTGACCACGGACGCATCAAACTATGCAATTGGTGCTGTCTTATCCCAAGACGACCGACCAATAGCTTTTATTTCTAGAACGTTGAGAAAAGCCGAAGAAAACTACGGGGTAAATGAGAAAGAAATGCTCGCGATAATTTGGGCACTCAATAACTTTCGAAATTACTTGTATGGCTCAACCAAAGAAAAAATTATAACTGGCCATCAACCGCTAACATATGCCTTAAGTAATAAAAACAACAATAGTAAGATGAAGAGGTGGAAAGCAACTTTAGAGGAATACAACTATACTTTACAATACAAACCTGGAAAAACAAACGTTATAGCCGACGCACTTTCCAGACCACCTCAAATTAACTCATTGACGGCCACACAACACAGTGATGATAGTTCTTCACAAAATCTTATTCAATTCGCTGACACTCCTATAAATGTTTTTAAAAACCAAATATTCATACACTTAGGTGATAGCTCGACCTATAAGTTTGAGATCATCTTTCCTACATACCACAGACACACCATTACCCAGACACATTACACACCAGAAGATCTTATTAGTGTTCTAAAAAAATCCTTGAACCCATCTGTAGTTAATGGAATCTACACTGACGATAGAACTTTGGGAAAAATCCAGGAAATTTATCCAACTTATTTTAGGAATTACAAAATCAGATATGCACGAGATAAAATTATTGATCTCACTGACGAAACAGCACAGGAGACTGAAATATTAAAGGAACATAAACGAGCCCATAGGAATAGTAGAGAAAACAAAGTACAACTCTTAAAGAAATTTTATTTCCCCAATATGCAAACAAAAATTAATAGACTAGTAATGCAATGTAGTATCTGCAAAGAGCAAAAGTACGAAAGACACCCGAATAAGCCAATACTTAAAGCTACTCCAATCCCTCAATTCCCAGGACAGATAGTGCATATAGATTTATACTATATGGACAATAAAAAGATATTAACAGCTATCGACAAGTTTTCAAAATATGCAATGGCAAAAATAGTAAATTCACGAGCGGTGGAAGATATTAAAGAACCTCTGAGAGAATTAGTTACAGCATTTGGTTTCCCAAAAAGTATTGTTATTGACAACGAGAAATCATTAGCAACAGCCCCGATAAAATTTATGCTAGAAGACCAATTTGGAATAGAGATCTTTAGAGCCCCTCCATATGTAAGCACTGTCAATGGACAAGTGGAAAGGTTTCATTCTACCCTTAGCGAAATGTTACGATGCGTCAAGGCGGAAAAAACATTTTCCTCATTTTCTGACCTTTTACACCAAACACTCTATAAATATAACAATTCCATTCACTCTACGACGCATGCAAAACCTATAGAAGCATTTTTTGGCACAAGAGTAACAACTGACCAAGAACTTTTAGAGCAATTTAGACAAAAAAATATAGAGAACCTAACGAAAAAACAAGAAGCAGATTTAAACTACCACAACAGAGATCGGGATTCATATAAAGATTATATTGAAGGACAAGTCATTTATGTGAAAAGAGATAAAAAACCGAGAAATAAAGGTTCAGCGAGATATAGAAAAGAAATAGTTAAAGAAAACAATCCAAGCACAGTTTTAACAATGAAAGGGAACATAATTCACAAAAGTTTAATTCAAAATTGAATTTACACATTTCAGATTTTTGTTCGCTCTATGCAGAGCTGAATATCGGATTTTGGATTATACGAATTCTCCAATAGTAACCTTCGAAATCGGAATTTCTAAGATCCAAAAAAGAACTTTTAAATTAATCCACGTTATAGAAATGGCAACCTACGAAGAAAGTTTAAAAAATTTAACAAGTTTTGTCAACACCGATATCCACATCAACAATCCCTTCCTTCCTTTCATCCAGCAAGAAATAACTCAAATTGAATCCTGTATTAATCGCATCCGACCGACAAAAACCAATAAAAGAGCCCTAGATGAACTAGGAAAGGCATGGAAATGGTTGGCAGGAAGTCCTGACCACCATGACCTTATCGTTATTCAAAGTTATATAAACAAGTTGTTAGACAATAATAACGAACAAGTTGTTATTAATAAGAATTTAATTGAAAGAATGAATAACATAACAAAAAGTAATAATAGAATTTTATCATTTTTTAAGAGCAGTGATACTGCACAATTAGTTATAGGAATGAATTTGAAATTTAAGTTACAAATGTTAAGAAATGAAATAACAAACATTGAAAATGGAATTAATTGGGCAAAGGCCAACATTATAAACTCATTTTTGTTATCAAATAAGGAAATCTTTGAATTGGAAAAAGTTATTGAAAATGATAAAATACCCATTATAAATATAGAAGAATCACTTCAATTTGCCGAAGTAAAGGTTGCATCAAATACAACCAATATAATGTTTCTTATTAATTTGCCTATTACAAATAAAGAAAATTGTAAGGTAATAAAATTAAAATCAATAAAAAGAAATAAAATCATTATGAAAATACCATATGAAAATATCATAAGATGTAATAATGAAATTTACGGAATAACACAAAATTGTAAGACTTTTAATAATTTATCTATTTGCAACAAGAATAGTATTGTTACATTAAATAAAGATAGCTGCACCGTACAACTTTTACAAGGAAAAACGACTTCATGTTCGATAACGAATAACCAGCATATTCCAATGATAGAGGAACTTAGCCCCGGTACTCTTCTTTTAAATAATTTTAATGGATCAATTAAAATTGACAACGAAAGCATTAATCTGACCGGAACATTCATCATACAATATGAAAATCTCACAGTAATTGTAAACAATGAAGAATACATCTCCTCCAATAAAGTGATGCTCGAACCAATGCCAGCCGTTGTTCAAACAAAAGAAATCTACTCATCAACTCAAGAAATACTGTCCCTCGAACTCATGAAGGAGTTAAATATGAACAACACAGAAAAAATAGAATTGATAAACGAAGATATAGAGTGGAAGTTGTATACAAATTCATCGCTCATAACAGTGGTTATCATAATTCTGGGATGCCTCCTTATAAAGCGAAAATTATGCAATATATCAAAAACAGTAAATTTAAAATCTACAGAAAATGATCATAAGGAAAGATTTCAAGAAATACTAACGGAGAATTCCAAAGGTGAACGAGGACGTCCACATTTAAAGGGGGAAGAGTTAACGAAACAGATGTTAATGATTCCTACCGAGCTGGCACCACACATTTCGGTGTCGCAATAAACAAAAATATTCCCTTAAAAATACAGCTAAATATTTCTTTAGAATTTACAGCAGCAAAATGCTGACCAAGCGTCTGCTACACATCCGTGGTACGATTTGCTTTGAGTATCATATCACTTTGATATGGTACGAATAAAAAAACAAAGAAAATAAAACAAAAGAAAATTATTAAAAGTCACTCAATATATTTTATGAATTCTTCAGCAAGGACAGATTCATTTAAACTTCATTAGAGTTAAGTTCAATTTAAGTTTGCTTAAATAAATAAAATAAATAATATTAAATGTAACTAAAGTAAATAGTTTCACTTAATACTAACTAACAAACAGTTAGTTAACTCGCGTAAGCTGCTTTATCTAAAACACCACAGACACCTACGTAAAAGCTCATTGCTCTGAAACTCGAATAGTACATGACGCCAAAGAAAAATGCTTCATTTATGATTATTATCGTTAACAAGTGCGGCAGAAGAGAACACCGAAAAGTGAGAAATTGACATCTAAGTTATTCTTTTTAAATTATCAATTAAATTTATTCCCCTTTTTTATATTTTCTTTAGTTTACAATGAATCCACCATCTTCTACACCGCAAGATGAAGCAGCAACATCAACAATTATCGAAAATCTAATGAGTCATATACCCAAGCATGATGTTACTGTTTTTAGTGTGTCTACTGATTTGACTGATCTAAATTTACCAACCGATCTGGATATCTTGAGATATTATTTTTACTTGAGCGAACGTGCTAAAACAGAAAAAAAAAACACAAGATAAGTTGATTGGAATTTGGGAAAAACTTGGTATGGAAATAATGGCGAAAAAAAGTGTATGTAATAAATTGAATAGATTAGTTGAGAAATATCACGACCAAATCAAGAACAAAAAGAAAACCCAAAAAGAGTTTGCACAATCTCTGGAAACAATTTTTTTCATTGGAACATGTAAATGCGATTTGAATAATTCAAAAAATCATTGTGACAGTAAAAACATATTTTTTTTTTTTAATTGAAACCAACGCTCAGGGGATGGCCCCTATAAATGCATAAACTGTGTTGGTTTGAAGAAAGGAGATATGTTAGAGGGAGGGGGGAAAGATGGAGTAGTGTTGGTGAACGTTTTTCTTGAATTTTTGGATGTCGTATCCTACAGGGAAAACAGTGACTGGGAGTAACAAGCGTCCTGTAACAACAGAATTATTTAAAAAGAAATAAAAATAATTGTAATAGTGAATTTTGAACCCGATATATTTTCAACAAACTGAATATCAATATGGCTGAAGAAAGAAAAATCGTGTTACAAAATTTCATCTTAAGTACTCAAAATAGATCAAGATCAAGGAATGAATAATGTAAATATTAAACAATGGTGCAAACAATTAAAAATATAATAAGAAATAACAACAGGTAAAACTGGAATTGCTGACATCGAGCGTTTACACAAAACACTCAATGAAAAAGGGATAATAAATGCATATAGTCATAATATTATCCATGCTACTACCATTGTGTTTTTTATTTTAAAATTCTCAATTTGATTTTGGATACAATTATCAAGTCTTCACTGTAATGTGAATATTATTTTTATGTTTCCATAACATATATAAAATATTTGTTCATTCAATTTCAAGTTATTAAACCAAAAAGATCGAAAGAAATATTAAAAAAAAAAAAAATTTTCTTTGATTTTTGAAAATAAAATAAAAAAAACTGTCGTTAGTAACATCGTAAATAAATATAAAAGTCAAATGTAAAAAGTACTATGCATTGGAGCTTGCTCAGTGTTCAGTAATCATATGGTCACATATAATCACTTGAACATGCATGGTCACCTTAGTACAAAATAGTGTCACTAAACGTGACCAACAGTTGCAAGAATTTATTTCTCATGGAAATAAATTTGGTATTTGCTTACTGCTGAAAATTTGTTTCCCATAAAAACTTGCTTACTATGAACAAATTTATTTCGCATGGAAATGGATTTCTCATTTGGTTCTCATGATATTTGTTCGGTAACTAAACCCCGGTTCATGTTACTACATGCGAGTTAACACATGTCCCATATGTCCCCTTAGGTAGAAAAATATATATATATAATTTTCCAAGTCAATCAACTTTGTATTAAGTATCAAATTTATGTAAACATTCATATCCGCTCAATGCATGAATATGAAAGCGCTTAACAGCAAATGCAACTAAGCATTTATTTATGTTGCTGGCTCAAGTGTTTTGTTATTGATGAATTGAGCTTTAGCTTTAAGATTATTTTTTGAAACTTGTCATTCGCAGAACAGAAGCAAATCAATAAAGTCATAAGTAGAATCATAAAATAATTATATGAATTATTTAACTGGGGGCTCAACCGGGATGCCATATTGTGGTGCCGTGACATAATCCCCACGGACATAATCCCCATTCACGATATGGGGATTATGTCCGCAAGTTATTCGGACATAATCCCCATTTTTTCAATGGGGATTATGTCCGCAAGTATTTCGGACATAATCCCCAGGAAAAAACGGACATAGTCCCCATAACGATATTTTGTTATTGACCACAGAAGCAGCTCAGGATTTACAACTCCCAAAAATTCCACAGTAATTTTACATAAGGGTAGGGGTAAGTGGGCGGCCTGCGGCCGCAGCTCAGGATTTAAAACTCCCAAAAATCCAACACCGGCTTCGCGGCGGCCTTCGGCCGCGGATCAGTCTATAACATCCAACACGATATAAATTTTTTAAATGGATTATTGCAAAAATTTTGTTCAATCTTAATTAAATTTTTCGGACATAACCCCCATTGGGATTATGTCCGAAAAATTTGCGGACATAACCCCCATGGCCAAAATGGGCATTATGACCGAAAAATTTTTGGACATAATCCCCATTTACGAAATGGGGATTATGTCCGTTGGGATTATGTCCGGTAACCCCATATTGTTCTGGTACATATATTAAAAGATTAATTGAAGGAACTACAGTGCTAAGAAGCAGCAGACATCAATTAAGATTATCCAGCTACTCTGCACAACTGGTCAACTAAAATATTCCTATCTGAGGAAGAAGCGGTATAATTACATACTTCAGTTAACACGCACAAGCGATCAAGTTGCATAAAGGTATGCAAGTTCACCGCTCTACTTTGAACCACGTTGCGCACCATCAGCATAAGCGTGGCACATGTCGCCGACGCATGCTAGCGGTCCCACAGCGTGTGAAACGCTTACGCAGCATTTATTTAAGGTATAGAAAATAAGTACTTTATAAGGATTTTAGTTGGAGTCATTCTTGGTTCTGCAGTCAGAGTTAGAAGTTAAAGTTTTTATAGAAAGGAATAATTAAAGTGATTTCAAGAGATCCAGCTGTTTCATTATAACTAGGTAATATTATTGCCCCGTTGGGCATTGAATGGCCAAAGATTATTTTTTTTGAGTGTACGGGACCAAGAGTCCTTGACTGGCGCCCGAGCAGGACACGGCAAATCATACGCATCCTGGCGATCAAAAAAGATATAAATAAACTTATGGGGAGTTAGGAAAAATTGTGGGGGTAGATAGGCTGCGATTCCGATTAGGGGGGATAATTGTCTCTCCACAACCAATATTCCTAAGCACTTCATTAACTTAACACAGTGCTTAAAGGTTATTGGCGGGGCGTGAAGTTAATTGTGTCTTAGTAAGTGTGTTGGGCACTAAAAAGGGTAACACGATGCTTCCAGACAATTCCAAGTGAAATGGAATGAAATACAAACGCGAAAGGATGCGCGTGGTCGCTGCCGGTCTTCAACTTCAAACAATATTTTAAAAAATAAAATAAGTGAAACAAAAACAATAAATCAAATTTTTTTAATTTGAAAAAAAGAAAAAACGCATTATTAAAATTATCTGTGCAGAAATGTTTCTGTGGTAAAAAAGAAAAAAGGAAAATTCGTGTGTGCCAGGTCCTGTATTTGTGATATCCCCAATTGTGTTGTAAAATATATATGTGAATATCCAGATGGTAAGATAGTGCAAGGTGACATTGGGTATCAAATACTAGTGTGCGATGGCGAAGAAAAGTGATGGTGCCTAAATTTAATACCATGGAGGTTCCAGAGATTCCCAGACCCACGGTTAGGATCTCTGGTTGGTGATACAAAAATACTACGAGACTTACGAGGTGACTCCTGGATGCAACTGTGAAGAAAATTGTTGAGCAAGGGAGCCAAGGATAACCACCGCCCACTACTGTCATCGGGGGCCACACATAGATAGAAATAACAGGATCAGTGCAAGTTCAGTATCCATATGGTCACATATGATCACTTGAACATGCATGGTCACCTTAGTACAAAATAGTGTCACTCAACGTGACCAACAGTTGCAAGAATTTATTTCTCATGGAAATAAATTTGGTATTTGCTTACTGTTGAAAATTTGTTTCCCATAAAAATTTGCTTACTATGGACAAATTTAGTTTGCATGGAAATTGATTTTGCATTTGGTTCTCATGAAATTTGTTCGGTAACTAAAACCCGGTTCATGTTACCACATGCGCTGCAAAATTCATATTTTAATTTTTGCTTTTATTTTATTGCTGTTGTCAGCAATTTTTACCTTAACTTTATTGTTGTTGTTTTTAATTATAATTGTTAGCTTATAAGCTATATATACGATAAATTTAATTTTAATAAAGTCAGTTAATCAAAAATAACTCAACGGAATTAATCGTATTTATTTATTCGTCGCAGGTTTAATAGATGCACCATCTATTAAACCAACATATCAAACATACAAAAAAACCATTGGTAGATGTTCCATTTACCAACAAACCTGTATATAGTAAGTTCGGGTAATGTGATATAGGCATTTTTGTTTTTTAAATTACACGTAGTTTTCAAAGCATAGTATTGTGCAGTATATTATGATTTTGGAGTTCTTTAGCGTGAGCCAATCTTAAGCTATTTCAACAAAATTGAAAAAAGGCAAAAAAAGTTAAAAAATAAAATTGGCGGGTAATGTGATATACTATATCCCATATCTCAACAAATTGCATTTTCGGCAAAAAAATCATCGTGTTATAAAGAAATTTTAGTTGTGGAACTTTTACTTCTGGTAAGGAGTGATAAACATTACTAAAATCGCTTTTACAAAGCTTTAGCTCATTTTTCTTAAAAACTATGATCTTAGTATAAAAATGTTGGACCAACAAATTGTTAATAAGGAAAAACTTTTAGATTTGGGCCAAAAGACCATCGTGCCAAACATTTTGCATTGCAAGTAGAACATCAAATATTTTCGGTGCCAGAAGTGCACTATATCACATTACCCGAACAGTTTTAAAACAATCAGGTTATTTTTGAAAAACACACTCCAGCAAATTAAAAATTCAATTGATTTGTGGTTAGGTATATTCACCCACTAGCAGAATTTAATACTGCGGCTATGATATCAATTTTAGTTTAGGCTAGATCTTAGCATAAATCACACACAAATAAAGTTTTGATTCACTGCTAAAATCGATTTTACCACACTGAAGGCAGAATAAATAAAGGTGTTCGCTCAAAAACTTGCAGCACGTTTCTTTTTCAATTACTGTGGTGTTGGCGAAAAAATCATAATCGAGAGTTGTTTATTTATGGAAATATGCTGGTATATCACATTACCCGCCTATATCACATTACCCGAAGTTACTCTATACATTTATACATTTGGTGACCTCGAAGCTTTCCTTGCTGGTGTTACACCTGAAAGGATCACGCCTCTTCGCAAAAACACACAAACATTTAAACGCGAAAGTTCTTAAAAAACGTACATATCGTGAGTGATTTCGCTAAAGTTCGTCGCGAATAAAATTCGAAAAAATATTTAGATAAAAACATTACAACTTTGAACAATGGAAACTCTACTAAGCAGACAGTTGGAGCTGAAGAAAAAGATTGACCAGCTTATCTCCAACTTTAAAAAGGATTCAGACGAGCGCAAAACACCAGATTACTATGCAGAGCGGCTAAGAAGACTACATGTGCTGGCAGAAGAGTTTCACCGCAATCATCAAGCAGTTGTGGCCTCGGAAGAAGATATCCCTGCAAAGGATGAGTACCTTGAGGAAGCAACATTTGAAGAGGTATTTAAAACAGTCGGAAAATATACAAAAATCTTCGAAAAGGGAATTCAAAAGCGAATCTCGATGGAAGATGTGAATCAAACTGGGCAGACAAGCGACGGCGCTGCAGCAGCTGGGATGGATGAAAAATCAAACGAAACTTCAAAATTGAGCGAACAAACACTAAAAATACTTCGCAACCAGAGATCACTTTTGAAGGCGCTTAATAAAAACATAGAAGAAATAACAGCACAGATGCTGATGAACCATCCATCAACATATTATCCAATCAAGTTGGCCATTCTGGAAAAGCATATGACAGATTTGGCCAGAAACAACGCTGCATTGTGGGAATCCACAACTGATGACCACATTTAGGAATACACGCCAGAGGTGTATTATGAAATGGAAGCAAGGGTAGAGGCAGCGATCATCGAACTCTGACAACATGTTTCCATGGCGAATATTGAACAATCAGTTCTCGACACAGCAGCAGCTCATCAACCAGAAAGTGTCGTGCAGTTACCAAAAATTTCCATTCCTACGTTCAATGGAAATTACTTGCAGTGGGTAGCGTTTAAGGACATATACACAGAAATGGTCCATAATGCACGCATCAGTGATGTAAGAAAGATGCATTATCTAGCACAAGCCTTAATAGGTGAACCAAAAAATCTCATAAAACATCTTACAGTAGTAGGAAGTAATTATTCAACGGCTTGGACAATTCTTACCAGTCGTTACGATAATAAACGTTTGTTGGTGACAACTTTGCTGGAAAAGTTTCTAACGCAATCATCAATAAAGGTCGAGTCGCCAGCTGCAATGAAATCATTGCACGATATTAGTCAAGAATGCATCCATGGCCTGAAGGCGCAAGAGATTCCGGTCGAACATTGGGATGCGATACTAGTTCACGTAGTGCTACGCAAAATGGATCCACCAACACAAAGAGCTTTTGAGCAGAATTTAAATGATAATAGACGGCTACTCAACATTAATGAGGTGCTACAATTCCTGGAGCGTAGGTTCCAATCCTTTGAAGCAAAACGGATTAAGGAAATTTCAGCAACAAAAACGTGTGCCTCAGTGACAACGATACACCAAAACAATTACAATTGTCCGATATGCAAAAAAGAACGTCATAACTTATACGCTTGTAAAATGTTTGAAAATGCTGATTTGACCCAAAGGTGGAAAGGGGTTAAGAATTCAATCGATGCGTCAATTGTTTGCGAGCTGGGCATCGAGCAGATGAGTGCAAGTCAGGATCTTGTACTAAATGTTCCAAAAATCAGAACACGTTGCTGCATAATCAATGGATCAGCAACCAGCATAATCAGAAGAAGGCCTCTTATCAGAAAACCAGGGCAGTTCCGCAACAAATAACTGCAGCTACAACCAAAAAGCAAGAACAGGCAGTTTCAACACAAATTAATCAAGAGCAATCAGCAAATAAAGTCAGTCTTCTGACAAACAACAAGAAAAAAGATTCGAGTTACGTTTTACTGGGAACAGCTGGAATCCAGATTGCCGCAGCCAGCGGCCATTATGTCGAGTGTCGCGCTATACTGGACTCAGGCTCTCAAATAAACCTGATAACAGATCGTCTTCACAAAAAATTGGGCGCCAAGCCTACACCGATGTCTATGAGCGTGGAAGGAGTTGGAGCTACTGAAACAAAAATGCGGCATCAAACAACGGTTTATATTAAATCAAATTTAAACGAATTCGCTGCTGAAATAGAAGCACACATCATACCAAAAATTGTGTCTGATCAACCAGTGCATCAGTTAAAAATTGACAACTGGGGCATTCCACAACACATTAATCTCGCCGATCCTAATTTTAACAAGCCAGGTAGAATTGATTGTTTACTAGGAGCTGAAATCTTCTTTGACCTGGTAACAGATGGAAAAATAAAATTGGCAGAAAATCATCCAACCCTTCAAAACTCAGTTTTTGGATGGATAGTAGCTGGCAGCACAGAACCAGTCTATTCAAACATCGCAACATGTGGCGTTTGCACCACAAAAGAGCTTGAAGAAGCCATTTCAAAGTTTTGGGAGACGAAAGAAATACCAGACTCAAGCATTCCGGTCACAGAAGACAAACTACGTTGCGAGTCCCATTTCCTTCAACACACTTTTCGAGATCATGATGGTAGGTTTGTGGTTAAGCAACCACTTAAGGAACATGCATCAGCATTAGCAGATTCAAAAGGAATGGCACACGAACGATTTAAAAGCATTGAGAAACGCCTCATAAGAAATCAATCACTAAAGGATCAATATATATCCTTCATGAGAGAATATGAATCACTAGGGCATATGACACAAATCAACTCTTTTGACTTCCGATCACCATATTATTTCATACCACATCATTGTGTACTTCGCCCAGACAGCTCGACCACAAAATTGCGAGTTGTGTTTGATGGCTCAGCACATAAGCCAACAGGGCCTTCATTGAATGACATAATGTTCAATGGCCCAACAGTTCAAAGTGAGCTTTTTTCAATCTTGCTTCGGTTCAGAATGCACCAGTACGTTATTAAAACTGATGTTGAAAAAATGTACCGACAAATATGGGTCAATAAGGAGGATCGAAACTTACAACTAATTATGAGGCGAGAGAATCCAACAGAGCCCATCAAAATTTATCAGCTAAACACCGTTGCATACGGTACCAGGTCAGCTCCTTACCTAGCAACGCGCTGCTTGAATCGTCTAGCAGAGGAGCACCAAGGCCAATTTCCCTATGGAGCCAAGTCTCTAAAAAATGATTTTTATGTGGATGATGGGCTGATTGGAGCAGACACAATACATGAGGCATTAGAAATTCAACAGCAATTAATAACTATGCTCAACGGAGCAGGAATGAAGCTCAAAAAATGGTGTGCTAATGACCACAGACTTTAACGTGGAATCGCACCAGAAGATAAAGAGGTTGATCTCCACTTCAACTCTCAAAGTAATCAATCTACCAAGACTTTGGGCTTATTATGGTTACCAAAGTCTGATATGTTCTGCTTCAAGGCCAATGTACAAGAACGTAACAAAATAACAAAACGAACGATGAGTTCTGATTTAGCACACATATACGATCCACTTGGGCTTATCGGTCCAGTCCTAGTAAAAGGAAAAATGCAGTTACAGAATGTATGGCAATTAAAACTCGACTGGGATGAAGAACTACCAGCAGAAATTCAAAGGCAAAGGACATCTTATAGAATGGACTTAACAACTTTAGACAATGTTAAGGTCTCAAGACATGTATTTGGAAGTCAAGGTTTCGAAAACGTAGAACTACATGCATTTTCTGATGCTTCAGAAAGAGCTTATGGAGCAGCTGTATACATCAAAACTACACTAAAGGATAAAACAATCAAATTGAATCTTCTTTGCTCCAAATCAAGAGTAGCCCCAATCAAACTCCAAACAATACCACGCCTGGAGCTATGTGCAGCCCTCTTAGCAGCAGAACTCATGGCAAGGGTGAAGCTTGACCTAGGTTATCAGAATAAAGCATCATACTTTTGGACTGATTCTCAAATTGTACTGTCCTGGATACACAATCACCCTGGCAAACTGCCAATTTATGTTGCTCATCGCATCGTTAAAATTCTTCGCTTAACCATGGCTGATCAATGGCGGCACGTACCATCAAAACAAAATCCCGCGGATGTTCTACCAAGAGGACTCAAACCACGAGAATTTTCATACTGCAACATATGGTTATATGGCCCAATGTTTTTATACCAACACAAGTCACTGTGGCCAGCTCCCTTTAAAAGGGAATTAACGATCGAAGACAACAATTCAGTTGTCACTCTAATAACGCAACAATCATGTGAAGGGCAACCATGGATATATGCAATACCTTCAAAAAATTCATTTTTACACTGTGGTAATTGAAATCGAAGCGATGCTTAATTCAAGACCAATCACTCCAATGTCATCAAATCCGAATGATTTATCAGCACTCACTCCTGGTCACTTTTTAATAGGGGAGCCACTAACTTCAAATGTGGATGCTTGTTCAAGGCCATCAACGGCCAAACTGTCAGCGCGATGGCAAGAAGTCTCAAGTCTCAAACACAGTTTTTGGCAACGCTGGTCTACTGAATACTTGAGTGAACTTCAACAACGGCACAAATGGAAGGGGCCAATAACGTTGATTAAGCGCGACAATATGGTCATTATAAAAGATGATAGTCGTTCGTGTGTGTGACGTCAAAACTATGGATGGAATACGACAGCGACCCATACATAAATTAGCTCCACTTTTTCCAGAAGATAATGTAGCAGACAAATCGCCTGATGATATTGTCGAGAAAAACAATAAACAACCAGATTCACCCGTTTCATTAATCGTGAGCATCCCTTTAAACCGTTTAAAAAAGACGGTGCCAATAAATCAGGAAACTATCCCCAGAAAACTCCAGCGTATTCAACCTGGCCTAGGACTTAGCTTATTTGCTCTGTTAATGTTGCCACTTGTTTTGTGTAATCCAATCAACATAACGCAGTTCAGCGCAAGACCAGGGATAGTAACAACTAGCTGGAAGATGATCGTCTACTATGATCTCGGCCCGTATCGAGATGAGTTAGACATCCTGAGTGATGGAACACATACCTTGCAAAAACTATGTGACAAAACAACAAATGAAACAATGTGCACATATTTGATTGATTATTTTGATCATGTCAAAGAAGGGCTGGAAGCAGAAATAAACATCCTTTCAGTCAAAAGATCAAAGAGAGGTGCTATGGACGTAATTGGTAACGTTGCCAATTCGCTTTTTGGAGTCCTTGATTCAAACTACGCAACAAGGATGTCAGAAACCATAGCAGCCCTGCACAAAAATGATGACCATCTTGAACGGCTGCTAAAAAATCAAACTTCATTAATCGATTCAACCATTAACATTTTTAAAGCAAGTCAATTAGATATTCAAAGAAAATTCGACGAAATCGACAAACAAATTGATGACTTGCTTCATGGCCGTGATACAGAGATGTCAAACAACAAAATTCTCATCCTCACACTATCTGTTCAAATGTTCATCATGGTATCTAATTTGCAGCGAACGCACGCATCAATCATGGACGTACTGATCGACAGCCACCATGGAAAAATAAATCCCCTACTGCTTACACCAAAGCAATTGTCAAGTGAAATCATGAAGGTGAAGGCGCACCTTCCACCGCATTTACAACTCCCTATTCATCAAAACAACATTATAGAAGTCTACAAACTAATTGAAGTCCATGGAGTTGTAGCCGAAAATCATATTGTCTTCAGCATCGAATTACCATTGACAGATTCACAACAGTTTCAACTTTTACATTTGGTACCCATAGCAGCATCAGTGAACGGTACTTTATCATCAGTGCAATTATCAACAAATTTTCTCGCCATCAGTCCACATCATGATAATTTCATTCCTTTATCAAAACCACAAATTGATTCTTGCTTGCCAACAAGAGAAAATGAGTTATTGTGCTTCAACATTCAAGCCACATATCATAAATCATCTGAAGTCAGCAAATGTGAATTAGACCTAATAAACAACGAAGCCAACCCTAGATGCAAACTATACCTAATGGATGAAACAATCCTATGGTACCAACTAGATGGACCGAATCATTGGGTTAATGCAACTACAAACACTGTATTGAATGCTGTCTGCGGGAATGAAGACCATCAAATCACACTCAAAGATAGCGGCCTGTTGCAATTGCGCTCAGATTGCAACATAAGAAATGACCATGTAACTATACAAGGCCATCTAAAAATTGTCACTTCACTACATGCCTTCAGCCTTAAAATTGAGATGCCAAGAGATTGGACAAAACAGTACGAAACAGTTCCAACGAAAATAAATGCATTTTTGTCTAACTTCAGCGAATTGGAATCAATTCAGAAACAACTCGCAATCATCAATAGATCTACTCTACCCCACGCAGCAGAAAAAACACATGGACACATACTCATCATAAGCTACACTACAATGGCTGGTATTTGTATGCTTACTTTTACAATAATTGTAATCATCTACAAATTTAAACAACTGAAATCTTTGGTCCCTATGCAACCTACACCACGACCACGACGTTCACTGCAAGATACGGCGTGTTGAAGTACCTGCATCAGAGGCGAAGAATAATTTAATTTAAAACAATAATTTAAGATACTCACTCAGTAAATTAATAATTAATAAATTAATATTCCATTAATACGAACTTGTACGGTCTCAAAAGGCAAAATTAAAATCATTTTAATTTGTGAAAAATCATTTAATAAATTAATAATTTTATTATAATACGATTTGACAGTTTGAAAGTTTCAATAAGAATGAGATTTTACATTTCAAATTTTACAATTCAAGAGATTTTTGCATGCTCAGCAAAAGCTTAAATTACAAAAATAAACTTTTATCTTGAAGATTGTGTATGCTTATACAAGAATAGATGTAAACAACATGAATTCTGCAGCGATTCTTAAATTCTATAAATTTACAGCGGGTAAAGGAAAACATAATTTGAATTTTTTAATTCAAGGCGGGCAGTATGTTCAGTATCCATAAGGTCACATATGATCACTTGAACATGCATGGTCACCTTAGTACAAAATAGTGTCACTCAACGTGACCAACAGTTGCAAGAATTTATTTCTCATGGAAATAAATTTGGTATTTGCTTACTGCTGAAAATTTGTTTCCCATAAAAATTTGCTTACTATGGACAAATTTAGTTTGCATGGAAATTGATTTTGCATTTGGTTCTCATGAAATTTGTTCGGTAACTAAAACCCGGTTCATGTTACCACATGCGCTGCAAAATTCATATTTTAATTTTTGCTTTTATTTTATTGCTGTTGTCAGCAATTTTTACCTTAACTTTATTGTTGTTGTTTTTAATTATAATTGTTAACTTATAAGCTATATATACGATAAATTTAATTTTAATAAAGTCAGTTAATCAAAACAACTCAACCAAAGTAATCAGATTATTAATTCGTCGCAGGTTTAATAGATGCACCATCTATTAAACCAACATATCAAACATACAAAAAAAACCATTGGTAGACTAAATTCGTCATACACGAATCGAACATAAAATCAATCATATAGAACACTTGCACGACATAGTCAAAACAATCAGAGTTATTGTAAACAAAATTTGAAAGAACAAAGAAGTTATTGTCAACAAGTGAATTGAATTTCAGAAATATGAAATATTAAGGATCGTCACGTACGTCCATGATCATATTTCAGCATTGCTCAAAGTCTGAATTTGAATCCAAAGTCCAGATTAGATACATCAAAAAGAAGAAGCATTTTGCAATATAAATATGGCAAGAAAATTGAAGCCATCAAGTTTTGTTTCACCAACTCTCAAACCAAGTAGCTTAAGTTAAGTCTTAAGTAAATGTAACAAAAGAAAAATAAAAATAAAATTATATTTTTTTAATAAAAATATAACCACAAAGTTTAATTGGCGCCCAACGTGGGGCAGTGTCATAAAAAGTGTATAACTAAAGTCAAAATAATAAATTAATGAAAACCTTTGCGAAACTGTAGCCCTAAAAGCTATTCCCTCTAAAGGTATAACAGAAATAATTTAATAAAATCCTAAAAACAAAGATCATCCTGGAGAAGCTATGGAGTATCTAATGAAGGACGATTGAACAAAGTAAGGAAGACTACCACACCCGACACTGTCCAGAAGCACGAACTCTACAGCGTATGAACGTATAGGAGCATCTCCTTAGAAGACGTAAATACATCTAGAATTTTGGAGAAAACTCGCGCAAGAGTTAAAAATCTATTTTGCTGTAACAAAACCCAACAAGTACTTCAACAAGGAAGGAAAAGTAAGAATTAGATTAAGACATATCACACCGAGCTTCAAGCATCGATAGGTATAAAAAAAGTGTCGACAAAAACCAAAGACAGGGATTTGTTCGTACGAGCCCACAGTTTCAGAATCCGTTAGAATTAAAATCCTAGCTGCTCATTTTTTTGAGTTATCGCAAAATGAGTTTTTGTGCTTTTTTTACCGAATATAAGCGTATTTAGTCAATTTACCAAGCAAACACGTGCAGGCGCGCCCATCGCTTGTGCCCACAAGATATATAGATAGATAGATATACCCGCACACAAGAGCACGCGCCAAGATTCCGAACGTTCGGTCTTACATATATACGACAGAACCGCGCAACACAGACTCAGCACTTATTCTGAAAGTTGCCGCTTGTAAATTATTTGATTAATGCAAAAGTAATCACTCCATTTTTTTCAATATTCTCAGTTCACATAAGAAACTTTGAGAAGATGTCTTACAAACTTTCACATGAAGAAAACAGAACAAAAGTTTGTACTCCATGTGGTAAAAGAATGGTCTTTAAAGGTAAAAAACTGACATGGTTTCTTATTACAGAAAATCAAGCAAAACTTATAAGAACATTTATCAATGAACAATTCGACATATCGAATTCTAAATTTCCACTCAGTATATGCGGTACATGCCGAGTCACTCTATCTGAACATGCAAAGGGTAAGTGTTCGAGACCGAAGTTAACCATGCCAAACAAGCTAAATTAACTAGTGTCCATAGACTTATAATGTTATCCATAGCACCCGAAGTTAAAGAGACATATGAAAATATGAAACTTTTATTTAATTTGACTAAGATAAATAATATTTCCTTCAAGTTTGTTTGTGATTTTAAGCTGTTACTTATTGTTAATGGTCAACAAACCGCAACTTCTATGTACCCCTCTCCTTATTGTTTTGTAACAATGAGGGACTTAAGACAAAATGAGGAAGAACATTATAGTAACAAACACAATAAGGAAGGAGAGAAGAATGGTAACGAACAAAATCAGGAAGGAATATTAGGGATCCGAACAATGATATATGTGATGGTGTACAGATTCCACAAATAAGTGAAGAATGTATGAAATTAAAAACGTATGGAGATTTGAAGGCTGATTATAAGAGATTTTGTTTAATGGGCAAAAATAAAAAATTTGCTAAAGATTGCCACAGTACAATTAACTCACCACTTCTTGAGGAAGATGATAACGTTTATGTTGTTCAGAAATGTATCATACCAGAATTACACACACTGCAAGGTTTCGTCAATCACCTCTTTTGGGATGGCTTAGTCCCACTGGTGGGTGAAGAAAGGGCACTAAAGTGGCCAACTAAAAGCCATCCCCAAAAATTATCAAGGAAAGATTTTTGAGGGAAATGCCTGTCGGAAACTTATAAAAAAAGCAGATGAGCTCCTCGATTCAGAAATATATGAGAGCGTCGGTCTTCTACGATTATTGCCTTTCGTTGCTGCTCTAAAAGCTATGGACAAAGTTGTGAGCTGTAGATTTCCACAAGAGAGATTGGGCCTGATTTAGATAAATACTTGAGTGAGTTAGTTAAAGCTTTTCAGAGCATCGGAATTTCTAAAACATTAAAAACCCACGTGCTTTTTGATCACCTTGCTCACGGTTAACATTTTTTATGTAAATATGGCTTGGGCCTCTGGTCAGAGCAAGCGGGCGAGTCAATTCATAAAGAATTTTTGAAATTCTGGGCTCGTTATAAAATAAATTTGATTCACGATCCCACTTATCCGACCAGATTGAAACAAGCGGTGGTTGAATTTTCTTCACATTACATTTAACTGCAAAAAAATTAAAAATAAAAAAATACAAAAAAAAAAATTTTAAAATAACAAAAACACAAAAAAAAAAAACAATAAAAATTAAAAATAAAAAAAAAAATACAAAAAATAAAAATAACAAAAATACAAAAAAAAAAAAAAATTTAAATAAGAAAAAAAAAATAATGGGACCAGATACCACTACGTCCACGCCGTTGGTCCTGGGGAAAGCTAAGAGTGGTATCACAGTTGAACCTCGATTGTCCAGATTCATTGAGACCGAATGTGATTCGGATAGTCGTATATCCAGATGGTCCGGAGAATCATAATGATTCCGAAACATTCGGAAAATGAAACGACAAAAGTTCGGTTAACGGAACATCGGCTATTAGAGATTCGACTGTACAGAGTTCCATACGCACACATATACTTATACTGACACTTATGTACATACACACGTGCAGGCATGTGTTTGCTTGGTAAATTGGCTAAATACGATTATATTCGGTAAAAAAAACTCATTTTGCGATAACTCAAAAAAATGAGCAGCTAGGATTTTAATTCCAACTGATTCTGAAACTGTGGGCTCGTACGAACAAATCCCTGTCTTTGGTTTTTGTCGACACTTTTTTTATACCTATCGATGCTTGAAGCTCGGTGTGATATAAAGTATTTAAAATGAAAAGTTTCATATCAAAGTAAAATTTTTTTAAGAAAGTTAAAACTTGAGTGATTTGTTTAAAAATATAAATTTAAAAGACCCGCTAAAACCATAAGCAAATAACAAAATGGGTAACACAGAATTAACCCTCGAATTGATAACAAATTTAATCGCGAATAATAATAAAGATTTTCAGACAAAAATCGCGGGCCTAACAAATCACTGTTAATACAGTAGTCGACTATCCTAAACAAACGATTGATCCAAATATAAGTTGCAATCAACCCCTTGATGTGATAAAATCGTTACCAGAATTTTCGGGAAAATCAAATACTTACGTTAATTGGCGTTAAGCAGCTAACAGCTCACTATCAATATATACAATAGGAAGTGATAGATATTTTTCGGCTTTAAATATACTACGTAACAAAGTAACAGGGGAAGCCAATAATGTTTTATCTAACCACGGTGCAAAGTTAAATTTTGAAGGAATATTAAGTCGACTGGATTTCGCATATAGTCATATAGTCACCCTCCACACTACTTTTTCATGTTATGTGTGCCACTGTAAAGCCACACATAAATCTCATATTCTTATATATAAATAATATCATATGCATTATTTGGTTTACGCCGCAACATTGTGGGAAGTTGCAGCGTAAACAACATATGATGTAAGATACTGAAGTCTTGGTCAGACAAAAACGCTGCATAGGCACTCTGCTGGGAAAGATTCTGGCAGAGCTAAGCTTATGCTTCAAAATTGTCTGATGAAGATTTCAGTCTTAGTTTTAGTTCAAATAATCAACAAGTAATAATAAATAAATAAAAAAAAATATATAAAATAATAAAAATATTATTTTATTTTAACTCTCCACCTTTTGGACCTTAATTATATTCAGATAAGAGACCAACTCATTTGATTGAACAAGAACTTAGCGTTTTAAGACAAGGTACTCTATCAATCCTTGATTATTACAATCAAGTAAATCAAAAACTTACGCTTTTAATAAACAAAACTATCATGACATACGGAACAAATGCTCAAATAACACTTGAGATGAATAAGAAAAATAGAGAAAATACTCTTAGAGTATTTATTACAGGCCTTAATGCACCATTGTGTAACATAATATTCTCTTTGTCACCAATAGACTCAGGAATTAGAGTCTAATAACGTAAGAGCTAATTTTGCTCTACATTTCGGGAAAATGCACACCCACAATCCTAATGGAAATAGCCTTAGGTTCCCTAAAGCAAACCATAACCATAACAACCAAAATAAATTCAGTTTTAATCAAAACTTTAATAACAGTAGATTTACTAAACCACAACAAAAGGTTGAGCCATCTCTACAAATACTGAATAGGCCAAGGAATTTTAATAATAACAATAACTTCAGAAGAAACTTTTATAGGAATAACTACGAATACAATCGGTTCAATCCTAATTTGAATAGACAAAATGAACCGCACAAAAGATCACACGAAAGCATACAACACCCGCCACAAAAATTGCAACGCATAAATAATATAAACGAAAATGCTTTTTTAGGAGTAAGGCAGGAGGATCTTTCATTCCCTATATCTTCGGCACCCACACGGATCCCGAAACTAACACAAAGAAACCAATAAAAGTTTTATTAGATACAGGAGCAACAAACTGCTAATGTAAACCAAACTTTATAATTAAAAGAGTGGAATTACCCATAAAGAAAAGTGTAAAAACAGTTAATGGTTACACCATTATCGATTACTATTCAGAATTAGAATTGTTTGGAGTAAAACAAAGATTTTACGAATTACCAAATTTAGAATGTGACATACTAATAGGTATGAACTTTATTAGGAATAATGATATTCAATTAGACTTCAAAAATAATAAAATGAAGCACGGGGATCAATACTATGATATAAAGTGTACATCTCAGAGATGGAAAACGATGAGGAATCAGTATTGAATATAAACAAAAATAATGTGGAATATGTAAATTCTACAACGCCAGCGTAGATTAATACCGCTACATCATATAAAAAATATGTGGAATTAGTAAATTCTACAATGCCAGCGACGAATGATACCGCTGAAGTAAATTATATAAATGAAAATATATTGGAAAGAAATTCCAATACGCGAGCTGAAGATAATACCAACAAAGAATTTGAATATTTAAGAAAACAAACTGTTAAGGGAATAGAAAAGTTACATAAAAGCATAAATATGAACCTACCATTTATAACAGACGTTAGGGCAGAAATAAGAACAACGACCGATACACCAATATGGAGTAAACAATACCCATACCCACTTTCAGTTAATTCGTTCGTTAATAAAGAGATACAAAAACTTATGAGAGACGGAATTTTAAGACAGAGTAAAAGTCCGTACAATTCACCCATTTGGGTTGTACCAAAAAAAGGTGTTAATGAAGATGGAACACCAAAAGTTAGAATGGTAATAGACTATAAGAAAATAAATGAACAAACCATAACGGATAAATATCCAATACCTGATGCAAATGAAATACTATCCAATTTAGGAAAATCAAAAATATTTTCAACTATGGATTTAGAATCAGGATTTCACCAAATTTTAATTAAAGAATCAGATATAGAAAAAACTGCATTTAGTGTAAATAATGGCAAATATGAATATGTAAGAATGCCATTTGGTTTAAAAAACGCTCCAAGTATATTTCAGAGAGCAATGGATGACATTTTACGCGATTACATCGGTAAATTTTGTCATATACAATATATTTAGATGATATAATCGTTTTTTCAAAAGATGTTAAAGAACATGAACAACATTTAAGAACTCCATCTTTTATGTCGGTATGTAAACGCTGAATAACTTTCACATTTACCAACCGATTGATTGCATCAGATATGTTTTGGAAACGTCAATTCAGTACAATTTTTGCCATAGATCGCTTCACACCGAAACAACGCGCTGAAATAGTGACACTTTACATCGAAAACAGTCGTTCCATTGTGTTAACTCAACGTGCATATCGGAAAAAATATCGCGGCAAAAAGGCACCATCTGACAATACTATTCGTCGTTTCGTGTCGAATTTTTTTGAGCACGGGACAGTAGGAGATCGTCAACATGCCGTTCATCAAAGACCAGGACGATCCAATGAACTGGTTGAAGCAGTGAGAGAGAGTGTTGCTCAGGACCCAACAGTGTCGTATCGTCGCCACGCTCAGCATTTTCGCGTCAGTGAAACCACTATGTGGCGCATTTTGAAAAATGATTTGAGTTTGTTTCCGTATAAAGTGAAATTAACACAAAGAATATTGCCGACAGACTGTCCACGTCGCTTGGAATAAGGCCAAACAATCGCTCGAATGGTTGACAGTGAGCCTAATTTTTGGCAGAAAGTTTTAATGACTGACGAGGCCAATTTCAACCTCTCTGGCAGCGTTAATAAGCAAAATTGCCGCATTTGGGGAACGGAGAATCCACACGAGATACATGAAACGCATTGCATGACCGGAAAATAACTGTTTGGGCCATATTTTTTTAAAGAAAACGAAACTGTCGATGGAAATCGATATCAGTGGATGTTGGCTCATTATGTCTGCCCGCAAATGCGTGAGAAAGGTCTAGATGGTTACTGGTTTCAACAAGACGGTGCACCATGCCACACTGCAAACGCAACAATTGCATTTCTGCAACGAAAATTCCCGGGACGTCTGGTGTCAAAAAGAGGCGACATTGACTGGCCACCCAGATCACCTGATTTAACCCCACCGGACTTCTTTTTGTGGGGTTATCTGAAAAGCAAGGTTTACACCAACCAGCCTCAAATTGTTGACGAGCTCAAGGCAAACATTCGTGCTGAAATCGACGCTATAACACCCGAGATGCTCGGAAAGGTAATGGCAAACGCAGAAAAAAGGAGTCATTTTGTAATTGCTAATAAAGGTGGCCACTTAATTGATATTGTTTTCAAAAACTAGTCCAAAAAAATTGTAAAGAACCAAACTGAATAAAAATACACCACTTATATAAATCGGTTGTTTTTTCTCAAAGTTATTCAATGTTTACATACCGACATAAAAGATGGAGCACCCTGTAGAAGTTTTAAGGAATGCGCACATGAAAATTTCTCTAGAGAAATCACTATTTTATAAAACAGAAGTATAATTTTTAGGTTATAAAGTAGCCCACAATGTGATTAAAACTGATCAAAAAAAAAAAAACCAACAATTTCGGAATATCCAATTCCAAAAACTTTAAGGCAACTTAGAAGCTTTTTAGGTTTAACAGGTTACTATAGAAAATTCATAAAGATTACGCTATTATTGCTAAACCACTAACTAAACATTTAGCAGGAAAAAACGGAAGAGTTTCCCAATATAAATCTAAGAATACAGAAGTCAAACTGGATACTGAAGGCATGGCAAGCGCAAACAAATTAAAAGAATGTTTAGTGAGCCAAACAGAATTATATCAACCAGATTTTAATAAAAAATTTGTCTAAACGACTGATGCATCGAATATAGCTATAGCAGCTGTATTATCACAGGATTGGAAACCTATCACATTTATTTCAAAAACACTTAACTCGACTGAACAAAGGTACGCAACGAATGAAAAGGAACTTTACGCAATAGTTTGGTCCTTAAAAAATTTGAGAAATTATTTATATGGAGTAGCAGATCTGGAAATTCATACAGATCATCAACCTTTGACATTCGCAGTCTCGGTTAGAAATCCAAATTCAAAAATGAAAAGATGGCATGCTTTTATAGAAGAGTTTGCACCTAAAATAATTTATAAAACAGGTACTACAAACGTAATCGCAGACGCACTTTCAAGACAACAACTAAATATTTTAACAGACAATTCTACGGAAGAATCAGATCAAGCTACACAACACTCAGCAGAGAGTAGCGACAATAATTTAATTCAGGAAACAAGTAAACCTTTAAATCAATTTAAACAACAAATATTGATAATGAGAAGACCTGCATTAATTGATGTTGTTCACGAACAAATACATTCTTTTAATAACACAAAACACATAATTGAATTTCACACGGTTGAAAGTTTAGTCACAATTCTGAAAGAATTTCTTAATCCAAACTTAGTGACAGCAATTCATTGCAAAATAGAGGATTTATATAGTATAAAAGATATGTTATTAACGACATTTAATAACGTTAAACTTTTATTTACGAAGAATTTCCCAATGGACATATTAAATAAAGATGATCAGGAATCAATAATTCAATAAACGCACAATCGAGCTCATCGTAACCACGAAGAAAATCTAAAACAAATAGAAAAATTATATTATTGGCCAAAAATGAAGGAAAAATTCAAAGAATATGTTAGAAATTGTAGGATATGTAATGTCAATAAATATGATAGACATCCTAAGAAGGTACCAATTGGTGAGGCACCAATTCCAAACAAAGAAGGGGAACAACTATACGTATATTTTTTATGCAGAAAAATTAATTTTCATAACTTGCATAGATCCTTACTCAAAGATTTTAGTAGTAAAACATATTACTAACAGATTAAATCTAGGAGAAAAAGTCCTCGAACTTTTAAATTCATTCCCTGATGCCAAAATGATAATAGTAGATTATGAAGCAGGATTCACAACCCCACAATTTCAGTCACAAATGACAAGAATAAATATAGAAATATATTATTGTGATCACAGACACACAACTACCAATGGTCAAGTAGAAAGAGCTCATTCGATACTAATAGAAATAGCAAGATGTATTAAACAAGAATACAAATTATTGAATTATTGTACATAGAAGTAATTATTAGAGCAGCACAGATGTATAACAAAACAATACATTCAGTAATACAAGAAAGACCAATCGAAATACTACAGGGTGGCTGATTCGAAGTGCTACCAATTCAAAAGACTATATTTTTAGTTTCCATGCACAGATTTTATTGATCAAACGCTATAATTGTTGGGAAATGTTCAAATTTTAAGAATCTACTTGAAATTTTCGATATGGCCACCTTTGGCCTTAACTATGGCCCGTAGACGGTCGAAGAACGAGTCGCATGCTGCACGAATTTGATTTTGTGGAAGTTTGCGCCATTCTCGTTGAAGGGCCATTTTTAGCGCATCAACGCTCTGGTATTTTTTAGTCAAGACCTTCCTGTCCAACATAACCCAGATTGAGAAATCCAGCGGATTCGCATCAGGCAAATTTGAGAGCCATTGTTGAGTAGAAATGAAGCTAGGAACGTTTTTTTCTAACCATTCTTGATTCACACGAGCTTTGTGTGACGGTGCCGAGTCTTGTTGGAATGTCCATGGCTTGCGACCGAAATGTTTGCGTGCCCACGGTAGTAAAGCACCCTCCAACACTGATTCACGATACACCTGGGCGTTTACTTTGACGCCATCGGCCAAAAAAACGAGTGGTGAGCGCCCATCAGCAGTCACTGCAGCCCAAACCATCACATGCGGTGGTGCCTGCGTCCTGGTGGCCAAACGAACATTCAAATTTTCGTAGGACCTCTCTGTCAAGTAAACCCGATCATTTTGTTTGTTTACATATTGCTGGATACAGTAATTTTTCTCATCAGAGAAGACAATTTGTGACAGATTTCCGGCGGCGTGCAAGCGCAACAACTCCTTGGCTCTATCGAGCCTAACTTTTTTTTGAGCAGGAGTGAGATCATGCGCCTTTTGGAACTTGAGGGCCTTTAGTCCGAGCTTGTTTGACAATATGTGTTGCATTCGTTCACACGACATTTTCAGCTCGGCAGCCATTTGTCTGCCACTGCGTCTCGGATTTCGCTCAATTCTGGCCTTCACCTTTCGAACCATTTCTGGTGATGTTGCAGTTATTTTCCAACCACCACCATGTCGTTTGGCAACACTGCCGGTACCATTGTAACGTGTTATGGTCCGATACACAAACATTTTATTTACTTTTAAATGTTTCAGCTCACGAACAATTGCTGGTTGCGATTTTCCAGCCAAATAAAGAGCAATCACACTATTACGTTTGAATTTCATTTCGAAAATTTTTTATTTTCAATAAATTGACGCGTAAATGCTTTTGGTTACTTATTGACAATAGAATGAACTAACATCATGCCAATTTTTAGACAGCTGTCATGTTGCATCTGTCAGATAAGTCTATCTGAAGTTGGTAACAGTTCGAATCAGCCACCCTGTATTTAACAAAAAAGAACATAGTACTATACCTGAGAGATTAAAAAGCAAACAAGAAAAAATGTTAATTATACATAATAAGGATAGAATAAATAAAGAATATCAAGTTGGTCAAGTTATCTACGAGAAAGTTATTGGAGAAAGAAACAAATTAAGACCACGGTATAAAAGACAAAAAATAAAAGAAAACTTAAATAAAAGAGTTAGAATAAGAGATCGAAATAGAATTGTCCACAAGGATAAAATAAAATCTTAATTACAGATGCGCCCTATGAACTTTGAAAAACCTCATATCCCAAAGGATATCGAAGTAAAGGAATATAAGGACGAATATACGATTAAAATTTTAAGAGGAAATATTTATTGCTTCAGAACTAAGAAAATAAGAAATATTACTATCGCAGAAATAATACCATTAAATTAAAAACCTTTTTAATTTCTAGTATTACGAAAAACTTAAAAATGTCAAGAAATTGGAACAATAATCCACTGCCAGATGCAGGAGAATTTTTAGAATTTGAGCGACCACCTAATAGAGAAAAACAATTAGAAATGCTCAAATAAGTTTATAAGTTTATCGGTTATTCAAGAGGACCAAATTATAAGGATTAAGACAATCCTTTTCAAATAGAAATAGAAACAGTCAGAATGATTAAAGCAGCGGAAATATTTCAAGAGTTAAAAAAGAATCCGCAAATGAGAGCAATATATTGTAAAGATTCAATGCCAATAGAAGAAAGTAAAAACGTTAATTTTTTAGTGCTACCTAATGAGGACCAAACCCAAGAAGTCCAAGAAGATAAAATAAAAATTGGAGAAAGCAATGATGACGTATATCAACAATCATCAAGCGATATAGATGAATTCTTAAGAGATTTCAATATGGAAATGCAAATTGAGCATGAAAGAAGAATTCCACATTTTGCTAGGAAGAATTGGTAGAAGGCCAATTAGATAAAATTAAGAAAAATAAGTATTAGACTAAGTTATTAATTATAACTTTTTATTTTTTTCGTTGCAGATGCAACTCGTAATATTTTTAACGATAATAATTAGTATTAGATCGGAGATAATCGATATCTTAGATTATACAAGGGATAATTACTTGTTAATAGAAGATGAAAACGCGGTAATATATAATATGTACATTTGGAGAAATATTTCATGTAACTAATTCAACCTACTATTATACGGTAATCGAAGATTATAAAAAAGAAAGTAAAGAATACAAACGTTTCAAGTGTATTAAGGTCAATAATAAAACTTATGTTATATTGCATGAAAATGTAGGAAATGATTTGGAAATAAGCTTAATAGAAATACTGTTAGGACAGCTAAGAAAGTTTAAAGTAAAAAAGAATAGAGTCAATAAAATCAAAAGAGGAATTAATGACGGTAGGCTACCGTAGCATATTGTTGAATTGTCAGAAGAAAAACATTTCTTGCCTCTACTGGATTATACCAAGATGGTGAATCTTTCTCCCGCATATTTTCACTTCGGACGCCATGAAAGAACACACCATGTGCCTTCGATCGTGATTCTGTTTTGGGGAGTAGAACATCTAATCGAAGTAGCAAAGTTGCCTCCCTTGAACCCTTTTCTTTAACTTCAGGGATAAGCTCTGAATCATAAAATAGCTCATTGTAAACGTTGAGTATTGATGGTAAGGCACGATAATTATAAATCAGTTTTGTAACAAGTCTTGGATCATATCCATTAGTATCTGGAAAACGTATGTTATCTTTTAAGTATGGCGTATGCTGTTTCAATCTCTAGTGACAAAAACTCGCCATCGCGTGTAAAATGCGCACGCTCGCGATCATAGTTGCGAAAGTTTACAAAATATTCAATCTCTTCCGGATGTATGAGTGCTTAAAACCGTGGTACATAATTCTTAAAGCTTAGCTCTTCCCTTCGACAAGGAAACATACTTTCAATGTTATCCAACATTTCATTGCGATTTTCAGAAATTAAATATGCATTTCGTAAACGTTCAGGCACATCGTACCTGTCGATGCGTTGAGCAACAAAACGACGCTTTTGTCCAAAACCTACGCCTGGTATAACTTCACCATGTTTTGACCATACTTGATTTGCATAGAAAAATTAAGTAGCGGGCACGGGATATAGCAACATTTGTAATGAACAAATTCAAAAATTTTTAATTTTTATTTAACTTCATTTATTGTCAAATATTTGTGCAAAAGTAATCCTTTTCACAAACCATTCCACTTGCTCAATTCGTAATAGAGCAATGCTTGAATACATATTTTACCATATGTTGTTAAATTTTCAGCCCTGCATTCAGAGCCAACCTCTGCTACTTCGCTATAGATTTTCATACTTCCTTTTTCTGTGAACCATCGGCCGAAAAGGTATACAAGTGTTGCAGAAATAAGAATACCAAAAAAATATTGTAAAAAGAAAATTTGGTAAGTGTTGAGAAATCTAAATAACTTTGTGATAAATTTTTATCACATTCAAAAGTAAATTTCTTTCTCAATTTGCTGAACGCAATATTTTGAGAAATTTAAGTCTGAAATATGACATAAAAGTTTTAACATATAAACATATATATATTTCCATAGATTCAATTTCATGATCGTTAATCAACAACTATTGAAATCATATAATTTTGATTGGAAATCTAGTCTGGCGTATAACAAAATTAAATTACTTTTCTATGTAATTATATGTACATATACATACGTATATGTATTCAGCATTGAGCTGTACAAGCAGCGTGGTTTGGCCAAGTTAGAAATCTATTATTTCAACAGTTTACTGCTCTAAGAGAAGCCAAAAAAATTCAATTTTTATTATCAAAATTCCGACGCAAAAATATAAAAGATACAACTCTTTTGCATAAGGTAAAATTTTTCTTTTATGTTGCACAAATTTTTGATAATAAATAATATTCACCATTTCAGATTGTTAAACAGAATTTAGTGAAAACAACTTAAATTTCATTTCTTTTATAAATTTGGAAGGCACACCGTGTGCCTCCAACATTTCCGTATATCACCAAGGTACTTATGTTGAGAATCGCCGTTGATCGATCTCAGCAAAAATACACTTGGTGATACATAAGAAACAGCTATTCACGCTGCTATCATTTTGGTTGCTGTCATAAGTAAACACTTTCCAGAAATCAGTTGTCTATAAAGTAAAACGGTAATCGGAGCTAATTCGGAAAAGTATATAAAAATCGCGTAAGAATTGCCAAAATTTCAACAGACACAGCTATGTAAAAAGTCAGATTTTGCCATAAATTCACCGTCGAAAAATTTGATAAATCAAGAGTAAAATCGTGAAAAAGTTTAAATTAAAATCTGTTGAAATTTCTTAAAACTGAAATAATTAAAAAACCTTAATGTTAAAATAACTTAAAATTAAAATACTTAATTAAAAAAACCTAAAAATATTATTTAGAAAAAAAAATGTGCTAAAAATAAGTAAAAGTAGAAAAAAAAATTATATACATACATATATACAACATAAGTGAAGTGAAGTAGAAGTTTAATGAAATAAAATTTTCAAAATTAAAACAGTGCTCAAATTAATTAATAAATAAGATTCTCGAAATTAAAAATTTTGTGTTAAAAATGCCTAAACGGAATTTAAAGTTTGATTAAATTAAATTTTATTGAAATTTTGATATAAAAGTTATTTCATTAAAATTCGTGGTAACACACATACGCTCAAATACATAAAGAATTAAAGTATCATTAATGTGTATGTGTGTGAAAAATTAAATTTTGGCTCAAATTATGGAGCGTATTATTTAACGCCCCCATTCTCAGCTCTACAACTTCGGGTGCATCGATGGAGGCCTTCTTCGTTCATCATGAGTAAAAGAGAGTGAGTGTTTTTTCTATTTAAATTTAAATTTTCGGACAATAATCCACATATACATACATAGTTATAGAGAAAAAAAATGTTGCCTTAAAAATCATTAAGCATGAATTTTAAAATCATCAAATTTGAATTTGAAATTTGCATAGATCTTTACATAAATATTTTTGATTAAAACAAAAGCATACATACATACATATGCTTATATGCATAAGACTTAAGCAGAGCTTAATGAGTAGATAACAACAACAACATTAAAAGCAACTGAAATTGAGAGCGCGAGTGGAGATTTTTTTTTAGTTGTATAAAGTAAAATAAAAAGTGGAGACATTTTGATCTTAGCTTTGCACTTGTGCAGATTTAATTATCGCTCTCTTTGTTTACATTTCGATGTAGTTGTCAAAAGTTAGTTTTAGCTACATTATCAGTGTTGTGTTTTTTTTTATATTTTTTATTTGAAACATTTTCAATATTTTAACGAAAAACTTAAAATTTCTGAAAGTAACTTGATATAAAAGAAAATAATATTTAAAATTCATGCTTATGAAGGTTAATGGTTTTCCCTATGTATGAAAATTTTTAAAATGAAACTAAAATATTTACTGAATTAAGTTTCTACTAAATACTATATTTAAAACTTATCTATGTTAACACTATACTTAAGATGAATATTTCTACCTTAATATACCTACTTAAGTTTAAAATCTGAATAAATTAACGTTTATAATGGAGTAAATCTTTTTGTTCTCCTTAAGATGATGTAAGTGGCAGGGCCATTAGTAAATGTGGGGTCTCAAAAATCATAGGCACAAACTGAGGCCAACGGTAGGGCGGGTATAGAGTGCATATGTATCTCGTATAATATCTTTGAGATACTTTGCAAACAAGTCAAGATTGGTACCATCATTTTCTTTTTGGTTTCTTTTCAATTTATAACATGGCCATGAAGGGGCATTATGTTTTTTAATTCATCGTGGTCATGATGGTCCTGTTGTTTTAGTTTTATATAGAGGGAGTCTAAAATAAAATTGTAGTGTGGTATTCTGGAAGTTTGGAGCAGTCACTTACCCCACCCTTAACGACTGAAAGCTAGAGGATTAAATGGCTCCCGACCCCGACTACTTCGATACCAGAAACAGTTGAACACCTTTGTTTGGATACATTGGCTGTTCATTTTGATAAATTAGTGTTTATGAAAACCCACACATTACATAAAATGGCGCCCAACGTGGGGCAGGTGCGTCCTTAAGATAAACCTGTTGGTAATCCATATATTAAACTTCAATTTAATTTCGCTAGAAGCTAGTCGAAACATTTTATCAGTTGGTCTGATATCATAAACTATTTGAACTCTTCTGGAATTTCGACTGTTTGAATATTTCGAACAGCTTTCGACCGATCTGTTCTCAAATAGTCATTGTGCGCAGAACACAACTAAACTTCAATACAGCTTTAAGTGAATATTTGGAACTTTAAATTTGTTTTGTTACTATCTTGTTATGCCTAGGAATTATGGTTGGATTAGCAGATTAATTGCGCTGGCGATTTTCTGACCAGTTTTAATTCTTGGCCAACGCTAACTTATATATTTTTATACGCTGAATATGTTGTTGAGTACAAATATCAGCACACTTGTTAGCTGAAATTTATAAAAATGCATTTTAGTTCAGAACTTATGAGTATTTCCAAATCCATAGCCAGGTCTATTAAACTATATCAATCTTGACAAATATTTTTTTTTTTATTTTACTTGTCCCTAGTTTCACTGCATCATAATTAAGGAGAAATAATTTTTTTTGTTAAATTACATTTTTTCGTACAATTATCATCGCTCGCGCGAAGTACTAAAGTTATTTTTTTTAACTTTTCTAAAGAATAAAACAAATTTTTAACATGGCAGTTCGGCATAGTGTTGAAGACCTTCCTGTGTTGATTCCGCATGCAGAGTCATCATGCACTATTTGCTTGCAACTCTTAAATAACAATAACGAATGCTCAATTACCCGTTGTAATCACGTATACCATAAATCTTGTATAGAACATTGGTTGACAGACTCTCCTGAATGTCCCAATTGTAGACGTTCTACGTTAGCTAGTGACTTACAGCCAATAACAATTGATATTCCACCAAACACTAATAATAATTTGAACCAAAGTTCATCGCGTGATCGTAATAGCTCTCAAAGTCGAGGTACTACTTCGAAACGCTACAATACTAGAGGTTTTAGACGAAGGGTACAAGAAGGGTCTGCACAATATTCACAGCCTGATTCTCGTAGAAACGATGCAAATCGAAACAGTCAAAACTCTTTACCACTTTTGGATTTAGAGCTACCACTATCACAATCGCGACAGAGGCAAAGAAATAATGTTACTAATAATGACGCAAGTAATTTTCATAATAATAGCAATGAACAAAGTCATATTGATATTGCAAACCCCACTGCATCTAGCAGTAACGCTAATACGCAAAATTTCGATTACGATCGTATTAACAATTTAATAGAAAGTAGTTTACAGCGTATGCTGAGTAACTTACAGTTACAGCCAAATAACAGAAACCAAAATTTAGATTTTCATAATCAAGCAAATCCAATTCTTGATTTGAATTCAAACCTTAATAATATCCGTGCAGAAAATTTTGTTCAAGTTCAAAATGCAAATAGCTTGAATTTAGCTGCAGATAAAATCACATCCCTTATAAATAATTGGAACGTGAAATTCGATGGCTCAGCCAAGGGTCTGGGTGTTGAAGATTTTTTGTATAGAATTTGTTCTTTAACAAACTCTAGTTTAGGTGGTAATTTTCAGACCTTATGCAGAAACTTGCACATTGTTCTCGTAGGCAAGGCCAGAGACTGGTTCTGGCGTTATCACAGGACAGTTCGAAACCAGGGTATTCACTGGGACACCTTTTGTGAAGCGTTACGTGAACAATATCGAGATACAAAAACTGATTTCGAGATAAGAGAAGAAATTCGTGGGCGAAAACAAAAGCTTAACGAGTCTTTTGATATTTTTTATGAGGCAGTTTTGTCTATTACTGATCATTTATCACAGCCTATTGCAGATACAGAGCTTGTTGAAATAATTTCGAGAAACCTTAGGCCCGAGATAAGGCACGAATTATTATACGTCAAAGTATCGTCTATTACTCAGTTGCGCACCTTGTGCCAAAAACGCGAAAATCTTTTATCTGAGGAAAGTTATAGGCGAAATAATCAAAGTAAAATTATACCAAGTAATTTTGCACAACGTAGAAATGTAGCAGAAATAGACTGTAGTGAATCAGTTAATGATTCAACTGAATTTTGTCTTGACCAAACTGGTGCAACTTCGGTTGCAGCCTTAAACCATCAGCTTCCAAAATGTTGGAACTGTGACGTTGAAGGCCATCGCTGGGATGACTGTATCAACGAACGCAAAATATTTTGTTACGGTTGTGGGGCGAAGAATATTTACAAGCCTCAATGCACAATATGTATTGCTAAAAAGACGGAAAACACGAAGGCGGGAGCTTTCAAAGCCACCAGAACAGCCCCGCGCTAAAATCATCTATTTTAAATCTGTCTAGTTCACCAACTAGCTCACTTACCATTACTAAAAATAATGAAAAATCTGAATTTGTTAATGTAAAAATATTAACGCGTGAAGATTCTGAAAAACCTATTATGAAACCTGTATTATATCCGATTTTGCCGTACCATGTACGACTAAAGAATTATAATAAAGCAAAGAACAAGATTTTTGAAATTTTCTCAGACTTAAGGCATAAACCTAAAAGATCAACTTTGCGGTTGCGGAGATTTTGGAAGGCTAAAAAACAAACTAAAAAGCTAATCATTTCCACTGTGTTCAATAGTAGCGATGATAATCGGTTCTACGCGAAAGTCACATTTTTAGATCGCACCGAATATGGCTTATTGGATACAGGGGCCAATATTAGCTGCATTGGTTCTGATTTGGCACTCGAAGATTTCTCTGCGCTTCAAAATTTTCGTAAAACAAAGTCCACGGTAAAAACTGCCGATGGCAACACTCAAAATGTCTTAGGGTTTGTAGAAGTAGATTTAATGTACAAAGGAAAATCACAAAAATTAACCTTGTTCATTATTCCTTCTTTATCACAACGACTTATCCTTGGAATTGACTTCTGGAAGAAGTTTGAATTAGCTCCAAATTTAATATCGCCATGCGAGGCACCAAAAGTAATTGCAGAAATTGATAGTCTTCAGGAAAATGAAATATATCCACTTAACTCTAACCAACGAAAACAGTTAGAAGCGGTCAAAATGTTGTTTCCAGATTTTGAAACGCAAGGTTTAGGGAGAACCGATTTGATCAAACACGAGATCGACGTAGGGGATGCAAAACCCATAAAACAGCGTTTCTACCCTGTCTCACCAGCGGTAGAAAACTTGATTTTTCAAGAAATTGACCGAATGTTGCAACAGGGGGTGATAGAGCCATCAACAAGCCCATGGAGTTCGCCAATGCGACTGGTTGTGAGGCCCAATAAGGTTCGGTTATGCTTAGATGCAAGAAAGGTAAATAATGTTACAAAAAAAGATGCTTATCCTTTGCCAAATATTGAAGGGATCTTTTCAAGGTTACCCAAAGCGAATCTAATATCCAAAATAGATTTAAAAGACGCATTTTGGCAAATTGGACTTACAGAGCAATCAAAACCTATTACAGCATTTACCGTACCTGGGCGGCCTCTATACCAGTTCGTGGTGATGCCATTTGGCTTGTGTAACGCTGCACAAACCATGTCACGGCTCATGGACCAGATAATCCCTCCAGAATTGCGAAATTGTGTGTTTGGTTATCTTGATGACCTTTGTATCGTCTCCGAAGATTTTGATACGCATATTTCGGTGTTAGTGAAGATTGCAGAGCAGTTTAGAAAAGCAAATCTTACGATAAACGTTAGTAAAAGCAATTTTTGTGTGACACAAGTCAAATATCTAGGGTATCTTATAGGCAATGGGGGTATCGCAACTGATCCTGAAAAAATCAGTTCGATATTATCGTGGCCAGTTCCCAAAAACTTAAAACAAGTCTGTGGTTTTATAGGTCTTGCGGGGTGGTATCGTAGATTTGTCGAGAACTTTTCCGATGTGGTTTTTCCCATTACTGAAACACTGTCTACCAAAAAAAAATTTATGTGGACTAGTGAGGCCCAAAAGGCTTTCGAGAAGATTAAACTCTTGCTCACTTCAGCCCCAGTCCTCATAAATCCAGACTTTTCAAAGAAGTTCTATATTCATTGCGACGCAAGCGATTTTGGAATCGGCGCAGTACTAGTGCAAATTTCTGAAGACGGCGACGAAAAACCAGTCGCTTACATGTCGAAAAAATTGAATACCGCTCAAAGAAATTATAGCGTAACAGAGCGTGAGTGCCTAGCTGCAATTGAAGCCATTAAAAGATTCCGCTGCTACATTGAAATGCAAGACTTCGAGATAATTACAGACCATTCGAGCTTAGTATGGTTAATGCGACAACCAGACCTAAGTGGGCGTTTGGCAAGGTGGGTGTTAAAATTGCAGTCGTACAAGTTCACGATAAGCCATCGTAAAGGCAAAGAAAATATAGTTCCTGACGCTTTGTCTAGAATTCATTGCGATGAAATTTCTGCGTTACAAGATATAGGCCCAGAAGTTGATTTGACTTCGAAACATTTCCAAGATGATGATTACGAATTATTAAAATCAAAAATTAGAGCCAACCAGGAAAAATATCCTGATGTTAAAATTGTTGATGATTATATTTATTTCCGCACAGAGCATTATAGTGGTGAAGTTACTCAAGAGCAAAACGCATGGAAATTATGGATTCCAAAAAATTTGCGATCTCAGGTTATGTCCAGAGCGCATGACTCAGTTATATCAGCTCATGGGGGGATAGCTAAAACCACAGATTTGATAAGGCGAAATTTTTACTGGCCAGGAATGGTTAGTGACGTTCGTTCTTTTGTTCAAAATTGCGAAATTTGTAAAACGACAAAAGCACCAAATGTATGCCTTAGACCACCGATGGGAGCGCAAGCTCAATCAAATAGGCCATTCCAGCGAATATACGTTGACATTTTAGGGCCATACCCTCGCAGCAAAAATGGTAACATTGGACTGCTGATTGTCGTTGACCATTTTACCAAATTTCACTGGCTTTGCCCACTCAAAAAGTTTTGCTCATCTGTAATACAAAAATTTTTCTTAGAACAAATTTTCCATGTTTATGGAGTACCAGAGTTTATTATCAGCGACAATGGATCGCAATTTAAGGCCAATGATTTCAACGCATTTCTGACACAACTTGGAATAAGTCATATATATACGGCGATACATTCACCACAATCCAATGCTTCAGAACGCGTTAATCGTTCCCTTATTGCGTCCATTCGAGCATATATGAAAAACGATCACAGGCAATGGGATGAGAATTTGACTCCCATTAGCTGTGCTCTCAGAAATTCTCTACACCAAACATTACACTGTTCACCATATCATGCGTTATTTGGGTTCGACATGATCACCCATGGTTCGTCATACAAATTATTGAAAAATTTAAATCTTCTTGATGAAGCCCAATGCAAGTTAAATAAAGATGACCAACTTGCGCTGCTACGAAAAGATATTGGTAAAAATATAAGAAATGCGTATGAAAAAAATGCTGAGCAATATAACTTGAGGTCTCGTCCGGTTAGTTTCAAAATAGGTCAGGAGGTATTCCGAAGGAACTTTGTTCAAAGCAATTTTGCAAAACAAATAAATGCAAAACTAAGTCCAGTTTTTCTTAAAGCCCGCGTCCGTGATAGACTTGGTAGTCATTACTATATTTTAGAAGACTTACAGGGAAATCTAGTCGGCACTTATCATGCAAAGGATATGCGCCAATAAAGGTATTTTTTCCACCTAATACCAGTGTAAAATTACAGGTATTATGCGGTTTTGTAATGAACAAATTCAAAAATTTTTAATTTTTATTTAACTTCATTTATTGTCAAATATTTGTGCAAAAGTAATCCTTTTCACAAACCATTCCACTTGCTCAATTCGTAATAGAGCAATGCTTGAATACATATTTTACCATATGTTGTTAAATTTTCAGCCCTGCATTCAGAGCCAACCTCTGCTACTTCGCTATAGATTTTCATACTTCCTTTTTCTGTGAACCATCGGCCGAAAAGGTATACAAGTGTTGCAGAAATAAGAATACCAAAAAAATATTGTAAAAAGAAAATTTGGTAAGTGTTGAGAAATCTAAATAACTTTGTGATAAATTTTTATCACATTCAAAAGTAAATTTCTTTCTCAATTTGCTGAACGCAATATTTTGAGAAATTTAAGTCTGAAATATGACATAAAAGTTTTAACATATAAACATATATATATTTCCATAGATTCAATTTCATGATCGTTAATCAACAACTATTGAAATCATATAATTTTGATTGGAAATCTAGTCTGGCGTATAACAAAATTAAATTACTTTTCTATGTAATTATATGTACATATACATACGTATATGTATTCAGCATTGAGCTGTACAAGCAGCGTGGTTTGGCCAAGTTAGAAATCTATTATTTCAACAGTTTACTGCTCTAAGAGAAGCCAAAAAAATTCAATTTTTATTATCAAAATTCCGACGCAAAAATATAAAAGATACAACTCTTTTGCATAAGGTAAAATTTTTCTTTTATGTTGCACAAATTTTTGATAATAAATAATATTCACCATTTCAGATTGTTAAACAGAATTTAGTGAAAACAACTTAAATTTCATTTCTTTTATAAATTTGGAAGGCACACCGTGTGCCTCCAACATTTCCGTATATCACCAAGGTACTTATGTTGAGAATCGCCGTTGATCGATCTCAGCAAAAATACACTTGGTGATACATAAGAAACAGCTATTCACGCTGCTATCATTTTGGTTGCTGTCATAAGTAAACACTTTCCAGAAATCAGTTGTCTATAAAGTAAAACGGTAATCGGAGCTAATTCGGAAAAGTATATAAAAATCGCGTAAGAATTGCCAAAATTTCAACAGACACAGCTATGTAAAAAGTCAGATTTTGCCATAAATTCACCGTCGAAAAATTTGATAAATCAAGAGTAAAATCGTGAAAAAGTTTAAATTAAAATCTGTTGAAATTTCTTAAAACTGAAATAATTAAAAAACCTTAATGTTAAAATAACTTAAAATTAAAATACTTAATTAAAAAAACCTAAAAATATTATTTAGAAAAAAAAATGTGCTAAAAATAAGTAAAAGTAGAAAAAAAAATTATATACATACATATATACAACATAAGTGAAGTGAAGTAGAAGTTTAATGAAATAAAATTTTCAAAATTAAAACAGTGCTCAAATTAATTAATAAATAAGATTCTCGAAATTAAAAATTTTGTGTTAAAAATGCCTAAACGGAATTTAAAGTTTGATTAAATTAAATTTTATTGAAATTTTGATATAAAAGTTATTTCATTAAAATTCGTGGTAACACACATACGCTCAAATACATAAAGAATTAAAGTATCATTAATGTGTATGTGTGTGAAAAATTAAATTTTGGCTCAAATTATGGAGCGTATTATTTAACGCCCCCATTCTCAGCTCTACAACTTCGGGTGCATCGATGGAGGCCTTCTTCGTTCATCATGAGTAAAAGAGAGTGAGTGTTTTTTCTATTTAAATTTAAATTTTCGGACAATAATCCACATATACATACATAGTTATAGAGAAAAAAAATGTTGCCTTAAAAATCATTAAGCATGAATTTTAAAATCATCAAATTTGAATTTGAAATTTGCATAGATCTTTACATAAATATTTTTGATTAAAACAAAAGCATACATACATACATATGCTTATATGCATAAGACTTAAGCAGAGCTTAATGAGTAGATAACAACAACAACATTAAAAGCAACTGAAATTGAGAGCGCGAGTGGAGATTTTTTTTTAGTTGTATAAAGTAAAATAAAAAGTGGAGACATTTTGATCTTAGCTTTGCACTTGTGCAGATTTAATTATCGCTCTCTTTGTTTACATTTCGATGTAGTTGTCAAAAGTTAGTTTTAGCTACATTATCAGTGTTGTGTTTTTTTTTATATTTTTTATTTGAAACATTTTCAATATTTTAACGAAAAACTTAAAATTTCTGAAAGTAACTTGATATAAAAGAAAATAATATTTAAAATTCATGCTTATGAAGGTTAATGGTTTTCCCTATGTATGAAAATTTTTAAAATGAAACTAAAATATTTACTGAATTAAGTTTCTACTAAATACTATATTTAAAACTTATCTATGTTAACACTATACTTAAGATGAATATTTCTACCTTAATATACCTACTTAAGTTTAAAATCTGAATAAATTAACGTTTATAATGGAGTAAATCTTTTTGTTCTCCTTAAGATGATGTAAGTGGCAGGGCCATTAGTAAATGTGGGGTCTCAAAAATCATAGGCACAAACTGAGGCCAACGGTAGGGCGGGTATAGAGTGCATATGTATCTCGTATAATATCTTTGAGATACTTTGCAAACAAGTCAAGATTGGTACCATCATTTTCTTTTTGGTTTCTTTTCAATTTATAACATGGCCATGAAGGGGCATTATGTTTTTTAATTCATCGTGGTCATGATGGTCCTGTTGTTTTAGTTTTATATAGAGGGAGTCTAAAATAAAATTGTAGTGTGGTATTCTGGAAGTTTGGAGCAGTCACTTACCCCACCCTTAACGACTGAAAGCTAGAGGATTAAATGGCTCCCGACCCCGACTACTTCGATACCAGAAACAGTTGAACACCTTTGTTTGGATACATTGGCTGTTCATTTTGATAAATTAGTGTTTATGAAAACCCACACATTACACATTCATGCGTTTAGGGCATTGAACGAATCCCAATGAGTGGCGTAGATCATTGTCGATTAGACGTTCTGATGAGCGTACAGTTGATATGAGAATATTGTCATGTTCCTGTCCTTGGAATTCCTCGACGGAACCTATCTTTGGCATTGCTATGTCCGCTTTCATAAAAAGACTGCGCAAATGTTTAACTTGCTTCATATACGGCGTAATAATGCCAATACTTTCTGGAATAATATGTTGTTGCCAGGGAATGGCAAAACAAAATAATGCTCCTTAGTTTTTTGAAATTTATACGCATTGTAACATACAAATATATTTCATTTTTCTATTTCATTATTGTATTAAGCAATTTGGTTGTTGGGCATCCCACAATTGCCCTTCCTGTTTAATTAAAAAAAAAATGTATTAAGTAATTTGGTTGCTGGGCATCCCACAATTGCCCTTCCTGTTTAATTATTTAAAATTGTAATTTATTTGTAACTAAATAATTATTTATATTTTCTATGTAAAATTCACTGTTTCTATTTCTATCGTAAATTGAATGTTAAAATTTAGTATTTATAGAAAAGTTTTGAGAAGGGTTTTGGGTTTAAATAAATTTTATAATGTATTAAAATTTGAAATAATGTTGTTGTGGTAAATTTTTGGTATATGGGGGGGGGGGATTTTCATGACTGTAGTATGACAAGGTGAGTTGGTTTTATTGAAGAGCATATCATGGGGACTATTTTTGCACCGGAAGTGATAGTCCAGGTTGGGTGGGCGCGCTGGGAGAAGACATCAGCTTCCCGCGTCCATGTGGTGGCTTAGTCTGATAGGAGGACTATGTGTGTGTGGTGGTAGTGGTGAGAAGTTTTTCGTGGTAGGACATGTAACCATATGGCCATTTTGCCATTTTCCTACATTTAATTCCCATACATGCCTGCAACTATATTTCATTGTTCCCACATATAAACCCGACTCCATACTAAAGTTTATGCGCCTTCAGCACTTATTCTTCCCCTTATTTATTTTCCCACACAATTCTTTCTTTGCTTTTTTTCTTTTCTATTTATTCATATTAAACATCTTCGCTTAGCTAGGAGAATTTCCGTATAAAATTAGCCCACACAATCATTATTCCATCACTCAGTGAAATCCGTCAGTTAATCAAGTTCAAAACGCTGGAATTAAGCATTGCGTCAACAGCCACCAATTTGTTAACAGGAAGATTCAACAATGCAATTACAAACTGGACACCATAAAAACGATACGACCGACAATAGCGTAAGAAAAGATGCAATATTCAAATGCCAATATAACTCTTCGAAGTTAAGATAAGACGTACGTGCTTTATGCATCAATAAGATTTGCGGTAGGCGGCAATATACATATAGAACGAAATAATATAAAAAAAAAAAAAAGGGGAAGATATACGATAGCTGCACATTGGCAGTGGACTCGCGATAACAGTACCATGCATGCACATAAATTTAAATGAATTTATTCTGACACCTTTACTAAATATGAAATAAAGCGAGATCATGTTATTGCGAGTACACTGTAAATGAATTTACTTTTTAGAAGCAAAGTTTGAAACTACAAAATATTTACATATATAACATACCCAGAATTAAGAATGGAAATATAAGTATATGTACATATTTATTCCTGGAATTTTTAGCCGAGATAAAGATACTTTGTTGTTATGGTACGGGACATCAAATTGCCTCAATAAGGAAATATGGATATATATATATATATATAATATGTATGTATGTATGTATGTATTCTCCTTTAACTCCTAGGAGGAGCATAGGGCCAATATGAAATCTCTCCATTTGTCACGATCCCTTGCGATGACTTTGATCTCTTGCCACGATTTTCCCGATTCTTGGATTTCCTTTTCCAACGACCTTTTCCAGTTGGTAATATATATATATATAATATAACATTAAATTAATCACTTGATTAAAAATTTAAACTAAACGGAATGCAATGCCGTAAATTAAGTATATTTGTATGTATGTTAAACAAGAAAAACGCATACACATATACAAAGGTTGCAAATATCAATTTTAATAAGAAACAATTGGGTGATAATCCAGACAAATATAATACAGGCTTAAAGTAAAAACTTAAAATTAGAATGATTTAAAATTAAAACAAAAACAATTTATTAATAAATTTCGTAATGGAGGAAATTGTTTAATTAAGTATCAATTAACAAGTAAATAAAAATTTAGTTGAAGAAACCATATAAAATTGAAACAAGCTTAGGATTTGAATAATGAAAAGATTTAAACTTAATTTGAATTCAATTAAAAAACTTACTTAAATCTTAGTATAATAATAATAGAAAATAGTACATATCAATTAGGGTTATATGATTCATGGTTTATGCATCATAACAGTAAAATAGAGGAAACGAATCCAGTAGAAGACACCATTAAAAATCCGTAAATGAAGACATCAAAACCACATAATTAAATCCGAAGGGGAAAATACATTGCCAACAACGCTACCTATTAATAAAATCACAAAACGAGAGGTCAACAAGAACCAATCGAATGCAGAAGAAGCCGAATCTTCAACGTGTTGTCAAAAATTTCATATGGCAACGAAACAGCAGAAAGCAGGAAATCCAGAAATGCTCATTTTCCAAATTATCAAGAAAACCGACGAAAATCAAGAATAAATCAATACTGAAAACACTCTTCAGACAAACTGCAAAAGAGAACTATCATCAGGACAAATCACCAATAAATAACTTAATAAATCAAACAAATCGAGCAGTGAACTACTACAATTATCTCCAATATCGGTAATGGGTTTAGCCAATTAAGCCGGAATACTTGAAGCAAGTAAGCGGAGTTTGTAGAACAACGCATCAAGAAAGCCAAGCCTATAGCATCAAAGTCAACAAAAAGAAATCCCAGTGATACTCAACAGAATCCAGCATCTTGATTATAATAGTCCGAAGTAATCATAAACAAAATGGACCAAATTATAACAGAAAAAAGAAGAGAGGGAAGCTGAAATAATTAAAATACCAACAAACTGAAGTAAATACGAGAATATAACGGTTTGGCGATTAAATAAAATGATGAAAATAAGAAAAGTGGACCATCAGAGGAAATGAGCATAGCATCCAAGATGAACCAACTGACGTCTAGTGCAACGCCGGGCACATAGAAGAACCACTACAACAGCAATGTATTTCCCAGAGAAGAAGCAGAACCAACAACCTACCAGAAAACATCAATACAGAGCCGAACTAACCGGAGTAACCAAGGTCAAGCCATGAATCAATTAGGAAAAATTTGAATTTATTTTTTTTGATACATTTAAAAAATTAACAATTAATTAAAGTCCTAATTAAAATAAAATTATGAATCAATTAGGAAAAATTTGAATTTATTTTTTTTGATACATTTAAAAAATTAACAATTAATTAAAGTCCTAATTAAAATAAAATTGTGAATCAATTAGGAAGGATTTTAATCGTATATTTAAATTCATTCCAATAAATAATCATTCAATAATAATATTAAGCTAACTATAAGACTTAAGGTAAAGAAAATATGGTCACGAAAAAGTTACCTAACGATAACTTTTTCTTTTCCTAAGAGGGGAGGGATGTTGTGAGTTTGCTAAGCACCTAATGCGTAAATCAGTCATAAAAGAACCACTAAATATTTTTATTAATACACCCTAATTAAATACACAACATTCTTTTGATTGCACATCGATTGATCGAGTTTCAGCTAAAGCCAAACCGTGGGATACCAAAATGAAATGTATCCAACGTCGTCAATCGTGTGATTTAAATTTTAGTCAAAACAAATTAGAACACTAAATACACAAACACCATGCTTTTGCTATGGACACCTGAATGGAATGTGTCTGGCAAAAGCATGGGAATCGGGAATCGCGTACGTGATAAATCGTGTGAATTCAATTTTAGTTAAAGCAACTTAGAATACTAAATACACAAACAACATGCTTTTGCTATGGACACCTGAACGGAATGTGTCTGGCAAAAGCTTGGGAACCGATTGGTGTTTAGCTTTGCAAGCTCACAGCGTGAACTCTCCCCCGGAAGTTAGAACGAGCTCAGGTATGAAACGAGGAGAAAAGCTCGGTTCATGGAACTAAAAGCTCTTTCTAACTTATCGTTGATAATTAATAAATAGCGTAAGAAAATGAAGAACGAGGGTGATACGTTCTTTGTGTGAATAGCCGGTGGAATTAAATAATAGTAGTCTAACTCGAATTTTTTAGTAAAATAAAGATAAATAGTTTAAACGTGAATTTACGGTGTCTGTTGTGTTTATTTTTAGTAAAACAAAGTTAAATAGTTTAACTCGAATTTTTTAGTAAAACAAAGCTAAATGGTTTAACGTGAATTTACGGTGTCTACTGTGTTTATTCTTTGTGTCGATTCTTCGAGTGTGCAACAAAAGGGAGAAAATCCAGGAGTCGATCTGGGACATCGTCGGCTACATCACTACGAGAAAAATAACCAACAAAACAAGTGAGACAGTTAAAGAAGAGATTGTAGAAATATTTGATGAAATAAATCTAAACGAAATACACACAAGAATAAAAAATTTAACGAAATCATGGCCCAAGAAAACACAGTCAATTCAACATAATATTAAGTATGAATCGGGGCGCTTCATTTTAACAAAGGAGGGAGTTAACATTACTCTTTTCTATATAAAATCAATATACTTTGACTAAATTCGTCATATACGAATCGAACATAAAATCAATCATATAGAACACTTGCACGACATAGTCAAAACAATCAGAGTTATTGTAAACAAAATTTGAAAGAACAAAGAAGTTATTGTCAACAAGTGAATTGAATTTCAGAAATATGAAATATTAAGGATCGTCACGTACGTCCAATTCTAATTAAAAAATTTAATTAAAAATAGGATCATATTTCAGCATTGCTCAAAGTCTGAATTTGAATCCAAAGTCCAGATTAGGTACATCAAAAAGAAGAAGCATTTTGCAGTATAAATATGGCTAGAAAAATGAAGCCATCAAGTCTTGTTTCACCAACTCTCAAACCAAGTAGATTAAGTTAAGTCTTAAGTAAATGAGGAGTAGTTGAACAAAAGGTAACATTTCCAGTTTTTGTCTTTTTGCTTTTTTTTGAAGAATCGTATGAAAATCTATGAACTACGCATTGCAGTTGAATTTAGCGGTTCAAAGAATAACAGTTCCCAAGAAAACCGCGTTTTTCGTCGATTTTCGAACAAAAAGTAACATTTCCACTCCACTTACAATTTTTTTGTAGTTCTGACGAAAAATTACGTTTACCTACATATTTAATACTAATCACTAATCATAGTCTTCGTCGAACATTTTCAGTTGCTTTTATTGCTCCCACAAGGCATCATTTCAGTTTTATGATTATCAAAAAGTAAAATTTCCAACATTTCCTGACAAAAGTTAACATTTCCAAATTTCAAACTCAGTTATCTCCATTAATATGAAAGTTTTTAAATGTGTAAAAACGCGATTGTAAGGCAGTTTTTTAAATGCATATTTATGCATAAACATATTTTTAAAAAAAAAAATATGCTACCTTTTTTAATCACATTTTATTGATTTCTGAAAAAAAAGGAAACATGGAAATGTTACTTTTTGTTCGACTACTCCTCAAAAGAAAATAAAAAAAAATTATATTTTTTTAATAAAAATATAAAACCAAGAAGTTTAATTTGCATACGAGTTTTGTTTAGTTTTTCGTGAAAATGGTGAATTATAATGGTTTCGAGTCCTCGGCGGAAAACTTTGATGTTTTGTCAACATTTAAGTACCCTGGCAAATTGTTTTGGTCACTATTTAAATCTTGAATGTTGGCAAATTTTAAATGGAAACTTTTTTGTTGTCTTTTAAAATTTGACGAGTCAAAACGTAAGTCACTAAAAATTGCACATAGAAAATATATCAATATATTGTCCACTAAAATTGCAAAAAAAGAAAACAAAAAAAAATAGTAAAATTTTAATTGCAAATCAAAATTGAAAGTTTTTAATGAAACATAAAATTAATTGGGGAAAGGAGTAGTCGAAAAAAAGTGTATTCCTTCGTCTTGTGATTGTGTGCTCGTCTTAAATGTGACTAAGTTTTTGTAACTATGAGAACACGTCTGTCTAATCAATAGCTTACACACATCCATTCTTTCGATGAGAACAGGATGAAGATCATGGAAGGATTAGGAATACACTGGTGAAGGAAATCGTGCCATTAGTAGGCTACGGCCAAACGGGACAAAGCGATTCTTCCAAGACTGCTCCGAAGCTGTAATAAAAAAAACTATTGAACTTCTTTTTTCCCTAGATGAGTTCCACGATCCTGTAAAATAAAGCGCAGGGATTTGGAAGAAAAGGACTATCTGGAATAAAGAAGAAAAGAATAATTAAATTGAATCCAACAGAATTTTCAATAACTGGTGAGTGAATTTTTCTGCTGAGTCCAAATTATGTATCGTACTTATAAAAACAAAAATGGATGAAATGAAAAAATCCTTGACAGACTTGTCAGGGGCAGTTAATGCGGGGATGGATTTGGCAAACATCCGTGGTAGGGAAGAAATGAGGACCGAGATTGGAGCTGTTCACGACAGAATAGATCGCATAGAAACTAGCGCGGCGAGAGGCAACACCAATGAGGCGAAAACTACGCAAGAAACCTTGTGTGGCCCAAAGAATGAGCAGGACCTTAAGGATATCAGTAAGCCCCCTGATTGTGTGAAGGAATTGCAGGTATTCGACGGGACTCCGACGCAGTACGTTTCTTGGGTGCACAATACATAACATATTACGTGATTTTGATATTATAAAGAATAAGCCTTTATACCGTGCGGTTTTGCAGCACATACGGCAAGAGGTTAGGGCCCCTGCGGATACTGCTTTGGTGTCTTACAATGTTTTTAACGATAGTTGGTTAGAAAAAAAGCATGTCCTGTCGCTTCATTATGCCGACAAACGCGATATAAGGACGTTGAAAGGGATCGAAGCTGGATGAATTCTACGCAACGGTTAACCAACAATTTTCTCTTATAATAAACAATATCAAGACTGAGACACATTCCAAAGAAACCGTGAGGGCTTTGGTTGAAACACACCTCAATAGGGCACTTGACGTCTTTGTCCGGGGATTAAGTCCAGAGCTATCTAAAATGCTCATTATTCAGAAGCTGCAGACCCTACCCGAAGCATATTTTGTCTGCTTAGAGCTTCAAAATCTAAGCATGCGCAATAATGCGATCCATATACCGACACCAAACAGAATACCGATTCCCGTCAATCAAGTGGCGCGAGTAGACCATAGGCCTCCCTTACCACCGCGACCTGATCAAAACCATTACCGCCCCTATTACAATAATAGCAATGGAAACAACCGAATGGATGTCGACAAATCCGTTCAGTCAAGACAGGTTAATTATATGAATAGACCGCATCAAACCGGTAATGCCTTTAAAAGAAGGAATAGGTCAGGCCACTTCCCGCAAAAACAACAAAGGTTTTATATTATCGGGTCGGAAGACTATCATTATGCGCACGAGCAAAACTTTACGCCACAAGAAGAACAGCCCATACCTGAGGAGTATGAAGTTCTAGCTGAAGAATGTGAATGCGCCTCTCCCGCCTTCTAGATTTAGGAGAGACCTTCCTTTGCGCAAATAGCGCACCCAATAAGGAACCTCAATCGAGCGTTCCTTACATAGAATATACCACCAAAAATGGTAAAATATTATGTTTTCTTATTGATACGAGAGGCAATTGTTGATCGAAGAAATAACATCTCAACTTTAAATTCAAGGGTCAAGATCCCGCTTAAGGAGAGGGCATCGAAGCTGGTCAATATAATGATGAACGAATACCTATCTGAAATCGCGAAGACTAAAATTAAGAAACTTGCTCAAAAGTATAATAGACCTTTTGGTCCCTTGAGTAACGATGAGGTGGTAAGAACTGCGGCCAGGGCTGAAATAAGAACCAAAACCAGCCAGCCTATATACACAAAGAGTTATCCGTATCCTGCCTGCATGCGTGTTGAGGTAGATAGGCAAGTTAAGGAACTGCTCGCTGAAAACGTAATTCGTCCTTCAAAAGGACCCTATAATTCCCCGATATGGATCGTTCCAAAAAAAACCGAAACCATCCGGGGAAAAACTATACAGAATAGTGATTGACTTCAAGCGATTAAATGCGGTCAAAATTCCTGACACGTATCCAATACCCGACTTTAACTTTTCAAGCCTCGGTGAAGCGAAATATTTCACGACCCTAGACTGGACTTCGGGATTCCACCAGGTCCCAATGGAAACTTCTGATATACCAAAAACAGGATTTTCTACCATGAACGGTAAATACGAATTCCTGCGTCTTCAATTATTGTGTGTTGATCACACGCTGCGTTCAAATATTCATTGCCTACTTTTAGGGATTTGATGTTATTCATACTCAACTCAGTACTAAGGCTATACTCGCGATAGTTTTAGTACTGCCAGAGTTATAACAGCAAGCATGCCTTTAGGGGCTGCCAGCAAAGAACGGTAAACAAAAGAAGTAAAGAACAGCGTGACCAACGCGGAAGCAATCTGACCCCTATATCATAGATATGTGACTTTATTGGGCACGTCAATAAAGTCAAGTAAGGTATATTTCGCAATACTGCGAAATAGTGTGAAAACATATAGCTAAGTAATTGAGTTGTAACCATACATGTATGTAGCTAGAGGAATTTGTAAACCTCTAGCTGGTTAGTGATTTTAAAATAAAGAAATCAGTTAGTGATCGGACTTGAAACAAACGTCTAGTGTTTTTATTTGCTCGAGCGTTTACTAAGTGTTTAATTTAGCCGGAGTTAGGGGCACCGTGACAAACAAAGCCATATCCAGTACAAGTAGTTGCAACGAGAAGTGGGAGCAGCAGCAGAACCAGCGGTAAGTAACCTTAACGAAATTCAGCACTGTCGTTTCTTTTGTTTCATCTCTAGGTAAACAGCTCAGCTGTATTTCCCGTCGCAAGAGAAATATAGCACCAACACCATTCGGATTAAAGAAAGCACCTGCTATCTTTCAAAGAATGATAGATGATGTTTTAAAGGAATATATAGGTAAAATTTGCTACGTTTATATCGATGATATAATCGTATTTGGTAAGGAAACAATCTTTTCTCGATTACGTGAAGCCTACCAACTTGGAAAAAACATAATTCATGAAAAGGGAGGTAGAATTTTTGGGTTACGTGATCACTCATACTGGGATTCAAAACTTGTTACCTCCAACAAATTTAAAGGATTTGAAAAGTTTTTTGGGTTTAACATCATATTATCGGAAGTTTATTAAGGATTACGCGGCAGTTGCAAAACCACTCACAAACTTGACCAGGGGGTGCCTTTCTGATAACCTATGATGAGGAAGTTTATATAAATAGTACAGTTTTTGTCAACCCAAAGTCAACTGTAAAACTTCAGCCTGGAGCTCCTTCGACGCAGTTTGTGAACTTCACGGAACATTTGAAAATTTTAAGCTTGCCCTACCTGAAAAAGGTCAATCTAGAGAATCTTGGGCATATCGAAAAACTACATCAAGTTATTCGAATGTGTTGTGAGTTTGCTAAGCACTTATTTCATAATTCATTCAAAAAGGAACCACTAAATACTTTTGTCCATACACCCTAATTAAATACAGAACATTCTTGTGATTGCGCGTCGATTGATCGAGTTTCAACTAAAAGCCAAACCGTGGGATACCAAAATGAAATGTATCCAACATCGTCAAACGTGTGATTTAAATTTTAGTCAAAACAAATTAGAACACTAAATACACAAACAACATGCTTTTGCTATGGACACCTGAACGGAATGTGTCTGGCAAAAGCATGGGAATCAGAAATCGCGTACGTGATAAGTCGTGGGATTTCAATTTTAGTTAAAGCAACTTAGAATACTAAATACACAAACAACATGCTTTTGCTATGGACACCTGAACGGAATGTGTCTGGCAAAAGCTTGGGAATCGGAAGTCGCGTACATGATCGAACCGATTGGTGTTTAGCTTTGCAAGCTCACAGCGTGAACTCTCCCCCGGAAGTTAGAACGAGCTCAGGTATGAAACGAGGAGAAAAGCTCGGTTCATGCAACTAAAAGCTCTTTCTAACTTTCCGATGATAATTAATAAATAGCGTAAGTAAATAAAGAACGAGTGTAGTTTATTTTCTGAAGTGAAAACCAATAAAGGTTTATTAAGTTGTAAAAAATTACAGTGTGTGTTTCTTTTCATTCGAATTATTTGTGTGCAGCCGAAGTGTAGATTTTCGGTGTTATTAAGAATAGCAAAGTGGCACTCAGTAAAGTCCGTGCAGCAGCATCTAGAGGTGAAATAGCACTACGTGGTTTCAACTACCACTGAAGATATTGAACTACAACATTTTTGGCGCAGCCGGTAGGATTCCTAGCACAACCAAAATGTTGTGTTATTTTTCGGAGGATTAATTGTTCCCTGCCTAGAGACTTTTGAAAAGGACCAGTGCTTAAGAATGATACGGGTTGTCGAGGGCTAGGATCAATGCTTGTGAGGTTTGATGGTTTAATGTCGGTTCTTGTTTTCGCTGAGGCAATTGAATGCATGTTTTGTGCTGAAGCGGGATGTTGAGTTTCCTGATATATTTTAGTTTACTTTTTGTGTCGAATTTTGAGGTTCATCCACATCTAATGAGTTTATATCCTCACTGGATGAAAATTTAATCAAATTTGATAAATCATTTATAGGAAAATTTTCGTCTTTAACAAAAGTTCCGTTCCGTTGAGTTTCCTGATATATTTTAGTTTACTTTTTGTGTCGAATTTTGAGGTTCATCCACATCTAATGAGTTTATATTCTCACTGGATGAAAATTTAATCAAATTTGATAAATCATTTATAGGAAAATTTCCGTCTTTAACAAAAGTTCCGTTCCGCGGAATTCATCGCTGGGACATAAACTATATCTTTTAGTTTATATTAAATAAATTACAGTTGCCATACCCATTATTTGTATCATTCTTATGGTATGTGATTGTTTTCTATGTTTTTCCTTTAGTATTAAGTAATTTGGTTGTTGGGCATCCCACAATTGCCCTTCCTGTTTAATTATTTAAAATTGTAATTTATTTGTAACTAAATAATTATTTATATTTTTTATGTAAAATTCACTGTTTCTATTTCCATTGTAAATTGAATGTTAAAATTTAGTATTTATAGATAAGTTTTGAGAAGGATTTTGGTTTTAAATAAATTTTATAATGTATTAAAATTTGAAATAATGTTGTTGTGGTAAATTTTTGGTATATGGGGGGGGGGATTTTCATGACTGTGGTATGACAAGGTGAGTTGGTTTTAGTGAAGAGCATATCATGGGGACTATTTTTGCACCGGAAGTGATAGTCCAGGTTGGGTGGGCGCGCTGGGAGAAGACATCAGCTTCCCGCGTTCATGTGGTGGCTTAGTCTGATAGGAGGACTATGTGTGTGTGGTGGTAGTGGTGAGAAGTTTTTCGTGGTAGGACATGTAACCATATGGCCATTTTGCCATTTTCCTACATTTAATTCCCATACATGCCTGCAACTATATTTCATTGTTCCCACATATAAACCCGACTCCATACTAAAGTTTTTGCGCCTTCAGCAATTTATTTTTCCCCTTATTTATTTTCCCACACAATTCTTTCTTTGCCTTTTTTTCTTTTCTATTTATTCATATTAAACATTTTCGCTTAGCTAGGAGAATTTCCGTATAAAATTAGCCCACACAATCATTATTCCATCAATCAGTTAAATCCGTCAGTTAATCAAGTTCAAATAATGGATCTATCTCTAGACTGCTTCGATTGCCAGTGTGAGCAGGAGCTCCCTGGTATTCAGACAAGTGTGGTTGATTTCCTTGACGAGTGCGTCGAGGGAATCAACCAGACAAACTGGACACCATAAAAACGATACGACCGACAATAGCGTACGAAAAGATGCAATATTCAAATGCCAATATAACTCTTCGAAGTTAAGATAAGACGTACGTGTTTTATGCATCAATAATATTTGCTGTAGGCGGCATAACAGTACCATGCATGCACATAAATTTAAATGAATTTATTCTGACACCTTTACTAAATATGAAATAAAGCGAGATCATGTTATTGCGAGTACACTGTAAATGAATGTATTTTTGAGAAGCAAAGTTTTGACACTACAAAATATATACATATATAACATACCCAAAGTTTAAAATGGATATGTACATATGTATTCATGGAATTTTTAGCAAAGATAAAAATACCTTGTTTTTATGGTCCGGGACCTCAAATTACTTTAATAATGAAATATGGACATATATATATATTTATATATAAAAAGACACACTGAAAAAAAAAAAAAAAAAAAAAAAAAAACTAAATAAAAAAAAAAAAATATATTTTAACATTAAATTAATCACTTGATTTAAAATTTAAACTAAACGGAATGCAATGCCGTGAATAAAATTATATTTGTATGCAGGAATAGTGCTGAATGCATATAAATATAAGAAAGGTTGCAAAATTATAGTAATTAAAAAGATAACATTAGTAGATTTTTCAAGAGGAAAGATTAAGGATAAAATGCACTTAACGAAATGGAGTACAGACAGAGTGTATTCTGATCATATATATGTAGGGAAAAAAAAAAGGAAAAAAAAAATAAAAGTTTAAGGAATTTAAAGATTTTAAGTTGAAAGATGTTAAGGCATTATTTGTTTATAATGTTGTTAAATAAAATCAAAGAACCAAAGTAAGACCTTAAAATTATAATGATTTAAAATTAAACTTAAGCTAAAACAAAAAGGAAAAGTAAAGAAATCAATTATTAATTAATAAGTCTCGTAATATAGAAATATGCAAAATATACTTTAATAAATTAAACATTTAAAATAGAATCAAACTTAAAATTCGGGAAAATGATTTAAACTAAATTTAAACATGATTAAAAAACTTACTGAAATCTTAAAGAAATACTATAAGAGATATTAGTACTTATTAATTAGAGGTATATGATTCATGGTTTATACATCAGAACAAGAAGAAAAATAGAGGGAACGAGTACAGCAGAAGACACCGTTAACAACAAAATCCGTAAAAGACGACAACAAGAACCTATAAAGGAATCCGAAAGGGAAAATACATTGCCATCAACGTTACTTGTTGATATAAACACAAAAAGAGAGGTCAACAAGAACCAATCGAATGCAGAAGAAGCCGATTCTTCAACGGGCTGTCAAAAATTTTATATGACAACCAAACAGCAGAAAGCAGGAAATCCAGAAAAGCTCATTTTCCAGATTATCAAGAAAACAGACAGAAATCAAGAATAAATCAATACTGAGAACACTCTTCAAACAAACTGCAAAAGAGTCATCATCAGAGCAACTCAAAATAAATAACTTAATACATCAAACGAAGCAAGCAGTGAACTACTACAATTATCTCCAATATCAGTAATGGGGTCAGCCAGTTAAGCCGAAATACTTAAAGCAAGTAAGCGAAGTTTGTAGAACAACGCATCAAGAAAGCCAAGCCTATAGCATCAAAGTCAACAAGAAGAATTCCCAGTTATACTCAACAGAATACAGCAGCTTGACTTTCATAGTCCGAAGAACCAAAACAGAATTCAAAACCGACCAAATTATATGAGAAGATGAAGAAATTGACGCTGAAATACTTAATCAAAACAATCATAAAACAAAAGATCAACAATATAAAGTACCAACAAGCTGAAGTAAAAAACGCAATAGGAAACCCATAATAAATGCGGCCAGAGATATTATCGATACACACAGAAAACTGACGCAGATCACCGGAATTCGAAGCTGATCCACAGTTCTGTGACTAAATAAAATGGCGAAAATCAAGAAAAATAGACCATCAGAGGAAATGTATATAGCATCCAAGGTTAATCAATGACGTCCAGTGCAACGCCGTGCACACAGCAGAATTACTACAACAGCAATGTATTTCCCAGAGAAGAGGCAAAACCAACATCCAAACTGAAGACATCAATACAGAGCCGAACTAGACGGAGTAACCAAGGTCAAGCCATGAATCAATTAGGAAAAATTTTATTTTTTTTCTACATACTACAAAGTAGTTAAAGTTTATTTATTTAAAGTTCTAAAACATGAAAATTTAAATACATGTCAAAAAATTGTGAATCAAGTAGGAAAAATTTGATTTTTTTTGATACATTTCAAAAATTAGCAATTAATTAAGAAAAATTAGAAGGAATTTTATTTTAATTAAATTAACACAATTTAAAAATGAAAATCCATAAAAGGGAAAAAAAAAAATTAAAAAATTTTATTGATTTTTTTTTTATATAATACAAAATATTTAGAGTATATTTAAATTCATTCTAATGAAGAATCATTCAATAATAATGTTGAGATAATTATAAGACTTAAGGTAAAGAAAATATGGTCACGAAAAAGTTACCTAACGATAACTTTTTCTTTTCCTAAGAGGGGAGGGATGTTGTGAGTTTGCTAAGCACTTATTTCATAATTCATTCAAAAAGGAACCACTAAATACTTTTGTCCATACACCCTAATTAAATACAGAACATTCTTGTGATTGCGCGTCGATTGATCGAGTTTCAACTAAAAGCCAAGCCGTGGGATACCAAAATGAAATGTATCCAACATCGTCAAACGTGTGATTTAAATTTTAGTCAAAACAAATTAGAACACTAAATACACAAACAACATGCTTTTGCTATGGACACCTGAACGGAATGTGTCTGGCAAAAGCATGGGAATCAGAAATCGCGTACGTGATAAGTCGTGGGATTTCAATTTTAGTTAAAGCAACTTAGAATACTAAATACACAAACAACATGCTTTTGCTATGGAGACCTGAACGGAATGTGTCTGGCAAAAGCTTGGGAATCGGAAGTCGCGTACATGATCGAACCGATTGTTGTTTAGCTTTGCAAGCTCACAGCGTGAACTCTCCCCCGGAAGTTAGAACGAGCTCAGGTATGAAACGAGGAGAAAAGCTCGGTTCATGCAACTAAAAGCTCTTTCTAACTTTCCGATGATAATTAATAAATAGCGTAAGTAAATGAAGAACGAGTGTAGTTTATTTTCTGAAGTGAAAATCAATAAAGGTTTATTAAGTTGTAAAAAATTACAGTGTGGGTTTCTTTTCATTCGAATTATTTGTGTGCAGCCGAAGTGTAGATTTTCGGTGTTATTAAGAATAGCAAAGTGGCACTCAGTAAAGTCCGTGCAGCAGCATCTAGAGGTGAAATAGCACTACGTGGTTTCAACTACCACTGAAGATATTGAACTACAACAAATGCGATCAACTCAAGGGATATCAATTTTGTTATTGGTTACTTTTGATGGAATAATTGTATTATTGAGAAGATTAAAGACAGTCGAGAAAGAAACAGTAAATTAGATGGAGACAGAATCATTGCAGAAGTCATAAAGGCGGCCGGGGACGGCCTTGAACTTAGAGGGTGGGCAGTTAACGACGCATAGTTAACATGCCTCACTTACCATCACTTACCCTACTCTTGCTGCATGTTGAAGTAAATTTGATCCTCTGCGCTTAAGCTAGCCTTTATGCTGGCCTTGCAGAACGTGATCAAGGCGCAAGTACGTGAAAAACTGCGTTTATGCAGTGATTCTAACTATGCTAACAACGCTAACGTTAGACTTGCGGATGATGGCCAAGAGTAGGGAAAGGTAATCGGTTAGGCTTCTATAAAATTTATGAGTTCACTTTAGATTCATTCCTTTATCTGCACTTAAAAATAAAGCAACAGCCCTTGCTGCTAATTAGAGTAAAATCATTTTATAAGTATCATCTTTATTTGAAATATCAAGTTAATAAATAATAATCTTTTATTTGATATATTAATTTAAATAATAAATTGAAATAATAAATTGAACACGAACGAGCTTAATTTATATTTACGGCAAACAATTTGAATTGCCATCAACCGCTAGTATGGCACCATACTAAACATATGAGAAAGGATATCAACACACGTCTTCAACGTTGGTTACTTAGGTTAGGCGAATATAACATTAATATAAATTATATTGAAGGAAAATAGAATAAAATCGCAGACTTTTTAAGCAGAATCGATAACATAACCGGTGAAATTAATATGATCAGTGAAAACGATAACAGTAGCGTTGCTGCAACTATTCATTCCCAAGCGGAAGAGCATAACAATAATTTTTTTATTTTTGATACAGTTGTGAACAGATTTTCAACACAAATTATTTTACCAAACAATAAAACCAAAGAGTGGGAACAAATGGGTAACAAAATGAAAATATACATTGATTCAAATGATACACAAAATAACTTAATGACTGATAAATTTAAACGTTTGAAAAAAACCAGAGCTACCAGATTCCATTTATAATCAGGATCAGATTAAATTAAAAGAAATTGTTGGTGTCTCAGAAAATTAATATTGGGACAGTTAAATGAGTTTAGGGTAAACGACAGTAATACGAGGTGTTCAAAGTTAAAACATTTCACATTTTACTAGTTTTTAAATTCATAGTACATGTATGTATGTATGTAATTCAATTTTGTCACCAATTTCACAATATTGTAAAATTAAATTAAAAACAATTTTAATAACTCAGCATAAAAACAAATTGTTGATTGTTTACGCTAAATTGCAGTTACTACTGTAAATACTGACACACGTTTTAAATTATTTAATTCCTGGTTGCTTAATTAGCAATATTTACGATAAATTTTACGTTGTACTAATTTATATTTTTTGTTGATATTTTGTTTTTAACTGTATATAAACTCATGTTGTGAGTTTGCTTAACGACAATAAAAACTTGGTCACCCTAAAAATAAAACGTTTACACAATAAATGGTTCAATAAACCCAAAAGATATTCTTTTGCTTAAGCGAGCTAATAGATCAAACAGGTCAATTAAGCAAAAGAACGATTATTGCGTAGACTGTTGTACGTGACAAACTGCAACTTGGAGTTTAATGCTACTATGAAAATTCACAGCGTAAACGACTCTCTCTCGGAAGCTAGAACGAACTTCAATGTGGTACAAGGTGAAAAGCTCATCTTACTAAAAGAAAAGCTCTTTCTAGTTACCTGGCATAGTCAATATATAGATTAAGTAAATTAAGAATCAGGGTGTAATGTTTTATGTCTTTAACGTACGTGATATCCTGATTCTTGTAAGCGTCTCATTAAGAAAAGGACAAGTTGGTCCGAGAGTAAAGAAACATAAACGGGAAAATAAGTGAAGTGTGTTTTAATAACAACAAAAGTGGGAGAAGAAGTGCTGTCGGAGAAGGAATAGAAGATTACACCAACATTCGGCGCAGCATATCCGGCCTGCGTTTCCAATTTCACAATTACCAGATGAGTATTCGCCTGGGAAATCATTATCCAGAACATTAATAGTTGAATCCCTCCTGTTATCATTTTGCTGATCGTTTGCTACCTAATATCTGTAAAACAAAGGATCCCAGGTTATTCCCCGCCCTTTATATTTCATGTTATTTGTATTTAATACTGAATGCAAACATTTATCATTTGTGACTAATTATGGTAAAAATTTCTCTATGTCGGTTTTACCCAACGTAGCGGAAAAACTTAAAATTCTTTATTGTGTATTCCACAACTACATGTTATATTCGAACCTCTCACCGCGTGTTTAGCTGGAAGCACGGAAGTAGCAAAATAAATTTTACAAATATAAATGAAAATAAATTTTGCAAATATAAAGTGGAAAAGACTATTTAAAATTTAGAATATTTGCTAAATCCCTGGTGAACCAACATAACGACATAATTATGTGAAGTGTTCTCCTTTATCTTAAAAATTTTCTCTTCAATTTTTCCACTAAATAATGTGTATGCCTACAGTAAGTAAAAATTAAAAGTGAACAAATATCCAGAAACTTGAAATCGCAAACAACAGCTGGAATAAAACGGATTTGCCTCATTTTCCCACAACAAATCACTCCTGTTTTGAGTTAACGCTATGCCGCAACAATTTTATTTGGAAATTTTATTGGGATCTTAGACTAACCTCAAAGCTACATACTACTTTAAAGGCGCATTATGCTACGTTGAAAAAGGAAAACCCAACGTTGCACAGTGAGTAAGGAAGATTCTCCACTTGATGAGAACACAAAAATAGTATTGTTGTCCCATATATTGAGTCGGAGCAGCCACTGGACGTAGGAAAGATGTTCGAAATTAGTTACTCTCAACTTGTGGGCGCTCCCTGGATGATTGAATACGATAAGTTAACAATACGCATTCAATCATCCAAGGTGTACTCTTGGTTGCCGTTAGTACAATTACTTTCCTATTGCTAAGACTGCTCTTAAAAGTTTTGTTTCCTTTTCTTTCAACAGATCTCAACAGACCGTTTATTTCTGCGTATACCACCCACCATTTCCAGGCCCAGCCTCGAGATTGCCTCTATACAGCTGGAAAAACTTACATATTGCCAAACCTTTTCTTTCCTCTCACCAAACAGGCTTCATCGGAACACTGGCTACAATCTCCTACTCGTGATCCGCTACGTCGGATCATCATCAGGCCCGGCAGAGGAATAAGTCGAACTTGAAATTTTTCCATCCTTTATCCTTAATACGTATTTTCACTAAATGTTCTCATCTTCGTTATTCCGCTTTTACGAATAATGTGAGTTTTCATTTTTCCTTTATTTCTCATTTTTTGTTTTTATTTGGAAATATAGCAGATACATGAAGTGCAAGATCAGCGGTTAGGGCTTTTGCATAGGTTTAGTTATAATTTTTTTGTATATTAAAAGTTAGTCTGATATTGACATTCAATAAAAAACATACAGCTCGGTCTTACGGTACCTAAACGCGCTCTTATTTATTTTGTTATAAAGTTTAAAAACATAATTGGCGCCCAACTATAATTCGGTAATTAACGTCGCCGACGAACCTAAAAAATAATAAACTAAAACAACGGCAGCAGCTAACATTGCGGTCGAACCTGAAAAAATAATAAGTAAAGCAAAACAACGGCAGCAGCTAGCGTCGTCGTCGAATCTTAAAAATATTAAATAAATAAAACAACGGCAGCAATTAACGTCGCCGTCGAAATTCATAAAAATAATACAACTTGCAAGAGTTTGTGAGTTCAAAAGCGAAACGAAAAAAAAAAACGTAACAAAAGCAAGACACAAAATTTTATGACAGGCAGACGTAAAAATTTTGACGCAAATCGAGGAATTGATCTTAGTATGGAGCAATTGAATAACCGCATAGCAGAATTAGAAGAAATAATTCAGAGGCAGGAAGCGATTATCCAACAACAACAGCAGCATGAAATAGAGATTCAGCAAAGACGTCAGCAGCAAGAAATAGAGATTCAATAACAACAACGGCAGCAGGAAATGGAACGACAACGCAGCAACTGCAACCACTTAATTTGAATCAGGATATGATATTAAGCCAATTTAGACACCTAAAGGCATTTGGCAGACTTAAGGACGATAATCTGTTAGCATTTATAGGATCAGTAGAAAGATTTATAAAATTATGTTTCCTAAGTTCCCAACTGCACAATTTTGGAATCCACATAGTGGTGAACGAGAAACTGGATGGTAATGCAGCAAGGTGTGTTCAGCAACTAGGAGAAAATGCCACCTGGGAGGATATAAAAAGACAATTGAAGTATCAGTTCCTGCCTCAAGGGAGCTTTGCAGAGATATACAACAACTGCAGGAAAGTCAAGGTATCCAACATTCTAGTGATGCTCCTAGTAATGCTACCCCTAACTAAAGGATTTTTACAAATCAGCCTGATAACCGAAGAAGCAGCACGAAAAGTCCAATCTTCTACTAAACTCAATTTAATTGGCACTTAAGAACTAACCGCTATGATAAATCAAATTAAGCACAATGTGAAAAATTTAGATCTACATAATAAAGAGTTGGTCAAAATGGAAATAAAAAAATAATAAAGTCTAAACTTAAATCTATTATCCCTATCGAATCCAGGAAAAAAAGAGGACTAGTTAATTTTGTGGGCAATGTTTACAAATGGGCATTCGGGATAATGGACGACGATGACCGGCAGGAAATCTTAGAACATCTTGAAGTTGCCGATACAAATAATCACAATGCAATAGAAAAAGTTAAAAACAAATTTATATACATAAATAAATGTTTTAACGAATCCGTCCAAACGTTAAAGTAAGCTATAAAGGAAGACGAGAAAAGACTAAAATTAATGAAAATTGATATGTTAAACTACAAAAACGGTTTACTAATTATAAGTAGGCTGCTATACATATTTCTGGCTTCGGCAACACTAAGTGTTGCCAGGTGCAATCTGACATTTCCATTGGAAAGTTTGACATATTTTAGCATAAACGTACTCAGAACGTTTAATTTGGCAAACAAAATTGAATTAGCTCTTGCGATCACTTTTCACAACTTTCGACGTGGATTATCACGACAACTCGATGCATCGATGAACTTAAATCTTTGTATGGCGATTTAGCACCATCCTATAGTGTTGAAAATATGTATCTAAATATGTAATTGTAATCATATATGTGCATATAAAATGCACTCATAATCATATTATATTTAAGTTGCTAGCTTCACATAAATGTGAGAATATGCAATCGTACATTGATAAAATTAAAGATAATTCTAATAAATTAAATGACATCGGTTTTGAGATAGATGAGGATTGGCTGACGGCGATAGTGTTGACTGGTTTAACTGATGCATACAAACCATTTATAATGGGAATTGAAGCATCAGATTCCAAGATTACATCAGAAACAATAATCGCAAAATTGTTAGATTCTGATGCCAACACAACCACAAAAAGTGGTGCATTTATAAGTAAAAAAAAGTATGAAAATAATCAAAAATACTTCCAAAAGAAAAAATGCACTACTTGTGGGAAGAAACATACAGGGGAATGTCACTACAAGAAAAATAACGGACAAAGCGGTACAGCAAAAAATGCATTCACAGCGATATTAACCAAAAGAAATAACGACGACTGGTATATAGACAGTGGTGCATCGTCTCATATGACACCAAACGATAATTTGCTAACAGGCAAAAATAATGCACACATTAATAAAATTATATCAGCAAGTGGCAACGAAATGCAAGTTAAAAGTGTAGGCAAAACTTCAATATGTGTCAACGATGATGAAATCGACGTTAATGAAGTTTTACACGTGCCGGATTTGACTGTAAATCTGTTGTCGGTAGCAAAAATTGTGAGCAAAGGAAACGAAATTAAATTTGATACCAAAGGCTGCACAATATTAAACAAAAAAATGAAGTTATAGCACAATGCAAAGCGGAAAATGGTGTATACAAACTGAAGGGAATCCAAGCAAAATGCTTGTTATCAAAACAAACAAATAACAACGCAATGCTATGGCACAGGCGAATTGGACACATAAATTTTCAAAGTTTAAAGAAAATGCGTGACGGCGCTGTTTCTGGTGTTGATTTCAATGACGATGATCATGAAATAAAACATTGCCAGATATGTCCCAAAGGTAAACAATCAAGAATTCCGTTTAAACAAAGTAACTCAAAAACAACAAAGCTACTCGAACTAATACATTCTGATCTATGTGGACCTATGGAAACGCAATCTATAGGATACGCCAAATATGTATTAACATTCATAGATGATTTCTCCAGAAAAGTATTTGTCTACTTTCTCATGTCAAAATCAGAAGTTTTCAATAACTTAAAAAATTTTAAAACATACATTGAATGCCAAACTGGGTATAAAATCAAAACATTACGGACAGGCAATGGTGGTGAATATTGTTCAACTGAATTCGACAAATATTGTAAAGAAAACGGTATCAAGCATCAATTAAGCAATGCGTATACTCCTCAGCAGAATGGAATTGCCGAAAGAATGAACCGAAGCTTAATAGAAAAAGCCAAATGTCTACTCTTTGATGCAGATCTTCCAAAATGTTATTGGGCAGAAGCAACGAATATGGCAGCCTACTTAATCAACAAAAGTGTTTGTTCGTCGCATGGAAAAATCCCTGATGAAATATTCTATAAAAAACGTGTGGACATATCAAATCTAAAATTGTTTGGTTGTGAAGCAATGGTTCACATTAATAAAGAAAAACGTCGAAAATGGGATCCTAAATCAAAGAAAAAGTTATTCATGGGCTATGATGACGATATTAAAGGTTTTCGCTGTATTGATCCAAAAACAAAGAAACTGGTTATAAGTCGCGATGTAATATCCTACGAAATATCCCAACCGAAGTCTACATTGAATATCTGTAACGATGAAGTGAGGGAAGAAGAGAAAAGCGATGAAGCCACATCTGAAGAAGATAGCATAAAAACTGATGAATCAAATGAAGACATACAAAGTGTTGCAGAAGATGACACCATGATAGAATCATCAAATGGATGTTGTTACTGCGTTTCTTCAAGGTGATCTCAAAGAAACAATATACATGGAACAACCAGAAGGCTATAATGATGGCACTAACAGAGTATGTAAATTAAATAAAGCTGTTTACGGACTGAAACAAGCCGGACGACAGTGGAACTTAAAGCTTGATTCAGCATTAAAAGAATTCGGGCTACAAAGGTGTAAAACTGATCCATGCATTTACTATGATAAGGAATTGAATCTGATAATTGCTATATACGTCGATGATTTCCTAATACTCTAGAAAGGTCGTAATAACTTGGAAAAACTAATGCAGTATTTTAACAAAAAATTCAAAATGAAAGATTTGGGCGCTGCACAAAGTTGTCTTGGAATTCGAATCACGCAGAGTAAAAATTGCGACGAAATTACATTAGATCAATCATCATATATAAATGAAATTCTTGAACGTTTTGGTATGCAGGATTGTAAACCAGTGGGCACACCAAGAAAGTCAAAAATTGACTGAAAAATGCATCACTGATGAAAATGATCGGACAGGAAAAATACCATACCAGGAAGCTGTGGGCAGTCTTTTATATTTAACTCAAGGAACAAGACCGGATATAGCGTTTGCTGTAAATAACGTAAGCCGGTTCAACTTAAAGCACTCAAATGAACATTGGCAAGCTGTTAAAAGAATATTTCGATATTTAAAAGGCACAATTGATTTAAAATTATGCTATCGAAAAACTGATGATGTCAACATGACAGCATTTAGTGACGCTGATTGGGCAGCAGAAATCGACGGCAGAAGATCGTGTTCCGGCTATGTATTAAAAATGTCAAATGGTGCAATAAGTTGGTGCAGCAAAAGGCAACCAATAGTTGCTTTATCAAGCACAGAAGCAGAATACATCGCATTGTCTTCAACAGTACGAGAAATAATATGGATGAAAATGTTAGCCAAAGAAGTTGACAAAAATCCTTTAGAAACTACTAAAGTATTCTGTGACAACCAAAGTACTATCAAATTAGGCTCCAGCGAAGCATACAGACCAAGGACGAAACACATTGATATCAGATATCACCATATACGTGAAAAAATCGATGGCACTCAACGAATGGCAGCTGATTCGTTAACAAAAGCAGTCAGCAGAGATAAAACAAAATTTTGCGCTCAACAAATGGGCTTAAGCTCATAATAAAATAAGACAATAATTAAGAGTTATAATAATTATCGTTTTGTTAAATGATTTTTCACAAATTAAAATGATTTTAATTTTGCTTTTTAAGACTGCTATTTTTGAATATTCCATTAATACGAACTTGTACAGTCAAATTTGCAATGAACAACAACCGACGCTACAAATATTAACTTGGAAATTGGTGACATATGTTTCGGCTATTACCACATACACATATATATATTTGCATATATATATATGTACATAGCCTCATCAGACCTATTTTAGTTAATCTTTGCTTCTTACTAGAATCGAACCGCAGCCTTCTGCATTCTAATGAAAGAGTGCAGCAGACCTCTAACAGCAAAAAAACAACTATGCAAAATATTTGTTTAGTATTCGTGTATAATATTAAACCGTAAGTATTATTTCTACGCAATTCTTACAACGCTGATTGCAATCATATCCAACGCATAACGAACACGCTGAACGTAACCAAACAAACGAGAAAACTCATAACTAACGAGCTCAACAAACAAACGATCAGCTCACAACGAATTCGCTGATTGATCAAACGATCAGCTCAAAACTCACGAACTTACGAACTGAGTTGAGCTGAGTTGAGCTGAGCTGATCGATCTTGTTCGTTGTGTGTGGCGAAAACTCGAACAGGTTCGATCAGCTCATTGCACAGCCCTAATATTTATTCATAAATATGTATGTCACTATAATAAGCAAACTGTGTAGATTAGCGTTATCGCTATTTCACAGACAGTGAGTATCAAATTGAGTTGACGTCACAAATGCAGAATATGCTGAGTTGCATATTTTGCATTCAGGGCCAACTGAATTTGAAGCTTGAAGTTTGGGTCTAAGTAGAATAAAATAAGTTCTGTAGTAAAGATTCATTTGAATAAACGAACATCTAAATGTGTATGTTTTATTCCAACATAAGTGGCGCAGTCAACGGAGCTTAACCTAAGTTAAGATAAAGAACAACTGCATAAAAATTTAACAAAAATTTATAGAAAAGATTTATAAAAAAAATACAACTACGATTTGACAGCAATAGAGGATTTATCAACATGGAAGGTTTAGTTAGAAGATTAGATCAGTTATCCCAAATAATACAAGGACAAGAGCAAAGGTTGAACGACCAACAGCAACTTACTCGACAGCAGCAAGGACTCCAACAGCAACAGTTGCAACAACAGCAATCGCACCAACAAGAAATGGAACAGCAGATACAACGTCTAGTACAATTGTTGCCGCAGCAACAGCCCCAAAATCAACAAGCTCATCAAATTGAACAACAACCAGAAGAACGTCATCAAAATGATCAGGAAGCAGATTTAACTATGAGTGCCAATGAAATTCTAACTCAATTTAGGCATCTTCGCCCTTTTTCAGACAACAAAAATCATGGCTTCACATCATTTGTGAAATCAGTGGAAAACGTAATCAACTTATGCAGAGGAAATTCCGGTTTATGCAGATACGGAATGCAGATTGTGTTAAACGACAAAATTACGGGAGAAGCTGCAAGAGTCATAAGGATCTTAGGAAGTGATCCGTCGTGGGAAGAAGTAAAGACAACATTGAAACAATACTTTAGGCCGAACAAGAACTATGGCGACCTATTCAATAAAGCAAGGGAAATAAAGGTTAGTTGCTTGCAAGAGCTTTTTTTACGAAATTAATAGTATTAAGTTTGAATTAAATGAAATATTTCCGTTCGTATCTATTTGGAAGGGAATTCGACTTGTTGGGCGACCAGCAGCCAGTCAAATGGCTGTCTGCAAAATGTTCTGGTAGGCCCATAAACCCTAGGCTACAGAGATGGTTGATTGAAATGGGGAATACAACGCGAAAATAGACTATATCAATGCAGAGAAAAAACAATCGCCGACTTCCTTAGTAGAATCAACACAGCAACTAATGAAATAAATTATTCATTCGAGGAAGATTCTATAGGAAAGGATAATAATGGGACAGAATCGGAATTACCACCAGCGGACTTTCGGGTAAATGTAATCGTTAGAGAATATGGCTACCAAACACGGTGTGCCTTAACCCGTTCTAAATCGGACGTCGTAGCACATCAAATTTTTTTCCAGATTCTGTTTACTTATCGTTCAAATGATGTATAAAAAAATTTTCACTCGTGACTCCTCGACTAAATTTTGAGATAATCGCTTTTCCAATTGGGGCATTTTCCCATACAAAAAGAAAAAAAAAAAATTTTTAACTACATTAAACAAAAATTAAAATAATCACTATCGATGTGTTTTGCGATGCTGAACGCGAATCCAACCTCAGAATTGCTCCATCGTGTATAGTTTGAACATATTCAACGAACCGACCATTTAAAAATTCAGCCGTATGCCATACACGTAACAACAACACTCGGGGTGTCAAACGAAGTAGTCGGTTCGTTGGACATGTTTAAAATGTGAAAGAAATTTTAACTTCGTTTAGTCTGGTAAGCAACTTTAAAGTCCTAATCTTTGCCTTTAAAACCTAATTTAAATTATATTGATATCTTTTTTTTCCTCAAAGATATCCTAACCTAAAAACACACAAAAGTGCAAAAAACCCGTTTAGACAATATTTCGGTCTACGCTATCTCTTAAAAGCATGAAGATATAAATATAATTGAAATCTTCTCTTCTTATAGGAGCTAAAATTGTATGTTTTTTTGTTTGTACTTATTTCTGTGCCAATATTTTTTTTCGAAAACGGCTACAGCGATTTCAATGAAACTTGGAATAGTGCTAGATACTAACAAACAATGAATAATGAGCTAGAATTGAACTTTCTAAATGCTCACCAGAGGGCGTGGCACTGCACTAAATTTTAAATTTGATTTAGTCATAACTCGTAAACTATACAAGGTATTTGAATGAAATTTGGTCAGCGGGTACGGCTTAATATTGCCTTGTTACAGACAAAAAGTGGGCGGGATCGAAGAAGTGCCACGCCTACTTTTCAGCCCATGAAAATTTTGATTCAATATTACTCAAAAACGACTCCAACAATTTTTATGAAAATTTAGGAGATATTACCTCTAAAAACAAGGATTCATATGCGATACGCCGTTATATTGGGAAAACTCGTTGAAGGGAGTGGCACCGCCCACAAAAATATAAAACGGTATAAAAAGAAACTAATAAAGCAAACATTCTGAAATTAACTGTGAGGAGCCTAATTGCAATAGGGCATCTCTGATTTGAAAGTGGGCAAAATGGCGCCATTGCGCGTGGAACCTCCCATACAAGCAAAATACGTTAAATGCTATTTCTCGCAAATGTTACAAGATATTTTAATGAAATTTGGTAAGTAGGTACTACATATTAATGCCTTGTAATAAATGAAAAGTGGGCGGTATCGAAGAAGTGCCACGCCCCTTTTTTAACCATTGAAAATTTTAATTTAATATTTCTCGAAAACGACTCCAACAATTTTAATGAAAATTTAAAATATTTTTCCCCTGAAAACAAGTATTAATATGTGATATGCCGTTATATTAAGAAAACTCGTTGGAGGGCGTGGCACCGCCCACAAAAACTTAATACGCTATAAAAAGAAAACTACTGAAGCAATCTTTCTGAATTTAACTGTAGGGAAGCTTCTTTTTATGAGGCACCTACGAGCTGAAAGTGGGCAAAATATCGCAGGTGGGCGTGGAACCTCCCATACAAGTAAAACAAATTAAAAGCTATTTAACGCAAATGGTACAACATATTTTGATGAAATTTGGTATGCGGATCTGGATCACGAGTATCTAAAGCATAACGAAAAGTGGGCTTTGTTCAATAATTGCCACGCCCACTTTTTTCCAAAATAAAAATTTTAGTTAATAACTCATGCACAAAAAAAAATGGAATGAACTTTCCGAGGCATGATGATACGATATTTCAGCCCCCATACAAGAGACGAAATATTTTGGGTGCGTGGCGTATCCCATTTATTTATTTTAAGTCATTCTATTTCTCTTAAAAAATATTGAGTTCTTGATATGTTTCTATACCATTCGATATTTTCCGAGTTTTTTCTTATTATTTTTCTCATCGGTTAATTTTTTTTTTCTTTTCGTATGGGAAAATGCCCCAATTGGAAAAACGATTATCTCAAAATATAGTCGAGGAGTCACGAGTGAAAATTTTTTTATACATCATTTGAACGATAAGCAAACAGAATCTGGAAAAAAATTTGATCTGCTACGACGTTCGATTTAGAACGGGTTAAGGCACGCCGTGCAAAGCGATGACGAAGGCAACAAAATAAACAGTGGAGAAGAAACAATAAACTACTGCAATAGCTCCACAGCAGCCACAATTCATTCACAACCAGAAGAGAGAAACGATCATATACCTATTTTAGACACAGTGGATTCAAAACACAAATAGTTCTCATTGAAAAAAAGATAAAGAATTTGAAAAACTTTATTTAGATAGGAGTGACTTACCAAATAATATTGCTGACATAGTCCGAAGACATGTTTACAAAGGAAAGGTAGCAATATACTCAGACCTAAGCGATTCTGATTACAACATATTGCAGCTTAAGCTGGTAGAAATATTTTCCAATAACAATGGAATGAAATTCGTGATATATAATCATCTTGCAAAAGACTTGTATGACAAGGATGAGGTTGCTAAGCAAATTTCACTTTACCTTACAAAGGAATCGGAACATGCTGGTATAGTTGCAAATTATGAAGCAATTAAACGCAAAATTTACTTTCCAAATCTAAAACTTTTAATACAAAAAGTTGTTAACAATTGCGATATTTGTGCTGGGGGTAAATATGATAGAAATCCTATAAAAAAGAAATTCGAGATTACCTCGACACCTTCAGACTCAAAAGAAATAGTCCACATAGACACCTATGTTTATTCAAAACAGTCATTTTTAATTTTTATTGATACATTTTCAAAGCATGCTGTATGCTTTCACCTCGAGGACCGTAATAGCCGAACACTAGTTAAAAAAATTCGACTTTATATCTCCATTAGGGTTAAATGGAAAACATTATTTGCGATAACGAGTTCAATAACGCAAATGTAAAATAATTTTGCAAAAACAAAGGGATCAACATTTACTTTGCCAAGCCCAACAGTCATACTGGGAATTCTGATATTGAGAAATTGAATAACACCTTTACAGAAAAAATTAGGGCATTAAACTTGACTGAAGGATTATCTATAAGGAGTTCAGATTTGTTTAAAATATATTAATATTAAAAATCACTAGTCTACAGTGAACTCTCAGTGAGTACGGTAAGAATATTTTTCAGCGCAAGTTAATTTTTCGAGTGGTATATAGCGAGTTTCTGTATTGTAAAACTTCTCGTAGTAAACAAACATTCGGCATTATGGCCGCTGACTCAGGTGGGAGTAATTATTACTCCATTCTGGATCATGAACCGAAGAGGAAAAAAGTTAATATAAACAAACCTAGTCATTTTCCTAAATTAAAACACCAAAAACCAATAAATGTCATTAAGTTTAGCCCATGCCTCAAATTTATACTCATTAAAAGTGTCGACGAAAGTAAACCCATAAAATACGAAACGACGTTTACTTTCTCCGGATGAAGGCGCAATGCCATCATCGAAGCAATCAAAAACTTCCATTCGTGGTAATTCGCTAAGAAAAAATTTTTGGACGCCCTTGCAAGCTCTAAGTGATACTGATCAAGAAGACTCTGAAATGGAAACTAAAATTGAAAACAAAAAAAGCTCAATTTCGCCAATCAAGGTTTTAGCGCAAACCAGTGAAACTATTCAGAATCTACTTCTTGCTAAAGGAATTGAAAATTATTGTATTAAATAAATTTCTATTGGTACAAAAATTCTATGTGAAAATATTGAAACGTTTAATGATATAATCAAACTTCTTAAAGAAAAAATATATCAATTCTTTTCGCATGAACAAAAAGAAGATCGCCTGTTTAAAGTTGTGCTTTATGGTCTCGATAGCAGTTCGCCATCGGCTGTCAAAAACGAGCTCTGCGAGCGCGGCTTAAAATGCCGTGATGTAAAAATTGTTACAAAACAATACGAAAATTATACTGATACACTTTATATTGTGCATTTTGAGAATGGCTCTCTTCGACTTCTTGATCTCAAGAATAATGTAAAATCTCTTTTTCGTACGATAGTCAAATGGGACTACCAGCGTAAAATTAAAAATAAACCAGTCCAGTGTCAAATTGTCAGATGTTTGGACATGGAGAAAGAGGTTGCAATGTAAAATCACTATGTGCTAATTGTGCCGGTAAGCACAAAACCGCTGAATGTCAAGAATCAGACAAAATTCGTTGTGCAAATTGCAATGGGAACCATAAGTCATCTGATGTTGGATGTCCTAATCGCGCTGTTTATTTGGAAATTAAAGAGAAGCTCAATAGAAGGTCTAATTCGCAATTTTCGCAAGAGATTGCCAAATCTACATAATTTTAACGTAGCTCTGTTTCCACCAATTCGTTCTCAGCATGTCCCGTTACATATAAGCACACCTAATCCACTATCGTGGCCTTCATTTAATGGTCCAGCAGGCAAGCAACTAAATGTAAACAATAACTACAACAACAACAATAACAACTGCACCAAAAGCAACTTGTTCTCTCAAGAAGAGTTTTTGCAACTGACAACCGAATTGATTTCTAAATTGAAAGATTGTAATTCTAAAGAACAACAGTTTAATGTTATTGCGCAATTAGCCATTAAGTACTTATATTCTAATTGTAAGTAATGTCTTTTTCTACGTTAAAAATAATTTTTTGGAACTGTAGAAGTATCCGCAACAAATTCGATGAATTATTTACTTTTTTAAATTTGAAAAAAATAGACTTATGTTTACTCTCAGAAACTTGGCTTAGTAGCACATTGAAACTTTCGCACCCATTGTATCATGTTGTTCGTCTTGATCGTGAGAATCGATCAGGTGGTGGGGTTGCCATCTTAATTAAAAAAACTATTAATTTTTTAGTCTTGCCTAAAATTACGACTGATTTAATTGAAAATGTTGGTGTTGAAGTCTTACTAACGGATGCTCCTAGTGTAAAATTATACAGCGTTTACTATCCTGGTGGCACTAACTCTAGTGTAACACGTAGCAAGTATAAAAATGACCTGCGAAAAATTATAAGCATGAGTGGAGATTTTATTGTTTGCGGTGATCTTAATACCAGACACCGGAATTGGGGATTCCTACGGGCAAATTCTTAGGGTAACATTCTTGCAGATTTGACATTTCGTTTTCCTTTTTCTATATGTTTTTTCAGTAATCCGTCTTATATACCTGCTGCAGCTAGATCGAATCCGTCAACACTTGATTTAGTCCTGACAAACATTTTATCTCGTATATCACATCTAACTGCACATGATGAACTAAGCTCGGATCATTTACCTATTGAATTTAATTTAACGGCGAGTGCTTCTTTTCATCAACATTTTAGATTTGATTTTAAAAATACGGATTGGAAAAAATACAAATCAATTTTGAATGTTGCTTTGAAAAACAAACCTACTGACGTGAATAGCATTACCGACACTAGTCAAATCGATGAAAACATGAGAGTTTTTGGCTTTTAAACGCCCACAGCAGGCAAAACTCTTTGTTTACTCAAGAGGAAGGCATCTTACGAAAAAAGCGTTTAAAAGCCAAAAACTCTCATCCAACGACCGAATACCATCTTGAGTCACACATCATTTTAAAGCTTTTAAATTATGCTTTAATTTAAAGTACTTTTAAAAAAAATTTAAGGGGGGTTTTTTTTTAAAAAAATTCAAAAGTATTTTTAAGTTTAAAATATTTCGGTGAAAAAAAATTTTTTCACCATGTAATATTTTTTTATAAAAATAACATTTAAAAATGAATGGGACAAGTTACTTTACAAACTTTGGTGTAAGCTCTAAATTTTTGAAAAAACACCTTTTTATGAAAATCACTAAAAACGCCAACTTCAACACCCTGTATTTTAACAATAAATGGTACTAGGACCAAATCCTCCCGGAATATTGTTTTTGTATATCAGGACTACTATATTGCCAAATTTGAGCGAAATCGGAGACAAAAAAATTTTCAGCTGGTACACTTGACGTGTTTTGCTTCATATATATATGCGTAACTTTTTTTACTTTTTTTTTTTGACGTGCACCCTTCCAATTTTTGATTCTTATATAAAAAGTGACCTCTCCACCAAGTTTGGTGAATGTGCCTCAAAAACTGTAGAATTAAACAATTTTTGAGAATTCTTCATATATCTGTGGACTTTTGACAAAAAACAACCTAACTCGAAATTGGCAACTTTTCAGGAGAGCCTAAAAACTGATTAACTACTTTTCAATAATGTGGCTCAATTTCGTTGATGCAGCATTGAATCTCTTCTTTCCATACATTTTTACTAATCTTAAAGTGTTAGCTGTCAAATTATTATTTTTTTTGGTTCATAACACTTCAAATCTTGCGTGAACTATGGGACACCCTTATATCTCTTTAACAAGAAATCATAGAGACATGGCGATTATACCAATAAAAGCATATTTAAATTTTTTATTTAGGACTAAAAACCTGGAGAATTGTCATATCTCGACTTAGGTTGTTTTGTCAAAAGTCCACAGATATGTAATAAATTAAGATATAAATTGGATGATAAAATAATAAATGCTTTAATTTTCCTAAAAACATATTTTAATAATAATAAAACTGATTCAAAGAAAAGTTATTCCTTTCAAGTCCAACACTTGTTAAAACTTTGATCTCACTATTTTATGTAATTAAATATGTATGATATTTTATGTATGCATTTAACTAAGCATATAATGCTGAAATGTACCTTTATGTTCGTTTTTGAAGTAAATAAGTATTTTTGAATTTTTTGTTTTTTAAAAAAGGCGAGAATTGTTTAATGAAATGAACCTGTTTTAAAAAATTGTTCTTTAATATTTTTTACACTGTAGGGGTGGGGGGGGGGTATATAAGACAAAATATTAGGAATTTTTAATACTAAATTCTTCTTTATTTAGAAAGGAAAACAAATTCATACAAATCCCGAAAAATCCCGGGATCCCGGGATTCAAAAATTTCTGATCCCGAAATCCCGGGATCGCAAAAAGTCCAAAAATTGGAATCCCTAATGTCCACACCAAAAGTCATTCCTCGTTTAAATTTTCTTAAGCTCCCATCGTATATTATGGATCTTATTAAAATAAAAAATTACTATCGGCGTCTGTGGAGTAGATATCGACAACAGTTTGATTATTGTATGTTGAACAATTACACTGTACTTATTCGTAACGAAATATCCAAGTTTAAAAACACCAATTGGAATAAAAAACTAATGACTCTTGACAAATGTTCCAAGCCTTTCTGGAATATAGCAAAAGTTCTCAGAAAGAAAACCAATCATATACAATCTATTGTTTACAACAACGAAACCCTTGTTTCAAATGTTGATAAAGCAAATGCTTTTGCTTCAGAATTTGCACTGAATCACAGGGTTTCAGAAAATCTTGGGTTGCAGGCTCATAATGATACTGTCAGTCAGGCTGTTTCAACTTTTTTGTCTGAAAGAGTAGATACTCTACAAACTGAATACGTTTCAACTGATTACATAATTTTATTAATACGTGAGTTACGTCCAAGAAAAGCTTGTGGACATGATGCTGTTAAGAATTTTATGCTTAAAAACTTTCCAATAGCAGCAGTGGAGTATCTAACGTTTATTTTAAATTCATGCCTGAAACTTCAGTATTTTCCGTCAAGTTGGAAAACAGCTAAAGTAGTGCCTATCCTGAAAGCTGGAAAACTGTCGTGTAATGTTGGCAGTTATCGCCCTATTAGTCTACTTAGTAGCCTGAGCAAAATCTTGGAAAATGTACTTAAAGATAAATTATGGAATTATATTAATAGAAACAGCATTATTCCTATGGAGCAATTTGGCTTCAGACGATTTCATGGTACAACTCATCAAATAAAACGTATTTGCGATCATATTAAAAACAATTTTGAATCGAAAAAATCTAATGCACTCGTACTTCTCGACGTTGAAAAAGCTTTTGACACTGTGTGGCATTGTGGCCTTATTTACAAGCTCATCTCTTATAACTTTCCACCATATCTCATTAAAATAATTAATAACTTCATTACTGATCGCTTTTTTTGTGTTGCATTAAATAACGAGTTTTCTGACCTTTTGCCAATTACAGCTGGTGTCCCACAGGGTTCGGTAATTTTCCCAATTTTGTACACAGTATATAGCTCTGATTTCCCCAAGGTTGGTTCTTGTGAGTTTGCTTTCTATGCTGACGATACAGGGATGTTTTATTCACATATATTTGGCCAAAATATAATAAGTGTTTCTCTGGGAAACTTACAAACTCGCGATGGGGATTTGAGGGAAACTTTATTTTCACTGTGGAAAATAAAACTGGGGTGAAGCAAAATTGAGAGAAAATAATAAAACACGGCGCGGTTTCATAAACACGTATGAACTTTATTATACGAAGTACAATACAGTATTAAACTTAAAATCTAAGCCTAAGATCAAAAGAGAGCGCCAAACCGTCAGTGTTGCCGCTGTCGGTCAAACTTGACGAAGACTGAAGTGTGTTCAGTCTTGGCGCAAACAGTAAGTGAAATACAAAATACACTCAATGCTGTTGTTGACTTTTTCAACAAGTGGAAAATAAAAATAAATGCTGAAAAAACGCAAGCTATCTTTTTCACTAGAAAACGAAGTTCTTGCTTTCTTCCTAGCACAAAGCTCAACATCAACGGCTCGGAGATCCCTTGGTCCAGCAATGATAAATATCTAGGTGTTTATCTTGATAAGAAGCTTACTTTTCAAATCCATGTACAAAATATTATTAACAAGTTCAACATTGCAATAAAAATTTTATATCCTTTAATAAATAGAAAATCTGATTTGTGTATTGCCAATAAAATAATTATTGTCAAAGTAATATTTCAGTCAATAATTCTTTATTCTTGTCAAGTTTGGGGTGGCTGTGCAAAAACACATATAAAAAAGCTACAAATTAGCCAAAATAAGCTTTTAAAAATGGTTTTGAGATTGCCGTGGCATTACTCTACAAAAGATTTGCACAAAGAGTGTAAGGTTAACCTCATTGAAGACTGCATTAAAAAGAGAACTGATAAATTTAAGATATTATGTGCCATGTCTGATAATCATTACATATCAAATCCATTTTATATTTTTACATTATTTTCTAGTCATCAATTTAGTTTTAAGTTTTGTTGAAGGTTTTTTGTTAGTATGTTTTCCTTCATAAATAAAAATGTTTATATATTTACTTTATTCTTGTCTTATATAATGTTCTAGATGTAAGGTATGTTTTACCATCGCTGTGAATTGCGCAATAACAATAAGTTTTTTCATAAGTTTTCTCATACTTTAATAAATAAATAAATAAATAAACCCATAAAAAGTTACAACATATTCGCAGTTGCTAAAGCAATTGAAAGTATAACTTCCGATAAAAATGGCATTAATAAACCAGTCTTGATTCTCGGTGACTTCAATTCTCGATCTCCCATTTGGGGTTCTAGAGATAACAATAAAAATGGCAAGTTAGTGGCGAGATTCATTGAATCTAATAATCTGATCCTCCTGAATGACAAAACTCCAGCACATTTTTCGACAAGACGGACTTTTACAAACAAAGACCTTAGCATCACATCACCTTCTTTAAACTTGTGAGCTTCATGGAAAGTAGATGAAATGTTGTACGGTAGTGATCATTACCCAATCTATATTGATACCTTAAAAAAACAATCTGTTTCTCATAAGCAAACTTCTCGGTTTAAGGTTGTGTTAGCAAACTGGGACCGTTGGAAATGGAAAAACAATCTCACCCCTATGTTACCATCTACCAACATAAATCAAGAGGTAGCATTGTTTCAAAAAAAGATTAGACTTGCCGCAAACCAAAGCATTCCCCGGACTAAAGCTTTTAAATCACCTAAATATTCCTCCTAAATCTTATAACTGAAGCTGGTTTGCCCTCAATTAATGAGAGTTGAGCTTTTGACAGGAAGGATGGTAACAAAAGTAAAACATTCCGACGGATCTACTTTATCAAAACTAATACAAAACCGTTTAAAGCGGAAAAAAAGGACAAAAAAGTGTTCAACATTATTGACGCAGGAAATCATTTCACCATAGTGTTTAAAATATGCACAAAGCCAAGACTTAGCTCCCCTTTTTGGAATATTCAACAAGACTCTTTCCTTCTCGATTTACTAAATTATCTGAAAGAAACCACAAATCAATTTATTTATATTCAAATCTTTAATTCACTACGTAACCAATGCGGTGAATGGAAAGCTTTGTTCACAGATGGATCAAAATGTAATTCCGCTACTGCATACAGCATAGTAAACGAAGAAAATGTGGTAATTTGTAATTGGTTGATGCCAAATTACGCGTCAATTTTGACAGCAAAAGTCGAAGCAGTTCTACAGGCAGTACTAATCGCAAAGAAGTCCAAAAATAAACACATCATATTTACAGACTCCTTTTCAACAATTAACGCCATTCGGAATCCCAATAACAGTGACCATGTAATTGCTTTAATCAGAGACACACTTATAGCAAATAACAAAATTAAAATATGTTCGGTACCGAGTCATATTGGTATACCGGGTAACACTTTAGCAGACGAAGTTGCAAGATCTGCCACGATCACCGCTATTAAATAAAAAATTTGGATTTACAGTCAGAAAAAAGTTTCATAAAACAAAGAAAAATTTGCCTGAACATTTAAATTAAATGAAACGAGATAATTATTTTTTATTACGCTGAAAATGTCGAAATACATGCCAACAAAACAACATTTGCGGGAAAGTTTGCTTTTGTTTTTTAATTTAAAAAAAATGTAAGTAACTTAGCAAGAACGCAACAGTGTGATTCCTTCCCACTGTTACTTAATAATCTTGTTTATTTACTAAAGCTGCCAGCTGCACGATCATTTTCCTGAGAATTCTCTGTTAATGCTGGTATGTTTATTCCCAACATGAACAGAGAACTCCAGACGCTACGTCGGCGAATTTATGCAAACAAAAAGAAACTAATGTGAAGCTTTGGTGACATTCACGATGAATAACTTCGAAAATTCGAGAAAAAGACAGCATTTGCGGGAGGTTCTGTTGGGTCATTTTTTTGCAAAGAAAACTGCTGCGGAAAGTCATAGTTTGCTTATTGAAGTTTATGGCGACGATGCTTTAGGAAAAACACAGTGTTTTGAATGGTTTAAACGCTTCAAAAGTGCCGATTTTGACATCAAAGACAAAGAACGCCCAGGACAGCCAAAACAGTATGAAGACGAAGAATTAGAGAAGCTACTCGATGAGAATTCGTGTCAAACACAAGACGAGCTTGCCAAATCGTTGGGAGTGACTCAGCAAGCCATTTCGAAACGTTTGAAAGCCGCTGGATACATTCAGAAGGAAGGTAATTGGGTCCCCTATGAGTTGAAGCCGAGAGACGTTGAACGGCGCTTCTGTATGTCTGAAATGCTGCTTGAGCGCCATAAAAACAAATCATTTTTGCATCGGATTGTAACTGGGGATGAAAAATGGATCCATTATGACAATCCCAAGCGCAAAAAGTCATACGTGAAACCCGGCCAACCAGCCAAATCAACTTCGAAGCCAAATATCCATGGCGCCAAGGTAATGCTGTGTATTTGGTGGGATCAGAAGGGGCCGTTATATTATGAGTTGTTGAAATCGTGCCAGACAATCACAGGTGACCTGTACCGAACACAATTAATACGTTTGAAGCGTGCCATCATCGAAAAACGCCCGGAAAATGCGACCAGACACGAAGCAATAATTTTTCATCATGACAACGCTCGGCCGCATGTTGCAAGACCCGTGAAAAACTATTTGGAAAATAGTGGATTGGAAGTTTTGGCTCACCCGCCTTATAGTCCGGACCTTGCTCCGTCTGACTTTCATTTATTTCGCTCGATGCAAAACGCCCTCATCGGAATACGCTTCACATCAGAGCAAGGCATCCGAAATTGGATAGATTCATTTTTGGCCGCCAAGCCGCACAATGGGAGGGTTTGTATGGAACGGCGGTCATATATAGTAATAATAGAGCTAGGCTATTGAAATTTTGTACAAATGTTTTTTACATTAAAATAATAAAAATCTGTGAATATGAACAAAATCCGCCGACGGACACGCCTACCTTCCATACAAAGTTGGGGCGTGGTCCGATTTTTTTTTCAAAATGGGTATCAATTTTCAATAACTTAGCCCCGCTAATTTCAAAAATGTTAAAAATTTTGCGCTATCTTAAATAGTTTTCAAGTTATGAGGAATAAACGAAAATCTACTTTATAAAAACTAGATTTGGTTTGTTTGTGTATTTGTCCCTTATTAACTCGGAAACTAAGTAACCGATTTTAAAGAGGTTTTTATATTATGCTAGTACAAAAAAAGGCTAAGCTATATACTAAAAAAATGGGCGATGCCACGCCCCTCAAAAAATTGACTAATCATATCACCGAAACTCTTTGACGCAGATAAATGAGATTTGGTAAATGTGTAAAAGTCATCAGGACAAATAATGTTCACCGGACAAGTGGGCGGTACCACGCCTTCAAAAAAAAAAATTCATCATGTTTCTGAAAATATTTGTCGCAGATAGATATTATTTGGTACATATGAAAATACCATCAGAACAAATAATCCGCACTAGGAAAATGGGCAGTGCCACGCCTACCAAAAAATTAACTTATCAATATCTCCGAAAATCTTTCATGCAGATTGATGATGTTTAGCAAATAAGTTAATGATATCATGACAAATAATGTCCACTAAAAAGTAGGCGTTTTCACGCCCTTTAAGTTATTTCATTGTTTTAAATTTATTTAAATCAGTTTTTTCATTTAATTGCAACAGCTCTTGAGCTTCTGGTGATAACTCTTTATATTTCTTATCACGTTTTACTCGGATTTGGCTAATAATCGGATCAGAAGAGATCAGCATGTAATGCAAAACGTCTTCGTTGTTTGCTACTCTAGAGCACAATCTGCTGTTGTGTAATCTAGAGCTTTTAAAAATTTTGTTTGATGCTTCCTGAGCTTCTTCGAAAAGACTACTAATTGGTATTTGAAGAGCTTGTATGATTTCGCTTCCGTGAATTAAAACTTTATGCACAGAAGGGGGCATATTATACCAATTATAATGTTTTTTGTATACCTTTCAATATGCTCTTGGCTTATTTTAAGAAAGGGTGAGTCCCAAGGGGGATTAAAAGGAGGAAACATACCCCTTACCTGTCACCCTTCTCTTAAAAAATTTTTTTTTTGGAATTTAAGAAGACTGTAAGCTTAAAATTGATAAATATATTGTAAAACGTTGCAGAATGTAAAGAAATAAAATTTTTTTTTTTCTCAAAAACTGCTACAGGAAAAAATTCATAGAAAAAAAAGTTCTCAAAAAAAGCAGTAGGGACTTTGTATTTCGATTAAGCATACTTGGTCACATATTATATTGAAAAATAATGAAAATCAGAAAATGTATTTTTTTTTTTTTTAATGTCAAAGTTTGTAAAATTTATCCATTTTGGCTTTTTGAGCTTAAATTTTCGAAAAATCACCATAATTCACCTATCATACATAAAAACTCAAACAAATGTTTTTTTAAAAGCTTAATGCTTGTACTTTATGACAAAATGCTATTTTGATATATTTCGATGCAAACGAACTAAAAATAGCGTTCCAAAAAAGTCAACTTATTTTGTCCAGTCAAAAACCACAATATGAAAATGTTTATAAAAAAAAAAGTTCTCAAAAAAAGCAGTAGGGACTTTGCATTTCGATTAAACATACTTTGCCACATATTATATTGAAAAATAATGAAAATCAGAAAATGTATTTTTTTTTTTTTAATGTCAAAGTTTGCAATTTTTCCATTTTTACCAAGTGACAATAGGTCATTCTTGTTGACAGATTGGAGAGCCTTTAGAGAGGATTTAGATACAAAGATGTCCCATTTCCTTCCAACGCAGTTTAATAACTTGTCAAATCCTGAAATTGATTATCATATTGAAAAATTTAATGAAATTCTTTTAGAAACCTTAGACTCTCATTCTACTAGTATACGTGGTAGTTTTAAAAAGTATAAAAATTTGCCAAATGATATTGAACAGCTCTTTAAAACTAAACATCGTATGCAAAAACAATTAAAACGCATTTTTCACAATTCCTACAACAGAGTGAACTCTGCTTATAAAGAACTTTCTAACTGGATTTCTTTGCTCAAGAAAATAATAAAAGACAGAGTTAGAATATGGATTAACAAGCAATTTGATGAAAGATTGTCCAACATTGTTCCTGGTCCAAGTGCGTTTAAAGAGATTTTTAAGATCTGTGGTAAAAAAAAGTTTTCATGCAATCAGGTAATTGTGGAAGGTAATGTAATTAATGAAGAACAGGAGATAGTGAGGGCATTCGGTAATCATTTCAAAAATGCTTTTCTAATGAATACTCCTAATTTCGACATGGAATTGGTTAACGAAGTACAATCGTCGGTTAATTTAATGAGATTGTCAAAGCCATCAAGCGTTTTTGTTTTTGATAGGGATAACTCGGCACTTGAACCTATTGCCAATGAACACTTTACTTCTGAAGATGAAATTTTTGATATAATTCAAAGTTTTAAGTCCAAAAAATCGTATGGCTTGGATGGTATTTCTAATTTTGCCATTAAAAAAATTTCAAAAAAGGCGGTTCAATTTATAACAATTTTATTTAACAATTGCATCAACAATGGATATTTTCCTAAGTGCTGGAAAATGGCTAAAATTTTACCAATACAAAAAAAAAAATAATGACTATTCTATCAATAACTTCCGACCTATTTCACTTCTGTCAAATGTGGGTAAAGTTTTGGAAAGGGTTATAATGAATAAATTGGAGTCTCCTCACATGATTCCATTTGACTTCATTCCAGACCATCAGTTTGGTTTTAAAAAAAAGCACTCTACTGTTCATGCTCTATTAAAATTGCACAATGATGTAACTATTGGACTTAGAGAAAAAAAATGCACAGTTGCATGTTCTTGTTGATGCTATATTTCCCTTGCGATGGGAAATACAGCTGAGCTGTTTATCTGAAACTATAAGAGTACGGCAAAGGGATAGATGGTCGCCAAATTATACTCACCAAATGCTGTGTTGTCCAAACGCTGGATCCCCCACTTGTCGATGTTGATGTTCACGCGTAAAGTTCCCTTAAAACGATTTATAAACAGACACAAACACTCGGTTATAGTTCCGATCACTAACTGATTCTTTATTTTCAAATTACTTACCAGCTAGAGGTTTACAGATGCCTCTAGCTACATACATGTATGGTTACAACTTACATTATCTGTTTACGTACTATTTCGCAGTATTGCGAAATATATCTTACTTGGCTTTATTGACGTGCCCAATAAAGTCACATATCTATGATATAGGGGTCAGATTGCTTCCGCGTTGAACCCGCTGTTCTTTAATTCTTTTGCTTACCGTTCTTTACTAGCAGCTCCTAAAGGTATGCTAGCTGTTATTACTCTGGCAGTACTAAAACTATCACGAGTATAGCCTTAGTACTGAGTTGAGTATGAATAACATCAAATCCCTAACGGTAGGCAATGAATATTTATAACAGCGTGTGATCAACACACAACATCCCTCCCCCCTTATGGAAGAAAAAGTTGTTGTTATGAAGTAACAACGACTTTTTCCTTCTGAAAGTAGTTTTGACTTTTTTTTTTTTTTTTTTTTCTTTTAATTCCTAATTATTTCTCTAACTTAGTCGGCTACCTATAACTGTATCTAGCTCCTTTGGATCATGGCTCGCTGCTGCTTACCGCTGCTGTCGCTTGGTTCTTGCCTTGTGGGTCTGCTTTCGGTGCTTCGAGCTTCTGAGGTTCTTCGGTGTGACATACCATGTTCTTGTTACATGCGGTTTGTAGGTTTAGCTGTTTTGTCCCTTGATTGATTTTGCCTGGCGGTGGCCAAAATCGGAACTTCTTCTACTTGCTACGTCAGTTCTTGCGGTTAGACTTCCTTGTGGCTAGAAGTCGGCTCCGCTGTTGTGTGCTGGAACGTTTATTTTGGCGTACGGACTATGTTTTGACTGAAAATCGACGCTTCTGCTTACGACTGGAACATTGCTTTTTAATGCGTTGGACTTGCAATTTTCGACAAGTCAACGCGTCTGCTTCTAAACTGGAACATTGCTTTTTAATGCGTTGGACTTGCAATTTTCGACAAGTCAACGCGTCTGCTTCTGAACTGGAACATTGCTTTTTAATGCGTTGGACTTGCAATTTTCGACAAGTCTACGCTTCTGCTTCTAAACTGGAACATTGCTTTTTAATGCGTTGGACTTGCAATTTTCGACAAGTCTACGCTTCAGCTTCTAACTGGACCATTGCTTTTTAATTCGTTTGACTTGCAATTGGTGACAAGTCTACACTTCAGCTTCTAACTGGACCAGCTACAGATGGTAACGCCGGTCATTTTAGACGTCTGACGCGGCCACGTGACAGGATAACATAGGAGTGGCACAACTCCGGCCCCCTCCCTTCCAACAAGATTGGATGTCATCTATGGATGACAGACAACTGATGATATTGAGTGTTGTTGTCTGTCCGAACATTAACGCATGCAACCATGGATCATCGTCACTCTAGGCTTTTTAACATCAACTTTCTTGGCTGTCCCTCTTTAGATTTCTCTCTCTGGTATCTCTGCTGCTATTGTCGTAACGCCGTACCATGATCCTTTGCAGATTCTATCTATTTTGTTAACGATTCTACTGTATATTTATCTAGTCTTTCCTAGCTAGTCCTATGCTTTCTAAATCAAATATTTTTATTTACTAAAACTCTTGAAAATTGGTAATTATTAAATTTACCTATATACATGACATTGAACTTAATTCCTTATTTATTCTTATTTTTTATTATATTTCAACTCAAAACAAACAATTTTGCATTTTATACAATTCTGACATAATACATAAAATATTTAAAAATTTTTACTCTATATTTAAATACATTCTGGTTCTAAACTGAATCTTTGTTCTTCTGATTTGACAATTTCAAATTTACGTTATTTTAAAAATCAATTTTTACTTATGACTTGTTAGAATTACCTAGTTAATTTTCGAAAATCATTTAATATTTTTTTTTTTTTTTTTTACTTATTGCTATTTACTTCTCAATCAATCAATTAAACCTAATAATATTTTCAGAATTCACATTTACTTAACATCATTCAATTAAGATTCTACAATTTACTTAGTTATACTTTATTTGGGACTTATTTCCCTGTTTTCTATGTATGTAGACTTATTTTGCTACAACTCCTTAACGAATTATTCAAAAATATTTTCTTAACATTTTACTTATTTATTGTTATTTACTGCTTCAAAAAAATTTTTTTAAAATTCATACTTGTTTTGTATTTTCCGATTAAGATTTTTTCAATTTTCTTGTACATACTACTTTATTTTATTTATCTTTAATCAAATTTATTTTTCTCTCAATTATTATCTTAATATACTTTTAATCAATCAATATCCTTAGCAGTTTTCAACTGATATCTTACAATTTCCTTTTACCTTTTTTTTTTAAATTATATTTTATTTGGGATTTATTTCCCTATATCTTATTGTTATGCCTTAGTTTTTTACTTATGAAAAACCTAATTTATACCTATTCAACTCTATCTAAGTTTTGCAACCTTTTCCATATTTATATGCATTTAGCACTGTTCATGCATATAAATATGATCCATATGACGGCATTGCATTCCGTTTAGTTAAAAACTTTAATTAAAGTTATCTTTCGCTCCAATTTTTTCAGTGTACGAACTGATAATTAAATCGCTAACAGTAAATTGTCCATTAGGGTTGTTCACCTCTTACAATTTCTTAAACCGATTTTTTATTGCTGATATATGTGGATGCACATACATGCATCCAAATATATTTCGTTGCATAGTCACGATTATATTTACAGACTTACGCAACTTCAGCAATTCGTTTATTGTATATACGTATATGCATACGTATATTAACTTGCATACAAATATATATGTATGGTGCTAAAAAAAAATAAAAATTTTAAACGTTTTAATTTTTTGTTTGATTGTCTGTTCATTGTCCTATGCTAGTGCGTTTTTCGTCGAATCTTCATTTGAGGGTTTCATATTTCAACTGCAGTTGCCGTCATTGCTAGGTGCTACTGTCGGTTCTAATGATCCTAAGGCGTCCAGCTTCTGATTGCGCTGCTAACCCCTCCCGCAACCATTGTTGTTGCTAGGTTCAGTTCGAGTGCCCTAAGTTTATTATTTACTATCCACGCTCCTACTAGGAGTATAATTACTATCCCCGTAATCGCGATCACTAGGACATAATCGACCGCTGTAGCCCTTTTTTTATGAAAACTAAGTTCCTCTATTTTTTCTATGTTTGCAATATGTTCGATTACGAGATCGTCGAACGAAAGACTTGTTGCTGTTAAGTTCATTTCCTTGGATGTTGGAATAAGGAAATGATACTGTATTTTGGCTTCTTCATTACTATACTGTTGTCCCTCTATTGTAATTACACAGTTTCTGAAAGCTATTAAATAGTTTCCTTCCAGCCCGATGTGGCTGTGGTCGCAGGCGCTGTTTAAAGTGACGTTCTGTAATGACCTTCCCAGAACTAAACCTGACCTAATCTCCGTTAACACCTGGTGACCCATTCCTTTTTGTTCGCAGCTATTTTTAAAAATACAAAGATCTGACCTTTTCCATTCCTTGATGCTTCTATTTCCTTCCCAGCCATAGTAAGTGGTGTTTACTCTAATCACCTTAGTTGGTTCGAAATTCAGGGCCCTTCCACTACGATTTGGGACAGGAATTAATAATATAACCGGTACAGGAATAGAAAAATCTGGTACCTGCACAACAAAAATTATCTCGTTATCTTGGTACTCCCCCAAGGCTAACTTTATGTTCATTAACTTTTCGAAATCAATGTCATATTTTTCTATTTCTTCATTTGTCAAAATATTATTCACCATTATGTTTGATCTAGCAGCTGCTATGTTATTCTGAATATGTTCTACTTGATTCTCTAACGTTTTTATCTTCAACAGTATATCTAGATAAGCCAACTTCCCGTAAAGCTTCCTATTATCGTTTCTAATATCGTTGTACTTGTCTAAAAGTTTTCCTCTATCATTTTCTATTGTTGTTTTTAATAGTGTGAATGTCCTGTTAAAATGATTGTTAATTTCAATATTCTTATTTAGGTTCTCGATTGCATTATGGTTATTTTGATCAACTACTCTCAAATGCTCTTCTATCTCTTCTCGATCGTCCGCGTCCATGGTACCATACAACCACTTCATGCCTTTTCCCACCAAATTTATTAACCCGCGACGCATCCTATGTGGGATAAGCGTATGCAATTTACCCCTCAAAATATTCAACTGCAAGTTTAAAACTTCACTGTCAACAAAGGCTTTTCTGCTTATGTTCACCGATAGGTCGCTTGCAATTTCTATCATTTCATTGTCGTCGATAAATTTTGTGTGGCTAATTTCCATCTCTAAACTGTCAATCAGATTTACCACCTCATTAACATTAATCCTGTGTATAATCGTACTGTAATTTTGAACTACTGTCACGTTGTCCAGATGAATCTCCGCATATCCGGCTTGCGTTTCCAACTTCTCAACTACCAGATGCGTATCCACCCGAAAAATCATTATCCAGAGCAATACTAGTGCAAACTCTCCTGTTGTCATCTTGCTGTTCGAACGGTTAGCAATACCTGTAAAACAAAAACCTCAGGTTATTTCCCGCCCTTCACATCGTATGTATTTGTATTTGTATTTCATGCCGAGTTAAATCCATATGTCGGCTTTACCTAACGTAGCGTAAAAACCTAAAATTCCTCATTGTGTAGCTCCTAACACCGCTTCGCGTTCCCTTCACTTTTTACTTTTACTTTACTTTTTATATTTTTTTTTTTTTTTTATATTTATTTTTTTTTTAAAAACAATCCCTAATACTTTCGCTTAGCTAAGGGATTTTCCTCCCCGTTATTTTGTATAAAATCGGCCAAAAGTTTTACAATGTTGTCAAATACAATAATTACGTTTAAATCAATACATCAATATGGACCTTTCCAGGAGTTGCTTCAGCTGCGTCTGCCAGGAGGAGATGCCTGGGACGCAGCAAAAAATCATCGATTTCCTCGACGAATGCGTCGAGGAGATCAGGCGGACCAATTGGGACCCGCCATCGTACTACATGGAGTTGCTGTCATGGCTGCAGCATATTCGAGGCTGGAACGTAAGCCCGGCAGTCCTCGGAGGAGTGGCCGCCGGTTTTATTCGTTTGCGGCGTGAGACCGACGTTGGTCTCACCGTGCCCCCGTTCATACGGGGGTACCTTGCTGCCGCCCGGCGACACCGGTGCCGGCATCCATAAATTGGCGACAGCAAATAAACATAATTGATACAAATTGTCATAGAGACAGTGTACCCAAATTTCTTTTGTAAAACAAAACTTAAAAATAAAAACAATAAGCAATAAAAATTTAAACTGTTTGGCTTTATTTATTTCCTCTTCACCCTTTTCCCTTCGGAAGTTTCAGGTTTAGGTTGCTCCATAAAAGAAAACACAAACAATAAACATAAACAAAAAATTTTAACTGTTCTTCCCTCTTATTATTTTTCATTTTATATTTGCCTAATCAGCACTTGATGGTTTTATGTCTCCTCAAGTTATGCGTTTGGTTTTTATTTTTAGGTTCGACCGGCTGTTGATCGCAAACACACGGTTAGTCAAGAGAGAAATCCCGCTGAAGTAAAATATTTTAATTTTGTGAAAAAGTTCAGTGTAGAGAGAAAAGTTTGTATTTTTATGTTGCTGTTGAACTGTAAAATGGCGACAAGGCAAAAGTGTACCAAATTAAATAAATTTGCAACAACGTATTATTCATCAGCCAGCAAACCAAAGTGATTTAATTGAATAGAATTGTTTGTTGAAATAGATCTCCGGTGTTGCATAAAAATTTGACTTCATTGAAATCAGTGTGAGAATATAAATCTATGCAGTTTTCAGTCGACCACGTGCACAGCCAGTAAATGGATTCCGTTTCGATTGCTGTGCCAAGGCGCCCACTTGGTTCTTTCGTCACATATGGCCTTTTCACATGCCCTGATTGCTCCGCTGTATATCGCAATTTGGGTGTACCTTTGTCTTTTGTGCATTCTACTAATCCGGATACAAATGCAATTATGTTGTCGTAAGTACTGTTCCTCTCCTACTGCCAAGACTGCCCTTAAAAGTTTCGTTTTCTTTTCTTTCAATAGATATCAACAGACCGTCAGATCATCCTGGACCATGCATAGGAATGAGTATCAACTGAAATTTTACCCCCTTTTTTTTTTTCTCTAAAATGTATTTCCCACTAAATATTCTTTCTTTTTTCCCAACAGGTTTCATCCACCTTCATCTACCCGCGTCCATGGGTAACGTGAGTTTTTGTTTTACTTAAATTCTTCATTTTTCCATTTTTATTATTATTCCTTTTATTACTACATACTTTCAAGCTTATAAATTAAAATGATCTACTCAATTCTAATTACTATAGTACTAAAGTCTTTGACATTTTCCCCTATTTCTGTACTATTTCATAGTTCATTTATCTAACTCTCTATATGTTATTAGTGAAAAGCATTCCGGTGCCAAAGAATAGAAAGGACGTGCAGGCATTTTTGGGCCTTGTAAACTACTACCGAAAGTTCATCAAAGATACGGCAAGTATGGCGCTTCCAATAAACAAGCTGTTGAGGAAGGATGCCAAGTTTGAGTGGACACCTGAGTGCCAAAAATCGTTCGAGGATTTGAAAACAGCAATTATGTCACCACCCATCCTGGTGTATCCGGATTTCTCTAAACAATTTTTGCTGACGACTGACGCCAGCAATGAAGCATTGGGAGCGATCCTGTCGCAGGGGAAAGTGGGTGAGGATAACCCCATAGCCTTTGCTAGTAGAGCGCTTAGCGACACGGAAAAAAGGTATTCAACCATAGAAAAAGAATTTCTTGCGATAGTATGGGCTGCGAAAAATTTTAGGGCCTATCTTCTAGGAAGACATTTCAAAATTTATACGGATCACCAGCCGCTACGTGGAATAGCGAATTTAAAGGACCAAACCTCACGGCTAGCGAGGTTTAGACATAAAATGTCAGAATATGACTTCGAAATTATATATAAGCCAGGGAAAGTGAATTTAAACGCAGACGCACTGAGCCGTCTGCCACAAGCGAATAAACAAATTACAGTGGTGCAGACGCGTTCCAAAGCCAAGGTCGTCGACCAAGGGGTAGTGGGACAGCAGACTGGGGTGGATCCTGACACACCAGCGGGAGATATGGTGAAGAGAAATGTCACGATACTAGTCGATCCAAAGGAAATTGAAACAGTACTTAAAGATTTCCACGACACTCCATTGGGGGGACATCAGGGTGCAGGCAAAACTTTTCTGCGGATTAGAAAGCAGTTCAGGTGGAAGGGTATGCAGAGAGACGTGAAGGAGTACGTAAAAAGGTGCACAAAATGCCAAATAAACAAAAGTTCAAAACTGACGAAAATGCCTATGGTCCTGACAGATACGCCTGAAGTACCTTTTAATAAGGTGTACATGGATATTGTGGGGCCGTTGCCCGAGTCGTCGTCCGGAAACAAATATATTCTAACTTTTCAGGACGATCACTCCAAATATATGGTGTGTGCGGCCATGGCCGATGCGGAGGCAAGCACAGTGGCTAGGCATTTTTACAGCGAGATCATCGCCAGGTATAATGTCCCGAAGGTTTTGGTCACCGACAATGGTACCAATTTTGTTTCGAAGCTTTTTTCGGATACGTGCAAGTTGCTGGGTATCAAAAAGCTACATATAACCCCATATCATCCCCAGGCGAATGGCTCATTGGAAAGAAGTCATAGGCCCTTAGCAGAATACCTCAGAAGTTTCGTGAAGGAGGATGGTTCAAATTGGGATCAGTGGTTAGCGACAGCTATGCACGTGCACAATAACACAGTGCACACGTCAACGAAGCGAACACCGTTTGGCACTTTGTATGGTTTCGATAGAGAGTTACCAACCAATTTGAAGAGGAAATGTTCACCAGTCTACAACGCTGACGACCAAAATAAAGTTCTAAAATTTCAGATACAGAGAGCGCATGAAATCGTCAGAGACAACCAGAATAAAGCCAAGGAGCAAGCAAAGAAGCAGTACGACAGTTCAATAAACAAAGTCGTATTTAAAAAGGGCGATAAGGTTTTGATGAAAAATCAGACCAGGAAAAACAAGTTTTCCCCCATTTGGATCGGTCCCTTCGAGGTATCTGACGTAGGCGGGCCAGTGACGACGGAGATTGTCGTCAAGGGCAAACACAAAAAGATACACAATAACCTACTAAAATTGTTCAATGCCTAAGCAACCATCCGCAGTATACTATGTTAACTTTACATATATATAAAAAAAAAAAAAGGGGAATTAAAAGGGGGGTTTTCCTTTCAAAGAACACAAACAGTTGATGTCACATAAACGAACATTACGTGAAGAAGAAATGTAGATAAATGAGCGAAAGTGCAGGTTTTGCATAAGTCTAAATGACTGGTACAGAGCGATCCTCCAAAAGTATTGAACGGGTAAATCCGAAAAATGCGGTAAAATCTCTAAATGCCACGTCTTTTTGGTGACGGGGGATTTGAGCGTCGCCGACGTGCATTACTAAAAGTTTTCAGTTTCAATAAACTAACGGAAAATTGTTTTTATGCAAGAACAAGAAACATGCTAAGTGGCTGATAGAGTTTTTCGATTAACTGAAACGCTAATTATGAAATATATTACGGAGCATCAGGGTACTGCGTATTGTAAATAAATGAGTTACTAATAACTAATGTACTAACAGCTAACCACTAACAGAATTACTAATCTTTACTAACCCGCACGGTACACCCAACTCCGAGTAATATAAGCGAATGACGAAAGAGTCAGATACATAGTAGCGGAAAAATTATCAGCAAAATTGGATTGACAAATTCAAACAATTTCTAAAATGGTAATGGGAGGCCCAGGTGCCAGCGGGGTAATCGACATGGCAATTTAATTATTTAAAAATTAATATTGTAATTGAGTTGCGTATGAATTTACTTGCACAAAAATTGGAAAGAAACAGAGGAAAAGCCAAAATTAAACAAAAAATAAACGGAGTCGTGTTTAATGAATGGGTTACATTTATTTGGATTGTATTGTCGTTACACCAACAAAGTAAACAAAAATGAACAGAACAACTATGGGCAAATTTTGGTTTAATATGAAATACATAAGTGGGCAGAATAAAATATGGGAAAAATACAAATACATTAATAACAAATGTAATTCAGAAGAATAAGATAAAAGGTGAAATAACATAAGCAACAGCACCGAGCTAGTTGCCAAAACATATGTAAAAATAGGGGATTGTAAAATTTTAAAATTAGGAATGGTTTTCATGATATCGAATAATCTTCAAGGAAAGATGTAAGATATTGCAAAATGTAGGAAAGAGTAAATAAGAATACTTTTAAAGAAGTCTATTTTTACATGTATCAGGAGTGGCTTTCATTTGCCGCTTCCTTGTAACTGGGTGTTGATTCAAAAAACGTTGAGGGCTTTGCCTCATATAGTCCTCATTAAGCTGAAAGCTTTGAATTGCAGATTCCGAGATTTCCTCCTGCTCGCCTAATATTTCCTGTGCCGCTAACGCCTCATCCAACAAGTTTTCCAATTGGTCACTCTTGCTGATCAGCGCGACCATTCTTATTTGTAGATCTAATAACCCCCTTTGAAAAGACCTGACCACGGAGCTATACAGCTCCTTCTGCAAGCTATCATCTTCTACAGTGCCATATTTGGCCTTAAGGCTGTCCATTGCTTCTGCATACAAAGTGTCTAGTCGCCTCGCGAATGCACGGATACCTTCTCCCGGAAACTGTTTTGTAATTCCAATCTCTTCTCGAATTTTACTTAGGGCCCGCCGCTTTACATACGTATCTTTTAATATATCGATTAATTCCTGAACTGTATCTAATTTCTGTAGATAAATTAATTCAAACGCGTCCCCATTGAGCCTTAGTCTTATCCATCCTAATAACTCCGATTCCTCTAAAGGGCCTACTACCCTACGTACATATTCACAGGCTGCTATAAACCTGTACAGATCTGTTTTTGAGAATGGGAAATCTATCCCTGAAAACTCCGGAACCATTTCCCTTACCAATGTTGATATATCTATTTCCTCAATGACTTGTCCCTCATGATAACTATTTGCAACCGCCTGCTGCGGCCCATTCATCCCGTTCTCTGAATCAATCATTCTTCTACTATAGCTTTAAACTCCGAAATGCTAGTAGTAAATTGCTTCGTCGCTTTGACTGCAACAACCACATAAAATAGCAACAATAAAGTGACTTTACTCTAAAAAAATGTTTTCCCAACAAATTGAATCTACTAAGAATACTCTTGAAAAAACAAAAACCAATGTCAGCAGTTTACTGTTTCGTCACCTCGACTACAATAACCGCATCATACAATCCAATCAGTCAATTACAACAAAGTGCAGTGAATCACGGCCTTGATCTGCCGTCCTTAATATTTCAGAAATTCACCCAAAGAAAAACCCTTTAACAACATTAACAAACATTACAAATTTTATCAAATACAGTTTTTCCCACTGCAAACAAAAATGACCAACACAATTAGCAGTAATTTCAATTCCAATAACAAAATAACGCATTGGCTTTGCTACCAACGCAAACCAAAAATATGACAAATAAAAATGAATTAATTTTGTCTTTTTATTTTCTGTTTTATTGAAATCGAAAACCAATTGTGCTAAAACCAAAAACAAAAATAAAAAATTGCACCTACAATTGCGAAAACAGTTCATATGAACCACAACGCAAAGTTCTATTCACATATATTTTTTTCTTTGAATAAGTGAAACCACGACCTGCGCAACAATAAACGAAACGTTTTATTTTGCATATACCAGCTTTTAGTTGCTGGTATGAAAAGAACTGAATACGAAATTTTTCCCTTCGTAAAGAAAGAAATAAATTTTTAAAAGAAATTTTCCTCAATTATTTCCGCTAATTCCCGCTTAATCCTACTGATCGAAACGGAACCATGGAATTACTTGAAAATAATTCCCAGGAACCCAAAACTAAACCAGTAGGATTTTCCGATTTCGAGCTCAAAACTTCAACGAAAACTTTACAAACACCAGCCCCTTGCAAAGTGGCTTCAAAGTTCGTAAACCGTTCGAACAAAAGAATTGAACTACTTCGGTCGTAAAAATAACCAGTATTTCACTTTTTTTTTTGTCTCCTTAACAAGGTCCCCAAGCCCTTGGTACTTGATTATACCAAAGGTCTCAGCCAACCCAGCACGAAAACCACTAAAAAGAGCAAACTCCAGAAATTTATCACCGATTATTTTTCCACGAAAACGAAACCGATATCGCACAACTGACTTCTTACCACGGGTGGGGGAAGCCAGTCTATCGGTGAACAAAAATTAAAATTTTAATTTACTAATTTCTTTTTTAAAAAATTCCAATTTATGAAAAATTCTCCTTTTTTCTTTTCTTTAAAACCACAAATTATTAATATTATTTTTCCTCAATTTTTTTTTTAAAACAAAAACACCCAGTCCCGAAACGACTGTAACCTAACAAAGATTTCCCTAAAATTTGTTTCCTTTCCTACTCTCATGGACACTTTCCCTCACTTTTCACACAAAATGTAACGAAATTTATAATCGCTTAATAGAATTAGGCCCTACCTGATCCTGAACAGCTGTGCGATATTGAAACCGCTACTAGCTGGCTTAGCACTTGCAATAAATTAAAGCAAAGTAGACTAAGACTTTCTAAGGTTTTTTAATTAAAATACTCACCACTTTCTACGAATTATTATTTCCAACGTTGATCTCTCTTTTTCAATCCTGCTTCCCTCGATGCGTAGTCCTGGCTCGGACTACCGGCTGCGCCAAATGTTGATGCTATATTTCCCTTGCGATGGGAAATACAGCTGAGCTGTTTATCTGAAACTATAAGAGTACGGCAAAGGGATAGATGGTCGCCAAATTATACTCACCAAATGCTGTGTTGTCCAAACGCTGGATCCCCCACTTGTCGATGTTGATGTTCACGCGTAAAGTTCCCTTAAAACGATTTATAAACAGACACAAACACTCGGTTATAGTTCCGATCACTAACTGATTCTTTATTTTCAAATTACTTACCAGCTAGAGGTTTACAGATGCCTCTAGCTACATACATGTATGGTTACAACTTACATTATCTGTTTACGTACTATTTCGCAGTATTGCGAAATATATCTTACTTGGCTTTATTGACGTGCCCAATAAAGTCACATATCTATGATATAGGGGTCAGATTGCTTCCGCGTTGAACCCGCTGTTCTTTAATTCTTTTGCTTACCGTTCTTTACTAGCAGCTCCTAAAGGTATGCTAGCTGTTATTACTCTGGCAGTACTAAAACTATCACGAGTATAGCCTTAGTACTGAGTTGAGTATGAATAACATCAAATCCCTAACGGTAGGCAATGAATATTTATAACAGCGTGTGATCAACACACAACATTCTCTAGATTTAGAGAAAGCCTTCGATAGTGTATGGAGAGAGGGGCTTCTGTTTAAATGTTTAAGATTAAATTTTCCGCCACACATTTTCCACTTATTAGACAGCTTTCTAATGGAGAGAAAATTCTTCATTCAAATTCAAGGGAGTATTTCCAACTCCTATGATTCTCTGAGTGGAGTACCACAAGGATCGGTGCTAGGTCCTTATCTTTTTAATATTTTGTTATATGATTTTCCTCATATTAACATCTGTGAAAATAACTCACTATCTACGGGAATATTATATGCAGATGATACATTTATCTATGCGAGTGACTTTTATCCCCTGGATGCATTAAGAAAAATTCAAAACCACGTAAACAAAATTGTAGTATTTTATAAAAGATGGGGTATCAAGATTAATTATTCTAAAACTGAATGCATTTGCTTTAGAAACGCGAGTGGAAAGAAAAAAGAAGGTGCTGTGAGGGAAAGCAGAAACTTAAAATTAAACCTTGATGGAAACTTGATTCCCTTCAAGGAAAAGATCAAATACCTTGGAGTCAATTTTAATAATTTGTTTAAATTCAATCAACATGCCAGAGGTAATATTACAAAGGGAAGAAAAGTCATCAATATGTTGATGCCTTTGCTCTGTAATAAAGAATTCCGAAAAAAAACTAAGTTGATGTTGTATAAAACGCTTATTAGACCAGTGCTTCTTTACGCATTTCCATCTTGGTTTTCTTTTTCTCCCGCAGTTGCTTTGGAATTGGAAAGATTAGAGAGAAAGGTTTTAAGATGTTGTATAGGTAAAAATTTTGAGCATAGGACTAAAAGATTTTCCAATATAACTATATATAATGATGCTAAGGTTATACCACTAATGAAATATGCTATTTGTTTGATGAAAAAAACGGTTACCAGTTTAAGTACTTCTGAGAATGAAGTTATAAATGAAATATATTTGTCGCAACTTGATACAAATTGGCTAAATTCTACATACCACTCCCCGGTTGGTGTACTTAATGAAAGTATTGAATCAATCCCCGATGGATCGCCTATTCCTTACTATTCGAAGACTATTGCTGGTCATAATCGTGGTTGAGTTTCGAATTTATACTCTCCTTTACTTTCTTTTATTTGAAACAAATTATTTATTCTTGTTTTATAAAATTGGAGAGCAATTCATAACTTATATTTTCACTTCTATCTTATGTACATTAATGTATTTATTGTTATTTGCTTAATTTTAGAAGTGGGACAACACAATGGTTTTAATTTTATATGTTTGTAATTTGAGGTTTTGCAGTGTGGGCTATCAGTAGTTGTACAGTTTTACAGCTTTTGTTGTTTTACTGTGCTTTTTGGTTTGCTCAAATTGTTTTACTTTGGGATTACTAAACATCGAATTTTTGTTTCAATTTCACTTTTCTTAAATTGACATGCCATGATTGAACTTGTCTTTCTTGTGGATTATTGTGTTTTCTCAATGTGCGCTATTATATGCACTTTTATTTTAATTTAGGTTTAGGTTAAGTATATTGTTTATTTTGTTAACAAACGTTAAATTGAAACAAGTAAAATGCTCCAGGAGCAAGAGCCATATATTCTATTTATAGAAAACATAGCCATGAGGCATTTTAAATTTATTAATTGTAATATTGTTAAGAGTTGTGCAGGCAATACTTCTATAGCCGCTGAAATGTACCAAAAGATACTTGTTTGATTAAGATTTTTTTGTATACTCGCTGATATAAGACTCAATAAAGAATTCAATTCAATTCCATTTTTACCATTTTTTTATAAATATTTTAAAAATCACTATAATTCACATAAAATCGGCAAATGAAAAAAATATATATTTTTAACAAAGTAAAAACAATATACTTTCTAACGATATGCTACATTAGTGGATCGGACTTAAAACAAATTAACTAGAGCGTTTATCCAGCAGTTCCTAATTTTAAAAGTTCTGTAGAGCATTTTTTCTGTTTAAAGTCCAACTTTGGGCGCACTGTGTTGCTAAACCAAAACAAAATTTTAAACTTTCATAGTTTTTTTTTCCGTCCCTAAGTATTATCTGACGATTGGCGTAAAAATTTTTTAAATCCATAGCACTTTCAAATTTTACCTATTTATGGCCACAATCTCCCATTGTGAGCCGACGCAATTTTTTTGGGATGGAATTCATAAATTGCCTGAAAGATGGGGAAATGTTGTAGCTTCCAATGGACAATACTTTGAATAAAATATATTGTAACATTTTTCCACAATAAAGCATCAAATTTCGCTAAAAAATTCCGGTTTTGAAGTTGTACACCCAATAATAATAAATAAAGTCAGTCTATTATTCAGATCCAAAATAGAAACATCGCGTTTTTATTTGCAAGTGGCGCAGCCGACATAAAAGAACCACGTTCTGTTGTTTTTAAGTTTAATAAATCAAAGTTTAACACACAAATTTATCTGCACAAAGAGCAGTCAAATAAATTCGAATAACTAATAATTACCATGGCGGACAAAGATAAGAGGGATTTTATAATTCTAAACTTAAAATCATTGTTACTTTTTGCTGGACAAAAGTATCAACTGGCTCTCTATATTCAGAGCATTGAATCTATTCTGACGGAGATCAACAGAATGCCGTAAAGCGACAAAACACTGTTTTATAACTACATTTTGAGAACATTACAAGGGCCAGCGACGGACATTGTACGTAGAGACCAACCAGCTGATTGGAGAACCCTAAAGAAAAGCCTCATCAATAAATTTGGAGAACACATACCGCCGGGCACACTAATCGTCAACGTGGAGAAAACAAAATTCAGATGTAATATTAAAAATCTATATCATGAAATTAATTCAGCATTATGTAACATTAAGGACACCATTAAACTTAGAATTGTTAATACAAGTGAAAAATCATTTTTTGAGAGTGAGGCCAATAAAATGGCATTACAAATATTTAAAAAGCAAGTTCCGAATTACGTAACTGCATCTCTTAACGCAAACGCTGTTTCGAATCTATCCGACGCATTTAAGATCCTGATGGAAGAAGGACTTTTTGATAACCCAAATCCGCGATCATATAGACTAAATATGAACCGCAATGTAAATAACCCAAATACTTCCTATCCACAATGCAACCAACAACCACAACCGCAAAATCAATTACACTTTGCTCCCTCACAGCAAACAAACGGATTTCATCCACAAAATAATAACAGTCCTTTTAATAGGACAAGAGAATACAACTCCAACCAATCTAGGATTAGGAGATACGGCGTGCCAACGCCAATGGCAGTAGACGAATTTTCATACACATGCCTCGAGACCCAATTACCCTCCTTTGAATTAGGTTCTGGCAATTACAAGTTAAACCTACTAATCGATTCAGGTTCCTCAATAAGCATTATTAATCCTAATGTTTTACGTTTCAAAATTTTGAAAGTGAGCCCGATCCAAGTAAAAACAGTAAGCGGTGGCGTACTGCTTGACACAGTTCGGACACCTGGGGGACGCAGATATTAAGAGAGGCGGCAAGCGAGTTACGTCCCCGTCCAACTCCGTTAATAGCATTGTAGATAAATATATAAGTAAAATATAAGAAGTAAATATAAAGGGTTTTCCAATAAGGACTTGACAACTTTGAATTTAATTTGTGAACGCACTCTTTCACTAATCATCGAACTGTCACTGTCAATTTATTTAGTAAACTCAACATTTTCATCATGGTTAAGTACACGAACGAACGCAGTTCTTCGATTGGGCTCTGGAAAAGATTAGCCAAGATGATAAATTTCATCGCAAAATCATCTTCAGTGACGAAGCTAATTTTTGGGTCAATGGGTTCGTCAATAAGCAAAACATCCCTTATTGGTTGGATGAAAATCCACATGTGCTTCATGAATCACCACTTCATCCACCAAAAATAATTGGTGCAGTTTTCATGCCGGCGGCGTCATTGGGCCATATTTTTTCGTCGTCGATAACGATCGTCACGTTAATGTGAATGTTTTTGGCCCGAATTGGAAGATATGGACTTGGACGACATATAGTTTCAACAGGACGGTGCCACAAGCCATACAGCACACGATACAATCGATTTATTGAAGAGTAAGTTTGATGAGCATGTTATCTCAAGAAATGGGCCAGTCGATTGGCCGCCTTGTTCGTGCGATTTAACGCCTCTAGACTATTTTCTTTGGTGCTAGATCAAGTCATTGGTTTATGCCAATAAGCCGACAACGTTGGAAGAGCCCAGAGCCAACATTGAACGCGAAATAGCTGTTGTTTCTTTTTCACGCTGGTCAAAATTTCGCTTTTTTGTTTCTTTTTTTGCGTACACACAAAATCGAACTCAAACCAACTTAAAAAAACAACAACGCCTACGTCGCATCAAAAACAAAAACAAAAAACAATATGGGTATTAATGCGTTGATGCGCAGTTGCAAATATGCAAGTCTTTTACGCACTAACGCCTGAACGTTCAAATTGAATATTTCCATTTTGAGAAATTGCAGAGGTAGTGCGAAATTTTCGGCAATGTGTTTGTTGTTTTACAAATGTCAAACTTTCGCAAACCGCACTTCCGCAACGACGCAAGAGCATTGTGCATCAACGCGTGAATACCCCTACTTTTTGTGTGTCCTAGTCCTTAGAAATTTTGAAAATTGTTGAAATATTATTGTTGTTGTAAACGAGGTATGAAAAAACAACAAAAAATTGTTTTTGTGATTGTTGTAATTCGAATTTGAAGTTGTTGTTAATGCGAAAACTTTGCGCTGCATGTTTTAGTCTATATTATCTGCACGTCTTGATACTTTTGATACTGCTACATATGTACGTACATACAAACGTACATATAGTGCGGCCAACATACGAAATAAATTTATTTTCGTTATAAAAATCCACAGTCCAGCCGATTCATAAGAATCCGTTGCCGTGCAGACTTACTGAAAGTAATGCTGAAATGGCATAAAATGTAAATAATACATTATACGTATACATATATAGTAATACACACATATGTTCATATATTTCAATTGTAAAACTTAAAATTGAAATAATATAGATTCAGTTTAAACCTTAACTCGGTGTTTGGCGCAGTCTCGAAAAAATCGGCTCTTAAAATAAAGAAAATCAAGAATTTTTCTTTTAAGAACAAAAGAAAGAAAATCAAGAGATTGCAATTATTAACAATTAAAAAATATATTAGTGCTACTTATAAATGTGATGAAAAATTGGCGATCTTAATGTGAAGATTCAAGACAACAAGTGCACTGCAGAATAAAATAATTCACCAACACAAAGTGAAAGACAATTTAAATAGATAAAATCTGGAAACTAATAAAAAAAAAATGAATACAAATGTAAACAAAAATATTTGTAAAATTCTGAAGACACCTTCAAAAAAAAAAAGGTATAAAGGATAAAAAGGTTTTCATTCCGAGAAACCCCACACCCCTGATCGACAGGATCAGGGTCAGCATTGGCATTATACATTTTATCAGTAGCTACAAACAAACAACCAAAAGCGACATCATCGTATTTTGCGGAAAAAGGAACAACAGCAGAGTAACTGAATCCCTATAAGCAAAGCAGCTCATCAATACGCAGACGGTTAAGGATTAGAGCAGCTCTTCTAAATAAAAGTTTCTGGTGAGAAAAGAACAAAAGAAGATGTATACAAGGAACCTTGTAAGTTAAATTTTACTATCGAAGTACTACTAAGATTACTATTTGAACGATGAAATCAAAAAAAAAAAAAAAAAAAAATACAAATAAACGACAGTTGAATTAAATTGTAAAATCGAAGGAATATTTATTAGGAATCATCAAAATCAAAAACCAGTTAATAGCGTCAACTTAAAATAAATTTTTTTTTGTTGTCCAAATTTTTATTCTCTATCTAAAAAAAAAAAATATAAACACGACTATGGCGGTATGAGTCCAAATACGCTACCGGACTTTATAAATCAAATTTAAAACATACTTACGGCTTTCGAGCGCATTTTGATAGTTTTTATAAAAGACAAATGCGTAGGTAAATGTGTATAAGCTCTACACAAGGAACCGTCGGATACGTGGGTCCAAATAAAAGTGATTCATTGATCGTGCGTCATCTTCCTATTTATTACCCTATTTACAAGTTTTTGAAATAAATAGAAGTTTCAAGTTTTCCAAAGTCATTTGGCAGAACCTACAAAAACTATGATCATAACTAGGGCTCTGTTGTGAGTTTGCCCAACGACCGTAGAAACTTGGTCACCCTAAAAAATAAAAAACGTTTACACAATAATCGGTTAAATAAAACCAAAAGATATTCTTCCGCTTAAACAAGCTAAAAGACCAAACAGGTCAATTAAACAAAATATCGACTATTGCGTAAACCGTTGTACGTGACAAACTGCAACTCGGAGTTTCTTGCAACTATGCAAGAAGCACAGCAAACTCTCTCCCGGAAGCTAGAACGAGTTTGAATGTGGTACATGGTGAAAAGCTCACGTACCAAAAGAAAAGCTCTTTCTAGTTTCCATAGGTAAATTATAAATAGTAAAATTAAGCTAAGAACTTGGGTAGTTAATTTTCTAAAGTGGTAAAGAATAAAACCTAGTAATTAGCAAAAGTGACATTGTGCGTTTTCTTCATCCGGGTCGTAGGTGTCAGTGAAACGTATTGTTAAAATCAGCGGAAACATCAGTGAAACGTTGTGTACAGCATTTCAGCATCATCAGCGACAGCAGAGTGGCACTCAGCGAAATCTGTGCAGCAACAACTAGGGGTGAAGTGGCGCTACGTGATTTCTACTACCACTTGGGATTTGAACTACAACAGCTCCGACAACACTGATTGACGCTTTCAAATTATAACTGAAGCTCGACAACAGGGACTTACACATTATGGCCCACCCCAATATAGACCTAATACTTTAAAATACACACGAGTAAATGTCAGCGATAATTACAATAATGGCGATAATAATAAAAAAGGTACTTATGATTACCAAAATACCAATTACTACCAAAAAAACAAAACGACGGATATCGAAGTAATCGATATAATAATCAAAAAGAGAAAAATAAAACTCATTACAACGAACAAAGGAACCATGATAACAAAAACACTAACTATAGAAATCAACAAAATCATAATTCAAGTAGAAACGAAAGCAACTCACAAAATACACGGCGCACTTGTAATAATCGTTATGAAAAAAAGGATAATCAAAGCGCACAGTCCAAAAATTCGAATTATCAAGAACCAATGGAAACTAATAATGCAAATTTTTTAGACCAAGCTTCAAAAAGTTACCTTACATAAAATTTAAAAGAGGTGACGACTCATTTTATTTATTGATAGATACAGGTGCTGAATTTAGCTTAATAAAACCGGGTGTTTGTGATCCTAAGTGGAGAACAAAAATTAGCGCAGAGGTTAAACCCTTTGGGAACATCTTTAAAAGTAATTATATTCATAAGAATCCGCTGCCCTGCAGACTTACTGAAAGTAATGCTGAAATGGCATAAAATAATGCACATTGTACGTATACATATATAATAATACACACATATGTTCATATATTTCAATTGTAAAACTTAAACTTGAATAATAAAGATTCAGTTTAAACCTTAACTCCGTGTTTATATACAAGTGACATATTCGGTCTATGACCATATGTAGCATGGCTTCCTTCCAATTCTTATTCCATATTTAATTTCATCACTGCGAGAAATAATCGCTTGGAATAAGGAATGGAAGAAACGGTAACTCATAAGCTCACAAAGGAGATTTTATTAATTCAGAAAAAAAGTAACTGTTGAAGAATAAAGTTCTTTGAGTTTTTATTTTCTGTAAAATTATTCGTAATTTACATATGTATGTATTTGTAAATGCTTTAACATAGCTAGATGTAAGGAAAACTAAAATTAACAGTTCAGTCATAAGATCGATGTCAAATAAACAAGTTGAAAATAAATTTCACTGTGTTTCCATTCTGAAGAATGAAAATTATAGAAAAAAATTCAAACAGTTTGGCTAGTCCAATACTTGTAGGTCCCGCAAGTTATGTATGATACATCCAGACATAGAGTAACTTGATTTGAACATGCAAACGCTGCATATTCACATGGAGTACAAAGCAGCATACTGTAACTTAACACTGCCACAATAAAGAGAGAATAGAAAGAACAACAACAAAAAGTTGAATAAAGAATATTGTAAACAAACGATAAATTGTATTTGTACGCAGGGCATTATTGCTCTGATGATCTGAGAATTTGTAGAACAAGTTAGTTAAATTTGAAGACCCGAAATAATCAAACGTTTTGAATACACAACCAAGGAAGGTGTTTTATTTAAGAGGCGCAGTCGAGTTAAGGAAAAATTGTGGACTTTAATAAAATTGCGGAAAAAAATTCAATTTAACTCAAAAAAAGAAAAATGATTTACACAAAAAATATTTAAAATTTACATATACAATGGCAGAACTCAATGCAGAAATTGCAAGAATGCAACAGTGCATAATGGCTTTAGCAAACCTAATGGTAGATCAGCGGCAAAAATCGAGAGAGACAAGACTTTTCCAATTTTTACTGGAAAAAAGGGGACACTGCATGGATTCATCGCAGCAACTGACAACATAATTCAAGAATACGCTAACCAGGAAGAAGTTTATAGTGTGATTTTTAATACCAAAATACAAGGAAAGGCAATAACAATGCTGAACGTAAAACCACCAGCAATGTGGACAAATTAATCTTTGAAATATCAAGTATAAAAAATAAACTTTGTTTGAAAATATAATTTGATCGAGCTTAATTGGCGCCCAACGACATCCACGAGGGATATCGATTCCGGAACGTATTTTTATTTTTTTATATTATTGTAAAAAATGTATTTCATGTAAATACTCAGTGATCAAGTGTAGATCTTAGTAAAGAAACCAAGTGTAAAGAGAAAATTTCAGAAAAATCAGTGTAAGAATTTTATTAATTTTTTGCCGGAAACAATTGCACATAGTGCAGAGGGAAAAATTTTTTTTGTCTGGAAAAACAAGTAAATTAACTTAAAACAGTGAAAAGTAAGATAAATTAATTGACTCTCTTCTTGAATTAGGAAAAAATGAATGAGGAACAAGTAAGAATAATGCTAGGGACTGCAGTGAACACGGCCGTAGAGAGGACTAAAATTATTTTCGAAAGGCAGATAGGGGCACTTACGAATAGATTAAAAGTTTTGGAAACCCCGGTGACAGTGGAGGAATATAAGGAGATAACTATAGACACGGAAACGAAGTGCGACGAGTCGCTTGACATTGTTAAATCAATGCCTGAATTTAATGGGGACATGTCATATTATGTTAGTTGGAGGCAAGCTGCATTTGCAGCCTATAAGTTGTTCGAAAAGTTTGAAGGTAGTTCGAAGTATTACCAAGCGGTCCTTATAATTAGGTATAAGATCGTAGATTCCGCTGACCAGGTTCTATCATCATTTAATACCCTCACCAACTTTAAAGCAATTATTGCGCGATTGGATTTTACTTATGCGGATAAAAGACCAGTATATTTGATTGAGCAAGAAATGTCGACTCTTCGTCAGGTTAGGTTGTCGATAGTTGAATTCTTTGATGAAGTAGAAAAGAAGCTTACCCTAATAATTAACAAGACTATAATGTCCTATGAAGGTAACCAAGACTTAATAGAATCATTGTGCGCCAAGTATCGACAGGATGCTTTAAGGGTATTTGTATCGGGGTTGCATACGCCAATGCGCGATATTCTATTCTCGTCACGACCGACTGATATGCCCAGTGTATTGGCATTAGCTCAAGAGCTGGAAGCGAATCGTACTCGATATTCCTTCGCAAATTCTTTCCATATAAGGGGCGAAATATTTTCGGTAGGCCAAATAATGACAGGACCTTTGCACTTCAGAATTCCCCTAATTATAGGCAAATTAATGGTCGATCTCAGGATAGGCAAACTCCGATGGAGGTGGATCCCTCTAGTTCGCGCTTTAGGCAAAGGACCAATTTTGATCCAACCTGGGGGGCCACACAGGACTCATCTAGAACTCGCCAAACATCCCATAACCATAACCCAGGGCATTCATTTAATAACTGGAGGGCGGCACAAGATTCATCCAGCACTCGTCAAACATCCTATAGCCACAGCCAAAGGCCTTCAGTAAGCAACAACCAGGCGTATAGGCAAGGTGAAGGGGCCAAGAGACCTCGTGAGATGGATTTCTGGAGGAAGTTAATTTTTTAGAAGAAGGTCGCTCTTGCCCTACGTGAGCAGGAAATTGGCGGGGCGACGAATAAAATTATTGATCGACACGGGTGCGGGTAAAAACTTTATTAAGTATAATGAAAATTTAAAGGGAATAAAGACGATGGAAAAATCATTTATAGTTAAGTCCATTCACGGTATGGCCAAGGTAAAAGAGAGGTGCTTGATTAATGTATTTGGGAGAAATGTGCCATTCTATCTTCTTTCAAGTCTCAATACTTTTTACGGCATTATAGGGTTTGATTTTTTGAGGGAAGTGGAAGCAAAACTAGATCTAAAAACTGGTACATTGTTTTATAAAGGTGGTAGGGAAAAACTAAAATATCTTAACTGCAGGAATGTAAATGATGCCAGGTGAAGATATTACTAGAGCATCAGTTAGTGATGACGGGATTTCACTGATTCTAAAAGAACATTTTAAAGTTTTTGCTAATCCAGATAAAGCACTGGCTTTTAATACTAACGTTGTTGCCACAATAAGAACTGTGGATAACGAACCGGTTTATTCTAAATCCTACCCGTATCCAGTAGCGGCATCTTAATTTATAAATGAGGAAATTGCTAACCTTTTAAAGGACGGAATCATTCGCACTACGCGGACTCAAGAATGCCCCGGGGATTTTCCAAAGGGCTATTGACGATATTTTGAGGGAAGAAATAGGGAAATGCTGCCATGTTTACATCGATGATGTTATCATTTTTTCAAGCAAGATAGAGCAGCATTATAGGGACATAGATAGGATTTTAGCATAGCCCTCACGACTGATGTTTCTGCGCACGAGTTACGTCATTGGACAATGCACCAAATGTACCAACAACTCATCCACCCTTCAAAATCAATTTTAGCAAGTGAAATTGAAGTACAACTAACGATAAACGTTGCGTTGTCTTTGTGCAATGTGAATGAACCTCTGTCAACACCTAAAGTGCCGAAACCAAGTGCATATCACATTTCACAAAATACAACAAAACATAAATAACAATATATCAAATGTAAAAGAAAAAGAAATAAAAATAAAGAAAGAAAAATAAATAATGCATCGCTTTGATACTTGCAGAGCCGAATTTAATGGGGACTTCGAAACTTCGAGAAAAAGACAGCATTTGCGGGAGGTTCTGTTGGGTCATTTTTTTGCAAAGAAAACTGCTGCGGAAAGTCATAGTGTTGTGAGTTTGCTAAGCACCTACTTAATTCATAATTCATTCATAAAGGAACCACTAAATATTTTTATCAATACACCCTAATTAAATACAGAACATTCTTTTGATTGCACATCGATTGATCGAGTTTCAGCTAAAGCCAAACCGTGGGATACCAAAATGAAATGTATCCAACATCGTCAATCGTGTGATTTAAATTTTAGTCAAAACAAATTGGAACACTAAATACACAAACAACATGCTTTTGCTATGGACACCTGAATGGAATGTGTCTGGCAAAAGCATGGAAATCGGAAATCGCGTACGTGATAAATCGTGTGATTTCAATTTTAGTTAAAGCAACTTAGAATACTAAATACACAAACAACATGCTTTTGCTATGGACACCTGAACGGAATGTGTCTGGCAAAAGCTTGGGAATCGGAAGTCGCGTACATGATCGAACCGATTGGAGTTTAGCTTTGCAAGCTCACAGCGTGAACTCTCCCCCGGAAGTTAGAACGAGCTCAGGTATGAAACGAGGAGAAAAGCTCGGTTCATGCAACTAAGCTCTTTCTAACTTATCGCTGATAATTAATAAATAGCGTAAGAAAATGAAGAACGAGGATAGGATTTTTCTGTGTGAATAGCCGGTTAAGCTAAGCTAAAGTAGTTTTATTGCGTAAATAAATAAAAGTGAAACGACAGAAGTTCTTAGTGTGTTCTTTTGTGTTAGAGTCCAGAAGTTTAAGGCGAACAACGGAGAACATCAAGAGGATAAGCTGTGAGTAGCGACGCCGGGACCAATACGAGAAAGATTATCAACATTTTTGGCGCAGCCGGTATTCCGAGCCAGGAATACAACAGAAGAATAAAACAACATTTGGCCACGTAAAACAGCAACAGCGACAACATTTGGCAACGTGGGACACGGTGGTAGCAGTTAGAGTGGTGAGTATTAAAAAAGAAAAGCCTTGTGGCTAAACTGAATAAGCGGGTGCGCATATAATACACAAAATACACTACACTACACTACACTGACAGGGATATGTAAAGTTAGGGTTTTTATATAGAAAAAACATAATTACAATAGGAGTTTAAAAATTTTAATTTACCGGTAAGCTGGCTTCCCCCACCCGTGGTAAGAAGTCAGTTGCATGAAATCGGTCTGGGGAAAAATAAAGTAAAGGAAAATTGTGAAAAGTGAAGTGCGAATTGAATTAGGAAATCCATTGCTATAAGGAAGAAACAGAAAATTTAAAAGTTTCATTAAAAACTGTTTCGTTAATTGTTAATCGGCAATAGCTAATTCAAATTTGGTTTTAATAGTGGTCTTTGTGTAAGATTTCAGAAGTTCTTGGTAGAATTAATTACTAAGTATTTGGAAATCTTATGTGAAGGGCTATTAAAGGCAAATCTAAGGTGCTATCTTTGCCGAGGAAGAGCAATTCTTTTGTTTGAACAGTTTACAAATTTTAAAGCCACTTCATAAGGGGCTGAAGTTTGTAAAGTCTTCATTGAAGTCTTGTTCTCATAACCGGGAAATCTTGCTGGTTTAGTTTTGGGTTCTCAAAAATTATTTTCAAGTGATTCAAGAGTTCCGTATCGATCAGCAAGATTACGCAAAATTCTGAGTGCAAATAAAAAAGTAGTTATTTGATAAAACTATTTCTGCCTTCACGGAGGAAATAGAATAAAATTCATTGCTACCGATCAGCAACTAAAAGCTTTTATGCATAACAAATTCAAGCAAGAATAACAAAAAGCGAAAAAGTAAAAATTTCATTTGGGTCTTTAGCTTTGTTTTTATTTGCGTTCATATACCTAAAAGCTTTATATGCGGAATAATTTGGTTAATGTAATTTTGCGATAGGTCAGGAACAAGTAAAACAAAGATTAATACAAAGACTTTCAAGACAAGTTCATTGCACACATAAAAGTAAAATCAGCAATTTTTTTTTACGAAACGGTGGCATACATTTAGCAGCCTCAGTGCAAGAGTAACTTGAAACTTCTGTTTATTTGTTGGCCGGCGTAAAGTAAATATTTTAGCTACAACAACAGTAGCAACGATAAATGAAAATACAATTTTGATTTGCATTAGCGTAACCTAAAACTTCAGTTGGGGCAATTTTATTTGTTTCGTTTGTTTATTGCATCTGACAGTGGGAAAATTAAACGCAAAACCGGAAATATTTTTCTTCTTTTAGTAGTAAATTATTTTTGTTTTCTTTTCAATGGAATGAATAGGCAGGAGTTACTGAAAATATCCCACGAAAAGTTACTTCAAGAATTAGATAATTTTATTGAAAAATTGTGGGGTAATCTAAGACATTTCTCAGTGGATAAAAAAGATTTCCAGAAACGGGAGGAAAAAGTTAAAGCATATTTTGGACTCTCGCTAGTGGAAACAGCAGATTTGTTAGTTGAAGAAATAATAGATATAACAGAAAAATCAGAATCAGTTGGAAAATTAGAGGAAAGTTTCGTTGCCTTAAGAAACAAGTACGAAAAAACTAAGGCACAAACAATAGTCTATTCTGATCAATTGGTGGCACTAGAAAAAGAAAATATAAGGTTACTCAGTGTTATAAAGGGAGAAGACAGCTCCTGGGGTAATTTTTCACAATTTCTGGATCAACAGTCAGAAGACGATAGCCTTACAATAAGAAAACTGCAAGAACAGGAGAGGGATCTAAAAAGTCACAACATCTCTTTAAAAGAAGAGCTTGATAGAACAAACAGAAAGCTAAAGGAACAAATCAGAACGCCATTAAAAATGCCAGAGTTCAGGAAATTAACAGAGGCAATTAAGCAAAATGAAACGAAGTTAATGAAGCTAGTGAAAGACTATGAAAACGAAAATAAGGAAAATCAAACTCTCAGATTTTTTACAAAGAAATTGACAGAATTAGATGCTGTATGGGCAGCTATGTTAGTAATAAACATGGATCTGGAAAATTGTAGGAAAGAAAACGATACGCACGAGTTTTTCACGAAAAATGTATTCGATGGTGTGGAGCAATGTTATACTAATGTTAGAAAAGCAATGGAAGACGATTTTAATTCCGCGAAGATAAGGTCAAATAGAAGCAAAACAGGATTATTGGAAACGAATACTCAATTCAACACAGAATTACAAATCAACACCACAGGGAGCAAGCCCGTAACGCCGAATATTCATTTTGACGGTCACAACCAATTGGATTATCACAGCGTGAGAAAGGAGTTCGGCCAAATAGCTAAGTGGGTACGGGATACAGTACCATTCTTTCACGGAGTCGACTCACCAAATCTAAAAGCAGATTTGTACAGATTTATAGAATCGTGTGAAGCAGTGAAAAGAATAATTAATCAAGCCGAAGAACCTGAGCTGGTAGCGCGAATTAGACTTCACGTCGGCGGGGATGCCTTCGAGTTAGTAAGGCAACTACATTTTAGTAAGGTGTAGGATTTATTGGATTTGTTGAAAAGTACTTTTATAAAGGAACAGAAATTCGACGAGATACAAAGGGAAATCCGTAATGCACGTCAAAATGTAGGGGAAGATATTCGAGCGTACGCCCGACGCACTCGTCAAGGAAATCAACCACACTTGTCTGAATACCAGGGAGCTCCTGCTCACACTGGCAACCGAAGCAGTCTAGGGATAGATCCATTATTTAAACTTGATTAACTGACGGATTTAACTGATTGATGGAATAATGATTGTGTGGGCTAATTTTTATACGAAAATCACAAGGGGAAATTCCCCTAGCTAAGCGAAAATATTTAATATAAATAAATTAAAAAGAAAAAAAAAAAAAAGAAAGAATTGTGTGGGAAAATATATAAGGGGAAAAATAAATTGCTGAAGGCGCGTAAATTTTAGTATGGAGTCGGGTTTATATATTGGAACAATGAAATATATTTGCAGGCATGTATGGGAATACACATATATTAGCAATCCAAAACCGATTCAGAAATACTAGAAAAGGGAATAACCTGGAACTGAATTAAGAATTAAATGTAGAAAAATGGTAAAATAAATAATGGAAATAAAAACAGTCAATTTTACATAGTAAATATAAATAATTATTTTATTACAAAGAAATTACAATTTTAAATAATTGAACAGGAAGGGCAATTGTGGGATGCCCAACAACCAAATTACTTAATACAGCCAAGAATAATCGAGATTAGGTCGGGATTGATTTTGGGAAAATTGCTACAGAATGTTACACTCAATAGTACGTGCGATTATAGGCACACAAAGTTGGAGGGGAATTACTTGATATCATTTAGAAATTGCATATTAACAATAGGCAACCAACAATACGTAAATGAAGAGACACATATGAGGTACCACTTCACCATACCAACATCTGGAGAAGTGAATATATCGGCTACCCAGTTATCATTTGATGACTTGGTAATTGAACATATTGCTAATATCGAAAGAATAGAAGAGCTGAGTTATCATAAAACAAAATCGACAATAACAAATTATATTCTAGTGGTTATAATCACGATCATAATCATAGTCATATTTATTGTCTCTTGGCTGGTTGTTAACAAGTTCGAAACGATGGAATTAAGCATTGCGTCAACAGCCACCAATTTGTTAACAGGAAGATTCAACAATGCAATTACTGGACACCATGAAAACAATACGACCGACAATAGCGTACGAAAAGATGCAATATTCAAATGCCAATATAACTCTTCGAAGTTAAGATAAGACGTACGTGCTTTATGCATCAATAATATTTGCTGTAGGCGGCAATATACATATAGAACGAAATAATAAAAAAAAAAAAAGAAGGGAAAGATATACGATAGCTGCACATTGGCAGTGGACTCGCGATAACAGTACCATGCACGCAAATAAATTTAAATGAATTTATTCTGACACCTTTACTAAATATGAAATAAAGCGAGATCATGTTATTGCGAGTACACTGTAAATGAATGTATTTTTGAGAAGCAAAGTTTTGACACTACAAAATATATACATATATAACATACCCAAAGTTTAAAAGGGAAATATAAGTATATGTACATATTTATTCATGGAATTTTTAGCAAAGATAAAAAGACCTTGTTTTTATGGTCCGGGACCTCAAATTACTTTAATAATGAAATATGGACATATATATATATTTATATATAAAAAGCCACACTGAAAAAAAAAAAAATAAAAAAAAATATATTTTAACATTAAATTAATCACTTGATTTAAAATTTAAGCTAAACGGAATGCAATGCCGTGAATAAAATTATATTTGTATGCAGGAATAGTGCTGAATGCATATAAATATAAGAAAGGTTGCAAAATTATAGTAATTAAAAAGATAACATTAGTAGATTTTTCAAGAGGAAAGATTAAGGATAAAATGCACTTAACGAAATGGAGTACAGACAGAGTGTATTCTGATCATATATATGTAGGGAAAAAAAAAAGGAAAAAAAAAATAAAAGTTTAAGGAATTTAAAGATTTTAAGTTGAAAGATGTTAAGGCATTATTTGTTTATAATGTTGTTAAATAAAATCAAAGAACCAAAGTAAGACCTTAAAATTATAATGATTTAAAATTAAACTTAAGCTGAAACAAAAAGGAAAAGTAAAGAAATCAATTATTAATTAATAAGTCTCGTAATATAGAAATATGCAAAATATACTTTAATAAATTAAACATTTAAAATAGAATCAAACTTAAAATTCGGAAAAATGATTTAAACTAAATTTAAACATGATTAAAAAACTAACTTAAAGAAATACTATAGAGATATTAGTACTTATCAATTAGAGGTATATAATTCATGGTTTATACATCAGAACAAGAAGAAAAATAGAGGGAACGAGTACAGCAGAAGACACCGTTAACAACAAAATCCGTAAAAAAAGACAACAAGAACCTATAAAGGAATCCGAAGGGGAAAATACATTGCCATCAACGTTACTTGTTGATATAAACACAAAACGAGAGGTCAACACAAACCAATCGAATATGGAAGAAGCCGATTCTTCAGCGGGTTGTCAAAATTTTCTATGGCAACCAAACAGAAGCAGCCCAATACTGAAAACATTCTTCAAAAGAACTAAACCGACAAAATCTAAAATATAACCATCAACACAGCAAATCACCAATAACTTAATCCAGTAGACGAATATAGCAGTGATCCAGAACGATTATTTTCGATGTCAGCAAGAGGGGTAACCAGATATGCCGAAATACTTGAAGTAAGCATAAGTTACAGAACAACGTATCGATAAAGCCAAACCAATAACATCAAAGTTAAGGAATCCTATTCATCATCAACAGAATCCAGCAGCTTGACTTTCATAGTCCAAAGAACCAAAACAGAATTCAAAACCGACCAAGTTATATGAGAGAGATGAAGAACTTGAAGCTGAATGATAATCAAACAATCACAAACCACCAGATCAACAATATAAAGTGCTAACAAGCTGAAGTAAAAAACACAATAGGAAACCTATAATAAATGCGGCCAGTGATATTATCGATACACCCAGAAAACTGCCGCAGATCACCGGAATTCGAACCTAATCCACAGTTTTGTGGTTAGATAAAATGTTGAAAATGAAAAAAAAAAAAGTACATAATGATGTAAGATGAACATAGCATCCAAGGTTAAACAATGACGTCCAGTGCAACGCCGTGCACATAGCAGAGTTACTACAACAGCAATGTATTTCCCAGGGAAGAGGCAAAACCAACATCCAACCTGAAGACATCAATACAGAGCCGAACTAGCCGGAGTAACCAAGGTCAAGCCATGAATCAATTAGGAAAAATTTTATTTTTTTTTTCTACATACTACAAAGTAGTTAAAGTTTATTTATTTAAAGTTCTAAAACAAGAAAATTTAAATACATGTCAAAAATTATGAATCAATTAGGAAAAATTTTATTTTTTTTGATACATTTCAAAAATTAAATGAAAAATGAAAAAAAAAGTTCAAAAATTTTATTGATTTTTTTTTTATATAATACAAAATATTAAGAGGATATTTAAATTCATTCTAATGAAGAATCATTCAGTAATAATGTTGAGATAATTATAAGACTTAAGGTAAAGAAAATATGGTCACGAAAAAGTTACCTAACGATAACTTTTTCTTTTCCTAAGAGGGGAGGGATGTTGTGATGCATAAATCAGTCATAATAGAACCATTAAATATTTTATTAATACACCCTAATTAAATACAGAACATTCTTTTGATTGCACATCGATTGATCGAGTTTCAGCTAAAGCCAAACCGTGGGATACCAAAATGAAATGTATCCAACATCGTCAATCGTGTGATTTAAATTTTAGTCAAAACAAATTAGAACACTAAATACACAAACAACATGCTTTTGCTATGGACACCTGAATGGAATGTGTCTGGCAAAAGCATGGGAATCGGAAATCGCGTACGTGATAAATCGTGTGATTTCAATTTTAGTTAAAGCAACTTAGAATACTAAATACACAAACAACATGCTTTTGCTGTGGACACCTTAACGGAATGTGTCTGGCAAAAGCTTGGGAATCGGAAGTCGCGTACATGATCGAACCGATTGGAGTTTAGCTTTGCAAGCTCACAGCGTGAACTCTCCCCCGGAAGTTAGAACGAGCTCAGGTATGAAACGAGGAGAAAAGCTCGGTTCATGCAACTAAAAGCTCTTTCTAACTTATCGCTGATAATTAATAAATAGCGTAAGAAAATGAAGAACGAGGATAGGATTTTTCTGTGTGAATAGCCGGTTAAGCTAAGCTAAAGTAGTTTTATTGCGTAAATAAATAAAAGTGAAACGACAGAAGTTCTTAGTGTGTTCTTTTGTGTTAGAGTCCAGAAGTTTAAGGCGAACAACGGAGAACATCAAGAGGATAAGCTGTGAGTAGCGACGCCGGGACCACTACGAGAAAGATTATCAACAATAGCACAATAGAGAAAGAGCTCTTAGCTGTAGTGTGGGCGACGAAATATTTTCGTCCCTATCTTTTCGGCTGGAAATTTACCATTAAAACGGAACACCATCCACTTGTATGGTTGAATAATTTAAAAGAGCCTAACTCGAAACTACAAAGATGAAAAATCAAATTAAACGAATTTGATTTTGACATGGATTACATTAAGGGAAAAGGAAATGTTATTGCAGACGGATTGAGCAGAATAGCTTTAGATCATGAAGTCAATTTAAACGAATTATATGAGGAAAACATGGCTACGGATGTTCCTGGTGGAGTTGATCTTAACAAAGATGTTATGTCAAAGGAGGAAGTTCTGAATGAGCTAAGGAGAATGTATGAAAATAATGACGATACTGAGGATGAAGATACTGTTCACAGTGCAGATACTGACAGTATGAACTTCATCAGAATATCAGAAAACGCGGTAAACATTTTTAAAAAACAATTAATACTGGAAATTGGTGAAAAACAAACCCGTTCACAGAAAATATTATTTAGAAATCGTATAAGAGACACAGTAAAACTAACACAAGAAAACAACTTGTTAGAAATGATGAAAGAAAAATTGCCACAGAAAGGTTTATTGGCAGTCTTTTGTCCAGATAATGCATTATTTTTAAAGTTTTAAGATTTTTATGTCACATATTTTTTAAGAAATACGAATTTGAAAGTCGTTAGATCACATTTATTCCTAGAAGATGTTACAGATAAAGAAAAATTATTAGAAATTATTGAAAAGGGACATTTGGAAAATAATCATAGGGGCATTAATGAAGTATTGAACGAAATAAAGAAAGCATTCTATTATCCTTATTTACAAAAAGAAATACAAAAATACATAAATAATTGTGGAATTTGCAACAAAGCAAAGTTTGATAGAAACCCTATTAAACACCCCCTTAACGTCACTAAAACACCATTTAGACATAACGAAGTTGTACATTTCGATATTTGGTATCCAATGAGGAATGTGATGTATTTAACAAGTATCGACAACAAGTATAGTAAGGCCTGTCCAAAATATAAAAAAATTAATAATTTCAGGAAAAAGGATAACTATTTAGTCAGTGAAGATAATAAATTAAAAAAAAATTATAAAACACAAGTCAAAAGAAATTATAAATTTCAGGAGAAGTCAAACATTCACGATGAAAATTGCAATCGCAATAACAAAACTATACAAAAAGAAAATTTACAAATCAAAATATTGCAGGGAACGATAATAATGATGGCAACGCTTCTAAGCTTGACGCTTGCACGGACCTAGAAATCAGCCCAATAATCAATAATTTTACTAATGACCACAGGAGAAATAACACTAGTAGAAAGGTATGAATATCACATGCTAACGATCAATATTACGGATATTATAATGACTCGAAATAATTTCAAATCACAAGAAAACAATTTTAAAAACGATACTCATTTCAGAATCCTTATAAATAAACTTGACAGAGAAATAGAAGGACTAAAATTACATAATAAACAGAAAAGGGGAATCTTCAATTTTGTGGGTATTACTTATAAATATTTGTTCGAAACTTTAGATGAAGATGATAAGGAACAATTGGAACAGAAGTTAGAAGACGTGGAAAGTATTATGCTTAGTTCAGATGAACTCAATCAGGTAGTCAACCAAGTTAATAATAAATTGCAAGAAGTAAACAAGTTAATACTAATGAAAAATTACGAAAATGAATTATACCAGTTATATTTGACAATAAAAGAATTTTCTGAAACCATAGAGGATTTGCAATTAGCTTTACAACTAGCGAGACTAGAGATTTTCAACCCAAAACAATTAGAACACGAGGAGTTAGGAAAGTTGAATTATGAAAAGGTATCTAGCATCAAAACATCAACATGGATTTCAGGAGAGAATATCATACTTATCACCAGAGGGAATATAAGCTTGAAATTGCATATGCATTTGCATATTTTCTGTTTAATTGCATATATTTAAATTTTGTGCATATTTTATGCATTTTTTAAGCTTTTGTGCTTATTTTTAATCTTTTTTTGCATATTTTTGGTATTTTTTAGGTTTTTTGCAAATTTATAGTTTTTTTTTAGGTTTTTCATGGTTTTGTGCATATTTATATTACTTTTCAGGGTTTTGTGCAAAGCTTCGCAGGTACAAATATTTCGTACCTGGCAATTCTATTTTAAACAAAGGATACAAAAAGCGCGTGTGTCAAACATTTGTTGGTGGTTGTTTTTATATGTTAGTTTTAATATTAATAAAAACCGGTTATGCCTAAGGTAAAAGAAACTAATCGTGAGTTTCTCATGCGCGTAACACGTCAGTTTCCAGGTGTGTTCCGATGCGATCAAAGCATTTTGTTTTGTACGTTGTGCAACTGCTCCGTTAACGCGACAAAAATTTTCAATATAAAACAACACGTTGCTACTACAAAGCACAGAGAAGCAGCAGAAAAAGCAACAGGTTCGCAAACTCAAACTTTATTAACCGAATATAAAGATCAACAATATCTCGATTCTTTTGCTATGGATTTAACGAAAACATTCCTTGAAGCAAATATTCCGTTAAAAAAAATCACTATGCCCTGCATCCAGTCGTTTTTTAAAAAGTACACTACGTGCAAAGTCCCTTCGGAGACTACATTAGGTCAGAAATATGTACCCCAGTTGTACCAAAAATCAATGGAGGAAATGCGTGCAAGAGCTGCTAATAAATATATTTGGATTTCGGTAGACGAAACAACGGACGTTGAGCAACGACTTGTTGTCAATTTTATTTTTGGAGTGCTCGAAATTGATGAAGAGTGGTCGAAAAACCGCCATAAACCTAATCTTTTGAATGTGTCAACAGTATCAGCAGCTAATGCAGGCGCAATTGCTACATTTGTCAATGACAGCCTTATGTTGTTATGGCCAGATGGTAAGCTAAATCTGAGAAAAAAAGAACAAAAAACAACAAATAAAAACTCTGAATTTGCAAGTATCACATATGAAAAAGTTTTGTTAATACTGACAGATGCAGCCGCTTATATGATATCGGCTGTTGGTGCATTACAGGTGATGTACCCTAACATGCTGCATATCACTTGCTTAGCGCACGGTCTCCACCGCATGGCTGAATTTGTCCGCACGAAGTTTCCAGAAGTGAATAAGTTGATTTCTTCTACGAAATCTGTATTTAGAAAGGTAAACTTCAAATTAATTTCGTTCAAATTTATTTGCTGTTCCTTTCGAACTTTTATAGGCTCCTTCTCGTCACGTGACTTTCCAATCGATGAATCCAAACATTCCATTGCCACCAAATCCAGTCATAACGCGTTGGGGCACATGGCTTAAGGCTGCAGTATACTATGCTGACTACTTCGATGAAGTGAAACAGGTCATCGAAACACTCAATGCCGATGAGGCCGAAGCTATAGCCTCAGCAAAACAATTATTTAATACGTGTCAGATTAAGTGTGATTTAAGTTATATAAAACGCAACTTTTCTTCGATTGTAACTGCCATTGTCAGATTAGAAGCACAGGGTCTGCCATTGAATACAAGCATTGATATTTTTGAAAATATACGGCAACGTCTATTAGACTTGGAAGATCCTTCTTACAGCAGAAAAATGGAAGCGGTTATTAAAAGAAACAAAGGATACCCAAGTCTCAAAAATATCAATAAAATTATAAATGAATGTTGCATTATTGAAGATGACGAGTTTGTTAAAAATCTTTCACCGCTACAACTTGCCTCTTTTGCTTTTTGTCCAGTAACATCATCAGATGTAGAACGCAGCTTTTCTGCGTATGGCAATGTACTAACAGAGAAAAGACGATCTTTGACATTTGAAAACATCAAACAATATTTAATTGTTTATTGCAATAAGTAAAAAGATATTTATAATGCTTATAAATATAAAATGTATGTATTATATCGGATATAATATGATAAATGAATAAATTTGTTTTTGCATATTTGCATGCATATTTTTTATTTTTTAGGGCATATTTTAAGCGCTATTTTTGCATTTTTTCGTGCATATTTTTATTCCCTCTGCTTATCACACAAGTACCAAAAGAATTCAAAAAACAGAAATCGTATCGCCTAATAGGTTACCCTAATGAGGAAAGGTTACAATTGAACTTAGATATCAATTTTTACCAAAAAGAAAATAATGGCACAGGAAAATTCTATGATCTTTCACATAAAGAAATCCGAAAAAACTGCGTCAGACACATAATGACAAATATTAAAGAATTAAATTGTGAACTTGTTAAATATAGTGAAAAAGAATTTGTGAAATTTTTGGAACCAAACATTGTAATACCATATAACTTAAATGAAGTCAAAATAAAACAAAACTGTAACAATAGGAATTTATCAATAAAAGGAAATAATATTGTAAGAATTAATAATTGTCAAATACAAATAGAAGATCTGATCATTTCGAATGACAAAGAATTCGATGTAAAAATTGTACACACTAATACTATTATCAAACCAATTGAAACTTTACAAAATATTAAAGAAAAAGACATTGTTAAAATATTTCACAAAGAAAGCATAATTTATAAAACTATTTCATATTTCACAAGCATAATATTAATAATTTGTATCGCATTATATATCATATTTAAGTATAAATCCTGGAGCAATAAGAAAATTATAAAAAAAATGTCAACGAGGACGTTGAAAATTCTAAGGGCGGAGGAGTCATGTGTGGCCCTCTACATGCTCCCTATATATAGTAGTAGTATACACTATGTTAAGTGTATGGTCCGCTATGACCAACCTACGTTACTTTAAATTTTTACGTATAGTTACTTTAAATTTTTACGTATAGTCTACTTTAAATTTTTACGTATAGTCTACATACGTAAAAATTTAAAGTAGAAATTTTTACGTATAGTCTACATACGTAAAAATTTAATGTAACATAGATAAGAAATTATTATATCAAAGGAACGAAGGTTCTATTTAGGACCAAAATGTATTTAAATATATAGTAAAAATTTTTAAATATTTTATGTAAAGGGTGTTTTTTTTAGAGGTTTGTTTTTCGAATAGAGATAAAACTGGCATTTTGTGGTCAAATCTGGCAACTCTAATGTCATTTATGTTCAGTTTGGTTTGCCATTTCATCATGAACAGGTTGACAAAAGAACAACGCTTGCAAATCGTGCAAATTTACTTCGAAAATAATGGTTCAGTTCGCGAAGTTTACCGCAAGCTCCGTCCATTTTATGGTCGACATAATCGTCCATCAGAGCAATTAATTCGGTTAACCATGGATCGTTTTTGTACTACGTTTACTCTATGTGATAATACGCATCCGCAGAGACGTCGAACAGTGCGCACCGAAGAAACAATTGCCGCTGTAGAGCAAAATGTTGAAGAGGACCCGAATGAATCGATTCGCCACCGTGCACAGCAATTGGAGCTTTGTCCATCAACTTTATGGAAGATTTGGCGCAAAGATCTTGGCTTGCGACCTTACAAGATCCAGCTTGTGCAAGAATTAAAGCCGAGAGACCATGCAATGCGTCGTGATTTTGGTGTATGGGCCGAAAATGAGATTGATCTCGATGCTGATTTTCATCGCAAAATTTTGTTCAGTGATGAGGCTCATTTTTGGTTGAATGGCTACGTCAACAAGCAAAATTGCCGCATTTGGAGTGAAGAGAATCCACATGAGACCCTTGAGACGCCATTACATCCACAAAAACTGACTGTTTGGTGTGCTCTATGGGCTGGTGGAGTCATTGGGCCATACTTCTTCCGAAATAATGCTGGAGAGTCAGTTACCGTTAATGGAGACCGGTATAGAGCCATGATAACCGACTATTTTGTTTGTGACGGTCATTAAACTTTTATAAAATATTTTCTTCTGGTTTTCCCTTTATTTTTTGTTGATATTGAATGTATATTTTAAAATCATTTAAAATATCACAATTCTATCCATGAACAACATTTTCAACCTTTTATTCCTTTTCTTTTCAATCTGTTGGTAGTAAAAGTTTATAACTAATAAGTCACTACCTTGGGAGTTATTCAAAAATACTGCCAAGAAAGGGTTAAGCCTATTCTTTCGAAACACTTCTTAATTCCATTGAATAAGAATTGGATATAAAATGAGGGATGAAGAAAACACGTGAGAGGGCTCTCTTCCGTTTTGATCTTGGGTGATAGGAATTCATTTTTGGTGCTGATAAAAAGCGAAAAAGTAAAAACTACACTAAAACTATAATTGTTCAATAAAAGTTAACAAATTTAGAAAAAAAGAGAAAAAAAAAAGAAAAAATAATACAAAAAGAAAATCATTGCTCAGTGACATTAAAATAATAGTGCTAGGTATATGTACCTACATATCCGAATGTACATATCATCGGTATATGCCTCAAGCCATCTACACACCACGAACCAAGTTCTATCCTCGGATTTTGTCGCTATCCAGTTTTGGGGTTACTTAGTTGTTTCCAACTTTATTGATGATATTATAACCATCGTGGATTCATCCATTTAAAAATTTAAAGCAGTAACAATACTTCATACTTAAGCTCCATCACCTACAAAACATCATTTCCACGGCTACAAGTCAAAATTGACTTAAAACTATACAAAATTAAGAACCGAAATCGTAATCATTAAAAACAAAATAAGAAAAAACAAACTAATTCGAATTTGCTAACTTTAGTTATATATATATATTACATATATGTATGTTAGCTATAAGTAATTAAAAATTTCCTTAATATAAAATATTTAGTAGTAAGTACTTAATATCTACTACTTTTTTTTATATGAGGTCAAAATTTGTTCTGAGTTAAGTTAAAATAGTACATAATTATAAGACGGTAAAAGAGAGAGAAAAAAAAAGAATTCATAAAAAAAAGAATACAAAAAGAAAAAACGAAAAAATAAATAAATAAATACACAAATTAAAATTTCCTTATTCCTACCTAAATAACAAAAGAGTAAATCAAAACAAGTGTTAACATCGACGTGTAGCTGTATCAGGCCTGCTGCGGACAGACACCGAAATGTAAGTTTTTGTATACTTCAATTAAACTAATAATATAAAACTCAAAAATTATTTCCTAAAAATTATATATATAAAAAAAAAAGGATAAGGAAATATTAAGTTTAATTGCATATCTAAAATAAATAAAAGGAAAAGAAAATCAACTTAATTTAAACACAAACAAAACATCATTATGATCTAATTTACTTAAATGATACATACATACGCTTTAACATAACTAAGTACATAGATTTGTTGTTTTTAAGAGTTCTTTTGAATGGTTACGAAGTTATGTGCTCTTTTTCCTTACGTTAAAATTTAATGCAATGATCACATTACGTATTTCACTCTCATTAAATTACGAAGGGTGTTACCATCAGCCTTTTCTTTTATGAATTAAATTTTGTATATTTGAATTTTAGAAATACGTACTAAATTTGTGGATTCATTAAAAATTAAACAAAATTTGAATTAAATGATTGGAAAATTAAAAAGAAACAATGTGTTGCTTGTAATTATTTAATTTATTAGGGGTAACCGTTGATCAAATCCAAATTAAATTTATTTTGGGTTATCCAATTAAAAGTATTTTAAAGGTTACGAACGGATAACAAGGTTGGGTTTCGGGCTAAAAAAGATCATAACAGCTGATCTTGAGTTTTTGTGTTCCGTCCACTGTATTTAAAAGAAAATCCTAAATATGACTTTCTGAGTCCCAATTTTTAAAGCACGTAGATATTTTTTTTTTGTTAACGATAACAGGTGTGGCGTAGCAAAGATCCTCCCCCATCCGTCGAGTCCTAGCCGGTTCGCCAGTACGTGCTGCTCGCTACTAACCACCCAGCTATACGTCACGTTACATGTTCCCGAATTGGATGGCATGAATGTGGATGAGTTGTGGTTCCAACAAGACGGCGCTACATGCCACACAGCGCACGTCACAATCGATTTATTGAAGGAAACATTCGATGAGCGCATAATTTCGCGGAATGGACCTGTCAATTGGCCACCAAGATCGTGTGATTTGACACCATTGGATTATTTTCTTTGGGGATATGTGAAGTCGTTCGTCTACGCCAACAAACCAGAAACGTTAGGGGACTTGGAAGCCAACATTCGTGGCGTTATTGCCGACATACGGCCCTATATGCTCGAAAAAGTGGTTGAAAATTGGACCTGTAGAATTGGCTTTATTCGAGCCAGCCGTGGCGGCTACATGCCCGAAATCATATTTAAGCATTAATGGCATAAAATTATCCTTCCAATGGACATTAAAACGATTTTCTTGTGTTTTATTTCAACTCGAAGTTCTATACCTCTAAAAAAAACACCCTTTATTATGCCAGAATTGTTTAAATTGAAAAGTATTTGTATTAAGTTGAAATATGATGAATGAAGAAAGAAAGAAATTTTAATAGTTAAAGATAAGAATAAGCAGAAGCGTCGACTTTTAACCAAAATAAAGTCCATGCGCTAAAAATAAACTTTCCAGTCGTAAGCAGAAACGTCGACTTTTAGTCAAAATAAAGTCCGTGCGCCAAAAATAAACGTTCAAGCTCAGAACAGCGGAGCTGACTTCTAGCCACAAGGAAGTCCAACCGCAACAAAAAATAACAGACGTAGCCCGAAGAAGAAGTTTCGATTTTGGCCACCGCCAGGCAAAATCAAGCAAAGGGCAAAGCAGCTAAACCTACAGACCGCATGCAACAAGAACATGGTATGTCACACTGAAGAAACTCAGAAGCTCGAAGCACTGAAAGCAGACCCACGAGGCGAGAACCAAGCGGCAGCAGCGATCCATGATCCATAGGAGCTAGATACAGTTGTAGGTAGCCGACTAAGACTAAGTTAGAGAGGTAATTAGGAAGTAAAAGAAAAAAAAAAGTTAAAACTACTTTTAGAAGGAAAAAGTCGTTGTTACTTCATAACAACAACTTCATAACAACAACTTTTTCTTCCATAAGGGGGAGGGATGTTGTGTGTTGATCATACGCTGCGTTCAAATATTCTCTGCCTACCGTTAGGGATTTGATGTTATTCATACTCAACTCAGTACTAAGGCTATACTCGCGATAGTTTTACTACGGCCAGAGTTATTAAAGCTAGCATGCCTTTAGGGGCTGCTAGCAAAGAACGGTAACCAAAAGAAGTAAAGAACAGCGTGATCAACGCGGAAGCAGTCTGACCCCTATATCATAGATATGTGACCTTATTGGGCACGTCAATAAAGTCAAGTAGGGTATATTTCGCAATACTGCGAAATAGTATGAAAACATATAATCTAAGTTGTAACCATACATGTATGTAGCTAGAGGAATCTGTAAACCTCTAGCTGGTAAGTGATTTTAAAATAAAGAAATCAGTTAGTGATCGGAACTATAACCGAGTGTTAGCGTTTATTTGTAATCGATTCAAGCGAACGTCACGCGTGTTCATCAACATCAACAAGTGAGAGTTTTAACGTTTGGGCAATACATCATTTGGTGAGTATAATTCGGCGACCATCCATCCCTTTGTCGTACTCTTTATAGTTTCAGGTAAACAGCTCAGCTGTATTTCCCGTCGCAAGGGAAGTATAGCAACAACACACTCTTACTGCTAGAACAAGTGCAGTCGTATTAAGAGCTTTTAAGGAATTTATAACTCAACACGGAGTTCCTAGAAAAGTAGTTTGCGATCAAGGAGTGGAACTCACAGCAAACATCTTTAAAGGCTTCTGCAGGCAATACCAAATAGACTTGCATATAACATCATTCCAACAAACTAGCAGCAACTCACCTGTAGAAAGACTTCACTCAACATTGACAGAGATTTACAGGATAATCCTTACCACTAGGAGAGACTCGAACTTAGAAACAAATCATGAAGATATTTTTCCAGAAACCCTTATCACCTACAATAACTCTATCCATTCAACAACGAGACATACCCCTTATGAACTTTTCACAGGAAAGACCCACGAATTTAACCAAACAGTTTTAATAACGAGCATGAATACCTTTCAAAACTAATTGAATATAAAGAAAAAATATTTCCTTTAGTAAAAACTAGAATAGAAGAACTCGTAAGTCGAACGAAAGACAAATTAAATACATCTAGAGAGGAACCGAGAGAAATTGAAGAGAATAGAACTGTATTCAGACGAGAGTGCAGAAGAAATAAAATAACTCCTAGACTTAGTTAACATAAGGTTAAGCAAAATAATAGGATAACTGTAATAGCAGCAGATAATAGAAAAATACATAAAGGTAGAATAACACAGTGCGACACATGAAAAGTTAACTAAAATCCGTTATAAGGCGACAAAAGTACTCGCCGAAACAAGTAATTCTGCCAAGCGTTTTGCAAAGTTGGCTCATATAAGGATTTTATGGTCATTTTTGCGATTTTAAGGCACAAGATGAATTTTTTCGGTTAAGTTTATTCGGCATTTTTTTTCTTCTATTCAATAGCTACAACATTGCTGTAGTCATCAAACCAATATTTTCGGCTCGTTACCGAGATATAGCCATATGAATTATTATTATAATTATAATTATCCAGGTGAAAATTGCAACTTTTTGCCTCAAATTGGATTTTGAGCGATTTTTCGATTTTTTCATATGCCTATATCTCGGTAACGAGCCGAAAATATTGCATAGGACTATATTTTTTTAAGGTGGGCGGTGCCACGCCTCTAAATAGAAAAAACGCTCTCACAGCTATACCACTGCATCGATTTTTATGAAATTTGGTATGGAGATAGGGTTAACACTAAGGAACGATAAAATGAGCATAATGTTAGAAGTAGGCGGTACCACGCCCCTAAATTCAAATAACGCTCTCACGGCTAAACCACTGCATAGATTTTTATAAAATTCGGTATAGAGATATGGTTAGCACTAACGATTGATTTTTATGAATTTTGATATGGGGTTAAAATTAACAGGATGGAAACATATCAAAATTTTTGCTCTTTAGTAGGAGTTACAAGCCTCTTAATGGGAAGTATGGTATAACAACTTAGCTACTGCACCGATTTTTATACATGTAGATAACCCGAAGCTTTTAACGTTTTATCGACCAAGGAGGGGTATAGAAACTTTTAGCTTTATGGGCAAATTGTCGAATTTCGGCCACAAAGCGAACTCTAGTTATAATAAAACCATACATAACCTATAACAAAGAAAAGATCAGGCTCTACGATAACCACTGCCAAGAGATAGGGAAAACATTCTACTGTAAGGAAACAAACAACAATGAAGCCAACGATGAATCCAGTTGCATCGGTCGCTTGCTGCAAAATGAAACATCCCATTGTAACCTCAACGATGTCGGTTACAAACAAACCATAAGCTCACCCGAAAACAATTGTATTCTGTTTATAAATTTGCCAAAATCATTAATTAAGTCTAATTGCAGAGTTCCATTACAAGAAGTGGAAGGAACAGGTGTTATACAATACAGCAACTGCTCTCTGAATTTAAACGGCGTCGACTATGAAGATAAACCAGCCGTATATTGGGATCAGATTAATCTCACAGCCATTTCAAATAGCAAAATACATGCCAAAGCCGTAAAAGAAACACTCAACCTACAAAAGTTACAACATTTCGAGTTCGAGAATAGACAAAGCGTTCTACACATCAGAAATTCAACGATAACATCTAACATCTGTACCTACACAGCAATCAGCATACTCTGCATAACAACTATATTAGTCTTCACCTATGCAACCAGAAGACTCCACATTTACAACATACCCGAGCTTACCAACGACACCGCTAAAGCCCCACTAAATTCATTGTGGCCCTCGCTGTACACTAGGGGGGGGAGGAGTTACATATTACACCCAGCCCCTACAACAACAACCTCCAACAAAACCACCACGCAGCAACAATAACGGCAGCAACAACAAAACTACTTAAACTAAGTAATTTAGTTAATTTAGCACTTATATTCATTTTATAATTAAATTATCAATTAAGCACTTTTCTTTAAGATCAATTCAGTTATTTAGCAATTTCATATTTTATATCAATTTGTCAATTTAGCACTCATATTTACTTTATTATTAAATTATCGATTAAGCACTTTTTTTTTAGGTCAATTCAATGACTATAAATACTTGTATTTTTAATTTTAAGTTTAGTATGATTGTAACTAGCTAAAATAAGATTTATTTTTTTAAAATACTTCAAGTATAAAACTATAATTCGCGTTCTGTTTCTTTTCGCAGTGACAGCTGATGTTTTATAATTAACGTATGATCTAAAAACGTGTTGCGCTTTTGAAAAGCATTTTGAAGTTGTGTTTATGGCAAACCGTCTAAAAGAGCCAAAAATTAGTGTTGAACGTGAATACGTGTATTCTATTTAGGGGCGTGGCACCACCTATATAAAGCATTATGGTCATGTTATCTTTCCTAAGTGCTAACCCTATCTCCATACCAAATTTCATAAAAATCAATGCGGTGGCTTAGCCGTGAGAGGGTTTTTTCTATTTAGGGGCGTGGTACCGGCCACTTTAAAAAAAATGTATCATATGCACTGCTTCTCTTAACAGCCTTTCCAGCAAAAAAAATCAAGTGAATATGTTGAAATTTAGGCATAGAAAGGGACTGAACCGATTTCGATTACCTCTTTATATATAGATATGTTAAGTTTTCTCATCGTTCTTTCGCTTAATAACTTATACCTGAAATTAATATTTCATTTACATTAGGAAATTGATGTAACAATATAAGAAACACCCTAGTTTTGCCAAAAATATGCTGCAAGAATCAACGTCCTAGTTTTCGTCCAAAATGTCAGACATCCTATTTGCCAGTACTTAGACTGGTAAAATGAATTCAAACGATCACTTTAGATCTAATTCTTATTGGCACAAGTTCGCCACAATTCATCATCCTAAAAATTATTCATACTAAAATTATTCATCCTAAAATTGTTATAATAAAAAAGCAAACATTTAAGAAAACTATCTGGACTCTTTATTTCGATCATCAACTGGATCATCAATTAACTTATATAATGAAACAACATAGTTTTCATCCAAATAAGTTTGAAACATCCTACTTTTCGTCCAAGAATTTTTGAAAACCTACTTTTCGTAGGAGGAATGAATCATCCTAATTTTCGTATCAGGCAGCGTTATGTAGACGCATGTAAGTACAAAGAAGAATATGAGAAAAAAGAAAACAATAAAAAAATTTACCACCCAGATGATGGGGAAGAAGCAGAATAGAAAAAAAAAAAGCAAAACAATAATAACACCTACAGCAACAATGTTATCAGAACAATATGGCCTATTCACAATAAATCCTAAACAAAATACGGTACACCAATAGTACACGTTATAAAACAGAAGTCTGGCAACACTGTTTTTACGCAGTTTTGAGAATTTTAACCTTAAAATTTTATATGGAGATTTTCATACAAAAAGTCACTTTTTTGAGCTGGAAAATAACAGCAGTGAATCCAATATGGACTTGTCTGATACAAATACAATTCCTTCCGGTGAGCAAAGGGATTTAGATTCTCCATACCCCTATGATTTTAAAAAAAAAATAGATGTTCCAGGGGATGGAAATTGTTTTTTTAGTTCAATAAATAGAGGGTTGGAACACATTGGATTGCAGATGACCTCAAAGGAATTAAGAAGCATGTGTTATAGCCAGGGCTCGGATTTTGATGCCCTTAAAATGAAATGTAAAATGACCGAAAAAAATGACAAAATGCCCTTAAAAACCCTAAAAAAATTACCCATAAAAATGAAAAAATGTCCTTAAAAAAATAAAATCACTGTATACTTTTAGTCTTTTTTGATAAAAAAATTTATTAATTTGCGTTCCAATAAATTACAACGTAAATTTTTAAATTTTCAAAATTACACAACCTTTTACACTTAGTTAAAATAATGCTGTACAGTTTACACCGAAAAACTTATTTCTACATTTGCACTAATTTAAAAGAAAGAATTTGATTTTAGTTGGCTATTTCCAAAAATGTTGCCACTTTATAATTCAGCAATATGACTTTTACATCCAAACTTTTTATCCAGCACGTAAATAAATTTTCTAAAAACATTCCCACTAGCATTAACGCGTTAAGCTTTTCTTTTATACTTTTAATCAAAGTAATTTCATTTTCCATACCTTTTGGTATGGACTAAGAACTAGTTTTGATGTACGCTAATCAACCCTTTATTTTATCTCTGGAAAAATTTTGTTGAGCCTCTCCAACTGCTTTGGATCAATACTTTCAAATGTATCTACGACTTTTTTTACTGTTTCGAAGAATAAAGATGCAACGCTCTCAATTTAAAACTTATTGTAGAAAAGTGACAAAAACATAAAAATCCACTAAAATGGCTCAAAAAATGGCCTAAACTATGCAACATACCATAAGTTGACTCATAAATACGTGGTAATATCACATCTTTATTCACTACCTTCATCAGCTCAACCATCACGTCCTCAAATCTAGGAAAGAATCCTAAATTTCTACATAGTGCATTAAGATCGAAACGTGCACCATACAATCTATTATACTCAGAAAATAAATACATATAGCATTTACCATCCGGTAACAATTCTTTTTTATTTTTTTATTTATTTTTATAATATATTATATAAAATAAAAAAAAAATATATAAATAATATATAATAATAATAAATAATAAAAAATAAAAAATAAAATAAATAATAATAAATAAATATAAAATATATATTATATATTCTTTTTTTTACTTATTTATTTAACTTATTATTTTTTTATTTTTTATTATTTATTATTATTATATATTATTTATATATTTTTTTTTTATTTTATATAATATATTATAAAAATAATATTTTAAAAAAAAAAAAGAATTGTTACCGGATGGTAAATGCTATATGTATTTATTTTCTGAGTATAATAGATTGTATGGTGCACGTTTCGATCTTAATGCACTATGTAGAAATTTAGGATTCTTTCCTAGATTTGAGGACGTGATGGTTGAGCTGATGAAGGTAGTGAATAAAGATGTGATATTACCACGTATTTATGAGTCAACTTATGGTATGTTGCATGTTGGTGTTGATTATGCTTTAATAACATCATCATTGCGATTTTTATTTGGTGATTACAAAATAGGTTGTGATAGGGTCGCAGAATTACAATCTATGCGGCAAGCACTATATGAATCGGCTCGTGATGGATCTACAAATATTTCGACATTACAAAATACTATTATTAAATTTGATTCGTTTAATAATGGGGGTCCAGTTAAGGAGGCGTTGATGTCTGTTGTAGATCAGAAGAGGAAGAGGTTGGCACTGTATGTGCGGGAGTCATTCAGTTGCATGACTAAGGGACGAATAGGTGCCGTATTTCCCGAAGTTAAATTCACTTTTGAAGATAGTAGATCTGGTAGTCATGCTTTAGCTAGGGTTTGTAAAAGAGCACTAGAGAAAGTGGTGATACATGAATATATGGGATATAATCCGAAATTTATGTATTTAAAAGGTCAGGCTGCCTTTATTGACGTTGGAGCTAATACTTCGGAAAGGGGGGAATATCAAAATATCCATTGTTGTGTACCAATAATGGATATGCGTGATAGTGCGCGTGAAACTGAGAGGATGTTATATAGACTTAGAGAAGCTGGGTCTAATAGCGAACACATGAGGAAGTCTTACAACGGTGAAAGAAGGTGTCGTCAATTGGCACAAGACTGTCGTGTGAAATCTCATTTTGCTTTGTTCGTTCATTCGCTGTATGATATTAAGAAGGAATCATTAATGGAAATTTTGGATGCACATGATACTCGTGTTGCTTATGCTATTGTCCATTTTACTCCATATATGTTTTCTGAGGAATGTGGTACAACAGCGTGTGGTATGCAGTGGTCAATTTCTGAGGACCTTATGACGAAAAAAAAAAAAAATCATCTTTTCTTTCTTGAATGAATCATCCTTGGCTTATACACATGATTTGGACGACTATTTGGAATATTTTCGAAGTGCTACAGCAGTAACACCAAAAGGTAGAGGTGTGTTGATTGAGATCGTTGATAATCGCATGGATCAGGTAGTGATGAAATTCACTGTATGTTTAGCTGAACCTATGAGTAAAGATTTGAGAATACTGCATGCATTTTGGTTCGAAAATAATGATGGTACAAAAAAAAAAAGTGTTTTTATTAGTGGTTATATATTCACCAAAAGACCATATATTAAGAAGAACAGTTACAAATACACTTTAAAAAAAAAAGTTTGGGTTGCTGATGATGATTTTATTAAGAGATTACGTAATCATGTAATGCGGGCGGATGCTACATCTTTTAATTTATCATCGACTTTTGCCGCTGCCAGTGCTTACGCTACACGTATAACTATTAATGGTGCAGAAGTTATGTGTTATGATGCCGTTAATTCAAGAGATTTGCAGTGGATTGCTGTTAACGTGTATTTACAGGCGTATACTGAAAAATATGACATTGGAAAATTGGCGGAGGTCTTTACAAAGCAACAAACGTCGGTACGTAGTGAAGGTGTACCATTTGGTGACATGTATATAAGATTATATGAAGTTCTATTTGGTATGAATGTGGGTGAAAATGGTGTACGTGGTGAAGGATTTCGTTTCCCTGTGTTTTCGGAATTGTATGAAAGATTTACTAACAACATGTCTAAATGGAAAGAAGACGGACTAATGTCTATAGATATTAGTGACATAGGTAGACATGTGACATTTGATGAATACGTAAAATTTTATACAGTCCATGACGACTCGACCGATGAATTGGAGAAAATTGCAGAAATAAATGATACTAATTTGAAAGACAGAGTATCGCGTTTCAGTGGACTACTTGGTGTAGCTCTAGATGCAATGGATGTTCAGGTTGATGACAATGATAGCGCAATAGGAAGTGATAAATCTTTGAATGGGAGTGTGAAAGACTTGACGAACTTCAGTAGTAGTAGTGTTAATAGTATAAGTTTGACTAAAGATAGTAGTAAAAAATCTGTTAAAAAAAAAAAATTATAAGATATAACAATTCAGGTGTGGGGTATAATAAAAATGGCACCAAAAACCAAAGCGGAATTTGTAGAGGAGCTAAATGCTGCTGGTATTGAATACCCTGCAACTGCAACTTTAATGCAGTTACGCGTTTTGTACAATAGGTACATTGAGAGCGTACCAAGAAGTAACGATGGAGGTGGTGATGCAGATTCTTTTGTGGATATTGTAGATGACTGCTTGCCTCCTAATGAAAATCTTGACGCTGCACTAGAATTGCTGGAGAAGAAAAAAAAATACTACGCACTTCAAGCAGAGATAAGTGCCATGCAAGCACGGAATTCCCATCAGTCATATGCATCAGGATCAACTTTCAATTTTACAACTATTGAAAATGCAGTACCCACATTTAACGGTGATGATTCCTATAATGTCCGCAAATGGATTGAAGATTTTGAAAATGTGACATTGCCACTAAATTTGAATTCGCAATTTCTTTTATTGTCTGCTCGCCGATTGATGGCTGGTACTGCAAAAATATTTTTGCGTACAATTACAGTGCAAACATGGTCTCAGTTGCGAGCAGAATTGCTAAAAGAGTTTGATCGGTATGTACCCTTGAAGGATGTTTACCGTCAACTTGAGCGAAGAATTTGGAAAAAAGAAGAGTCTATCATACATTATGTGATATCTATGCAAGAGATCGCAACACATGGTAATATTCCTGAACGTGACCTGATTGAATTTATTGTAGGGGGCTTGCGCGAAAGTCAAGCGAATGTAGCTGCATTTTATCAAGCTACTACCATTCACCAACTAAAAGAAATGTTGATATGCTACGAACGAAATCGGCGCGATAATGCGGTTCATGCTAAATGGGTTAGCAATAATAGTAAGCCAGTTTTTGAGCAACCATCTTCAAAAGGAACCAATGATGCAGTATTAATGCGGTGCTTTAACTGTTCTAAACATGGACATATATCAAAAAATTGTCCAGAAGCGTCACGCACAAAGAATGCATGTTTTGGATGTGGTTCGAAGGATCATATGATAAATTCATGTCCAAAAAAGAATAAAAATCCTCGTACCGTTGCTTCAGTGTCAACTGATAAATGCAAGCATTGCTGTCAATGCAACAAAGAAGACCAAAATGAATTTAATCAGAATGATAACATTGATCAAATTGATGCTATGCAATCGGTAAGTGTTTCATTTGCTTTTTCATCCAGTTGCAGTGAACCCAAAGTAATACGTGCCCTTTTCGATACCGGAAGTCCGGTTAGTTTTATGTCTATTTCAGAGTTGCCATCACAGATCAATCGTTCGTCTTTACAAATTCATAATTCAGATTATTGTGGACTTGCGCAGTCAACAATTTTGACATTTGGAAAATTTGTTTGTTTAATTAAATTTAGAAGCGTTGGTAATTGAAAAATTTGATCAAGATGGATGTAAGATATTAACGATTCATGAGGCGCAGGGGCAAACTTTTAATGATGTGGTGGTGTGGAGATGTCAAGAAAAAGAAATTGATATTTACGATTCATCACCACATGCTTTGGTTGCCTTTACTAGACATAGAAATTCGTTAGTATACTACTCATGTAAGAATGACCAGTTGGGTAAATTGATTGGACGTGCGAATGATTTAGATAATAATAGTTTGGATGAGGTTAAAATGATTGTCAAAGGAGGATATATTCCATTATATATCGAACCTGAAATTATAGGTGTAAGTAAAATTATTAAAAGTGATAGAGTGTATGCGTGTGAAAAAATTGTTGAGAATATGCAAGCGGATTCTCATGCGTGTTTGAGACCTGTTGTTGTCAGAGAAGCTATACATGCACCTATTGTGTATAGTAAGATTGAAACGCAAATTGTGGATGTCGACATAAACTACTTGCAAAGTGTTTATGCAGATTGTTTTGTGGGTTGTGCTTTTGAGGATAATGATTATCAGGATATAGTAGAAGCAGGTGATTTAACGTTAAATATTGATCACGTAGTTTTGAAAATGGATTGTCCTGAGTTTGTTAGAAATAAGAAGCATTTTGAAAGTTTAACACCTGTTTTGAGTACAATGATGTTACCTTTGAGAGATCCGTCTTTCAAAGAATCATTATTAGCTTACCAAAAGAGAAATGGTAATGCACCAAAATTAGCTTTCGATAAACCAGAACTTGAGACAGCCCGTTTAATGTTTACGAATTTCATAAATTCAGCAATAGATCCAGATAAAATGGATTTATTTAATTCGTATCAATCTGATTTAATTTCTGTCAATAGAGATCTGGTGGATGAATGGTTAAAAAAAAAGGAGCCTGGATTTGCGAAGAGAGCATGTAGTGACGATATTGTAGCCGAAAGAAAATTCAACGTATTCTCATTTATGATTAAGCGACAAGTAAAACCATCTTTAGTTGCTAGTTCATTGATGACACACCCTGCGTTACAGACGATAGCCTATAACACACAAGTGGAAAACGTAACTATGTGTCCGGTTTTTAATTTGATAACAGAAAGATTAATGTCCGTTTTAAAATCAAAAATTGTGTTTTACTGTGGTCTGTCTGAAACAAACTTTGATGCATTATTGACTGATTTAATGGCGGGTGTTCCGATGGAGATGTTGCAACAACTTGAAAATGATTTTGGTAAGTATGACAAGTCTCAAATGTGGATTGTTTATCAGATGGAGGCGATGTTATATACGGCATTAGGAGTAGATCCGTATCTTATTGAAATTTATTTGAACGCTCACTATGAATCGAGATTGTATGATACAAAGCATGGTGTGAGTGCAAAGATTCACGCTCAAAGACGTAGTGGAGGTGCCACCACTTATTTGGGTAATACTACTTTAACGTTAATTGTGTTTTGTGCAGTGTATAATATAGATTTGGTTCACATGCTTTTGGTAGGGGGTGATGATATATTCGTAATGATGCAAAGGAAGATTGGTTCTAATTTAGATAAGTCATATGATATAACTTCTTTGTTTAATTTGGAATGTAAGATGTTAAAATTTTCAAATTCTTATTATTTTTGTTCAAAATTTATAATAGAGGTTGATGGTAATGTGTGTATGGTGCCTGATCCGATTAAGTTTTTGACCAAATTAGGTAGAAAAGATGTTAGAAACTGGGAACACCTAGAGGAATATAGGATTTCATGTATTGATCGCATGAAGTCTTATGGTAATGCAATTATACATGAAAAATTATCAGCTGCAGTAATAGATAGATACAATTTAGGTTCATATTATAAAGATTTATCATATTTATTCCAATGTTTGTATTCATTGGTAAATGATCCAATTAAATTTAAGAAGTTATTTAGGGAACCAAATGGGAGGATGAATGTGTCTACTCATAATATGGCAAAATTTTGGAAGCATGAGTGATTTATTTGTTAAGATATATGTAATTATTAATGTGTTTAAAATAAAGGATAGTTATGAATTCTTTAAATTCTTTGTGTGTATGTCCAAAATTGTTTGTGTTACCGTCAAAATTGATTGTAATGTTTACATCCAGTGTGTTTGTTTATATGTTTGTAACTAGATTACGTGTGAATCCTGTGGTGTGTGTGTCAAGGGGGGCATTACCTATCGGTATAAATGATTATTGTTATTCAGGTCCTATGTATAATAAGCCGTTTGCTAATCAGGGACAAGATCAATCTTTTGTCATTTATTTGCCGTGGGTATGTTTGGTATTATGTGGATATTTCTATTTCTTTCTTGTCTCGTGGAATTCTGTTTTGGATAAACATTTGTCTGAATTTAAGGATAAGTGTTCATGTGAAACGAAAAAAAATATATTCTATTCGAGAAAATAAATTGAAACGTTTTGTTAATTAAATTTTTTAAAAAAAATTATAAGATATAACAATTCAGGTGTGGGGTATAATAAAAATGGCACCAAAAACCAAAGCGGAATTTGTAGAGGAGCTAAATGCTGCTGGTATTGAATACCCTGCAACTGCAACTTTAATGCAGTTACGCGTTTTGTACAATAGGTACATTGAGAGCGTACCAAGAAGTAACGATGGAGGTGGTGATGCAGATTCTTTTGTGGATATTGTAGATGACTGCTTGCCTCCTAATGAAAATCTTGACGCTGCACTAGAATTGCTGGAGAAGAAAAAAAAATACTACGCACTTCAAGCAGAGATAAGTGCCATGCAAGCACGGAATTCCCATCAGTCATATGCATCAGGATCAACTTTCAATTTTACAACTATTGAAAATGCAGTACCCACATTTAACGGTGATGATTCCTATAATGTCCGCAAATGGATTGAAGATTTTGAAAATGTGACATTGCCACTAAATTTGAATTCGCAATTTCTTTTATTGTCTGCTCGCCGATTGATGGCTGGTACTGCAAAAATATTTTTGCGTACAATTACAGTGCAAACATGGTCTCAGTTGCGAGCAGAATTGCTAAAAGAGTTTGATCGGTATGTACCCTTGAAGGATGTTTACCGTCAACTTGAGCGAAGAATTTGGAAAAAAGAAGAGTCTATCATACATTATGTGATATCTATGCAAGAGATCGCAACACATGGTAATATTCCTGAACGTGACCTGATTGAATTTATTGTAGGGGGCTTGCGCGAAAGTCAAGCGAATGTAGCTGCATTTTATCAAGCTACTACCATTCACCAACTAAAAGAAATGTTGATATGCTACGAACGAAATCGGCGCGATAATGCGGTTCATGCTAAATGGGTTAGCAATAATAGTAAGCCAGTTTTTGAGCAACCATCTTCAAAAGGAACCAATGATGCAGTATTAATGCGGTGCTTTAACTGTTCTAAACATGGACATATATCAAAAAATTGTCCAGAAGCGTCACGCACAAAGAATGCATGTTTTGGATGTGGTTCGAAGGATCATATGATAAATTCATGTCCAAAAAAGAATAAAAATCCTCGTACCGTTGCTTCAGTGTCAACTGATAAATGCAAGCATTGCTGTCAATGCAACAAAGAAGACCAAAATGAATTTAATCAGAATGATAACATTGATCAAATTGATGCTATGCAATCGGTAAGTGTTTCATTTGCTTTTTCATCCAGTTGCAGTGAACCCAAAGTAATACGTGCCCTTTTCGATACCGGAAGTCCGGTTAGTTTTATGTCTATTTCAGAGTTGCCATCACAGATCAATCGTTCGTCTTTACAAATTCATAATTCAGATTATTGTGGACTTGCGCAGTCAACAATTTTGACATTTGGAAAATTTGTTTGTTTAATTAAATTTGTTTATTTTTAGTTTTTAGGCTATCTTATAATTTTTTTTAAAAAATTTAATTAACAAAACGTTTCAATTTATTTTCTCGAATAGAATATATTTTTTTTCGTTTGACAATTATTGATATTTTTATCAAAGCTAGATTTTATATAGTAACACAAGTAATTATATTACAATAAAAAACCACAAAAATGCCTCAAAAGAATGCGGTATACTATGGAAAATGACCTAAAAACCAAAAATGGCTAAAAAAGGCAAAAAATGCCATACAAATTTTTAGCTTTGAAACGTATTGATCATGAACGGTGTTTGTGTGTAATCAGAAAACGTCTATGTAAGAGCAGAAAAAAGATGGCATTTCATCGAAATCCGAGCCCTGGTTATAACTAAATTAAAAATAAAAAACCTAAAAACCAATTAAATAAGGCAGAAAGACATTACCTGGATATTATAATGGATAATATCCTTTGGGGCAATACCGAAGTTGAAGGAAAAATATTGAGCAAAGAAATTAGAATAAAAATCCATGTGAAATTGTGAACAAGTACAAAACCCAGTTGATACTAACTTATTGCCCAAATGAGGAAATGCAACTAATACAAAGAAAAAAAATAATACAGATTAATCCTCAATGCGACGAGAGTGATATCGAGGATATACTAAAAAAACATATTCAGCCGGGACACATAGGTATATATTCGGAAGTGGAAGATACAATGTACATATAATAAAGTTCAGCAAATTATTATCAAACTTTTTTCTGAAGACAGACGAATAAAATTCGTTAAAGTTACATAAAGAGCACAAGATATGCCAAGTGAAGAAGAGTGTCACAAGCAAATATTGTTGTGAGTTTGCTAAGCACTTATTTCATAATTCATTCAAAAAGGAACTACTAAATATTTTTATCCATACACCCTAATTAAATACAGAACATTCTTTTGCTTGCACATCGATTGATCGAGTTTCAGCTAAAGCCAAACCGTGGGATACCCAAATGGAATGTATCCAACGTGATCAATCGTGTGATTTAAATTTTAGTCAAAACAACTTAATACACTAAATACACCAACAACATGCTTTTGCTATGGACACCCGAATGAAATGCGTCCGGCAACCCATTGGTTCTTAGCAACACAAACTCGACTACGTGATCAAACTTATTGATTTTTAGCTATGCAAACTCACAGCGTGAACTCTCCCTCGGAAGTTAGAACGAGCTCAGGTATGAAACGAGGAGAAAAGCTCGGTTCATGCAACTAAAAGCTCTTTCTAGCTTACCGATGAGAATCAATAAATAGAGTAAGTAAATTAAGAATGATCGTAATACGTTCTTTGTGTGAAGAGCCGGAGGAATTAAATAATAGTAGTCTAACTCGAATATTTAGTAAAATAATGATAAATAGTTTAACGTGAATTTACGGTGTCTGTTGTGTTTATTTTTAGTAAAACAAAACTAAATAGTTTAACTCGAATTTTTAGTAAAACAAAACTAAATAGTTTAACGTGAATATACGGTGTCTGCTGTGTTTATTTTTTGTGTCGATTCTTCGAGTGTGTAACAAAAGGGAGAACATCCAGGAGTCGATCTGGGACATCGTCGGCTACATCACTACAAGAAAAATTACCAACATTTTGGCGCAGCCGGTATTCCGAGCCAGGAATACACGAAAAACAGAAGTAAAACAAAGAATAACGCAGATAAACTTCAATGCGAGTTCATTGCACACATAAAAGTAAAATCAGCAATTTTCTTTTACGAAACGGTGGCATACATTTAGCAGCCGCAGTGCAAGTGTATCTTGAAACTTTTGCTTATTCGTTGGCCGGCATAAAATAAATAGTTTAGCTACAACAACAAAAGCAACGATAAATGAAAATAAAATTTTGATTTGCATTAGCGTAACCTAAAACTTCAGTTGGGGCAATTTTATTTGTTTCGTTTGCTTATTGCATCTGACAGTGGGAAAATTAAACGCAAAACCGAAAATCTTTTTCTTCTTTTAGTAGTAAATTATTGTTGTTTTTTTTTTTTTTTTCAATGGAATGAATAGTCAGGAGTTACTGAAAATATCCCACGAAAAGTTACTTCAAGAATAAGATAATTTTATTGAAAAATTGTGGGGTAATCTAAGACATTTCTCAGTGGATAAAAAAGATTTCCAGAAACGGGAGGAAAAAGTTAAAGCATATTTTGGACTCTCGCTAGTAGAAACAGCAGATTTGTTAGTTGAAGAAATAATAGATATAATAGAAAAATCAGAATCAGTTGGAAAATTAGAGGAAAGTTTTGTTGCTTTAAGAAATAAGTACGAAAAACTTAAGGCACAAACAATAGTCTATTCTGATCAATTAGTAGCACTAGAGAAAGAAAATATAAGGTTACTCAGTGTTATAAAAGGAGAAGACAGCTCCTGGGGGAATTTTTCACAATTTCTGGATCAACAATCAGAAGACGATAGCCTTACAATAAGAAAACTGCAAGAACAGGAGAGGGATCTAAAAAGTCACAACAGCCAAAATGTTAAAGTGGTAATTTTCCTTGGTATCATTTTAGCGTTTATTTTGTCCAAATCTGAAAAAGAAGGGTACCTAGGTTACTTCCCACCCCTTTTATATTATTGTTATGTTATTTTTATTAATAAATCTATATACTTATACTCGTAATTCAAAATAGTGTAATTAATTTTAATGGGTTCACTACACCTAACGTAGCGCATATTGAAATCCTTTTGCTTTGGTGGTTCCTCATTGAACGATTTATGTGAAATTTACTCATTATTGTACGGTCAACCAAAAACCAACGACCATTGTGGTCGTTGGCAGCATGTAAGTATACATTTCAACTAAAAAAAAAAAATTTTTTTTTTTTTTTATAAATTTTAATTCAAGTAAATTTTCTAGTTTAATTCAGGTGGACCAAATGTTGGAGATAATCTTCAAGTCCAAAATAGGTATGGATTGCCGTTATGTGAGTATATATTTTTTTTTTTTATTTATTTATTTTGTAATAGAACCAGTAATAAACTAACTTTTTTTTTCGATTTTCAGATATTTTGAAAGGATAACATATTATCAAGACAAGGTCCACTGCGGTGAAATTACTTCAAAACGTCAGCATGTACTTGTTAACGGCGGATCTCCAGTTATAATTATAAGTTAGCCACGGATACTTTGTTTCTTGCTGCAGCAGACGTGGCCATTTCATAAAAATACTTTTAACCAATCGTACAATCACATTGAGACCTCTTATTTCATGAGAAACATATTGTGGTTCAACAGCACCGAGAAAATTCAATATTAAAACTTGTTTCTCTCCATTTACAATTGCAGCAAAGATAAGTGTATCATTGGTCACATCAAGGTAATAGTCATTTGTGTCTGGTGCATATATTACTAAATAAATAATATAGTCCGTCTCGTACCACTCCGTTTTTGGTCGCTTATGCAAAAAATTTAAAGGAAATGGAGCTGTCGACGACTTCGTGCTACCGCTGTTATCTGTTGTCAAACTATTGACTGATTGCATCGTTGTATTGGCAGAAGAGAACGATGTAAGTAGTACCTCTTCGTTTTCTTCTATAGGCTTTATTTTATCAGCCCTTCTGGTTTTATTATAATGTTTTTCTTTTTCAACGACAATTCCAAGTTTTTGTTTATCAGTGTCATTTTGGTTTTTTTTTTTTTGCAAGTGCAGCGCGATAGTATTCATCCTCTGCATCTAATTCATTAGATGCATTAATAATTTTCAAAAGTTCTTCAAAACTCACAACACCTCCATTGGTTTTATTTTCGATATTGGTTTTGTTTCCGATATTGGTTTTATTTTCGATATTGGTTTTATTTTCGATAAAGCGAAAAGTTAAAGAAAAATTTTGTTTTTATAATTAATGGTTGTTGGGCAGCCCATAATTGCCCTTCCTTTTTAATTATATAAAATTGTAAGTTTCTAAATTTTTTTTTTTTATATATAATTTCTCTATAATTGTTATTGTATAATTTGTCTTAAAGAATTTGGTTGTTGGGCATCCCACAATTGCCCTTCCTTTTTAATTATATAAAATTATAATTGTTTAATTTTTTTATATATATAATTTATCTACAATTGTTATTGTAAATTTGTCTTAAAGAATTTGGTTGTTGGGCATCCCACAATTGCCGGTAGGCCAACAGAAAACAGCAACAGCGGCAACCTAAGGCAAGACCACAACAGGAATTTTAAAACAAAGTAATTGGTGAGTAAAGTGTTGCAAAAATATAAGACTTGAAAGTGACCCTATAAGTGCGGCGTAAAGCCAGATTAAACTGATAAAGTCTAGCAGACTAAAAATAAGCTCGTGTGAACCAAGAATGGTTAAAAAACCACTATCCACACTTCAATTCGTCCACACAATGCCACTCGAATTCGCCAGACGCAAATCCGATGGACTAGGTGAGGACTAAAAAATATGCCAGTATGGATGCGCTGAAGAAAGCCATTTTACGGAAATGGGCCAAAATACCGGAAGATCACATTCGTGAAGCACGCAACTCGTTTGACCGTTTGAAGGCCATAGTCAAGGCAAAAGGTGGCCATATCAAGCTAAAGCCGGATTCTAGTTTTTATTATTTCCACACATTTTTGTCATTTTAATCAATAAAAAATAATTTCACACAAAAAGTTATGATCATTTGATTAGGTAACAGTTCATGCACCTAACCCTGTAGTAAAAATTATAGGTATCCACAAATTTTTGAAAAAGAGATAGACAAACAAACGCAAGAAATATTAGAGCAAGGCATCATTAGACCCGGCAAGTCTCCTTATAATTCTCCATTATGGATTGTGAAAAAGAAAATTCATAATTCAAATAAAGAAAAATGGCAATTGGTTGTAGACTTTCGAAAAATAAATGAAATAACTGTGGACGATAGATTTCCACTACCAAATATTGAATCGTTATTCGATAAGTTAGGACGTTCTCTCTACTTTACTACCTTAGATTTGACTAAGGGTTTTCACCAAATTTTGATGGATGAAAACGATATAGAGAAAACTGCTTTTTCAACTTCCAGAGGACATTTTGAATTCATCAGAATGCTTTTTGGACTAAAGAATGCGCCTGCAACATTTCAGCACATGATGAATCATATTCTTAGTGTTCCATTAATACGAACTCTAAGTGATTTCATCAATAATATTTGTGTATTTATATGGATGAAATTTTAGTGTTTTCCACCTCTCTGTCTGTACATTGCGAAAATTTGCAAAAAATATTTACACGTCTGAACAAATATCAGTTGAAAGTTCAATTTGACAAATGTAAATTCTTTTCAAATAAAAACTGAATTCTTAGGACATATAATAACCCCAAACGGTATTACACCCAATCGAAAAAAGGTTGAAAGCATTAGCCTTCTCAAATTATCTGAAAATTATTCTTTAATTGTCAGCCCTGTAATAAAGTATTTGAAAAAAAAAATCGAAAATTGATATTAACGTAAAGGCACCAGTTACCGTCCGGTCTCCTGTATCCGTCTTTTTTTAAAAAACTCCATAAAAGTGCTTGAATTTCCCGCGCAAACTTTACAAAAGTGGAATATTTTCATTCGTTCAATATTCACTCGTTAATTGTCAAAATATTACTTTGAAACAATAGCGAATTATTTGTCTGTTGAATCAAAAGCACGCAACAGTGCAGTTCGACGGTTTTTTTAGAGTGAAAAAAGTTAAAAGTGAAGTTGCAAAGATTTTCAGATTTTGGTGAAAATAAACTGAATGGTAAGTATTTTAGTTTTTTGTTGAATGAATACATAAGTTTTTGTTGTAATTATAAAGTTATTCTTGCTTGATAAATTATTTTAATAGATTTATGAGATAAATAAAAGCGGACGGAATGTGGGTACATACAAAATTTCTGTGTTCCATATTCCGTCGATTTGGACGGAAACAGGATTTTTACACTTCGTAAAAAAGACATAGTTTTATTGTGTAATTTAAATAAATATGTGTAATTTTTGCCAAATTTGTAATGTATATGTAATTCTACGTTGCGGGACCTGTATACATCCTACTTTAAATCAATCAGATTTGCCACAATTTGACTTGAAACTTATGCCTTTTTAGTTAGTTTTCCTGGTTGAATCAAAATTGTTCTATTAATTCAAGTTTTAAATTTACATTAATTTTTACTCTTTTTGTGTATTTTTCGCTACTACGTGGTACTTTAAAGTTTAAACTTCAGTTATTCAATAAAAAGTATATCTCAATGGCTCTACTCAATTTATATATACAAATTAAATACGACCGGAAACAGGGCTTACTTTATTTCTTTAGTTCCTGTTTCCGTCCGCCTTGGTCGGAAACAAGAATACATAGTGTCTATAATGCGACCACTCGTTTTTGTTTCAGATAATCATGAATTCCCAAAAACTGGGTACCTATCCTCGCGGAAATCTTGAAAAGGCTTTAGTTGACATAAAAGAGAAAACATATAACGTAACGCAAACTTCAAAATTTTATCACATTTCGATGACAACTCTATTAGATGGAATAAAAGATAGATACAAAAACCCTGGAAATGTTGGTGGTCCAACCGTATTAACAACAGAGAAAGAAAATATTTTAATCAAGTGGATTATAGAAATGGGTGAGGTGGGATTTCCTGTAACGAAATCACAGCTTGTTGATTCAGTTTCAAAATTAATTAAAAATCTCAAAAGGGATAATCCTTTTAACAATGATAAGCCTGGTAAGAAGTGGTACAATTTATTCCTTGCGCGTCATCCAGAAGTTTATAAAAGAGTGCCACAATCACAGTCTTCATACAGATCCTTAGTTTCGGAGCAAAACATAAAAAGCTGGTTTTCCAAAGTTAGAAATTACCTGGAAGAAAATAATTTGCTACATATTATGAATGACAACCGTAGGATTTTTAATTGTGATGAAAGTGGATTTTATTTATCATCCCAAGAAAAACAAGTTTTAGTCAGAAAAGGTTCAAAACAAGTATATAACCGAACGGCCAATGACGAAAAGGAGTGTTTAACAGTTTTGCTTACAATATCTGCAGATGGTGCAGTACCTCCACCATTGGTACTCTTCCCATACAAACGTTCCGCGCCATCATCAATTGTAATGAATATACCAAAACAATGGGGGATAGGCCACTCCAAATCTGGATGGATGAACAGTGAAACTTTTTACGAATATATAACCAATGCTTTTCATCCATGGTTGAAAGAAAATGACATTCCAGTACCTGTGATATTATTCCTGGATGGTCATTCGTCTCATATCAATTTTAATTTAAGTGAGTTTTGTAAGGAAAATAACATTATTTTGGCAGTATTTTATCCTAATGCGACCCATCGATCTCAGAAAGAAATGTGATTGATATTAGTTTATAAACTTTGAAGTAAAATTTGTTATGTTGCCAAATATTTAAAATTTAAATTTTTTTGTTTAAATAACTAAATTTAATACTAACTTTGTATTAAAGAAACATAAATTAAAAAACTTAAAACATTGTATTTTTTTAGCAAATTTAATTTTTTTTAAGCATAATAAAGTTAATTTTTCTTAATTCGAAAGCGATGGACGGAATCAGGTGCCCGCGCGGACGGATACAGGCACTATCATCACCGTCCGGACGGAATATGGTGCACCTTGCGTTTTATTGAGTCTGTATTATAAAAAAACAAATTAAAAAATGAAAACAATCCTATTAATTATTACTACATATCTTTTCCTGCAGTTAACATATGTAATAACATTTCAGTATCTTCTGAGAGATTCAATGACACGTACTGAAAAGTGGACGGTAACTGGTGCCTTTACGTTAATGATATATATTATATTGATGCCTTTGACAGATTAAAAAGGATATTAACAAACCCACCTTTATTATTTATCCTTACTACAGAAGCTAGTAATGTAGCAATAGGTGCTGTCTTAAGTCAAGATGGGAATCCTATATGTTTTGCTAGTAGAACTCTAAACGGATGCGAGAAAAATTATCATACCGGAAAAAGAATTACTTGCGATCGTTTGGTCATTAAAATATTTTCGTCCTTATCTTTATGGACGTAAGTTCTTATTTCAAACTGATCCTCAACATTTTAAGTGGTTGTACACTTTAATAGAACCTAATTCACGTATAATAAGATGGAGGATACTTTTGGATGAATTTCAGTTTGATGTCGATTATAGTGATGAGCAAAATTAGTCTTGGTCTTGCGTCTTGTTCTTGGTCTTGCTAATTTTGCGAGACCAAGACGCTGATATTTTTGCAAGACCAAGACTGCTACGGTTTTGGTCTTGGTCTTCCAAACGATAATCGTCAAGACCAAGGCTGCATTTCAGTCTTGGTAATTTATAGTTAAAAGGTGTTTCACGCCCGTTTCGAAGATAAAATCATCTCTCAATTTGAATTTTGGCATCTTAAAAACCCAACTGCTTTGGAAAAATATAGTTTTGAAACTTTGAATACTCAATATCTCTAGAAATTTTTTCAAGACCAAGACCTAATGAGCAAGATCAAGACCACTAGTCGATTATATAAAAGGTAGAGAAAACGCTGTAGCTGATTTCTTAAGTATAATCGAAAATGAAGAGAAAAATAATATAGAACATTGTAGCATTAAATCTTTGTTTAAAATTCTACTGAAACTACATAAGTATATCTTCCAACATTGAGAACCTGAATGAAGAATTTTACATATAAGTTAACAAAATAAGTTAACATATAAGATATTTCAATAAAAAAGTTGCAACAGCACATTTGATATTAAGAAATATTTAAATCAAAATATTTTTTAATAATTAATGTCGCGAAGCCAGCATATCAGTTTCCATTTTTTGCATTGCACGAGCATCCGGCCCCAATGCATTAAGAATGCTGACTTCGCGTCTGGCAATTCTGCTTCTTCTTCCTTTTAAATAGAAATATGTAAAGTTAAGCTCAGTTCGAAAATAGCAACGGAATAAACTACATAGAAAGATAATAAAAAAAGTTTTTTTTTACACAAGAATTATCTGGCGCCCGAGCTAAAAATAATTACGGGTTTGGTCGCATAAAAAAGTGCCGCTAATAAAAACGCCACAAAAATCGTTGCCCGGAATACAGTGGGAAAGTGCCACAATAAAACACCATATAAAATCGGTGTCCAGGAAAACAACGAAAAATAAAGTGCCGTAAAAAAAAGTTCTACAAAAATATTGGTGTCCGGAAAAGCAGTGGAATAAAGTGCCACGAAAAATATTTTGACGAAAAATTGAAGCAGAAAACACTATCAAAAGTGCCACAAAAAAGTGCCACGAAAAATATTTTGCCGAAAAATTGAAGCAGAAAACACTATCCACTACCAGCGATCAACCTAACACGAGACGTCCCGCAGGAAACGAGGCCCCTTAGTACGTGATTACGAAAAAGGAGTTCAACCGGAGGAACAGCCGCCTGGAAAGGATATGTCATTTATACTATTGTCAGTCTTTCTGAATATTAAAAAGTGAACTATTGTTTTGCTTAAGAGTTTAAACTATAACTTAGGAAGTAAACCTTAATTTTTTTATAAGGGAAAATTTTTTAACTATTATTTAAGCTTGTCTAGAAATTACGAAGTGAACATTTTTAACAAAAAATCGAAAAGTGAACGATAACTATAAGTCTACTTAAAAAGTGAACTTAATTTTTATTTTTCTTTTGTTGTTGTTAAGTAAATCAAACAAGAGTGAAAAACAAGGGAAATGACAAATCAAAATAATCTTATTAGGCCTGCAGTTTTGAACAATAATAATGGTCCTAATATCCCAAATCCAGTACCTGGCTTACAACCACGACCAGAGTTAATGAATGTAGTAAGGAATATGGTTACAGAGATGTTGAATACTGATGGACGATACTTAATTCAAGACATAATTAATGCTGACCAATTATTGACCAGGCAATAGATGAAAGATGCAGGAATAATTTAGATGACATGGACAAAGTCCCAGGTGTTGTCAGGTCTCTTAGAGTGTAGTGGAGCTTGTAGCCAAAAAAATAATTTTTCTTTTTTTTTGTTGTTGTTTTGAACAGATAATGATTTACATTTACTAGCTACCAAAAAATCACGTGTCAAGTGTTTTGTGGTGTGAGCTTACTGTTCTGTGTTTTTGAGTAAAAACAACAACATTACAAAAACAAGGCAAAATGCATAGGTTCTCTTGGTTCGTAGGTGAATTCGACTGAAGATCCCATATGGTTATGGGTGAAACGCGTATCGAAAACCAACCTACCAACAAAAAAAAAAAAAAAAAAAAAAAAAAAAAAAAAAAAAAATTTTGGTTTTTTTACCTATGCATTTTGCCTTGTTTTTGTAATGTTGTTGTTTTTACTCAAAAACACAGAACAATAAGCTCACACCACAAAACACTTGACACGTGATTTTTTGGTAGCTAGTAAATAATTTTTCAAACTTGAGTAATTTTTACTTTGAAAAAAAAAAAAAATATATAAAATAGAAAATTTTGTTTTTAAATCGAAATGTTTTTTTTTTTTTTTGGAGAATTGAAAAATTTGGGAGATTGAAAAAAAAAAGCAAGCAACTTGTGAATTAAAGATTTTGGATTTAAAAAAAAAATAAAGGAAAATTTAATTTTTTTGCCAGAATGGCCTAACTGAGCAATATTGGAAAATTGCAAATAAATAAAAGATTCCGTAAAATAAATTAATATAAAAATAAACAGCAAATCAATACATAAAACTTATCAGCAAAATAAGCTGCGGACAAATTTGCTGGCTTCATCGATATTCAAGATTTTAAAGAAGAATTTCTATGAAACGCTTTGAAGATGGCTCAATTTTAAAGTACTTGAAAGCAGTCAACATTATGTAAAAGAAAACCGAAAAAAAAATTATGTGCATTTTCAATTAGGAATTTTGTTTTAACATTGAATATTTTTTTTACTTAAATTTTTTTTTTTTGTTGTAATTTGAAAACAATTTAAAATTTGTGTTGGTAATTTTTAAAAAATTTAAAAAAAAAAAGGTTAAGCCATAATCTTTCCCAACTTATTTATGTTGCAAGGATTGTTATTTTTATAAATTAAAATTTTTTTTACTGTGGTGCGTGAGTCGCAGAAAGATCTTTCTCCGTGGGACGTCATCAACAAGTAAGTTAATTATTTTAATTACTAATTCTAATTTTGTTGCGTAAAGCCTTTGTTGACGAAAGATTATGTTTTAGATGTACTTAATTTGATTGAATTATTTAATTTTAAGAATTTTAATTAACTAATTAAACAGAATAATCAGATTTCGGTAATTTTCTTTATTTCAAAAAAAAAAATTTCCTTAAAATTTAATTAAACATTAATAAATTTATATTATAATGTTGGCTTAAATTAGTTGGATTGATTTTTGACAAACGGTGAAGTTGTGGTAACAGAAGGTTATTGGGATCAATTAAAAGTAAAAATTATGATTTAAATTTGATCATGGATGGGAGGGTTTAGTGGCAGCAACTGTCACCATAATGCTGTCACTAATTCCAAGCAGCAGAAATATTTTATTTTTTCTTTTGTCAACACATATTTTTTTTTCCTTTTCGATTTTCCTCGCGGCTTTTTCTCCTTGTTTTAGCACGTAATTTAAATAATTTTTGATACTAGCGGTTTAAATTCCCCAGGATAATAAAAGAAAGAACAATTACCCGTTAGCCGACGAGCCGAGCTGGACAATTCTACGTGCACTCCCTTTTATACCTGCACAACATATTGACCGTTACATGTTACAACCTTTAGGGCATGCCAACAGAATTAAGATTTAAAATGTACTAAAGCGGAGTGCAATTCAAAGCAGAAGCATTCCGTGCCTTTAGATTATAAGTAAGTGACATTATTGGACCGATTAAGTATCCTTTATTGATTTGACGCGATTTCGGTTCTTGTTCATTTCCAGATAAACAACTCAGCTTTTGTTCCCCCTCGCAAGGGTAATTTAAAACCCTTACGATTCCTTCAATACAAGTTAAACCAAAAATATTTTATTTAATTGGCATAGCCAAATCTCACTGAAACAAAATATAAATTATCTTGTACGGTCATTCTAAATTAAGCAATTAAAAATATTCAAGTAGCATAAGTGCACAAAATATTCCGTACATACCTACACTTACTACATATTATTTTACATTTTCATTCCCAGCCAAGCTGCTGATGCTAAAAAAAAAGGCAGCGTTGACCGAAAGCCATGCAGAAAAAACTAAAGGTAGCGTCAGTAGTGTAATATGTAAAATACAAATAAGCCCTGCAATCAATGTAGAGTGCCCCCATGCGCAAGCGTACAAAATGCAACGTAAGCAATATTCCTTATCGCCGTCACGTACGGCGCCGTCTATAGATATTAAGTATATATAATAGTATGAATGTGTAACCGTAAGAAACTTTTGAATAGAGATTCCTTCATATTTGCAAACTGAAGTGAACCGTTTCATTAAATATTTACTCCGTTAGAATCGCACAATGAATATAATAAAAAACCACAACATGGCGATCCTGCCAGTGCTTCTATCTTGTATCTAAAATATTTAAATTTTTACATGAATACACAAGTGAAAGAAGGCCTGGTGAATGCAAGCTATAAGCTTTTGGTGCAACGTTTTCTTCAATCACATGCAGTACGAACTGGAGGAGTTAATTATATTAGGAATTAAATAATAACATAACTTATGAGCAACAATAGTCCACAAAGTCCACAGCGGTTAACAATTGAGGAGTATCAACGAGGACAGGCGCGTTGCAGGGAGGCCATGTTAACGGCAATCCCGACTACCAAGACGCTATACCAGGAGCGAGGTGGACGCCGCGTGAAAATTAATAAGAAGAAGAAGCAGCCGTTCTAGATATCCTCTGAACCAAACCACCGCACCCTCCTTGTGAAGTGGCCCAGAGAGCTAGCTGGACCAAATGAAGAGGAGCAGAAGAAGTGATTTATTAATTTATTAAGTGTATCCTTTAAATAAAATAATGTACAGACCTTAGGATCTGCGCTAAAAGGTGACGAAAATGTCAACAATAAACAAGTTACAGAAGAACTAAATAATATAAAAGAAAAGTTCTAAAAGCTCAGCCCAAAGTGCGAACAGAAAAATGTATACTATATCTGAAGCTTAAATAAAGGAAATGGATTTATTTTCAAATGGAGGTGATCGATGCTATTGTCTCTAAAAATTTATTTCCTTTTCTTCATTTACATAAAAGTTAACACTTCACCTGAGCAAACAACGCAAATATAAACATGAACAATATATTTTTTCCATCAAACTTTGTCCCAAACTTCAATAGAAATCTTTGATTCATATTTTGCATTCCACCGAGCTTCGATGCATATTATAATTCTGCATTTTCCCACGGGAACATCTGTGTTGCTATTGCTCTGTGTTGTTGCTTATTAGAAATAAGTGAACTGTGTTTACATTTAAGAAAGAATTAGAATTAAGAAATATAGAAGAATACAAAATAAAATTGTAAGTGAACTGTATTTACATTTAAGAAAGAGAAATTTAAAGTTGTACTCAAAAGTAAAGATCAAATAAAGTTCAGTTTTGAGGCTGACGCCAAGTTAAACGTATGTTTTAATCTCGGAGCTTATTAAAAAATAATTTATATATAGGGTGGTTGGGAATAGGTAGAACACCGGGAAATCTAAAATTCATGGGAGTATTCGGTACATATGTTCTTTGTTCTATTTTTTTCGTTTTTTAACTTATTGCCATTAATTTCACACTATCACAAAATGTCAGCCAATTCATATTATGACATTACTTTTGTCCCTGTATGGACTTACTCCTATAAATCCGTTGATTTTGCGAATTTAAAAATATGGATCTAAGGTTAAATGTTCAGAATAGTAATCTTATATTTTCTGGCGCTCTACTGATATGTAGCAAATTTCGATCAAGATTGAGATACGAAATTCTGAGCGAGTTAATTTTTTAAGATCTATTTTGTAGAAAAAATCTAAAAATTAGAGGCGATGCATACATTTCCATATGAATTTTATTGATCTCATTGAAAATTATGAACACTTATTGTTTTAAAAACATTCGTTTTTATTAAAAACTTTAATTTTTGATTTATTTAAAAAATGCTTAAGTTCCGGGGCTGATCCCGGTATTGCGTTTCAAAAATCCCGGGATCAGTAAAGCTCGAAAATTGACATCCCTAATATGAAAAGAGCCTGATGTAGCCGGAGAGGCAAACTTACTTCTTCCTAGTACCACCGAACCCATATACTCGAAAAGTTACCCGTATCCCATAATTTGCGAGAACGAAATGCGCAAACAGCAACATTCATATTTCTATTTGACTGTATTTATAAACTAAGTTTGTAAGTTTTATTTGAAGATTAATAAAGTTAGTTCAAAAACTCAACTCACCTAGTAAAAATGTATTGTTGGCGCAGTCTCGGAAACCGAGAAATATAAAAAGAGAAGAATTAAAATTTATTTTAAAAAACCTCTAAGTGCAAACTAAATTTTTTTATTCGACGAAGAAGTTACTATTAGAAAATTTCGAGTGGGCCCAAAGCAAATTAAAGAAAAAATAAACATCCGAAACAACAAATTGAAGAAATTCTGCTGCCAGCAACATAATGCAACGCAATACTTCGTGTGGACCAAATACATAATACCAAATTTGAACCGACAGATATACATAAATAACAACGTTTACAATTCCATTAACACAATTAAAGTTAGTGAAAAAAGGCAGGGAAAAAGTAAGCAAATCTATTATTGATCTTAAACAACGACAAATAAGTAGAAATTGTAAAGCAAATTCTATTCTCAGATCAAATGTTAAACTAAGAATTTTAGAAGATAAAATTAACAACATTCAAAAAAATATTGCATCAGGAAAAAACAACATTGTACACTATAATAGAAGAAATAAATACATTCAAAATTGAATTTTTTAAGCTTAAGCTAATAAACATGGGCACAATGTCCTACAATGACGAATATTCAATTTTTGCAATAATGATTCCACTGTATTATGTAACCGTTACTTTAAAACTAGTTATGCCACTACCAAACAATAATCACGTTGAGGTAAATGGACAGGTTGAAAGGGTGCATTCAACCCTCCTTGAGATTTTTAGGTGTTTGAAAAACGAAAATATGCGCCTTATCTCAAGAGAGCTCATGGACCTTACAGTTGATAGATATAATAACACCATCCACTCCGTTTTAAAAAACGACCAAGCGATATTTTCTTTAGTAGGAGTGAAAGGATCAACTATTTACCAATCACTAAGAATTTTCCAAGAAAGACTCAACGAAGACTTAACGGGACTTATAAGAGAAAATGAAGAGCATAGAAATACTTCAATAAATTCAAGGAGGGTAGAACCTCAATCATTTAACAGGGGCGATGTTATTTTCGTAAAGGACAAACAAATAAAGGGAAATCAGAGGCCGCTTTATAAGAAAGATATTGTTGCTGCTGACAACAATGCTAGGCAACAGTAACGTTAATAATGATGTCGCTTGGTTAGTCATAGGCATAATGTGTTTTATTGCTATGTTCTTTCTTGTAGTATATTATATAAATAAATACAGAATTATGTTAAGAAAACTGTAGAAAGGTCTACTAATGTAAATGTTTAATTTCGATAAGACATTTCAATTATATTTTTAATTTGTTTTTACCATTAAATGGGATTTAAAGCAGAAATTGAACTTGCGGAGAAATATTTAAGTAAACTAAAAAAGGCTCCCAATAGGACAGACACTGAAAAATATATTGAAGGTTAAAAAATTAAATTGCGCGACCTTAGGTCTTCGTTAAAGAAGCCTGTAGATTTGGAAATTTTTGGCAAGTAAGAAAGCAAGATTTTAGTCCTCCTTAAACCAAAGTGCGAACGAGAACAAGAGTTGGATGAGGCAGAATCAGGCACAGATATAGAAGAGTTTGTTTTAGAACTTGTTTCGGATAAGATGTCTGCATTCAACATTGAATTGGCTTTGAAACGTAGCGCACATACGGTTTCATACATTAATGTCTATGTTGCAATTATTGTTTACGTTTCAATTGTTCATATGGGCGGCGAGAACTTTACGCAATGGGATCATGCGACGGATACGTGTCTATTTGCCACTGCCATAAAATGCTGAACGGGCATAATTGAAAACGCAAACGATAGCCCGAGCATTCAAAGTGATTATTTAAAACACTGCTAGCCAGTCTCTACATTATACCCAATAAAGGAAGTTCAAATCATAATCTCGAGCAGTTTGTTTTTTAATAAATAGGGTAAACTGGGGTACATTTGACACCGGGGCACTTTTGACTTTGCCATTTTCGGTGTGAACACGCCTGTCGAAACAAAAACATTAAATGCAGAATCATAACTTATTAGAGTGAAAGCAACGAAATGAACTTTGGCAGTTCCCTTTTAACTCCTCCCGCTCTTATACGCTTTTTTAACTTTTTGTGTTTTTTTTTTGTAATTTTCGGCATCTTGTTCTAAGGTTTAGCAAATAAAGTTAAATTGTTTTTTAAAAGTAAGTATGAAAATTTGGTAGCACTAACCTTATAATTAATAGAATAAAAGTGATTTTTATCAAGGTCAAATAGTTTAAATTTTAAAATATTTTTAATTCTTCAAGAGATTTTGGGGCACATTTGACTTTTGCCGATGGGGAACATTTATCCATACTTATATGTTTGTGTATTTTAAATTAAATTGGGTTTTTATAAAACCGGAAGTGCACTTTGAGGGGGTCAATTGAGTTTAAGCTACCAATTTCAACAAATCCAGCCTCAACTTTACGTTCATGCACTAAATACGTATCTGACATCGACTTCTCACACCTTTATATAAATAATAATAGTAATAAGTCTTCGTTAATACATACATACTTATTATTTGTGTTTATATGAAAAAAATATATGTATTAATGTTTTGTTTAATGTTTTTGTGCTATTTTTGTGAGTGTAAAATGTGCCCCTGGTACGGGGCACATTTGACAAAATGACTTTTTTTTAAAAAGTTTAAAAAAAGACTCTTAATGCAGTTTTTTTTAAAACTTTTTTTTCTTGGTTTTAATCCTAAATAATCAATGTTTCAGAAACAGTAAAGAGTATTAAGATCGTGCAATTATTTTCAAAGATACAGGTCTTTGAAAATTTAGTGCCAAATCATATAACATGACGATCCTGCCAGGAGACGAACCTGGAATCTTCCGATCCGCAGTCAGAACTGAATATTAGTGACCAAATTGTTCACAGTAAAATAGCTTTAGAGCATAGCCGCCCACGCGTGCCATCGCAAAGTGCCATTATTTGAAAATCACTTGATCTCACGTGCCACAGCAAAATTTAATTATTGAAAATGAAAATCGCACACGCAAGTAACGGTATATGCGAAATTTTGAAGAATTGCGATCGACCACCAGCAACAACACTGTGTTTTGTTGTTGTTTTTTCGTCCACACAGGACTGTGTGTTTTGTTGTTGCAACAAAACGCAAGGGTTCCTATCGAAAAGAAAAAAACAACAACACACAATGGCAACAACAAATTTGATCAATTTATGAACTTTCAGGATTTTTTAGATTTGCGAAAAAAAAAAACACTCGCACAAGTAACTGTTAATTTAAAAATCTTTGCTGGTTGTTGTTTTCAATAATTTTAAAAAATGTATGTTTTCTTTTTTATTAATTTTACATGGGGGCCACGACTTTTTATGCGAGTGCCAAATTTTTTTAATTTTACTCTAGACGGGCAGCTATGCTTTAGAGCAATTATTACTTAGACTAGATACTGAAGTTGGCAATTCAGGTTACAAAACTATTCAATTAAAATTAGATGATCATCTCTTAAAATATATAAATATAAATGAGCTCAAAGAAAAAGGCAATAAAATTTTAAAAAAGGTAACAACAGTACTAAACCCGGCTACGAAAGTCGTTAATTCCCCTGAAGAAAGACTTAAGGGCTATGTACACTGTAAACGCTTTAATTTCAAGTGGTTTTTATTTTATTAATTAAGAAAAATTGGCTCGACATATAGATATAAAACTTTGTATATGTATTAATTGAAGTTAGTACCTACTACATGGAAAAATTTGATATTGATACAATTTGACTCTTCTAAAACTTTAAACGCCGTTTTCACGAAACCACTTTTATTAACCGCGTTGACACCATAACTTGAAGAGTTTTTGTCCGATCGCCTTGATTCCAACGGCATTTTGTAGAAAAAACATGTCTCTACTGCAGGACGTAGCTGTTTTTCTTTCTTAATTTTTTACTTTTTTATGAACTATTATTTAGTGAAAATTTCATGTTTTTTTTTTTTTTAATTGGTTGTAATTTTTTTGTAAATTGATATTTTTAAAATCACTGGGATGTATTTTTAGGCGCGTCATGTTTGACGGAGGACTGTTTGCCAATTTGATACATAAAAAAAAATATCAAATTTTTTCATGTAGTACTAACTTCAATTAACACATATACAAAGTTTTATATATGTCAAGCCAATTTTACTTAATTAATAAAATAAAAACCACCTGAAATTAAAGCGTTTACACTGTTCATACCCCTTAAAATTCTAAAAAAGTTCCATGATGATCCGAGCCTAGGCGGACATCCAGGGATAACACGATTACTTTCGAAAATAAGACGTCATTTTATTTGGAAAAACATGACAAAAGACATAAGAAATTATGTCAAAAATTGCGACTACTGCAAGAAAAATAAAGCAGGTCGAAAATTTTTAGAACCAATGATAGTAACTAACACTGCGGCAAAACCATCTGATAAAATTCAAGTAGATCCATTACCCCTATCAGAATCGGGAAATAAGTACGCGGTGACAATAATTTGTGAGATGACTAAATTTTTGATAACCTACCCAATTCCGAACAAATCAGCAAAAACTGTAGCTAAGGCTATAGTAGAAAATTGCATTTTAATCTTTGGTCCCTTTAATCAACTGATCACTAATATGGGGACAGAGTATAAAAACACTGTCATGTCAAAGCTGTGTAGCTTATTAGAAGTTGAGCATAAAACCTCGACTCCATACCATCACCAAACATTAGGTATAATCGAACGAAGTCATAGGTCTTTTAACGAATATATTCGTTCTTATGTTTCTTTTAATAAATCTGACTGGGATGTGTGGTTAAAATTTTGTGCTAATTGTTATAACACCACACCATCTACAGTTCACGGCTACTGCCCCTTTGAACTTGTCTATGGTAAAACGCAAAATCCTTTCGAATTCCTACAAAACAATGAAATAGAGAGAGAGAAATAAAATAACGATTACAAGAGGCTCATAAAAGAGCAAAGGCGTCTATTGAAAAATATAAACACGCGTCCAAGGAATGGTATGATAGGAAAGCAAGGTCGCAAAAGATTCAGGTACAGGATATGGTCTATTTAAAAAATGATTCTGGCCATAAGCTAGATAACCTATATAATGGACCATATCCGGTGCTTGACCTTGACAGTTTAGGATATTGTACAATAGATAAGAATGGCAAAATTGTTAAAGTGCATAGAAACAGATTAAAATTTCATCATGAATGATAAAACTTATTTAGGAAAATCGCGATGTAGTTAAGAGCTAGGTTAATATGTGCACGTTAAGGTTAATTTAGAAATAAGATTAATTCTTGAACACTTAGTTTAATTCAGTAATAAAAAGCATTTTGAATATAACTGAAAATAATTATAGTAGCTCCAATTTTCAATACAAAACTTTCACGTTAACAAAAGGAGGAAGACTATCGTTAAGAACCTAATTTTTATAAAGAATAATTAATTTTTTATTAATATAACAACACCGTAAAATTTTATTATGACATCAATATTTCCCAAATCCATCCAGTGGTTCCTAACTTTAGCGGTTTTCATAGAAGATATATCCGGATCTTCTGATGGCTATATCTCCGAAACTAGGTCCAAGAGACTCTTTTTGATCACATATTCTTTTTAAGGACTAAGAATTCAATGATAAAAAATTGGTTTCAGAATTTTCGCGAATTTATCACTAAACGACACATGACCATTTTGACTTCCATATGACCTTGAAATATTTTTTCTCAGACGTTCTGGAAAAAAACGGACCCCGGATTCGGATTCAGGACGCCAAAGTCCTTAGGAAACACATAGTCTGGTCAAAACGCCATGGCATTTTTTTTTTTTGTAAACCTGTGTTATTATCGATCCCTGGCCACCCTTTTATAAGCAAAAATAAGGAAACCCTGAACCCCTACCTCTAAAAAAAGCTCACGTTATACTTGAACCTATTGGTTTTTCTAAAAGCTGTATACGCAAATCAGGCAATAAGATACGAGGCACCATTTTTTGTTATTGATGTTGTACTAAATACCTAAACTTGTTTCTTCCTTCCTTCCTATGTGTTTTGAGTTTGACTTTGTTGACGCCAAATCGTGGTATGGGCATGTGTTTTTACTCATTTCAGGATTATAAAACTGCTTCAAGTAAAATCGGAGCTGATCGGTTTCGAAAGTTACAGCCAATTACAATGGTTTTTATTTTCTACTGTAAAGTAACAAAAAAATTAAATCAAAATGTCATGGATTCAACACGAAATCATGTAAAATTATTCGTGAGGACTAATGGAATCTAAAAAACAGGGTTCTGAAATCAAACCATTGGTAGTTCTTTGCAATTTTGTACAGAAAGGGGGTTTTTTGCAAATTGGCCCAAAACCGTTAAAAAATAACAAGAAATTAAGACAAAATTGTCATTTATAATGGATTTGCTAAATCTAAATCTGAATCTGGTCGCAGAATTGCTCTATCGCATATAATTTTTGAGATATTCTAACATATAAAAAAAACTAATGACGATTTTTCGTAATTTTGTTATATTATAAGACCAGATAATTGTAAGTCATAAAACCTGATACAGCAGATGAAAGATCCATTATTTTTCTTTAAATTCAATTTGAATTACATAAATATCTGTTGTTTTTTCCAAAATATCTTAACACGTTGAGTGCCACCATACAAGCAAAATGTCCTCCCCCAGGTACCACGTGAACCGCCGGCGGTACACAATTAAACTTCAATACTTTAAACTTCACGCCATTTTATAGGACAAATAACACTTATAAGCACAAATCTCTTTCCACAAACTCATTATAAATATACTCCTATAGATCAATATTCAACAATTATTAAAAGTCGCCATTTTTTCATGCATATTGAATTTGTATGGTGGCACAGCGCTACAACACGGTGCTTGTGGGAGAATTTAAATCAAATTTTGATGTACCTCGGATTTTTTTGTAAATTCTTATTATAGATGTCAATAGAAGTTATTCTATGCAAAAAATAAAATTATAGAGGTGGCGCTTTTTTAAAAATAATCCCTTTTCCAATTGGGGCATTTTCCCATACAAAAAAATAAAATTTTTTTTTTTAACTACATTAAACAAAAATCAAAATAATCACATTCGATGTGTTTTGCGATGCTTCACGCGAATCCGACCTCAGAATCGCTCTATCGTGTTTAGTTTTTGAGATATTCAAATCTAAAAGCCGAAAAAAGCCGTTTTTTGCCATGTTTTGAAGCTATATAACTATGTAACATATCATTTATTCGTTAAATGTGGTTAAAATACTTGAAAGTCATGATCTTTTCCTTTAAAATCTAATTTAAATTATGTTTATATCTTCATGCTTCTAAGAGATATCGTAGACCGAAATATTGGCTAAACGGGTTTTTTGCACTTTTGTGTCTTTTTAGGTTAGGATGTCTTTGACGAAAAAAAAAGATATCAAAATAAATTAAATTAGGTTTTAAAGGCAAAGATTAGGACTTTAAAGTTGTTTATCAGATTTAACGAAATTAAAATTTCTTTCACATTTTAAACATGTTCAACGAACCGACTACTTGTAAATTCAACCGTTTGACACCCCGAGTGTTGTTACGTGTATGCCATACGGCTTAATTTTAAAATGGTCGGTTCGTTAAACATGCTTAAAATGTGAAAGAAATTTTAGTTTCATCAAATCTGGTAAACAACTTTAAAGTCCTAATCTTTGCCTTTAAAACCTAATTTAAATTATGATATCTTTTTTTTCGTCAAAGATATCCTAACCTAAAAAGACACAAAAGTGCAAAAAACCCGTTTAGCCAATATTTCGGTCTACGATATCTCTTAGAAGCATGAAGATATAAACATAATTTAAATTAGATTTTAAAGGAAAAGATCATGACTTTCAAGTATTTTAACCACATTTAACGAATAAATGATATGTTACATAGTTATATAGCTTCAAAACATGGCAAAAAACGGCTTTTTTCGGCTTTTAGATTTGAATATCTCAAAAACTAAACACGATAGAGCGATTCTGAGGTCGGATTCGCGTGAAGCATCGCAAAACACATCGAATGTGATTATTTTGATTTTTGTTTAATGTAGTTAAAAAAAAAAATTTTATTTTTTTGTATGGGAAAATGCCCCAATTGGAAAAGGGATTATTTTTAAAAAAGCGCCACCTCTATAATTTTATTTTTTGCATAGAATAACTTCTATTGACATCTATAATAAGAATTTACAAAAAAATCCGAGGTACATCAAAATTTGATTTAAATTCTCCCTCAAGCACCGTGACAAGTAAAGTGTGTACCGCCGGCGCTCAACGTGTTAACCTTAAAAGTTGAAAAAGGGGTAAAAATCCGTTTTTGGCTATATTTGGGGTTAAATATAGGACGAATGAAATTGTTAAGCTATTTTATATTAATTGCATTATTTAGTACTATTCTTAGTCTTCACAATGAGTTACAAAATGAACTCGTATTATTTGCCATTACAAAGATATGATAATTTTAAGAAGGCATTACATTCACATTTTCAGGTAAATTTGTATGAGAGCCCCCTAGGAGGTTCAAATAAGGGACGGGCATTTTAGAAACAAATGTTGAGGAGAGGAAAATGTAAGGAGTTGCTTATCAGTTTTTCCTTCATAGGGAACTAATTTATTATTTACTGCACGGTATAAAAGAAAAAACGGAACAATTTTACTTTATCGACTGTTGTTGTTTTTTTTTTTTTTTTTGCCCAAATAGGGCTCTGGGAATTCATTACAACAACAACAACAACAACCTCTGAGCGGATCTACTTTCGGAGGTATAGCCATCGGAAGGTCGGGATATAACTTTTATAAAAATCAGTATAAGTTGGGAACCCCTGGATGGATTTTAAAAATATTGGTGTCATATTAAAGGTATTTTACCGGGCTATATAATTGCTATACAAAGTTTTTTTGCAAAAAACCGTTATTTTTCCCAAAAAATGTGTTATTAACCTATAATTTTAATAACTAAATTAGGAAGCCTAATTTATTTCCTTTCATTTGATATGCATTATGTATCTGAAATTGCATCATCAATAAATTTTTATAGAAAAAAACAAAAATGGAACAAATCAATTTTCTTCAAATTTGGAACTTTAAACAACAACAATGCCAAAACAGACAACAACAACAACTTTACTACTACTATTGTACAACAACAGTAAAACTCCCAAAAATCCGACACCGGCTTCGCGGCGGCCTTCGGCCGCGGATCAGTCTATAATATATCCAACACATAGTTAGCTAGCCAAATTGCGCGCGCAATTTTTTAATAAAAATTTTAAATTTTTTTAATATAATAAGTAGCTGATCCTCTTTGTTGTTGTTGTTGTAGTAGTAGTATCCAAGTTGTTGTTGTTGTTGTAGTAGTTGTTGTTGTTTGTTCTGGCATTGTTGCTGTTTAAAGTTCCTAATTTCAAGAAAATTGATTTGGTCTATTTTTGTTTTTTTCTATAAAAATTTATTAATGATGCAATTTCAGGTACATGTTGCAAAAAATAAAATGGGCTTTCTAATTTAGTTTATAAAATTTTAGGTTAATAATACATTTTTTGGGGAAAATGCCGTTTTTTGGGGAAAAAATGCGGTGAATTTTTGAAAAATTGTCATATCTCGAAAACTATCACTCAAATTGTAAAACACCTTTCATATGACACCAATATCCATCCAGGGGTTCCCAACTTATACCGATTTTTAAAAAAGATATATATCCCGATCTTCCGATGGCTATATCTCCGAAAGTAGATCCGCTCAGAGGTTGTTGTTGTTGTTATGATTAATTTTCAAAGCCCTATTTGGGCAAAAAAAAATAAAAAAAAAAAAAAACAACAGTCGATAAAGTAAAATTAAGCCGAAAAAACATGTAATTGGTTGTAACTAACGAAACCGATTAGCTCTGATTTAACTTGAAGCAGTTCTAAATATAATCCTGAAGTGTGTGCGAACACATCCCCATACCCCGATTTTGTCGTCAACAAAGTAAACTCAAAACACGTAGGAGCCCACTGTGTGTGGGGGTACTTAAGTTATTAAGTAAAATTTTATTTATTTATTTATTTATTTATTTATTTAAAAAACAACAGTCATTAGTACAATAAGAAAGTGATTCTTTTAACGTACAATAAGAGATGTTCAATATATTTTCAGTTCATAATTAAACTATTTACGTAAAATCTAACAAACAATTTAGGTCTTACATACTAGAGGTGACACAGCCAGTTATATAATAAGAAACATTATAACTTATACGAATAAATAATAATAATAAAATTTATAAATATCTGGAAATTTAAAAAATAAAAAGATAAAAAATTTTAATTTAATTAAAACAAGATTTTACAAATCTTATAACTATACCTCGATAAATATATTTGTAATAAAAAACTTTTGCCATGCATCACCAAAGTAAAAAACCCAGTACATCTCAGAAGAACCCGCGGAAAGGAGCTTCCCACAAAAAACATCTTGTATCAAGATCAGAAATAAAAACTGACTTGAATTTTGAAAATGTAATCACAGTTCAAGAAACATGTAGAACTGAACAAGCAATTGTCTATATATATCAGATGATTGATCATGAACCTCAGTGCCCTCCCATCCAGGTTGAGACCCCTATCTTGGATTGCGATCATGCAAAAGCAATCATCATCCTTGCTAAGTTTTTCAGAATGGCAGTAGAAGAGAGGAGTACATTTCTGTTATGTTATCTGTCTGTAAGCCATGAGAGAGCATTCTCTACGGTAGATTTGTTTTTGGACACGCCTGCAGATTGTGTGAAGCAATTTCTTCATTCTAAATATCAGGAAGTTCAAGATCTATTTGACCTTAGCTTTATGTTCTCTGATGATAAAGTATGTAACATGATGGATGATATGTTCCAAATCGACTTCCGTGAGTGCATGAGCCTCCTTCATCAAAAAAACTATATTCTAGCACTTTTTTTCAAGTTAATATCGCATCATGATAAGTTAGTTAAAAATTTAGGAGATTCAATATTGTTGGATCAAGTAATATTTTGGGTGCACGACGATATCAAGATGTGCCCGTTCAATAATAATTTTTCTCCTTGTTCGGACAACCCATGTCGATACAAACAGGAGTCATCCCAAGACGATGTAGATGAACATCTATCTCTACTCCCAACAGGGTCTGCTTCTGCTACAACCGTATTTGTGTCTCCCGATGCAAGCGTGATGGCATTTTCGGGTTCTCCAACCGTTGAAGACACACCATTTATAATAGCATTGAAGCAACCGAGTAAAGTTACCTCTTGGTTAACAACTGAATCAATAAATTCCATGATCAATATCCTTAATCTAAAGGAAAATACATCAGTTCCAGAAGTCAATAAAAAGATACATGAGTTTGTGTTGAGGACTATTATAAATGAGTCGTTGTTTGACACGAAGGAAGTGAAGGAGGCATTAGGCATCGGATCAGAGATGAAGAAGCTAGAAGAAAAAGTAGATAAGACAAATGGAAACATACTTAAAGTTCTGAATCAAAAACACTCGATTCCTTCTACACTCAACGGAATATACTCGATCATGGATAAAATGCATACCTTGATGATATCGAACAGGCCTTTACCGATGGGAGAAAGTCTACATGGAACTGTTCCTGAAGATGATACAGTTTTAGTATCCTATGTACCACCTCCTCCTTTAGTGGAGAGTACTCCAGCTGTCCCTGCTTCATCAGGCTCGTTTCTTGCATCTTTAGGGAACTTCATTAATTCTCCTGATTTTTAAACCATATTCTCCAAAACAATTAATTTTTTCAACATTATTATAACATCATAATAATAATCACACATTTAAGAAAAAAAAAAAAAAAAAAAAAAAAAAAAAATACCAATTATTGATATTTTTAATTTGCGTACAATACCATCTATTTAATAGTAAGGTCACTTTTGCTGTGGAAAATCACATATTTAACACTTACCGGCATTCCAACAACGAAAGATCTACAAGATCGTTGTGATGAAATATTGATTCCAAGTCTGTTGACCGATCAGACACAATTCACTTTTTCGTGCCATATTTAGTTTTAATAAATTCACTTAACAAAAAACCCACGAAATACGGAAATTCACTCAATAAATATTGTACTTTTATTAACAATTCACACACAAAATATACAAGAGTTTTCTCCGCAAAACTTTCGATTTCGAATTTATGTAAAACCAAAACAATAGTGATGAGAAATGTTATCGCCCTTAGGGCTGGTTTACACACACAATTTTCAGTCGGGAAACTAGAGCTGGTTGACACGGCAGACAAATTAGTATCGGGCAAATATCTACTCTCAATTGTATTTTAAGTCGAGCCATTGCTCGGATATTGTTCGAAATATGGACGAGAATGTATGTATGTTTGTATCCTCCTTTAACTCCTAGGAGGAGCATAGCGCCAATATGAAACGTTTCCATTTGTTGCGATCCCTTGCGATGACTTTGATTTCTTGCCACGAATTTTTTTTTTACGGGGTTTTAGAGGTAAAATAAATACTTAATCAAAACGAATTACTCAGATTCATTTTGGGAGCTACATTAACTATTGGATGTATCTTTTGTAAAAACCAGTATAACTTGGGAACCCTTGGATGGATTTTAAAAATGTTGGCGTTATCCGAAAGCTGTTTTAACAAGCTACACTATTGGGCAATTAACAAGGTGTCGTATAGGATAATGGATAATTGAAAAGATAAATTAATATCTCCTTTGTGTGAAAAACATGTATTGGACGTAATAATCGCTGATTCAAGTAACAATATTTTTTTTTTTTTTTTTCCTGAGATTCATATGCAACTTTTGTGCTATCCTACATAGTGCAATAACAGCTCCTCATCTCTATAGTAATTTCATTCACGATTTTCCGCATACTTTTAAGGTTCAACATGCATTCTTTACGGAGATGATTCGCTGGCTTATGCTCACGGTAACACTCTAGAAGAGGCTTTGAGTTTGGTACAAGTACACTTAGAAAAAATTAACAGTTTTTATAAAGATTGGGAGATCAAAATTCATACAGCCAAATCGGAAGCCATTTGCATCAGGAAGCCTTCAGGAAAATATCACTGGAAAACAGTTCCTCAAAGTAAACGGTTAAAATTATCACTAAATGGAACGACTATTGCTTTCAAAAATGAAATTAAATATTAAGATGCAACTTTCAGCAATCTGTTAAAATTCAAAAAGCATGCAAATGCCATTTTAAAGAAAGCACGCCAAATTTCTGGAATGTTTTCCAACTTATTAAGGAACAATATATGCCAATAAACACTAAATTATTAATTAGAAGGTAAGCATCCGTTCAGTGATGATGTATGGGTTTCCGATCTGGTTCATTATTTCACCAACAGTTGCACAGAGTTTTGAAAAATTTGAACGTAAAATTTTAAGAATCTGCTTAGATCGCAACTTTGAATCTTCTACGAAAAGATACTCTAATTTATATACCTACAGTCATTCTCGCATTGTCCCTTTTGTGTAAATATTTGCTTGTGCATTTAAAAAAATGTGTAAACAAACTTCCCTACCTAGAAAGCGATTTGATAAATTCGGTATATAACTCTCAAAATGAATTCAATTGGTCTAGCTTCTCTTACATTTCGCCTGTGGGCATTATAAATGAATTATATCTAAAGATAAATCAAATGAAGGATAAAAGGTGATCCAAAAATTTTTTTTTTATATACGAAAATTTAAAAACCAAAGTACGTGAAAATAGAAAACCAGCAACATTATATGCCATTCTCGGAACTCATCAAGGAGGCCGCTAGAATCAAGGAACACAACGGATCAAAGGACTATGACTTGTCATCATTCATAAGGGAAGTAGAGATCATCTTGCCGTTATTCAATGACCACCCACAGATGAGGGGCTTCATATTCCATCGACACATCAGGAGCAAAATTCAAGGAGCAGCTTTACACATTATTAGAGCCCTAGAAAATGACGCTACGTGGGAACAGATCAGGAAAGAGCTCATCAAAAATTTGGGAATAAAGGAAAGCTACTATAACCTCTACCATCAGGCCATCAATAAACGGAATAACAATAATGTATGTGAATATTTCCGTTCCTTAAGATATATATTAGACAAATTAAATAAAAAGTACGGATTCGATTCAAGCAAACCAGTAGAATTCTCACCCCCAGCTAACGAATCTATCATAAAACGTTCCTCAACGGGGTTAACCCGAATTTAGCTAGTATAATCTACAGCAGGAATATTTGTAAGTTAAGGGAAGCTTTTTATACACTAGAAGAGACAGGTTCATTGAGACACGATAAAAAATAATACCAACAGAATAAGACTCACGATACAAATAACCGTAATCAGTGTAATTTTCAACAAAGAAATAATACAAATCAAGAACACTCTCGATATAACACTAATAACTCAGACCAATTTCATAGAAACTCAAATCTAATGCAAGTACATACCAGCCAAGGACAATACGGACAAAATCAAGATCATATACAGGAGGTTACATACCAAAACTCAGGACAAAATTATGGACAAGTTAATTTTTCACTATCGACTCAATAGCAGGTTACAGGACAAAATTAGGAACAAGTAAATTTTCCAATACCGATTCCAAATCCTGGACAGATAAGTTTTCCATTACCGACCCAACAAGTGGTTGCAGGCCAAAATCTTGGATAGGTAAATTTTCCATTACCGGCCCAGCAAAGAATCTACCGATAATTGAACTAACCATTGGCAAAGAAAAGATAAACGTATTAATTGACACAGGTTCAACAACGCCTCTACTAAATACTACCAAACTATTGTATATGCGTATTCAACTACAAACAAGTGCTTATTTTAACACTCTTAACGGGAATACAAAAGTTGTATACGAAATTATAACAGAATTAGGTTTAGAATTTAATGAAAACAATTTACGGAATTTAAGAATAAAAACTTTAAAGGAATACTTGGACGAAACATTCTTAAAGCCATGAATTCAATTATAAATCTGAACGAAGAATATATAGAAATAAATTTAATAAAAATCAAATTTATTGGCTCTTGCCCTTACACTTACGATGAAATCCATTCTTTAGAAACTTAGACTATGATGGAGATTTTATAGATAAACTCTTACCAGAGGACATGAATCAGGAAGAAAAATAAATTTTGCTAGAAATTTTAGTAGAAAATAAAGACCTATTTTTTCAGGAAGGACAAACGCTTATATTTACATACTCACGAAATTAAACATGAAATAATTACAACAACATCGAACTCCATTTTTTCCAAGGCCTATAGACATCCTCAAGTACATGAGAAAGAAATTAGTTAACTAATTAAAGACATGCTAAAGCAAGAAATAATAGTGGAAAGTACAATAATTCACCGTACAATTCACCATTTTGGATTGTGCCGAAAAAAGTTAGATAACTCAGGAAAAAAGAAATGGCGGATAGTAATTGATTATAGAAAACTCAATGAGGTTTCTATTAGCGACAAATATCCCATACCAAATATAGAAATATTTTCGATAAACTTGGCAGAGAGCAATATTTCACGACGCTCCACTTAGCTAAAGGTTTTCACGAAGTTTCAATAAAAAAAGAATATAAGAATGCTTTTTGGGCTTAAAAATGCCCCAGAAACATTACAGCGTCTAATGAACTCCGTCCTTAGAGATTACGTCAATAAAATTTGTGTCGTTTGCCTAGACGACATTCTCATATTAAGTTCATCAATTCAGGAACATAGAAAAAACATACAGAAAATTTTTAACAGATTACGAGAACATAATCTCAAAATACAAATTGACAAATGTAAATTTTTTGCTAAATCTACTGAATACCTTGGACATATACTGACATTAGACGGCATAATGCCAAACCCAAAGTAAGTTGATTCTATACAAAAACTAAAATTACCAGATACGGCAACAAAAATTAAATCATTCAGGAATCACCGGTTATTTCAGAAAATTCATCAAAGATTATTTTGAGGTCGCATTTGGAATGATGAAATATTTGAAAAAAGATATAAAAATTAACATGAAAGACCCACAATACATATATGTGTTGACAGATTCACCAATTTTAATATATCCTGATTTTCAAAAGCGTTTTAAAGTTGTCACTGATGCTAGTGATTTTGCAATGGAACAATCTTAATGCAAGAGGGACATCCCATAAATTTTTCTAGTAGAACCCTTAATGTCCATGAAAGAAAATATTCGACGACGGAAAAAGAGTTACTTGCTATTGTGTGGGCAGTAACCTATGTTCGATCTTACTTTATGGAAGAAGATTCGATCTTGCAATTGATCATCAACCATTAGTATGGCTAAAGTCAGAACATAAAGATAAAGACATAAATCCTCGTCTTCAAAGATGTCTTCTTAAATAAGGTGAATACGATTTCAACATAGAATACGCAAAGGGAAAAGAAAATGGTGCAGCTGACTTCCTCAGTAGAATAGATTCAGGTTCAGGAGAAATTCATGAACCCTCGCCATTGGGGAACATATTAACATTAGAAGAAGATAATGAGTACTGCCCCAACAATTCATTCTTAGGCAGAACAACAAAATGACCACTTTCATATATTAGATACCGCTGTAAATAGATTTTATACACATATAATATTGACCTTAAATAAAACTATTGAGATCGAAGTAATAAACAACAAGAGATAAATTTACATCAGTAGAAACGATAAAGCGCTATGAACACGTCTCTCAGCTCGCTAAAAAACTTTATTCGGTCTCTTTTAATAATTTGCTGAACTTTAGAACGCTGTTACTACTGCACAAAATTATAACAAGCAAAGAACCCGTGTACCTTTATGAAAAGCTTGTTTTCTCACGATCTTCCCGTAACAATTATATAAACCAGTTTAGGCATACCTCGCTAACCTCAGAAAGACAATTTTTTGTTCACTCCGTCCGCGTCTGGAACTCTCTCCCAAACAATCTCAGACAGATAAGCAACGCAACGCAATTTAAAAATGTTCTCCTCAAATATTTTGTACCCTTAGAATAAGTAATGAACAGCGATGAACACAAAAGAAGACATAGACAAAACTTGCAAAGTATATGCATTAGTAATCGGGCAGCAGCAATAATAAGTGTTTCTTGTTTTCGTGTTTTTAAAAATTTTGTTAGTGAACAGTTTTTAATTATTTTATTTTATTTATTTATACAACAAGTCAGTCGTGTTTTCAATGTAATAATTCTGTGAGTAGTATTAAGTAAAAATTATTGTATTATTTTCTAATTTGTTCCTTTTTAGAGAGTTTTTTAAATAAATTGTTCCTGAGGAAGTGGAGAATTATCCACGAAACGTCGAACATAAAAAATTTAAAATAACTTTTTGAATTTTTATTTTCAACATGACCAAACAGCTCAACTTCAAATAATTAAAACATAAATTGGTCAATCTTATTATTCATAATTTTTTATATTTTAACGAAAAAAAAAAAAAAAAATACATATGGCTGTGATCATCTCACTTTTTTCGAAATTTGCAGTTGGGTTCTCTGATTTTTATAAAAATTCACAGAGATGTTCTAAGTGCTTAGCATGGAGAACTCTCATTATTAGTTTTAGGAAAAAAATTTTTTTTTCGAAGTTATGAGCACGAAACTTCAGAGTGTCCAAGTGGTGTTTTTGCGAAAAATCGATGCAATTTTTTTTTCTAAGTCCCGCCATTTTGTCAAACGTTAATTTATTTATTTATTTATTATTTTTCATTTTTAAATTTGGAAAGTTTTGAAAAATTACAAAATGGCGGCCATTTTTTGAAAAATCTTAAAAGTTGATTATCTCAAAATAAAATTTTTTTTATTTTTTTATTTTTTTTTTACAAAAAGGTGAATGAAATACAAACATTTTATAGAAGACTTGTTTTGCGCTAAACAGCTGCGGGAGCCACAGGAACTTTTTTTCTAAAAAGTCACATGACAATTTTTTTAACTTTGTTTTATGCTTTCATTTACATCCACTAGGTGGCCAAAAAAAAAAATTTCAAAGTACAAGGATATAACTTTCATTACTTAGAAAATAGAAGCTATACCAAAAAAACCAATATTTCCTATATGAATCATAAAAATAAGTATTGACGAAATGACGGCCATGTTTTGAAAAATCTTAAAAATCAATTTTCCAAAAAAAAATTTTTTTATTTTTTTTTTACTAAAGTGTTTTGAAAAACGAATGTTCATCATAACCTTTCAAAACATTTCATTAAAAAAACTTCTAAGAAAAAAAAATTTTTTTTTCTTTTGGAAAATTGATTTTTAAGATTTTTCAAAACATGGCCGTCATTTCGTCAATACTTATTTTTATGATTCATATAGGAAATATTGGTTTTTTTGGTATAGCTTCTATTTTCTAAGCAATGGAAGTTATATCCTTGTACTTTGAAATTTTTTTTTTGGCCACCTAGTGGGTGTAAATGAAAGCATAAAACAAAGTTAAAAAAATTGTCACGTGACTTTTTAGAAAAAATGTTCCTGTGGCTCTCGCAGCCATTTAGCGCAAAACAAGTCTTCTACAAAATGTTTGTATTTCATTCACCTTTTTGTAAAAAAAAAAATAAAAAAACTAGTAAGGGTGTAAATTTTGGCCTGGCCAAAAAATAAATACCCTACACTGCAGTATTTTGAAAATTTTACTTATATGGGAGGTGCCACTCCCTCTTGTCCGAGTACACCCAGTTTTTGTTCAGAGCTTGCATTTATAGTTTTTAGTGTCAGAGTGAAATTTTGTTGGATTATCTCAAAAAACTCTTTCAGTATAGCATTTTGAATCTTTTGCTTATATGGGAGGTGCCACGCCCCCTTGTCTGATTTCACCCAATTTTTGCTGAGAGCTTTCATTTATAATTTTTAGTGTCTGAATCAAATTTGGTTCGAATATCTCAAAAAACGCTTTCAGTAAAGCGTTTTGAAGCTTTTGCTTATATGGGAGGTGCCACGCCCTCTTGTGCGAGTACACCCAGTTTTTTTTCAGAGCTTGCATTCATAGTTTTTAGTGTCAGAGTGAAATTTAGTTGGATTATCTCAAAAAACTTTTTCAGTATATAATTTTGAAATTTTTGCTTATATGGGAGGTGCCACGCCCCCTTGTATGATTTCAACCAATTTTTGCTGAGAGCTTTCATTTATGACTCTTAGTGTCTGAGTCAAAGTTGGTTCGAATATCTCAAAAAACGCTTTCAGTATAGCGTTTTGAAGCTTTTGCTTATATGGGAGGTGCCACGCCCTCTTGTCCGAATTCGCTCAGTTTTTTATCAGAGCTTGCGCTTACAATTCGTAGTACTTATATGTATTGTGGTTGCATTGTCGTGAAAAATACTTCTAAAATTGCATTTTGAATATAATTTTTGTATGGGCGGTAGGCGTGTCCGTTGACCGATTTTGCTCATTTTCAATCCCCCGAGCTAACTTTGACGACGGAGGCAGTGTACCAAATTTCATTGAATTATCTCGCTCAGTTTTCCCAAAAAGTGTATTTCAACACACAGCCAGCCAGCCAGCCACCCAGCCAGCCACCCAGCCAGCCAGCCAGCCAGACAGACGGACATGGCTATATCGACTCAGGAGGTGACGCTGATCAAGAATATATATACTTTTCTATACCTGCCACGCCTCCTTCTCTGCGTTACAAACGGAAGGACAAAGTGAATATACCCTGGGTGTAGGGTATAATTAAAAGAATATTATTTTGAGATAATCAACTTTTAAGATTTTTCAAAACTTTCCAAATTTAAAAATGAAAAATAAATTAACGTTTAAAATGCTACAAGAATCCGAAAACAAAAATTTAAAAAATTTATTTTTGACAAAATGGCGGGACTTAGAAAAAAAAAATTGCATTTTTCGCAAAAACACCTCTTGGACACTCTGAAGTTCCATGCTCATAACTTGGAAAAAAAATTTTTTTCGCAAAACTAATAATGAGAGGTCTCCATGCTAAGCACTTAGAACATTTCTGTGAATTTTTATAAAAATCAGAGAACTGCAAATTTCGAAAAAAGTGAGATGATCTCAGCCATATATGTATATTATTTGGTGAAAGTTTGCTTTGTTATAAAATAATTAATTTATCAGTAGCGAAAGTTTATTTTATATAGCCAATGGCGTACGCAGGATTTCATCTAGGGGGGGCCAAACTTAAATTTTGCGAATCTTTTTTTTTTTTTTTTTTGAGAAATTTCAATGTAAGAGCTGTATATTTTTGTGCACTAAAATATTAAATAAAAGTTCATAATAACTTATGATGGTACCTAGATAACTTTCTAAATAAAAATTGCCTTAGGTATGTTATCTTTTAAATACATATCACATTTCTAAACTAATTTGAGGTCGCTGACTCCAAAAAAAACATTAATTTTTTTTTTCCCGAAAAGCCGTTCTAGATATAATCGACACTTTCGATTTTTGAAGCTAAAGCTCTAATTTATAAAAAAATATTTCGAAAAACCCAATCAATTTTGATCGAATTTTTGTATACACTATTTTAAAGAAAAATTCTTACGCTTCTTTTAAATGTATCAATTATTGTACTAAAATCCTATTCAAATTGGCTGAGTTAAAGTTAAAACTTAGCGAAAAGTTCAGTTTCATACCAATTTTTTACAATTTTTTATATTTTTATTTATAAGCGAATTTAATTTTAAATATTTAAAGCCCAAATATACTAAAATCAGATCATATTTTAAAAAGTTATTAAGGTTTCAGTAAGTAAGACCATTTTGATTTTTTATCGGAAAAATAAACAGGCACAATAAACTGGGCCTATTTTTATGAAGCAAAAAAATTGTATAATGTTTAAAATGCTTAGAATCGTACAAAGTATACGTGTGAATTTTTTTAGAGTTTATGGAAATTTTTTTTTTCCTTTTCTTTGACCAATTTTTGAAAAGTTAAAAAAGGTCTGAAAAAATTTATAAAATACTTTGATACTTTGAATGATTTTAAGCATTTTAAGCCTTATACATTTTATTCGTAAGAGCCTTCCTTTTGAGTAAACGAATGCTTTTCCGACCACGTAATTGAAAAACATAAAAAAATCGACTTTTGAAACCGGATATTATCTATTCTACATGCACAAAAAATTTTGAATTTTTTAACGCAGCATTTTTTGCAAAAACATAGTCTTTAGTTTTAAGCAGCTTTGGGTATCCTTTCTGAGAAGAAAATAAAGTTATGAGCAAAAAACATTTTTTTGTACCTGTTTATTTTTTCGATAAAAAAACGAATAGTCCTACTTCAGTAAAACCTTAATAACTTTCTAAAATATTATCCGATTTTACTTTCAAATTGTTTGCAATTAAATAAATAAATAGTATAGTAAAGATAAAGAAAGTGTATTTGTATAAACTATTGTCCAAAAAATCGTGTTTTATTTGGCTTTAATATGAAAAATTGTAAAAACTACTGTAAAAACGAATGAATATGATATATTTGTAACTCTAAAGCTAAAGCTAGGGGGGGCAGCTGCCCCCCCCCTTGCGTACGCCCTTGTATATAGCATAAGCTTATTTTACTAACTCAGCATTTTATTCTGTATGAAGATGATTGTAGTTTGTTTAGAATTTTTTAATTCAGATTTCTAACGAAACTCAGATGACCAAGTTGGTGACTTCATTATTTAAAGCAAAGTAATAAATGAAGTGTAAATTAAAAGGAACATATTTCTATTATTTGATTACTGGCGCCCAATTAAGTAAATCTTTGCATTATCGACCAGGATTAGACTTGATTTTTGTGAAGATTCGTGAACGAATCTACGATTGAGAGGAAAATCAAAATATCATATTGGGAGTTGCAGACATTTGAAACAACTTTAACACAACATAGAATTTAAAAGACATTTAGACATTTAAAACAACTTTAATATAAACAGTTTATTCTAAAATGAAAGTGTAAAGCTCATTAAAAATCAATGAAAAATTTACTGACCTTTAGATATTAAAGTTAAGGTTTGTTTCTACAAATTCAATTTAATTCCAAAATTACAGTGCTTAATGAAGTAGAAAGTTATTGCAAAGTTTTTAAATTTTCGGATTTTAAATCGAGTTTAAAATTTAAATTTCTTATTGCAGCTGCGTGTCAATACAGTGCGAAAGTCCATGAGCGATAGTAAATTAGAAAGCGATCTTGCATTGGAGAATTTGTTAAAAAGATTGTCTATATCTAAAGAAAAAGTGAAAATGAACGCAGAAGATGTATCAAAAATTTTAGAATCAGCGATCTGCTTAGCAGCGGAAGCGCAAAAGTTAGAATTCGATAAAAAATTAGAAGAATTATCAGGAAAATTTTCAAGACTATTGCCTAATAAATAAACCGTTCAATAAACGAACGGGGTCTTGTGAATTTACCAACTAAGCAAATAAAAACTTTGCTGAAAGCGCTTTCAGTAGCCGTTAGTTAAAATAAATAAATGTTTTTAGTGAAATAGTGAAAATCAAGTGTTTAACTTAAAATCTTTCAAAGGACAATTTGGTTTTGGTTTTTTAAACCCATCAGAAAAATACCATAACAATTTGGCGCAGCCGCTAGGATATCGAGATACGCTAATTTTCCATACATTCGTCTGTTATCATTTCTTATGTCGTTGTATCTGTCTAAAAGTTTCATCCTGTCACTTTCTACAGTCTTTTTTAATAAAGCAATGGTTGCATTATGGTTATTCTGGTCGATTATTATTAGGTGTTTCTCTATTTCTTCCCTGTCTTCAGCATCCATTGTACCGTAAAACCACCTCATGCCCTTACCTACGACGTTGATTAATACCCGTCGTCTTCTATGCGGGATTAGTGCACGTACTTTTCATTTAAAAATATCTAGCTGAAAATTTAGAATCTTCCCATTAACAAAAGCATCCCTGCTTATATCCACCGACAGGTCTTCCGCTATGCTTATAACCTCTTTGTTGTCAATAAATTCCGTGTGGTTTATTTCCGACCCCAACTCATTCATTAATGTCATAATCTCATGAATGTTTATTCTATGTATTATTGTACTGAAATTTTTAACAATCGTTGTATTCTCCAATTGGATTTCTGCATACCCATTTTCTGTTAACAGATGGTCAAAGGCCAAATACTTATATTCGTTATTTAAAATGGTATAATTAATTCTAATGGGTTCGCTTCACCTAACGAAGCGCACTTTAAATCATTTTTGTTATGGTACTTCCTCATTGTATGATTCATTTGAAATCTACTCGTTATCGTACGGTCATCCCAAAAACAACGACCATAAGATTCGAAATTGTGGTCGTTGTTATCAAGTAAGTACATATCAATATACTTTTTATATGAATTGTAACCCTTTTTTTTCGATTTTTTGGGTATTTAATAGTTTATTCAGGAGCTTCTCTTCGATTACATCAATTTTGAAGGTACCAAAATAGTTTTAGATTTATGAAGATGACCGCAAGATTCAAAATTGTGGTCATTGCCACCTAGTAAGTTATGCATATCAATTTAATTTTCATATAAATTCTAATAAAAAAAAAAAATTTTTTTTCGATTTTCAGATATTTAATGGTTCATTCATATGGAGCTTCTCTTCGATTACATAGATTTTGTGGTTCCATACGTTGTGCACGCGAGTTACATGTATGTATGTATGTATTCTCCTTTAACTCCTAGGAGGAGCATAAGGCCAATATGAAATCTCTCCATTTGTCACGATCCCTTGCGATGACTTTGATCTCTTGCCACGATTTTCCCGATTCTTGGATTTCCTTTTCCAAATTAAAATTTTGAGAAACCATATTGGTTCCAGTTATAGGAGAATCATTCCTAACTATGCATGTTTCTTGCACCTCCAAATCCGATGTGCATGCTGCCGAGGCAGGTGGATTAACCACACTCTGGTGGGTACCACTTGGAGAGTTATTTTCCATCGTTTTTCGATCCATGCTTCATTAGTATAATCTTCTCGGCAACGCCCCAGCTTAAAGCTGGATCCGGCAAGCGCTGCAAATATAGTGGCCAAATTCACTTTTAGTTTCAGCCGCCCAATCTGGAACAGACGCTGACCTGGGAGCCGCCCACTCTGGGTCCGACGCTTCAGGATTTCGACAAGATGCTTATACCTATACCTTACATAAGAATATAAAAACATTCTAACACACATATATATAAATAACATATAAACATTTCAAGTGTGATATGCAAAAGCGTTATCGCTCTGTTTACGCTATTGCATGCCAGACGGTTTCAAGTTGAATTTGGTTTCCAAAGGCAAAATCTGCTGAGTTGCATATTTTGCACTTGGAGCCAAACTTAACTAAAACAAAGTTGTTCCAATAAAAATTGTTCAATCAAAGAAAATTGTTTTTTTGTTTTTTTCCTTATCCGAGCTTTAAGCTCGTAAGTGGCGCAGTCGGCAAACCAACTATCTAAAGATATTTTGGTAAAAAGAACTTACAAATAAACTTTTACTAGTGAAAAAATTACGGCAAACCAACTATATAAAGATATTTTGGTAAACAGAACTTACAAATAAAATTTAATTAGTGCAAAATCTACGGCAAATCAAATATCTTCAGATATTTTAGTCAAACGAAATAATTCTAAAGAATTATTTAAAGAACTCTAAAAGCAATTATGAATGAACCGTAACGAACGATTTGACCTTAATCGAAATCTAGAAGAACCAATGGAAGAATTACAACAAAGAATCGTACAGCTGGAAGCAGCACTTGTTCAGCAGGAGCAAAGAATCCAGCAGCAGAATCAACAGGAACAACAGTACCACCAACAAATACTCCAACTTCAACAACAACAAAACCAACACCAACAACTACAACAACAACACCAAGTTCATAATCAGCAGCAGCCGCAACAACCTGCCCTTAGTGACGATAAAATAATTAGTCATTTTCGTCACCTGAAAGCATTCGGTGGGAGAAATGGTGACAATTTACTGGCTTTCATCAACGCCGTAGAAAGAGCGTTGTCTTTATGGAGCAATAAACGCTATTTGGAAGAATTTGTTATTCAAATAGTAATCAACGAAAAACTGGATGGCGATGCCGGTAAATGCGTTCAACAATTGGGAGGCAATGCCAATTGGGTAGAAGTCAAGCAACGGCTAAAGCAGAGGTTCCAACCTAAGGAAACCTACGCCCAGGTCTACAATGGATGTAGGGAAATCAAGGGAATCCTAATATTGGTCCCGCTAATGGCTTCAACGATGACGGAAGCCTCACTTCAGGTCAATAAAATAAATGAAGAAACCGGTTACACAATTATTAAAGTACACCCAGTTGAAATTGTAAACAACACTATTACAATCTTGCACATAATAAACATTGACTCCATAAAATTAGTTATTGATGTATTGGAAAACAATATAAATTCTCTTGACCTAAAAAATAAAGACATTTTGAATAAGAAGATACAAAATTTAAGAACAAAGCTAAAAACCATCAGAAAATTCCCGAAAAAAAAGAGGACTTTTCAATTTTATTGGGACAACGCATAAATGGTTATTTGGCACGATGGATGACCAAGACCGAGCAGATATAATGGAACACTTACAGACTTATGACAAAAACAATGACATTATTGAAAACACTGTGAATCAGCAGATAATTATAAACCAGCACTTCAATGACTGTATTGATTTATTGAGAAAAAGCGTAGAAAAAGATAGGGGGGAAATTCAAAATGCTTTCGATTTCATTAGGAAACAGAATAGTGAAATTATAAGGTATTTGCATTATTCAGAACAAATGCACAAACTAAGGCTTTTAGAAAATCAAATACAAGATAATATAGCTTCAGCAAAGTTTAGGATTCTGCACCCTGGCATATTAACTTCTGATGAGATAGAAAAGTACAACATAAACTTTTATACATTAAAACTAATAAAGCTAGGAGTTATGGCATGTTTAAAATCATCTCTAATTATAGCTATTTATACCCCGTTTACACCGGAGATTTACGAGGCGATTTACGGCTGTTTCCAGATTTAGCTCTATATCTCGCCATATATCGCGTGATTTACCATACAAAAATATATCTATTTCCAACGTGATTTAATTTATATCTCTTCATATATCTCGGCAGGGCTACCTTTTTTTACTATTTTCAAGCATGTGGCACCTCTAAACTTTGATATTTTGAAGTTTTGTAGACATTTTTGTCATTAGTTTGTTTACTTTTACCAAAATAAAATTTTGGAAACTATCATGGACTTAGATTTCAGCAAATACACAGTATATTTGTGGATAACAACCAACGTAGTGGACTTCCCGCTTTCATTAAGTTTGCCAACATCAATTTAATTGGCAAAGTGATGTTGGAGACGCAAAAGAACCAGGTGGTAAATTTCCCATGTGTGGATTTTATATCAGGCCTGATCCGTAGTCCGTGTGATTTCAATTGAGGGTTGAGTAAAATTCAGCTATGTGAGTCCTTATGCAGCGCTTCACAAAAATTTTGTTATCTTTTTTTTGTATCATACGACTAGGCGTTTTCATCAATAGCTTATGAAATATAATCGTATGGATTACGGAACAGGATTGCGGAACGGAACAGTGCTAGTGTGCTAGTCAATATTTAAGTCTCAATGATATATATGAGCAATTGTTTAAATTGTAGAATTTTTTAGCGAATAAAAAGATATAACTTAATATTTTTTTATTTTTTATTGAAATTAGTATGAAATATACATATATAAGTCACCTTTGGGTAATGATCTTCCTCATTCAAGTACCATCGGCGTGAGATCTTGTTCCTCATTCCAATGAAAAATTGTTGGCCATAGGCGGCACATAAATAATTCGATTTGGTGAAAAGCACAAAGCAATGAAGTCATTGTGTTTAAAAGTGGAAAAGTTTTTGCCGTCATCCAAATCTCAAGGAAAAGCCTTTCGCAAACTCTAAACCTTAAAGGTACGATGCCAACCGCATGAGATGGTAATGAGATCCTTGATGTTATCTTTAAAACGATATCTTGCCATTTCAGCAGCTAAGTCCCAAGTGTATCCCCTGAACCTGATAGTGCGTCATTACTATCTAATGAGCAGAAAATGTCGCTGGTGAAGCGTTGAGTATCCATATAGACGTTTCTGCGGAATATTGTAGTAGAAAACTTCATCAGGTGCTCCAAACAATAAGTGCATTGTCAAGAGATGCTGAAATTATGCCATCAGTACTGGTAGCAATTTTGGTAGTCCCACCAATCCAATCAGGATCCACGAAGTTGCAAATTCTCAAATATTCAATTAAATTTTTTGCGTAATTCAAATTTTTTATTTTTATTTCTATATGTATAAAAACAAATGTCATTCACAAATTGACATTTACTGTCAAAAATAAATCCCTTTCGGCCGGTGTAAACGGCTAGGATTTAGCAATGAGATTTATTTATATCTTCTATAACAGTTGTGAAATTAGAATAGGAATATCTTTAAGAATACTAAAGAAGTAACTGACGATACATATTTTTATGAAAATAATAAGAACCTTAATTTTTCAAAAACTAAAAACATTGAATTTGAAGAATGCAAGTTACAATATACTCAAAATATAAAGGAAATCAAATTGTTAAAGGCACACAACAAAATTTCATATGGAATAAACACATTTCTTTTTATATTTATAATATTAATTGTAGTGACATTAGTTTGTAAATATTAAACAAAAAAGTAATAAAGTTAAAATCACAAACAAAACAATCCAAAAAACACCTTCATCCCAATTGGATAAAATTATTCGAAAATATGAAAGAAATCGAATTCAGGAGAATTTTTAAACAAAGGGTGGAGGAGTTACGTCCCCATACCTTACATAAGAATATTAAAACATCCTAACACACATATATATAAATAACATATAAAAATTTCAAGTGTGATATGCAAAAGCGTTATCGCTCTGTTTACGCTATTGCATGCCAGACGGTTTCAAGTTCAATTTGGTTCCCAAAGGCAAAATCTGCTGATTTGCATATTTTGCACTTGGAGCCAAACTTAACTAAAACCTTAATGTTCATAAAGTAAAATAAATATAAGTCTTAAGATTCAATTGGAACAACAAAGTTGTTCAAATAAAAATTGTTCAATCAAAGAAAATTGTTTTTTTGTTTTTTTTTCCTTATCCGAGCCTTAAGCTCGTAAGTCGCATCAGTCATTTATCGGAGTCATGTGCTGTTTTAATTCTTCAAAAGGCTTTGTCCAAGGTGAAACCAAGGAGCTGCGATCTACTTCGGTTTCCTCGTCATCGGAACCCATATTAAGCTCATCGTATATATCTTTGGTGAAACCTTCGACAAAATTTGAGGAAATTAGAAGTATGTCCTGATTTAATTTATGGTTGTTGGGCATCCCACAATTGCCTTTCCTTAAAATTTGTTTAATAGTTATATATACCAAAAAAAAATTAGTGAAAATAAAAAAAAATAATTTTTATCTAGAGAAATAAAAAAAAAAAAAGGAAAATATAAGTATACTTATATGCATATCCATTCCTTGAATTTTATGCCAAAGATAAAAACATTTTTTTTTGTAATGGTCCGAAAAACCAAATTGATTTAATAAAAAAAAGGTACAAGCCACACTAAAAACGAATAATTAAAATACAGCATTAGAATAATCACAGGATTAAACACAAAAGAAAATTAAAATTTTAGATAAAAGGAATGCAATGCCGTAAATTAAGTATATTTGTATGCTAAAGGGAAAAACGCATACACATATACAAAGGTTGCAAATACATAATTAAGTATCAATCAACAAGAACCAATCGAATGAAGAAGAAGCCGATTCTTCAACGGGTTGTCGAAAATTCTTATGACAACCAAACAGCAGAATACAGAAGAAGCCAGATACTGAAAACACTCTTCAAAAGAACTATTCAAACAAAATCTAAAATTAACCATCAATGCAGCAACTCACCAATAAATAACTTAATCCAGTAGATGAATCTAGCAGTGATCTAGTACGATTATCTTCAATGTCAGCAATAGGGATAACCAGATAAGCCGAAATACTTGAAGTAAGCCAAGCCCGTAACATCAAAGTCAAGAAATCCTTATCATAATCAACAGAATCCAGCATCTTGACTATCATAGTCCGAACTAACCATAGACAAATCGGACCAAGTTATAGCAGGAAATGGAGAAATTGAAGCTGAAATATTTCATCGAACAATCACAAACCACAAGATCAACAAAATAAAGTACCAACAAACTGAAGTAAATACGAAAATATAAAGAAGAATGTTAACACAATAGGAAAACCATAACAAATGCGGCCGTAGATATTATTAACCAGAAAACTGACGCAGTGCACCAGAATCCGAAGCTGATCCACAGTTCCGTGATTAAATAAAATGATGAAAAGGATGAAAAGTAGACCATCAGAGAAAACGAACATAGCATCCAAGGTTAATCAACTGACGTCCAGTGCAACGCCGTGGACATAGTGGAACCACTACAACAGCAATGTATTTCCCAGAGAAGAGATAAAACCAACAACTAACAAGAAGACATCAATGCTGAGCCAAACCAATCGGAGTAACCAGAGGTCAAGCCATGAATCAATTAGGGAAGAACTGTATTTTAATTAACTTAGCAAAACTGGAAAATTTAAATCCATTCAAAGAAATCAAAAATTTTATTTATTTTTTTTACATAATACAAAATAATTAGAGTTTATACATTTAAAGTTTTGATTGATTTAGCTAAACTTAAAAATTTAAATTCATTCTAATAAATTAACATTCACTAATAATGTTAATCTAACAATAAGACTCAAAATATGAAAAATATGATCAAGAAAAAGTTATCGTTAGGTAGGGGGAGGGATGATGTGAGTTTGCTAAGCACCTAATTCGTAATTCATTCATAAAGGAACCACTAAATATTTTTATCAATACACCCTAATTAAATACAGAACATTCTTTTGCTTGTACATCGATTGACCGAGTTTCAGCTAAATCCAAACCGTGGGATACCAAAATGAAATGTATCCAACGTGATTTTAGTCAAAACAACTTGGAATACTAAATACACAAACAACATGCTTTTGCTATGGACACCTCAACGGAAGGTGTCTGGCAAAAGCTTAGGAATCGGAAATCGCGTACGTGATCAAACCGATTGGTGTTTAGCAATGCAAACTCACAGCGTCTCCCGAAGGTTGAAACGAGCTCAGGTATGAAACGAGGCGAAAAGCTCGTTTCATGACACTTAAAAGCTCTTTTCAACGATCGGAAATTAAATATAAAATAAACCGTTCAATAAACGAACGTGGTCTTGTAAAATTACTAATTAAGTGAATAATAACGTTGCTGCAAGCATTTTAAGTAACCTCTAGTGAAAATAAATAAATGTTTTTGAGTAAAATAGTGTAAATCAAGTGTTTAAATTCAAAATCTTGGAAAGGATAACTTAGTTTTAGTTCTTTTTTTAAACCCATCAGAAAAGGATCACAACAATTTTGGTTCTTTTTTTTAAACCCATCAGAAAAGGATCACAACACTGCGGTAAAGAAGACCGAGGACGGTCTTCACTTAAGCGAGGGAGGAGTTAACAACAGGTAACTGTCACATCAGGGTCTGGCTACTTGACGCAAAGAACTATATTATAAAGAACACTCATCAGCGGAATTCATGGGATTGCTCAAATGAATATTTTGATGGCTGTTAAGAAACCAGCTCAAAAGAGATCGCTCTCACTCTCATATTTTGGATTTTATTTAGTGTTAAGTTTTTCTGCTCTCCCTCTCTCTCTCTCTTTGTGGTATGTTTGCAGAATTTGTTTTTGATTTGAAATTTGTTGAATTTTAGGTTTTTTTGCTGTTTTGATGCAGCATACAATTTAAGATATTTTTTAATAACTAAATTGAACATATTTATTTGTGGTCTTGCATAAATAATTTATGTTCAAGTTATTTATGCAAAAATATCAAAAAAAATAAAATAAAAAAACTTTCGCCAGCGGCGAACCTATGACCTCACGGACATAAGAAATTCGCTGTACCACTAGGCTACAGACTTACTCGGAAGATCCTTGTAAAATCGATATTATTAGTCTTTTTATAAAAAAATTATGCTTTCTGCAAATGAAATTGTTTTTGTGATTGAAGTAGTAGTTGTTGACAAAATCGGGGTATGGGGATGTGTTCGCACACATTTCAGGATTATAGAACTGCTTCAAGTAAAATCGGAGCTGATCGGTTTCGTAAGTTACAACCAATTACATGTTTTTTCTTTTATACTGTGCACTCATTTCAGGATTATAAAACTGTTTCAAGTAAAATCGGAGCTGATCGGTTTCGAAAGTTACAGCCAATTACATGGTTTTTTATTTTCTACTGTACAGTAACAAAAAAAATTAAATCAAAATGTCATGGATTCAACACGAAATCATGTACAATTATTCGTGAGGACTAATGGAATCTAAAAAACAGGGTTCTGAAACCAAGCCATTGGTAGTTCTTTGCAATTTTGTAATGAAAATGATTTTGTCGTCAACAAAGTCAAACTCAAAACACGTAGGAGCCCACTGTGAATATGTATGTTCATATATAAAATATACTTACTTTTCAAATTATAACTATTTTTTGCTATATTATATATTTCCTATTTACCATTGAAAGTTTCTCAGAAAATTACATTAGAAAAAATAGGTTTTTGAAAATCATAAATACCTATCTTTGTTAATTTAGTCCAAAATGTGGAAATACGTATATTCGATATAATATATTTTTTTCTTTTTAATAAAAAATCATTAAAAAATTATAAAACAAAATTTATTTTTCTTTATTGGCTGACCGTAGAAATGCTAAAATTAGAAAAATAGTCCTTTTATCAAAGTCTATGAATGAAAAGTACTTTCTACTACTAAGTACACTTTTTGGATTTGTTGTACAAGAAAAACATGAAAAATAAAATTTAACAAATACATGCATAAGAATTTTGCTATTTTTACACATAATCCTCAATACACTCTCAACTACTACTTCAATCACAAAAACAATTTCATTTGCAGAAAGCATAATTTTTTTATAAAAAGACTAATAATATCGATTTTACAAGGATCTTCCGAGTAAGTCTGTAGCCTAGTGGTACAGCGAATTTCTTATGTCCGTGAGGTCATAGGTTCGCCGCTGGCGAAAGTTTTTTTATTTTATTTTTTTTGATATTTTTGCATAAATAACTTGAACATAAATTATTTATGCAAGACCACAAATAAATATGTTCAATTTAGTTATTAAAAAATATCTTAAATTGTATGCTGCATCAAAACAGCAAAAAAACCTAAAATTCAACAAATTTCAAATCAAAAACAAATTCTGCAAACATACCACAAAGAGAGAGAGAGAGGGAGAGCAGAAAAACTTAACACTAAATAAAATCCAAAATATGAGAGTGAGAGCGATCTCTTTTGAGCTGGTTTCTTAACAGCCATCAAAATATTCATTTGAGCAATCCCATGAATTCCGCTGATGAGTGTTCTTTATAATATAGTTCTTTGTGCATTAGCACTTCCATTGGAAGATAGAAACAGTATTACAATAGTAGAAAATTACGGCTATTCTTTTCAAACAAACGAATTTAATTCAATCAATGAAAACAATTTTTTAAGAGAAGAACAAGTTGACACACATTTCACAAAACCTAACAACCATACTGGGAATGCTGACATTGAAAGGTTTCATAGATCTATCAAGGAAAAAATGAGAGCGTTAGAAGTTGACAAAAGTCCATTAAATATTCAGGAAAGAATTTTTCAATCTATAGAATGGTATAATAAATCCATACATTCGGTAACGAAAATAGGCCAATTGTCATAGCGGAAGGAAAAGTTGATAAAATACTCATTGCAAACTTGTTAAAAAACAAAAAAAAAATCATTTGATAGGCAAACTTAATAGAAACAGGGAAATTTTTTAACAAACAAAATCTGAAGGATACATAAAAAACTATTAAGCCCTAAGGCAGGTATAGAAAAATTAATCTTAATAATATACTTCTGATCAATATTAAACGACCAACGAAATTTTTGTATACTTTGGACACTAGCAGCTATACTAATGCTGATACCAATAATAGAAACAACCCTAATATTTGAGAAAATAAAAAAGAATAACGGATTTGCAAAAATTTCAATCGATAATGTAGAAATAATAGAGAGCTACAACATTATACTCCACATAATAGACCTATCGGAAATCTATCAAGTTGTAAAATTACTTAACTCTACTCGGAATACCAGACAGCACTTCCAAGATATTTTTACGTCATGAAATGGACTCGGTAAAAATTAAACTTTCGACACTTGTACCACACGGCTAGAAAACAGTACTTTTTAACATAGCTGGAATGGGTATGAAATGGCTCTATGGCACCATGGACGATACCGACAGAACCGAGATAGAAGAACACGTCAGGACTATTGGCGCCTAATGACATCATGTGTGAAAAAGAAATGAAGACAGAAGACCTACCGGCACTCAAAAAAGGCCTAATATCATGCCTATTTGACTGCTCTTTCTCCTACTGGGCGAATAATATTTAGTTTTACATCTTTGTACGCCATTAAGAAGATTTAAATTGAAATAAGTTGAAATGTCCACCTCAATTATTATTTGCTCTATTTCTGATGTAATAATTTTTGTAATACTTTTTCTTATGTTTTTATATCATATGTTAATGTCTTCATAGTTACACATATGCTCTCTTTATGCGAGAAGCTTTTTTATATTTTAATTCAATAATATTGACCTGGCATAATCAATCCTTTGCCATCAAGTTTCTATATTAAAAATATATATATTAAATATCGATGGATCGACAGGAGTGAAGAAATAACCTTAACATATAGATAAATAAAATTATTTTTCTTACTTACAAAAGCGCCATATTATTTAGGGTTTTATAAAACTCATATTAAAATACAGGCTTTAAAAGGTATGAAGTACTCCTTGGAATTCTCTTGAATATCAGCTCAACTCGTTCATATTACTTTGCTCGAAGCTTTTTACTGCTTCCAATTTTTTACTCAGAACATTTATGATACCAAAACCTAAATTCTTTTTCACTTTTTGTGAATTTTTATACACAATTTTATCGACAGTGTCTGTATTGTAACCATTCACTTGAGCAGTTTCTTTTATATACTCATATTTCTTTTTAAAACTCGCAATGGACAGTGGTAACCTACACAACCGGTGAGCCATAGAGTGATATGCTGCCATCTTATGTTGTATTGAGCAATTTGATTCACTGGTTATCATTCTCATGGTGCTTATTGGTTTATGGTAAATGCCAATTTCAATTTTATCACCAATCCTTTTAAGTTCTAAATCAAAAAATGGTAATTTAGAATTTTGTTATATCTCACACGTAACTTTAATCGACTCATATCGACTATTTAAATTGTCCAACGTCTCGTTCACATTATTTTTATGAACCACCGCGCTCACGTCACCAACATATCGGTACCAAAAAAGCGGAAGTAATCCATCTCTTTTAAAGATGTTTCAAAATTGGCCATGAATAACTTAGCTATGACCGGACTCAGCGGATTGCCCATATTTGTATCGATATCCAACTTTGTATATGCTGTCACGAAACTGAAAGTAATTTTGTTTCATACACAATCTTGCGGTTTCACACACTTCAAGTTTCTTTTCAATAATTAAATCGATGCTTTCAAGATGTATTTCAAGCACTTCAAGTGCAAGGTCTACAGGGATACTCGGGAACAACGAGCACACATCAAAACTTATTAGCAGCAATTCCTCCGCGTTTAATCTAAGGTCTTTGACTTTTTCTAAGAAATTAAACCGATTTTTGACTGAATTGCTCTCCAATGTGGTAACGATTTTAGTTCACATAATAGCCATTTTGCTAATTTGTACGATGGTTATTTATATATATATAAATATTTATATATAATTGGCCTCATTTTCTTGACCGCTTTATGTAATTTTAGAAGGGCATATAATTTTGGTGCATTAGGGTTTGAGACTCTACTCACACGTTCACTAAAGATTTTTCTAATCTTGTGGCGCAACGCATTATCATTGATTTTAAAGGGGTTTTTATTTAGCACTCAAATTGTTTAGTTTATTGAAATTTAAGTATTTTGAAAAGTATCGCATTGATGACAAATTAAAGCGTCTTTTTCACAAGCGACTTTCTACAAAAGACAAAAGTTTGATTTATTTCCGAACACTTTATTCTCATTTTCAGAGTTCTTGTAGTGTAGTTAACATTTAAAGCTACAGGTATCTTAATAGCGTTGTTTTGACAATAACACCAAAACAAAAAATTGGCACTTGCTTCACTAAATACAGGATGCACTTATTTAGCACAATGCAATCATTTTTTTATATGTAAACTCTGCTTATATGTAATTTTGCTATATTTTTGATTTTTTTATATATTTTTTCGGAATTCACAAATTAATGCTTTAATTACACCAAAGACCAAACTTTAATTTCTATTGCCGGTAGGATGCACCAAATAAACTGAAAGATAGAATATTCTATCATTCTTCTTCTTCTTAAGTTATGCTGTCAATATGACAGCACAGTTGACTGGCGAGAAAAGGCTACTACAATATTCTATCATTCTTGGATTAAACTGCATAACTCAATTCCTCAATAAACATTTCAATGAACCAGTGTTGCCAAGAAATTGTTTCATAATATTCCATGTGTGCTTAAAAAGTGCCTTTTTTGGCAAAAAATTACCCGTTTTAAAAATTTTTAATCTTTTCTAAAAAAAAATGTTACCTGTTCAAAGTCTCACATTTTTTTAGTTTTGCACTCCACTCTGATAAAATGTTGCCTTTTATTTAATAAGAATTGAACAAAAACTTCCACACAAATCACAAAATAAAATATCTCTCACAATTGTGACATTTGTTTTAACTTAAATTAATAAATTTTAATTAAATTGAATGTGTAAATAAAAAGACCAAATAAGAACTTTGAATAACCATAGATTGAAAAAATGTTACAATTTTGCCTGCTGAAAGTGCAACAATTTTTAGAAAAGGAAATTAAATTTTGACAGCCTTCGCACGGGGCAGAAAAAGTGTAACAATTTTCGAGAAAAGAAAACGCTATAAGAAAAAAGAAAAAAAAATATTACTGAAATAAAACCACAAGTATTAAAAAAGGGACTTAGATGCGCACATACTTTTTGGTAAATTTAAGTAAAAATAAAGAGGCATTTTTTACATCAAGACTCGATTCGAAGGACATTTTTGACAAACCAAAGCAGGGCAGTCATTAATTAGTATACACCTTAGCAGTGTTTCATGATTATTTTTTGTTCATTTTAATGACTTCTGTTAAGTACATTAAACGAAGTTATAAAAATTAAGTTAGCATGCATAATTACGACTTTTTATGTTTTTTCTTCCCTGTTTTATAATTTAACCCGTTTTAGGTAATTTACCACTTTTTGGCAACACTACAATGAACGCTTTAAAAAAGTTCCAGCTGTTTGTCAAAATGTGACACTAACTCACATTAGGCCTTTTTACATGTTCAATAAACTGTCAATATTAAGTGTTGCTTTGTACAACGACGAGGAAACAAAGCAACAGCGGAGCAAAGTTTTATGATGGAAATTGATATGCTGATGGAAATAACAGTGTATATTTTGATGTTTCCACTATTTTTCATTTATTTATTTCTATTAATTTATTTAAATGTGTCTACAGCAACAATTTGTCATTTTCGACCCCACTTTATCACCAAAAAAATGGGTTTTGGCCATTTATTAAATTTTTTTTATTGAAATCTTTTTTTTAAATTAAAAATAAGAGTCTTTGATAAAAAGAATAATAATCGGGTTTCAGTAATTTGCTTTTGTCTCGGTCATAAAATTAAAAGGTTCTCTTCAAGCTCCGATTTAGCTTCACCAAAAACCAAAATCTGAACTATCCGTTTTCATTTCCGCACGATGTGCACTCCTTTCTTAACTGACTACATGTGTAATGAAATTTTTTCATTGTACTTACACAGTCAACCTACAGATCAATAAAGTCATTAATACAGCAGAAAGTCAAACAAATTTTTTTTTCGACAGATTGTCAATACAGGTTGATGAGTGTTTGCATTATCAATTTCCCATCAATCTGAATACATTCTCAGATTGATTAAAAAAAAAAGTGAACTTGGCATCACTTAATATTGATGGCTAGACTGATAATGTAGAAACGCCTATTAAGGCACACGAAACATTGGTGAAATAAAATAAAATAAATGTTTTAATTTATTCAAACTAGCTTGACCATTTAGCCCGAAATTTTTCATTAATATTTATATATATTGGTCGATGTACACATATTCGAAATTAGAATTGCTCGCAATTTTGTCTGTCAAAATAATATATTAGGCGAGATGCACAATTATAGGGTTTCCTCTAATTTGAGGGAATTTCAGAAAGTTTTTTGTTCATGTTCCGTGCATTTTATTGGGTTAATTGGATGTTCTCTTACAATTTAAAAATAAAATCAAGTGGCATCCTGTTTTCGAACTATTCTTACTAACACCATGATATAATGAAGTGTCAAATAATTCACACAAGCACGGACTTCGAAAATGCCAAAACGCCGAGTTTTTACTTGTTATCGGAAAAAATATTTTCTTAGTTAGAGTTTTTTATTTAAGCAATATTTACAATTTTTCATACGCAATCAAATTTTTAATTACTCAATAAAAAAGGGAAAAATAGAAGAATTCGTTTTACTGTTTTTTTTTTCTTCTGTTTCAAAATTTTTGGCATAAGAAATTTTTAAAAAATTTTTCTGAATAGGCTATTTCGATGGCAAATTTAATTTTTACAAAAAGTTTTCTACAAAAATATCGAAGTTTTGCTTCGTTCGCTAGATATTTTGAAAAAACTGTAAATGGTGCATTTGCCCCCCTCCAAACAAAACAAGAAAAGTCGAAAATCAGTCAAATTTTAAATTGTATTATCTCAAAACTATAACATTGGAGTTACCTAGTTGTTGTATTGAGGTTACGATATATCGTCGGGTTAAAACTACAACTAGACATATACTTTTTTCATGTTTTCAGAAAAAAGCGTATGTTTTTTGGAATTTGTTTTTTTTATGAAATTTTGAAGTTTTCTGCTTTTTATTCTTTATATAAAATTGTTTCTGTATACTTAACTCAAAAAATCAAAAAATGTAGATGTCTAGTTGTAGTTTTGACCCGACGATATAAAAGCGAACGTTTGTATGCCTGTTAGTTAGTTATAGACTTCCGAACGGCTGGTCCAATCACCGTGAAAATTTATATAAACAAGTTTTCAGATGTGGCGCTAGTTTTTTCGGGTATGGCGTGTTTTTTTCACCCAGGGTCTCCTCTTGGATGACGAAATTGGAAATGTCCCGCGCTCTGTATAGCAACTCACACTGGAAGCTGATAGTTCACCATAAATGTGCAACCATTATACTCTAAGATCCGTCAGTAAAAAAACGTATCTATCGAGTTTTTAGTTAAAACCTAATTTTTACATATATGTATTTAGGAATGGGGGAATATATTCTTGCTGGGTTGCCTCTCAAAAAGAGGCCGCAAGTATTATCAAATTGCGATAACTTATGAACCGTGAGTCTCACGGGGAAAAGTGTCAAAATCTTTTTTATGAAGAGTCATATGCTCTACATGTAATTTTCATATGCCAAAAAAAATTTACCGTTTAAGAATTATTTATGAAAAACCGATTTTATACGCAATAAACAATAAACGTAAAAAAATTGGTTTATAATAAATTACTCCTAAACGGTAAATTAAATTTTTTACATATAATGAAAATCACTTGTAGAGCATATGACTCTCCATAAAAAAGATCTGGGCTCTTTTTCTCGTACGACTCACGGTTTATAAGTTATCGCAATTTGATAATACTTGCAGACACATTTTGATAGGCAACCCGCCAAAAATATGTTCCCCCATTCATAAATAAATGTAAAAACTAGATTTTAACTAAAAACTCGATCGATACTTTTTGGAAGCTAATGCTTCCTTATCGGACGTTTTGAGAGGCAGAGTCTGAACAGCGAAAACATGCAACGAAAAAGTGTAACGGATGTTTGCAACGAAAATGCGTCACACATATAAAAATAGAGACGTACTGTATACAAAGTACAGTATACAGTATATATGTATGTATACATATATATATGTTTATAAACATTGCGCGCACCAGCTCATGCTCTCTCTCTCTCTCTCTCTCTCTCTCTCTCTCACTTATTTTTCGAACGTAAGAGGGGCGCTCATATATATAGATATATACATTTCACATTTCGGAAGAATAATCATATATTATAAATAATAATGTAAAATAATGCAATAAAAATATTTTTGTATTTAAGCTCGCTTTTTTAATACTCCAGTTCAACATTTTACCTCTTACTTAATAATAAACAAATTTTAAAATATCAATTTATTATAAGTTTTAACTATAATAAGTTTTAGCTTATTATATTAGCTTATAATAAGCATTAGCTTCCAATATCATCGGCCACTCCCCGAGTGCCACCTGCCGTTTTTTTACTGCCGGATCTCGTACTATTAACAGAAATGTATTAAAACTTATGAAAACATTGTAGGAGATTTGGGTTTTTATACCTTACACCCAGGGTAAATTTACTTTGTCCTTCCGTTTGTAACGCAGATAAGGAGGCGTGGCAGATATAGAAAAGTATATATAATCTTGATCAGCGCCACCTCCTGAGTCGATATAGCCATGTCCGTCTGTCTGGCTGGGTGGCTGGCTGGCTGGGATTGAAAATGAGCCCATACAAAAAATATATTCAAAATGGAACTTTTGGAGTATTTTTCACGATAATTCAACCAAAATACTCCTATATACTACGAATTGTAAGCTCTGAGCAAAAATAGGGTGAATTCGGACCTTACTAGAGAGCGTGGCACCTCTCATATAAGGAAAAGCTTCAAAACGCTATACTGAAAGCGACTTCTGAGATAATCGAACTAAATGTTACTCAGACACTAAGGATTATAAATGCAAGCTTTAAACAAAAATTGGATAAAATCGGACCAGAGGGCGTGGCACCTTCCATATAAGAAAAAGCTTCAAAACGCTTTACTGCAAATATATTTTGAGATAATCCCACCAAATTTCACTTAAATACTAAAAACTATAAATTCAAACTCTGAAAAAAAAAACTGGGTGAATTCGAACAAGAGGGCATGGCACCTCCCATATAAGCAAAATTTTCAAAATACTGCTGTATAGGGTATTTAATGTTTGGCCAGGCCAAAAGTAACACCCTTACTAGTTGTTTTTCAATTTTAAACTGACCTAATTTTCTTAGTCTAATACTTACTTCTGTCTTAAACATTTTTCCATACCAAATTCAAATAAAAAGTAAGTGCAGTCTTTTTTAAAACAATAACAATTTTATTTCACTTTAAAATATTTGTTTAAATTCATAGGTCACAAATATCGCTATAAAATATGTATTTTATTTAACAATTCGCAATATATAAAATTTTATTATATACGTGTATATAAAACATCGAAACATTTCTTTACATAAGCCACTTCAGGCTATCTGAGAAGTCATATAGAAACTCTTCTGAGTTGTCAAATATGGCAACTCTGGAAGTGTGAATTTAAATTTATTACACAAATGATTTATCAGAAGAAAACTCGTATGAGTTATTTTGGCATTAGATTTGAAACTATTTGAAAAGAAAAATCATAGGAGTTTTAAAATTTTTTAATGTTTGAAAAATAAAAACAGTTTCAACAATATAAATATAAAACAATAAATATCTGACAGTCAGAAAAACATAAAAAAACGCATATGACTCGTTAGACAGTCTGTAGTGCCTTTTACATTGTAAGAAAATTCAAGTGCGTGAAGGTAAATTCCAACTTAGCATAGACACAAACCACATGACTTAAAAGAGCGTTAACAGAGACTTAGCAGAAAAATGTTAACTTGACGCTAGAGGAGATTTCAAGACAGATGACTGGCATACTTCTATATAATAAGAGTTCATAAAATAAAATAGTTGGAACTATTAGCACATAAACCATAGTTTCATATGATACACAACTTCGTTAAAATTTATTTTTCTAAACATGTTAATTTTACTCATAAAAATAGCGATATTTCTAGCAAAAAATGGAACATGGTCATCAGGCTCCTGACCACTCCACAAGAAGAGTGCACGGATCAAACTAGGTGGATTCCATAGACTATGGAACGGTGTTGAAAATTGCATAACAGTTAATTGCAGTTTCATTTTCCTAAGGTACGAATTTATCCCTCGAAAAAGTGGGCTTTTTATACTGAAAACCCGAAATGGTCACCTGGTCAGATGGTCACTCCGCAAAGAGAGTGCACGAATGAAACTAAGTGGATTCCATAGATTATGGAACTGTGCTGAAAACTGAATATCATTTTGGTGCAGTTTCATTTTCTTAATGTACGAATTAATTCCTCGAAAAAGTGGGCTTTTTATACTGAAAACCTAATATGGTCACCAGATCAGATGGTCACTCAACAATGAGAGTGCACAGATCAAACTAGGTAGATTCTATAGATTATGGAACGATTTTGAAAACTGAATATCACTTTGGTGCAGTTTCATTTTTCTAAGGTAAGAACTCATCCCTCGAAAAATGAACTTTTTATACTGAAAACCCAATATGGTCACCTGGTCATCTGGTCAGATGGTCACTCTATGATGAGAGTGCACGGATCAAACTAAGTGGATTCCATACACTATGGAACGGTGTTTAAAATTGCATATCACTTTTGAGCAATTTCATTTTGCTAAGGTACGAATTCATCCCTCCAAAAAGTGGACTTTTTATACTGAAAATACAAAATGGTCACCTGGTCAGATGGTCACTCCACAATGAGAGTGCACGGATCAAAATAGGTGGATTCCATAGACTATGGAACGGTGTTGAAAACTGCATACCACTTTGGAGCAATTTCATTTTGCTAAATACGAATTCATCCCTCGAAAAAGTGGACTTTTTATACTGAAAACCCAATATGGTCACTTGGTCAGATGGTCATCTGGTCGAAATAGGTGGATTCCATAGACTATGGAACGGTGTTGAAAACTGCATACCACTTTGGAACAATTTCATTTTGCTAAGATACGAATTCATCCCTCGAAAAAGTGGACTTTTTATACTGAAAACACAAAATGGTCACCTGGTCAGATGGTCACTCCACGATGAGAGTGCACGGATCAACCTAGGTGGATTCCATAGACTATAGAACGGTGTTGAAAACTGCATATCACATTGGTGCAAATTCATTTTCGTAAGGTACGAATTTATTCCTCAAAAAAGTGGATTTTTTATATTGAAAACCCAATATGGTTATCTGGTCAGATGGTCACTCCACAATAAGAGTGCACGGATCAAAATAGGTGGATTCTATCAACTATGGAACTGTGTTGAAAGCTGTATACCACTTTGGAACAATTTCATTTTGCTAAGATACGAATTCATCCCTCGAAAAAGGGGACTTTTTATACCGAAAACCCAATATGTTCACTTGGTCAGATGGTCATCTGGCCAGATGGTCACTCCACAATGAGAGTGCACGGATCAAAATAGGTGGATTCCATAGAATATGGAACGGTGTTGAAAACTGCATACCACTTTGGAGCAATTTCATTTTGCTAAGGTACGAATTCATCCCTCGAAAAAGTGGACTTTTTATACTGAAAACACAAAATGGTCACCTGGTCAGATGGTCACTCCACATTGAGAGTGCACGGATCAACCTAAGTGGATTCCATAGATTATGAAACGGTGTTGAAAACTGCATATCACATTGGTGCAAATTCATTTTCGTAAGGTACGAATTTATTCCTCAAAAAAGTGGATTTTTTATATTGAAAGCCCAATATGGTTATCTGGTCAGATGGTCACTCCACAATGAGAGTGCACGGATCAGACTAGGTGGATTCCATATATTATGGAACGGTGGTCAAAACTGCATATCACTTTGGTGCAGTTTCATTTTTGTTAGATGACAATTTTTCCTTCCAAAAATGGACTTTTTGTACTGAAAATCCGAAATTGTCACCTGGTTAAATGTTCACTCCACAAGGATAGTGCACGGATCAAGTTATATGGATTCCATAGATTATGGAACGGTGTTGAAAACTGTTTATCACCTTTGTCCAGTTTCTTTTTTCTAAGATATGATCGTTGTTTTCAAAATAAAGACTTTTTTACCAAAAACCCAATATGATGAACTGGGCACTGGTGACTCAATTCTGAATATGCACGGATGACACTAAGTGCATTCCATAAAACGACATATCAGCTTTGTCCAGTTTCTTTTTTCTGAGATACGAAATTATATGTAATTTTATGACATTATTGTATAGAAAAGTTAACATAGCTGTTAGCAGAGACATTCACCAGACCGCTTCGGATTTTAACTTTTAATGTTAAAATTCCATCGCGATCTAGAAGGAGTCAGATTTCTCCGATATTTTCGATGTATGTGTTTGAAAGTGCACGTATTAGACTCATCACATTTATACATTACCTACTTATATTCACCATTTATACATTACCTACTGATATGCACGTTAAACAGGTTCGATTTGTATGAAGCAAAAGAAAATTCCACATAGACTCAAAAGGTGAAAGGACTCTTAAAAACGATATTTGCATAAATTTTTTTGCGTTCCGTGAAAAACATGTGCACCACTTTTGATACTCCTGAATGCCTATCTTGCCAAAAAATATTTTTTTTGCTCATAACTTTGTTTTCTTCACAGAATGGATACCCACATTTGCTTGACAAATAAAGCTTATGTTCTTGCAAAAATTTTGGCGTTGAAAATTAAATTTTTTTCAGCATTGATAGATAATAATATTTGATTCTAAAAATCGATTTTTACGTTTTTCAACTACGCGGTGGGAAAAACGCTTTTTTACCCAAAAGCAATTCATCTTAAGAAAAACATTTAAGTTTAAGGCAAAAAATGTCCAAGTATACGTGTGCATTTTCTTCAGAATTTTTGTAATTTTTTTTATTTCTTTGGTTTGAAAAAAATCACAAGTATTTTTTATACAATTTCATGCGTTTTTTGCCTCGCATAGTTATTACCATCTGTTGAATAGATGATTTTAAACGTTTTTTTGGCTCACAAACTTAAAATCGTCTAAAAAATGATTGTGAATTTATTTAGATTTTTTCAGAAATAATAGACAGCCAAAATGTAACATTTCGCAAACAATACTTTCTAAACTAATTTGAGGTCGCTGAGACCAAAAATCTAACCTATTTATTTGTTTTTTTAGGGGATGTTCTCGAGATAATCAAAAATTTCGTTTTTTGGGGTTATATCTCCATTTTTAAAAATATATATCGAGGAAACCAATTTCGATATATTTTTCTTTAAACACCCAATGAAATAACGCCCAAAAACAGAAACCAAGTAACGCCGAAATTATTTTTATATAAGCTTGGACGATAATCATTTTGGAAATAACGCCCAAAATTTATTTGCATGAATATAATTTGGCGTTATTTCGTTTTTGGGCGTTATTTCCTAATTTTACACTGTTTAAAAGAAATATATAACGCTTCCAACAAATGAAACTATAGTTAAGGTTTGAATAAAATTGGACTGAAGTAAGACACTTTTTTTATCGGGTTGTATAGATAATATTCAGTTCAAAAAATCGATTTTTATCGCTCATATACTCAAAAGGCAGGCATCTTACGAAAAAAGTTTATTAAGCATATGCTTATAATCGTCCAGAGAATATGTGTATTTTTTTGAGATTTTTAACTTTTCAAAAATTGGTCAAAAAAAAAAAAAATTCTGAAAAAATGTACACGTATACTTTGGACACCTCTAAGCATTTCATGCCTTAGACATTTGCTTTACTTCATACATATTGACCCAGTTTATTGTACCTGATTATTTTCAATAAAAAGTCAAAATGTTTTTACTTCACTTAATACTTAATAACTTTTTAAAATATAATTCCCATTTGGTAAGCTTGGGCTTAAAAATTTATAATTAAATACACTAATAAATTAAAGTAATATAAAAGTGTATTTGTAAACACTTTTGGATTAAAAACCGTGTTTTATTTGGCTTTAGTATGAAAGGTTGTAAAAAACTACTTTAAAAATTAATTTTGCGCTGGTATAACTTACCCAATTTTAATCAAACAGTGTAAAAATAAATTCGATCGAAATACGGTTTCTCGCATTATATTTTTAAAAATAGAGATATACTTAACCTCAAAAATTAAAATTTTCGATAATCTCGAGAACGGCCCCTAAAAAAAAACCAAATAAATAAGTTCGATTTTTGGTATAAATGACCTCAAATTAGTTCAGAAAATATAGTTTGCAAAATGTTACATTTTGGCTGTTTTCTAGTGTTTTTGAAAAAATCTAAAAAAATTCACAAGCATTTTTTAGACGATTTTAAGCGATTTTTGGCTCACAAACTTAAAATCGTCTATTTAACAGATAGTTGCAAAATAATAACTATGTGAAGCAAAAACGCATAAAATTGTCTAAAAAATACTTGTGAATTTTTTCAAAGCCAAAGAAATAAAAAAAATTCTGAGAAAAATGCACACGTATACTTGGACATTTTTGACTTATAAATGTTTTTCTTAAGATGAATTGCTTTTGGGTAAAAAAAAAAGTTTTGCTACAAAAAAAAAAATTTAATTTTCAACGCCAAAATTTTTGCAAGAACATAAGCTTTATTTGTCAAGCAAATGTGGGTATCCATTCTGTGAAGAAAACAAAGTTATGAGCAAAAAAAATATTTTTTGACAAAATAGGCATTCAGGAGAATCACAAATGGTGCACATGTTTTTCACGGAACGCAAAAAAAATTTATGCAAATATCGTTTATAAGAGTCCTTCCACCTTTTGAGTCGATGTGGAATTTTCTTTTGCTTCATACAAATCGAACCTGTTTAACGTGCAGCTTATATGAAAATGTTACATATTTGCAGGTAGCTGTTATTTAAAGAAACAACCCATTTCTATTTTGCAAGGTAATAATATTTACCTATAACAAAAATTGCCTGCTGTATCTGTAAGTCTATTTGCAGGTAGTTCATATCTGTTGCAGTTTGACAAAACAACCTAAGTCCCTGTTCGTTAAAAACCCAAAAGCAAATAACTTGTTCTTGCGTCGTTACCGGTTATATGCTTTTGCGTTATTCACGAAGAGAAACTTAAGTTGTTTTGCCAAACTGCCACAGATATATGTTGTACTCCACCCCTTTTTGTGGTGAATATAAGTAGGTAATGTATAAATGTGATGAGTCTAATACGTGCACTTTCAAATACATACATCGAAAATATCGGAGAAATCTGACTCCTTCTAGATCGCGATGGAATTTTAACATTAAAAGTTAACATCGGAAGCAACCTGGTGAATGTCTCTGCTAACAGCTATGTTAACTTTTCTATACAATAATGTCATAAAATTAGATATAATTTCGTATCTCAGAAAAAAGAAACTGGACAAAGCTGATATGTCGTTTTATGGAATGCACTTAGTTTCATCCGTGCATATTCAGTATTTTGAAAACAACCATCATATCTAAGAAAAAAGAAACTGAACAAAGGTGATAAACAGTTTTCAACACAGTTCCATAATCTATGGAATCCATATAACTTGATCCGTGCACTATCCTTGTGGAGTGAACATTTAACCAGGTGACAATTTCGGGTTTTCAGTACAAAAAGTCCATTTTTGGAAGGAAAAATTGTCATCTAACAAAAATGAAATTGCACCAAAGTCATATGCAGTTTTGAACACCGTTCCATAATCTATGGAATCTTCTTAGCTTGATCCGTACACTCTCCTTGTGGAGTGACCATCTGACCAGGTGACCATTTTGGGTTTTCAGTAAAAAAAGTCCACTTTTTCGATGGATGGAATCTTGCCTTAGGAAAATGAAACTGCACCAAAGTGATATGCAATTTTCAACATCGTTCCATAGTCTGTGGAATCCACCTAGTTTGGTCCGTGTACTCTCATTGTGGAGTGACCTTTTGACCAGGTGACCATTTTGGGTTTTCAGTACAAAGTGTCCTTTTTTTAAAAATAGTAAATAAAAAATTAGTCAAGTACGAAGACGAAACTTGAGAAAATCTATATATTATTTAAAACTTTGTTTTTTTTTATTCATTTCACCCATTTTGATTCTAATTGTTTAAAAAATCGAAAAATCTGACTCTGTTAAGATCGCTATGAAATTTTAACATCAGGGATGAGTTTCATAGCGAACTGTTGAGTGTCTCTGCTAATGAAAGATAGCAATATGTTAACTTTTCTATGCAGAATGTTGAGTTTTGTAGATATAATTTTGAATATTACTAAAATGAAACTGCACCAAAGTGATATGCAATTTTCAACACCGTTCTATAATCTATGGAATCCACCTAGTTTGATCCGTACACTCTCTTTGTGGAGTGACCATCTGACCAGGTGACCATTTTGTGTTTTCAGTATAAAAAGTCCACTTTTTCGAGGGATGAATTTGTACCTTAGCAAAATTAAATTGCTCCAAAGTGGTATGCAGTTTCCAAAACCGTTCCATAGTCTATGGAATCCGTCTATTTTGATCCATGCACTCTCAATGTGGAGTGACCATCTGACCAGATGACCAACTGACCAAATGACCATATTGGGTTTTCAGTATAAAAAGTCCACTTTTTCGAGGGATGAATTCGTATTTAGCAAAATGAAATTGTTCCAAAATGGTATGTTGTTTTTAACACCGTTTCATAGTCTATGGAATCCACCTATTCTGATCCGTGCACTCTCATTGTGGAGTGACCATCTGATCATCTGACCAGATCACAATATTGGGTTTTCAGTATAAAAAGTCCACTTTTTCGAGTGATAAATTCGTACCTTACGAAAATGAATCTGCACCAAAGTGATATGCAATTTTCAACATCGTTTCATAATCTATGGAATCCACCTAGTCTGATCCGTGCACTCTCATTGTGGAGTGACCATCTGACCAGATGACCAGGTGACCATTTTATGTTTTCAGTATAAAAAGTCCACTTTTTCGAGGGATGAATTCGTACCTTAGCAAAATGAAATTGCTCCAAAGTGGTATGCAGTTTTCAACACAGTTTCATAATCTATGGAATCCACCTAGGTTGATCCGTGCACTCTCATTGTGAAGTAACCATCTGACCAGGTGTCCATTTTGTGTTTTCAGTATAAAAAGTCCACTTTTTCAAGGGATGAATTCGTACCTTAGCAAAATGAAATTGCTCCAAAGTGGTATGCAGTTTTCAACACCGTTCCATAGTCTATGGAATCCACCTATTTTGATCCGTGCACTCTCATTGTGGAGTGACCTTTTGACCAGGTGACCATTTTGGGTTTTCAGTACAAAAAGTCCTTTTTTAAAAAATAGAAATAAAAAATTAGTCAAGTACGAAGACGAAACTTGAGAAAATCTATATATTATTTAAAACTTTGTTTTTTTTTTATTAATTTCACCCATGTTGATTCTAATTGTTATAAAAATAGAAAAATCTGACTCTGTTAAGATCGCTATGAAATTTCAACATCAGAGATGAGTTTCATAGCGAACTGGTGAGAGTCTCTGCTAATGAAAGATAGCAATATGTTAACTTTTCTATGCAGAGTATTACATTTTGTACATATAATTTTGAATATCAGGAAATTGAAACTGCACCAAAGTGATATGCAGTTTTCAACATTGTTCCATAATCTATAGAATCTACCTAGTTTGATCCATGCGCTCTCCTTGTGGAGTGACCATCTGATCATCTGACCAGATCACCATATTGGGTTTTCAGTATAAAAAGTCCACTTTTTCGAGGGATGAATTCGTATCTTAGCAAAATGAAATTGCTCAAAAGTGATATGCAATTTTAAACACCGTTCTATAGTCTATGGGATTCACTTAGTTTGATCCGTGCATTCTCATCATGGAGTGATCATCTGACCAGATGACCAGGTGACCATATTGGGTTTTCAGTATAAAAAGAAAATTTTTCGAGGGATGAATTCTTTCCTTAGAAAAAAGAAACTGCACCAAAGTGATATTCAGTTTTAAACATCGTTCCATAATCTATAAAATCTTTTTCGTTTGATCCGTGCACTCTCATTGTATAGTGACCGTCTGACCTGGTGACCATATTAGGTTTTCAGTATAAAAAGCCAACTTTTTCGAGGAATTAATTCGTAAATTAGGAAAATGAAACTGCACCAAAATTATATGAAGTTTTCAACATCGTTCCATAATCTATGGAATCCACTTAGTTTCATTCGTGCACTCTCTTTGCGGAGTGACCATCTGACCAGGTGACCATTTCGGGTTTTCAGTATAAAAAGCCCACTTTTTCGAGGGATAAATTCGTACCTTAGCAAAATGAAATTGCTCAAAAGTGGTATGCAGTTTTAAACACAATTCCATAGTGTATGGAATCCACTTAGTTTGATCCGTGCACTCTCATCATAGAGTGACCAGGTGACCATATTGGGTTTTCAGTATAAAAAGTCCATTTTTCGAGGGATGAATTCTTACCTTAGAAAAATGAAACTGCACCAAAGTGATATGCAGTTTTCAAAATCGTTCCATAATCTATAGAATCTACCTAGTTTGATCTGTGCACTCTCATTGTTGAGTGACCATCTGATCTGGTGACCATATTAGGTTTTCAGTATAAAAAGCCCACTTTTTCGAGGAATTAATTCGTTCATTAAGAAAATGAAACTGCACCAAAATGATATACAGTTTTTAACATCGTTCCATAATCTATGGAATCCACTTAGTTTTATTCGTGCACTCTCTTTGCGGAGTGACCATCTGACCAGGTGACCATTTCGGGTTTTCAGTATAAAAAACCCACTTTTTCGAGGGATAAATTCGTACCTTAGGAAAATGAAACTGCAATTAACTGTTATGCAATTTTCAACACCGTTCCATAGTCTATGGAATCCACCTAGTTTGATCCGTGCACTCTCCTTGTGGAGTGGTCAGGAGCCTGAAGACCATGTTCCATTTTTTACTAGAAATATCGCTATTTTTATGAGTAAAATTAACATGTTTAGAAAAATAAATTTTAACGAAGTTGTGTTTCATATGAAACTATGGTTTATGTGCTAATAGTTCCAATTATTTTATTTTATGAACTCTTATTATATAGAAGTATGCCAGTCATCTGTCTTGAAATCTCCTCTAGCGTCAAGTTAACATTTTTCTGTTAAGTCTCTGTTAACGCTCTGTTAAGTTAGGTGTCTATGCTAAGTTAGCTATGGAATTTAACTTCACACTCTTAGAAAATTCTAGCTAGAAAACTAATTCTTTGTTGTATACACAGACATGTAATTTATATCACACTTGATTTTTAATCTCGATTATTCTTTAATAAATGCTAAATGGATTATGATATTGTTATTCTGTGCTCAGACCGCTGAAAAATGTTAAGGCTGTTATACTAGAAAAAAATTTTTATTGTTTATTTTTTTTTTTGTTTATTTGAAATTTTCTACTGTATATAATACATATGATTTATTCTATTTTGTTGTATTTAAGAAGCTTTCTACATAATACACTGTAAGTATTACAAGTTTTGATTTTTGAAAATATAAATATCTTTTCATCGCCGAGTAATTTAAATTTTTTTATAGCAAAATAGGTGTTTAAAATAACGTCTTATTCAAGTATTATTTTATTTTTAAAATATAAAAATTATTACATTTAAATACTTAAATTTTAAAAAATTTCGTTCTCATTCAAAATTTCACATAGAAAAATTTTGAAATAATTTTAACCTCAGATATAAATTAAGAAATTTGATTTGATGAATAATTTTAAAATAGCAACTGATATAAGGTTAATTTTGGTATGTTAAATACATTTAATTTTATGTAAAATATTTAATTATTTTTAGCTTCAAATTATTTTAAATTCTAATGGAAAATTTGCATTTTTAATTATTAAATAAGTAATTATGATTAAATAAATATGAAGTTTAATCGTAAAACTGACATTGGGATTTGATATGCTGAGTATTTCTTCAATTCTTTCGATCCAACTTATTTATATATCGATAGCTGTATACATATACATTTTTTGAGTTTACTTCATACATATGTATTACACATTTTGTGTACCACACCACTAACATATTATGACACTTTTGAAGTCAAAATCATGTCAAACTACATGGTATATTTTTAACGGCACATAAATTTTGACAGTTTATTGTACAAAAATTGGCAATTTCTTATGAAATTATTTTTATGTCGCCGTTTTATATTTTATTTTTTTTTTTTAATTTTTTTTTTTCAAGTTTTCGCTTTAAAAAACATCTTGCGGAGTCGTCTGTGGACCCTACCTGGGGATCATTTGCAGATTTATCTTGAGGAGTCGCCAGTCTACTCTTCCTGGGGATCATTTGCGGATTCATTTCGGGGAGTAATCGTAATCGACCGGACAATTACTCACGCCTGAAACATCGCGGAAGAGTCGAATGCAACTGTCGCGGACGATTGATTTAATCGCCTCGGCGAATCGAATACGATTCTTCCGCGATTGAAAATGTTTGCTGGGGTTGCATAAACAAACACAAACATGTGATACGCGCGAAATACTTGCAATTACACACACGCTCTCTATCTCAATTCAAAACGTGCATGACCTTAGACCTTTTGTGTGTTATTTGTACTATTTTTTTTTTTTTTTGGGACAGTAGTCAAACAATAGTTAAAATTTTACTTTTTAATCTTGATTATTATTTTTATATGTCGACTAGCTGTCCTGGTTGCGAATTCGTTCGCCCATTCCCGATGCCTTTAAGTACGAAGTCCCATCCATCTCTATCGTCCCTCTCTTCTAATCACCAAGGTTTTCAAAGATCCATTTATCAACTTTTGTAATCATAGCTCCCATAGGTACAGAGATATAGCATTTTATATATTTTTTGTATGAAGGGTGCAACTCCCCCTTCTCAGCCCCCCGCCCAAGTTTTTCAAAGTAAATGGTAGATAGAATATTCATGTATGTACCAAGTTTTATAACGATATCTGCGATATGTGAAGAAATATATTTGTGAATTTTTGAAAAGTGGATGCAATCCTACTACATCCAATATCCCCCAAGTTTTGCATGGTGAATGGTAGATATGTACATTATGCATAAGTTCATCAACTTTTATAATCATTGCTTGTATAACTGTATAGATATAGCATTTTTTGTATTTTTTTCGTATGGGGGGTGCAACCCCCGTTCCCCTCAGTGGCATACCACCCCCTTAAGTACCTTCTGCAGACCATAACAAACAATTTAAAAAAAAAATAATGTTAATCGGCCTTGTAGTTTCCGCGTTCATAAGCTACATACGGACACCATTTCATTTTTATATATATAGATTATTATTATTTTTTTTTTTGTGTAGCTAAAAGCTTGCCTGTTGAGTCTAAACTGAATTGTTTAGTTTATTGGAATTTAAGTATTTTGAAAAGTATCGCATTGATGACAAATTAAAGCGTCTTTTTCACAAGCGACTGCTGGCATTCTACTGAAGACAATAGTTTGATTTATTTCCAAACACTTTATTCTCATTTTCAGAGTTCTTGTAGTGTAGTTAACATTTAAAGCTACAGGTATCTTAAAAGAGTTATTTTGACAATAACACCAAAACAAAAAATCGGCACTTGCTTCACTAAACACAGGATGCACTTATTTAGCACAATGCCATCATTTTTTTATATGTAAACTCTGCTTATATGTAATTTTGCTATTTTTTTGATTTTTTTATATATTTTTTCGGAAATTCACAAATTAATGCTTTAATTACACCAAAGACCAAACTTTAATTTCTATTGCCGGTAGAATGCACCAAATAAACTTCTTCTTCTTCTTGTCATATGCTGTACATTACGTACAGCACAGGTATCGATACAGGACTATCACAGACTCCAGATCCTATTTATAGTCCTATGCGTGTACCACCAGTACGTTTCCGAAAGGCCGACACCAAAACCTGCACGGAAGACTGATGTTCTGCAACAAGTTTAATGTGAAGCTGTCAACGTTGTTAAACGACTGCAAACAAATAATTTTTGCATTAATGCTCTTTTTTCCTTTTTTCTTTTTCTAAAATGGGGATTTTTCAAATATTTTGAAGATTTCTTCTTTCTTTTTCCTTTTTTTTTATCAATGATTTTTATTTTTTTTCCCCCTCTTTTCGAAAACGTTATAAATATGATTTATGTAAATATGCAGATACATACAAATGAAATGAAGATGATTTTTTATATAAAAAGCAATAATCAGGTACATCCCGGTGGCGAACGGCACGACGATTCATCAATGACAAATAGAGACAAAATTAGATCATAGGTGACAAACGGAGACATTTGTTTGACTTCATGCATGAACTTTTAAAACAAATGTCCAAAAGGTCACTGATGCCTTATGCTGATAATTTCACTGAGTCGTCAGTGTGCTAGCGACACGTAGCAGACAATATCAGTACGATTCCCTCATGAATATGTCACTAATACGTATACTTCCGAGTGAGTTGTAGAGGAAAATGTCATCGAGTTTTCACCAATGATTTTGTCACAAACATCTCAGCATAAATCTGGAAAAATTGTTTTTTTTTTGGTTTTGTCGTTGTTTTTATTTAAATTAATTAATTAATATATTTTAATTTACATTAATTAAGTAAATAAACAATCTTTGAAAACATGACACTAACAACTCAAAAAATACTTATAAACAAATGAAAATAACTAAGTACATATTATTAAATATGTCATAATATCAAAGCTTAATTTTTTTGAGGGTGTTTTTTTGTATAACTTGTGTTCTAGTCAAATTGAGCCTTGGTGAGATATTAGGTGCTAAAGGTCGAAAAAATCTGTTTTGTGCAAATATCTCGCTAAGTGTTGTTTGTAAAAAAACTTTGGTCCACAATTTTATGATTAGAAAATTTCCTATAAAAAAATTATGAAGGTCGGTCGGACAGAGTTTTCTATAAGAAATTATTCTAGCTTCAAAATTGTGAACCAAAATTTTTTTTTATTAATAACCCTTTTCAAAAAACTAATTTCCTCGACTTTTACCACCCGATTTCAAGCGAAAGCACACCTCTCAAGATTTGACTATAACAAAAATTCATATCTCCTATTGGAAGGACACTCAAAAATTCAGATTCGATACTATGGCGAAGGTCAGCCAGCCCATAGCAATTATTCTATTAGATAATGCATTATTAATGTTTTCATAGTGAAACAAACTTGAAAATACACTTATCCAATAGCAAAATTTTCGGTGATATTCTTTATGAGTAGGTCGACGACAGAAGTCTATTAAAAAGATAAAATTCAGATTTATAATAACTCTATTTAAAGCCTTCTCTTATGAACATATTAACTCACCTCAAAACGGTTAGTCTGGATCGTGTTTATTATTAAATTAGAGTTATACTTAAAATATATCCTTTTAATTAAAATTAATCACATTTTTTAAGAGAACACGAAATGTTTTATTTATTTATTTCAATTTGCTCGACAAACTGACAGCAAAAATAACAATCGGCTGTATCCATGACTTTAACTCTTTGATGGCGACATGTAACAGACAATGTCATGCAGCCATACACTTCGACATCGACTTTTAACAGAAAATTTCACCGATTCGGAATATTTTAGAAGTTCAGAGACATTTAAACGACATTGTACGGCAAAGAACACTAACTTCCTGACATGCACATTATGAATCATCGATGGAGAAATCATTTCGGAAAAATTCATTTAGAGAGCCTTATGTTCGTGTTATTTTCTCGATGAATCATCGATGACAATATCACGATGGATGATGTCGCTCAAAAACGCCACCGGGATATAATTAAACAATTATAAATATTATTCGATATTTGTAATATACAAACAAACATTAGCTTTGTTCGCGTTCAAAAAATTGTTAACAATTGTTAACAAGAAAATTTCAGAGATTAAGTAGAATTTACTCTCAAAAAAACAAAAAACTACAAAAGTACGAAAACGAAAAATTGTTAAAAATTGTTAGAAATTAAGGAGCTAACTGCCTTTGGAATACTCGTATATTCAGTATAATTTTTTTTTTTTCTTTTTTCTATCTATGATAACAACAGAGTCATATCTGTGGCTGGAAGGAAAAACTGCTTAACCCAATTTTTAATTGGAAAACAAAGCAGTTTAAATTTTGTTTTATATATATAGAATTAATGCTGCTTTTTTTTCGAATATCGACTTAGCTCTTTTTCCTTATTGCCACTCATATAATCAAACGAAATGTTCAAAAGGTTAATTATTAGGCCTGTTACGGAATCCGATCGATTTCATTTCGAAAGTTTTTTGATGAAAACGATGAAATAGTATTTAGATCCGTTTGGTTCGAAATCTTATAAATAACAACTATACTTATTAACCAAAAAGTAACCAACTAAGAGAACACACAAATCCATATTCATCATAGAGCATGTAATTTAGTGATGATCGAAATTTATCTTGAGTCTTTGTCTTAGTCTTGATAATTTTTCGAGACCAAGACGCTGATATGATTTCAAGACCAAGATCAAGACTGCTTTTCAGTCTTGGTAATTTATAGTTAATAGTTGTGTCGAAATTTGTCATCTTAAAAAATCAACTGTTTTGTAAAAATAAGGTTCGGAAATTTTCATTACTCAACAATCTTTAGAAATTTTTTCAAGACCAAGATCGAGACGAAAACCAAGACTCAATATCAAAACCAAGACCAAGACCTCAATGTCCAAGACCAAAACCAAGACTGCTATGGTCTTGGTCTTGGTTTGCTCATCACGAATGTAACTATCCACAAAAGGGATCTTGGCACTTTTTATCGTGTGACTAACCGTTTTCATCAAAAAAAGTTTCAAAGCGAATAGTAATTGAAATCGCAGGAATTCCAGAACAGGTCTGTATCTTAAGGATCTTTTGAACGAGAGGGCTATAAACTGGAATAAAAGTGAATCGTCAGTAAAATTTTGCACAGAAGCCATTTTATATCAAAAAAACTTAATATCAAACAAACCCAGATTAGTTTTTTAAGTGCCTCTCATTTAATTATATGATCATGCACCTCCAGAAGCCTCTGATATAAGTTTGTGCAAACTTCAAAGCAGTTTCGAAAAAATGTGCGCTTACGTAAAAGATGGAAGCTGACCAAGCAACATAATCTCTATAAAATAATACTGAATTGGTAAAAGGACCACCGCATTTTTTGTGTATTGTTATTTTTGTGTCAGTAGTTTTAGATCTGATACAATAGTACCGATTACTAAATCCGTTCAACCTCATCGCCAAATATAAATGCATAGCAAAAAGCACAAACTCTTAATCAAAGTCTTTAACAAGATATTACTGGGAAACCATGGTAAATCCTTCCGAAAAAGTTTATTACTGTAACAAGTGCATAATTAAAGAATTTAAGCTTTCAAGTTGGGTCTAAATTATTTCTAAACACCACCAGTTTGTTAATTTCGTTATTTTTCCCATTGGTTTTATATTAAAATAAAAAAAATATATGATATAACAAATAAATCCGTATTGCAAAAATAGCATTTATTTTATAATTTCCTATACTATTCCCCTTAAGACACAAAATTGCTGCCGGCCCAGAATTCTTCTTTTATTAAAACCTATTTTTTCAGCGAACCTATAGGTCAATTCGAGCAAAATGCATAACATTTGGAAGATAATTTGATTGGCTAGATATTGCTGTACTAAAGTTCCAAAACCATTCATTAGAATTTAAAATATTTCAAGTCTTCCAATTTTTCGGCAGATTTTTGAAATATTTTTGAAATTCAATTTATTTTAATTTAATTTATTTGACACTTGGAACAATTTTTGCCTCATGAAATTTTGTTGTTAAAATTTGTTAAAAATTGTTCGGAGGGGAAATGGGAAGCCATATTTTTTTCGCTCTCATTTCAAAATTTTTTGTGTACAAAAACGCTTTTAAGGCAAAAATTGTTAACAATAGTTGACAATTTTTTGAACGCGAACAAAGCTATTAATTGAACGTAACTAATAATACTGAAAAAAAATGACATATAAAATGATCAACATTTATATTTTACAACGAAAAGTCATTATAAACAAATTTTCTTTCTAAAATTTTTTTTTTTTTTTTTTAATTAAAATAAACTTTCAAAATAATATTTTAAATAACAATGTTATTCTGTTTAAAAAATTTATATACAATATTATACAAATTAATATTATCAGTCTTCATCAGGCAGTTCATGTGAGGCGAGAGTGAATCGTCACCGCGCATTGCATTAAGTAATTCCGTTCTGTGCGTCGTATTTATGTTAGGACAATGAAACAACAGGTGTTGTGTAGTTTCAATAGCGCCACACGAACACGCACTACTATCAATTATATTAATTTTACTGAGATGATCTTTACACCTTGTGTGGTTAAATTTAAGCCTATTAATTAAAGTGAAAAGATGCCGGTCTATTAACACAAGGAGCAATCGCGTGGAGATGCCTTCCGAATTCTGAGGCGTCCCAACGAGACTGCCAAGCATGCATTTCAGATACCCTATCAATTGCTCTAACGCCCCTAAAGCTGACTGGAAGCCGTGAAACATCATGAAACCGATCATGATCTGAAGCAACACTATCCACATATTCATTTCCTTCTATACCCATATGACTGGGTATCCAAAGAAAATAACCTGTACACCTTTACATCTGAGGTCATATAAAAGGTGATTAATTTGAAAAATACAAGAATGAGTGTTGTTCCCGTAAAGCCCAGAAACCGCCATCAAAACACTCTTGCTGTCTGACACGATTAGAAATTTGGTGGTATCATCCTGAACTTCAATCAGTTTTAATGCCTCAAAAATAGCTTTTGCTTCCGCCGTAAAAATGGATGAAATCGGATTTAAAGAGAAATGCGCTTCAACATTTATATCAGGCATCCAAATCCCACTACCAACACACTGGAAATTTTTTGAGCCGTCAGTAAAAATTCTTTTAAAATTTATTCACTTGAACTGTAGTGTTAGCCTTTATAACAGGCAAAAAGCTAACAACTGGCCTACTGAATAGAGCTTCATACGGCGTATTGAAAATTGGATGTCGATCAAAAGTACTAAAGACGATGTTCTGGGTTTTATCCAAAATTTTTTTAAAGAAAATAGGAATATTTGCAAAGTTTAAAATTTGAAAAATAAAAGGCCTGGCAGGGTGACCATTCCTTGAGATAACCTTGTTAACAACTCCATCAGATAAAAAAGATAGACGCTCTGGAAGAGGCATAACGTTAGCCACTTGCTCCAAACTAAGACATCATAGCGCCAAGAGATATACGAAGCACTTTCCACTGAGCACGTTGCATTTTAATGAAATCTTTCTTAGGACAGTCAAGTAAAAGAGGCGCCATATATTCTCATTTTGGTCTAATCAAACCTAAATACAAACGAATTAAGCAATGCGAGTCAGAACCCCAAGACACACCACACAACGAGCGAATAACATTAGTGCACCTAAAACAGCTTTTAATCACACGATCTACATGAAATCTGTGAGATAAATTCTTATGCAACGTGAAGCCAAGAAAATTAAAGGTCTCTACAAAATCAATGTTTTCGGCCCCAATTCGCAGAGGTGTAATTATAGGGATATTTCCTCTTTTTGGAAAAAACCAAAGCTTTAGTCTTGCTGGAAGAAAGCTCAAACTGCAATTGCTGAAGTTTGTTATTAAAGACAAAACTGCCTGAACCTTTTCTCGCGCCTGACAAGTGTCAGCGTGAGAACTGAAAACAACAATATCATCCGCATACCCCAAAGCATGAACATCATCTGGTATCCCTTCAAAAATCTCATCAATGTAAATGTTAAAACAAATGGGACTCAAAACACAACCCTGTGGTACTCCCGTGAAAGAATGACGATTAACAAAACCATCATCACTTTGAATATACAGGTCCTTGAATTGAAATAAACAGTAAATAAAGTCACAAAATTTATTCGGTATTCCTAAAAGTTGTAATCTGGCCCATAGCAAACGGATATTAACATTATCAAAGGCTCCTTTTTATCTAAAAAGACAGCAACAACATTTTCCTTTTTAAGAAAGGATAAATGAACAGCCGACCAGATCGCTAAGATATTGTCAGTTGTAGATCTCCATCTCCTAAAACCAGATTGAGAGTTATTCATTTTGGAATTAGATTCAAGGTACCATTCAAGACGAGTGCAAAGAATGCGCTCAAAAATCTTTCTTGTAGTAGCCGCCAGGGCTATGGACCGATATGATGAAGCAGAAGTAGATGGACCATTTTTCTTGCGTAGAGGCATAACCTTATACTGATACCAATAAAAAGGAATTTTACCACTGATAAGCACATCATTAAAAAACTCAAGAAGTTTAAATTTGTGCTCAGAGTTAAACAACTTCAGATGTTGGTTCCGCAGACCATCGATGGCAGGGGCAGTATTCTTGGAATTACTTATAGCTTTATCAAGCTCAGCATAAGCAATAGGTAAGAGAAGAAGATGATCATTAAGACCAGAGCCAGGCGAAAAATAACAAAAGGGACCCAAAGGACCAGCCAAAGGATCAGAAAAATCAGAAAGACACTCACTAAAGCCAGACAAACAGCTATTATAATTTCCCTTAAAGCATTTGACTGCTTTCCACAACTCGGAAATAGACATATTGCCATTAATAGTTTCACAAAAGCGCTTCCAACCACTTCTTTTCTCAGTTCTAATAATATACTTATAATCTCTTTTAGTTTTCTTAAGCTCCTCGTAATTACTCCTTGAAGGATTACGTTTTAGCCTGGTGTGTGCTAGCCTGAGAACCGCACTAGCTTTGCTGCATGCAGCATTCCACCAAGGGCTCGGACACTTCATCCTATTGGAAACTTTAACCTTAAAGGTATCTTGAAAAATTTGTGCAAACGTGTCAAAATTACTATCCGATAAAAAACTGTGAAACAGCGGAGAATTGAAAACATCACCCAATTTTTTATTAAGAAAACTTTTGTCTAGATTTTTCGGAACAGCGAATTTTGTGAAACATTTAGCTGTAGGAGCGTAATTAAGAACAATTTCTATAATACAATGTGTACTACTAAGGGTTTCATTGGTAGCCCTCCAAGCGGAGTTTAAACCAACGTTACCAGTACAAATCGTTAAATCAAGACAAGAGATGGATTGACCAAAATGCGTTGGATCACCGTTATTCAAAAGCATAAAATTATTATCCTCAATAAAATCAAGAATCCTTCTGCCCCTGGAATCGACGGTTCTACTGCCCCTACACGTGTTGTGAGCATTAAAGTCACCACATATCAAGAGCGAATTAAATGAAATATTATTGATGATGCTATTCAGATGAGAAACAGACAAGTTACCATTAGGTGGAATATAAACCGACAAAATTGTAAGGATACCTCTATCAGTATATACCTCGCATCCACAAATCTCAATGGATTCGACAGGAGACCTTACACTTATAGGGTTTACTTTTAGAGACTTCTCATATATAATCGCAACTCCGCCACCACGATTAGCAGAGAAGCCACGATCGGATCTAATAACATTGTAATTCTTAAATAATAAAGTGTCAGTAGGAAGCAAAAAGGTCTCAGACAAACAACCCAGACCAATTTTGTTATCAAAAAGAAAATGCTCAAGTTGAGGCTTTTTATTTTCATTGGGAACATTAAAATTTTTTAGAATTGAATCAAAAACTGGTCTAGAGTTGTCCAACTGGGAATGCCCCAAAGTGCTGTAATTGGCAAAAAGCCGTGAAATGATATTTTCAAAAAAAGGTTTAATTATTTTTATATTTTTGTCAGATAAATCTTTTATTTGACTACTCACTACTGACTCTTAATCAGAAATAGCTACAGTGTCCTCCTTTACACCCAGATCTGAAACTGTAGAAACAGCCTCGTCGACCCGTGCCCTTTTTTTTGGTACTTCAGATGTTTTAGATAAAGCAACCGAAGTTTTCGTTGTTTTACGCAACCTATTAGAAATACCTGGAAAATCATCTGAATTGTATGTAAATGGAGTCGGCACAGAATTGTTCTGAACCACTAACATTGAATTAGGACTAGCATATGTTGAGGTTGAAAAAAAAAGAGGTTGTGGCTTCAATCTCTTTGCCTTTTCCACCTTTACATTAAAAATTTTTTTATAAGCCGAACATAACCTTGAGTTTGCCTCATGAGCCTCACCACAATTAACACACTCCTCGTGCACCTGACCACACTTACAACACAAAGGTTGCGTATGATTGCAAGTACGTTCTGAATGGTTATTACGCCAGCACTTCCTGCATTGCAAAACATTTTCCCTGTAAGGATTAACAGGATAGTTAACCCCTTCCAAGGAAATGTGTGAGGGTAAAACCCCTCCAGCAAAACAGACAATGACTGAGTCAGAAGCCACCCACGAACCCCAAGTATCCTTCCTATTAATGCGCCTAACCTCGGCAACCTCACAATAAGTTGGAAGAGGCCCGAATTGCATCATATTTTTTCCCTTGCCCTGAGTAAAAACTTCACTTTCGGAATATGACGAAGGAATAGGCACGACCCCCTTCACTTCACATAATTCCGAAGGAATGAACGTATTGTAATTCCCTAAAAGAAATGCATCCTTGGCAATCTCGTTGGCCACGGAATGAAAAGTCACAACAACCCTAACTTTCTTTCTAGAAATAAAAAAAATTTCAATATTCTTATACTTTTCATATAAATACTTGCTAATGTTCGAGACATTTAGCGCGTTATTAGTTTTAGAAACTATTAAGACCTCAAAATTTCTTGATATTTTTTCGTCCGCGGAAAAGCGTGGTCTAGGCACCTTCACATTGATTCCTTCCTTAACAATAACGTGGTCTTCAGGCCACACCATTTTGTAAGAAAGAAAGCAATAAGCCTGCCCGCCAAAAAACTTTAAAATTGTAAAAAAAAAAACGCAATGAAAAAAGCGCAAAAAATATTTTATATTAACACTTAACCAAAATGGCTACCACACAATGAGAAAATGCAAAGAAAAATTCAATTTAATATTACCTTGCAGAAACGTGTAAATTGATATAATGCAGCCCCGTGCAATGCGCAGCGACAAATTATCCACAAATTGAATGTAGCGTCCAACAGAAAATTTATTAAAAATTTCTTAATTTAGAAATTTAAGTCACAGTTAAAAATGTATCCTTTCCTGTGAATTTCACAAAAAAAATTAACACAATGGGTGTGTGCCAAATCGAAACTTTTACCTTAAGCAAATAGGGGTGAAAAAAAATTTCCCTCTGGTGACTAAAATTTGTAATTTTTCCTGTGCCAAATGGATTACAATTTCTGACAGATTCAATTTTTGGCATTTCAGCAAATGGTACTTTTTTTACATTTGTTTTATACAATTTTTACCAATTACAGAGGCAAGATAGTTGTCAAACAATCTTTTTCTCCATTGCAGCATATGAAAGGGAGCACACGAGCGATTTGCTATCACCAGTGTGATTGCTATACAAAAAAATTTAGACAAGATAGTTGCGCAACTATTTTGTCTATTGTGTGTCCAAGCTCTAGCTCCAGTTTTGCAAAAATTTTAAATTATTAGGGCTATTCTGGCGTCAGTATTAGAGCTGCCAAACAGCTCACCACAGTCTTTACTGCTACGAAAGTAGTAACGAAGATGTTTTGGTATTCTGGTAGCATTTAGAAAGCTCTTTTCCGTCTTTACGAATACGACTTTTAATACCTGCTACGTAGGAGGTCTTAGAGCGTTCTTAAAGCTTGCTGTCGGGTTTTTATTATGTGAAAAGTGAAGAATTGAGAAAAATTTTATTTTATAGCTAGTTTATAATTTTTTATCATAAAACAGCTGGGCTTAATGTTAGATTATCGACAGTTAATATTTTTTTTTAAACCTAATTTGGCATATTACGCTTCGAATTTTAAGAAAGAATAAGTAATCGAAAATGTCTGATCAGATCTACTTTCGGAAATATAGCCATCGAAAGATCGGGATATAGCTTTAATAAAAACCGGTATAAGTTCGGAACCCCTGTCTGGATTTTAATAATATTGGTGTCATATTAAAGGTATTTTAACTAACTACAAAACTGTTGTACAAAAATTTTAAATCCTAGTCAATATTTTCGAGATATGGCGTATTTTCAAACATTTTGACCAGTTTTTTATTTTTAATGTCCGATTAACCTTTAGCTTTTGTAACAAATTATGAAATCCTAATAAATTTCATTCGATTTGGTATGCAATTTATGCCTCATTTCTTTCATTAGCACATTTTTTATAGGAAAACAAAAAAGTAAGCCAAAGAAATTTTCTTGAACAACAACGGAAATTTGGAATTTTGCTAGCAAACAAGGTGATGGATATACTATATTATAGACCGTGAAGCCGGTATTGGATTTTTAGGAGTTTTAAATCCTGAGCTGCGGCCGAAGCCGCCCACTTACCCCTACTCTTATGCCAAATTACTGTGGGAAAAAAAATCGGTCCAAATTTCAGAAAAGTCGTAATATCTCAAAAACTACGAGCCAGATTTAGAAAATTTTGTGTTCAGTATTGTAGCTTATTAAATTACCTTTCATATGCCGTTTTTGTTAATATGACATTTTTGGAAAAATAGTGCATTAAAAACAAAAAAAATGGTAAAAATTTTCGAAATTTCGCCATATCTCCAAAACCATGACTCGTTTTTATAGCCAGTTAAAATACCTTTCATATGACACCAATATTATTAAAATCCATTAAGGGATTCTGAACTTTTACCAGTTTTCATAAAAGCTATATCCCGATCTTCCGATGGCTATATCTCCGAAAGAAGATTTGACCAGAACTTTCTGTTGCTGTTGTTGTTATTTATTTTGAGAGCCCTATTTGGGCAAAAAAAAATATAAAAAAAACAACAACAGTTTTTAAAGTAAAATTGTGGCCTAAGATTTGGCAGTTGTTAAATTTTTGTTTGTGTGAGTGATAATGATAAAGGGAAAAACAAAATTATAACTATTTTGGTTTAATATTTGTTTTAATAGTTAAAAAAGAAAAGAAAAGTTTGTGTAAAAACATGTAGCAACATGCGGTGCGCAAGAACTTATTTTGCATGTCAAAATAAAAAAATGGAACCCGGCATCTTGCCTTGCTATCTGTCAAAAGTCTAGAATCAAAACAAAGAATTTTGACATTTTCATAGTTTAAGAAGAAGCAGCATTTGTTATCGCTGCAACCAGAGCAATTCAACCATGTCATTTTGCACAGTTTGACAAGTTCACCACGAAAGCTTTTGTGTGGTGAATTTATGAGCTTTTTCTAAAAGATTTCTGCGCCAGAATAACGAATGTCTTCGGGAGTCTTAAAAAATCGTAGAAAGTCATTCTGACATGTATTCCGAAAGACTTTCTGCTGTCTTAGCCAGAATAGCCCTATATAGTGTCAAAGCGCTTTGTTTAATCATCACGGTAGGCAGGAAGCAAAATCTAATCCGACTAAAATGGACCGGAAATCTTTCAATGCAGATTGTTTTCTTATAATGTAAAGATTTCCGGTCCATTTTAGTCGGATTATTATTACAGAAATCGGTCAGTTGGTCATTAAAGAAGAAAAAACCGCGGAGTGCTATTAAATTAGATGGTGGAAATCGGTGGGGGGAAATGCACCCTTTACAGATTTTTCAAAATATCTAGAGAACGAAGCAAAACTTATGTTTTTTTTAGAAAATATTTTGTAGAGAATTAAATTTGCCATCGAAAAATGTTATTCAAAAAATTTAAAAAAAAAATTTCTTATACTAAAGAATTTGAAACAAAAGAGAAAAAAAAGCAGAAAAACGAATTCCTCCGGCCTGTTCCGTAATCCGTGTGATTTCAAATACTTCTAATTTCGAAGACTTGTTGATTACTTTATATTTTCGATGTGGATGTGAATCCTATTCAACGACTATTCAAGACATTTAACTTTTCACAGTAGAAACATAAACTTTTTCGCTGTCAGTTTAAAAATACACACAAGTAAACAAGATTTATGAATCAAAGTGCTTTTTATTAAATTTATTAACTTTAATTGAGTTTTACGTTAATAACGGCTGCTGCAATGCACTTGAAATTATAATATTTCTATATTTATTTTTCGTTGCAGTGTTTTACAAATAAAACTAACCCTGAAGAAACGGGGAAATACCCACGAAACATTGGTGAAATAAAATAAAATAAATGTTTTAATTTATTCAAACTAGCTTGACCATTTAGCCCGAAATTTTTCATTAATATTAAAAAATATATTGGTCGATATACACATATTCGAAATTATAATTGCTCGCAATTTTGCGAGATGCACAATTATGGGGTTTCCTCTGATTTGAGGGAATTTCATGTTCCGTGCATTTTATTGGGTTAATTGGATGTTCTCTTACAATTTAAAAATAAAATCAAGTGGCATCCTGTTTTCGAACTATTCTTACTAACACCATGATATATTGAAATGTCAAATAATTCACACAAACACGGATTTCGTAAATGCCAAAACGTCGACTTTTTACTTGTTATCGGAAAAAATATTTTTTTAGTTAGAGTTTTTTATTTAAGCGATATTTCATACGCAATAAAAATTTTAATTACTCGATAAAAAAGGGAAAAACAGAAAAATTCGTTCTACTGTTTTTTTTTTCTTTTTTTTCAAAATTTTTGGCATAAGAAATTTTTAAAAAATTTTTCTGAATAGGCTATTTCGATGGCAAATTTAATTTTTACAAAAAGTTTTCTACAAAAAATATCGAAGTTTTGCTTCGTTCGCTAGATATTTTGAAAAAACTGTAAATTGTGCATTTGCCCCCCTCCAAACAAAACAAGAAAAGTCGAAAATCAGTCAAATTTTTCAAAATTTAAAATTGAATTATCTCAAAACTATAATATTGGAGTTACCTAGTTATTGTATTGAGGTTACGATATATCGTCGGGTTAAAACTACAACTAGACATATACTTTTTTCATGTTTTCAGAAAAAAGCGTATGTTTTTTGGAATTTGTTTTTTGTATGAAATTTTGAAGTTTTCTGCTTTTTATTCTTTATATAAAATTGTTTCTGTATACTTAACTCAAAACATCAAAAAATGTAGATGTCTAGTTGTAGTTTTGACCCGACGATATAAAAGCGAACGTTTGTATGCCTGTTAGTTAGTTATAGACTTCCGAACGGCTGGCACAATCACCGTGAAAATTTATATTAACAGGTTTTCAGATGTGGCGCTAGTTTTTTCGGGTATGGCGTGTTTTTTTCACCCAGGGTCTCCTCTTGGATGTCGAAATTGGAAATGTCCCGCTCTCTATACAGCAACTCACACTGGGAGCTGATATTCCACCATAAATGTGCAACCATTATACGCTAAGATCCGTCTATCGAGTTTTTAGTTAAAACCTAATTTTTACATATAAATATTTAAGAATGGGGGAATATATTTTTGCTGGTTTGCCTCTCAAAAAGAGGCCGCAAGTATTATCAAATTGCGATAACTTATGAACCGTGAGTCTCACGGGGAAAAGTGTCAAAATCTTTTTTATGAAGAGTCATATGCTCTACATGTAATTTTCATATGCCAAAAAAAATTTACCGTTTAAGAATTATTTATGAAAAACCGATTTTTTTACGCAATAAACAATAAACGTAAAAAATTGTTTTTTAATAAATAACTCCTAAACGGTAAATTAAATTTTTTTACATATAATGAAAATTACTTGTAGAGCATATGAATCTCCATAAAAAAGATCTGGGCTCTTTTTCTAGTGCGACTCACGGTTTATAAGTTATCGCAATTTGATAATACTTGCAGAAACATTTTGATAGGCAACCCGCCAAAAATATGTTCCCCCATTCATAAGTATATGTAAAAACTAGATTTTAACTAAAAACTCGATCGATACTTTTTTTACTGCCGGATCTCGTACTATTAACAGAAATGTATTAAAACTTATGAAAACATTGTAGGAGATTTGGGTTTTTATACCTTACACCCAGGGTAAATTTACTTTGTCATTCCGTTTGTAACGCAGATAAGGAGGCGTGGCAGATATAGAAAAGTATATATAATCTTGATCAGCGTCACCTCCTGAGTCGATATAGCCATGTCCGTCTGTCTTGCTGGTGGCTGGCTGGCTGGGATTGAAAATGAGCGAAATCTGTCAACGAACACGCCTACTGCCCATACAAAAAATATATTCAAAATGGAACTTTTGGAGTATTTTTCACGATAATTCAAGCAAAATACTATATACTACGAATTGTAAGCTCTGAGCAAAAATAGGGTGAATTCGGACCTTACTAAAGGGCATGGCACCTCTCATATAAGGAAAGCTTCAAAACGCTATACTGAAAGCGATTTCTGAGATAATCGAACTAAATGTTACTCAGACACTAAGGATTATAAATGCAACCTTTAAACAAAAATTGGATAAAATTGGACTAGGGGGCGTGGCACCTTCCATATAAGAAAAAGCTTCAAAACGCTTTACTGCAAATATTTTTTGAGATGATCCAACCAAATTTCACTCAAATACTAAAAACTATAAATTCAAACTCTGAAAAAAAAAACTGGGTGAATTCGAACAAGAGGGCATGGCACCTCCCGTAAAAGCAAAATTTTCAAAATACTGCTGTATAGGGTATTTAATGTTTGGCCAGGCCAAAAGTAACACCCTTACTAGTTGTTTTTCAATTTTAAACTGACCTAATTTTCTTAGTCTAATACTTGTGTCTTAAACATTTTTCCATACCAAATTCAAATAAAAAGTAAGTGCAGTCTTTTTTAAAACAATAACAATTTTATTTCACTTTAAAATATTTGTTTAAATTCATAGGTCACAAATATCGCTATAAAATATGTATTTTATTTAACAATTCGCAATATATAAAATTTTATTATATATAAAACATCGAAACATTTCTTTACATAAGCCACTTCAGGCTATCTGAGAAGTCATACAGAAACTCTTCTGAGTTGTCAAATATGGCAACTCTGGAAGTGTGAATTTAAATTTATTACACAAATGATTTATCAGAAGAAAACTCGTATGAGTTATTTTGGCATTAGATTTGAAACTATTTGAAAAGAAAAATCATAGGAGTTTTAAAATTTTTTAATGTTTGAAAAATAAAAACAATTTCAACAATATAAATTTAAAACAATAAATATTTGGCAGTCAGAAAAAAATCATACAGAAAAACATAAAAAAACGCATATGACTTCTCAGACAGTCTGTAGTGCCTTTTACATTGTAAGAAAATTCTAGCTAGAAAACTTATTCTTTATTGTATACACAGACATATAATTTATATCAAACTTGATTTTTAATCTCGATTATTCTTCAATAAATGCTAAATGGATTATGATATTGTTATTCTGTGCTCAGACCGCTGAAAAATGTTAAGGCTGTTATACTAGAAAAAAATTTTTATTGTTTATTTTTTTGTTTATTTGAAATTTTCTACTGTATATAATATGTATGATTTATTCTATTTTGTTGTATTTAAGAAGCTTTTTACATAATACACTGTAAGTATTGTATTATAATGTTTGATTTTTGAAAATATAAATATCTTTTCATCGCCGAGTAATTTAATTTTTTTTTTAGCAAAATAGGTGTTTAAAATAACGTCTTATTCAAGTATTATTTTATTTTTAAAATATAAAAATTATTACATTTAAGTACTTAAATTTTAACATTAGATATAAATTAAGAAATTTGATTTGATGAATAATTTTAAAATAGCAATTGATATAAGGTTAATTTTCGTATGTTAAATATATTTAATTTTATGTAAAATATTTAATTATTTTTAGCTTCAAATTATTTTAAATTCTAATGGAAAATTTGCATTTTTAATTATTAAATAAGTAATTATGATTAAATAAATATGAAGTTTAAACGTAAAACTGATATTGGGATTTAATATGTTGAGTATTTCTTCAATTCTTTCGATCCAACTTATTAATATATCGATAGCTGTATACATATACATTTTTTGAGTTTACTTCATACATATGTATTACACATTTTGTGTACCACATCACTAACATATTATGACACTTTTGAAGTCAAAATCATGTCTGCAGTGATCCAGTAAGAAAAATTCGAGGTTCAATTATTTGTCAAACCGAGATTTAGTTAATTTCCTGTGAAGTACCAAAAAAAAATTGACATCTAATTTCACTTTTTAGGACTGACATATAACTTTAAACTACGTCTATTTGAAAGACAAATGTTTCAATCATAATGTGGGCACTATTTTTTTTTTTGTAGTTCTTTTAGGATGGATCTATCTTGGAAGACTTATTCTCATTCAGCCGTTTTTTTTTTTTTTCTAACAAAGACTTTTCTATAAACAAACTATGTGGGTGGTCTTTGACGTATGTAATGAGTCTTGATAAAAAATATTTAAAAATTATTCGAATCGTTCAGATATCGGTTATAGCTCGAAAACCGAAAAAATTTTAAAACCGCAACTTTCCAAACTGTTTTTTACCCACTTAAGCCAAGTCGATTTTAGAGATATTTCCGATTTTGAAAAGATATTCAAAGCTGCTAGTTAAAACCGCTTGGAACTTTTGAGCACATTCTCACACGCTTATAATGCTTTGAAATAAAAACCAAGTATACTGTAGTTTTATTATAGGATTAGCTCTAAAAAGCCGCTTGGTCCACATAAATTTCTCAATAGAATCAGTGTCACTGGCGTAAAGTATGTCTTGACCTTTTACCCTAAAGTCTCCTTCGGTTAAACGATAATAACTCCAAAACAGCTTGTGCTGGTTCAAAATTTTTAACGGTTTTTTAAAGCTTATAAATATTTACTAAGAAAAATGTCGTGATTTGACTCACTAAAAAAAAGGTATAGTCAAAAACTTTTTTTTTAGGAGGAACGAATTTGCAAAAATAATTTTTGAAGGTAAAAATAAATTATTTTTAAATACTACTTCATCTATTTATTTTTATTTCAATATCAAAGTTATCACAGGCCTACCCTTGGTTAGTACCGCACATGTAATGAACAAATCTTGATTGTTCTTTGAAAAATTTTCTCTAGAAAATTATGTGAGAATTTGAACATTGCCATTAATTTTTTGTCTCTGCAAATTTGGCTGCACTGAGATGATTGAATTTTTTTTTAAGCATTTTGCAATATACTTTTCTGGCCGCAAAACGAAGGACTACCATTTCAGCAGAATTTAGTATACAGTCGGCGTCCAATAATACGAATTGTATTATGTCAGGCTTATTCGTAAAATCGAAAAATTCGAATAATCGCAACGAAATTTTGGTCCTTTTTTCTTTTATATTGAGACATATCGTTGGTTTAGAGATAAATCTCATTAACTCGAATATTTGATTTGAAAAAAAAAAAAAAAAAAAAAAAAAAAATATCACTTTACGAAAAAAAATTGTATGAAAAATAGTAAATTTATGAATTTTTTTTCTGAGTAATATGGTACGGAAACGGAAAACACAATTAGATTATTTCTTAAAACGTGTAAAAGCCTCGAAAGCTCGTAAAACTGACAAAGTTCGTATAAATTTTGGTAACTATTACGAGTTTACGCAACACTACATTACAAATAATTAATATGTGTGTGTAACATTTTGCAGACCATATTTTCTAAACTAATTTGAGGTCGCTGAGTCCGAAAATCGCATTTATTTTTTTTTCCTAGGGGCCGTTCTCGAGATAATCGACCTTTTCGATTTTTGAGGTTATAGCTCCATTTTTTCGAACATATTTTGAGAAACCCAATTTCGATCGTATATGTTTTTACACTGTTAAAGAGAAAAATTCTTAAACTTCCAACAAGTGTACCAATATCTAAGACCTGATTCAAATTGGATCGAAATGGTCTTATTTCACTAAAACCTTAATAACTTTTTAAAAAATCAGCTGATTTTGCTAAAATTGAACTCCCGATATTTGCAATTAAATACACTATTGAACTAAAATATAAAAAATATATATTTGTATAAGCTACTGGCAAAAAAACCGCGTTTAATTTGGCTTAAACACGAAAAAGTGTAAAAAACTACTATAAAAATGAACTTTACGTTGCTATAACTCAGCCAATTTGAATCGGACTTTAGATATTGGTACACTTGTTGAAAGTATAAGAATTTTTCTCTATAATAGTGTAAAAACATATTCGATCGAAATTGGGTTTTTCAAAATATGTTCTAAAAAATGGAGCTATAACCTTAAAAATCGAAAAGGTCGATTATCTCGAGAACGGCCCCTAAGAAAAAAAAATAAATGCGATTTTCGGACTCAGCGACCTCAAATTAGTTTAGAAAATATGGTCTGCAAAATGTTACATTTTGGCTGTTGTCTAGTGCAATTTTCGAGGCACTTGCACATTTTAAGGTAATTGGTAATTGGTAATTGAGCTAAATATACAACACTGTTAAGCTCAATTTCAAAAAAAAATGAGTTTTGCCGGTAAAAAAAAAATTTGAAGTAAAACACGCCAATTGTACCAGTTAAAAAAGCATGACGTGACCGATTTGGCTAAAATTTGACATTTTGTTGTATTACCGATGTCTAGAATTATAAAAGCGCGAGGATTTTGCCCTGGTATTTTTTGTCAAAAAACAGATCCTTAAATTGATTTTGGTGATTTTTGTAAATTTCATAGAAAGACTGCTTTTCAAAAACTCAAACTTTTTTTTCAGATTTTTCTAAATGTTTTATAGTTTTTCAACAATTTTTCTCCAAATATTAAGAAAAAAGCATTTTAAAACGTTCTAAAAATTCTGAAAAATTTTCCACGTATTCTTTCATGCGAACCGTAAAATTTACCGCTGTTCGTATTATAGAATCACATGTGGAAGAAATATTGCATTCGTATTATTGGACATTCGTATTACTGGACGTCGGCTGTACTTCCTTTTTCGTCGAGTTGCTTAAAGAATAACTTGTGCTAAAAAATTGTACTCCAAAAAAAATCTGGTGAGCGTTATCAAATCACCTTAAATTTTTACTAAATTCCGTTGTGAATAGCGTATTAAGTAATTCTATTTGCAAAACGAAAGATTAATTATTTTTCAAATCGAATGCGAATTATTTTTTATTTGATAGAATATCTGCATATAAATTCGCCGGAAAAGGCATCAAATTTCACATTCAAAGACAACTTTAATGGTTTTATTTAACTTAAGGTATATTTTATTATCACATAAAGTGATTTTTCTATTAATTCGTAATTACCAATAGGAAACATAAGTACAACGGCGCTCGATGAAAGAGATTTACTAATTATTTGCAAGCACATTCCTTTGCGGTAGCTTTAAATGTTACCAGCACCCCATGGTGCAATTGAGAACTTCTTGAGATTATCAGCATTGCTGCATATCATCATAGTAAAAATTCTGCTTAGCAACGTCAAAATTTCCAATAGCAAAATCACCGAGAACCATTTTTTAATACAGTTTCGATAACGTAAGTAGGAAGACATTAGAAAGAATTGTGTTATAAACCTATTGCACTCGGAAATTTCTGTTTTAAGTCGATTAATATGTGTAAAGGAATATTTACATAAAAAACCTATATAATATATATATGCCAAATATCATGTAAGATAGATAAAATAAAATTTGCAACTAAAAACAAATAGTAGTAAAATTAAAAGTAAAAAAAAAAAAATTTGTAAATTTTAAGAAATAGTGTTAAAGAATTAAAAGCAAAAATTAATTAGATATGAAAATAATTGCTTTGTATATAAAAATAAATTATTAAATAATAATGTTTTTATAAAAATAAATATTACTTTATTTGTGTTCAATTCAAATTTATGCATTGCAATATTATGTCCTATTAAGTAAAATCATATTTGCATGATACCAATAAAAATAAAGATCACCAATTTACATAGCCCTTTATCTAATTAATAAACAAAATCATTTTCGTAGAAACAATCATAATATTTAAGTATTTTACGATTCTAGCGATTGCATTCTAACTCTAGCATAGCAACCAAAATAGCATTTAATAGTTTTTCGATATGATCAATTGCAATTATGCTCAATTCATTTTTATTGTATAAATATCATTATGTTTCATGGTCCAGGCTAAATGCATTAAACAAAAAGTAAAAAGTATAAAACTAATTCATAAGAACAAGAACAAGAAACTCCTATGTATATAAACCAATGTTGCAATTAGGAAGACGTTCATTATATTATACGACTCCAGTTGTATAATTCGGTATCTGAAGCAGTCGTTGTCTAAGCGAGATAATTCTTCTAATTTAATTTAATTAAGTAGTTTAAAAGTATTAAAAGTGTATAAGTGATGTTAACCAAAAAACGTAAAAGTTTAATTGGCGATCCTGCCAGGAAAGTGTTGTTTACAACAGAATAAATTCTCACACCATAAGTCTACAAAAGCTGGTTCCTGTGAGCACATAACGAGATTATTCAACAAAAATCATTAACATCCGCTAAGAGGAAAATTAAAAATACTCAAAGGGACAATACTTCATCTAGAAGACAACAAGTAAGGATATCAGTCGACAACATCTCTCCCGGACCACAACATTATATTCGGAGTGTTATTACCCCAATCAACACAAACAGAAGAAATTACAAAATTGAAAAGTAAACGAATTCTTCTGCCGTCCGTTTTACAAAATAATTATCCTATTTAAAAAGAGAAAAAATTTTTTAGTATTAAGTTATAAAGTAAAAAATTTTATTATAAAATTATTATTCAGTGAAAAAAGTTTTATTCAGTGAAAAAGAACAAAACTAAAATCTTGTGTCAAAATCATAAATGTAAATGGTTAATTTATTAAAAATAGCAAAGTGTAGTGTACTCATAAAGTCACTATTGCCACAAACGACACTTCTCAAAATAAGCAAACTAAAATAATTTTTCTTCAATTTATTTTCCCACCAAATTTAAAGTAAGCAATTTAAATTCAGAAATACTAAAATCACTTTGAAGTAAACAAAATTCCAAAGTACTCAAATTCCAAATAAATTAATTTCCCTTAATTTATTTTCAACCCCTGTTGGTTTGTGCTCTTCATGTATCCAACACATGAGCACGAGCACAACAACAATAACACCAACTGCATTTGAAAGCACTGCCTAAGAGTAAGCGTAGCATAGTGCCAGACACATTTAAGGTCATGGTCAATATTTTCAATGCACTTGTTGTTATTGGTGTATTAGATTTCAGTTTGGGAAACTAAATTGGCGATCAAGGTAAAGAGAGAAGGGTGGAGTTAGGAAAATAACGGGAATTGATTTTAAGCAAAATAATGGTTTTAATAGTATATAAGCCCATTCATAATTTTAATAAAGTTAATCTTAAGTCAAAACACAAGAGGTGCTCATAGCCAGAGTTTTTATTCAAGTTACTTTAGATTCATGAAAAGTGCGGCGTGTCTAGCAGACTAAAAATAAGACAAAGTTTTTTTTTCACTTTTCACATATTACACTATTGTGTAACACCACAGTTTTATTTCACTTTTTTACACATTACACTAACGTGTAACACCACATTGCGATCCTGCCACACCGTCACTAGAATTTCCGAAACGTTAATGACGCCAAAACAACAACCACCAACATACACACATGAGTTATAAGGGTTAGGTCCTAAAGCCTTGACCATAGAAGAGTATCGAAAAAGGAATACAAGACCAAAGGTACAAATCCCACCACCTAAGACGGTAAAGGCCAGACAACGAGTGGCTGAAATTTATAGGACAATAAACTTAGAAAGAAGAACGTCAAAAGCTGCTATTATTTATAAAAGAAGAACAGCAAAACTACAAAAAAAAAAAAAAATTACAAAAACCCAGCAATCAGATGACCAACCAGATGTCTCCAACCAACTGGGAGTTGGAATAAAAATAATACGATAAGAAATTCAACACTATCGTAGAAGACTAACAACTCGGACGAGGAAGTTTCTGAAGAACTTGCCACTTTATTCGAAAAGGTATCATTAAAAGACGAATCTGCCAGACGAAGTACAGAATCCAAACGTGCAAAATGCACAAAACGCACAAAATTTTAATTCTCCAAGCCCTAACAACAATTTGACAGTCGATTTGGTAACGCATTTGATTGCAACAAATAACTCTTCATTATTAACTCAAATAACTGCTCTAAAAGATCAGTTAGCATTACTAACTATGACTAGTACAGTTGAAGGCTATCAACCTGAGAAAATTGATCCCACAATTTCATGTAACGAACCAGAGTTTAATGGCAAAAACATTTCATGCGTAAGTTGGAGGGACGCCTCTAACAACGTAATGGCACTATATGAAAGAGGAAGTAGGAGATACTATGAAGCTCTTATTACATTAAAAAATATAATTACTGGGGAAGCAAATGATGTTTTAACTAATTATGGAACAGTAGTTAATTTTGATGCCATACTTAATAGATTAGATTTCACATATTGTGATAGGTGACCAATTCATGTAATAGAACAAGAATTAAGTGTCCTTAGGCAAGGTTCTTTAAGTATAATTGATTACTATAACGAAGTTAACAGGAAGTTAACTTTACTAAATAACAAAACTATCATGACTCACGGTATTAATTCCGATATCACTAATGAGGTGAACAGAAAGAATCGAGAAAACGCTCTTCGAGTTTCCATAACGGGACTTAACCCACCATTATACAACATTTCATTTTCGCTATCACCAGAAGAGTAACGATTCACATAACGCGAATCTTAGATTTCCAAAAATAAACCATGGAAATAAACAAGGTCCTCAAGACCCCAGAAATAGAATGACGAATGTTAACGGCAATCCTTGGTCACCATGGCATGCTCAAAATGTCGTAAACCATAATGCAAGACCATGGTAATTCAAAAAGAAGGAAACACGTCCAGAACCAATGGATGTTGATGAATCGATTCAGATTCAAAATAGGCCTAAAAATTGTGACAATTATAATAATATTTTTTTATAATTACAATAGGAATTATTATAGAAACCCGAATTATAGACCTAATTTTGTCAATAGGAATATGAATAATTACAGAGAAGTTCAGAAAAGACCTGTGGCGGATCTATGAAAAAACCAGTTCCAAAACAAGCTCTTACTGTGGAGGAACTCATTAATTAATTCCAAAGCAAAACCCCTAATCGGGATAAGCAACCCTCGTAATGTTAAATATTAAAGACGTAGCAATTAGGCTGCAGCCTACTTAAAAATAATATCGGGTTCGGTACGTTTGGCGCTACATTTTTTCCAACGGCAACATAGTTACGAAATACAAATAAAATCAAAGTCAGCGATTTCATACATAAATTCAATCGTTTGGTTAATTCGGCGAGAGACAACCAGAAAGTATACAGACACAACCTAAATTTCAGAGGATAAATAATATCCAAGAGAATGCTTTTTTATGGAAAAACCTAGGGGGGCTGTCCTTTCCTACATCATCAGAGTCCACGAAGACAAACCAAAACGTCTCAGGAAAACATTTAAAGTATAGCAACAAATTGCTACTGTAGGCCTAATTTAATAAAAAAAAAGAATTGAATTACCAATTAAAAAGAGAGTAAAAACCGTTAAGTTACACAATAATAGATTTTTATTCAGAATTTGAGATTTTTGGTGTTAAACAAAGGTTTTACGAATTAAAAAATCTAGAATACGATATTTTAATAGGAATGAATTTCATAAAAGGTAATAATCATCTACAATTAGATTTTCAAAATAATCAAATGAAACATAAAGATAAATACTATGATATAAAGTACAAGTTAACACGCGCAAGCGGTCAAGTTGCATAAAGGTATGCAAGTTCACCGCTCTACTTTGAACCACGTTGCGCACCATCAGCATAATCGATGCACATGTCACCGACGCATGCTAGCGGTCCCACGGCTAGCGTGTGAAGCGCTTACACAGCATTTATTTAAGGTATAAAAAATAAGAATTTTGTATCGATAGGATTTTAGTTTAATTCATTCTTAGTGCTGCAGTCAGAGGTAGAAGTTAAGCTTTTTGATCGTAAAGATTTACATATTAAAGGAATTATAAGAGAACCAGCTGTTTAATTTCACTAGGTAATATTATTGGCCCGTTGGGCATTGGCTGGCATTGGCCAACAACAAAGACAAGATTGAATATGTTTGTAAATGTAGTAGTAAGTTGATTTATATTTTATTATTGTTTATTAAGTGTTCTATCAAAACTCGTTTAAAGTAAAACAAATTCACATATTGTGCCATCAAGTCTCTCCAATTATTGAGTGCTCTATTAAATATTTTTTTAATTACCCTAGTTGTCCAAATCTTTTTCTTTTCTCTTTTTTTATCCATCTATTTTAACGTATTGCATAATGGACGCTAACACTATACAACAGATGAACCTATTGATTAATTGTATTGGTCACGTTAAAGAATTTGATGGAACAAATTCAAACTCACTACCTGATTTCATTCAGCAAATAGAAAATATTTTGCCAGCATTTGACCATTTTGACGCAGAGTGTAAACGCATTTTGTTTGGGTTTATTAGGAATAAATATACAGGAAAGTGTGCAGAAGCTTTGCATAGGGAACAGACAGAAACTTGGGTACAAGTAAAAGACACTTTAAAGAAAAACTTCGGTGAAAAGCATATCGCATATCGACTCCTCGCATATGTGAATAATTGTTAATGTTGCAATTAATGTTTATGTTGCAATTGTTCACACGGGCGACGAGAACCTTATGCAATGGGATCATGTGACGATCATGCGACGGCTACGTGATTATTTGCTACTGGCATAAAATGCTGACCGGGCATAATTACAAACGATAGCTCAAGCATTTTAAATGATTCGTTGGAATGCTTATATGCAGTCTAAATTGTTATTCATTAGAGAGAAGTACCGGTAGCAACATAAATTGGAACGTTTTGTTTGTTACAATAAAAGTATAATGTTTTAAGAAATTTCAACTCTTGTTTAATTAAACAAGGAATAGTTTAATCGGAACCATCTTATCACATAGCGATCCTGTCATTCTTCAAAGGTGAATCTTCTGAAAACGTTTAATGTACTGTATGAATTTTATCTGCTTAACACAACTGGACATTAGTCTATGGATAGGCGATGCCATCGTAAGATCGCGTTCTATAAACAAATTTATATGATGATGGGACAAACAGTTGTGTCGCCATCACTTCTTAATTGTAATTCATTAGAGAGAAGTGCCAGTAGCAACATAAATCGGAACATTTTGTTTGTTACAATAAAAGTATAATGTTTTAAGAAATTTGTTTAATTAAACATGGAATAGTTTAATCGGAACCATCTTATCACATGGCGATCCTGCCATCCTTCAAAGGTGAATCTTCTGAAAACGTTTAATATACTGTATGAATTTTATCTGCTTAACACTACTGAACAATTAGTCTATGGATAGGCGATCCCATCGTAAAACCGACAGATCTAACGATTTGCAAAATAAATGGGGTTTGGCAAGTGCAGAACAGACTGCTGCCAAAAATCTAATGATTGACGGCGAAGCTAATCAGCCAGCCCGTACTATCCACATTAAGTGTAATGATGCAATTCCGATACGACTGTGAAATATTTGACAGTTAGAAAAGTGGTCTTACCACCAGAAGCCCGTTCCGATGTTGTAAAGTTGCAAGAGGCACGGCTAAAGTTCAGCCATCTGACAGAGTGCAGGTTGGATGCGAAAGAGCCAAAAAGAGTCTCAACCGTGCACCTCATATCATAGCCTTTTACCTCAGTAACATTGGGAAAATTAAATATCGTGGACAAATGATTTACCCAATTTCCGATGTATCTGATGTGACATCCCAACCCACTGTGGGATTTCATAAAACTGGAATAATGGACCGCTCCGGTAAAACATTGTTCATACGTGTCCAGAACCTTGTTGTACCAGAAGATGCAGACATCGCTTGGATCTTGGCAAACGGCGCAAATATCATTGAGCGCAGGTATCGATGAATTAATAAATAAATATGCTGTAATAATGGCTGCCATTGATGGGAAAGTAGGATACGCAGTATCCGATGTTGATTTTGATGAATGTGTTGGTACGACGGCTCAGTTAGTCTGAACAACTCATATGAGGGGTGAGACGTACACTGCCCATTCTGTGGTTGGGGAAATAAATAAATAAATAAAAAGTGATGGTACCTATGTTTAATATTATGGAGGGTACCAGAGAATCCCCCGACCCACGGTAAGGACCTCTGGTTGGGGAAAATAATAAAGTGAATGTGAAAAAATATGTGAACAATTGAGCCGCAGTAACCACCGCCCACTATTGCCACCGGGAACCAATGAGATTAACTAAATGGAATTCAAAATTATTTCTGCAGTTTAATTGACTAAACATTTTTTTTTATTATTATTTTTTTCTTTTTTACCGTAAATTTTGGCCAATACACAAGAATGGCAGCAGGGTCGGTGCATACAGGATTTGTTTGGTTTTCCGCCAAAATGGTAATCGTGGTGGTTTTGAGTCCCCGGCGGAAAGCTTGGAAATTTTACTTACATTTTACAAGTTTTGTGAGTAGTTTAAAACAAAGTCTTAAAATTTGAATAATGTCCAATTTAAAAAAAAAAACCCAATATTATTTTATTTTAGTTCGCATTTTTGCTCCGATTGGGGTATTTTTTTCCGTGTGATAGTAGCACCCATAGAGGTTTTGGTGCGTCCATTGGGCGAAGTAACTCGTACAAGTTAACATCAGTTACAATAAGCTATATAAATGCTTACGTTGCGCCAGACATCCGGGCTACGAAATGCGACTCCACACGCGAGTTATATATGTGAATAACGAAGAAAAAGGAGAAGTTATACACATACATAACTCAGAAAAAGAAGACACTAAAAAGCCAGACAGTGGAATGCACCGAATCAGCTTTTTCTAAGCGAGGCGATTCTGTCCATTCCACTGTGGCGTTGTGCTGACATTGCACAAATATACATTTATATTAGATCTTAAGTAAAGATAAGAGCCAAGCTAAGCCGAGTTCTGTTCGATAGCCGACACTTGGTGACTAGCGTTAAGAAGCAACAGTTGTCGTTGCTAAAGTAACAAAAAACAAAAGAAATAAACGATTGAAACAACAACAAAAGTTCAAATGTATCATTACAGTGAAATCATATTATAACTAGTACAGTGAAGTTATATTATAACTGGCGCAGTCGCGGAACAAAAATCTACGTGAAAGAAAATAATTTAAAAAAAAAAAAAAAAAAAGAGAAAATAATAAGAAAATTTTAATTCTACTAAAAAAAAAATATAAAACATCAAATTAATGAATTTAAACTAAAACTAAATTTGAGAAGTTCTGCACACCAAGACGAGGTGTCGCCAACGAGGGAGAGAGAAATAACTCCTAAACTAAAACAAAATTTCAGATAAATTGAAGTTCTGCACACCACGCCGAGGTGTCGCCAACGAGGGGAAAAAGTAACTCATTGAAATAAAGCAAGCAACAACAAAGGTCACGACAGGTGTATATACTTATTTGCAGTGGCAGCAGTTCAAAAAACAAAAGAAATAAACGATTGAAACAACAACAAAAGTTCAAATGTATCATTGCAGTGAAATCATATTATAACTAGTACAGTGAAGTTATATTATAACTCGCGCAACGTTAAAATAAATAACAAAACTGCAACGCCAGCAAAATTCGCGGCGGATAGCTAAGGAATAAGTTCAAGTTTTTCATTAAGTTAGTTCTTAACAGAATTCAGAAGCACAAACGTGCAATAAAAAAGTAAATAAAAAGATTTTAAAATAATTAAATCGGCTTCTAATAATTGGCGCCTAACATAACTTTTATAGTAAATTTAAAAAAAAATCAACACGGCAAAAGTGACGATTAGCTGAGCCAACGAGGACTCATAACAGCAACGGAAAGCGAGTAGCTGAAAATTAAAACAACAACGCAAGGCGAGTAGATGAGACACCGGAGAAAGCGAGTAGCCGAAACTTAAAAATGAACATAAAAATAATGATTGTTAAAGCGTAAGTGCTCGTCAAATAAGAAATTATTTTATTATTTCCGTGACTGATTTTTGAGATAAAAATTTAAGAAGTGAAACAGTGTATTGACAAGATAGCGCAAAGATAATTGGATGGTTTTTATTGTGGTTTAATTAAAATAATGACCAGCAGCGATAGTGACAGAGAATTAGAGGATAGGCTTCGTCAGTTAGGGATTTCGAAAAAACCTTTTTTGATAGATAGTGACAGTGAATTAGAGGATAAGCTTCGTTGGTTAGAGATTTCGAAAAAACCTAAAATGAATTCAGAACGTGTAACAGCTATCGTTCAAGCAGCGATATCATCTGCTCTCAGCGTACAAAAACAAGACTTCGAGCGGCAAATAACTCAATTGACAGAACAAATTACCACATTAGCGACAAGTCTGACAATAACAACTTATGAACCAAGAAAAATTTATAGAACAGTAAATCGTGATGAATCTTTAGATTTAGTGAAATCCTTGCCTGAATTTAATGGGCAGGCTTGCAATTATGTTTCATGGCGGCAAGCTGCACACACAGCTTACGAAGTTTTTGAAGCTGTGTGCTTACTGGCTATTAAATCACAGATGCTGCAGCAATACAACTCAGTTCAGATTCAACAGGCAAGCGCTTAGCTACAAAGTGCAAGTGTTTGCTTATGCAACCCCAGCAAACATTTTCAATCGCGGAAGAATCTTATTCGATTCGCAGCTATCGTTCAAGCAGCGATATCATCTGCTCTTAGCGTACAAAAACAAGACTTCGAGCGGCAAATAACTCAATTAACAGAACAAATTACCACATTAGCGACAAGTCCGACAATAACAACTTATGAACCAAGAAAAATTGATAGAACAGTAAATTGTGATGAATCTTTAGATTTAGTGAAATCCTTGCCTGAATTTAATGGGCAGGCTTGCAATTATGTTTCATGGCGGCAAGCTGCACACACAGCTTACGAAGTTTTTGAAGCTGTGTGCTTACTGGCTATTAAATCACAGATGCTGCAGCAATACAACTCAGTTCAGACTCAACAGGCAAGTGCTTAGCTACAAAGTGCAAGTGTTTGCTTATGCAACCCCAGCAAACATTTTCAATCGCGGAAGAATCGTATTCGATTCGCAGCTATCGTTCAAGCAGCGATATCATCTGCTCTTAGCGTACAAAAACAAGACTTCGAGCGGCAAATAACTCAATTGACAGAACAAATTACCACATTAGCGACAAGTCCGACAATAACAACTTATGAACCAAGAAAAATTGATAGAACAGTAAATTGTGATGAATCTTTAGATTTAGTGAAATCCTTGCCTGAATTTAATGGGCAGGCTTGCAATTATGTTTCATGGCGGCAAGCTGCACACACAGCTTACGAAGTTTTTGAAGCTGTGTGCTTACTGGCTATTAAATCACAGATGCTGCAGCAATACAACTCAGTTCAGATTCAACAGGCAAGCGCTTAGCTACAAAGTGCAAGTGTTTGCTTATGCAACCCCAGCAAACATTTTCAATCGCGGAAGAATCGTATTCGATTCGCAGCTATCGTTCAAGCAGCGATATCATCTGCTCTTAGCGTACAAAAACAAGACTTCGAGCGGCAAATAACTCAATTGACAGAACAAATTACCACATTAGCGACAAGTCCGACAATAGCAACTTATGAACCAAGAAATATTGATAGAACAGTAAATCGTGATGAATCTTTAGATTTAGTGAAATCCTTGCCTAAATTTAATGGGCAGGCTTGCAATTATGTTTCATGGCGGCAAGCTGCACACACAGCTTACGAAGTTTTTGAAGCTGTGTGCTTACTGGCTATTAAATCACAGATGCTGCAGCAATACAACTCAGTTCAGACTCAACAGGCAAGCGCTTAGCTACAAAGTGCAAGTGTTTGTGTTTGTTTATGCAACCCCAGCAAACATTTTCAATCGCGGAAGAATCGTATTCGATTCGCAGCTATCGTTCAAGCAGCGATATCATCTGCTCTTAGCGTACAAAAACAAGACTTCGAGCGGCAAATAACTCAATTGACAGAACAAATTACCACATTAGCGACAAGTCCGACAATAACAACTTATGAACCAAGAAAAATTGATAGAACAGTAAATTGTGATGAATCTTTAGATTTAGTGAAATCCTTGAATTGTATATTTACTTTACTCAATACTTGGAGAAAGAAAAGTGGAGTATAGAATAATTTATTTATTAATTGGTTGGATTATATTAGTAGGCCCTTGTTACGTAGGTAGTATAACTGGAGCTTTCAATATTCTTTTTGATAACATGTACGATAAATACATTTCTGAATTCAATCATTCATTTGTTTCATTACAAAACTTTATAGCATTTTTAAATTCGGTTAAAATTAACAGATTTCATATTAAAGAAAATAGAGATAATTTAAGGGATAGTTATGAAATATTAATAAATCAAAAGGAAAATGTTAGTTTAAACGATAGATTTCCTGATAATATTAGAGATCCGTTCTTCGTTGATATAGATAATCCATACTTAAATAAGTTGATAGTAAATTTACTTAACAGTATTGATCTACCTGATAGATACTTCGAACAACATTCAGAATTACTAGTAAACAATATGGGTCTCCTTAATGATGCTGCAAAAAATTTTAAGGTGTCTAAGGAAAAGTTATTAAAATTTGTTAATATTCCTCCCATTTTATATCCTACTCACGGTATTTATAACAGAGTTTCATTTGAATCAAAATTTAATCTTAATTGGGTAATTTTTAAGCTTAATAATGATAAAGATAATAATTTCTCTAGTAATAGTAATAATGGTAATTGATGCACGATGTCCAACTAAAGGAAAACCTTATCCCGCAGCAGAAGACGTTTGTGTATATTGGTGTAAGAATGATAAGGGTTTCAATATCAATATAATGCTATTTAATTCAAATCTTAACTATTCTATTCATGGTTTTTGGTATAAAACTTTGAAACCAGTAATAAAAACTAGATTAACATTAAAAGAATTCAAAACAATTGCACAATTTAATCAAACATTTGTAGATTCAGTTTCATTAACCACAAAAATTGGATGTGGTCAATATAGAGAATATATTAAACACGGAATCAAAAGTGGTTACACTTTTAATGAATGGTTAAACAAAATAAATACTTGTAGTAAAGCACGTTTTGCACATCAGTGCTTGTTTAATGGTACGCATAATATCGCATTATCAGTTTCTACTCAATTTATAGGTTTTATAGGTTGTAATCCTAATTTTCCATATATATTATGTAATAACTAACATTTTCAGAGACGGGGGCCACGGCGAATAGCATCGAGGGTACACAATCTCTACATTTTCTATATATAATAATCAAAAAAAAAAATTATCATATATTTTCATTATATAAAATTAATAAGAGACGGGGGCCACGGCGAATAGCATCGAGGGTACACAATCTCTAAAATTACTTATACCATTTATTATAGAGTTTTGAATATAATATCTTACTTAAACAAAAATTTTTCTAAATCGATTGTAGTTTTAGTTTTAATAATCAAAACAAAGGGTTTTAAATTTGTTATCCTTTTAAACTTTTATTTTATTTCATTTTAAATTAACAATAATAATCAACATTATCTTAACATAAAAAATAAACCACTTTTCAAAAAGGAAATTGTGGAAAAGGACAATAAAATAACTGTAAGGACGACAAGTGGCAGAAGGATTCACAAGACCCACATTAAAAATGTCAGCCCCCTGAAAAAAAGATAAACTATTTATATATTTTAATAACTATTGCAAAAAAAAGAGCAACAATTTTTTAATTAGCAAGAAATTAATTTTATAATCTATGTATCAATTAAGTCTTCATTTCTAGCTAGAAAAACACTTTATTTTTGTTGTATAAGACACAAATTTGAAAAAATTTTCTTTTTTATTTAAAAAATACGGAATCGAATGAAGATTTAAAAAAAATAAAAAAAATAAAAAAGGGGGAAGGTGGATTTGCTCATAGTTTCAAATAAAATCCCCTTCAAAATTTGTGGGACTTCTATGAAAACACATATAACGGAAATGCGAGACACACGAATCTAAGAAGATATAGAATCAATTTTTTGTTATTCATACTTACTCATGCACATAACTTAAAACTTAAAGAAATCTTGAAAGTGACATCTGTAAATACTTTTGAACATGTAAAAAGCATGGCTTGAACGTACTTATAAAGAAAGAAAACATGTTAGTAATTAAAAACTGACTGCGCACAACTTATTAATGTATACTTATTTGGAAAATTCAGAAAAAACATGAAAAACGAATGTATATATTTATGAACTCCTTCTTTTTCAAAAACCGAAAGCTTAGCCTTAGGTTATATTAGGTATAAGGAAACTAATTCTTTCATTACAGAATACTAACGCTGATCGCTAGCGTGCATGGTGTCAGCATCTTCGAGTAAAGCGCACCCATCGTCTCTATAAGCAACGGCAAGGGATGGACAATTGATGGTTACTTCAAACTGGTGCACGTAATAGATTAAGATAGATATGATGCAGCGCTAAAGCAGATTTCCAAATTCATCGACAAGGCTGACGCTGTTGGACATACAAGGAACCTTGTATTGGAGTATCATCTTGCTTGAGGAACGCCTGAATGAACTACGTAACGTCAAAGCAAGGAGCGAGCGTTCAATAAATTGGATCGGCTCGGCATGGAAGTGGATCGCCGGAAATCCAGACGCCACTGATTGGGATAAGATGCTTCAGAGTCAAGGAGAAGTTATTGAGAACAACAACCATCAATACAAAATCAACAGGCAGCTACTCGAGAACTCTCATCAGCTTACGCAAAGAATAAACGAGATGCTATCCACGGTCAACCGTATCGCGAAAAGTGACGAGGACCAACTTATGGGGCAGGAAACGCTGAACAAGGTGCTGATCCTTAAGGAAACTATAAACGAGATTGTAAGAGGTTGTCAAATGGCAAAAGGTGGAATAGTCAATAGTAATCTGCTAGACAAGGAAGAACTGAACCAGGTGTTAGCCGAAATTGAGACACTACCCTACCGGAACACAATCGAGGCTTTGGAATACGGAACACCTTCAATCTACACCAATCACTCCATGCTCCTGTATGTAGTTTCCATACCAAAAGTCAGGAAGCAGGAATTCAATATGCTACTAGTAAGAGCGGCAGTAAGAGATGGCAAGCAGCTGGACATCCATTACCGGGAAATGTTAGTTAGCCAAGAAGAAACCTACGGAATTCTGAAGGACTGTTACTCCATAAATAATTCAACTATTTGCGGCAGTGGTACACTAGAGAAACTTTCAGAGGCGCATTGCCTACCAAGGATTTTAAAAGGAGGAAATGCGAAATGCCAGTATCGAACCAACAACGAGGAAGTGCTTGAACTCATCAATGACCATACTATCTTCCTTACCAATTTCATGGGGCAAGTTTCCGCCAACAACGTGACAAACCTTTTAAATGGGACTTATGTGCTGGACTTCAAGAACGAAACTATTCGGATAAGAAACCAGACGTTTATAAGCAAAACCAGTTCCAGCCTACATGCAATTCCATCAATTCTAACGAACATCACAAGTCAGGGGCTGCGGGTCAACTTGGACTACGTTCATGATCTTAGTGTCAGAAACATCAAATATTTAGGATCTGTGGAAGAGAAATTCGAAATTTCCTTGATTACGGACGTGATCATCTTAATAAGCCTGACATTCGCTTTAGCCGTAATCTGGAGGAAACTCACAGGAAAAGCAGATATCCCAGCCATTCAATTCCCCCTCGCCCAACCAGTAATCACGCAACAGACTCAGAGGGATCAAGCACAAAACGTTTCATGCTTCTATCAACATTGCGGAAATCTGCGGGACGCAGATATTTAGAGGGGCGGCAGTTAACACGCGCAAGCGGTCAAGTTGCATAAAGGTATGCAAGTTCACCGCTCTACTTTGAACCACGTTGCGCACCATCAGCATAATCGTTGCACATGTCACCGACGCATGCTAGCGGTCCCACGGCTAGCGTGTGAAGCGCTTACACAGCATTTATTTAAGGTATAAAAAATAAGAATTTTGTATCAATAGGATTTTAGTTTAATTCATTCTTAGTGCTGCAGTCAGAGGTAGAAGTTAAGCTTTTTGATCGTAAAGATTTACATATTAAAGGAATTATAAGAGAACCAGCTGTTTAATTTCACTAGGTAATATTATTGGCCCGTTGGGCATTGGCTGGCATTGGCCAACAACAAAGACAAGATTGAATATGTTTGTAAATGTAGTAGTAAGTTGATTTATATTTTATTATTGTTTATTAAGTGTTCTATCAAAACTCGTTTAAAGTAAAACAAATTCACATATTGTGCCATCAAGTCTCTCCAATTATTGAGTGCTCTATTAAATATTTTTTTAATTACCCTAGTTGTCCAAATCTTTTTCTTTTCTCTTTTTTTATCCATCTATTTTAACGTATTGCATAATGGACGCTAACACTATACAACAGATGAACCTATTGATCAATTGTATTGGTCACGTTAAAGAATTTGATGGAACAAATTCAAACTCACTACCTGATTTCATTCAGCAAATAGAAAATATTTTGCCAGCATTTGACCATTTTGACGCAGAGTGTAAACGCATTTTGTTTGGGTTTATTAGGAATAAATATACAGGAAAGTGTGCAGAAGCTTTGCATAGGGAACAGACAGAAACTTGGGTACAAGTAAAAGACACTTTAAAGAAAAACTTCGGTGAAAAGCATATCGCATATCGACTCCTCGCATATGTGAATAATTGTTAATGTTGCAATTAATGTTTATGTTGCAATTGTTCACACGGGCGACGAGAACCTTATGCAATGGGATCATGTGACGATCATGCGACGGCTACGTGATTATTTGCTACTGGCATAAAATGCTGACCGGGCATAATTACAAACGATAGCTCAAGCATTTTAAATGATTCGTTGGAATGCTTATATGCAGTCTAAATTGTTATTCATTAGAGAGAAGTACCGGTAGCAACATAAATTGGAACGTTTTGTTTGTTACAATAAAAGTATAATGTTTTAAGAAATTTCAACTCTTGTTTAATTAAACAAGGAATAGTTTAATCGGAACCATCTTATCACATAGCGATCCTGTCATTCTTCAAAGGTGAATCTTCTGAAAACGTTTAATGTACTGTATGAATTTTATCTGCTTAACACAACTGGACATTAGTCTATGGATAGGCGATGCCATCGTAAGATCGCGTTCTATAAACAAATTTATATGATGATGGGACAAACAGTTGTGTCGCCATCACTTCTTAATTGTAATTCATTAGAGAGAAGTGCCAGTAGCAACATAAATCGGAACATTTTGTTTGTTACAATAAAAGTATAATGTTTTAAGAAATTTGTTTAATTAAACATGGAATAGTTTAATCGGAACCATCTTATCACATGGCGATCCTGCCATCCTTCAAAGGTGAATCTTCTGAAAACGTTTAATATACTGTATGAATTTTATCTGCTTAACACTACTGAACAATTAGTCTATGGATAGGCGATCCCATCGTAAAACCGACAGATCTAACGATTTGCAAAATAAATGGGGTTTGGCAAGTGCAGAACAGACTGCTGCCAAAAATCTAATGATTGACGGCGAAGCTAATCAGCCAGCCCGTACTATCCACATTAAGTGTAATGATGCAATTCCGATACGACTGTGAAATATTTGACAGTTAGAAAAGTGGTCTTACCACCAGAAGCCCGTTCCGATGTTGTAAAGTTGCAAGAGGCACGGCTAAAGTTCAGCCATCTGACAGAGTGCAGGTTGGATGCGAAAGAGCCAAAAAGAGTCTCAACCGTGCACCTCATATCATAGCCTTTTACCTCAGTAACATTGGGAAAATTAAATATCGTGGACAAATGATTTACCCAATTTCCGATGTATCTGATGTGACATCCCAACCCACTGTGGGATTTCATAAAACTGGAATAATGGACCGCTCCGGTAAAACATTGTTCATACGTGTCCAGAACCTTGTTGTACCAGAAGATGCAGACATCGCTTGGATCTTGGCAAACGGCGCAAATATCATTGAGCGCAGGTATCGATGAATTAATAAATAAATATGCTGTAATAATGGCTGCCATTGATGGGAAAGTAGGATACGCAGTATCCGATGTTGATTTTGATGAATGTGTTGGTACGACGGCTCAGTTAGTCTGAACAACTCATATGAGGGGTGAGACGTACACTGCCCATTCTGTGGTTGGGGAAATAAATAAATAAATAAAAAGTGATGGTACCTATGTTTAATATTATGGAGGGTACCAGAGAATCCCCCGACCCACGGTAAGGACCTCTGGTTGGGGAAAATAATAAAGTGAATGTGAAAAAATATGTGAACAATTGAGCCGCAGTAACCACCGCCCACTATTGCCACCGGGAACCAATGAGATTAACTAAATGGAATTCAAAATTTTTTCTGCAGTTTAATTGACTAAACATTTTTTTTTATTATTATTTTTTTCTTTTTTACCGTAAATTTTGGCCAATACACAAGAATGGCAGCAGGGTCGGTGCATACAGGATTTGTTTGGTTTTCCGCCAAAATGGTAATCGTGGTGGTTTTGAGTCCCCGGCGGAAAGCTTGGAAATTTTACTTACATTTTACAAGTTTTGTGAGTAGTTTAAAACAAAGTCTTAAAATTTGAATAATGACCAATTTAAAAAAAAAACCCAATATTATTTTATTTTAGTTCGCATTTTTGCTCCGATTGGGGTATTTTTTTCCGTGTGATAGTAGCACCCATAGAGGTTTTGGTGCGTCCATTGGGCGAAGTAACTCGTACAAGTTAACATCAGTTACAATAAGCTATATAAATGCTTACGTTGCGCCAGACATCCGGGCTACGAAATGCGACTCCACACGCGAGTTATATATGTGAATAACGAAGAAAAAGGAGAAGTTATACACATACATAACTCAGAAAAAGAAGACACTAAAAAGCCAGACAGTGGAATGCACCGAATCAGCTTTTTCTAAGCGAGGCGATTCTGTCCATTCCACTGTGGCGTTGTGCTGACATTGCACAAATATACATTTATATTAGATCTTAAGTAAAGATAAGAGCCAAGCTAAGCCGAGTTCTGTTCGATAGCCGACACTTGGTGACTAGCGTTAAGAAGCAACAGTTGTCGTTGCTAAAGTAACAAAAAACAAAAGAAATAAACGATTGAAACAACAACAAAAGTTCAAATGTATCATTACAGTGAAATCATATTATAACTAGTACAGTGAAGTTATATTATAACTGGCGCAGTCGCGGAACAAAAATCTACGTGAAAGAAAATAATTTAAAAAAAAAAAAAAAAAAAGAGAAAATAATAAGAAAATTTTAATTCTACTAAAAAAAAAATATAAAACATCAAATTAATGAATTTAAACTAAAACTAAATTTGAGAAGTTCTGCACACCAAGACGAGGTGTCGCCAACGAGGGAGAGAGAAATAACTCCTAAACTAAAACAAAATTTCAGATAAATTGAAGTTCTGCACACCACGCCGAGGTGTCGCCAACGAGGGGAAAAAGTAACTCATTGAAATAAAGCAAGCAACAACAAGGGTCACGACAGGTGTATATACTTATTTGCAGTGGCAGCAGTTCAAAAAACAAAAGAAATAAACGATTGAAACAACAACAAAAGTTCAAATGTATCATTGCAGTGAAATCATATTATAACTAGTACAGTGAAGTTATATTATAACTCCCGCAACGTTAAAATAAATAACAAAACTGCAACGCCAGCAAAATTCGCGGCGGATAGCTAAGGAATAAGTTCAAGTTTTTCATTAAGTTAGTTCTTAACAGAATTCAGAAGCACAAACGTGCAATAAAAAAGTAAATAAAAAGATTTTAAAATAATTAAATCGGCTTCTAATAATTGGCGCCTAACATAACTTTTATAGTAAATTTAAAAAAAAATCAACACGGCAAAAGTGACGATTAGCTGAGCCAACGAGGACTCATAACAGCAACGGAAAGCGAGTAGCTGAAAATTAAAACAACAACGCAAGGCGAGTAGATGAGACACCGGAGAAAGCGAGTAGCCGAAACTTAAAAATGAACATAAAAATAATGATTGTTAAAGCGTAAGTGCTCGTCAAATAAGAAATTATTTTATTATTTCCGTGACTGATTTTTGAGATAAAAATTTAAGAAGTGAAACAGTGTATTGACAAGATAGCGCAAAGATAATTGGATGGTTTTTATTGTGGTTTAATTAAAATAATGACCAGCAGCGATAGTGACAGAGAATTAGAGGATAGGCTTCGTCAGTTAGGGATTTCGAAAAAAACCTTTTTTGATAGATAGTGACAGTGAATTAGAGGATAAGCTTCGTTGGTTAGAGATTTCGAAAAAACCTAAAATGAATTCAGAACGTGTAACAGCTATCGTTCAAGCAGCGATATCATCTGCTCTCAGCGTACAAAAACAAGACTTCGAGCGGCAAATAACTCAATTGACAGAACAAATTACCACATTAGCGACAAGTCTGACAATAACAACTTATGAACCAAGAAAAATTTATAGAACAGTAAATCGTGATGAATCTTTAGATTTAGTGAAATCCTTGCCTGAATTTAATGGGCAGGCTTGCAATTATGTTTCATGGCGGCAAGCTGCACACACAGCTTACGAAGTTTTTGAAGCTGTGTGCTTACTGGCTATTAAATCACAGATGCTGCAGCAATACAACTCAGTTCAGATTCAACAGGCAAGCGCTTAGCTACAAAGTGCAAGTGTTTGCTTATGCAACCCCAGCAAACATTTTCAATCGCGGAAGAATCTTATTCGATTCGCAGCTATCGTTCAAGCAGCGATATCATCTGCTCTTAGCGTACAAAAACAAGACTTCGAGCGGCAAATAACTCAATTGACAGAACAAATTACCACATTAGCGACAAGTCCGACAATAACAACTTATGAACCAAGAAAAATTGATAGAACAGTAAATCGTGATGAATCTTTAAATTTAGTGAAATCCTTGCCTGAATTTAATGGGCAGGCTTGCAATTATGTTTCATGGCGGCAAGCTGCACACACAGCTTACGAAGTTTTTGAAGCTGTGTGCTTACTGGCTATTAAATCACAGATGCTGCAGCAATACAACTCAGTTCAGACTCAACAGGCAAGCGCTTAGCTACAAAGTGCAAGTGTTTGCTTATGCAACCCCAGCAAACATTTTCAATCGCGGAAGAATCGTATTCGATTCGCAGCTATCGTTCAAGCAGCGATATCATCTGCTCTTAGCGTACAAAAACAAGACTTCGAGCGGCAAATAACTCAATTAACAGAACAAATTACCACATTAGCGACAAGTCCGACAATAACAACTTATGAACCAAGAAAAATTGATAGAACAGTAAATTGTGATGAATCTTTAGATTTAGTGAAATCCTTGCCTGAATTTAATGGGCAGGCTTGCAATTATGTTTCATGGCGGCAAGCTGCACACACAGCTTACGAAGTTTTTGAAGCTGTGTGCTTACTGGCTATTAAATCACAGATGCTGCAGCAATACAACTCAGTTCAGACTCAACAGGCAAGTGCTTAGCTACAAAGTGCAAGTGTTTGTGTTTGTTTATGCAACCCCAGCAAACATTTTCAATCGCGGAAGAATCGTATTCGATTCGCAGCTATCGTTCAAGCAGCGATATCATCTGCTCTTAGCGTACAAAAACAAGACTTCGAGCGGCAAATAACTCAATTGACAGAACAAATTACCACATTAGCGACAAGTCCGACAATAGCAACTTATGAACCAAGAAATATTGATAGAACAGTAAATCGTGATGAATCTTTAGATTTAGTGAAATCCTTGCCTAAATTTAATGGGCAGGCTTGCAATTATGTTTCATGGCGGCAAGCTGCACACACAGCTTACGAAGTTTTTGAAGCTGTGTGCTTACTGGCTATTAAATCACAGATGCTGCAGCAATACAACTCAGTTCAGACTCAACAGGCAAGCGCTTAGCTACAAAGTGCAAGTGTTTGTGTTTGTTTATGCAACCCCAGCAAACATTTTCAATCGCGGAAGAATCGTATTCGATTCGCAGCTATCGTTCAAGCAGCGATATCATCTGCTCTTAGCGTACAAAAACAAGACTTCGAGCGGCAAATAACTCAATTGACAGAACAAATTACCACATTAGCGACAAGTCCGACAATAACAACTTATGAACCAAGAAAAATTGATAGAACAGTAAATTGTGATGAACCTTTAGATTTAGTGAAATCCTTGCCTGAATTTAATGGGCAGGCTTGCAATTATGTTTCATGGCGGCAAGCTGCACACACAGCTTACGAAGTTTTTGAAGCTGTGTGCTTACTGGCTATTAAATCACAGATGCTGCAGCAATGCAACTCAGTTCAGACTCAACAGGCAAGCGCTTAGCTGCACAAAAAAAAAAAATAATAATCAACAAGTGGCATATGTGTGGATAATGTATCTAATGACATAAACACATTCCCACTATAAATGCTGACACAAGCGTCTGCAATATTAAAGCTCTTCGTAGAAATGCATTGTACTCGTAGCATCAGCTATGGGAAACAATGAATGCATTTGCTACAAGCAGCGCTGCAAACGTTTGTGCTAGCATAAATAAACTCTTTTGTTATTTTTAAAATTAAGAAGAATCAGAATAAACTCAACTTTGAAACCGAAACAACGTGTTGATTATTTGTACTGATTATATTCCTATATTACTGGCGCAGTCGGATTTAAACGGACCTACGTTTAAAAAATAAGAAGAAGAATAAAAATAGATGAACTTAGAGAATTTATTTTCAAATTTGACCTTAAACGAGAAAAAAAAATAAAATGTCCGAAAAACGGGAAATGTTTATTGAAAGTATAAAAACGGTTATTCCGTTTACGGGAAAAAAATCGGAGTTGGCGTTTTACATAACGTGTGTAGAATCCGCGTTACAAATCATTAACGACCTTACGCCGAATGATAAGGTGGCGCTGTTCAATTACGTATTAAAAACGATCCAGGGTCCGGCATTGGATATTATTCGACGAGAGCAACCCAACGACTGGGGTTCACTGAAGGAGAACTTAATAACTGAATTCGGGGAGCACTCTTCACCAGGAACACTTATCATAAGGATGGGTAATATTAAATTTAAAGGTAGTATTAAAAATTTATACAGTGAAATCAATGCTGCGTTATGCACTATAAACGATACTATAAAATTAAATGTTACCGATGGAAATGAAAAAGTTTTTTTTGCAAATGAAGCAAATAAAACGGCTGTTAAAATTTTTAAGCGTGAATTACCAAAATACATAACTGCAGCATTGAACGCTAGAGAAATAACTAAGTTGTCTGAAGCTTACAAAATTTTGAAAGAGGAGGAATTATTCGAATCAAATTCATATGAAAATCGTAACAATTTTAACACGAATAATAATTATCGAAATTCAAACTACCGGGTACAAAATTTTTCGCGACAAAATCAACGGTGGCAACAACCAAACCCATTTGCAAATAGACCAATTAAGAGACAAAATGAATACGACTCCAATCAGTCACGTATAAGACGTTACGGTGTACCCTCTCCCATGGACACTGATAGTGGAAATTTTCATGTCGAGGCCTCGGAGAGATTCCATACCTTAAATTAAACACAAACAACAAAGAAATAGCAATGCTTGTGGATACGGGATCGTCCATAAGTTTAATTCAACCTAATGTTTTTATATCTCCGATCACTCAAGTAGATCCCATTAAAATAAAAACCCTTACTGGCTGGACAATACTAAATAAAATCCAATATCTAAACGAACCAACCTTAGTATCAGGTAATCTAAAATTCTACGTCTATGATACACCTAATAAATTTGATGGACTTATCGGACAAGATATTTTGAAAGTGCTAAACGCCAAAATAGACTTTAGGAAAAACAATATAGAACTTAATGGGAAACTTTTCGACATGTATCCCTTAAACGAGGAGGATAGGTATAAAATTCAATTGAAGAAAGTAAATATATTTATCGAAGAGGAGCCTTTTGAGTTACGAATTGACCACCTTAACAGTGAAGAAAAATTAAAACTTAGCAAGTTATTGAGAGACTATCGTGATCTTTTTTATTTTGAGGGGAAGAAATTAACATTTACGAACACAATCAAACACAAAATAGTAACCAAGCACGAAAACCCCATTTATGTTAAGTCATATCGTTATCCTCAAGTTCACAAAACGGAAGTTAATCGTCAAATTAAAGAAATGTTGCAACAGGGTATAATTAAGCACAGCCAATCTCCTTATTCCGCACCATTGTGGGTGGTGCCTAAGAAAGTAGATCCATCGGGCAAAAGAAACTGGAGAATAGTGATAGATTATAGAAAACTTAATGATATAACGGTGAACGATAAGTTTCCAATCCCAAATATAGACGACATCTTAGATAAACTTGGACGTTGTAACTATTTCACAACCCTAGATTTAGCGAAGGGATTCCTTCAAGTAGAATTAGACGAAGGCAGCAGAGCTAAAACTGCTTTCTCCACGCAAGATGGGCATTACGAATTTACACGTATGCCGTTTGGGCTTAAGAATGCGCCCGCCACATTCCAACGTCTGATGAATTCAGTCTTGGGAGACCTTGTTGGAAATCACTGTATGGTTTATCTTGACGACATTATTGTCTTTAGCACCTCTCTTCAAGAGCATATATGCTCACTGAAAAAAGTATTGCAAAAACTTAAAGAAGCGAACTTAAGAATACAACTAAATAAATGTGAATTTTTCAAAAGAGAAACTGAGTTTTTGGGCCATGTGGTAACGCCTGACGGTATCAAGCCCAATCCAAACAAGATTTCTGCAATTTTAAATTTCCCTTTACCGAAAACGGAAAAACAAGTTAAAGAATTCTTGGGACTAGCTGGCTTTTACCGAAAATTCATACGAGATTTCGCCAAAATCACGAAGCCTTTAACAAAATGCTTAAAAAAGGGTCAAAACGTGACCCATCAGAATAGCGAATATATTCAAGCAGTTGATACAATAAAAACTCTAATAACAAATGATCCGGTATTAAAGTACCCCGATTACGAAAAGCAATTTACCTTGACGACGGATGCCTCTAATATTGCATTGGGAGCCGTCCTTAGTCAATTAGGGCATCCTATCTGTTTTGCGAGTAGGACACTCAATGAACATGAACTGCACTACTCGACGACAGAAAAAGAATTGTTGGCTATTGTATGGGCCACTAAATATTTTCGGCCGTACTTGTATGGACGAAGATTTATGATTAATAGCGATCATAGGCCCCTACAATGGCTACACAATATGAAGGAACCCAATTCAAAATTGCAACGGTGGAAAATACAACTCAATGAATATGATTTTGACATAAAATATGTCCCGGGAAAAGAAAATAATAAATCTTACTTAAAACGATAATTATTTCAAACAGTTACAAAATAATAAAACAAAACACTATATTAACAATGGCACACGCACAGTTGGAAAACAGTGATATAATATCTTGTATTGACGAAGAATGCACAAATTATCAGGTAGGAACTGTGCATGAATATGTTGAAAATACTTGTCCTCCATCGGCCGTAGATAACAGGATCACAGCATCAGATTCTGAAATTCAATACACGATCAGAAACCTATACAGTCCCAATGCATCTTTGAACAATTCTGCTTTGGAAAATCAAATGACGGACTTTACAAGATTATATGACGACGATGATGAAGAGTTGCTAGAGGTGCGAACTTCTGAAGCTGATGAACAAGCCTCATCTTCGGCCACTGCCATGCCACCATCAACAGCTCAGGTCACACCATTAACTGTCGACAGAGTTGGAGGAGGAACCGAAGACATGCAGGCGGCTATAATTGATTATTACAATGCTTGGCTCTCTGTTCCAGGGACCCATAAAATCAACAATGATCCTGCCTCTTTCTATAGAGAGGCTATGGAGCAGCCGAGATTTGCAGGCTATTTAAATGGATTACACGTCGCTATGAATGATATGAACCTCTTACCAAAGGCCGCAGCCGTCAATTTTACATTGAACCTAGTTAAATCAAAGAATGTTTCAATGTTCGTCCATATCCACTTGTTAACCCAGGCAGCGACCTGGATCTCCTCTGCCCAGCTAGGATCATTCTACGAAAGAACCCAAGCTGATTTAGAAAGTCCATGTAATGTCTTCTGATCAGAGAAGAAATCATTTTAGTGTTAGGTTCAAAAACCATATATCAAAAAAATATAAGTCAGCTTTTAAACGTAAAAAAAAGTTTAACTTTACTAATTCTTCTAGGGCACGCAACCAAGATCCTCAGAACACTAATTCTACTAAACACAGAAATTATAACAAACATTGATCCGCAACGATTTAAATTCATAAAAACGTCACTTTGGCAACTTGACGATCTATTATGTTTTGTTCTCTCAATCCCTAGCAAAGTTGAAAAACTACCTTTGTTAAAAATAATCCCAATACCGGCAACTTCAGACAACTCAGAATTAATTATCGATAGTAATCTACAAATGACACAAGTAAATAATACAATATTTGAAATAAAAGGAACTAAACTAAAAGATTGCAAAAACAATTGTATTAAAAATTTATTAAATCAAAATCAAGTTCCTGTAGACTGTAAGTTTATTTATAATCAAAAATCCGAAATAGATTTTGTCGAACCAAACATAATTGTAACAAAAAATCTTAAAGAAACAAGAATAAATCAAACATGTAACAACCTCTCAGTAATAATTAAAAGGAATAATGTAATTCACTTTTCAAATTGTGAAATAAATATATTAGATTCAAAATTCAAGTCATTCAATCAGCATAATTCTGTACTAAGTATGCCTTATGTTAATAAAATTGAAAACAAAATAAACATATCCAATGTTACCTTAAAAGATCTCCAAATTAAAATCCATACAATGAAAAAACAGAGTAATTCCATAAATTTTTCTTTATTGAGCATTTCTATTTTGATAATTTTGATATTTACTATATTTAAGCTAAGAAATATAAAATGTAAAAATATTCGCGAGGACGCGAAAATTCCTAAAGAGGGGAGGAGTGGCATATGTGTGGATAATGTATCTAATGACATAAACACATTCCCACTATAAATGCTGACACAAGCGTCTGCAATATTAAAGCTCTTCGTAGAAATGCATTGTACTCGTAGCATCAGCTATGGGAAACAATGAATGCATTTGCTACAAGCAGCGCTGCAAACGTTTGTGCTAGCATAAATAAACTCTTTTGTTATTTTTAAAATTAAGAAGAATCAGAATAAACTCAACTTTGAAACCGAAACAACGTGTTGATTATTTGTACTGATTATATTCCTATATTACTAACATATAAAAATAATAATCAAGATTAAAAAGTAAAATTTTAACTATTGTTTGACTATTGTCCCAAAAAAAAAAAAAAGAGTACTGAGATGTATGCTAATGATCTTTTGCTTTCGTATTCTTATATACTAATGTACTCTATTCTTATGTTGTAATTTATGTAACTTTAAGCTCTTCTTAATATTAAGTCTTTATATTTAATAAAGTCAGTCTAATGCAAACCTTACAAGTCGCGTGTCGTTATTTAATGTAGTTCGCATACATATCAAGTACAAATAACACAAAAAAGGTCTAAGGTCTCACGTTCATGTACGTTTTGAATTGAGAGCGTGTGTGTACATAATTGCAAGAGTTTCGCGTGTATCACATGTTTGTGTTTGTTTATGCAACCCCAGCAAACATTTTCAATCGCGGAAGAATCGTATTCGATTAGCAGCTATCGTTCAAGCAGCGATAGCAAATAACTCAATTGACAGAACAAATTACCACATTAGCAACAAGTCCGACAATAACAACTTATGACCAAGAAAAATTGATAGAACAGTAAATTGTGATGAATCTTTAGATTTAGTGAAATCCTTGCCTGAATTTAATGGGCAGGCTTGCAATTATGTTTCATGGCGGCAAGCTGCACACACAGCTTACGAAGTTTTTGGAGCTGTGTGCTTGCTGGCTATTAAATAACAGATGCTGCAGCAATGCAACTCAGTTCAGACTCAACAGGCAAGCGCTTAACTTGACAAAAAAAAAAAATAATAATGAAGATTAAAAAGTGAATCTTCTGAAAACGTTTAATATACTGTATGAATTTTATCTGCTTAACACTACTGAACAATTAGTCTATGGATAGGCGATCCCATCGTAAAACCGACAGATTTAACGACTTGCAAAATAAATGGGATTTGGCAAGTGCAGAACAGACTGCTGCCAAAAATCGAATGATTAACGGCGAAGCTAATCAGCCAGTTTTTGAAGCTGTGTGCTTGCTGGCTATTAAATAACAGATGCTGCAGCAATGCAACTCAGTTCAGACTCAACAGGCAAGCGCTTAACTTGTAAAAAAAAAATAATAATGAAGATTAAAAAGTGAATCTTCTGAAAACGTTTAATATACTGTATGAATTTTATCTGCTTAACACTACTGAACAATTAGTCTATGGATAGGCGATCCCATCGTAAAACCGACAGATTTAACGATTTGCAAAATAAATGGGATTTGGCAAGTGCAGAACAGACTGCTGCCAAAAATCTAATGATTAACGGCGAAACTAATCAGCCAGTTTTTGAAGCTGTGTGCTTGCTGGCTATTATATAACAGATGCTGCAGCAATGCAACTCAGTTCAGACTCAACAGGCAAGCGCTTAACTTGACAAAAAAAAATAATAATGAAGATTAAAAAGTGAATCTTCTGAAAACGTTTAATATACTGTATGAATTTTATCTGCTTAACACTACTGAACAATTAGTCTATGGATAGGCGATCCCATCGTAAAACCGACAGATTTAACGATTTGCAAAATAAATGGGATTTGGCAAGTGCAGAACAGACTGCTGCCAAAAATCTAATGATTAACGGCGAAGCTAATCAGCCAGTTTTTGAAGCTGTGTGCTTGCTGGCTATTAAATAACAGATGCAGCAGCAATGCAACTCAGTTCAGACTCAACAGGCAAGCGCTTAACTTGACAAAAAAAAAATAATCAAGATTAAAAAGTAATATTTTAACTATTGTTTGACTATTGTCCCAAAAAAAAAAAAACATTGTTTTCATCTCGTCCTAGTGACCTACCTTTCGCTTTGGCATTAACCCACGAGGTAGAGTCTAATCACCAGCGATACGTATTCGCAGCAGGTTTCGCAGGACGGAACGAAATCAAAAAGGTTAACGAAGACCACGGTAGGTCACAAAATCATAAAAATCCGTATTACACGGGTGAGCAACAAAGTTATAAGAAAACACCCTGTAACCATCATCTAAAATATATCAGAATACCCTATTAATTTCACATTACCAATTTTATGCATAAAGCCATAAATCAAAGCTTAAAATTACATATTTACATTATTTCGACTTTATGCATAAAACCATGAATCAAACTTTAATCGCATAAGCAATTAACGCTTGAATATACAAATTTACTCAAACTGGTAAATTCGTATACACAAGCCCTAGTTAAAAACCAATTCTTAAGTACTCCAATTTTATGAGTTCGCTTGCGTTCTGGTTGCACAAAGAATTCTGAGAAACCCTTCTGTGCAACAATGTAAATGAAATCGAACTTATAAACAAAGTCGCTTGGTAATGAGTTTATTACACTTACGCGTGCACTCTCTTTTGAATGCACTTTCATTGCTTAACTTTCTCTAGAATTTTACGAATGCATTACATACAGAAATTCTCTGAGTAAGCATTTTCCTTTTGAGGCAGCGATGAAAATCGGGGTATAAATGTTACTGTTCATTTTTAGTCTAAGTCAGATTGAAGTTAATAAACGAGACCAAGAGATCTCTTAAAAAAGTTAAAGTTTTGCTTTTGTTTTTTATCAAGTGAAAAGTGGCGCAGTCGGTAGGATACCGCAAATTCCTACCCAACATAAATTTTAAATAAAGGGAAGTGAATTTCAATTCTTGGTGCGGTATCGAGGAAAATATTGTACAAAAGATTGTACAGGACTAATTAGATAAAGGAATTTTTTTTTCTGCGCAGAGGATTGTGCCGAAAAAAAATTTAAAAACTTTAACGAAGGACCTACAAAAGATTGTAGGGTCGAGAACTTCAATCTCAAAGGAAATGCAAGAAGAATCAGCAGTTAAAGATCAAACCACCAGCAGTGATTATTGTCATAAAGTAAAAGACAAGGAAGAAGTAAATAAATCAGCGAAAAGTGCCAAATCAAGCAAAAAATCAACGGAGGAATTTTTCGAAATAAAGCCAGAGAGGAATATAGGATACCACGTCATCGGGGAAACACCGGTTCTATCAGACAACGAAGACACCGAAGACTTCACGGAGACATAAAAGGAATACTTGAAGAAGCTGTAGGTAAAGGTTGAGTAAGTTAATATTGATTATTTTCTTTTTTGAAAAAAAAAACACATAATTTTCTTTTTCGTGCGGTCGGAAATTTATCGCGGTAGTGAAACAATTTAACAGTGAAGTTTTGAATTTTTTTTTTTTTAAATAAAAAAATACATCATGGCTCAACTGACAATAGATCCGATTAAGTATTTGAATAATTTGACGGCTTACGATGGTAACCCGGAGGACTTGCAGACCTTCCTAAACCTAATAGATCATATACACCCAATTTTGGTAACGTACGACGCTCTCGGACAGTTACTTTGTTCAGACATAATTAAAAGCAAGCTAGTGAGGAAGGCTAGGGAAGTTATAGAGATAAACAGTAACGCTACCTCTTGGGCTGACATTAGGACTGTTTTATTAAATAATTTCGGTGAAAGACGGTCTTGTGAGGAATTGTTCGACGAGTTACGAGCAGTAACATTCAAGACTACAACACTGGAGTTTCATAAGGAAGTTCAACATAAATTAAGAAAGCTCAATAATAAAACGGTGGCAGTATTAGGAATAGGCGAAGCAGCAAACCAGTGCGTGATTAACAATAAGCGAACTGCCTTAAACATGTTTAAATCCAAAATACCGGAGCCAATGCGGACAATTTTAATTTGCCGTAATCCAGAATCACTAGAAGTAGCAATGGACATACTTTTCCAAGCAGGATATGCTGATTTAAAGGTAGAGAGTTCGAACAGGTACAAAACATACAAAAATTTTGAAGACAATGGTAATAGGCATCGGGTCAATGATAACCAAAGGGTTCAAAATTATCAAAACCAACCACAGAGAACAAATAATTACCAACAAAATCACAATCGAAATCAACCACAGAGAGTAAATAATTACCAACAAAATTACAATCGAAATCAACCACAGAGACCAAATAATTACCAACAAAATCACAATAATTATTACCAAAACCAACAACAAAGAATAAATAACTATCGACCGAATTACGTGAATCGAAATCCCAATCAACAGTATGAGGTTCAGAATCCATCGGGCGTAGAGCCAATGGACGTTAACAACCATGAAGCTAACGTAAATTTTCGAACACTAGCCTCAACCCGGGCATACCATATATAGTTATTCAGACTAGATTGCAACCGTTAAAATTCATCATAGATAGTGGAGCAACGCATTCCATAATAAATCCAAATTTATGCGATCCGAAATGGCGAGTACCTCTTAGACCAATGACACTCTTAACATTAAATCATAGGGTCGACGTTTCAGATAAAGTAAAAATACCTTTATTTAAGGAACTGGGAGGAGAAGAAGAAGTCGAATTCTTAGTGTGTAAATTTCATGACTACTATGATGGTCTTATTGGTAGCGACATTCTTAAACGTTTTAATGCTATAATAAACTATGAAGAAAATAATCTGATTATAAATAAAAAGAAGATTCCATTAAAATATAGAAATATTGTATGCCAAACTCTAAGATTACCAATTAAACAAGAGAAAGGACTAGCGTACTTGAACGAGCAAAAAGCCAACGGAGGGGAAATTTTGATTAAGGAAGGCATCTATGATGTAGAAGATTACAAAGTAGAGGCAGTAGTAGAAATGAATAATTTCAGCGGTAATACGAATAATATAAACATCTCCTTTCAAGAAATTAACAGTGACAATTTTGATGTAATAGAAAGTGAGAAGAAAACTCCAATTTTTGAAATGATTAGATTAAACCATCTAAATGAAGAAGAGAGAAAGGGTCTCGATAAACTCATAAAAAATTATTCGGATATATTTTATCAAGAAAATAGTGATTTGACTTTTACAAACGCAACAAAACATAAGATTCGAACTTCTAACGATATCCCCATTCATGTTAAATCATATAGGTACCCTTACGTACACAAGGAGGAGGTAGAAAAACAGATTCGCGAAATGCTAAAAAGTAAAATTATAAGGCCTAGTAATTCTCCTTACTCAGCACTCATTTGGATTGTACCAAAAAAAATTGATGCCAGTAAAGAGCAGAAATGGAGGTTAGTAATAGATTATCGCAAGTTAAATGAGGTAACAATCGACGATAGATACCCTATACCAAATATCGATGAAATCTTGGACAAACTGGGTAGAAGCCAGTACTTCACGACATTAGATCTTGCAAAGGGTTTCCACCAAATAGAAATTGAGGAATCTGACATACATAAAACCGCTTTCAGTGTAGAGGGTGGTCATTATGAATTTTTAAGGATGCCGTTTGGTCTGAAGACAGCACCAGCGACATTTCAGAGGTTAATGAATGATGTATTACGAGATTACGTAAATAAGATATGTCTTGTCTATTTAGATGACATTATCATATTTTCAACCTCACTACAAGAGCATCTAGATTCTTTACGTAAAATATTCAGTCGATTAAGAGAAGTAAATCTAAAAGTACAGCTGGATAAATCAGAGTTTCTTAAGAAAGAAACGGAATTCCTTGGTCATATTGTAACTGCAACAGGAATTAAACCAAACCCAAAAAAGATTGATTGTGTTATAAACTTTCCAATCCCTAAAACCCAGAAGCAGATTAAGCAATTCTTAGGCTTGACTGGATACTATAGGAAATTCATGAAAGATTATTCAATGATAGCCAAACCAATGACCAATTTCTTAAAAAAGAACGCTAAAATCGATATAAATCAAGAGAGCTACAAGAAAAGTTTCCATACACTTAAAACCTTACTTACAAATGATCCAGTTTTACATTATCCAAATTTTGAGAAAGAATTCACAGTAACTACGGATGCTAGCAATTACGCACTAGGTGCTATTTTGTCACAAGAAAACCATCCAATCTGTTATGCCAGTCGCACTCTGAACGAGCACGAGATTAATTACAGTACCATAGAAAAAGAACTATTAGCCATCGTCTGGGCTACTAAATATTTTAGACCGTACATTTTTGGTCGGAAGTTTACAATAGAAACTGACCACAAGCCTTTGACTTGGTTATTTTCCCTTAAGGAACCAAATTCCAAATTAGTTAGGTGGAAGTTGAAATTATCTGAATTTAATTATATTATTAAATACAAGAAAGGATTAAAGAATAGTAATGCAGACGCGTTATCAAGAATCGAAAATATTGAGGTAAACAACACAGAAATATTCCTTGAAGAAGAAATGAATACAATTAGGTCCAGCGAATCAGCCATTAATATATTCAGGAATCAAATAATAATAAAAAAAAACAAACTCAGGTTCCCTTAGCATACGAAACACTCGAATTTATAATAACAAGCGGAAAACCATATTAGTTAAGCAGATGGATGAACAAACGGCAAAAACCATACTAGAAACACATTTCGAACCAAATCAATTAAATGCTGTTCTGATAGAACAGGAATTATTTCAACAATTTGAAAGAACCTTTAATAATTTCTTTTCAACCAATACAAAATTTAAAGTAATAAGATGCAATAAAATATTAGAAGACGTAACTGACGAGGAAAAATTAGTGGAACTAATCGAAGCCGAGCATAAAAACAATAATCACAGAGGAATAGATGTAGTATTCAAGGAATTAAAAGTTAAAATCTATAACCCACAGCTAATATTAAGGATCACACAGTTCGTTAATAATTGTGAAATATGTGCACTAGAAAAATATGATAGACACCCCCCAAAATTGCCGTACAAGTTAACGGAAACACCCTCGAAACCCAATGAGATTTTACATATTGACGTCTTTTATACTCTACAAAAACAATTATTTATGACAATGATAGATAAATTTTCAAAATTTGCAGTAGCATACAAAATAAGTGGACGAACATGGACAGAGTTTAAGAGCAAATTATTACAATATATAAGTGCCTATGGAAAAATGGAAAAGATCGTAGTTGACAACGAACTTGGATTCAAAGCTATTCCAATTAAAGAATTCTTACGGCAAGAGAATATAGAAATCCATTACACTTCAAATAGTAATCATACATCAAATAGTGACGTCGAGAGACTACATAATACTATTAATGAACATATCAGGTTGCTGAGGCATGACGAACAGAATACATCGGAAACAGTAGAAGAAAAAATGTTTAGGATAATGACCTTTTATAATAATACCATACATAGCACTACGAACAGAAAACCAATAGATTTCATTAATGGAAAAATTAGCGAAGATCAATATGCAGAAATTCAAAACCTGATTCAGGAGAAAAAAAGGAAGGCACTAGAAAGAATTAATAGTAAACAGAACGACAATCAAATCCTAAGACCAGGACCAATATTCATTAAAGAAATACGCGGTGGGAAAAATTTCGCTAAGTATAGAAAAATAGAAGCAGATCTAATTGATGACGATCACGTAATTGATAGAAAAACAGGACTCAAATATTACAAAGTTCATGTTCAAAGGGATAAAAAACACCAAAATAGGGAACGACCCACTATTAGAAGTAAGAAAAAGTAAATAGTAGACTAAGCAGAACAACACTTTCCTTTTCTCTTTCCAGAGCAAAATGATTGTGCATTACGTTATATTAATTCTGATTACTCTGGCCGAAACGCAGTTTCTAGAAATACAGGACCTATCTAATAATCATGGTTATATTCCAATTAAACTTGAGGACGTAAAAATTATTTCAAATTATAACAAAGTGTTACATATTGTTAACCTAACCGAATACGAATATACATTGAATCTTATCCAAAATAATATAAACAACCTGAAGACATCAGCAACTGAAATCAGTAGCCTTATAGAAACAACTGAGAAAAACTTTATATTGTTGTCCACTAAAGTAGAAAACCTGACTCCTCACTTCAAAGTAAAACGCGGACTTATAAACGCATTGGGTACCGGCATAAAAATTATATCTGGTACAATGGATGACGAAGATAGAAACAAAATTAACGAAATTCTGGGTAATATAACAGAAAATGGTAAAATTTCTACAGGAAAGGTTAATGAATTGACATACATAAGTGAAAAATTAAGCTCTCAAGTTCAATCTATAATGACTCACATAAATAACCAACAAGGAACGATCGAAAATTACATCAATAAATTACAGGGAACTTACAAGAATAAAATCTTAAATTTAGAAGAAGAAATTGTCTTTTTACAACACATATATCAGATAAATAACGACATAACACTATTTCAGAATCACATAGAAGCATTAGGAAATATTATATTCTCTACGAAACTTAATATTATACCTACAGACATTCTAATGAAAACTGAACTTGAATTAATAAACGATTACGATAGTTATATAAATACAAAAGTTACCGTCAGCTATCATAATACTTATGATCCCAAATTATTCTAATCAAGTTCTATCACACATCAAATTTGAACCATTGCCTAACATTGAAAATAAATCGATTCATTTTGAAATATCAGAAGTTTTAGTTGATCTGAACGAAAATTCGTATGAAAACCCCGTAAAAGAAAATTTGAAAAAGAATCTAATCGAAATTAAAGACAATTGTATAAAAAATATTGTTAAATACGAAAATCCAATTTGTAACACGGAAAATTTTAATAAGCCTGAAATAAAAGAAATGTTACCAGGAATACTTCTTTTCAAAAACTTCCAGTCAAATATAGAACACAATTGTAACCAAATGAAAATAAAGAATAAAGGAAGTTTTCTTATAAAATTTGATAATTGTAAACTAAAAGTTCAAAACAAAACATATACAAATACAAATATCAAAGTAATTGATAAAATAATTGTATCAAATCTCGTCATGAAAATACAAGAGAATTTTACTATTGAAGACATTAAGTTAGAAAGTTTATATTTACAGCAATTAAAATACAATAAAACTCTAAAAAATTTTTGGTCACAAAACATGTACATTCATACTTTTCATCTAAGCACCAATTGCATATTAATAATTTTAATGATTATATTACTTATATTTTATATTTGTATAAGAAAACATGTACAAGTTTTAATGATTTCGTCGGTGCCTCAATTTAACGATGGGGGAGTTATAAGAAAACACCCTGTAACCATCATCTAAAATATATCAGAATACCCTATTAATTTCACATTACCAATTTTATGCATAAAGCCATAAATCAAAGCTTAAAATTACATATTTACATTATTTCGACTTTATGCATAAAACCATGAATCAAACTTTAATCGCATAAGCAATTAACGCTTGAATATACAAATTTACTCAAACTGGTAAATTCGTATACACAAGCCCTAGTTAAAAACCAATTCTTAAGTACTCCAATTTTATGAGTTCGCTTGCGTTCTGGTTGCACAAAGAATTCTGAGAAACCCTTCTGTGCAACAATGTAAATGAAATCGAACTTATAAACAAAGTCGCTTGGTAATGAGTTTATTACACTTACGCGTGCACTCTCTTTTGAATGCACTTTCATTGCTTAACTTTCTCTAGAATTTTACGAATGCATTACATACAGAAATTCTCTGAGTAAGCATTTTCCTTTTGAGGCAGCGATGAAAATCGGGGTATAAATATTACTGTTCATTTTTAGTCTAAGTCAGATTGAAGTTAATAAACGAGACCAAGAGATCTCTTAAAAAAGTTAAAGTTTTGCTTTTGTTTTTTATCAAGTGAAAAGTCAACAACAGGCCTACAGCGAAAATAACACACAGCAGCCGACACAAGAGTGGCATGCTCCAATGGAAGTAGATCCTTCTGAGTCACGAATGAGGCAACACACCAACTGGCGACGAGGATCGTCACAGAAAACACATCAAGGCCAGCAACAGTTCAAGGCAAATCACCAACAAGGTTTTGGTAATGAACAATATTCTCGTAATAAGCGGCAAGCTATGAGGCATGAGAACATACACATAAGAACACAGGTAACATTCCGCCTCCGCTAATTTCCAACATTCACATGAGAACATGTTGGATATCGCTAAGGATAAATACGAATTGTGATTTGTGTCCTAGTAGGTTGAATACAATTGATCTGTTGACTACTAAACGGGATAACACGGCAATAACCAAGACTAAATGTTGCCGTTGTAACGAACCTGCCTCCAAAAGAGACCCGTATCCTACTGACCGGTTCTGCATACTTCATTTTCATCGGTCTAAGCTCAGGGTTGGGAGTGGGGGTTGGTGTTCAGACACGGACGGCAGCTACATACATCAAAATTGTATGCAGAGTTTGATATAAAACTATTAACCGAATATTAAAAAAAACATTTAGGCATTCACCGGTTGCTATTAATCAAAACCACAATTTTATTTTATACTAAAACTACTCATGGAAGGCCTGTATTAACATACGACTAACAATGTCGAAGGTAAGGTGGTCAGCCTTCGATCTCAACCCGCCCATCCTGCTACCAATATGTGGATTTTAGTTTGATAGCCCACTATAGATTCCTCCCTACCTATCCATAATTCACATTTCGTGACTCAATGAAAACAATCTTAGCCTTTTATTTCAAAATTTACAAGAAAAACTTTATTAGAAAATATAGGATAGAACATACTTAATATGGTATAAGCTAAATACATATATGCTCAATCATTGCAAAAGGTAAAACTATCTTTCAACATTGTTTGAAACAAAATAATTTTTTTATATCTATAGCCACCCTAATGTAATTACTAAAATTACAAAATAATCAATTTGACCATAGATACTTTAAAAAACAAACATGAGAAAAGTACTATTATTAGAAAAAAACTCTTAATTATAAAATTTAGTTCGATATGATTTACTTCAATGCATCATGTAGGAAATTTAAATTTACTTTTAACTATTTTAAAGATTTTTAAATTCAAAGTAGGTTTTGAATTAATTAAATCATACGATGATTTAAGCCTTTAAGTAACATGGTCTTTAGAATCAGAAAACAATTGTATTTATCCAAATTAAATTCACGATTTAGGACATTTCTACATTTTTCAAAATTTTTAAACTATTTGGAACTTTTAACTATCGATACCAATATTGGAGAAATTATTGCTCACTGGCAAGGCCTGTTACCAAGACAGGCACTAAGATTAAGACTGCTAATTGATCAAACAGCAGGATCAGGATTGACTGCATTAATAACCATCGGGCGTGCCATTAAGCTTTATCCTCGATTCAGTTGGAAAATGATTCATCGTATGTTCCCAAATGATGTAGCAGGTTTCTTAGCTGCCGCATCTGCTGTCCGAGATAACCGATACTTTGGTTTCAGACACGATCTTGGTGTAGTCAAAAGCACTAATTACAAGAACCTTGCCCATGTAGCCAAGACTCTCTTGGTGAAAGTTAATGGTGAAGAAGCACTAAGTAAATATGGTGGGTGGGCAGTACGCATCCCACATCAAGCGAGAGTTGATCAACTCATTGCTGCATTTGAAACAGACGTCTCACTTTTGGCATCCGGAACTGATGAAGAAGTAGCTGCGGTTGAGGGTCGTCTCGAAGCTAGAGAAGATGATGATATCCATGCTCAGATGTTACATTTGGTCAACGCAGGTCCGACGGTCTATGTTTAATTTTAATCTTCTTTCTTTCTTATATTTTTGCTATTTGTGCCTTATTATTATTACCTCACTTGACAAACATATCGTGTAGCATTATACTTATCTTATCTCGAATACATTGACAATCATCATTATATGCCATATTATGTACTAAGGTAGATGTAATTTTTGATATTGATTTAAAAAAAAAATATTTAATTATGTAACGAACCTGCCTCCAAAAGAGACCCGTATCCTACTGACCGGTTCTGCATACTTCATTTTCATCGGTCTAAGCTCAGGGTTGGGAGTGGGGGTTGGTGTTCAGACACGGACGGAAGCTACATACATCAAAATTGTATGCAGAGTTTGATATAAAACTATTAACCGAATATTAAAAAAACCATTTAGGCATTCACCGGTTGCTATTAATCAAAACCAAAATTTTATTTTATACTAAGACTACTCATGGAAGGCCTGTATTAACATACGAGTAACAATGTCGAAGGTAAGGTGGTCAGCCTTCGATCTCAACCCGCCCATCCTGCTACCAATATGTGAATTTTGGTTTGATAGCCCACTATAGATTCCTCCCTACCTATCCATACTTAAAAGGTTTGGTATATTTTCTTCGCTTCTTGCAAGCGGCATTTTTTGTAAATTTTTCTTTCGATTCGACGAAAAAAAAATAAATTTTTCAAAGTATAATTTTTTTTTTTTTAGACTATTAAGCAGTCCAAGAATATCTCGCAAGATAACGAGAATGTTTCAGAAAATAGAAAAAGACAAGGCAAATTTTCCTTATTATTTTAACGACTAGAATTGTTTTAATTAGTAACACTTCATCTGAGAGGAAATAGGAATTCAACGCAAAAAGAACAAAAAAAATTATGAAGTAAATAAAAATTTATCAAATCAAAATTATTTTATAAAACCACTAATTTGTGAACCTTTTTAGGTGTACGAATATTTAAATTAAATTGTATTAAATTTAAGTAAAAGTTAACTTGAGCCACTACTCCGTGAAGAACGATAGGAATGAGGAAATTAAAAAAAAAATTGTATTGAGTTACTCGTATGTATTTTGTTTGAAATAAATATAAAAATATAAAACAGATCTGAGGAATAAATAGACTTTTGTTTATCAGTTATTCTTTAATAATGAGTAAGCTACCAAAATAACTCAGAGCTAATTCTCAAATTATTAAAACAAATAACTTAAACTAACTGTCCTACAGCAAGTATTCGTAAATGGTAAAGACTTAAGATAGCACTTAAAAGTCTTTAAAAATCCAATAAACATCATTTACATGAAGTCAAAATTTTGTGGCAAGTAACCAAAACCATCCAGTTACCAGAGTCCAACCATATTTGAACAACATATGAAATAAAAATTTATAAATTATGCCGGTGAATACAAAAATTTTTGGGAGTCTACAGCTTCATTCTTTAGTTATGTGATAATAACTCAGCGTAATTGTTTATTTTTCATTGCTAAAATCCAATATAAACTTGACTTAACCGATTAGCTAAAGCTAAGCAAACCAAAACTATATATATTTAAGATTCGAATATGAAATTTATCCTTGAAATAAGTTGAAGTAAAAAGTTAACAAGAAAATTAAGCTGGTTGTTTTAAATTGCTGTTGACTGCCCCACGTTGGGCGCCATTTAATTATGTAACGAACCTGCCTCCAAAAGAGACCCGTATCCTACTGACCGGTTCTGCATACTTCATTTTCATCGGTCTAAGCTCAGGGTTGGGAGTGGGGGTTGGTGTTCAGACACGGACGGCAGCTACATACATCAAAATTGTATGCAGAGTTTGATATAAAACTATTAACCGAATATTAAAAAAAAACATTTAGGCATTCACCGGTTGCTATTAATCAAAACCACAATTTTATTTTATACTAAAACTACTCATGGAAGGCCTGTATTAACATACGACTAACAATGTCGAAGGTAAGGTGGTCAGCCTTCGATCTCAACCCGCCCATCCTGCTACCAATATGTGGATTTTAGTTTGATAGCCCACTATAGATTCCTCACTACCTATCCATAATTCACATTTCGTGACTCAATGAAAACAATCTTAGCCTTTTATTTCAAAATTTACAAGAAAAACTTTATTAGAAAATATAGGATAGAACATACTTAATATGGTATAAGCTAAATACATATATGCTCAATCATTGCAAAAGGTAAAACTATCTTTCAACATTGTTTGAAACAAAATAATTTTTTTATATCTATAGCCACCCTAATGTAATTACTAAAATTACAAAATAATCAATTTGACCATAGATACTTTAAAAAACAAACATGAGAAAAGTACTATTATTAGAAAAAAACTCTTAATTATAAAATTTAGTTCGATATGATTTACTTCAATGCATCATGTAGGAAATTTAAATTTACTTTTAACTATTTTAAAGATTTTTAAATTCAAAGTAGGTTTTGAATTAATTAAATCATACGATGATTTAAGCCTTTAAGTAACATGGTCTTTAGAATCAGAAAACAATTGTATTTATCCAAATTAAATTCACGATTTAGGACATTTCTACATTTTTCAAAATTTTTAAACTATTTGGAACTTTTAACTATCGATTGGCAGTGCCTTATCAATTTCAATAAAATATGTACTATGCGCATATGGATTCAATTCTCTTGCGCGATCCAATACTCAAAATAAAACCAATAATGATATTTTAAGAAAAAGCATAATCAAAATAAAATATAAAATACAACTTTCAGAAGGTACTCACATTTACTCTCTCGGTTGTCGCAGGCCTGTGAAACTGGAGACTGGAGACTTTGCTGAGCTCTATAATTTGTTGTTGTAACATTTGATTCTACTTTTACTTACATCCGAAAATTGTTTTTGTTTCCCAGTGCTTTAATTTTTTTCTTTTACTACATGTACACTTATATTGTTTTCTATTTTTTTCTTCTTTTCTTTTTTTTTTCGTTACTCTCTTTTTTTTTCAAATTGCTATTTTTTTTACAACAAAATTTTTGCAATTACAACAACAATGGTCTGTTAGAATTTTACAATAGATTGTTGTTGTCAATCTCAAAAATTATGTTTTTAATTTCTTTAGATACTAAAGAAGAAGAAAAATTAATAGCTAATGTACAGTGGCGGTGTTCGAAATATTCCACTGTATAAAAAAAATTAAAAGCATTAGGAAAAAAAAACTTAAACCAATTATTTATTAATGAATTTAATTTCCTTTTTTTTCCGATATTTAGCATTAAATTTAGGTTTTAAAATTTTTGTTTTCTTAGTTTTATCTCTCCTTTTTTTTTTTTTTAGTTTGTGGCGGTTTGCCGATTTTAAAGTAAAGTTTAGTTAATTAAATTTCTTAATTTCTTTTGGTTTTTTCTTAAATTTTAATAAGTTTACAAAACTAGATCGATTAATTTTCATTTTTCTGATTTTTACTATAACGTATACCATTAAGGGTTTTTTTTTTTTTTTTTTTTTTTCACTTAAACTTTATAATATTAAGATTTTTCTACGTAGGCTCTAAGCTGCAAAGTTCGGTGATTTTTTGGAGGTGATACCTCTAACCTTTGATGGCTGCAACTCATGTATTTTTCTGTTAGCGTGCCAAATAATGCTGTCTGCATGGGCTTTGGAACAAATTAAGGCACTTTTCGAGTTCCAAAGACACAAAAGCGTGGGTATATTCTACTTGCTAATATTCGCTTAAATCCTCAACCGGGACCCTTATTGAAAGGGGTTCCAGGTAATCAAGTGGGTGCTCCATAGGGATCTGCCTGAAGTTACTGGTTTAGGCCGCTCGAGATTATGTCAATCGTGGCCAAATTTTTATAGCCTTTTAAGTCGATTTTAATTCGAGGTTGTTTAGTTCGCGAAATAAAAGTTAATAATAGGTAAAATTTATACCGCACTTCATAAAATTTTACAAGATGTCTTTTATTTTCAATAATTAAAAAAAACACGACAACTTGATCTCTTCGAGTATAGACAGCAAAAGAAAGAACATTCTTTAGGAAATGAACAGTAACTCCCACTGAAACGCTATGTTAGTGACGTCATTGATATATCATGAAGCAAAGTCATATTGTTATGATATACCAGTGCTTTTCAAACTGGCTATGTTACTTGGAAACAAAGCTAAGTAGCTGATTACTTGTAATGATGTAATAAATAGTGTAATAATTACATTTTATCTTGTAAACTAAAATTAATTTTGAACAAAAGAAATCAATCGATATCTATACAATTGACTAGTGAATAATCTTTTGAAGTGTAAGGGTACTACATTAAAGTTAGAAACATCAACAAAAAAAAATGTTTATGGTTTTTTAATGAAATAAAATATTCTAATTTCCTATTTGTTTGAAAGTAATATTTGCATTTATTTCTAAATACGAATAAAAAAACTCTAATTAGTGATATTGTTGGCATTTTCCTCAAAATTTAAAATCACCCTCACACCGTTACCATAAGAAAAACGGTATCGAACTTTGTAATAGCAAATAATAAAAACTTTTCAATTCTCATTTCAGAAAAACTACAATTTAGACAAACTTGAGGAAATTTTTCTAAGAAATGGTACAATTGTAAGGAAACACGAATAATAGAGAAATTAAATTCAGAGATAAAACATTATATTTGGTGAGTCGTTTCCTTTTTACTTTTTTTTTAGTAAATTTAAATACTTAAAAACATTCTACAGGGTGGCTGATTCGAACTGTTACCAACTTCAGATAGACTTATCTGACAGATGGAACATGACAGCTGTCTAAAAATTGGCATGATGTTAGTTCATTCTATTGTCAACAAGTAACCAAAAGCTTTTGCGCGTCAATTTATTGAAAATAAAAAATTTTCGAAATGGAATTCAAACGTAATAGTGTGATTGCTCTTTATTTGGCTGGAAAATCGCAACCAGCAATTGTTCGTGAGCTGAAACATTTAAAAGTGAATAAAATGTTTGTGTATCGGACCATAACACGTTACAATGGTACCGGCAGCGTTGCCAAACGACATGGTGGTGGTCGGAAAATAACTGCAACATCACCCGAAATGGTTCGAAAGGTGAAGGCCAGAATTGAGCGAAATCCGAGACGCAGTGGCAGACAAATGGCTGCCGAGCCATCAAATGAAACATAAAGATAAATACTATGATATAAAGTACATCAACGAGATGGAAAACAATAAAGAAATAGTATCAAATAATAGAATTAATGTGGAGAATGTAATCTCTACAACGCCAGCGATGAATCATACCGCTATACTTAATAATATTCATACATTGGAAAACTGCAATACGCCAGCTGAAGTTAATACCAGCAAAGAAAGTAAAGAATTTGAATACTTAAGGAAAATAACTATTAACGGAATAAAACAGTTACACGAAAATATTAATATGAACTTACAATTCAGAACAGATGTTAGGGCAGAAATAAGAACTACAATTGACACGCCGATATGGAGTAAGCAGTATCCATATCCACTCTAAGTCAATTAATTTGTAAATAAAGAAATAAATAAGTTAATACGAGATGAGATTTTGCGGCTGGAAAATTGATTTTTTTCAGTGCAAGGATCGGAAGTCCTTAACTTGCACTCAAGTATTCTGACGCCATGATTACATTTCAGATGTTAATAAACAGACGCCCTGAGGATGAGGACAAATAATCCACGAAACGTTGGGGCGCAAGTATAAAATTTATATTATTCTGGATATAATTATTTTCAATCGCGTTTAATTCACAAAAAAAAAAAACCCTCTGAAATATTTTAGTTGTATACTTGAAATGTCTAGTGACACAAGAGCTAATCAGTCATTTTACAACGAGGAAATTAATAGTAATTATGCATTTGTTATTGTATTCAGAAATTTTTTTAAACATTTTTGCCATTACACAAGCTTAAAGAAAATCAAAATTTTCTACCAATTTCTATTTTATAAGTTAACGACGCATAGTTAACATGCCTCACTTACCCTACAATTGCTGCCTGTTAAAGTAAATTTGATCCTCTGAGCTTAAGCTGACCTTTATGCTGGCCATGCATATCGTGATCAAGGCGCAAGTACGTGACAAACTGCGGTTATGCTGACTATATTGATAACGCTAACGTTAGACTTGCGGATGATGGACTGGAGCGGTGTGCCAAAAGTAGGGAAAGGTAATCGGTTAGGCTTCTTTAGAATTTATAAGTTCGCTTTAAACAACAGCTTTGCTGCTGAATTAATCTTTATTTAAAAAAATATCAAGTATAAATAATTAACTTTGTTTGAAAATTAAATTTAATAAACTAAACAAATTAATCTTTGAAATATCAACCATCGTTTTTAAGCACATTGGATGTCCGATACTGCAGAAAACCATTTTTCTTTAAACTTTCCGTTTTATACAAACTCACAACTGAATGTCATGTCTCGAAGTAATAAAAATTTACTTTAATATTCATCTCATATCTATGATCGTAATTTGAGAAGATATTCACTAATGACGTTTGATGGTTCGACGTATGGATGCACTCCTAATTCAACTTCGTTGGATGCAGCTAGTCATTCTTCATTGTTTTACAATGTTTTAAACAAGTATGTATATTGAACACGGTTTCAGAGAATTTATTGATGAAATTGACAGACACTTAATGAAATATCAACTATAAAAAATAAACTTTGTTTGAAAATATAATTTGATCGAGCATAATTTATGCTTGAAGTGTCTAGTGACACAAGAGCTAATCAGTCATTTAACAATGAGGAAGTTAATAGTAATTATGCATTTGTTATTGTATTCAGAATTTTTTTTAAACATCTTTTTCCATTATACAGTATACGAAAATACTTAAGACGTGATGGATGCTCGAACGCTTGTGCTCACACACATTTGGAGAGAAAAGAGTCGAGTTCCGAAATATTACGTATGACGCGAGTTATGTGTGGAAGTTCCGCACCAAAAGTAAAATCTCCAAACGTTCCAAAGCGTAGCTGTATATTCTAAATATCAGATTGCACACATTTTTGGCTATGTTATATGCTAAGCCATGTATTTTATATTAACACAACACAACACAACACAACACATGCAACACATGTTTAAGCGCAGGATTCAATTAGACATCACAAACTCTTTAAACCATGAATTCAAGTGCTTCCCTTCGCCTTGGTGCTTGTTGTTTTGCCTACCGATTTTCGTTAGTAATGCAGATTCTAAACAATTAGTTCGAACTATAAGAAAATGTGATTTTAATTTTAAGATTCCAAATAGCGGTAATAAAAAGATTGAAGTTCCAACTGGCGACAAAAGAGCTCACACGGCTCTGCTAAAAGCAAAAGTATTTTTTGTTTTACTTTTGCCGTGAAATAGCACCGTACAACAGTTTGAGCTATTTAAAACGATTTCAACGGCATGTCACCAGCTTTTTGCCAAGAATGGTACAAGGGCTATGTCCTCGATCTTTAGGCTCGCAGCAAATGGAAGGTGCCGAACCTCATCACAACATTGACGCGCTGTAGTGCTGTTGTACTAAATCAATTTGCTTCCACAGCAATGGAAGAATAACCGAGGTGATACCAAGAGCGGGTGGCAAAGTACGAGTTGACTCGGTAAAAACACCAACAGGCGTACATCGAAAGGCAATCACTGAATGCCTTTACCTTGCAGGTTTTCACGTATATGTGAAATTTGAACGCTTTTTATAGCATAAGTTTTACTTCTGTAATAGATTCCCCAAACGATTGTGTAATTTCAATTAGCGCATTGAAATAGCAACACCAAAAAAATCGACAATGCATACATTTACTTCTGACAGTTGGTAACTTGTAAAAGTACAGTATTTTTTCGATGGAATGTCATGATGGCGTGATTTTGGCGTCAGTAAAGTTTTTCAGTTAGTTGCGGTTTTGATTTCATGCGTTTTGGTTTTGGTGGCTGCACTGGTTTTTTTTGCGAATGATGTGCGTGATTCGATTTGAGAAGAGAAAAGAAAGAAACCAAAGAAAAAAGAAAAGAATATAGATGAACATAAAAAAAAAGAAACAAAACAAAGTTTATTTTGAGAAAAAACTCTAAAGCTCATAGAGCACTTAACATAAACAAAACAAAATGTACATGAAAAATAAAAACGAAAATCAGTAGGTTAAGTGACTAGTGTCAAATAGAAAACAAAAACAAAAACAAGAGAAAGCACAGAAACTAATATTAATACATATCTGTGGCAACAAACCAGAGTAGCTTATGTCGAAAATCGACGTTTTGAGATATTGAGATATTGATAAGATTTTCTGTGAAAATTTGTTTTGATAAAAATAGCGCCTTAAGTAAAATAAAGCGATTCTGTTGAAGCTTAAACGTAGTTTGTAACGATTGTAACTATACATAAGATTTTCTGCTAAAATTGAAATAAAGGGATCACTGTAATTAAGATGTTTTGGATGCTTTTTTTATTGAAATAATTTTAGCTTATGTAGATTTAAGTTTTTTTGTTAAAAGAATTATAGAACAGTGGAACAAATTTCCGGAAACTTACTTGACTTAAGATGTTTTGGCAAATGTATCACTATTTGAAAAAACTTAAGCTATAAAGTAAAGCATCATAACTTTGCTTGAACACGATATTTTTTGGAAAAGGTTGAACAGAAATAAGCCTTTTGAAAATCTGAATAATTATAGCATGAAAACTCAATTTTCACTTATGTCGACTTAAGCTACTCTGGTTTGTTGCCACAGATATAAAAATAAGAAAATAGAAGAAAATTAGACTAAGATAATAAAATACACTGAGAAAAAAAAAATAGCAAAGAAAACAAAATTTTTCAAAGTGGAAATTAAAATCATCTTTAGTTTTTTTTGGATCATCAGCAGCGGCGACACGTTCAAGTATTTGTTAACATTAATTTTTTCTCTCTCTAATATTGTTTAAGCTTATTTCGTTTTTTTTTTTTGTATGCACATTACATATCGACGGCTTATATTCAATACCCTCTATCTACAATTTTCACGAAAATTAGTTTTTGATGGTAAAACCTTCATTGAGACAAATGGCATCTATGATATTATTTCCAAACGAAAAATTTGCTTCCAGAGCTACTTTTTTCCATTTAAAGAAATTCACTATCTACAGGAATCGATTTTGTGAAATGCAATATCCTCTATCTACATATGAAAATTGAATAATTTTTCATTTTAGTATATTTATTGGGTGGCCGTTATATACAAGGTCGTGACAAACGGTCGTCAATCGGCTCCAAATGGCGAAAATAAATTTTCTTGATTTCTTCAGTTTTGTATGTTGAACCTTGATAGCCCTGCTGAGTCATGATTGGTCCTTCTATAGACAAACAGATAAGGCTAGACGGATGAAATTTGGTACAGATGAAAACAATATTGCCAATCGCATCCCTCCCACTAACGTGAACGCACCGAGCACAAGTGCAGGTGGAATGATCCCTCAAGGGCAATACTTGTCTAAGACTTCATCACAAGTAAACAACGATCCGCTTTCGCAGAAAGCTTATTTTCCCGGTCCGTCAGAAGAATTTCGTGCCGTAGCTCAAAGGCAAAAAATCTATCCGGGATGTACGGCGATGCCCACTTTATGTGAGGAAATATATAATCGTATAAGTTCCATGAGCCCCTCATTTATGAAGCAGGTCCCGAGGGCAGCTCTTGATTATTATTTAGCCGTTTTGACCTATCATCGTTTGTTATTTCTCCATCAACATAATGGAGGTGCAATGACCCTTGGAGAGCTAAACTTTATGGAACAGATGAAACAAGCAAACTATACTGTTCCACGATCATTCGCTATGTATTTGGCAGGTATGGGGAATACAAAAGCTCCACATTCACGGGAACTTCAATTTGGAATGGTAAAGCCAAATTTACAGGAAGGTACCGTACCAGACGGAAATGACTCCGTCAATATACCTGGCTTCTTTGGACTGATACAAGAAAACTTAGGTGCATATGCTAACTATCCGTGCATAGCTGTATACGTTCAAAAGATAGTACAAGACATCATACGTACTAACAATCGCAACGCCCCAGCTTCTTGGGATTTACCTGAAGCCTTCCGTTATCCGCTACGACCTATAACGATGAATTGCCTCGGTTATCGAGATGCGCAGATTTTAACGTCGGAACATTCCATGTTCTATGAGAACGCAAATTTCAGAATAAGCACTCCTGGCAGGATCGCCAAATATGTGTAGATTAATATATACACATATGAATAAAATTATTAAATGATTGAATTATTTATATTTATAAAATTGTGTCTATTCAATATTGAAATCAAAATTTATATGAATGATATAAAAATTATTTGAATAAAATTAAAAATAAGAACAAAGGTTCAAATTATAAAAACACTATGCAAAGTGAATTAAACAATGTAGCAAACCCTACACTAGGCTATCTGGGATTAAAAATTGGCGTGATCGGTTAAACTTGATTTGAAAATTAATACAATTGAGGAGTGTCCGCACCAAAGGGCCTAGGTACAATTTCGAGGCAAAAGTTGAATATTGTCACATAATCATGTCACATCATCCCACTGTACAATCATTCATATGTGGCTAGCGATCCACATGCATGTTATCATGTTACCATACATTATAGTCTACATGATCTGCACGTCTTGGTACTGTTACTGCTACATATGTACGTACATACAAACGTACATGTGGTGCAGCCAACATACTATTTATTTTCGTTCTAAGAATCCACAGTCCAGCCGATTCATAAGAATCCGCTGCCCTGCAGACTTGCTGAAATGGCATAAAATGTAAATAATATAATTCATATATTTTTCATATTTTTTCAACTGTAAAACTAAAATTGAAATAATAAAGAATCAGTTTAAACCTTAACTCAAACCGTGATTGGCGCAGTCGGGAAACAAGCGAAGCCAAGTGACTGGGAAAAGTAGAAATTCAAGTAAGCGCGGGTAAACGGCGGGAGTAACTATGACTCTCTTAAGTCGGCCAAACTCGTCATCCTATTGGAATGAATGGCTTAAGAGATCATAGAAGTGCCTACCGGAACCTCTTCGTGGTTCCCGCTAGTAACGGCTACCTGCTGACTCGCTCTCGAGCGGGAAAGTGGGTAGACGGCCAACTTTGGAGGCTAAACGGTCCTATGGGTTAGCAGCCCATTCGACCATGATATTCACGCTCCTGAATCAAGAAACAACGCCTCGGATGATTTACCCAGTGGATCAGCTGATTCACTTTTGAACCCCGATGTGATTGAATTCAGATGCCAACATTGCACCAGAACATTTGCAACAAAAATTGGACTTGGAGTCCATAAACGCCAAAAACATAAAGATCAAATAGATGCAGAAAATGAAAGAGTCGACAAGAAATCGAGATGGTCTGAGGAAGAAATGAGAAGAATGTCCTTAAAGGAAGCTGAGCTGAGCCAAAAAAATGTTCGATTTATCAACAAGGAACTATTGAAAACTTTTACAACTAGGTAACTGGAAGCCATTAAAGGGATGAGAAGGAACCCAGAGTATAAGCTAATGGTGCAAGGATACCTGCAACAGATAACATCAGCAGCACCACCACAGGAATCAACACCTTCTGCCGAAACGCTAGTCCCAAGGGAATCAATTGACACCATACTAGCGGAACTTAGAAGTCTAGCACCAGTGCGCGGAGCCCACGCTGATGTCCTTAATGCTATTACCAACGAAGCAGAAACAACAGGAAAAACAGAAACTCTGGCTAGAATCTCCAACTTCCTTCTTAGTTTGTTCCCGTCACAACCAGTAAGACCATGTCAAACCCACCAACAGCAACAACGGCGAGTGAATAGAAAGAAGCAGAGAAGGCAGGATTATGCCAACGTACAGAAGGCCTGGTCGAAGAATATGGGTAGATGCATTAAGGAAATTTTGGATGGCCCCAATCACTCAAAGATGCCGGAAAGAGACATCATGGAACCGTTTTAGACTAGAATCTTGAGAGAACATGAAGACGTAAATGTAAGAGCGCTACAGAAGCAACCAGATAGAAGAATTGATGAACTATGGTCCCTTATAACAGAAGAAGAAGCAAGGAAATACGCACCGGGCCCAGATGGCATTTCGCCCCGAAAATATAAGAAGCTCCCTTCTGAAGTTACCACAAGGCTGCTAAATTTAATCATGTGGTGTGGTCAGCTCCCGGAGATAATATCAAAAGCTCGAACAACGTTTATACCGAAAAAGGATAACAGCTCAGCTCCAGAAGACTTTAGGCCGATCACGGTGCCATCAGTTATTGTACGTCATTTGCACTCCATTCTAGCAAGTAGAGTTAGAAGCCACGTTAACATCAACCGTCACCAGAGAGGTTTCATAAAATCGGATGGATGTGCTGACAATGTGAGCATACTGGACCTAGTCATTAAATATCACCATCAAGCAATAAAATCAGTCTACATGTGTGCGATTGACGTGAGTAAAGCTTTTGATACAGTCTCGCACGAAGCCCTGTTTGCAGTTATGGAGAACTATGGTGTCCCCGAAGGAATGGTGTCTTATATGAAACACTACTACCTGTCATCTAGTACAGTACTTCAAGGCGACGGCTGGACCTCTGACAACATAGTACCCAGAAGAGGTGTGAAACAGGGTGATCCATTATCTCCACTATTATTTAATTTAGTGATAGACTCCATCATAACAAAATTACCAGAAACATCAGGTACACTATTAGATGGTTGTAGATTGAACGTTGTAGCATTTGCAGATGACATATTATTGTTTGCACAGACGAGAGAAGGGATGCAAGAGATGCTGGAAATCGAGAATGGTCAGATGAGGCAACATGGTTTGAGAATAAATAGCGCGAAAAGTGTTTCGATAGGTATCAAAGCCATTGGAAAAACAAAGAAGACAACGATCGACTCGAAACCACTTCGATTGAACAACAGGGACATCCCAGCGCTTAAGAGGACTGATACTTGGAAATACCTAGGAATCGACTTCTCACCAGAAGGAAAAACAAAATTTAATGCCTCAGAGATTATAACACCTTTTCTTGACCGGCTGACTAAGGCCCCACTGAAACCACAGCAACGGATGTACGCTCTCAGAACAATACTGATCCCGAGACTATACCACCGATCAACACTAGGAGAGATCCATTTGAACTGTTTGAAGAAGCTTGATAAGTTAGTAAGACGTGGAGGAGTGGTGGAGTTTTAGTCAGTAAGAATCTGGCACTACGCCTATGGAAGGTTTCTCCACCACTTGTTATCAAAAAAAAAAAAAAAAAAAAAAAATGCCTCGTCATCTAATTAGTGACGCGCATGAATGGATGACGAGGACGCACAAGAAATTTATGACCACCTAAATAATCTTGATGACAATATGAAAAACTCCATAGACGAAGTTAATAAACAAGTTTTTATAAATAACAACCTTATCGAAAATATAAAAAACATAGGAAGACATATAAATAAACAACAGGAACTCATTTCAAAAAATATTTACGATGTTCAAGGAAAAACTAACGAAATGATTTCTACTATGAACAATAACGATCAGGCCTTCCAAATTTATATCACTTTACAAAACCTAAATAAACAACTCGAAAAACTCTCAGATATTATACTTTTGAGCAAATTAAATGTTTTGGCTCACAACTTCTTGTCAAATGAGGAAATAAAGCAATACAACATTTCAATCAACAAAATGACATATATGAAAACCAATGTTATGTACACGGAAGAACTAATCATTTTTGTGCTCAATATTCCAAAATTCTCAAATAAAGAATTCTTTAAGGGCGTGATTATACCCATACCAAACAAAAATAATGAAGAATTAGACATACCTATTACCAAAGTTATTTTCCATCAAGAAAATATCTTTGAAGATACTAGTAGCGTGATAAAAGAGAAAAACCTAAAATTCCCAAAAAATCAATGTATTCGCGAACTTTTTAAAAATAATAACACTTGCTCATATAAGATAAATTCCAATGAAGAAATAGAGCAATTGGAGAATAATATGTTAGTAATAAAAAATTTTCGTAAAACTGATATATTGCACAATTGTAATTTTGATTTCGTATCAATGGAAGGAAATGCTCTTATAACATTTCACTTATGCAAGATTAAAATAAATCAATTTGAATTTTTTAACGAGGAAAATATTTTTGTAAATATCATCGAGATATTTGAGAAAAGTGACAAGATATCTGAAATTAAAAATAATTTAACACTTGAAAACATCCACGGAAAAATTATGGAAAATAGAGAATTAATAGAACATATCAGTTTTAAACATCAGGTTAAAGCAACTTTGATTTCATCAACTTCTTTGATTTTAATAATGTTGATAATTATTTTCATAGTATACTTATGTAAAAATAAAGGAGCTAATAAAAGTGTCAATAAAATTAAAATAAATACCGTAAATCCAACAAAAATAAATGAAAACAATCCATTTGCCATTAAATGAAATAAGTCCACTTATGTTTAAAAAAAAAAAATTTTTTATTTTAGATAAAAATATATAATCAATAAATAATATAACAAATATTTAAAAACTTAATTAAGGATTTTGAAAAAATATATAGGGGAGATGTGTGTACCTTGGTCCGCTTTTCAGTTTTTCCAATGTGTTGGATTTTCCAAAAAAGTTTCTTTAGTTTTTTGATTAAGTTATATTTCTACAATGTTTGCAGCATCAAATGGCGTAACAATGATATTTCTATGTCTTACCATTGAGTAGAAATATTACTTTTTCCGTTGCAATCTGAAACGGTCCAAGGTACACCATGCAAGTGTACCTTGGACTATTAAAAATAAAAGAGAATACATTGTATTTAGGTAATAAATTATGAAAGAACCACTTTTTAATATATCAAAAGTAACATTTTTTTTCAATAAAAAAAAAAAATTGATCATAAACAAAAATTATAACACAAAAAGGTGCATTTAGTAAAAAAACAATTAGTTCGACAAAACTGGTTGCAAATAAATACATTAATCACGTAAATAATAATATTGATATTATATTGAGAGGCAATTATGGCTTCCTGGTTGCCCGTCGAAAAAGACTCGCTGGTCAATAAGCATAGGTCCAAGGTACACACAGACGGCATGTTTTAAAAACTGTCAACTACCATAACACATGTTAATGAAAATACATCTAAAACACACTCAAAGCTTAAAACAATAACTAAACTTCCTTCCTGATGTTGTAAAACTGAAATATTTCAAGTAAGTTTCTCACAAAACGTTTCTTAGTTTACCCCAAAAACTAATTTTTACACACCAAAAACACTTTTTCCTTCACTTTTTATACACGCATACAGCTTGACGGTCTGAAGTCTACTAATATGAGTCACCGGTAAAAGTGGAAAATTCCATAGAAGAACATTATCGTACACGTGCAACTGTTGAGCGGCAACCGCCACTTGGACCGAGGTACACTCAGATCAAGGTACACACATCTCCCCTAATAAAGATTGATTTTATAAAATGTAAATTTCAGTAAATTTCAGTAAATTTGCAGGGACTGCAAAAATCTTACGGTGGAGGTGTCACATAATCATGTCACATCATCGCACTGTACAATCATTCATATGTGGCTAGCGATCCACATGCATGTTATTATGTTACCATACATTATAGTCTACATGATCTGCACGTCTTGGTACTGTTACTGCTACATATGTACGTACATACAAACGTACATGTGGTGCAGCCAACATACTATTTATTTTCGTTTTAAGAATCCACAGTCCAGCCGATTCATAAGAATCCGCTGCCCTGCAGACTTGCTGAAATGGCATAAAATGTAAATAATATAATTCATATATTTTTCATATTTTTTCAACTGTAAAACTAAAATTGAAATAATAAAGAATCAGTTTAAACCTTAACTCAAACCGTGATTATACAGGGTGGCTGATTCGAAGTGTTACCAATTCAAAAGACTATATTTTTAGTTTCCATGCACAGATTTTATTGATCAAACGCTATAATTGTTGGGAAATGTTCAAATTTTAGGAATCTACTTGAGATTTTCGATATGGCCACCTTTGGCCTTAACTATGGCCCGTAGATGGTCGAAGAACGAGTCGCATGCTGCACGAATTTGATTTTGTGGAAGTTTGCGCCATTCTCGTTGAAGGGCCACTTTTAGCGCATCAACGCTATGGTATTTTTTAGTCAAGACCTTCCTGTCCAACATACCCCAGATTGAGAAATCCAGCGGATTCGCATCAGGCGAATTTGAGAGCCATTGTTGAGCAGAAATGAAGCTAGGAACGTTTTTTTCTAACCATTCTTGATTCACACGAGCTTTGTGTGACGGTGCCGAGTCTTGTTGGAATGTCCATGGCTTGCGACCGAAATGTTTGCGTGCCCACGGTAGTAAAGCACCCTCCAACACTGATTCACGATACACCTGGGCGTTTACTTTGACGCCAGCGGCCAAAAAAACGAGTGGTGAGCGCCCATCAGCAGTCACTGCAGCCCAAACCATCACATGCGGTGGTGCCTGCGTCCTGGTGGCCAAACGAACATTCAAATTTTCGTAGGACCTCTCTGTCAAGTAAACCCGATCATTTTGTTTGTTTACATATTGCTGGATACAGTAATTTTTCTCATCAGAGAAGACAATTTGTGACAGATTTCCGGCGGCGTGCAAGCGCAACAACTCCTTGGCTCTATCGAGCCCAACTTTTTTTTGACAAGGAGTGAGATCATGCACCTTTTGGAACTTGAGGGCCTTTAGTTCGAGCTTGTTTGACAATATGTGTTGCATTCGTTTACGCGATATTTTCAGCTCGGCAGCCATTTGTCTGCCACTGCGTCTCGGATTTCGCTCAATTCTGGCCTTCACCTTTCGAACCATTTCTGGTGATGTTGCAGTTATTTTCCGACGACCACCATGTCGTTTGGCAACGCTGCCGGTACCATTGTAACGTGTTATGGTCCGATACACAAACATTTTATTCACTTTTAAATGTTTCAGCTCACGAACAATTGCTGGTTGCGATTTTCCAGCCAAATAAAGAGCAATCACACTATTACGTTTGAATTCCATTTCGAAAATTTTTTATTTTCAATAAATTGACGCGCAAATGCTTTTGGTTACTTGTTGACAATAGAATGAACTAACATCATGCCAAATTTTTAGACAGCTGTCATGTTCCATCTGTCAGATAAGTCTATCTGAAGTTGGTAACAGTTCGAATCAGCCACCCTGTATATATAAGTTGAATATGAATCGGGTGACATTTTGTTAGAAATGATAATAATTGTTTTCTGTTTTCACGAAAAATTGACTCGATGGCGTGGAATTGATGGCATTATGTTAAAAAATTATACCGGTCAAATAACTGATTATTATGGCACATAATATGTATGAGATTACTTTTGCCTCGAAGTGGTACTTAGGCCCTTTGGTACGGCTACTCCTCAATTGTATATACGAGTCAAAAAAAACTGGGTATTAGAGCGGTATTCAGACGGACTTGTGAATGCAAAACATGAGAACAGAAATCTGAGCTCAGATTTTTATATAAAGTACCCCAAGTTACTAGAAAGTGGATGTACCCAGGAGTAAGGGTCTTTATTCCCTACTCCCCGCCCAGAACTACCATAGTCTTGTGCCCTTGTTTTTTTTAGCAGTTTATGGTGGACTGGGATTATTGGTGAGCAAACCAAGACCAAGATCATAGCAGTCTTGGTCTTGTTCTTGCATATTGTGTCTTGGTCATTAAGTCTTGGTCTCAAAGATGCCAAATTTCGAATTGAGATATGATTTTATGCTTGAAACGGGCGTGACACACCTATTAACTATAAGTTCGAAAGATTAAAAAGCAGTCTTGGTCTTGATGATAATCCTGAGCAAGACCAAAACCACAGAAGTCTTGGTCTAGCAATGATATCAGCGTCTTGGTCTAATACCGAGACCAAGACCAAGAATCAAGACCAAGACTAATTTTGCTCATCACTAACTGGGATTTCCTTATTACGCATCTAAACTAGGATTTTTTCTATCATGTAAGAATTCTGAGTTATCTTTTCTTAGAAGTCCAAAAATCACTGTTTTGAGACCTACTTAGAGCTATATAGCAAGCTATAAGCAAGGATAACTCAGGATCCTTACATGATAGAAAAAAAACTAAGTTTAGATTCATAATAAGCAGATCAAAGCTCAAAATAAACGGCTATAAAAAATAAGGACCTATAATAATCTGAGCTCAGGTTTCGGTTCTCATATTTTGCATTCTCAAGTCCGCCAGGCGCCTAACCTATTTTTAGTTTTCTTTTACTAAAAAACCATATTTTAATAAATAATTCATAAAAAATTGGTTTTTATTATTGTGCAATAGGCTCTATCTGCTTGTTTGAACACGTATTTTATATTATATTTGAATTGCAATATCCTCTATCTGCTATAATAAGGCGAATAACTAAGTTTTTTTTTAATTTTTTTTTATTTGAAAGATCTAGTGGCACTTTTTAATTAATATCGTAGTACTTCGTTTGATTAACACTATAAAAAATAGCGAATAAAACAGTTTTTTTGCTCTCCTGAAAAATTGTGTTTTTGTAGATAGATTGATAGATTGAATGTAAGCCGTCGATATATATGTACATAATAATTATATACATATGTACATACATTTAATTTTTATTGAAAATTTCAGTAAGGGGGGTGCGCGAGTTACATCCCCATACCTTACATACATATAAATAATTCAAACATACATATATTATATATAAATAACATAAACAAATTTCAAGTCTGATATGCAAAAGCGTTATCGCTTTGTTTACGATATTGCATGCCAGGCGGTTTCATGTTCAATTTTAGTCCCAGAGGCAAAATCTGCTGAGTTGCATATGTTGTGAGTTTGCCTAACAACTATAGAAACTTGGTCACCCTGAAGATACAAAAACGTTTACACAATAATCGGTTAAATAAAATATTCTTCCGCTTAAGCAAGATAAAAGACCAAACAGGTCAATTAAACAAAAGATCGATTATTGCGTAAACTGCTGTATGTGACAAACTGCAACTCGGATTTTCTTGCAACTATGCAAGATGATCAAATCAGACGTTGCAACAATCAAAGATTGCCACTTATTGTTGTTTTTGTTTACTTTGCTTATTTGGCTATTAAGTATTGTTATCAGCTCCACGTTGAGCTCTCCCAACCCCACAAAATTCAGTACTCAAACTCAAACATTTGAGTCATTTTTCCCAGATAATCTCGCCACACACAAAATTGAACCGAAAATGAAAGCCTTCTCAAGCAATTCACCTGTCTCTGTTTTAACCGTACCTCCTATAACTAGTTGTCCGAATTATCCCGCTCTGTTCTCCCAAACCAAGCTTCCTTCTTTAACATCCCGATTAACATTGTACACCAATCCTGATGCACTCATGGATCATTATGGATTATTAATAACTGCGTATGAAGTAAAGACTGAATGTGAAGTTGGATTTTGGGGAGGATGGGACCAGGCAACATTATATGATCATCCTTGCAATATTTCTAAAGTAGACCCAGAATTAGTGGATCTAGTAAAAACAGAAATGGCCTCAATTTTACAACAAGGATATCGTTCAGGATATAGCTCATCATGGCCTGAGTGGAGAGAAGTATTCCATTGTGTCTGGCTTTCTCAAAATAGGAAATTGTCTAGAATGCTGCGAGTGAAGTGGACACCCATCATTTGGGAACCGGATAGATTTCTCATTTCTCCTCTCCGAGAGAAGTACTGTAGAAGATCACAATTAGTAGGTGAATGTGCTGTTGGAAGCCACTCAATCCTTTTATTCACTCCAGATCAAAAGGAATTTGAGTGTGGATTGACATCATTAGCTGAATTTGACATATTAATGACTTACGAATTCCATTCCAACTCCATAACACTATCTGCACTTGATTCGGAATTTTCAACCCGTCTGTTTTAATTTTGTCATCAACTTCTGGTCAACTACTATCCATATCATCAAGTGCTGGATGCAAGGACATATTTACTCTGTTGTCAAAAACCAATTTAACTACATCGAGCGAAAGTGAATGGACTGCAAGTCTGACTTTAAATGTAAGAACAAAACGGGATACAACAAGTAATGACCGTCCTCTTCCGTTAACTATTATAGACCCACCTCCTTTTCTTTCTTTTGGAACATCAATATCCAACAAATCATTGGTTAATAAGACAATAAAATCACGGGTAGAGAGAGCCACTTTTTGGGACTATCCTGAGCAACAACGCTTGATGTACTTGGAGGAACATATCACAACTGGATTTTCCCGATTCAATGCAGTAACTAACCGGTTTTTTAATGATGAAATTAGTCAAGCGTTGACTATAAAACGGTTAACTTGTGAGATGAAGACCGGATTTATTCGAGCCTCTTTATATCACAAAGATCATTCATATTTCCTTGCAGCATTATTGCTTAATGATGAGCAGATTATCATTGAAGGGCGAAAAGCTTCCAGAATATGGGTGCGGAAAGGTAATTACGTTAGCTGGGCACAAATCAGCTTACTGAATGGACAACGTCAGTGGTGCAATGGCTCACTATCTGTAATCTATAGATATGGAGATGACACTACTTTGTATAATGGATGGCTAATTAATGGATTAGGAACGATTGTAGACCAATCATTAGCAACGGGACAATGTGTAACATCAGATGAACCTTCGTCATTCGTTATCCCTACCTTTACTCACGGATCATACAGTGTTCTTGAAAAACGGCTTCTTTACAACACAACAGTTCCCTCTCAGATAAAACTAACTTTAGATTTCTTCTTGATAACTCCAGACACAGGAGAGGCCAAGTTAAGTCAAATTGAAAAGGATGCCTCACATTATTTAAGTCCTCATGAAGACACGTCCGCGTTTGTCCAAGCTTGGCATACCATCACTAATCCCTCTGAAGCTTCCACATTTGGAACTGCATATTTAATTTCTCATGTAATAATACCGAAGTTACTTATTTTAATCTGCCTCATTATTTTCAAACATCTTTTGACATGTCTTTTTAGTCGTTCTGACACTCGATCCTACAAAACTGGATTCTTCTAGACTTAGAAAAAAAAAAAAAAAAAAAAAAAGAGGCACAGCAAACTCTCTCCCGGAAGCTAGAACGAGTTTGAATGTGGTACATGGTGAAAAGCTCACGTACCAAAAGAAAAGCTCTTTCTAGTTTCCATAGGTAAATTATAAATAGTAAAATTAAGCAAAGAACATGGGTAGTTTATTTTCGAAGTGAAAGAGAACCAATAAAGGTTTAACGAATAGTGAAAGTTACAGTGTGCGTTTATTTTAATCCGGGTTGCGAGTAATTAGTGGGAACATTGTGTACAGCCGAAGAGAGGAATTTCGGTATTATCAACAATAGCGAGTGGCACTACGTGGTTTCAACTACCACTGAAGAATCTAGACTACAACACATATTTTGTCAAACTAAGCTTGAACCTTAACGTTCATAAGACAAAATATATATAATTTAGTCTTAAGATTCAATCAAAACAATAAAGTTCATTTTTTAAAAAATTGCTTTAGTTTTTTTTTTATTCGAGCCTTCAGCTCATAATTGGCGCAGTCGAAAAGGAGAAAAAAATCCAAAGATTTTTTTCTAAAGAACTTTCAGAAACTATAAAACTTTGTGAAAAAAATTATTTGCAGAAGAAATAAATACAAATAACATTATAAATCAAAGGCAAAACAGAATTTGTGCTACAGTGTATTGCAAGTGATATTTAACAAAAAGAAATAGAGCAGTTAAACCAGCGGTTGGAGCAACTAATGAGCGTTATGCAAGGGCAGGAACAACGACTAAATGCCCAACAACTGTTAATGCAACAACAACAAGATCAACATCAACAGCAGTTGCAAGAATTGGTGCAACAATTAAACCCACAACGGCAGGAACAATTAGAGCAGCAACAAGAGCAACAGCAGCTGTTATTCAGCGCAAAGGACATTATCAATCAATTTAGGCACTTAAAGCCATTTGATTGCAAGGATTTGAGTTTGCTGTCCTTCATCAAGTCCGTTGAGAAGTGCATCTCACTTTGCGGATATAATGTCCAGTTACGGAATTTTGGAATTCACATCGTGGTGAATGAAAAAATATGCGGTGATGCTGCAAGGTGTGTCCGCCAGTTAGGCGAAGAAGCCACCTGGGATGCAGTGAAGCAGCGATTAGTTCAGGAATTCAAGCCCAGAAGTTGCTATGCTGACGTTTTCAACAGATGCCGAACAATGAAGGTAATTAATTTAAGAGAATTATTTGACGCCTTTAGACAGGCTAGTTACGATGTTAACGAAGTGTATGAATTCGATGAAACAAAATAAGGAGATACAGGAGTATCTCTAATCAAGGGGTGGAGGAGTTACGTCCCCATACCTTACATACATATAAATACATACAAATAATTCAAACATAAATATATTATATATAAATAACCTAAACAAAATTTCAAGTCTGATATGCAAAAGCGTTATCGCATTGTTAACGCTATTGCATGCCAGACGGTTTCATGTTCAATTTTATTCCCAGAGGCAAAATCTGCTGAGTTGCATATTTTGTCAAACTAAGCTTGAACCTTAACGTTCATAAAGCAATATATATAATTTAGTCTTAAAATTCAATCAAAACAATAAAGTTCATTTTTTAAAAAATTGCTTTAGTTTTTTTTTATTCGAGCCTTCAGCTCATAATTTGCGTGCCACATATTTCATTAATATTTGTATTGCGGCCATTCCACGGCAAATTTTTCTATTGTGGAAAAATTAAAAAGTGTCATATTACAAATTTTTTTTCATAAACTTATTGGTTACATCCGTAAGTATTTCAAACACTTCTTTTTTTGTCTTTAACAATCGCCTAAGGTAAATTAGTTAACATTTTACTAAGCTAAGTCAAAATATTATTTTTATGTGAAAAAATCGCTTATGTTGCACAGTTGGCCATGAAAAAACTAAAGCCGCAAATGTCATTTTCTTTAGTTAGTGATATTAATTATTTTGTTATCTATGTCCTCGTTGATTAATTTTATTATATTAATGCAATCTTTCCCTAGTCTGACCAAATTCTGGTAGGAACCTGGTTTTTGTCCCGTCCATCCCAAAATAAGCATTTTTTTATCATCATTACCGTAAAAGAGGTTTCTTTAGAATAGGGTTCCGTTATATGTAAGTAAGGATAGCACACAACATTTTTTGTCATGATTTGATATTAAAGATAGTTACTGTTAGATTTAGTTATACTACGAAATCTGTCCCGTCCATCCATAATTATTAATAATTTTATAGCTTTTTAACTATTGCATTTTATTACATATTTCACGCATTATTCTTAAGTTTTAAACATTTTTCGGCTTTGGTGACCCCCAATGAAATTGTCCGTAGAATATTTTTGTAGAACATATTAACACATTGGAAGAAAAACAGGGGTCAAAAAGAATCACAAAAACAGGATATAATGGGTTGAGATGCTAAAGTGAATTGTTTATGGCGTGATTTCGTGGTGTCCTTGGAATAACAAGTTTCGTCCGAAATGAAGATTAAGAGTTTTACAGTAGAGTGAAATTTCGAAAATACGTTTTTCGCATGTATTTTAGCTAAAAAAAATGGTTTGTGGTTGATTTGGGGTTCAAAATTTTATTTTTTTTTATATATTTTGATTCAAGACAAAAAATTTGAGATATCGTACAACTGATTCCAAGCATTTTTGAGATCGCAAAAAAAAAAAAACCGCATCAAGCCAAGGTTTTGCTTTAATTGACGTTGCGTGATCTCTAAATGACCTTAAAAAAAAATGTAGAAGTTTCGGCTCACTTATGTGACACCCTCTTACATATTTTTTGGGTTAAAAGTGGTTTTAAAAAAAATAAATTTTTTTTTTGAATCAGTCTACTGTTGATGCACTTCCCAAAATTGAATCTTAGCAACTCAAATGTTATATTTTTTTAAGCCATAAATTTATAAATAAATTTGGTACAATTATTTTTTGTTAAAATTTTGTCCTGTCCATCCCGTCCCGTCCGTCCCACACAATTTAGTGCATAGTCAATTTCGCGGCCTTAGAACAACACTCATATCACTTTCGAGAAATCTATGTTGGAATATTTTGTGTCGTATAACTTTTAAGAATTGATTTTAATCACAATATTATTTATATTACAAGCATTTGATTGTAGCGAGGATTTCATTGATACTAAAATAATTAAATTACGTTGTCTAATTAAGAAGGAATTTAAGTTTAAAAAAATCGATAGAACTTTGTTGCTAAACGATAAGGTACTTGAAATTGAGAAACAAGGTTCTAACTGCCAGATAGAACTTTGTGTTTCTGTAAGATTTTTTTTTTTTTTGCAGATAGAACTTTGTGTTTCTCTAAGAGAGCAGGGAAATTAGTTAAAATCGTGTAATTTTGTTAAACAAGCCCCGATTTTGAGTCGACATGGCTTATTTTGTTAGTAAATGGACTTACAACAAACCAACACTTAAGATTTATGTAGTTTTTGAAAAAAGGTCGAATGAGCGATGTCGGTTCCAAATCGGGGCTTTTTTAACAAAATTACACGATTTTATCTAATTTGGCTGCTCTCTTACAGAAGCACAAAGTTCTATCTGGCAGTTAGAACTTTGTGAAATTAATTTTAATTCGAAAATGTGTAGATAGAACCTTGTGCATCTCAATTTCATTAATTATCTCAGAAACCATAGGAGATAGAAATATTTGAGTAGCGGTAATCGAAAGAGCGTGGTCTATTTAGTACGAAGCAATATATAACTCAATTTCACAAAAAAATGTCAGTTAGAACCCTGTTGTTCTAAGGTCGCGATTTGTTAACAATGATCCCAAAAATTTATGAACATTTCTTGAAAATATGAAGCATTGGTAATAAGTATACATTTATTTTGTTGACCCTATTTAAGTCATTTCGTAGAAATATCAAACCGAAAATTTGTCCAAAAAGCAATAAATTTTTTGTGTTCCGTCCATCCCAAACTTTCTGAGTAAATTCTTCGGAACACAGGCTTCATTATAGGCTTATATGTAGACTAATATATTGTGTGTTAATCTGAAAAAATACTCCTTTAAAACAGAAAACAATATCGCGGTGCATACCTCTTAATCAGCTTTTTCTATCAGTATATCTCTACGAAATGTCCCGTCCATCCCCGTGGAATGGCCGATTGTTGTTTTCATTTGACGATAAAAATGAAAACAATAAACTTTCTATTTTGTTAAAATTATAATCATGAAATCTTAAATTTTCATTATTTAAGAGGAAGGTAGATCGGCATGTAAGTATTCTGTAAAGCAGGTAGAAAAAAGGAGCAATTCCAAAAATAACCGAGTGCCTGAATTGCCAAGGTGGGGTGGGCCCAATGCACTCAAAGTGACAAAACCAAATGTCACTGAATGGCTTAATTGATTTTATTCACGATAGGGTTAAATGGTCAAGTTTATTTTCATTAATTTTTTTTAAAGTAGAGCTATCTTAATGGCATGAAAATTTCTTTGATTACACGTTTTGATTAAAAGGGAGAAGCACGACCATCAGATAGTGTAGCCGGAGTTTTGACAGTTTTCATGCCGCTTGTACCCGATTGTCTTCGAAGTGAAAATATTTTCGTAACACTTCACAAGAATATTTTTGAAAAAGAAATGGTCGACTAAAGTTTGGAAGTTAAAAACAAAAGCGACGAGGTTTAATTATTTTAAAGTGAAAAAGCGCTAATAACTAGGGTCAAAGGAATTAAATAAATTTTATAATTTATAATAATACCGATAAGGAATTCATAGTCATTTTCTTCACCAATTAGGCGTTAGTGATCTATAATTTTATCCTTTGCAGAATAATCTTATTCACAGGAGTCAATAAAATTATCGTTGGTTTTCAAGCTTTCACCAGGATCCAAAATTAGCAATAGCAATGTTATAAATAATACGTACATGCGTATGCGAAACATGTACGAGTTATATATTCACATAACATAAACTCCAATGATGCTGAAGCTTTACTTGAAGCTTCACAAATGGCAATTCAAATATAATTTATTTGTTTTAACTTTAATGCTCTTCGAGTTTCTTAATTATCAACAAAACTATTTTTCGCTTAAGCTAACAACAAATAATCATTTTACGCCTAACCATTAGGCAGCGTCAGGAACAACGAATATTTAATATAAACAATAATGATTTCACAATAATCCAGGCTATTGCCTGAGCTCTGATTTTATGCTGATTTAGCAAAACTTCTTCTTTTGCTTGTTCCTTTCGCTAGTTTTAAGTTATCTAAGATCATTTTGAAAAATAAAGATTGAGTTTGGATTTACCAGCTGAAGCTACAAGTCAAGTTGTGGTGTTTTATTTATTAACTGGCGACGAGGATGGGATATGAAGTGAAAAATCATATCCAGTGATCGGACTCTAATTAAACTTTGATAGAAAAAAGTAAATGATAAAGTGAACTCTAAATAAATTTTATAAAAAATAAAATTTGTTAATAAAGCAATGGACAAGATATTTGGGACCATTGTGGCGGAGACCACAAGTTAAAACATTGTCCAAGATTAAATATTGATTGGCAATCAAGTAAAATGTAAAATACTATAAAGTTTAAAATTTAAAAAAAAGACCAGGGTAACCAACAAAGGCGCGAAGCCTCCTGGCATTCATTAAATAATAAAAAAAATAATAAATTTTTTGAATCACCAAAACAGGAAAATAAAAAAATAAACACATACTAACCATGGAGTTAACTTTGGCGGAAAGCTTAAAAAGAATAACGAGTGTCACGGTTTATTTGTAATTGTATAATGAACAATTCTGTAAATTTGTTGATTGTGCTAACCTGAACTTAACCAGAACTTAATTATCATATTTAGTTGGTACATACACCGTTTTCATACAATTTGGCAGTACTGTATTCATTGAACGTAAGTTCAAGCATGAATTTAAAGTTATTTTCTGTATTCAGTGAGAGCATAGGTTGGCTAAACTGAGAAAAATTTTTGAATTTCTTTTTTCATCGAGTTGCAGTACAGAAAAGTTGTGTCGTAATAAGAAATTTCGATAAATCAAGTAAGTTTTAGAAAAGCATTTATTTTTTTTGATAAAGTTTTCATGAATTTTCCATAAAATTCAGATTTTTAAACGCTGAACGCGTTATTTAGCATTTTTAAGTGATTTTATTCATTATTTTCTAAGTTTCTAGAAAATTTGACCACATTGCGGCAATAAAGCCAATTGGAAAAATTCAGCGTGAAGTTTTCAACAGGAACAGGAGGTTCAAACACACGGAAACGTAAGCGAAAGAATACAGACGATGAGCGGAACAATATTATGGTGTCGAAGGGACAGGATTACACAAGGGCAGGATACTAACAACACACCCTTATAAGCAATCAAGGCCACAGGCAACTAATGTTTAAAAAAAATAATATATAGGTACATAAATTCTTCTTTTAATTAAATAATTTTTTTTTTAATAAATTTTATGTTTATAATTAGTAAATAAAATCCAAAACATGGTGTCAGAAGTAAAATTCGTTCGTTTCAAACTTGGAATCAATGGAGCGAGTTAATCAAACTTTGCGTTGCAACTTTATACAACTTAAATTTAATTTATGTATTTTTTTCAATTTAATTTACTTGAAATTAAAATATTGTTTTTTTTTTTTTAATAAATACTTTTAATTTAAAATTAAAAAATAAAATCCCATAATATTGGTGTCAGAAGTAAATTTCGTTCGCAAAAAAGTTTTTTATTTAAAAATAAAATCATAACAAAAAAACTAAAAAAGTGTTTTATCATATGATGGGACAATATGTGCCAATTGTCCGCATCTATAATTTTTAAGTTTCAGTTTAAGATTGAAGTTCAGCGAATAAACGTCAAAAATAAACACAGTATTTTCTTTCGCTTTCTATCTATATATATATGTATAAATACATATTTAACTGGCGCAGTCGACGGAAGTGTTGAACATAAGGAACATTTTTTTTTTTTTTGAAATTAATACGTATGTATAAATTAACAATGGGTTAACGTTTGACTAGTTAACAACAGGTTAACAGTCAAATAAATCGAAATTTCGGTTAATTTTGCTTTTGCTATGTCACATAGCAATATTAAATTTCAGTAAGTTCGACGGTTAATAAAGTTATAATTGCTCGGTTAAATAAAACAAAATAAGTTTTTCAATAAAATAACTAAACAAGTAAAAAATAAAAATTAAAATTTAATAAAAAATAAGTTTTTTAAATAAAATTAGTTTTGTTTGACGCTCGTTTAACAACGAATAATAAAGTTATAATTGCTCAGTTAAATAAATAAAAAATAAGTTTCTTAATAAAAATATGTAAACAAATAAAAAGGAAAAATAAAAAAATAATAATAAATAAAAAAATAAGTTTTTAAATAAAAAAAATAGTTTTATTTTGATACTCGTGTAACAAAAGTGTAACTTATATAATACATTAAATATAAGTATATACGTATTTCGAAAAAAGAACCACAGAACACAAACATTTACACATGAACTAAAAGGAAGCTGAAAAAAAAAGCGTGAAGCTGAACCAACTTTACTCAAAACGAAAAAATAGTAATAAAACAAAAATTTAAAATGGCAGATCAAGCTGATGTAGCAAACATGCAACAGTGCATTGTGGCGTTGACAAATTTGATGATACAACAACAGCAGCAGCAGCCCTACTCAACGATATCGAGAATTGAGAGAGAAACGCTATTTTTACCAACTTTCACTGGACAAGAAGGAACGTTACATGGATTCATCGCAGCAGTTGATGTTGTTATGGAGGAATACCAAAATCAAGAAGAGGTATATTGTCATATACTTAATCATCTCACTATATGATTATATGTGACCACTTCCATCCCACTGTATGAAATGTAATATTTCATTTCATTATGTTGCTGCTCATACATTTATGAACGCAAACCATATCAGTGGAAATGCTGATTTTTACTTTTCATGCAAACCTGCAAATCTGCTGACAAATCATTATAAACATCTATTGTAGCTTAAGTTTTAATTATGAAATAAATAAAGTTTTAGTTTCAAAGAAGAAACCAACTAGATGTGTTATTGGCGCAGTCGAATTTTTCAAATCAAAAATAAGTGTCAATAACTTTGAATTGAACAACTTAAAAAAATTAAAATTACCTAATTGAAGTTCAATTCGAAAAAAAATATAAGAAGTTTAAAGTTATAAATATAAAACAGCAACCATAAACTTTTCACACTTGAAGAAAAACTATACAATTCAAGTTTGTGCAGCTGACTAACAATCTATTCAGTTTTCGACCCAGTTAGAGCGTATTTATAATTAAGAGCACCACCAAATTTACTTGGTCGAATAATTACAGCGCTTGGAAGCTTAAGTTGCAGCCGCCGTACAACAACGCATAAAGAATTTGAAGATTTCTGCTAAAATACATACGTGATTGATACAAGCTGCAAAGGCAACACCATCATGGCAAAATATGTAAGCTTTTTTATTTGAATTATGTACATTAGTAGATACTATAGCAACAAAGAAAAAAATATATCAAAAATTTAATGTAGCATAAGTGTATGTATGTGTGGTAAAAAGTAAAGTTGTAACACATTGCCTTACAGAAATATGAATAAAAAAAAATTAATTTTATGTGATGTAAATTTCAGTAAATTTGCAGGGACTGCAATTATCTTAGGGTGGAGGTGTCATATAATCATCTCACTATATGATTATATGTGACCACTTCCATCCCACTGTATGAAATGTAATATTTCATTTCATTATGTTGCTGCTCATACATTTATGAAGGCAAACGATATCAGTGGAAATGCTGATTTTTACTTTTCATGCAAATCTGCTGACAAATCATTATAAACACCTATTGTAGCTTAAGTTTTTATTATGAAATATTGTAAATAAAGCTTTAGTTTCAAAGAAGAAACCAACTAGATGTGTTATTATATAGTGTAGTGCTGAATACAAAAATACAAGGGCAAGCGAGGATGATCCTGAATGTAAATATACCACAAAATTGGGCAGAATGCAAGGCCAAACTCAGACAACGTTATCGACCAAAACAGGACCAGCTATCATTGACAAGGAAAATCAACAATTTAAGAGTGAGTAGTATCAAAGACTTAGATGATAAAGTTAGGGAATTAGTGGAAGACATTAGTGAGATTGCGTTATTTGAAAACAGTGCTCAATTGACGGATATTTTTGGGGGCATGTTAATTCAAAGGATCAAAGAAATATCGGCAAGGACTTTTGCTTTCGAAATCATGAAAAAATGGCAGTGCCCCAAATAAGGGAAAGTATCTCACAATTTATTGGTTTAGATTATGGAAACTTAAATTTGCGGTTAATTCTAAAGAAAAATGAAAGATTTGATAGTAATGTTAACAATAGGTAACAGTCAAGTCATAATAAGAATAATGCAAAAGTTAAAACACAAGAAAAAAGAATTCAGGAGAATTCAAAAACTAGCGGTGGAGGAATTATATCACCCAAACATACAGCTGCATACGGTGGCATTAAGAGCACCATATTGTAAGCTGATACAAGATAAACCACTTGCTCGTTTCATTGTATGACGCAGATAATAAAATGCTGCCTCAACAAATATGAAACAATCAAGTTGTTCATATGATGGGACAATATGTGCCAATTGTCCGCATCTATAATTTTTAAGTTTCAGTTTAAGATTGAAGTTCAGCGAATAAACGTCAAAAATAAACACAGTATTTTCTTTCGCTCTCCATCTATATATATATGTATAAATACATATTTAACTCGCGCGAGTAACGTCATCTACCTCCACAAATGTTCCTTGTGTTAAGAAACTCATCCAAAAATACAAATAGATTCTTTATAAGCATTCTTATACACCCAACTCTCTTTTTACACGGATTTGAAGTTACACGGTTGAAAAAATTGTTTTATCTAGTACGGTTTCAAAATCACTGTTTTGTAATTATGTTTGTTTTTACAACACTTGGCACCATTGCTGAAATGAACATACATAGTAGTAAGTGGGGAAATCCCCTTATTCGATAACTCTTACCTACACATTTTGTTCGCATGATATTTACATAAAATATTGCTTAATTGAAGTGTTTAAAGTTTATTACCTCGCAATATTTTATCAATTGTTCGTGCTATCAATTAGATTTGAACATTTCTGAACTTAATAAGTGAAAAAAGGTATTTTATCTATAAATTTTTAGTTAAGCTTTAAAAATAAAATTTTTGCCCTTACTACATACAGTTAATAAAATGTCCAAAATTTCAAAGATTCGTAAAAGGCAAGCCATTTCTTTGGAAGTAAAATTAAAAATCTTGGACTGTCTGGCAAGAGGTGAAGGTTCAACATCTGTGGGCAAGGATTTTGACTTAAACGAAGCTACTATCAGGACCATTAAAAAAAATGAGAATGAAATACGGAAATCTGTCATCAGTTCATCAAAACATAGTTCCAGAACATCGTCATACATTAGAGATGAAGTGTTAGTAAAAATGGAAAAATGTTTAGTGTTTTGGATTGAGGATTTATTGCAAAAAGGAGTACCTGTAGATGGAAATATTATAAAGTAGAAGTCACTACGAATTTATAAGCAACTTCAGATATCGGAGCCATCAACAAGTCGTCAAGATAAGAGAAAGCAATTTTCTGCTGGATGGCTAACAGGACTTCTTAAAAGAAACGCATTTCATAATTTAAAAATTAAAGGAGAAATCGCACCAGCAGATGAAAAGGCAGCTAAACCTTTCCAGCAGAACTAGCCAAAATAATTGAAGATGGGGGCTATGTCCCCGACCAAATTTTCAATGCCGATGAAACGGGTTTGTTCTGGAAAAAAATACCTTCCAGAACTTTTATAGCAAAATCCGAAAAAAATTGTTAGTGGTTTTAAAGTTGCTAAAGATCGGGTAACATTTTTATTGTGTAGCAACGCTTCTGGTGACAAAATTTTAAAGGCGAATAAAAGGCCTGGATGACAGCAGGTCTATTTACGGAATGGTTTGAAGAATGCTTTGTTCCTGAAACTGTAATACATATAATAAACACGGACGATATTAAATATTCAATAAATAACATGAAGGACAATATAAACACCCTGAATGTTAAAAACAAGAACTTGTTGCTTAACGAAATAGAGACAATAAAAGGAAAATTAAAAACTATAACACCAGGAGAAAAAAACAGGAAAAAGAGAGGTCTTTTTAATTTCAATGCAAAAATGGTTATATGGTGCCATGAATGACGAAGACCGAACAAACATTTTAGGGCACTTCCAAGCTTACGAATAAAATTATAACTTAGTAGCAAATACCGTAAATCAACAAATTGTTCTAAACAAAAGTTTTAATGACAGTATCAAATTACTAAAAAATACGGTCGAGAAAGATGGAGAAGATATAAAAAATACTTTCAACTTCGTGAAACGTCAAAACTCTGAGACAGTGAGATGCCTCCATTATTCAGAACAGATCACAAGTTAAAATATTTAGATATGTATTATATAATAGAGTCCCTGAAGATGACAGCCAATGAATGTCGAAATATTGGACAAAAATAAATTGAAGAAATTTTACAGAACTATTCTTTTTAATTTATTGGACCTAAAGCCCAAAATAAAAATCAAGTATATTATATTCACCAAGAAAGAAGAGTACGAGAGACGATTACCATACTTAGACACAATCGTGATGAGAGCTAACAACGTTTTAAAAACAGATTGGTATCAAAAACCAACTGCATCAGGCAGATTAATAAATTTCTTTTCCAAACACCCTAAGAAAACGATTATCAACACCGCCAAAAATTTTATTCAAAAAGTACTCAATATTAGTGATGCGGTTTTTCATGAAGCAAATAAAATTAAAATCAAAAACATTCTTCACATGAATGATTTTCCTGAGGCCACTATTAGACACCTAATACGACAGGTTGAGCAGCAAACGACCAACAGCAATAATAATATCAGTAACTCTGAACCAAAAATTTACAAAAATGTGACATATGTACACGGTTACACGGAAAAATTAAAAAAGTCCAACATTTATAACCAAAGCAATTTTCAGTTAGCTCCAAAACCCTACAATACCCTTAGAAGTGTTTATAGCAACACAAAAAGCAAAATAGATAAAATGGAAAAGTCAAATCTGATTTACCAAATAACATGCAAAGGTAATGGAACAGATATATGTGGAAAAACATATGTTGGCACAACGAAATGTAAATTAAAAACAAGAATCTCGGGACATAAATCGGACATAAATACAAATAACAAGAACAAAACTGCACTTGCGGCTCACTGCACATTTAACAAACATTTACCGAACTTCGACGAAACCAAAATACTTCAACAAGAAAATAATTACTACCGAAGATACACGAAAGAGATGCTACATATCATCAATACACCTACACATAAAAGGTTAAACTTCAAATCCGACACGGATGGTTGCGCGCATATTTACAAACATCTTCTTAGACATAAATTTAGTTGACAATGACACTGCTAGACGTGAACAACGTTGTTTTGTTTAAATTTTAATTTTAGAAAAAATATTTTAAATTTTACGGTAATTTGTTAAATTTAGTGTTCGTGTTTATAATTCTGTTAAAAATTGTGATATAAAATTTTAAACTGTCGTTTTTCTATATTATGTTTTCAGTCCCTGATGATGGCTAGCAATTTTAGCCGAAATATCGGATTTTAAAATTTAAAAATAAAATACAAAAAACAAAGATTTGTGTTTTTATTTTTCACGGTCAAAGCCCAATACAAAAATTAATAATTCTACATAAGGCCGATATTAACAAAAGTGATATAATCATATATGTATATTAATATAAGCTATATAAATATATTTTTAATATATATATTAGAGTTTGAATGTAAATAATCAGTAAAATAAACAATTTGCACTTTATTTATTTTAACTGGCACTGGGCACTGTATAGACAACCTTTTTACTTTATTGCATAAAATCAACTAACTATAACACTCATGATCAGCTTCTGGTGTCTCTTGTGTTCCACAGATGAAGAAATGAGCGCAAAAACGTCTTGATTCTAATAGAATAATATGGATAAAGAAAGTATTCAATTGGATCCATAAAATTCAGACCGCGAAACCTCTGCATTGAATACCAATTCATTTTAATCTTTTTCAATCTAATGGATTGATGGGTTGAAATTGAATTGAAAAATAAAAAATTAACTTATTTACTTATTATATTATTAACTGAAGTAATCGCGCTTTTGGAAAAATGTGGGAGTACATCAAATTTTTGGACGGCACGACGCTTCGAAAAATAAGAAGATTGTTGCGACAAAAGACGTCGTCAACTTTAGATCCGACAATCCTGATACAACTCCAATATATCTGAATTTAACGGATGAAGGAAAATTGCAGGTGCAAATTCTTCTTTTGTGAGGTGAGTAAATTGAACATTTATTATTTTGTTTATGAATTATCGTGCAAAAAGCACCGATGCACATATTCAAAAGTGAGGTTGTAAACTCACTTCTATCCACATTCACCGAAATTACAATACATTAATATGTAACACTTTTTTCCATAGACACTCAAGTTGAGGATGCGATAAAAAATCCCAGTGCAAGAATTAGGGAGACGCTTGTGAACCAATTAGAAACGGCATGTGAATAAGAAACATATCGTTAGCTTAATATGGAAAAGGCGTATCTCAATTTTTTTTGAAATTGACTTTTTTGCATATTCTGGTTGGCCACTCTCTAATACACCTCTCTACAAAAATTAAGCATGATAATATCAAAAATAGCCATATTATAGTCAATTTTAAAAAAGCCCTAACGCATAACAAAAAATTCTTGAAGGAAAAAAGCCCTAACACACAATATAAAGCGTTTAAATAGTGTTAAAATCACTCAGAAACTATTCGGTTAATTAAGCTGATAACTTGGCAGTGAGTGTATCTCAAATAAGGAAAGGTTTTTATGGTATACATGAAGGTTCCCGAAGGTCATTCGAAGGTTTTCTGGTCAAAACGAAGAATATCTGGGTATACTAGAGGAAAAATATCCATGGTAGACTATCAATGAACCTTAGCTGATAGTTTTCTAAAACAACCGAAGGTTTTCGAAGGCCACCCGAAGGCTTGATAGTCAAAACGAAGAATATTTTGGTATACTAGAGAGAAAATAACATTAGCGGACTATCAAAAAGGTCTAATTGGTAGTTTCTTGGGGCACCCAAAGGCATCAAAATCAAAACAAAGAATTCCTAGGTATACTAGAGGGAAAGAATCTATGGCAGACTATAAACAAGCCACAATTGATAGTTTTCTAAGGCATCCGAAGGTTCCCTAAAATCACCCGAAGGCTTCATTGTCAATACAAAGAATATCAAGGTATACTGATGAGCAAACATTAATAGCATCTATGAGTTCAGTTGCTGTGGGTACTTTATAATTATAAACTTAAATTAATGTAGATTACTTTTATGTTTTAAATTGTTGTTACCTGCTGATTGTCACCACTTTTATGATAATCTTCCATACAAAACATAATCATTTACGTTTGAATTTTTGTCCAATCCAATTAACTTTCTATGTAAAGGTTTTCCTTTTCATTTTATATTGAATAACTTTAATTTTATTCATAATTTTTGATTTATTGTAAAATGCCCTAACTCACTTTTTTTTAAAAATTTTAAAATGAAAAGACAAAAACTACCCAAAAAACAAAGAAAATAAAATAAAATCCTAGAATGAAAATTATTGATAGTTTTTGTTGTAAATTGCATTAACTGTTTTTTTGAATGTTTGTTTGGCTAATCAAATTTTATTCAGTTTTTTTCCTTCTGTAAAGTATTGAAAATGTGAGTTACGCCTTTTCCATATTAAGCTAACGATATGTACCTATGTAATCCACAACTAGTTTGTGTAGGATTTTCCACCAACGATAACTGCTCTGCGAAATCGACCTGAAGCCGTGAAATTCGGCTTTTAAGATGTGATGCTCTAAACTTAGGACGGTAATTATAAGAACTAATTAACAAGTCGCCAGCCAATGAACCGTTTATATTAGAAATTTGTCGTGCAAATTATTGCATTTGAAATTTATTTTTTTACTAATTTTTTCAACTTTTTAGCCGAAAAATATCTTAAGCAAGGAAATATATTTATTCATGAATCATAACAAGAAAACATATCAGAAATAACGAGAATTTTCAAAATCAAGTCAAAAAAAAATCAGAAAAAATCAATAACTGTATTTTTATTTGTATTTGTATTTGTATTTGTATTTGTATTTGCATTTGCATTTGCATTTGCATTTGCATTTGTATTTGTACTCGTACTTGTACTTGTATTTGCATTTGCATTTGCATTTGCATTTGCATTTGTATTTGTATTTGTACTCGTACTTGTACTTGTACTTGTACTTGTACTTGTACTTGTACTTGTACTTGTACTTGTACTTGTACTTGTATTTGCATTTTTATTTGTATTTTCATTTTTATTTTTATTTATATTCCAACTTCAGGAAATGGACGGAAAGCAAGCAAATTCACAACTTTGCACATTTCATATATCTTATACCTGTATAATCCACAACTTGTTTGTGTAGGATTTTCCAACAACGATAACTGCTCTGCGAAATCGACCTGAAGCCGTGAAATTCGGCTTTTAAGATGTGACGCTCTAAACGTAGGACGGTAAGAACTAATTAACAAGTCGCCAGCCAATGAACCGTTTATATTAGAAATTTGTCATGCAAATTATTGCATTTGAAGTTTATTTTTTTACTAATTTTTTCAACATTTTAGCCGTAAAATATCTTAATCAAGGAAATAGATTTATTCATGAATTATATGAATCATAACAAGAAAACATATCAGAAATAAAGAGAATTTTTCAAGTCAAGTCAAAAAAAAATCAGAAAAAATCAATAATTGTATTCGTTTTTGTATTTGTATTTAAGAAAATAAAAAGAATCTTAGAATGAAAATTATTGATAGTTTTTGTTGTAAATTGCATTTACTGTTTTTTTGAATGTTTGGCTAATCAAATTTTATTCAGTTTTTTTCCTTCTCCTGTAAAGTATTGAAAATGTGAGTTACGCCTTTTCCATATTAAGCTAACGATATACGCATTTTCGCAGAGTATGCTTTTTTTAGCTTTAAGAAACTTAAGTTTTTCATATTTTAAATCAAAACTGGCGACGAGGATGGGATTCTTGGGCGAATCTCCTCAGTAAAAAGTGTAAAAAAAGTGAAAAAGTGAAGATCCCGATACAAGGAGTAAAAATCCATCGGCATCAAAAAAAAAGTGTTAAAAAAAGTGCGAACATCCCGACACAAGGAGTGGAACTCCAACAGCAGAGATATTGTAAGCGGTTTTTCCTTTTGTTTTGTGCTCTTCACGTGATCTTCAACAAGGGGTGTAACTCCAACATCTGATAAGGATCCATACTTTTTTTTCCCTACTTTGGAGAACAGCGATATTGACATTAGTCAATATTTCAATCGTTGATTATTAAACCTTAACCATGAAGACCGAGGCAGCAACAACAGCTGGAGGAAAACTGACACGAGTCAGCAAGAAGAAATTGCAAAAATCCAGGAAAACCAAATGTTATCCGACAGCGAGGACACAGTGGACTTCTCGGACGTGTACAAAGAAATATGTAATGTGCAATCCCAAGCATAGAAGGTTTTTCTAAAACTTGTGAATTTTAACATCTTTTTCCAATAAACTTCCTTCAATGTAAACAGTCCTGAATCGGTATTAAAAATTTCTGATTTGCTTTTTTGTGTTTAAAATGTTGGCAGTTCTGAAAAATTCGATTTTCTGGCTCCAATTAAGCCTAAGCAATGAATTTGTCTTTCTTTCTTGTTCCAATTTTCATACAGAGCGAACGTAAGTTGCAGAGACTAAAAAAATAAAGTCTGTTCACAGCATAATTTATATATATTTTTATATACATAGGAACCTCTTTCGAAATTTAAAATCAAATTTGCTTCTTATTGTAAAACTTTGCTTAAGAAAAAGCTTAAAATTTGCACATAAGGGAAATTAACAGAGACCTAAAAAGAAAGACCTAAAGAAAGAAATCAAATATAAAGGTAAAATTTATTTTACTAATAAAAATAAAATTTAAAGGTTTCAAAATGTTTCAGAATTTTGGCGTTTTTGCATAAATTTGGGGTTTTTGCATAATTTTTTTTCATTTCTACTTGCTGGACCACGAGTTTTTTTTGTGCTCTAAATTGCATTTTCATCAGGTACATACTTATATATTTGGTAGTATTTTGTTGTTTGAGAGAGTTATAAATCTTTTTATTTTTTGTTTCGAATTAGGATCGGTGAGAAGAGTTCAAAGCTTTTCAGCAAATCACTCTCCTCACCATCAACATTTTGCTATATACATACGGGACCTTCAGCGAAAACCTCGTCTTCGAAATCAAATAGTATATCGGCGTCATCTTTAAAACCCGCGTGGTTTTCCTCGAGCAGAAAACCAGCTTAAACTTAAATTAAAAGTGATAAAATTGCACCAGGAAGCCTTGCAAATGGTTTGATAAAGACAAGGCTTCAAAAATTTACATAAAAGTGATTGAAATCGATTAAGAACAATAAGAAAAAGAAAAACAGAAATTTGCTCTAAAGAAAAAGTGAAATTAGTTTATAATTCAGAAAAAAAGAATAGAAATTAAAAACTATTTTGGGTAAAAGAAAGAAAAAAAAACTTAAGTGCCTTTAGTTAGTTAAAATTTAGTGGAATATTTGGTTATATAGTAAATAGGATAATATATAAGACCAGGGTGGTACAAAAAAAAAAGCAGTGGGCGATGACGAAATTCAAAGGACGATAGACTTAAACATAAAAACAGGCCTAAAAACTTTCAAGACAAAGGTCCCAGAACCAATAAGGTCGATTCTATTTTGCCGTGAACCAGAGTCACTGGAAAAGGCAATAAATATATTATTGGAAGCTGGATATGCCTATGGGAATGGAAAACTCCAACCTCAGGACAAAACTTCAAAGGTCGCGTATTCGGGACAGAGTCGAAGTAGTTATCGTGCCAACGGTGGCAACAAATATAATAGGAATAACTCCTACCAATCAGGTAGATACAATAGGAATTATCATAATAACCAACAGGAAAATCAGAATTCTACGTATAGAAATGATGATCACCCAGGGACAAGTAAAGCAAATGATAGGCCAGAACCAATGGATGTCAATACACATGAATCCAGTGGGGAAAAAATTTAAAAAGGTGGAATTTTTTCCCGAAATAGCCTCACACGAAACTTACCCTATATAACGGTTAAGTCTAAAACTATGGACCTGAGATTTATAATCAATGCGGGTGCAAACCATTCTATAATAAATCCTGGTATTTTCGATCCCAAGTGGATGGTACCAACTGAAAATGTGAACATTAAAACATTGCAAAACAACGTTAATATTAAAGGAAAGGTACCTTTGTTTGCGGAATTAGGGGGACCATTGCCACAAGATCAAAGAGTCGTTTTCTATGTTTGCAAATTTCACGATCAATATCATGGACTAATAGGTAACAACATATTGAGACTTATTAAAGCCAAGATTGATTATGAAAGTGATAATTTACATATTGGGGAATTGGTAACTCCAATAAAGTTCCAAATCACAGATGAGCGGTATCACTATTTTACTGAGTAAGGGTACTATGAAGCAAACATACCTGTGGATCAAAAGTATGGTTTGGTGCACATTCCCAACAAAATTACGGAAAATAAAAAATTTTAAATTATTGAGCGAGTTCATGAGGTAGTAAATAATTTAGCAACAAACGTTGTTGTTAAAGCAAATGTTGATGAGGCACAGCAAATACAATTTAAGTTAAAAAATATAATGCGGGTCACGAATCAAATTTTTTACATTTCAGAAGGCTATGGGGATCTAGTACAAAATTCTGTCTTAGGAAAAATTAGAATAGGAAGAAGAGGGAAAATTAATACCCATTATCAAAAGAAAAATATTTTATGATAAAAAATCGGACTTAACATTCACTAATGTGTTGTGAGTTTAACGACCATAAAAACTTGGAAAAGCTCGTTCTAGTTACCGTTGGTAATAGACTAAGTAAATGAAGAATCGGTGTGTAATGTTATAAGTCTTCAACGTTAATATAACTTATAAGCGTTTTGAATATAAAAAAGGACAAGTTGGTCCGATAATAAAGATAGACGGAAACAAAAAGTGAAGTGTCGTGTTATTTTAAAAATATACAAAAAATCACAGGAGGTGCTGACAGAGGAAGACTCGGGATTTACACCAACATTTTGGCGCAGCCGGTAGGATTTAGTAATAACTTTTTCTTTCCCAAGGGGGGAGGAATGTTGTGAGTTTGTTTAGCGACCATAAAAACTTGGTCACTCTTAAAATAAAAAATACGTTTACACAATAATCGGTTAAATAAAACCAAAAGATATTCTTCTGCTTAAGCAAGCTAATAGACCAAATAGGTCAATTAAGCAGAAGAACGATTATTACGTAAACTGTTGTACGTGAAAAACTGCAACTCCCGGAAGCTAGAACGAGCTCCAACATCGGAAAAGGTGAAATGCTCATCTTACCAAAAGAAAAGCTCTTTCTAGCATACCAGGCATAATCAATAAATAGAGTAAATAAATTAAGAACTGTTGTAGTATTTTTCTGCGTGGAAACGGCCAGTGAGGCTAAGTGATGTTAAATAGTAGAAATAAAAGTAAAACAGTTAAACGGGAACTCGCAGTGTTGTTGTGTCGGTTTTCTTTTCCCTAAAGGTTTTCAGGGTTATAAAACATCAAAAGTATTCGATGGACGTAGCGACTCCGAAACCACTACGAGGGATATTACCAACAAATGCAATTGCTGTAAAGAATTACTGATATCTGTACATTCATAAGAATGAAGTACAAAAACAAATTCGGGAGATGCTTGACAGTGGTATCATACGTCCAAGTAAGTCACCCTATTCAGCACCAGTCTAGGTCGTACCAAAAAAATTGGATGCCAGCGGGCAATGCGAATGGAGACTTGTTATTGATTATCGCAAGCTAAATGAAGTGTTGTGTGTTGATCACACGCTGTTATAAATATTCATTGCCTACCGTTAGGGATTTGATGTTATTCATACTCAACTCAGTACTAAGGCTATACTCGTGATAGTTTTAGTACTGCCAGAGAAATAACAGCTAGCATACCTTTAGGAGCTGCTAGTAAAGAACGATAAGCAAAAGAGTTAAAGAACAGCGGGTTCAACGCGGAAGCAATCTGACCCCTATATCATAGATATGTGACTTTATTGGGCACGTCAATAAAGCCAAGTAAGATATATTTCGCAATACTGCGAAATAGTACGTAAACAGATAATGTAAGTTGTAACCATACATGTATGTAGCTAGAGGCATCTGTAAACCTCTAGCTGGTAAGTAATTTGAAAATAAAGAATCAGTTAGTGATCGGAACTATAACCGAGTGTTTGTGTCTGTTTATAAATCGTTTTAAGGGAACTTTACGCGTGAACATCAACATCGACAAGTGGGGGATTCAGCGTTTGGACAACACAGCATTTGGTGAGTATAATTTGGCGACCATCTATCCCTTTGCCGTACTCTTATAGTTTCAGATAAACAGCTCAGCTGTATTTCCCATCGCAAGGGAAATATAGCATCAACATTTTGGCGCAGCCGGTAGTCCGAGCCAGGACTACGCATCGAGGGAAGCGGAATTGAAAAAGTGAGATCAACGTTGGAACTAATAATTCGTGGAAAGTGGTGAGTATTTTAATTAAAAAACCTTAGAAAGTCTTAGTCTACTTTGCTTTAATTTATTGCAAGTGCTAAGCCAGCTAGTAGCGGTTTCAATATCGCACAGCTGTTCAGGATTAGGTAGGGCCTAATTCTATTAAGCGATTATAAATTTCGTTACATTTTGTGTGAAAAGTGGGGGAAAATATCAATACTAATGATTTGATTAAGACTCAGCAAAGTTATAAAACTCCGTTTTTAATTACCACTTTTTGAAAGTTTTAGCTCACTTAGCTGTTCATATAGCAAGTGATTAAGCCAGCTAGTCGCTTTGAAATATTGCACAGCTGTTAAGACTAGGCAGGGCTCAAAATATTCAGAAGTAACCAATCCTTTTTTATTACATGGCGATCCTGCGAACGTCGCGCTTTGAAAATTAAATAAAAAAAAAGTTTTGTTTCACGCGAATTTTAAATCGGTTTTAAAAAGTTTTGGAAAAGTTTTTGCTGACGAACTTAATGAATCCGAACTTAATTAAGGCTTTGGCTGAGAATCCAAATGCTGGACCTCGTCCACGGCGAATTGAGCCATACCTCAAAAGGTTGAAAAAAACTACATTGAGAGAGTCATCAACACTATCATCACCGGAATCATCATCATCGCTGCCTAGCAAAAGAAAAACCAGACGTGGAGGGGTGAAGAACTTTTTACAACGGCGCCGCAAAGCTCTTTTTGATGAGGCGAATTCGAATCCACCACCAGAGTGGCATAGAAATCAGCAAATATTCGTTGAAATAAACGATATTGATAAAAAATTATTGGATTTAAAAACAAAAAATCAAAATTTAGCGAAAGAACAAACTGAAACTGAACAATAAAAAAAAAAAATTTTTTCGAAATTTAAATTGCAAATAATAGAAAAACGGCAACTAAACAATAAAAAAAAAAAAAAAAAAATTTTTCATAAATTGGAATTTTTGGTTTACCGATAGACTGGCTTCCCCCGCCCGTGGTAAGAAGTCAGTTGTGCGATATCGGTTTCGTTTTCGTGGAAAAATAATCGGTGATAAATTTCTGGAGTTTGCTCTTTTTAGTGGTTTTCGTGCTGGGTTGGCTGAGACCTTTGGTATAATCAAGTACCAAGGGCTTGGGGACCTTGTTAATGAGACTAAAAAAAGTGAAATCCTGGTTATTTTTACGACCGAAGTAGTTCAATTCTTTCGTTCGAACGGTTTACGAACTTTGAAGCCACTTTGCAAGGGGCTGGTGTTTGTAAAGTTTTCGTTGAAGTTTTGAGCTCGAAATCGGAAAATCCTACTGGTTTAGTTTTGGGTTCCTGGGAATTGTTTTCAAGTAATTCCATGGTTCCGTTTCGATCAGTAGGATTAAGCGGGAATTAGCGGAAATAATTGAGGAAAATTTCTTTTAAAATTTATTTCTTTCTTTACGAAGGGAAAAATTTCGTATTCAGTTCTTTTCATACCAGCAACTAAAAGCTGGTATATGCAAAATAAAACGTTTCGTTTATTGTTGCGCAGGTCGTGGTTTCACTTATTCAAAGAAAAAAATATATGTGAATAGAACTTTGCGTTGTGGTTCATATGAACTGTTTTTACAATTGTAGTTGCAATTTTTGATTTTTGTTTTTGGTTTTAGCACAATTGGTTTTCGATTTCAATAAAACAGAAAATAAAAAGGCAAAATTAGGTCATTTTTATTTGTCATATTTTTGGTTTGCGTTGGTAGCAAAGCCAATGCGTTGTTTTTTTATTGGGATTGAAATTACTGCTAATTGTGTTGGTCATTTTTTGTTTGCAGTGGGATAAACTGTAATTTGGTGAAATTTGTAATGTTTTGTTAATGTTGTTAAAGGCATACTTTTTCTTTGGGTGAATTTCTGAAATATTAAGGACGGCAGATCAAGGCCGTGATTCAGTGTGCATTTGCGTTTTGGAAGTTGGAAAGATGAAACGGTTTTGATTGTTTAGTGTTATGAGTGAACTTGAGAAACTGAGAACTGATTACGGAAGGTTATTAAGTGAGATAGGGAATTTTAAAGAAAAGTTGTGGGAGTGTTTGAAGCTAGCAGCAGGGGATACGCAAAATTTTAGTGTTATTGAAGAAAGGGTTTACAGTTATAGGGATTTGTCGGAGGTAGAAGAAGCGGATAAGGTATTAGACGAAATAATTGGAATAACTGAGTCCGAGGTTAGGAGATTAGAAGATAAATCTAGAGATTGGGAGTCGGAGTTTAACGCTCTGAAGAAACGCTACGATCAACATTTGACTTTGTTACAGTTGAATGTGAGTCAAATTGAGGAGTTAGAGCAGGAAAATAGTAGTTTAGCGAATCAGTTGAACGTATCTTTTGGGGTATTTTCATCAGGCGTCAATTGGAAGTTTGGCGAAGGCGATTCCCAGGAACATACTGGAGTGCGGGGTCGCACGCATTCATTGAAAAGAAGAAGTGTGAGGCAGGAAGGGTTTGACAAGGTCAGGTCTAGTGCGAGTACGGAGCGGTCGGCTTTGGATAATAGTGTTAGACAGGCGGACGAAGCTAGTAGTAGTGGGATTTCTGGGAATCTCGCATTGGAAAGTGAGGTGTCGGGAAGTGTCCCAGGGAAGGTTAGTTGTGGGAATAAAGAGGCACGGTCTGGTTTGAATAGGAACGCTGAAGTAGGAACGGGATCAAAGATGGTGGACGTGAAAAAATTGACTTTGGCGCAAAAGAAGCTTGAGAAGCAGCTGGACAGTGTTATAGGTAATTATAAGAAGTCTTCATCAGTCAGAAAAACTGAAGAATATTTCGACAAGAGATTGGAGGAGCTAGAGTATGTTTGGGAGAAAATAGTGAAGAATAATGAGGAATTAGAGGAGGCGGAGGCTTCGGAGAAAGATTGTGACTATTTCAAGCGGAAAGTGTTTCCTATCTTGGAATTATATTACAGCGCCCATAAGGACATCCTCACAAGTGATAGGGACAAATTGAAGGGTCAGTCTGGACAGCAGGAGACTGCGGGCCCAAGTGGGGGGCAAGCAAGTATTTCAGCGCGTGATTTGGACAGGGTTTCCAAGAAAGTTAGGGATCATGTGCCTCATTTCGGGGGGATAGATTCCCCCGCCTTGAAAACTGAGCTTCACAGGTTTATAGCGGCATGTGAGTATGTCAAACGATCGGTATTGCCATCTGAGGAACCTGAGCTTATTGAAGTGGTTAAACTTCATATGTTTGGGGATGCGTTTGAGTTGGTGAAATCTGTAAGGTTTGACTCGCTGGAGGAGCTTTTAGGCCTTTTAAGAAGTACTTATGAGAAAGGGAAGTCTTTGCAACAGACGCAAAAGGATATCTCGAATGCCCGCCAGAGTTCTGGGGAGGACATTCGGGCGTTTGCGAGAAGGTTGGGCGTGCTACAAGCATCGATCACAGACAGGATGAGCCAAAAATATGGCGCAAGTAACATTGATTCCATGGTTAGGGAAACGGAAGAAACTGTTTTGCTGGCTTTCAAGAGGGGATTAAAGAACATGTCCTTGAGGTTATCTTTAATGAGTAGCAGGGCGGAAACGCTTAGTGAGTTAGCGGAAGAAGCGGTAGCCACGGAGGAAATGCTATGCGGGGAAGACGAACTCACTGCTAGGATTAACAGTATCCAGGTCCAGGATAGGCTATGGCAGGACGCGTCTAGGGAGAGAGGTCGGACAAATCCGCGTTGGCAAAATAAGGACGACTCAGGGTACAGGGAGCCGAAGGATGGTCAGATTAGGACGAAATGTTCATTTTGTAGCAGGACTGGTCACACAAGGGACGACTGTTGGAAAAGGAAGAATACGCCATATTGCGCTGGGTGTGCGGAATATGGGCATGAAAGGAGCGATCGCTGTTCCAAGGATTCAGGATCGGCTCGTAAGGGGTCCTGGAAGGAGAATAATAAGCAAAATGGATCACAGAGCCCTCAAAGAAAGGCAGGGGAAACAGCAGGGAAAAACTCGACTGACAGGAAGGAATCAGAAAGTCGGGGAAAAAGTATAGAATGTTTTTGGTGCCACAAAAAGGGGCATATGGCCAAGGATTGTTACGCAAAGGCGAAACACAGCGCGGGAAACGCCAAGGGGCCCAACCGAGCCTAGTGGTTGGGGAACCCAAGAAGCAAAGCAAAATAATAATGAGTAAAAAGGATATGGGTGCAGAAAATCAAACGCAGGGTTCTGTTGTGGATGCGCACTCCGTATCGAGGAACGTGGTTGAAGGAAAGGTGAATTTGGATACAGTTAGTCAAACGCGGGTAACTGTTGTGGATACGTGTCCAAAATTCGGGGAAGGTGTTTTCCCTCGCAAGGAAAAATCTTCGAGTCTAAAGGGGGCAAGTAGTAGAAAGAGTGGGTTTGTCAAACAGAAAAGTTCTGGGAAAACAAGTACAGTTAATCAAACGCAGGTGGCTGTAGTGGATACGTGCTTGTTATCAGGACGAAATTGTGAAAATTTTAGAGAAAGGAATCCTCACCACGATAAGGGCGGCAGGATGAATGAAGTGGAGGTACTAGAGGATGTGAATAAAATAGAGGTGATGGCCCAGGACATAAAAGGAGCGGTCGGGAGGCCAGTTGAAGGGACGAGATCAAAGGAGCTAAATGTACAGGCTGTACGACCGGTGGCCCAGCCCACAGCGGATAAAGTGGGAACGGTCACTATAGAGTACGGTATGGGAAAATACCGTGAGTTACCTGTGGTAGTAGCTGAGCGGCCAGCAAGGATTGCGGCTGACGAAATTGCTGCGGGGTGTGCTGTGGATTTCAGCAGTAAAAATTTTTTGATTGGACTTTGTGAGGCTAAAAATGATGTGTTCATTGAGGTTCCATGCGAGGGTGCTAAAAATGGAAAACTCATTTTACTCGTGGATTCGGGGGCCGACGCAAGCTTGGTAAAGCAGGACTCAATGTTACAGCAGATAGTGTTGGACACGTCTGTGACAAAAGATTTGAGTGGAGCTTTTGGTGGTCAAATCACGACTTTAGGTGTGACCAATATTGTTCATAGGCATCAGACTGATCTGAGTTTATCGTTGCACGTTGTACCGTTAAATCGTGGGGTCCCTGCTGATGGAATAGTAGGTAGGGACAATTTGTGGAATCACTCCATAATTGATGCTATGAATAAAAAGTTGATTTTTTATAATGATCAAAGGAATGAGATATTCGCGTTTAAATTGAAGTCGCTGAATGAAATGGACGGCATTTCATGCAACACGTTGATAGCAGTGCAACCTCGAACTGCAAGAATAGTGCCTCTACGAGTAAAAACGAAGGAGGGAGAGATAGTAATTCACAAACAGGAACTCTCGCAGGGGGTTTATTTGGGTGAATCGTTGACTAAAGTGGAAAACGGGGTGGCGTACGCCACTGTGTTAAATGCTTCCGAAAAAGAGTATGTCTTCGATTCGATTAGTTGCCCAAAATTTTCCAACTATAAAGAGTATAAATTGGCCATGGATGGCACGATTAACATAGTTAGGGAGAAGGATTTCAAAGCAAGGATAAGTAAACTTTTCGAGTCGATTGATTTGGATCCGAACCTAAGCGTTGAGGAAAAAACCTCCATTGAAAATGTGTGTGGGTCTTTCCATGACATTTTCTTGCTAGAGGGGGATGCGTTATCATATACCCCGGTGTTGAGGCATGAAATCCCGACACCGGTGGGGCAGCCTCCGATCAACCAGAAACAGTACAGGTTGCCGCATTCACATAGGGATGAAATTAATAAGCAAGTGGGAAAGTTGCTGGATGATGGAATAATCGCTCCAAGCACCTCTCCATGGAATTCGCCACTTTTATTAGTACCCAAAAAGAGTGGAAAGGATGGAAATAAAAAATGGAGATTAGTGATAGATTTTAGGAAATTGAACGAGGCAACTATCAAACAAGTTTTTCCAATACCCAGGATTGATGAAATTCTTGATCAGCTGGGTCACAGCCGATATTTTTCTACCTTGGATTTAGCAAGTGGATACCATCAGGTGTTAATGGATGAAACGGATAGGGAGAAAACTGCGTTCAGCACAGGGCTGGGGCATTTTGAATTCACTAGAATGCCATTTGGTTTAACTGGAGCGCCAGCCACTTTTCAACGTATTATGAATCATATCCTCACAGGACTTCAAGGACTGGAGTGCTTTGTATATTTGGATGACATAGTAATCTATGGAAAGAATCTGCAAGAGCACGAGGATAGGTTACGTAAGGTTTTTACAGTGTTGAGGCGGCACAGTTTAAAACTAAACACCGAAAAATGTAACTTTTTGCGACGCGAAGTCGTGTATTTAGGACACAAGTGCTCGGAACTGGGCGCATTGCCAGATCCACAAAAAGTAGAGTGTGTGAAAAGCATTCCGGTGCCAAAGAATAGAAAGGACGTGCAGGCATTTTTGGGCCTTGTAAACTACTACCGAAAGTTCATCAAAGATACGGCAAGTATGGCGCTTCCAATAAACAAGCTGTTGAGGAAGGATGCCAAGTTTGAGTGGACACCTGAGTGCCAAAAATCGTTCGAGGATTTGAAAACAGCAATTATGTCACCACCCATCCTGGTGTATCCGGATTTCTCTAAGCAATTTTTGCTGACGACTGACGCCAGCAATGAAGCATTGGGAGCGATCCTGTCGCAGGGGAAAGTGGGTGAGGATAACCCCATAGCCTTTGCTAGTAGAGCGCTTAGCGACACGGAAAAAAGGTATTCAACCATAGAAAAAGAATTTCTTGCGATAGTATGGGCTGCGAAAAATTTTAGGGCCTATCTTCTAGGAAGACATTTCAAAATTTATACGGATCACCAGCCGCTACGTGGAATAGCGAATTTAAAGGACCAAACCTCACGACTAGCGAGGTTTAGACATAAAATGTCAGAATATGACTTCGAAATTATATATAAGCCAGGGAAAGTGAATTTAAACGCAGACGCACTAAGCCGTCTGCCACAAGCGAATAAACAAATAACAGTGGTGCAGACGCGTTCCAAAGCCAAGGTCGTCGACCAAACAGGAGTGGGACAGCGAACTAGGGTGGATCCAGACACACCAGCGGAGGATATGGTGAAGAAGAATGTCACGATACTAGATGATCCCAAGGATATTGAAACAGTACTCAGAGATTTCCACGACACTCCATTGGGAGGACATCAGGGTGCAGGCAAAACGTTTCTGCGGATTAGAAAGCAGTTCAGGTGGAAGGGTATGCAAAGAGACGTAAAGGAGTACGTAAAAAGGTGCACTAAATGCCAAATAAACAAAAGTTCAAAGCTGACGAAAATGCCCATGGTCCTGACAGATACGCCTGAAGTTCCTTTTAATAAGGTGTACATGGATATTGTGGGGCCGTTGCCCGAGTCGTCGTCCGGGAATAAATATATTCTAACTTTTCAGGACGATCACTCCAAATATATGGTGTGTGCGGCCATGGCCGATGCGGAGGCAAGCACAGTGGCTAGGCATTTTTACAGCGAAGTCATCGCCAGGTATAATGTTCCGAAGGTTTTGGTCACCGACAATGGTACCAATTTTGTTTCGAAGCTATTTTCGGATACGTGCAAGTTGCTGGGTATCAAAAAGCTACATATAACCCCATATCATCCCCAGGCGAATGGCTCATTGGAAAGAAGTCATAGGCCTTTAGCAGAATACCTCAGAAGTTTCGTGAAGGAGGATGGTTCAAATTGGGATCAGTGGTTAGCGACAGCTATGCACGTGCACAATAACACAGTGCACACGTCAACGAAGCGAACACCGTTTGGCACTTTGTACGGTTTCGATAGAGAGTTACCAACCAATTTGAAGAGGAAATGTTCACCAGTCTACAACGCTGACGACCAAAATAAAGTTCTAAAATTTCAGATACAGAGAGCGCATGAAATCGTCAGAGACAACCAGAATAAAGCCAAGGAGCAAGCAAAGAAGCAGTACGACAGTTCAATAAACAAAGTCGTATTTAAAAAGGGCGATAAGGTTTTGATGAAAAATCAGACCAGGAAAAACAAGTTTTCCCCCATTTGGATCGGTCCCTTCGAGGTATCTGACGTAGGCGGGCCAGTGACAACGGAGATTGTCGTCAAGAGCAAACGCAAAAAGATACACAATAATCTACTAAAATTGTTCAATGCCTAAGCAACCATCCGCAGTATACTATGTTAACTTTACATATATATAAAAAAAAAAAGGGAATTAAAAGGGGGTTTTCCTTTCAAAGAACACAAACAGTTGATGTCACATAAACGAACATTACGTGAAAAAGAAATGTAGATAAATGAGCGAGAGTGCAGGTTTCGCATAAGTCCAAATGACTGGTACAGAGCGATCCTCCAAAAGTATTAAACGGGTAAATCCGGAAAATGCGGAAAAACCGGAAAATGCGGTAAAATCTTTGAATGCCACGTCTTTTTGGTAACGGAGGGTTTGAGCGTCGCCGACGTGCATTACTAAAAGTTTTCAGTTTCAATAAACTAACGGGAAATTGTTTTAATGCAAGAACAAGAAACATGCTAAGTGGCTGATAGAGTTTTTCGATTAACTGAAACGCTAATTATGAAATATATTACGGAGCATCAGGGTACTGCGTATTGTAAATAAATGAGTTACTAATAACTAATGTACTAACAGCTAACCACTAACAGAATTACTAATCTTTACTAACCCGCACGGTACACCCAACTCCGAGTAATATAAGCGGATGACGAAAGAGTCAGATACATAGTAGCGGAAAAATTATCAGCAAAATTGAATTGACAAATTCAAACAATTTCTAAAATGGTAATGGGAGGCCCAGGTGCCAGCGGGGTAATCGACATGGCAATTTAATTATTTAAAAATTAATATTGTAATTGAGTTGCGTATGAATTTACTTGCACAAAAATTGGAAAGAAACAGAGGAAAAGCCAAAATTAAACAAAAAATAAACGGAGTCGTGTTTAATGAATGGGTTACATTTATTTGGATTGTATTGTCGTTACACCAACAAAGTAAACAAAAATGAACAGAACAACTATGGGCAAAATTCGGTTTAATATGAAATACATGAGTGGGCAGAATAAAATATGGGAAAAATACAAATACATTAATAACAAATGTAATTCAGAAGAATAAAATAAAAGGTGAAATAACATAAGCAACAGCACCGAGCTAGTTGCCAAAACATATGTAAAAATAGGGGATTGTAAAATTTTAAAATTAGGAATGGTTTTCATGATATCGAATAATCTTCAAGGAAAGTTGTAAGATATTGCAAAATGTAGGAAAGAGTAAATAAGAATACTTTTAAAGAAGTCTATTTTTATTTATAGGTAAAACGGTCAGAGTAGTTAAGACGAACTAAATTAATAACATATAGAGAGTTAGATAAATGAACTATGAAATAGTACAGAAATAGGGGAAAATGTCAAAGACTTTAGTACTATAGTAATTAGAATTGAGTAGATCATATTAAATTATAAGCTTGAAAGTATGTAGTAATAAAAGGAATAATAATAAAAATGGAAAAATGAAGAATTTAAGTAAAACAAAAACTCACGTTACCCATGGACGCGGGTAGATGAAGGTGGATGAAACCTGTTGGGAAAAAAGAAAGAATATTTAGTGGGAAATACATTTTAGAGAAAAAAAAAAGGGGGGTAAAATTTCAGTTGATACTCATTCCTATGCATGGTCCAGGATGATCTGACGGTCTGTTGATATCTATTGAAAGAAAAGAAAACGAAACTTTTAAGGGCAGTCTTGGCAGTAGGAGAGGAACGGTACTTACGACAACATAATTGCATTTGACACAATTGTGACCAAGTCCAGTTTGTATACGAATTAGTGGAATGCACCTTGTTGTTACAAATTTATTTAATTTGGTACACTTTTGCCTTGTCGCCAGTTTACAGTTCAACAGCAACATAAAAATGCAAACTTTTCTTTCTACACTGAACTTTTTCACAAATTAAAATATTTTACTTCAGCTGGATTTCTCTCTTTGATTAACCGTTTGCTTGCGTTCGATAGCCCGTAACCAAGTAAAATGCGGTTGAACGGAAAAATAAAAACCAAACGCTCTGTTTGAACGCATAACTCAGAGAAACATAAAAGCGTCAAGTGCTGATTCAACAAAAAAATGCACTAACGTATGGTATGTATGGGGTATGTTTGTAATTTGTTTATACTAAAATTCATACATGGGAAATAAAAAGAAATAAAAAATAGAAGTAAACACCACATATATTTGTATGCAAGTTAGTGCATATACATATATACTTAGGTGACGAATAATGTCATAAAAACTGTTGGGATAATATTGAAAACCCAAATCAGCAGTTATGAATGAAATATATTTTTTTTGATAACTAAAATATGTACATATATAAATTACACGGGAAAAAATATATATACAAATACCAATTAATTAAATAAAGTATAAGCTACACTAAAAGTAATAACTCAATTAACAATAGAATAATTACGGGATTAAAACCAAAAGAAAACTTTAATTAAAGTTTTTAACTAAACGGAATGCAATGCCGTCATATGGATCATATTTATATGCATGAACAGTGCTAAATGCATATAAATATGGAAAAGGTTGCAAAACTTAGATAGAGTTGAATAGGTATAAATAAGGTTTTTCATAAGTAAAAACTAAGGCATAACAATAAGATATAGGGAAGTAAATCCCAAATAAAATATAATTTAATAGAAGGTAAAAGGAAATTGTAAGATATCAGTTGAAAACTGCTAAGGATATTGATTGATTAAAAGTAGATTAAAATAATAATTGAAAGAAAAATAAATTTAATTAAAGATATATAAAGTAAAGTAGTATGTACAAGAAAATTGAAAAATCTTAATCGGAAAATATAAAAAAAAAAAAAAAAAAAATTTTTTTTGAAGCAGTAAATAAAAATAAATAAGTAAAATGTTATGAAAATATTTTTGTATAATTTGTTAAGGATTTGTAGCAAGAGAAGTCTACATACATAGAAAACAGGGAAATAAGTCCCAAATAAAGTATAACCAAGTAAATTGTAGAATCTTAATTGAATGATGTTAAGTAAATGTGAATTCTGAAAATATTATTAGGTTTAATTGATTGATTGAGAAGTAAATAACAATAAGTAAAAAATTATTAAATGATTTTCGAAAATTAACTAGGTAATTCTAACAAGTCATAAGTAAAAATTGATTTTTAAAATAACGTAAATTTGAAATTGTCAAATCAGAAGAACAAAGATTCAGTTTAGAACCAGAATGTATTTAAATATAGAGTAAAAATTTTTAAATATTTTATGTATTATGTCAGAATTGTATAAAACGCAAAATTGTTTGTTTTGAGTTGAAATATAATGAAAAATAAGAATAAATAAGGAATTAAGTTCAATGTCATGTATATAGGTAAATTTAATAATTACCAATTTTCATGAGTTTTAGCAAATAAAAATATTTGATTTAGAAAGCATAGGACTAGCTAGGAAAGACTAGATAAATATACAGTAAAATCGTTAACAAAATAGATAGAATCTGCAAAGGATCATGGTACGGCGTTACGACAATAGCAGCAGAGATACCAGAGAGAGAAATCTAAAGAGGGACAGCCAAGAAAGTTGATGTTAAAAAGCCTAGAGTGACGATGATCCATGGTTGCATGCGTTAATTTTCGGACAGACAACAACACTCAATATCATCAGTTGTCTGTCATCCATAGATGACATCCAATCTTGTTGGAAGGGAGGGGGCCGGAGTTGTGCCACTCCTATGTTATCCTGTCACGTGGCCGCGTCAGACGTCTAAAATGACCGGCATTACCATCTGTAGATGGTCCAGTTAGAAGCTGAAGCGTAGACTTGTCACCAATTGCAAGTCAAACGAATTAAAAAGCAATGGTCCAGTTAGAAGCTGAAGCGTAGACTTGTCACCAATTGCAAGTCAAACGAATTAAAAAGCAATGGTCCAGTTAGAAGCTGAAGCGTAGACTTGTCACCAATTGCAAGTCAAACGCATTAAAAAGCAATGTTCCAGTTCAGAAGCAGACGCGTTGACTTATCGAAAATTGCAAGTCCAACGCATTAAAAAGCAATGTTCCGGTTCGTAAGCAGAAGCGTCGACTTTCAGTCAAAACATAGTCCGTACGCCAAAATAAACGTTCCAGCACACAACAGCGGAGCTGACTTCTAGCCACAAGGAAGTCTAACCGAAAGAACTGACGTAGCAAGTAGAAGAAGTTCCGATTTTGGCCACCGCCAGGCAAAATCAATCAAAGGATAAAACAGCTAAACCTACAAACCGCATGTAACAAGAACATGGTATGTCACACCGAAGAACATCAGAAGCTCGAAGCACCGAAAGCAGACCCACAAGGCAAGAACCAAGCGGCAGCAGCGAGCCATGATCCAAAGGAGCTAGATACAGTTATAGGTAGCCGACTAAGTTAGAGAAATAATTAGGAATTAAAAGAAAAAAAAAAAAAAAAGTTAAAACTACTTTCAGAAGGAAAAAGTCGTTGTTACTTCATAACAACAACTTTTTCTTCCATAAGGGGGGAGGGATGTTGTGTGTTGATCACACGCTGTTATAAATATTCATTGCCTACCGTTAGGGATTTGATGTTATTCATACTCAACTCAGTACTAAGGCTATACTCGTGATAGTTTTAGTACTGCCAGAGAAATAACAGCTAGCATACCTTTAGGAGCTGCTAGTAAAGAACGATAAGCAAAAGAGTTAAAGAACAGCGGGTTCAACGCGGAAGCAATCTGACCCCTATATCATAGATATGTGACTTTATTGGGCACGTCAATAAAGCCAAGTAAGATATATTTCGCAATACTGCGAAATAGTACGTAAACAGATAATGTAAGTTGTAACCATACATGTATGTAGCTAGAGGCATCTGTAAACCTCTAGCTGGTAAGTAATTTGAAAATAAAGAATCAGTTAGTGATCGGAACTATAACCGAGTGTTTGTGTCTGTTTATAAATCGTTTTAAGGGAACTTTACGCGTGAACATCAACATCGACAAGTGGGGGATTCAGCGTTTGGACAACACAGCATTTGGTGAGTATAATTTGGCGACCATCTATCCCTTTGCCGTACTCTTATAGTTTCAGATAAACAGCTCAGCTGTATTTCCCATCGCAAGGGAAATATAGCATCAACATAAGTCACTATAGATGATAAATACATTATTCCAAATATGGATGAAATCCTGGAAAAATTAGGAAGGTGCCTCTTAAGATCTCGCAGAAGGGTTTCATCAGATAGAAATTGCCAAAAATGACATACCAAAAACTGCGTTTAGCATTGAAAACGGACACTACTAGTTTTTGAGAATGCCATTTGGGTTGAAGACAGCCCCGGCCACGTTTCAACGATTGATGAATAATATTTTATCTGATTATATTAACAATATATGCTTAGTGTATCTTGATGACTTAATAATATTTTCAACATCTCTGCAAGAGCATGTGGAGTCACTGACGAAAATTTTACAAAGGCTTAAGGATGTGAATCTGAAGGTTCAGATAGATAAATCTGAATTTTTGAAACATGAAACTGAATTTCTTGGGCATATAGTCACAGGGGATGGTATAAACCATAATCCTGAAAAAGTCAGTAGTGTACAAAAATTTCCTTTACCAAAAACTCCTAAAGAAATAAAGCAATTTATAGGCCTAACAGGGTACCATAGAAAATTCATCAGGGACTATTCTAAAATCGCAAACCCACTGACCAAGTGTTTAAAGAAGGCTGCTAAAGTTAACGTAAACGATCAAAAGTATATTGATAGTTTCAAGACGTTAAACCAACTCTTAACAAATGACCCAATACTAAAATATCCAGATTTTAAAAAACAGTTCGTATTACAAATGGATGCTAGTAACGTTGCTCTAGGAGCAATATTGTCACAGGAAGGACACCCTTTGTGCTATGCAAGCAGAACATTAAATAATCACGAGCCATAGTTTGGGCAACACAGTATCTCCGCCCTCATCTTTTTGGACGCATATTTTTAATAGAAACGGATCATAGGCCGATGACTTGGTTATTTAACATAAAGGAACCAAACTGAAAATTAGTAAGATGGAGACTCAAAATCTCTGAATTTGATTATGAAATCAAGTACAAAAAAGGAGTTAAAAATGGCAATGCAGACACTCTATCACGCGTTATAATAAACCGTAACGAAGTTGGGGATTCATACATAAAATAGGTTACTAATCCATTGAACTTCTATAAAAGGCAAGTAATCATAAAGAAGGTAAACTCTGGATCCTTAAAGATTAAAAGAATTCCAGTTTCTAAGTCCAACAAACAAATGATTTTGACGCAAATTCCTGATAGACCAACTGTAAAAACACTAATACAAAGTCATTTTGAGCAAACCAGAACCACTGCAATTTATACCGAGGATGAATCATTCTATAAAACATTTCTTGAAACAGTTAATGCAGACTTCAAGGATAAATACCAAATAGTTCGATGTAAAAAATTATTAACGGATATTACAGATGAAAACAAACTAGCTGATGTAATAAAAGAGGAACATTTAAAAAATAATCATCGGGGAATAAATGAAAATTTTCTCGAACTTAGGGAAAAATTTTATCATCCTAATTTGAAGGACAGAATTACTAAGTACATTAACAATTGCGAAATATGTAGCCAAGAAAAGTATGAAAGGAATCTAATAAAACAAAAATTTCAAATGACAGAAACCCCAGAAGAACCTAGGGAAATAATACACATGGATGTTTTTTACACTTTGAATAAAACATTGTTCTTGACTATTATTGACAAATTTTCAAAACATGCTCAAGCAATAAAAATCACAGCTAGATCATGGACAGAGTTTAAGAAAGCGGTAATGCAGTATCTTAGCAATGTAGGACGAATAAAAAAATAATAGTTGATAATGAACTAGGATTCAAAGCCATCCCACTACAAGAATTCCTTAAGGAAAATAATATCGAAATACATTTTACATCCAGTGGAAACCACACTTCAAATTCAGACGTAAAACGTTTACACAACACGATAAATGAACACATAAGATTGTTGAAACACGATCCAAACAGGGATATTGAAACTATAGAGGAAAAAATGTACAGAACTATTAATTATTATAATAACACAATACACTCTACGACGGGACGAAAACCGGTGGACTTTATAAACGGATAGATAAAACAAGATGAGTATTGTAGTGTACATGTGAGTCTTTTCATAAATATTTGGTGTTGTGTTCTCACAGTGTATTCGGCCTGCAACGTCAGCATTTATACATTGTGGGAACACAATAACAATGTGATGGTTTGTTTAAATGGAACTTAATGAAACCTAAAACTGTTGTTATCCGTCTGACGACAGCGAATTGCTAACCCAGCAAAAGCTATGTACGCTGCATTTCAAACTTAAAATAAACATTTTAAATCTATTCACTACTGTTAGCTTTAAGTAAAAAGGAGAATAAAGAGATCGGCAGAGATAAGTCGACACGCAAGTAAAAAACATGTTCGTTGTTTCAATCGGAGTAATAAAGTAATTTTACAGTACTCGTATCACTTGATTAGAGAAAACATTACAAAAAAGAAGGAAACTATTATTAATAAATTAAATCAAAATCGAGCAACAAAGATAAACGGACTTAAACCACATTTAAGAACAAAAAGGGGACTAATGAACATTAAAATATAAGAAATATATATTTGTATAAGCTTCTGGCAAAAAAACCGTGTTTAATTTGGCTTAAACACGAAAAAGTGTAAAAAACTACTATAAAAATGAACTTTTCGTTGCGATAACTCAGCCAATTTGAATTGGATCTTAGATATAAGTACACTTTTTGGAAGCTTAAGAATTTTTATCTATAATAGTGTAAAAACATATTCGATCGAAATTGGGTTTCTCAAAATATGTTCGAAAAAATGGAGCTATAACCTAAGAAATCGAAAAGGTCGATTATCTCGAGAACGGCCCTAGGAAAAAAAAAAAAATAAATGCGATTTTCGGACTCAGCGACCTCAAATTAGTTTAGAAAAGATGGTCTGCAAAATGTTATATTATGGCTGTTGTCTACTGTAAACAACAGGAATCTATTAGAGAGTTACTCACAGAAAAATCGGAGCAATTACAAAATGATTTAGATATATTCAGGCACATATACCAAATTAACTATGATATAACCCTACTGCGGAATCATATTGATGATATAGAACAGATAATTTTGATTAGTATATTAAATATTTTATCCAGGAATATATTGACAAATACAGAATTAGAACTAGTATCACAGTTGGAAGCTCTAAAGGATATAAAAATAACAACATTCGCAACATTCAAAGGTTAATGCAAACACTTTACTCGTTGCATATGTTAATCCATATTTCATTCATAACAATTTCAAATTCATGTAATTGTACACTTTAATACAACCAGTCTTCGTTTTTAGCAATTAACGTTTTGGGCAATGCATTGCTAAACTGACCTTTTTCAGGTATGTCGATCAATGCACTTGAAGTTAAGTAGGGGAAATTTAAATATTCTCTTTAGGTTCAATTTCGCCGCTTGAAAGTTATTTTGCGAGTTCGATTATTTTCGCTTAGGGAAAATAACTCTCTCTCCTGTTGCTTTAGCCGTAAAACTTTAACATAAATAGAATTTCAAACTAAAAGTCAATGTTCAGTTTCTTGCCTGGAGTAACAAGTGTTTATTCTTTTTAATGTTAAAAATAAAATAAATAAATTAAATTTAACTTTACTTTCTATGTTCAGTTTCTTTTTAAAAAGAAGTGAGTAAAAAGAAGTAAGTATACATAAGTGAGTATACGTAAGTGGCGCAGTCGACAGGCGTATAAAATCTTAAGATTTATACGAAGAATGTAAAGAAAACTTAACATCCAAAGATTTAAATGAAGAAAAATCAACAAGCGAAGAATCTACAGGAAACTTAACATCCAATGGCTTAAGAGAAGAAAAATCAACAAGTGAAGAATCTACAGAAAACTTAACATCCAAAGATTTAAGTGAGGGAAAATCAACATTCGAAGAATCCACACAATAAAACTTAACATCCTAAGATTTAAGAAAAAGAAATCAACAGGCGTATAAAATCTAAAGATTTATACAAAGAGAAACGAACCACATATCTAACAATGGCCCAAGCAGTAGAACAACATCGGTATCCGATTTAATGAAGCATCGATGGTCAAGGAGTTTCGCGGATCGAGAGATGAGGATCTGCCAACATTTCTACGTATGGCGGAATACGTCATGAGCATTTTCGATCCAAACCCAGAACTAAAACAGCATGTATTCGTCTTCCATATAAAACCAAAAATTCAAGGAGCGGCACTGCAAGCAATAAGGACACTAGGGACTGGAGCTGATTGGCTGAAAATAAAAAAGGAGCTACTACGAAACTTCGGCGTGAAGGAGACATACGGACAACTGTACGTGAAGGCCACTACCATCAGAAGCAACAACGTGAGTGAATATTACTATGACTTAATTATTATTTTAGATATGTTAAACACTAAGTTTGAATTTGATGAAACGAAACCTGTAGAATATTCTCCACAGAGGAATGAAGAGGTTGTATTATAAGCATTTTTAAAAGGTATAAAGCCTTATTTAGCTAGTGTTGTATATGGTAGAGGCATTAAAAATTTGAGGGAAGCATAAGCATATCAGCAGACAGGGCTAATACAGGATAACACAATCAAACAGGGACAAAATAATTCAAATACTTTTAACCGACGATTTTTAAGCCGTAATTATAACAATAACAATTCAGGACAGGTTCAAAACTATGACATCAATAATGCAGCACAAGTTCGCAATTATAATAATACCTCAGGACAGATTCGTAGTTCCAATAACGTTAACCAAGGGCAACATAACATAAACAATAACACACATTTAAGACAATATCGCAATATAAATAATTCTGGACAATTAAGACAAAACTACAACAGAAATTCATATTATAACACAAATTCAAGGCAAAATCGGAATTTAAACAATTCGAGTCGTAATCTGAATTTCAAGAATTCAGATCGTTTTAGACAAGATCATTCCCACGCAATGGACATAGACCATATAGAATATGACTCAAATTTTCCGTTGCAAGCCGAGGAGGAAATTTACCGATAATTGAGATATCAGTGGAAAAAGAAAAAATTAAATGCTTAATAGATACAGGCTCAACAACAACACTATTAAACAAAAACTGCCTTCCAAAATACAATAGAAAAAAATTAAAAGACACTTTAAATTTGAATACGTTAAACAGCCAAGCCTCCATAACAGAAGAAATCATTACACCTTTTCCTACAGAATTCGACAAAGCCGAAGCTCGTATGTGTTGGAAACTTACCACCTTCAAAAATAAGCAATTTGATGGGCTAATAGGACAAAACATTTTAAAACCATTACAGGCAATTCTTGATTTTGAAAATGGTAACGTTCAGATAAATGGCATCAAAATCTAAATTATTGATGCCTGTCCATTGTTAGTGAAAAAAATTAAGAAGGACATTAGAAAAAAATTAATTATAAATGATAGGATTTAATAAAAAATTTAAAAAAATTCAGTTTTGAAATAAGAAAAGCTTAAGTATTTAAATGAAAATAAAACTTTCATAAATTTGTGATTCTATATATTTTTATAACTCCTTAAAAATGGTCAAAATTTAAAATTCTGATTTCTGAACTAGAGCAGGGAATCGTGCTCGCGAACCACCCCAGCGCTAGAAGGACGCTATACAATGCAACCACTATCTCGACGAAAAGCTCTGAAAGGAGCATTATGGCCACAGCGTTAGATAAAACGCTTTGTGGAAGCTGGTATATACAAATAACTAAGTATTATTTTATTTTACAGTTATTTTTGTTAAGTAAATAGTTTTATCAGTTCTATTTGTAATTGTTTACTATGTAAACTTGTTGACATTGCATAAAATAAGATACTGTAAAACTTATATACGTCCCTGAGCAGAATCCTCTTTTTGTGTATAGTTCTCATGTTTATGCAATGTTATTCTAAACAAAATTCCATATTTTCAATAAAAATATATTAAGTTTTAAATTCATTAGTTAGACGGAATTTCTATACATTTGAGCCCACTGGTAAGTGAAATTACCATTTCATAACTCGAAAACCACGAACACTTTAAATATATCTTAACTAGACCATTTTTAGGCATTGTATTAAGTTTCATCGAAATCCGTTCACGAATTCTTGGTGCGGGCAAAGATGGGTTAAAAAATTTTTTGAACTCTAAATTTTTTTGATCTTGGTAGTGATATATATATGGGTTATTCCATATCAAAACAGAAAATGAGAAAAAAATTAAATTTAATCCATTTTAACAGCTACGATTTCGGGGTTTGCATTTTTTAGGCAAATAAACTAGTACAAATGAAACCCCATTCACAGATTTTGTCGACACTTTCATCACACCTATCGACTTTGGACATTGCACGGTTCTCCGGAACGAGGAATTAACCATAGTTTGAGACACCTCTAATTTTCTTTTTTATACAATACCTGATAGTGTTAGAAACAAAACAAAATAGTTTTTAAAATCGCAAGTAGGGGCCCCGCCTCCAAAATGGGCGCAAGTACTCATCCACTATATAATATTCAGAATTTGCTTGTTTTTTTGTTAATTTGTTTTATGGATTCAGAATCCATCCAGATGATTTCAAAAAAATTTTCACAGAGTATTACTATCGATCAGGAGGAGGTTTCACACTTGCAAAATTGCCGGTTCCACGCCCCCAACAACTTAATTTTATCATATCTCTTGTATTTTTTGACGCAAATTTATGATAACATGCATTAAAAAAATGGGCGGTGCCACGCCGACCAACAAAAAATCGTCATTTCTCATAAACTATCTCAGGCAAATGGGTGAGTTTTGGTGCATATGTAAAATGCAACGACTCATTTAACCTCTTATGTAAAATTTTACGTTGCCACGCCGCCAATATAAGTAGAAGAGCTTCGAGATATGCTAGTAAATGTATTAACAAATCCAAAATTATATTAAAAAAATATATTACATAATACTAGATTTTTTATTTACTCCTTTCAACCTTCATTTCAAAATTCCATTATTTTTAGAATTTACATTTACTTTAAATGGTGCGCATTGTAATCACAGACTGCTCTAAGAAGTTTATCACCATAATTTTAATGAGATATAATTATCTCGTAGTTTTTCCAAACGGATGTAAAATCATGATATAAAGATTCTACGGCCTGTTTTGAAAAAAATCCTAGTCAACTTTGGTATCTCTTAACGAAGTCTGGAACATGATCAATATTGATTTTAGTAATGGTTAGAAATCTCTTGTTCCAAATGTGTCACACGTTGAACTTTGTGCCTGCAAATATGCTTCGTTTTTTTACAATTCCAAGTCTGCTAGGTTTTGTAATATTTTATTGTTTTTTGAACAGATAATGATTACATTAATATTATTAGATTATATTTCAAATAGCAAAACAGGACTGAAAGTGTTCAAAAACTACCAAAATTTCAACAGAATTAAGTTTTGCATTAAAATATAGGTTTATGAAAGGAAAGTCCGACGAGCTTTACAATTTGTGGGCGAACTTCTACTCTCCGTGATACGTCAGAACAAAAAAAAAAACATTGTCCTTTAGACGCATTCACCTGTGTTCGTAAGTCCTTTGATTGCTACGGCGGGTACACTACACTTAGTTTGTGGTGAATTCATGTTTTTTTTTTTCTCACTTGTTGAATCCCTCCAAAATGTACAGCTGTGTGCTTGCTGGCTGTTAAATAACAGATGCTGCAGCAATGCAGCTCAGTTTTAAATCAACAGGCTAGCTGGAAACTACAAAAAAAAAAAAAAAAAATAATAAGCTTAAAAAGCCAAATTTTAATAAGTTACGCATACAAAAACACTTTTGTCCCAAAAAAAAAAAAAAAAAGAGTACAAATAACGTGAGCGTGTGTGTACATAATTGCTAGTGTTTCGCGAGTTTGTTTGTGCAACAGCTGTCCTAGGACATATATACATAACAATATAACGTAAGAAATCATTTTTCTTTTTGTGCTGTCATTGCAGCATTATATGCTTAGTTAAATGCATACATAAAATATCATACATATTTAATTACATAAAATAGTGAGATCAAAGTTTTAACAAGTGTTGGACTTGAAAGGAATAACTTTCTATTAATCAGTTTTATTATTTTTAAAATATGTTTTTAGGAAAATTAAAGCATTTATTGTTTTATCATCCAATTTATATCTTAATTTATTACATATCTGTGGACTTTTGACAAAACAACCTAAGTCGGGATATGACAATTCTCCAGGATTTTAGTCCTAAATAAAAAATGTTAATATGCTTCTATTGGTATACTCGTCATGTCTCTATGATTTCTTGTTCCAGAGATATCAGGTTGTCCCATAGTTCACGCAAGATTTGAAGTGTTATGAACCAAAAAAAATAATAATTTGAAAGCTGACACTTTAAGATTAGTAAAAATGTATGGAAAGAGGAGATTCAATGCTGCATCAACGAAATTGAGCCACATTATTGAAAAGTAGTTAATCAGTTTTAAGGCTCTCCTGAAAAGTTGCAATTTCGAGCTAGGTTGTTTTGTCAAAAGTCCACCGATATATAACCTCACACCAGGCATTGAAATAAGCTGCAGCAATGCCCTATTTCTGCAGAAATAACTTCAAATTTGCAGCAATAACTTCAGAATATTGTAAAAAATTGTAATAATAATATTTAGCCAAATTCATATTACTTTGTTTTTGAGTTAATCGATGAAACTAAATACTCATTTTATTTTGCATATAACTGTTGTCTAACCTCCCAATCTGGGCTTAAATGTAGTACTCAGCAACTCTACTTTAAACATATTTTTACAAATGCAAGAAAGAAAATTTCACTATAAATTTTCAATTTTAAATTAAATCATTGCCATGATATGTTATTTAATATTAATATTTAGTATTCAACAAACACTTGAATAAGGCACTAAAAACATTGTGAAAAAAATTGCAAATAATCAAAAAAAATTCTGCAGTAATATTTTTTTTCTTATTTCAACCCCTGCTGCACACGAAAAGCATTTTTCTGATTCAACACTTGTTGGTTGAATTGAAAAAAGATAACACTGTTCAACGGCAAAAAATTATCTGAGTTCAGACCATGAAAATATTATTCCTTGCTATTGACATAGTAGAACTGCATTTACAAAATTTTTCCATCACGTCTCAATTTTCAGAAAAATTGACAAATCCAAAAACCCGACTTACTTTCGCGCGAAAATAAATTAAAAAATTTTTATCCGTGAGAATTTAAAAACAAAAATGTCAAAAAATTCAGAAAATAGCAATAATTTCAAATCTGAAAAAAATTTTGAAATCGGTCTGGCAGATTTTTTTGTATGCCCGTTTAATTCAGAAAATGTACTGAAAAAACCAAACACCAACCATCTTTAATTACATAAATCTTGCCTAAATCACTACAAAATTAAAAAAAACTCTTCACGAACTTATGGATTAGACAATGAATCAGGGGTTGAAATAAGAAAAAGTTATTACTGTAGAATTTTTTTTTTTTTTTGTTTTTAATTGCAATTTTTAGCAACATTTTTTTAATGTCTTATTCAAGTGATTAATATTAAATAACAGATATCATGGCAACGGTTCAATTTAAAATTGAAAATTTATAGCGAAATTTTCTTCGAATGCATTTATAAAAATATGTTTAAAGTAGAGTTGCCGAGTACTTATTGTGGTTGCTACATTTTAGCCCAAATTGGTGAGGTTAGACAACTAAAACAACGGTTATAAGCTAAATAAAATGAGTATTTAGTTTCAACGATTAACGCAAAACAAAGTAATATGAACTTAAGTGAAAATTATTATTACAGTTTTTTACAATATTCTGAAGTTATTACTGCAAATTTGAAGTTATTACTGCAGAAATAGGGTATTATTACAGCTTATTTCAATGCCTGAGTCATACACAATATATTTCGGTTAAAATCGTATTATCCAAATTTATTATCATCGTTTTCTGGAATTCAAAATCTTTATTTTGAAATGAGTATGATCTCAATGGCATCATATTGGCCCTGGTTCCGAGGTCATAAAATAAATAAAATGTATGCACAAATCCAAGTTCAAGTTAAAAAAACTTTACTATGAAAAACGGACAGAACAGTTAAACTGTAGTGTAGATATTAGAAAGCTGAAAAAACCGTTTTTTTATTGTAAAAAGTAAAAGCAACCATCATGAAAATTAGCATTGTGTTAAATATCATAAAAAGAGTGAATCAATAAATACAGGTTTTTATGACAAAGGCTTTTCCCATCAAAAAAGGTTTTCTTGTTTTTATGACTTTTTCTAAGGTAGCATCAAATGACAAGCAAAAACGGAGATTGGTAATAGATTAACTATTAAATCAAAATGTGAACAGTTTTATATGTACATGAGTCGTGTGACCGGGGTCATGTCGATACATAATTCTGTGTTGTGCAAACGAACACTTTAGGTTGGCTCGAAAGACCATTCGGTGGGTAGAATGATTTATTCGCACGAAAGTTATTGGCAGGATCCACATCGTAAATTTCATTGCTCAACCAGAACTGTATCATTTGCGTGTGCTTTTTTTCACATCAATGATTCATCAAGCTTTGATAATCTACAGATTGTTTGGATAATAACAATTGGTTTTTACTTCGAAACTTTGTTCGATCAACTATAACGATCTGGACGATCTCTATAACGAACTTAGGGGGTTGACCTTTAAAACGAATTTCATCAAGTTCTACAACGACATAATCAGAACACTCCATTCGAAAACTTCTTACTTTCGAGTTGGGAGAAGCTGTTAGCGATGACGAAATTCAAAGGACAATAGATTTGAACATAAAAACAGGCTTACAAACTTTCAAAATGAAGATCCCGGAACCAATAAGATCGATTCTAATTTGGCGTGAACCAGAGTCACTGGAAAAGGCAATAGTGTATTTCCATGTAAATGTGGACAAGGTATTGAAAAATTTCTCGTTTCTTTTCAACCTTCAACTATATCCAAACTAATGTTTAATTGAAGAAACATTACGATTTAGTGTCAAAATTAAGATTGGACATTGCAATTCGTTATTATCGCGTTTTTTAGTTAATGTCTGCACATCAGAAGATGTAAAAACGGGCATAAAAATAAAACGGTACTTCTGCGAGGAAAGTTATGAATCTGGTGGTGACAGTAATAGTTGTGATGATAATATACCATCTGTATTTAAACCATAAATAATTTCAATCGCGATATAATAGACTTAGTTAAACAATTATTAAATTTTGATCTAGTTTTGGTTCCTGTGTATAAAAGCCAGAAGTAGTTCTTTATTATTCTTGTATTTTGACCCAATTTTAATGTTTATACCTATGAACTTGAAAAGGCCCTCTGTATTGGTCTAAAAATCGATAGTAACGCGAGTTACCAATTTTTTTGTAACGCGAGTTACCACATAATTTTTGCATTACTTTAAAAAATACCACTTAATATTGTTGTTTCTAATAAAGAAATACTTATTGATATCCTGCTGCCTTAATTTATATCTAATGTAAAGAAATTTACCCACAAATTTCACAGAAATTTGCGAAAGAAATTTACGCTCTGAACATGTTGTCCAAAAATGGTAACGCGAGTTACCAGCACTATTCACTATTTTACTGGTTAAATATTAAGTTATCACTGAAAATTTCAACTAATATGCAACAAGAACAAAGTATTTTGTTTATAAAGAATCCAATTTTATTAGTTAATCCAAAGGCTCAGCCTCAAAAGCTCCATTAAACTCTTAAAAAATGTTCTAATTGTAACGCGAGTTACCATGGAATTACCTAATAAATATATTATTGGAAGCTGGGCATGCCTATGGGAATGCGAAAACCTCAACGGTCGAAAATTCGGGAATCGAAACAATTATCGTGCCAACGGAGGAAATAAATATAATAAAAATAATTCTTACCAGTCAAATAGAGCTGTTTTATTATTTGCGTTTTGTCAGTTGTGTTGTAAATAATTGATTGAAAGTAAGTCGGTATAATTGGAGTTTTCTTCATTTCCTTTTTATTAATAAAAACTTTTGTTTAAGAATGACACGCATGTGTAAGTGCACTTAAGTTTCTGACGCCAAGATAGCAATTTAAGTGTTAATAAACAGACGCCCTGAAGAAGAGGACAAATAATCCACGAAACGTTGGCGCACAAGTAATAAAATATTATTCTTGTTTTAATTATTTTCAATCGCGTTTAGGCTTATTTAAAATAACTAATATTAAATTAAGCCATCTCAATCGTAAAATAATTCAAATGAATTAAGTCAAAGCTATTTACGAAAAACCAACTTATTTTGGTTTTGTGGTTATGGAGTTATCAAAATAAAAAATGTATAATTTTCATTATGATTACATGAAACCTAAGCATAAACACAAAATCAACCTGAGTTACATACTCAACATTATTGTTTTTGAGCACTGCGGAAAGTGCTTGTTTTTTTTTTTAAAAAAAAAGGGTAAACTTTGTTTTTTGAAGTCTGAGTATTAGACTCCATCTTGTGTGATTTTGTGGTACCACTAGCTTGAAATTTTTAAAGGCTGGACGCTATTTTTCAAATTAAAATCTAAGTATATTTAAGTGAAAAACAGTATCCCGTAAAAAGGTTGTTATTTGAATTACCAACTTATACGTTAGATGTATCGAAGTGTTTTTATGCTTTTGTTATTAACAAATAAATCTGTTATTAAAAAAAAAAACAAACAAAAATTTGAAGATTAAGCAAATGATTTTGTTAATACGACTAAATAATTTCTTAGTCTTGATTCACTGTTTAACTTACATTGGTTCAGTGTTAAACATCTGTAGTTCACAGTGGACCACTTGGAAGACTTTTTTCAAATTAAATTTTTTGTATTTAAAAGCTAGTTAATCTATAATCCACTGTTGCTCGGCTAACCGTACTGGAGAAACCCCACCACAACAGCGCAATTGATTGTAGCCATTATTAACAGCGGACAGCAGTAAGTATTAAACTCTGGTGGAGTCCATCGACGTCAAGGTTTTAGGACAAGACAAATCTGCTAATACTATTAAACATAAGATATCAAATCCTTTTTCCTGATTTAAACATACTTTACAATAACACTTGTACAATGACACCCTGTAAGTCTTTAGCAATCATGCTAATCCAATGCTTTGTAATGCTTTTGACAAGCCAAATCTTGTTCACACAAAGCGTCCCACTTCTTTCTGGATATATTCCAGAAGTACAAACATTTGAATCATTCTTCTCGGATGATCTTTCTGCTCACAGGATTGAGCCCAAGCTGAAAGCATTCTCCATAGACTCACCTATATCAGTGCTGTCTATCCCACCTCTGACTAACTGCCCTAATTACCCAGCATTATTTTCACAAACTGTCAATCCATCATTAACATCAAGACTGACACTGTACCCTGATTCACTTCTTGACCATTAAGGTTTACTGATCACAGCATACGAAGTGAAGACTCAATGTGACGTCGGATTTTGGGGCGGCTGGGATCAAACAACTCTCTATGATAATCCTTGTAACATTTCAAAAGTTGATCCTAATCTGATTGAGTTGGTAAAAATAGAGATGATTGATATACTTCACCAAGGTCATAGGTCAGATTACAGTACATCATGGCCGGACTGGCGAGAAGCATTTCATTGTGAGTGGATGTCCCAGAGCCGAAAACTATCTCGGATGTTAAGGGTAAAATGGACTCCCCTGACATGGAAACCTGACCTCTCTCTTATTTCTCCTTTAAGAGAGAACGGGTGCAAACGATCCCAACAACAAGGAGAATGCGCCATCGGAAGTCATTCCATCCTACTGTTCACTCCTGACAGAAAAGAGTTGCGGATTAACATCCCTAGCAGAATTTGACATTCTCATGACCTATGATCATCACTCCAATTCTATTACGCTGGCTGCATTAGACTCCGAATTTTCAACAAGCCTATCTTTGAACTCTGCTTATCACCCATCAATTGAATGTTACAGTGACTCTGTCTTGATATTATCATCAACATCTGGCCAATTGCTGTCGATATCTACCAGTGCAGGAGCCAAGAATATTTACACATTACTGACATCTGCTAAGTTAGTGAACTCTAGTGAAAGTAATTGGATGGCCAATTTGGTCTTTCCTGTTCGAAACAAAAGAGACACTGACATCATGACTCATCCACTTCCACTAGTGATCATTTCTCCGCCTCCTAGTCTTCCGTTCGGAACACCATTAGCCGCTGGAACAACTCTGAATGCATCGTCAAGTAATCGCAACCGATGGCGAGAAGCGCCATCTATATTTCAAATCAAATTAAATTAGTTAAAAAAGAAGAAGTTACACAAAGTAATTTATTGGCGTAGACATGCCGCTCGCCTTGCAGTATGTCTGCAATACATAAATTTTACCATTAATTCATAAATAAATTCGCAAAATAATTATTTCAAAAATTTCAACGATGTAAATGTGTTAAACAAAAGTCGTTGCATTATGTTTCGGAGAGAGATAGAGTGCATTCCATGAAAAAAAAATTATTATGGTATATATACATATTAAAATTTAAGTCAAGACTGATACAGATAGGATCCACCCGAATACAGTGCATTGTGCAACAGGGAAACCGCCGTTGCTCGGTATCATGCCCGGTTGAATAACTTTTGGATAAATATCAGCGCCGAGGACTACGTCAATAGCTGCAGATTTATAAAAATTTGGATCTGCTAGGATTAAGTTTTGGAAATTTTCGGTTATGTCACCATTTAAAGACCTAGATGGAGTACGCGTAGTGATTCTGTAAACGCGCAAAGTCGCTTCGAGCTTAATTTTTGCATCACATCTAGCTCTTATGGTGACTGTACATATTTTGTCACCACCTATTGAGGTGGTTGGCAGCCGCAACTCACTTACCAATGACTCGGAAATGCAGCTAACAGTGGTACACGGATCTAGAGTGGATCTCGCATTATAAAGTTTACCTCTTACTTCCAGCTTGATAACAGTCGTTGGTAACAACACGATGACGCGGTGCGCTAGAATCGCTGAATAGGATGGAGTAGTGCAGAGATGGGCAAAATTGTAACTTTTTGTTACTGATACTATGTTACTTTTGTATCAAGTATCAAAAATTTTTTTAGTTACTTGTTACTTTTGTATCAGTATCAAAAAAAAATTTTTGTTACTTGTTACTTTTGTATCAGTATCAAAAAAAAATTTTGTTACTTGATACAAAAGTAACAAGTAACTAAAAAAATTTTTGATACTTGATACAAAAGTAGCAATCTCATGAGTAACTTTTGTTATTGATACATATATGTATAAATTTACATTTTTAATGGTTTTCAGGACTGCCAACTGTAATTTATTTTTATTTTGGTTAAATGGAACTTTTTTAAGTTTAATTAAAAAAATAAATTTAGGTCTTGAAGTTCTTAGATAAGCTTTTTAAAAAATCCAACACATATTTTTAGGGTTGCCACCTGGTTATTTTCTGGAATTTTGCTAAAATCATACTTTTTGTGACTTAATTCAAATTTTTACTTTAGGACACGCTCAGATAAATTTTTTAAAAATTATACAAAAACTTTTAGGGTTGCCACCTGATTTTTTTTTGTAAATTTTGCTTAAGCCATATGTGTATTTAGAAAAAAAATTTAATTTTAGTCTTAAAACGCTTAGATAAACTTTTTAAAAATCAAGCACATTTTTGGGGTTACCACCTGGTTTTTTTAATAAAATCAAAATTTTCTTACAAAAAATTCCTTAAAACACCATTTTCTCTCTACAAATTAACATATTGGATCCAAAAACTACGAAACAAAAATTTAGGGTTGCCATATTAGGGTTGCCAGACGTTTTTTCGCAAAATTGCCTTTCTATGTCAACTTTCTTTATTGAAAAGTTATAGGATCAACCCAAAAACCCATTGTCATTTTTTTAGGGTTGCCACCTGGTTTTTTTAATAAAATCAAAATTTTCTCCAAAAAATTCCTTAAAACACCATTTTCTCTCTATGAATTAACATATTGGATCCAAAAACAACGAAACAAAAATTTAGGGTTGACATATTAGGGTTGCCAGACGTTTTTTCGCAAAATTGCCTTTCTCCGTTAACTTTCTTTATCGAAAAGTTATAGGATCGACCCAAAAACCCATAGTAAATTTTTAGGGTTGCCACCTGGTTTTTTTAATAAAATCTAAATTTTCTTCCAAAAAATTCCTTAAAACACCATTTTCTCTCTATAAATTAACATATTGGGTCCAAAAACAACGAAACAAAAATTTAGGGTTGCCATATTAGGGTTGCCAGACGTTTTTTCGCAAAATTGCCTTTCTTTGTCACCTTTCTTTATTGAAAAAATATAGGATCAACCCAAAAACCCATTGTAATTTTTTTAGGGCTGCCACCTGGTTTTTTAAATAAAATCTAAATTTTCTTCCAAAAAATTCCTTAAATCAACATTTTTACTCAATAAATTGACACAGTGGGTCTAAAAATAACAGAACAAAAAATATGGCAACCCTAAATTTTTGTTTCGTATTTTTTGGACTCAATATGTTAATTTATAGAGAGAAAATGGTGTTTTAAGGAATTTTTTGGAAGAAAATTTAGATTTTATTAAAAAAACCAGGTGGCAACCCTAAAAATTTACTATGGGTTTTTGGGGTCGATCCTATAACTTTTCGATAAAGAAAGTTAACGGAGAAAGGCAATTTTGCGAAAAAACGTCTGGCAACCCTAATATGGCAACCCTAAATTTTTGTTTCGTTGTTTTTGGATCCAATATGTTAATTCATAGAGAGAAAATGGTGTTTTAAGGAATATTTTGGAAGAAAATTTTGATTTTATTAAAAAAAAACAAGTGGCAACCCTAAAAAAATTACAATGTGTTTTTGGGTTGATCCTATAACTTTTCGATAAAGAAAGTTAATAAAGAAAGGCAATTTTGCGAAAAAACGTCTGGCAACCCTAATCTGGCAACTCTAAATTTTTGTTTCGTTGTTTTTGGATCCAATATGTTAATTTATAGAGAGAAAATGGTGTTTTAAGGAATTTTTTGGAGAAAATTTTGATTTTATTAAAAAAAAACAGGTGGCAACCCTAAAAAAATGACAATGGGTTTTTGGGTTGATCCTATAACTTTTCAATAAAGAAACTTGACATAGAAAGGCAATTTTGCGAAAAAACGTCTGGCAACCCTAATATGGCAACCCTAAATTTTTGTTTCGTTGTTTTTGGACCCAATATGTTAATTTATAGAGAGAAAATGGTGTTTTAAGAAATTTTTTGGAAGAAAATTTAGATTTTATTAAAAAAACCAGGTGGCAATCCTAAAAATTTACTTTGGGTTTTTGGGTCGATCCTATAACTTTTCGATAAAGAAAGTTAACAAAGAAAGGCAATTTTGCGAAAAAACGTCTGGCAACCCTAATATGGCAACCCTAAATTTTTGTTTCGTTGTTTTTGGACCCAATATGTTAATTTATAGAGAGAAAATGGTGTTTTAAGGAATTTTTTGGAAGAAAATTTAGATTTTATTAAAAAAAACCAGGTGGCAACCCTAAAAATTTACTATGGGTTTTTGGGTCGATCCTATAACTTTTCGATAAAGAAAGTTAACGGAGAAAGGCAATTTTGCGAAAAAACGTCTGGCAACCCTAATATGGCAACCCTAAATTTTTGTTTCGTTGTTTTTGGATCCAATATGTTAATTTATAGAGAGAAAATGGTGTTTTAAGGAATTTTTTGGAAGAAAATTTTGATTTTATTAAAAAAACCAGGTGGCAACCCTAAAAAAATTACAATGTCTTTTTGGGTTGATCCTATAACTTTTCGATAAAGAAAGTTAACGAAGAAAGGCAATTTTGCGAAAAAACGTCTGGCAACCCTAATATGGCAACCCAAATTTTTGTTTCGTTGTTTTTGGATCCAATATGTTAATTTATAGAGAGAAAATTGTGTTTTAAGGAATTTTTTGTAAGAAAATTTTGATTTTATTAAAAAAACCAGGTGGTAACCCCAAAAATGTGCTTGATTTTTAAAAAGTTTATCTAAGCGTTTTAAGACTAAAATTAAATTTTTTTTCTAAATACATATATGGCTTAAGCAAAATTTACAAAAAAAAAATCAGGTGGCAACCCTAAAAGTTTTTGTATAATTTTTAAAAAATTTATCTGAGCGTGTCCTAAAGTAAAAATTTGAATTAGGTCACAAAAAGTATGATTTTAGCAAAATTCCAGAAAATAACCAGGTGGCAACCCTAAAAATATGTGTTGGATTTTTTAAAAATCTTATCTAAGAACTTCAAGACCTAAATTTATTTTTTTAATTAAACTTAAAAAAGTTCCATTTAACCAAAATAAAAATAAATAACAGTTGGCAGTCCTGAAAACCATTAAAAATGTAAATTTATACATATATGTATCAATAACAATAGTTACTCATGAGATTGCTACTTTTGTATCAAGTATCAAAAATTTTTTTAGTTACTTGTTACTTTTGTATCAAGTAACAAAATTTTTTTTTGATACTGATACAAAAGTAACAAGTAACTAAAAAAATTTTTGATACTTCATACAAAAGTAACAAAGTATCAGTAACAAAAAGTTACAATTTTGCCCATCTCTGCAAGCAAAGTATATGAAGCAGTTAGGACTTTAATTTGCTTCGGTTTGGAAACATAAATTTCAGCAGAGACAAAATTCTTCTTTTTTAAGTCTCAATTTTAATTTGAAATTTTTTATTTTATTTACTTTATTTCTTTTATTCATCGCTAGTCTGTAGATGTACCTGAGTATGTGGGACCGTTGTTGACAAATTTGTGTCTAGTTGACAGATGACCTATCAACGCACAAATTTA